>CM031239.1:625059697-626358202 GCA_018340775.1 Taxus wallichiana var. yunnanensis
CAAACTAGGCTTATATTACCTACCTCTCATAACTATGATATGATAATGGATTATCGTGACCTTCTAGTCTAGTCACAATGATGTATCGAGCCTTAGGCTCATGTAGATTGATAAGGGATATCTTTACCAGTTTCATGTTTTTCTTACTTGATTTCAATTTAGATATCATTCTTAATTTTGAAGGTTAGAAGCTTTTGTTTACCTATTATGAACTAGACCTGGGCTCACTTAGAGCCTTACCCTTTGAATGATCATCGATTGAATGAATTTACATCACTGTACCTAGTGAAGTAAGGCGTATTGAGTCTTGCTCTTTTCATTGCTAAGAGTTTCTATCTAGTAGAAACATAGTCCTAGTGGTGTCGTGGATTAGTGAATCCTTAAGGCAATGTGTTGTGAATAATCAAGTCGGTTATTTATACTCGTCATTACGAACATGATATTGGTTTCATCACTTTTAATAAGTGATGAATATTTTATCACAATATGTCGATCAGGTTGTTTATATTCAAGTATATTTGACTGTTATATCAAGTTACTATTGCCTAGATTATACTAAAGACTAATGGAGTATAACTTATTTTTAAGTGATCAAGTTTCAGATTATAAAGACCCTTACTTGAATGATTGATTTAATATTGTGAGGACGTATAATATAAGATAGATCATGATACAATGGTAGTATGTTGATTACACTTGAAGTGTAAAGTTATTTAGTGGACAATGGAGCTGAAGTTATTGTCTGTTTGATTTAAAAAAGAATGGCTTGAATGTTAGGTCAAATTATTAGATAGCCTAAACTTGAGTGTTGACCAGGTGATTGAGTGTTATCTTATAATGAACATTTAATTAAGCACCGTTGTATAAACGTACACTTGACTATTTGAACCAATTATAGAGTGATTAACTTATTCTAGAATATTTGAACAAGATAAAGTTAGTAGGGACTATACTTGTCTGTTATATCATACTATTGTCTTCATACTTGAACTGAATGCTTGAACAAGTAATGTGTGATCAACTTGTACCAAAATGATTGTATAAGTAATTTTTAATTAGATCATATTTGATTACTTGATTTTTCTTGATTGTTGTATTGATTTCTGATCTGAATCTTTATTTATTATTTTGTCTTCTAAGGTATAGAAAGAAATAATGAAAGAAAAATTTTAGAATGCCATTTAGATTATTCTATGTATCATTATATGAACCTTTGCATTATTATGTTGTTGTTATTAATTGTTTCATTAAATCCTTAATTCAAATACCAAATGGCAAGAGTTGTCAAGTGGAAAGAAGGTTTTTCTTGCTCATTTCAGCCGAACTGACCTTGCTAACAATTTTTGCAGATGGTCTAATCTAGTTTGCATGGCGAAGGAAGATGAAAGAAATTATCTGTTGATTTGACTAAATCAAGTTGAAATGTATTGCTTAAGTGAAAGATTGTGATTGAGAAAATTCTGTTGTACTTTTTAAGTTGAAAGAAGGCAATGACAACCTGATTATTATCTCTATTTTGAAAGAAAATGAAATGATTGTGTTCTTTACATGTTAAGCATTATCTACTTTGGAAAGTTGTAAAAGAAGGGTTTGAACTGAAAGGTTTACTTATCTTGGAAGCTTGTAAAGAAAAAGAGATTTTTATAATTATCATGATTGAATACATTATATTGATTTATAATTGGATTAAATAGTAAATGCATAAATGTCCTATGGTATATGTAAAACCATACCAATTATGCATATGAATTGAAAACATAAGACATGCTTTCAATTTCAATAAAGCAAGGTTTGTTTTGATGATTGAATTAAATCATATAATATAATCTATAGGTTTGTAAGATATTACCTTACTTTGGGTTAAAGGAAATGTCCTCAAGATGCTTGATGAGATCATGCACTCTCTTATTATAATCTTTCTTCCTTTTATTCAATGGTAAAATGGAATGCTTGGGTTGTTACAAAGTCTTGTGCCTAAAACATGTCTGTAACTAGCTAAATTCATCTTCTTGACTGTTATTATTCATATAAATAAAAATATAGAAAGGTCAACATATAGAGCTGATAGTGTAAGCATGCTTTGAATGGTTACAATAAGGTTCTAAGGTTGTAATAACTAGCTAAGAAAGTAATGACCAATATAAGTTGGGGATGTGGCCTTTTATTTCTTTTCATATGAAACCACAAATAGAATGAACTTACTGGGGATATATCCATCTCTGTAGAGAAATGTTGTTGTTAACACTAAGATGCATAATTGGGAAGTTATGAGACTCTTGACACATTAGGGAACTATGTGTAGGAGTTATTCTTTATAGTCTGAAATAAGGTGTAACATAATAAGGAATTATTAAAGAATGTGGGACATGTTAAGATATTAAACCAAACCTTATTAGTGCTTTATAATATTAATGTTAAGATAAGAGATTAAGTGGAAGAAATGTGGTGGGTCCATAACCCATAGGTCGAGGATTGAAATCTCACTCCTAAAGCCTCTAAAAATATATCCCTTAATAAAAGACTTGGATATGATGAGCTTAATCTAGGTTACAAGTATGATGAAATACTTGTAGGAATTCAATATAAAGGTTGAATATGATACACTTAAAGTATAACCAAGTCTAAGAAAGAAATTATATGGGCATACTGTGACTTTGGGACATCAACTTACCAAGTGGTGATCAATCACCATTGCAATATAGAAATATAATTATCATGATCCAAGAGTGTTGCATCTACAACAAAAAGGATCTAACATATATGTGCCTTATGATTAGATCAATGTTGATGTACATTCTTATTTCGAGTATAATCAATTGACCTTGCATTTGATATTGACTGAGGAGGAGGACATGCATACTAATAGGTAAGAGGATTAAAGAGGTTGACCTCATTGGTGGTAACCTTATAAATGTCAAAGGACAGAAGATCCATTGGAAGGTATCTTGAGAAATGAACCTTAGTTTGGAATAAAGATTAACACATAAAATACTCAAGAGGATTAGTATATCACTAATTTGGGTGAAAACTATTGTAGAGGAAGATACAAATGCATGTATGATAGATACTTGATTGGAAAAAGGTGCAAAGGTACATCTGGACAACATGATTCAATAAGATTGAATATATGTTGATTAAATGAAAATGATATAATCTATCATATCTAATAAACAATATGTTAACCCTGTATGTTATAGATATGGGTAAAGTATAACATTGATAACTAATTACTCACTTAGTAAAGAGAGATAATCATTTACACAGTTTGGAAAAGAATCATTAATTGTGTAATAGTAAAGATTGGAAGTACAATACTAAGGCAAGTGAGCTAAAATTATATCTGAAATTTATAGGTAGAAAAGAATGTAAAGTACTTATAAGAACTACATTCGACCTATTGGAATACAATGATGTAGAACCCTAGGTATGATTCATTCATGGTGAAAGAGTCATGGAATCTAAGGTAACCTATCGTGATTAAATTATTTAAGATACCATGTTCCAATTTAGGACCCTTGGCAGAGTCAACTCATTACGATACATACGTGGTCATATCTATTTAATGATGGTATTCATTATTTGGTTACCACTGCATAACATCTATACTGAGTTGCTTCATCAAGACCCTAAATTGTGACATGGTAATGCATTAAGTACAAGCTTCGTTAAAGTTACAAGTTTGGACTATACCTCATGAACACGTACCCCAATGCCAAATTAGAATGGCTATGAGAAGGGAAGTGGTCCAATAATTATGCAAATAATTATAGGGGCACCTACCTTCCCACATGCATTCTAAGTTATCATAGTGGCACATCTACCTTTTGGTAATTCTGGATTTGTACCTTGTATGAGACTTGTGAAACCGTTTTAAGGAACCATTATTGAATGTTAATCCATATAATTGAATAAGTGATTAGGTGAGATGAAAAGTTTCCAATGGCAAGTGTGTTGTCATGGAACCGAGCATGGCATACATGTCTCTGAAACTTTGATCAAAGTAGTGTAACTGTTGATTACACTGTCATGATTTCACCAAGATCTAAGCTAAGGGATTCTGATGTGATTTCATCGCAAAACCCAAGTAGACACTTAGAGAGCATCACTTAACTATCATTTCTTGATAAAGGAAAGACCAAATGATACACTTGTTGTATTGGCTCATAAAGAGAATTGAGAGTGATCGAGTAGGATCTGTATACTCTCATGCAGCTGCACATGGTTTATGATAGTTATTGAAATGGATTGCATTAAGGTTTATGTTGGATTTAAATATATGGGTATTTAAATCATGAAGCATAAAGTTAAAAAGTTTTTTTAAAAAATCCCTAGATGAGAAGTGACAAAATTGGTTGTTACATTTTGGTATCAGAGTTGAAGGTCAGAACTCTTGGAATTATTGGGTCCTTACGCTAATTGAAATTTTTATTTTGTTTTCAGAAGAACAATGGATATGAGAAGGATGTACCATGAAGAAAGAACCAAGTCATATTTTGCTACAGGTTTAATGGTGCAAAAGTTAGAAAATATTCTAGCTATCCTTGATATACCGGAACAGATAAGCCGCTTTGGAGCGGTTGGTGATGAGTAAAAATGACAAGTTAGATAAAAGACAACTTGAATTTGCTAGGAACAAACAATAAGGAGTTTTTAAATGCCGAACTAACCAATGGTGATAAGTTTTGGACTTACAAATCCAAAGACAAATTAAACCAAAATTGGGAGACACATTGGATGAACATGGACCTTTTTCTAATAAGGTGATATTCGTAAAATCCAGTAGGCTAAAAACAAATCTATGAGACATTCTAACTCATAAAATGAGAAGAATCATAAGAGTGTTAACTCTTCTTCATCATGGAATGCTAAGAAAATATGGTGGAAGAAACATAACAGAAAATGTGTTCTGTTAGAAATAAAAATGCACAAAAGCTTGTTGTAATAACCTACAAGAAAAAGTAGAATATAATGTTGTAAATAGAAATATTAGAAACGAACAACATGGACCTATTGGAGGATGTTTCACATGTGGGAATGGGCATTATGCTAGCCATTGTCCTTTAAAGAAGATGAACAAGCATCGATTGATGATGCATGCTGCAAAGACAGACAACAAAGGAAAGGAACAAGTATCCCTAACAGGATGCTTGGGAAAGTTGTGAAGGATTCCCTGAGGTTAGTATAGTACAATACTAAGTAAGATGGAGTTTGTTGTATCTAATGGATAGTTGACAACTAATTCAGAAATCTAACTTTTCTTTGTAGTATGGAAGAAAAATGCTTAAATTTCAGACCTATGTCTGTTAACGTAGCATAGATGGTGCTTACCATCTTCTCGGAATTGAAATTATGATTTGATATAATTGGACTTATGATATATTGCCTTATATACATATTCAATTCCAACATAAATTAGTTATTATTGATGCAAAGGCCAAGAAAATGCCAGTAAATATGAGAAAGCAACAAGCCTTTATGGCAAGGAAAAGGTAGACCATTGTGTACATTTCAAAGAAAATTAGTAATTACACAAGCCAAAGGTCTAGAAAGACAATCAAGTGACGAAACAAAACAACTTAATAAACTAGTGGGAAGATTGAAATCTAAGTTTTCCTTATCTATTTTGTAATATCTGGGTTGTTTTGACTATCTATATTATATATCAAGTGATATTATTGTATATAATTGGTAGTAGTGACAAAAACTTTTGTCATTTTTCTTTGATTAAGTGATAATTTTATTGAAAAGAAAGCTATTACAACTGATAAATTATAGTGCAGATCTGAAAATTTCAAAATTTTATGAAAATGATGAGTGTTTCTTCATAATATTATTGATATAACCTATATATGATTAATTGGATCTGATTATTGAGATAGAAATCATGACATGATGATTCATTAAGGAGAAAGATGGCATTCCATGCAAATTCAAAATGGTTTTGGAAAAATAAGTTATTGACTAAGTGATTTATGTACTTAATAAGCAATTAAATTCCTTATCTAATTTTAAAATTAGTACTTTGAACCAATGTGAGGACTTTAGGTGTATAGTCATTATCATAACCCTATTAAGATGGGTGATTTCAAATGAATGCATTAAGGACTTTGGAAAGTAATTACCTTGTTGCAATTGATATTCGGATCATACTAAGTAATATTGTTATGATAATACTATTACCTAGCTTCGACTAATTTGAGGGTATGGTAGTCATCTAACCTATTCATATCTATACTCCATAGCATCAATGGGGTTGTCAAACCAAGACGATTGTACTATGTAATGACAAGCTAAATCAAGATAAGGACTACGAGCTTAACATAATAGGCTAAGGATTGATCTTGTGACTTTATGACTGGAGGTTGATGAGGATTACTAGCCTAAAATAATATTATTATTAGTGGTCTATAGACCTTACCCAGTAAAAATATTCTATGGGGGATTTATAACTAGCTTGAATCATTATATATGTTGAGTAATTGATTTACTAAATATGCAAATAACTTGTGTTATCAAAATGACTATTTGACTCATGCATGTAAGGGTTTTGTATTGATTTAAAGTTGATAGTATGGCACCTCGGTCAAATTGACCATGCATTGTTAAAAGGAGGATCATTACTAAGAGCTAAGTTTTGATGTAGACCTAAAAGGACCTAACAATGATTAAATAATCTTGTTGAAATTGAATTGTTAAGTAATTAAGCTAATGCTAAGTTTGACACACACACACACACACACACACACACACACACACACACACACACACACACACACATGTAAGCCTAAATTCTTACTAAGCTATGATGATTACCAAAACAATAAAACAAAGCCTACTGGGAAAAAAGAGTGAGTTGACTATTTTAAATGGTCATGATGACCCCTTCTCATGTAAATGTGTAAGGCTTAGTTATTTTAACCATGATGGTTTTCCATGCAAAGTGATAGATAAGGATGGTGGTGGAGGTAGGAATAAATATAACTGATATAAAATTTATTGCATTAATTACACTGCAAGAAATTATGGTTTTTGGGAAGAATGCTTGAGCATATGTTAGTTGTAGTTGAGTTTCATTTGTTCACATTCCTTTTTGGAGTTTTCTTGCTTTACATGTAAATTGGGAGTTCTTCTCGGTTGAGTTCTTTGGAAAATTGATGCATGTTGTTTTAGTGGGCTATTTTGGGAGTCCGATGACCTATTTCTTCAAGTTGTTCCATTGGATTTGGCCATTTGGAAAGTGGTGATTATCCCTGAGAGTCATTGAGGTAAGAAGTGCTTTGGGGGTTTTGAATCCATAATCTATTGTCTCGACTTATCACTTGCATTTGGAAGTGGTGAAGATTTCACAAGTGTTTTTAGAAGAATGATGCAAGAAATTATCTTCTTCTTCTCTCTTAATAGCTCTCATCATTTTGTATTTGCATTAATGAATTCCTACATCTAGCATCTTTTCCTTGGTTTGCCATTATGGGTATATTATTTTATAAGAAATCTTCTACAAATTTGTTGAACTTTTTGTTCATACCACAAGTAAGCTAGGCTTTCTTTAGTTAAAAATAATACGAAAATGTTATTATGTAGATATGGGTACCGCTTGATTCTTGTTAATTCGGTTTTAAAGATATATCACCATTTATTGGTGTTGTTATGTATGAAGCATAAATGGTGATCTTTGTGTTTTTCATTACTCTTGATACCCATTTTAAAATGGGGATTCCATGATTAATATGCCCTAAATTTATTCGAATCAACCAATTGAGTTGGGCTTTGTTATAAATAAATCGACATCTATTATGCCAAGTTTGGAGGTTGCCAATTCCCTTGTGATAATGGTTTTCTTATTACCTTTTGTTTATGGGTTTTAATTTAAGCTTTTGTGGTTATTATTTGTGGTTTCCATTTCTACAAATACCCATTTTATATTGGGACTTCTGTGTTAAATTAGATTCTAAACCTAGGTTGAAATGGGACTTTGAGAGTGAAATCGACTCAAGTAGTTTTATCCTTATAACCTTACTTAAGCGTGGGCTTAGAAAGGAAACCCCGTATACTTTATCGCTTTATTGTAGGTGTATGTTATATATTCAACCGTTGTAAATATGAGGCTGTTACTATGTGATATCTTTAGTAAACTTGGGTTGCTATTATTTAAAATATGGAGGAAAGTGTACTAAATATGTGTTATAATCTTTAGGAATATCTTTAGGATGGAATTGTGACTCAAAGAAGATCTTGGGTATTCACTTTGTATCTTTTTAATGAACTTCTATGATGCTCTTAGTATTGCATACATGCATACTATTGATTATTTATGGTTGGTTAGATACTCTTAATAGGTATTCATGATATTCACTTAACAGGTTTACACCCTTCGAGGGTCGAATGAGTATCATTTTGATAAGAGGCAAATTTGTATGGGTTTAGGTGAGTATCTTTATCACAGATGATAACACATTAAACTTCCTGACATTTAACCCTTTCCACTCTAGGTTGAAGTTGTTTGTTGATGGTTGAGAGCTACATTCTGGTAATGCATTCAACTATTGTATATTCTTGTTGATTTGGTTAATGTTTAAATGAGTTGGTAGTTGGTTGATAATCTTCCATCAACCCATAAATTATGTCTATCCTAACTAGATAGATTATGGAAAACTCGGGATTATACTTACATGATAACTCTCATAATTATGATATGATAATGGATTATCGTGACCTTGTGGTTGGTCATAGTGATGTATCGAGCCTTAGGCTCATGTAGATCAATAAGGGATATCTTTACTAGTTTCATGTTTTTCTTACTTGATTTTAGTTTAGATATCATTCTTAATTTTGAAGGTTAGAAGCTTCTATTTACCTATTATGAACTAGACTTGGAGCTCACTTAGAGCCTTACCCTTTGAATGATCATCGATCAAATGAATTTACATCACTGTACCTAGTGAAGTAAGGTGTATTGAGTCTTTCTCTTTTCATTTCTGAGAGTTGCTATCTGGTAGTAACAAAGGCATAATGGTGTCATGGATTAGTGAATCCTTAAGCTAATGTGTTGTGAATAATCAAGTTGGTTATTTATACTATCTATGTCATTATGAACATGATATTGGTTACATCATTTTTAATAAGTGATGAATATTTGATCATAGTATGTTGATCAGGTTGTTGATATTCAAGTATATTTGACTGCTATATCAAGTTACTATTTCCTAGATTATACTAAAGACTAATGGAGTATAACTTATTTTTAAGTGATCAAGTTTCAGATTATAAATACCCTTACTTGAATGATTGATTTAATACTATGAGGATGTATAATAGAAGATAGATCATGATACAATGGTAGTATGTTGATTACACTTGAAGTGTAAAGTTATTTAGTGGACAATGAAGCTGAAGTTACTATTTGTTTAATTTAAAAAAAAAATGACTTGAATGTTAGGTCAAATTATTAGATAGCCTAAACTTGAGTGTTGACCAGGTGATTGAGTGTTATCTTATAATGAACGTTTAATTAAGTACCATTGTATAAACATACACTTGAATATTTGACCAGTTATAGAGTGATTAACTTATTCTAGAATATATGAACAAGACAAAGTTAGTAAGGACTATACTTATTTGTTATATCATTTATTGTCTTCATACTAGAATCGAATGCTTGAACAAGTAATGCGTGATTAACTTGTACTAGAATGATTGTATAAGTAATGTTTATTTAGATCATACTTGATTAATTTTATTTTGATTGTTGTAATTGATTTATGACCTAAATATTTATTTATTATTATGACTTCTAAGGTATAAAACAAATAATGAAAGAATTTTTTTTAGAATGCCATTTAGATTATTCTATGTATCATTATATGAACCTTTGCATTATTATGTTGCTATTATTAATTGTTGCATTAAATCCTTGATTCAAATATCAAATGGCAAGAGTTGTCAAGTGGAAAGAAGGGTTTTTCTTGCTTAGTTCATCTTAATTGACCTTGCTAACAATTTTTGTAGATGGTCTAATATAGTTTGCATGGCGAAGGAAGATATTAGAAATTATTTGCTGGATTTTGATCAAGCAAGATGAAATGTATTTCTTGAGTGAAAGATTGTGATTGAGCAAATTTTGTTGTACTATTTAATTTGAAAGAAGACAATGTCAACCCGATTATTATCTCTATTTTTGATAAAAATGAAATGATTGTGTTTTTTTACATGTTAAGCATTATATACTTTGGAAAGTTGTAAATGAAGTGTTTGAACTGAAATATTTACCTATCTTGGAAGCTTGTAAAGAAAAAGAGATTGTTATAATTATCCCGATCGAATACATTTTATTATGATTTGTAAATTAAAAAGATATGAAATGCATAAATGCCCTATGGTGTTTGACTAAAGCAAGATGAAATGTATTGCTTAAGTGAAAGATTGTGATTGAGAAAATTTTGTTATACTATTTAAGTTGAAAGAAGACAATGTCAACCTTATTATTATCTCTATTTTTTAATAAAAATGAAATGATTGTGTTCTTTACATGTTAAACATTATCTACTTTGGAAAGTTGTAAAAGAAGGGTTTGAATGGAAATATTTACCTATCTTGGAAGCTTGTAAAGAAAAACAAATTGTTATAATTATCCTAATCGAATACATCATATTATGATTTGTAATTGCAGCGAATAGGAAATGCATAAATGTCCTATGGTGTTTGTAAAACTATTCCAGATTATGTATTGAATGAAACAAAAGACATACTTGTCAATACTTATAGTTAATTCATATAAAGGAAGGTTTGTTTTGATGACTAAATTAAATCATTCTAAGTAATAACTTGTACTTCATAAGATATTACCTTACTTTGGTTAAAGGAAATGTCCTCAAGATGCTTCATGAGATCATGTACTCTCTTATTATAACCTCTCTTCCTTTTCTTCGATGGTATAATGGAATGCTTGGGTTGTTACAAAGTCTTGGGCCTAAAACATGCTTGTAGATAGCTAAAGGCTCTTCTTGACTATTATTATTTATATAAATAGAAAGATAGAAGGGTCAACGGATATTTGATAGTGTAAGCATGCTTGGAATGGTTATAATAAGGTTTTAAGGTTGAGATAACTAGCTAAGAAAGTAATGACTAAATAAGTTGGCGATGTGGCCTTACCTTTTCTACCTATTTAACCACAAATAGAATGAACCTTACCTTTGGGGGTATATCCATCTTTGTAGAGATATGTTTTTTTTTAACACTAAGATGCTTAACTAGGAAGTTATGAGACTCGTGAAACATTAGGGAACTATGTGAGGATTTCTTCTTTATAGCCTGATATAAGGTGTAAAATAATAAAAATTATTAAAGAATGTGGGACATGTTAAGAGATTAAACTAAACCTTATTAGTGCTTTATAATCTCAATATTAAGATAAGAGGTTAAGCGACAGAAGCGTGGTGGGTCCATAACCCATAGTTTTGAGGATTGATACCTCACTCCTAAAGATTTTTAAAAATATATCTCTTAATAAAAGACTTGGATATGATGAGCTTAATCCAGGTTTCAAGTACAATGAAATACTTATACGAATTCAATATAAAGGTTAAATATGATACACTTAAAGTATAGCCAAGTCTAAGAAATAAATTGTATGGGCATTCTATATCTTTAGGGACATCAACTTACCAAGTGGTGATCAATCACCATTACAATATATACTTATAATTATCATGATTCAAGAGTGTTGCATTTGCAACAAAAAGGATCTAACATATATGTTCCTTATGATTGGAGCAGTGTTGATGTACATTATTATTTCGAGTATAATTAATTGACCTTGTATTTGATATTGACTCGAGGAGGAGGAAAAGAATACTAATAGGTAAGAGGACCTATAAACCTAGTAACTAAGAATGGACACATATAATTGGTATATGGAAATGGTGAACATATATATGTACTCGATTGGTTAACTATAGATGAAAAAAAAAAGACAGGAAGATCCATTAGGATCAAAGAGGCTACCTTATTGGTGGTAACCTTACAAATGAAGGGATTGAAGGTATCTTGAGAAATGAACCTTGGTTTGGAATAAAGATTAATACATAAGACACTCAAGAGGATTAGTATATCACTAATTTGGGTGACATCTATTGTAGAGGAAGATACAAATGCATGTATGATAGATATTGATTGACAAAAAGGTGCAAAGGTACATCTGGACAACATGATTCAATAAGATTGAATATATGTTGATTAAATGAAAATGATACAATCTATCATATATAATAAACAACATGTTAACCCTGTATGTTATAGATATGGTAAATATAACATTGATAATGGATTACTCACTTAGTAAAGAGAGATAATCATTTACAAATTTGGAAAGGAATCATTAATTTGTGTAACAGTAAAGATTGGAAGTACAATACTAAGGCAGTGAGCTAAACTTATATTTGAAATTTATAGGTAGGAAAGAATGTAAAGAAATTATTAGAAATACATTTGACCTATTGGAATACAATGATGTAGAACCGTAGGTGCAATTCATTCGTGGTGAAAGAGTCGTGG
Source organism: Taxus wallichiana var. yunnanensis (assembly GCA_018340775.1). Taxonomy (NCBI): domain Eukaryota; kingdom Viridiplantae; phylum Streptophyta; class Pinopsida; order Cupressales; family Taxaceae; genus Taxus; species Taxus wallichiana. Next base: position 625,072,250 of record CM031239.1, read on the forward strand.
AATCTAAGGTAACCTATCATGATTAAATTATTTAAGATATCATGTTCCAATTTAGGACCCTTGATGGGTCAAATCACTATGGCCACTATGTGGTTATATCCATTTAATGACGGTAGTCATTATTTGGATAATATCACATAACATCTATACTGAGTCGCCTCATCAAGACCCTAAATTGTGACATGGTAATGCATTAAGTACAAGCTTCGTTAAAGTTACAAGTTGGATGTACTTCACACACACATACCCTGATGCCAACTTAGAATGGCTATGAGAAGGTAAGTGGTCTAGTAATGATGCAAATTATTATAGGGGAACCTACCTTACCACATGCATTATAAGATGTCATAGTGGCACGTGTTTCTTTTAGTAATTCTAGATTTGTACCTTGTACGAGACTTTTAGCCGTTTATGGAACCATTTTTAATGCTAATCCATATAATTGAATAAGTGATTAGATGAGATAACAATTTTCCAATGATGAATATGCCATCATGGAACCGAGCATGACATACATGTCTCTGAAACTTTGATCAAAGTAGTGGAATTGTCAAATACACTATCATGATTTCACCAAGATCTAAGTTGAGGGATGCCTGATGTGATTCTATGGTGGAACCTAGGTAGACACTTAGAGAGCATCACTTAACTATCATTTCTTGATAAAGTAAAGACCAAAGGATACACTTGTTGTACTAGATCGTAAAGAGTTTTCGAGAGTGATCGAGTAGGATCTGCATACTCTCATGCAACTGCACATGGTTTATAATAGCTATCAGAATGTATTGCATCAAGGTTTATGTTAGATTTAAATATATGGGTATTTAATTTTTGAAGCATAAAGTTTAAAAGTTAAAAAAAATTCCCTAGATGAGAAGTGACAAAAGTGGTTGTTACAATACAAGACCTCATTGACGATGGACAACTAGAGTTACCTAATGCACCAACTTCTCCTCCAGTTAACAAAAATCAAAAATTAAAATATTTAACAACCCTTTACCTAAGTACGATACCAAGGCCACCGAATCTAGAGCAAACTATGTCACCCACTCCATGCCTACACCTTCTACAAAGACTCTTGACTTCCTTATAGCTCATATAGATGCTCTCCCGCCATTTTTTTTTTCGATCACGATTGTCATGCACATTTCAAATCTAGTAACTTACACATTAACACTTATGTAGGCCTGGTCACCTTAAACAATACTAAATTTGATCCATCTTAGGCTATCAAAGACGTGTTCCATTCACCTCCTATAGGCTATTAGATATGCATCATCACAAATAGACTACCCATTCAACAAACCATATGGCGTTCTTCAACTCAATGTTATTGTTGGTCCTCTTACGATGTTTGCACCTTTCTTAGTTTGGGGTACAAGTAGATGGATGCAACATGCTTCTTGGTCTTAATCGGGTTTGATGATCTCGGCACTATCCTCTTTATGCCCCACTTACGACTGAAGTTTATTCACAAAAATGCATTATTTCCATTGATGGTGTCCCTACCACACCTCCATTTACACCTTCCCCCATACATTTAGTAACACTTCCTCTATGGCCTCTCATATGCCACCCATGGGGTTGGTCCAAACACCACCCACTCCTAGTTCCCTTCTCTACATACCTCATACACGATCATTTCTCTTGTGTCATCCCCTTCTCTACATTGACCTCTATCACATATAATTACCGCCTCTCGATATTAGTCGCCACCATGGTTTATTCCATGACATCATTCTCCTTCCCCATGTTCCATATCATGTCATTCCCCATCACCAACATATTTTTTTACACCACAACTATATTCATACATTCAGCCATCTTATGCTTATTTAGTACACTTGCAACGTCTGTCCTCTTTAGAACATAGGCTTCCACAATAATCAGTGTCAGCCGACACGTGCCTCCGGCCTTCACCGTTATTACCTAGATCACTCCCTCACATACACTTGAGGTGCATTTCATTTTCCATTACCCACCCCCTCATTCCCAAACTTCACTACTCGAAGATACACTCTTGTGCTATGGTTCACACTTGATTATTGAGGGAATAAACACACTTGAAGCACACACACTACACATACACGAAAACACAGACATGTTTTCAACCCACTCTGCATTTGTCATCGCAATATACTTCCCTTGGTCTATTATTTGTTCATTTCATCTCGTGGCATTTCTACATACAAGGCATCCCACCCTCATTATTATGATCATCACATATGGTGCATTACTCACTATATATGCGTTTACCACATATACATCGTACACCTTTAGGTTATTTCCTACATATACAATTACCATATATCTTCTAACACATCTTTGGTTATTACACCTTTAGTTATACTTTTCATACTTTTCTTTCATCCTTAACATACCCCCTTGTTATATGGCATTTCATCCTACATCATCACCTACTATACATCCATGCACCTTACACCTTTAGGTTATCTCCTACATTTACAACTCTCATTTGGCATATCTTCACATATATTTCTCATCACATATGTTTCCATATATATTATTCACCTTATACTATTACATGTGTTACACTTTCATTTCATACACCTTGTATATTCCTAATTACACATACACTACTTTCTAGACACTCGCACAACAATTGATTAGTTCGCATCATCACTCATCTTACACATTATGAATTAACCACCACATGACACACTCTAGTTCCTTGGTCCATACTCGAATTCGAGGGTTTACTAATCAAACGGACCTTACATACCTTTTCATTATTACATCTCGCACCTTGATTAGTGACATACGTTGTAGGCTAAATAGTCACCCATGCATCTTATCTTGTTCAACCACATCATCACTTTCATTATCATCATTTACATTTTGTAGTGGTATACACTTTAGGCTACATCACCACTCCTAGTTGCATTATCATCTTACATTATTCTCACCTTATCATGACATATGATGTAGGTTACCCAAAAATTTAATTATTTTGTAGTGTATTACGCCCGTAATTATATATCTTACATTATATGTATATAGTCAACTTGTGGCTATCATAACTTTTTATCATGATGTATCTCTTTCATATATGTTATATTATCATGAGTAGGTCGACCTTCGTGACGACCATATGTTATATTATCATTAGTAGGTTGGCTTTGGTGATGGCCATGACATAGGAATAATATAAATAGGGGTTAGTAGGTAGTAGTTAATCATAATTGGAGCATTTGAGTCTTATTGTATGGTTTGGGGTTGCCCCTCGAAGTGGTGAAACTATTCTAATTACATATTGAGATCATTTTTATGTAATATTGTGTTCTTTGGTGTCTTATTGTTTCTCTTAATCATATTTATACAAGTAATTTCATTACAAGTGGTATCGAGCTTGATCTTGGCCAACAAGACGTTAAACCCTAATTATGAAGGTTTGGCTATATCTCAAGATTGGTAGCTAATTTTTATGCAATTTTTAAGCTGTTGGGAAATCAGTCAAGTAAAACCTCTTCAAATTTCAAGAATTTTTACTTGTTTTATAAAAGTTATAGCGGTTTTATAATTTTTCATAATTTGGCTCCATAGGGCGCAATTTTTGGAAACTTTCCAATTTTTATATTTTGGGAATCCTCTCCAAAAATAGCTAGGGTTTTGTTTTTATGATTTCCTCTATTAGGAAAAAATAATTTGTGAAACCCCAAACCCTAAAATTTTCCCTATTATGTCTACCCTAAGCCCGAAACCCTACATCATGGCTAGTAAATCTACTTGAGGCCAATGGAAAGGAAAAACAACTCTAGGAATGACCCAAAATAAGGAAAATATGCATTCGAGTCTTCTCGGTTCAAGACTATCCGAGGTGGTCATCCAACTTCAAGAAATGGTAAATAACATGGTGAGTAAGGATGAGCTTAATAATGAGCTTCTTCAACTGAAAGGTAGCCTTATGAGTGAACTTCAAAAGGATTTTCACACAATACAACAAGAGTTGTTGTGTGTAATTTCAAATGCAAATCCTAATTCCGGTCATATGGTTTCCTCTAACAATGATCACATAGATAAAAATGACTCCAATTATGGAGGATACTTTATTCATTCAGGTGGATCTGCTCACCAATGGTGGGGTATTATTCCAAAAGTGGAAATGTGTAAATCTGATGGAAAGGATCCGATCAATTGGATTGCCCAAATGGATAATTTCTTTGATCTTGATCAGATCCCAACAGGACAAAAGGTAACTATGGAATCCTTATACCTAGAACCTGACTAATTTGTTTGGTATCATTGGTTATGTGCTCAAAGGTAGAAGAATGGTCTAAATGTCACATGGATAATTTTCATTGAAGAGCTTCAATTACACTATAGTTCTAGTGTTTGGTGAATTACTTCAGCCAATTAGCAAAATTACAACAAACAAGTTTAGTTAAGGAGTATGTCCATCAATTCCAAAATATTTCCTTGTGTGTGGAGGATATTACAGAAGAGTATTTGAATGACCTATTTCTTGGGGGTCTTAAGGACCACATTGAGCATGAGGTGTGCATGTTTAACCCACTCAAGGTTTTTGATTCTATTATCATGGCACGTAGGGTAGAGGAAAAATTTCTTTCCAGCAGAAGGCAATCCTTCTCTAACATAAAAGATCGTAGCACCTTGCCTCCATCGTACCCTTGGCCAGTTCAATTAACACCTCAAAAAATTGAAGAAAAAAGAGCCAAAGGGTTATGTTTTAACTGTGATAGAAAATATGGACCAAATCATAAATTTTATGAGAAAAAAATTTTCTACATTGAAGGGTCTGGTGATGAGGAAGAATATGAGGAAACATCAAACGAGGACGTGGAAAAATTAGAGGAATAAACTGGAGATACCTAGCCCACTATTTCATGCCATGCTCTATCAGGTATTATTACTCCACAAACCCTTCAGGTTGTGGGTTATCTTAAGAAGTAAAAGGTAACAATATTGATTGATTTGGGGAGCACACATAATTTCATCAATCATAAGATGACAACAAGACTGAATTGTTTCATCTACCCAACACATGAATTTCAAGTAATGATTGTATATGGTGACATAGTCCAATGTTCAGATAAATGCCATAAAATCAAACTTATGATGAGTGACTACACATTGAAATCTATGATGTTTTTATTCCCATAGGCGAAGTTTGATATTATCTTAGGAGTTCGGTGGCTCATAGTTTTGGGCACCATAGAGATAAATTTATAGGAATTGTTCATGTACTTTTGTTACGAGGGTAGACATTGAACTTTGAGGACTATAAGCTAAAGATTCTCAAGTGGTGAGTTCTCACCAAATGTATAAGATTATTAAAAAGGGGTCTAAAGGTTTTGTAGCATGATTGTTCTCCATGGAAGTTCAACCGCAAATGAAGGTAGTGCATCCTAATATTTAGAAGGTTATTGATCAACATGCAATTGTATTCAAAGAACCAAGAGGATTTCCTCCGAAAGAGAGCATGATCATGCCATTCAATTGATTCCAGGAATCCAACCCCCCAACATCAGGCCTTATAGATACCCATATGTGCAAAAGAGTGAGATCGAGAAGATGGTGGAGGAAATGTTGGAAATGGGTATTATTTGTCACAGTTAGAGTGCTTATTCTGCTCCAATGGTGATGGTGCATTGTAAGGATGGAAGATGGTGCATGTGTCTAGAATACCGAGAGCTCAACAAGTACACTATCAAAGATAAGTTTCCTATTCTTGTCATTGATGATTTATTAGATGAGTTACATGGTGTAATTTATTTTACAAAACTAGATCGTGTTTTGGGTATCACCAAATTAGAGTAAAGAAAGAATATATTCATAAGATAGCTTTTAGAACTCATCAAGGACATTATGAATTCATAGTGAATTTTTTTGGTCTTACCAATGCTCCCTCCACATTTTAGAGTTTGATGAATTCAATATTTAGACCATTCCTAAGGAAGTTTTTCTTAGTATTTTTTGATGATATACTCATCTATAGAAAATCATGGGAGAAACACTTATATCATGTCAATATAGTCTTAGAAGTCTTAGAGAAACATCAACTTTATGCCAAGCCTTTGAAATGTTATTTTGGGGTACAGGAAGTGGAATACTTGGGCCATATTGTTTCTCACGAAGGTGTTAAGGTGGACCCTCACAAGATCCAATCCATGGTGGAATGGGAATTCCCAAGAACCCTCAAGAAATTATGAGGTTTCTTAGGTCTCACAAGGTATTATCACAGATTTGTAAAAAAATATGGCAGTATAACAGCACCACTCACAAAATTATTGAAGAAGGACTCCTTTAAGTGGAATGAGGAAGCTTGGCATTTTAAAAATTGAAGATGGCAATGTGCACCATTCCAGTATTGTCAACTCTATATTTCTCTAAGACTTTCATAGTTGAATGCAATTCTTCGGGAAAAGGAATCGAAGCACTTATGCAAGAAGGATATTCCATAGCATTTGAGAGCCGGCAGTTAAAAGGAAAGAATTTGTTGAAGCCCACCTATGAGAAGGAAATGATGGAAATACTACATGCAAGTCAAACAATGGTGACCATACTTGATGGGTAGACATTTTAAGGTAAAAATTGATCATGATAGTCTGAAATACTTCTTAGAGCAACGTCTATCTTTATAAGAACAACAAAAATGGGTCACTAAAATGTTGGGGTATGACTTTGAGATTGTTTATAAGAAAGGGAAGGAAAATTTGGTCGTTGATGCTCTATCTAGGAGGGATGAGTCCGCAGAAGCATTGTTATGTGTCATCTCTATACTAAAGGCAGATTGGGTAGATCAAACAAGGGAAGAATGGAAGAAATATGCAACAACACATACTCTCATTCGAGAATCAAGAAGATCCATCTATATCAGAAAATTTAGATGGAAGGGGGATACATGTAGTACAAAGATAGGTTATATCTATGTAAGAACTATTATGTCAAAAATTAGCACCCTAGGATTTGCACATTATAAAACCCTAATTTTGACTAACATGGGATTGTATCAAAAGTGATGGTGTTATCCCTCTACCCTAACCCTAGTAGCGGCGGCGCGACATGATGAACTATGTAGAATGGCTCAGGCTCGACCTTAAGGGTTCAACTTCCTGATGGCACGGGACTCCCATTTCAAGTCCACAATAATTTGAGGGTCCTTGAATTCACTAATATGGCGTGCACGTAGACTCGGATGGATGTGAATCTGCTATTGCTCTTTTCCCCACTAGCGCAATGATTTTCTGACTAGGTAAATGCTCAATCTCCCATTGAATGCTCCATGGATTTACAAATCCTGGTCAAAATGATCTCGGGTATTACTCTTTGCCTCCAAACTCATAGACTTGTTTTTGGTTTTGAGATGCAAAGATATGATTTCTCTTAAACTAGGTCTCAAACTTGGTTCCTTTGGCCTCTCTTTTGTGAGAAAAATGCTTTCAGATGAATCCCCTCTTGTCACCTATGGGATAACCCAGGATTCTATGATATATATGGTGGGATTCTTAAAAGGAGGAGCCAAAGCTCACAACATGACGACCTTCAAGGAAGCACTGTTCAAAAATGTTGCCCACCCTTTGCTGGCTCCAATCCTCCACCCAACTTATCTCGGTCGAGCAATCCACGGGTTCCCCTTCACTTTGGATATTATAGGTTCTAATTCCACAAGTTTAAATCTAACCTGGAAAAAAATGCACTCATTTGCAGATTCAATGGTGTTTGGCCTTTGAAAAATGCTCTTATCCAATGGGTTCACTCCAACTGGACCAAAAATTGCGACCATTTTTTCTGTGCAAGAGGCTTCTTCATCATTTTTTCTTGGCACAGGAAGATTATCAAAGAGCCTTGAATGAGGGCCCATGGTTTTGGGGTTCATTGGGTTATTCACCACCCCTTGGTTCCCTCACTTTGACATGTGCTCTTATTCCATTTTGTGAGTTCCTGTTTGGGTAAGGCTTCCCAATCTCCCTCTCCATTTTTACCTTACAGCGGAGGAGATTAGAAATTTATAACTCAGGATGACACAAGATTCCATGGAGGGTTGCTCACTTTTGTCAGAATTTGCGTCAAGGTTGATCTAAGAAAAGGACTTCCGAGACAAAATAACCCTCAAGATGGGTGATTTGTCACATGTTCAACCCTTGACTATGAAAATATGACTTTCAGATGCAGAAATTGCAGGATGTCAGGCCACCTTCAGTCTTCCTACCCTCATAAGAAAGCCCAACCTGTAAAGAAAAATCCTTCCAAGTACTAGACCCCTGACCTTGATGAGGACTTAGACTTGGACACGGATGTCTAGGAAGCTAAGAGTTTTGATCCTCTAGTTGAGGCTCAACCTACTCCTATTGATTTATGTGTTGCATTAGGTTTGCATGTAGTGTCGGCCCATTCAGGGAGAGATCCAATCCGGGAATCAAAAGACCTCATGAATATGATCATTTTGACTTAGAAAAATATGGCCCCTTCCCTTTGAATCGGGAATCATCGATGGACAACCCTCTAGTTTTGGGCATACGAGTACGCCTGTGCTCGTGAGGATCATCTTATGGAAAATTGGCAATTGGTACGAATGAATAAGGGAAAGAAGGGTAGGCTCTGATTCCATATCCTTTTTTCCCTCTTTCCCTTCTTCTACCTTTTATGTTGGTTACCATTTGGTGGTATCCACTTCTTCAATTGGAAGCTCTATAGGGGCTGCATCTTACATTCTCTTCATTTTTATTCTCCTTGTTTCTTTGGTTTTACAAAATAAAAGAACAAGGGAAGAGAGAGATGCACAAAATAAAATTCCTAAACTAAGGGAGGCGATAACACCAAGAACAAGGGGTGGAGAGATTATAAGTGAGTGAACATGAAGAGAAAACAAAGTTGGAGTGGACATACAAAGTGTCACAATCTGAAACAACATTTACATCTCCATTCTTGTGGAGCACAATGAATTTTAACCCTGCAAGAGGACACACTATGCACAATATACCTATGAAAATAATGCAAGGAAATAACACAATATAACTTGAGCTAGGGCGAGAAAAGCAACAAAAACCAATCTTAGTGCTTATAAATATGTACAATCTATTACAATATAGGCATAAGGTAAGAATCATTTACTGAGAATGCATAAATTTGAGGCTTATAACTCACAAAAGAGTTGGAACAATTTTTACAGAGTTCCTTTACATTCCAAAATGCCTCCCTCAAAATGAGGTGAATTTTACAATATATAGAGAAAATAACCTTGGAAATGCTTCACCAACTGACCTAATTCATTAAATGGGTATGGGAAGTCATAAAAATTTGCTTCTTGAGGGTACTTCTCTGGTAGAAGAAGACATGGATGCCATACTTCATTTAAACCAGTTGTTGAACTATATTTTCACTCACCCACCTCACCTAATATGAGGTTCATTTTCAAGATTCCTATAATTAGTTGGTAACATTTTTTCATGTTGTCACCAGAATAAGTTAGCCTAGATGTTGTAGTTGAGTTGGTTTCTATTATCGGTTGGTAACACCTTTTGTTGTTGTCGGTTGGTAATGGTTGTATGAGATATTGAGGTGTTTTCGGCGGAAATGTCAAGTGACTATGGTTCTTGTATTATCTCGTCAGTCACCCCAAGGTGTTCTTGGATGGTAATAACCATACATGTTGTTGATCGTAACGTCATGCGTTACTAGTTTGGTAACACCATTTTTGTTACTAGTGAGCTTTCCTCCCGTTACCATTCGGTAATACCATTTTTGTTACCCGCCAATAACATTTTTTCATGTTGTAACCAAATGGCTCGAGAACTTCGTCGTGGTGAGTTGTGTAAACCATTTTCAATTAATCGCCAATTCCCAGGACCTATAGGGTAGTCCATTTTACAAGGGTGCAAAAATGGATAACAATTGGCAACTTGCGGGGTGATCTACTTGCCAAATATGAAAGATAAATGACTCGAAGTATCCATTGGGCATGGAGTCACTTTGATTGTTGAAATTGGTCTAACATTTGAGAATTCATCCCTTAAATCTCTCGAAACATTTTTGGGCACTTTTTCTATCACTAGACCCTACGAAACTAGAAAGTACAATAGCAACAAGACATAACTATATAAAAACAAAAAATCATACACATCCCAATGAAACATGCAGAGAGTGCACAAGAACTTATTACAAAAGAAAAACTACACTACAAGAGTAATGTGTCATGACACTTGGAGGAATTTAACTAATATAATATTTATAAGGAAGATACTTCACTTAGTAATAATGCTTGAGATACATTCCATTGATGGAATCTGTAATTCCTCTCCGTCCAAATTTGATAGTTGGAAAGAATTGTTTTCTTTACATCCTGAAATCAAATAAGGGCCACTCCATATTACATCAAACTTGAAGTGTCTTCCTGGTTTGGCTATCTGAATCCCATTTCAGGACCAAGTCCCCTTCTTAGAATTTTCTAGACTTTTCCTTCCTATCAAATCTCCTCTTGATTTGAGCTTGGTCTTTCTCCATTGTTTTCATGGCCTAGTTTCTCAGCTCCTCTAGCTTCATAAGCTCTCGCATACCTGAATTCCATGGGCCCAAACTCGGATACTTCGGCTATTTAAGAAGTTCCAGGTTTGATAACTCAAGAGATGTGGGAAGCCTTCCTTCCCTTCCATAGACCAACATGTAAGGAGAATAACCGGTTGACTTCTTAGTATTGATTCTATCACCCTACAAGGCTGAATTTAGTTTGGTATGCCAAGTCCTCTAATTATCATCTAGAGTTATCCTTATAATCCTTAGCAAGTTCTTGTTTGCAAACTCAACTTAAGAAAAGCCAAGGCATTGTCTCGATATATGTGGAAGGAACACCAAATCTTGTCACAATACCCTCATAAAAATATAGGATCCTTCCATCATTTGCTCCTTTAGTACAACTACCTCTGTCCACTTGGTGAAGTAGTCTCGTGGCTATAAGGATCCATTTATGACCTAAGCTAGAGTTCGATTGATCGTTTGATAAATTCCAAAATGCATTGCACAAATGGTTCATTTACAAAGATGACGTGTAATGGGAGGGTTGCTAATTTCTCTTTACCTATGAAGAATGAACACTTCTTAAATTTCTTGATCCATGAGTAGTAATCATTGAAAATATTAGGCCAATAATAACCAAATTTCATGATTCTAAGAGTTGTTGCTTTTGGGGCAAAGTGACCACCTATTTCTCCATCATAAAACTCATGCAATATCCTCTCCACTTGATTTGTTTTAATGCATCTTAGGAGGACACCATTCACATCCCTTTTAAACAAAACATTATCTACAAGCATATACAAGATGCAATGAAGCTTGAAATACCTTATCTTGGCCTTGCTCAAACCTTGAGGATTTTGACTTGTTTGAAGGAAGTGTACTATATCCCGAGTCTAGTAGTGAATGGGTAAAACATTGGCTACTTGCTCTTGATCATCTTGAACTACAAGGGTGGGCTCTTCATCCACATGTTGACTTGAAATTAGTTTCTCACATAAACCTTTTCCCCTAACCAGTTTGGTCACCTTGATATCAATGTCATACTCCATGACCTTGGTTATCCAGCCATACAAATTTGCTTCCCGAGGGTATCTCTTCTCATTGAGGTCCTTTTTCAAAAGAAAATGTTTCACACATGTATGTGTAACTTGTAGATGGATTTTGTTATTTGACACTAGGTGCCCGAATTTCTTTAAAATCCTTATCACAACAAGGACATGCTTCTCAATGAATGAATATCTTACCTCATAATCCTCAAGGCCCTAGATGAAGAAAGTAATAAGTTACTCCAGTCTTTCTTGATTTAGTTGGACTAGTATGGCAGAGATTGCATCCATGCCACCAAAATCATATCGATTGAATTCCTTTGAAAATCATGATTTATGGGGTTGGGGCCTATGCAATGGCTTTCTTTATAGCTTTAAAGCTTTCTTTTCCTTTTGTAGTCCATCTAAAAGCCATGTTTTGGTTCAACATCAACGTTAGTGGCTTGACCTAACTTAGCAAAGTTAGGAACAAATCTCCTAACAAAATTTATTTTCCCTAAGAAACTTTGGAGACATTTCTTATGACTTGGAAATGACAATGCTCGAATAACTTCTACCCTCTCTAAATCAATTATTAGCCCCTCTTTAGACACAATATGGCTCAAGAGCTTTCCTTCATGAGAAAGGAAAATGCACTTCTTTGATTCAAAGACACTCTGAATCTCCTGCATCTTTGGAACACTTTTCCGAGGTGGTGGAGGTGGTTTTCTATGTTCTTAGAAAAATTGTGATATCATCAAGGTATACAAGCACTATCTTGTTTATCATCCCCTTGAACACCATGTCTATTGCCCTCGGAATGTAGCTTCAAGATTTGATAATTTGAATGACATCTTCACGTAAGCGTATGTACTCCATTTGGTGGTGAATGTCATTTTAAATTGATCCTCTTCCTTTACCATAATTTGATTGTAACTGAGTATCCATCTAGGAGTGAGAACCTTTCTGATCCAACTACTACCTATAATATCTGCTCCATAGAAGGAAGTGGATAGTGGTCCTTGAGAGAAGCTTTGTTCAAGTCGAGAAGTCCACACACAACATGATTTATCTATTTATTTTCCGATCGGTACCACATTAACAACCCATAAAGAGTGTTTAATCGAAAGATGATGCTTGTCTCAATGAGCTTGTTCAGTTCCTTTTTCATGAGAGGCTCTGTATGGGGGTTCACCGGTCTTTTTCTATTTAATAGGCCTAGCTTCCAGATCCACTCAATAGTGTGTTGTGCCAAGTTTGGGTTAAATCCCCTTAAGTCCTCATAGCTTCAAGCAAAGACATCTGGGAACTCTTGCCAAAGTTTGAAATCAGATTTCTCATAATCAGTACTCACCTTGCCAATTTGGAGTACATTACCCTTTCTAACCGAAATAGGCTATGAATCTTCCCCTTTGACCTGAATATTTTCCTTCTCCTTCCGTAATTGGTCATTCGGATTGAAGATCGACTCCAATGTCACCAAGCCTTTTGGGATATTTTTCATCCTTAATTGAACCACTTGATCACCTTATTGTCATTGTAGCTTATCTTGGTTCTAGGCGGAGGACTTCTTCATGCAAGAAGTTGATTTGTTGGTCATTTTGAAACACTTGCTAACTAGTGTTTTTTATGAAAGCTGTTGGTCTCATGAACACTTTGATATGAGGTTGAGTTTGGTATCTTTTGATTCTTTTAACCACATCAAATGTTGTTTCACCATCTTTGTAGTCATGTCTGCAACCTCATTTTCCTTCCTTGGTATGGAAACTATGTTAAAAGCCTAAAATTATTTGATGAGGTCCCATACTCAGTTCTTATATCTCTTGAGAAGATCATTTTTTGTAGCATTTGACCCTCTCACTTGGTTTACAATCAACTCACTATCTACAAAGACTTGGAAGTTATTAATACCCCTCTTTCTTTCCCAATGCAATCCATGGATCAAAGCTTCATACTCGGTTGTATTATTTGAACATAAAAGCTGAAAACAAAAAGCTGAGTAGTACTTCATACCTTGTGGTGACAAAACCATTGCACTTCCTCATGCGCCTTTTCTAATTATTGAACCATCAAATAATAGTTGTCATACTTCGTTATCACTATTTTTCTTTGGCTTGGTGACGAGTAGGAAGAGGTGAATTTTCTTCATGCAAGCAATTTACACCCAACTTAGCTTCTTCCATTTCCTTGTATGGATCAAAATCATGTCTCTCTATGAGCCCAATCATCAAGCATTAAATCTGGAATGCTTCTAACCTTAGTGTGTACCTCCTGAGCCTCCAAACACTCCTCTTGATCAAATATGGTACAATTTTCATTGGTTAGACTTGGAAAATAAGGCTCAATTTGAAAGTTGGCAATTGGCTCCGACCGATAATAGCCTTAGCTCCATATCTTGTTCTGAATAACATGTGGGACCAATCAGCTGATAGGTACCCACCAATCTTGGTTGTAAAATCCCTTAAAAGGCACAAGGAAAATAGCGGTGGAAAATCAATCAATCGACATAATCATGTAAGATTGTGACATTGGGACATGCATGCAAAGTGTCAAACTCAAGTCTTTGATGAAACCCACCATTCCCACTTTGTTGTCCCATCCAATTTTACCAATCCTTTGGATATTAGTTCATACTTCAGCCCCAACTTATTTGCAATTTTTTCGACATCACAGAGTTGCTTGATCTTGAATCGATCATATAATTGTGCACCAAGCTATCCCCAACAATCAAGGACACATAAAATGGTGGAGGCTTTAAAATTTTTCTTGGTTTACCTCCTCCCTATTGCATCATATTTTTGATAGCTTTCTCCTATTTCTTGGATGACCCATTCAATGCGCAGACCAATTAGCCATGTCTGCGCTTGTAACAAATCCCGTTGTCCTGGGATTGCCAGTGACTCCCACATGGAAATGCTAATACGTGTCTTCTTCATTTGATCAATGATATTGAAAGGGGATGGGTTTTTCTTTTGTTGCCCCTTACTTGGCATGATCTTTTTAGCACTGGGTTGTTCCATGAAATGCCACAAGAGGTGCCTTAGGCTGATTTTGCACATTTTAGGCTGCAGTTGGTTTACTAACTCTGTGTTGCATGAGAGTGGGTGAGAAACACCCAAATTTGATGACTATCCTTCCTATATGTTCCTTTTATTTTACTGTGTGTTTGTAGCTACACCTAGAAAGGAGCTTGATTTATGCCACATAAATCCTCAGCTTGCCAATTCACAAGTGTAGTGTCACTTGGAGGTGTTTCTTTAGAATCCGGTTGTTGTTGATTTTCTTCTTGGATTGTCTCTTGAGGCACAACAACAATTTGTACCATGAAGGCCTAGTTTAACATAACATTGAAACATGCTACCTAATTATAGGGCCGACCACAAGGAAAAAACCACTCATATTCCTATGTAATGTTATTTTGGACTAGAACCAAGGCTTGGGATGTTGAAGGTGTATTAGGATTGTATGGCTAAAATGGCCTAGTAGCTAGAGGTTGTCCTTGATTTTTTTGAAGCTTGAACATGAGGTTTATTAGGCTGATATGGAGGCCTGTTTGGTTAGGCTTGAGGTTGATAAGGTCTAAAATTTTGGGCCTGCTATGTATTGAGAGTCACCAATTCATTCCCTAGGTTCTATAATTGTTTCATAACTTCTTGGAGTTCAGTTGAGGTACTAGAAGAAGAGGTGGAAGCCTCATTGGAACTTTGATTTCTAGGGGCAAGAATAGGGGCTAATGTAGGAGTTTTACTAGAACTAGGATTCCCTATTTCTGGATAAATAGGCATAGGTGGCCTAGGTGTAAGTTTACCAGCTTGAATTAGGCAATTCTCATCCCTAATGGCTATAACATAAGATCCTAGTAAGGTTATTCCTCCCATAGATTGTATCATAACAAATATATCAAAATTTAAAGCTTTAAGGAAATAGAGAAATGCACTTTCAATAGTTGGCCTTATGGAAATTGGAATCCTGTCCCACGTTCTTTGGAATCTGAAATTGAAGTCATCCATCTACTTTTTGGTGCTCTCTTGATTATAGTCACTTCTCTAATAGAGATAAGTTGTGTCACCCTTTCCCCTAATTGGTCACAAACGGTTGTGCATAATTGATCCCAATTTTAAATTTTCCTACTCTAAGCTTCGAAACACTACAAATCTTTTCCTTTGAAAGAAAAAGCTAATAATTTAATTGCCACATCCATCTCAACAATTTCATGTATGGCACAAAAATTTGCAATGTCTTGAATGTGGTCAATTGGTGTTGTGTGATTTTATCCATTGAAGAATGGAATGTTCTTAAAGTCTACCACTGGAATTGGATTTTGTGGATTGATATTAAGTGGTGCTTCTGTGAAGTTGAAAAAGGGATTCAGTGGTCCTTGTGGTAGTTGTTGATGTGCCATCCTGATTGGTCTAAGAACCCTGGTTGATTAAAGGAAAGGCCTACTAGGTGGAGGTGTAGAAATGGCTCTTTTAGTGGAGATGGAGATCTCTGAACTTTTCTTCCTCTTCTTCCTCTTCATGGAGATAACTACAAGCACTCAAATATCCCTTCTTCTCTTACTCTAGACTAAGTTTGGAAATGCAAATGCAACTATTCTAACACTAACCAAAATTTCCAAGGGACTAGGGAAGAGAGAGATGCACAAAATAAAATTCCTAAAATAAGGAAGGCGATAACACCAAGAACAAGGGGTGGAGATATTTTAAGTGAGTGAAAACGGGAGAAAAAAATTTGGAGAGGAAAGACAAAGTCTCATAGTCTCTGTGACAACATTTACATCTCCATTCTCATGGAGCACAATGAATTTTAACCTGCCGCAAGAGGACATAATATGCACAATATACCTACAAAATAATGGAAGGTAAAGAACACAATATAACTCGAGCTAGGGTGAGAAAAGCCACAAAACACCAATTTTATTTCTTAGAAAGATGCACAATCCATTACAATGTAGGAAAAAGGAAAGAATCCTATAGTAAATGCATAAATTTGATGCCCGCAACTCACAAAAGTGCTAGAATTTTTTTGACAAAGTTCATTTACATTCCATAATGTCTCCCTCAAAATGAGGTGAATTTTACAATATATAGAGCAAAGAACCTTTGAAATGATTCACCAACCAGCCTACTTCATTAAATAGGTATGGGAAGCCATACAAATCCACTTCCCGAGGGTACTATTCTGGCAGAATAAAACATGGGTGCCATACTTCATTAAAACCAGTTGTTGAGCTATCTTTTCACCCACCTACCTCACCAAATATGAGTTCCATCTTCGAGATTCCACTAGCAGCGGTAACAACATTTCAATTGTCGACCGGTAACATTTTCTCATGTTGTCGATTGGGAATAAGTCAGCCCGAGATGTTGTTGTCGAGCGGGTTTCTATTACCATCAGTAACGCCTTTTATTGTTGTTGATTTCGTAATGGCCGTACATATATTGAAGTGTTTTGGTGGCAATATCAGTGGCTATGGTTCTTATATTACCAATCGATAACACCCTAAGGTGTTACCGGTCGGTAACAACCATACATGTTGTCACCAATAACATTCGTATGTTACCATCCGATAACACCATTTTTGTTACCGATAAGATTTCCTCCCATTACCGATCGGATAATACCATTTTTATTACCAAATGGTAACATTCTTTCATGCTATAACCAAGTGGCTCAGACCTTCTCTCGTGGCTCGCCAATTCACCATGAGCTACCCCTGTTTGTAAACCATTTTCAATTAATTTCCAATGCCCAAACATGTAGTTTAGTCCATTTTGCAAGGGTGAAAAAAATGGATAACAAGAACTCTACACTTAAACATCATGTTCTTTCGAGCTACATTCTTCACCACTAGTTGGTCATTTTGGGTTTCTTAAAACTTATCATAGAGTTAAGCGTGATTTATTTTGGGAGGGATTGAAAGGAGATGTTCAAAAATTTGTGGTAGAATGTTTGGTGTGTCAACAAAATAAGGGTGAGACCATTAAGACAAGGTATCCTCCAACCTTTGTCTATTCCTAGCGAGATATGGGAAGAGGTATCGATGGATTTCATAAGAGGATTACCTAAATTAGAAGGTAAAAGTGTCATCATGGTCATGGTGGATAGAATTACCAACTATGCCCAATTTTGTGCCCTGGCTCATCCTTTCACACCTAGTATAGTTTTCATTATATTGCTTGTCACTTTGTTTACACTATTTGTATTTTATACATTGTTTACTACATGTATTTTTTTGTACTAATACTTGTTCATGACTAGTCACTTGTTCGTACATGCCTTGGTTTCTACCAAACATTTTCTATGGGTTGAGTATGTGGTAGTCCTCTTTGTGGCCACATTCTCCTTTCGGTGACATTACATGCACCCCTAAAGAGGGGTGACATTACTTAGGGTTATTATAGAGCTCTTCATATGGGTTACTATAGAGCTCTTCTTGGTATAGTCATTGTACTTTGGTTTAGTTTCTGCCCTTGGCATTGTGGGTACAATCAACACAATCTACATAGTGTTTATAGTCGGCACAATCTGTAGTAGTTACAAATTTTACATACATGACTTCATGGATATAGTTAGCGTAGTCTACGTCCATGACATTGAGGGATTATTACAACAAGTGAGTTTTGACTAGTTCTGCGAACTCCATACACATCGGATTTTATAGGACATGGTGTCCTTAGCATTATGGGAAACAATTAGAGTTAGAGGATATGATGGACTTCCTCCTACACTTCTTCGCCTAGTGGTGTTGGATCGCCCAAAAAAACCTAGCAATATAGAGATCTCTACATGCATGTTTAGGGAAAGTTAAAATATGGAGAATAATGCAACTTTCTCCCTATACTTCTTCGACCTATCGGTGGCGAGATCGCCCAAAAAACCTCGGCATTACAGGATATCCTCTTTTCTTTTTCCTTGATTTGGATCAAGTGCACATGTTCCACATTACCTTTTAATTTTCAACATTTACATTTACATAACATTTTTACATGTATACATATTTGACTACTTGATCATTTTTCTCCTGAAGGGATTCCCGTGTATGAGAAACAAACAATCAAATTTGGGTAAGACAATCAACATCAACATTTTTCAACATTGACACTTTACTAACATGCGGGTACATCACACCAAGTGGCGGCGACACACGTATGTTTCCACCCTAGGTTTATTCTTCACTTTTATTTTACACTTTTTCATCATTAGCTTCCACACTTTCATTGTTTTCTCATTCCATGCTTGAGTCCGGTCCTTTGGCATGATCATCACTTCATCTTCTACAGATATCAAGTACGCATTTCTATTTTACTTTATGTTATCGAGCATTCTCGCTCACCAACATGAAGTGGGGAAAATGTAGTCACAAAATCACTCACTTACTACTACTATTACATCATCAAGTATGTTAGATTATATGTAGATATTGCATGATAAAAGTACTCACTAATGACCCATTTCCTAGTCTTGTCATCCCCTAGTTAGTTGTCATCTCTATTATTTCTAAGTAATCAATATGTTTATCATCACTTATCACATGCATTCATTAAATTGTCTACACAATTCTGTAGTAACTCATCATGTCTCACTGGTCACAAACTTCACTTTTATTGTCTTTGGTCCTAGATTGCGGTGCCTAGGAATGGATTGGGGCACCTTGGGCACTCTTGTCCTCATTTTGGGCACACATGTCCCCATTATACTTAGTTCTCTATAAAAAATTTGAGGTTGGCACTTTCGGTATTTCCCTACTTTCCCGAGGCACTAGTCAACAATTTTGAGTTATTAGTGACGAAACTAAAGAAAGAGATCCATATAAAAACATATTGTACACACCCTCATAAGGCAATTGGATATTACTATCAAAGGGTAGCTTCTACTAAGGCAAGGAACTACATTGGAGCTTACTACTCGTGCATCACACCGCATAGGAAAAGGAGAGTTCATTCTATTTCATCCACCATTCTTACATTTTATTTAGATACATCCGTTATTATCACGTCATTGGTGTTAGGGAACTTAGGCACATAATTACACACAAAAATACATAGGATCTGAAATGTAGTGCAATGCTTAGATGAAAAAGTCCACTATTGTGGAAGTTGAGCACATCCCGAACCTTTCATATGCATCTTTATTTATTTAGGGTTTGATGCTTTGTTTAGGTCTTATGTAGGTCATATCATTACATTAACATCAACGCAGATCCAATGATATATGCCAGACAAGAAGCGACACCAAGCAAAACCTTGTGACAATGTAACCAATTTTGAGGGTTTTTACTAGACTCGTAGTGCCTAGATCTCATCTTGGAGTGCCCCTGTGCTTCGTCTATTCCTAAGTTCCCCTATCTAGCACGATCAACATCTGTCATGTATCCGAGTAGATTCGACCCATCCCACCTCATCGATCTAGCACAAAGTCCACTTCCAACATACCCTATAGGTTATTACCTCGTCCTTTCCATTTCACTTATTTTCTTTAATACAAAATATCCACACACTTAGATAAATTACATAGCTGAATTTACATTATTTATTATATTGTTGTTACTATTTATATTATCTTAAAATTCTCCAATTTTAGTTAATCACTACCACATCATCCAACACCTATATTTTTCATTCTTAAATGCGTTTGTCGGTCTAGTTTTACTTTGCTAACTTTTAGTCACCTCCAATCGAGCCCAATAGTCATCGACCTGTGTCCTACTAATCATCTTATCCATATGAATCCTCATTTTCTTACATCTATTTTGTTTCCCTGCCTCATCTTACCCTCTACGGGTTTCTATTAGTCCATACAAGCCTTTAATTTTGTCTGTTTGCACTCGATTCATCTATATCTACATTTATAACTCTTTGGTCAAATCCATTTTCTCGGGTTTCCATCAACCTAACCCTTTGTATCCTAAGTCATCGTCGACCCATCCAGGTAATATTTATTTCGTGTAGATTTAGGTCGATATACACTTTTCATCCATTTTTTTCATTTCCATATTCTCGTTTTGTATCAATTTCTATATGATATTCATTTACTTATCGATTTATCCATTATATTTTATCACATGGGGTTGACATCCGCATAAAGAAGTTTACACTTCTTGGAACTAATTTTTCAGTTCCCCTCATCTACCATCTAATCCATTTTCCTCTTAGTGATATTTTTGTGCATGATTCATCACATTTACATCAAGAAGATCCACTTTGTGTCCGTATTCCCATCATCATTCCATCTCCTCCAAGGTACCTTAAACCCTTGCATTTTTGAGTTGTTTTATTTCCTTTAGTATTAGTTTAGTAACTTGAATAGGAATGAGAAATTTTTCTCAACATTCTGTCATGCACCGGTGAGACCACCCTTCTAAGGTGAGTCCTTGTATTTTATTTATCTTTCTATTTTTCTTCCATTCTTGCACTAACATTGAAGGTAAGGGCTTTGCGCTTGGATTTGTTTTTACTTGCATATTCTTGAAGATTAGATAAAAAGGAAAAGTGTTAGTTAGGTTTTCCACTTTTTATCTTTATTTTCTCTTTCTTGCATGTTGTCTTCATCAAACTTCACATTTGGATTTGGGATTAAAATAACCTTTCCATCTTTCCTTGATAAAAAAATTGTAAGGGGTAAGTTAGTTGTATTCACACATTCTCACACACAACCAAACTCACGAATCAATTAACACATCTAGACATCTTCCTACCAGGTGGACTGATTGGGATTTCATCACCCAACAAAAAGTTGTCATGGTATTCTAGATGCGTTAGAAATTTTACACGATTCGGGTCTCATGTACCTTCAAGTATATCGAGGACTCCCCATCCACAACTACCTGAAACCACCCCTAGATTGTCATTTCCTAGGCACCTTTGTTATCCATTTCCCCTTTTATTTTTCACATTTTTCTAAGCTAATCAAGATAAGAAAACATTGTGTGCTTAACTTGCTTGATCTAGTTAAAATAGGATTTGTTTTCTTATTTTGTTTCATGCCCATAGTTACACATTTGGTAGCTAGAAAAATGGAACAAGATCTCACGTTGAACACATCGGTTATCCTTCCTTTGGGCTCATATGGAGTCATTTTGGGTACGGATTGGTTGTCTCGCACACGTGGTTAGAGTGGATGGTTACCACAAGATTATATCTTGTGTAGATGATTTGGGAGTTAAGTCGGTGATTTCTGGGGGGGAAACCCATTTCTATTCACACCATCTCTCGTATGCAACTTAAGTGGTGTGTGCGGTGGGGTTGTCGGATGTATTCTATTACAGTCCATGATGAGATAAGAGGATGGGTCTAGTGGACCATCGCTAGATGATCACCCCATTTTGAGAGAGTTTGTAGATGTCTTTCCGGGGGAGCTACTGGGGTTACCACCCTCACGTGAGATTGATTTTCATATAGACCTAATTAGGGAGCAGAGCCTATGTCACGAGCACCCTATTAGATGACCACCCCAGAGCTCTGTGAGCTCAAGTTGTAGCTTGAGGACCTTTTGGAGAAAGGCATTATCCATCCTAGTGTATCTCCTTGGGGTGCACTAGTGATTTTTGTGAAGAAGAAGGATGGATCCTTGCGGTTGTGTATTGATTACCACCAGTTGAACAAGGTAATGATTAAGAATCATTATCCCCTTCCGTGCATTGATGATTTGTTTGATCAGATGAAGGGAGTCATGGTTTTCTCTAAGATTGATCTTAAGTCAAAGCTACCATCAACTTAGGATTTTAAAGGCGGACATTCATAAGACCACCTTCTTCCGTACGAGATATGGCCACTATGAGTTGATAGTGGTGCCTTTTGGTTTGACTAATGCCCCACAATGTTTATGAGTTTGATGAATGGGGTATTTAGGACCTTCTTAGATCATTTCGTGCTCATCTTCCTTGATGAAATTTTGATTTACTCACGTACACGTGAGGAGCACGAGGGACACCTTTGCAGTTCTTCGAGTGTCTTCAGAGAGCAACAACTTTTCAGAACTTGGAGAAGTGTGCATTCTTTCAGACAAAGGTGTGGTATTTGGGCCATATCATTTATGGGGAAGGTATCACCATCGATCCTTCCAATATTAGAGCTATTATGGATTGGCCAACACCCCTATGGTGATTGAGGTGGGCAGCTTCGTGGGATCAACAGGGTAATACCAGAGATTTATTCAAGACTTCGTCGAATTACACACCCCATCACTTCCCTACAGAGGAAAGGGACGAAGTTTGTTTGGTTAGACAGTGTGAGCGAGGCCTTGATAATCGAAGGAATACCTCACTACAACACCTATTCTAGTAGTGTTGGATCCACAGGCGAGTTTTTCATTTGCATGGATGCTTCTATGTGCAAGGCTTGGAGGTGTGTTGATGCATGAGCGTAGAGTAGTGGCTTTTGAGTCTAACAAACTTAAAGATTACGAGCTTAATTACCTGACTCATGATCTTGAGCTTGTGGGCGGTTGTGCATGCTTTAGTTTGATGGAGGCATTTTCGCTTGGTCGAGATTCACACTTAGGATAGATCACCGAGTCTTCGTCATCTCTTCACGCAGCCCAATCTCAACACTCGTCAATGGCATTGGATGGAGTTGATTTGTGAGTATGATATGGAGATTGAGCTTGTGAAGGGGAAGGAAATTATGGTGGCAGAGACATGTGACTATGGCTGCCTAAGTGACCACAAATTTGTGGAGCAGATTCCTCAACAACTTCCTCTGACAGGCCTTCTACATTGTAGTTCGAACAAAGATCGAGTCTTAGAGACCTCTCGAGGGGAAGTTTGATGGTTTTTCTTTAGAGGCAGATGGTATTCTTAGGCACAGAGGCTGGATTTATGTTCCCAGAGATGGAGGCTTGAGGCAAGACATCTTGGCAGAGGCACATCATGCACCCTATTCAACCCATCCCGGGGTGAAGAAGATGCACACCACCTTGAGACAGTTGTATCATTGGAGAGGACTTCATAGAGACGTGGCCCAGTTCGTGTCATGATGTTTAGAGTGCCAAAAAGTTAAGGCCAAGCATCAACATCCAGCTGGCCTTCTTTTCCCTCATGCTATACTAGAGTGGAAATGGGACACCATTTCCATGGACTTCATTGTTGGGCTACCGATGTCGAGATCCAATAAGAATGGGATGGGTGAATGTATGAGGATTTTTGTAGTATACCAAAAGGGTTTGGTGATGGGGAACAACACAATGTGGAGCATGGGGAGGAAGAACGTTGTTGTCGGATAAACCACGGTGGCGACCGATGTCGAGAGGTGACAATTTTCCATGATAGAGGTTAGTGCCTAAAAGGAGGACTAATCAAGTGATATGGTAGCATAGAAGGTGTGCAAGTAAAAACTAGGAGTAGATGGTATTTGGACCAAATTAGTATATGGGGTATGAGAGACCATAAGAGAAGTGGTACTAGATGTGCGGGGAGAAGGTGCTAATGGAGGTGTTGGAGGGACAACGTTAATGGAAATGATGCGATTGTTGTGAATAAATTTGAGTTGTAAGTGTGGCATGGAGAGGATAACACCAAATTGTCGAGCCCGAGTTAAGACAAAGAAGCATGTCACATCCATTCATTGTGCCCCCAATGAGGAAAGGTACAAGCATAATAAGGGGATCCACAATAACATTGAGGTGAAAAACACCATATGGTTTGTCAAAAGGGTAATCAATTTGTGATGATGGATATCCAATAGCTTGTAGGAGGGGAATGGAACACACACTGATAGGCCAAGATGGATCTACTTTAGTATTGTTTATGGTGACTGGACCATAGATGCCTTAATCTTTAAGTGACTAGACTCAAAATTTGCATGATAGTCAAAATCAAGAAAAAAATGGCTAATGAGAATAGCATGTGTGTGGGAAACTAAAAAATATAGGGCCCCTGGTGGATGTAGGAGGAGGCCTGTTGGTGCCATTTATGAGCTGACATAGTGTGCCCTAATTTTTCATGTCCATATTTGCTCAAAAATATTTTACCCTTTGAATTGGTGACCTGCAATTTCTCCCCCCTTGTTGAAATGCTTCAAAAATGCCCATAAACTTGTTGTTCCTGGTTTGAAAGGAATATTCCAAGTTTGCCCCTTTTGTGCCCTAGTTTTCCAAATTCCACGGGCTATGTTGTTTTTCCCTTTGCCAGATCATGAAAAAAATTGAATTTGATCAATTCATACTTGTTTGTACTTGAAAATCCCATCCCAAGGTCGAAAATGTTGTAAAATCATGCTTCAGTTGATTCAAAATTGAAAAATTTGCCATCCTTGGTGAAAAAATTGAGTTCTAGGGCTTCCTTGGATTTTTTTACGTTTTGACGGTCAAACGGGCATCATTTTCCGTCAAATTTATCCTCAATAGGTATTGGCAACGTGGCAGGTTTGCATTGGCTGCAGAAAGGTAGGGAGGTGCTCTAAATTTTCATTTTTCACCTTTTCAAGCAAATAGGGCATTTTCGGGCCTGAGGCCCCATTTTTCCAAATTTTCCTACGTGGCATGATCTGATTGGCAGGTGGGATGGCGGATGGTCAGATTCACTTAAGGTTTTTCGACCTTAGTCTTGCAAAGGTTTTAAAGTCAAAATTTGGTTTGAATCCCCGTAACCAATCGGGAGAGGACACGTGTCCTAGAAGTTTCAAAATGGAAGTGTGGGCATGCGGGGGACTTAGAGTTTTTTGGCTCTAATTTTATAAGGTTTCAAAAGTTGTTTTTCCCCTGCTCCAATCAGAGGAGGACACGTGGCAGCACGGTGGCGCAGAGTGGGTCGACGGGCCGACGGAGGAAGAAAGGGATTTTTGCCTTTTTCACAAAAGGGGTTAAAGTAAATTTTTGGCCTGAAACTCTGCAACAAATCAGGAGAGGACACGTGGTGGGGATAATTTCGAGAGGTGCGGGCCCGTGGAGACAAAGTGAAATTTTTTCCCTTGGCTTAAAGGGAGTAAAATGAAGATTAAGCCCATGGGTCCTCAGCGAATCATAGGTGGACACGTGTCCAACAGAGCAAGGTGGGTCGACGGGCGGCGGAGGTAGGAAGGAAATTTTTCCCTTTTGCCAAAAATACTCAAAATCAAAATTTGAAGTGCTAGCCCACTAGCGAATCACAGGAGACACGTGGCAAGGGAAAATTGGAGGTGCAGGCCCGCGGGGTAAAAAGTGAAATTTTTCCCAATTTCCAAAAAGGTCAAAATGCGCAGAATTGAAGCACGATCCCGATGGGGCCCACCATATGCCACGTGTCAGCTCCAAATTTCAAGGGCGGAGGGTGGAAAAAAGTCAAATTTTTCCATTTTTCCAAAAAATGTGGAAAAGTAAAAAATGATCCCAATTTCAGTCCCAATTGTTTTTGGACACGTGGAGGGTTGATATTAAAGGTTAATGTAAGATCAACAGTTATTGTGCATCCATTTGTTTTGGCTACCATGGGAGCTCCAGGAAGTTTGGAAATCATGTTTTTGCATCAAGTTTATAGTGATTTTGTGTCCTCTTGGCCTTCTAAGATCATTGGCATCATTTTCATGGCTTAATTCTTTGACTTGTGATGTTTTTGAAGAATATTTTTGCCCTAGCCCGAGCAAGCACGTGAAATGACAAAATCAAAAGTTACAGAGGTAGTTTAAAAGGGTAAAAAGGTGAAAATGATGAGTAAGAGGTGTTTGCATGCCTCAATGATGAAAAACATGCCTCCAAGATGGATAATGATCTAGATATTTGTAATGATTTAATCTTTTTGGCACACCTGGCAACATGTGAGTGTTTTTCAGTTTGTTGTCATTTTCATTGAATCATGAGGAGTTGTTGTAACAAAATTGATCCCATGGCATATTCTTTTCTTGGGAGAGAAGGCTCCAATGTGGCATGAGGTATATAGTGCATTTTGGAGAAATTTGTAAAGGGAGGGAGTTGAAAATCATGGGTAAATTCTGAGAGAAAGCTCATTTTTTGTAAAAATCCACCAAAGAACCAGGTTAATGTCTCATGTGTTGAAAATTCATGTATGTGAGTTGGTTACAAGTGTATAGCCATCACACATGACTATGAGATTGTTCATGTAACTCTCCCCTATTGTTGAATCTAACAAGTTTTGAATTAAATATGTGATTGCTTTGGGAAATATGATGTCATTATCATTTTTAAATGCTTGCAAATAGCTTTCATTGTTCTTGTTGCAATCTTGCACTAAAAGTCTTTAGAAATCACACAAAATTTGCATTTCTTGTTGATAGTTTAGTGGTATTTGCAATCTAATGTTCAAAAGAGCCTTCATCGATAAAAAGATAAACAAATTTAAAATCACTTTACCTTCCTCGATGATGCAGACGTACCTTAGGCGTGGTTTGATCATGGATTTTTGTGTTTAATTGAGTTCTTTACTTCAATATTTTGTGGTGAATTCTCAAAGATTGTGTGAAGGGTTCAACCTGGGCTTCCATTTGTGCCTCTTTTGGTTGAAAGAACATCCTGATTATTTTAGGCATTTCATCTGATAGTTGTTCAAGTATTGTAGTGGTTGCCAAAGATCTGATCTATCCTAGTTTTTCTTGTCAATCCCCCACCAAAAAATCATCTAACAACAAAGATCCTGTCATATACTACCCCTGATTTGCATTTGTATACCTACAAAAGATCAAAATCCATTTGCAAAAGTATGCATAATAGATCAGGATTTCCAATGTCTCTAGTAACCTTTGCCTTGTTTTGAGAACATATCCATGTTTTGAGAAGTGACAACTCTTGAGAGTTCGGATGCGGGGTGTTGATCATGTTTTCATCAAGGTATATGTATGTACCCAAAATTATAGGGTACTACACCACCAGAACGATGTTACACATGCCCCAATGATGATATAGGTCTCCTTGTAAGGTGTTCGGAATCCAGAAAGGCTTGCCAAGTATACACTTGTATCCCGCATGCCCCGCTTAGCCTCCACATGCTTTGTTTTTCCCTTTTCCCCCATGTTTTCTTACATTTTAGGCTTCAAAGTGATGAAACCGCCACCTGGCTTGGGTGGTGATCCGTGACCTTTGCCGAGGATAGGGGCGGCAGTCCGTAACCACCACCACCTGCGCAGGGCGGTGATTTTGTTCGTATTTTCCAGATTCTTTCAACGATCGCATCAAATGTAAAACTTCAAATTTACACACTTTCTTCAACCACTTTAGCTTGCATTAATGTTTTTGGTTCCCTGGTAATAGTGTTTTTCCATTGTTTATAGTAAAAGAGTTCAAATGGGAGTTACCCTCTGGTAAATGCATTGGTTATAAATAACCAGCTTGTTTTCAAGCAAATGGCCCCTCATCTTCTCAATTCTCTTATTCAGTCTTTCAATTTCTTGCTTAGAATTCTACTAGCTTCATGTTTTACACCAGTTATTAGTTTTCCTTTGTTGTTTAGAAGTCATTCAATCTTCTTGTTTTGAGATTGTTCTGTTGCTGCTCCATACAATCGGTTTAGCATAGAATAGCTTCATCTCTAAACTAGAAGCCATTAAAGTTGTAAGTTTTGTTTTGTCACAAGGATATATTCTAAAACTCTCGGTGCAATTGTGTCGTATTCCTACAATAAATCCCACTAGGAATTGCATAGTCAAGCTTTGTTCACTTGTGGTATTCCTCTCCTACTCGCATTGTATTTGATCTATATCCAAAGCTGCCATTGTGCGAATACCATCTTCTATTGATACACACATATACACACTTTCTGGATTCACGTGGACACTAAGGAATGAGGAGATCACACTGAGGGGATGAAATCACACACAACTGGATTTACCACTATTATGTAAATGCTAGGTTTGAGCTATCAAAGTTCTAGTTACAACATATCAAATAGAGTAGTGAATCATTTTATTTCAGTTAAGCTCGCTTTCAATATTGCCAGGGAAGTTGTGGGGAATGATAGTTTCTGAGAAGCTATGATTTGTTCCTCACTTCTGAGGTAAGATTGAAGGTTTTTAATTAAGTTAATTAGTTGTCTTTCATCTAGATTCACACATTTGCATAGGTGAATAACCACACCGGGTTATCTCACTTGTTTAGTTTTAGTATAAAAGTATTTTAAATAAGTTGTTTGTAATTATAATATTTCAATCATGTATTTTGTTTAGATTAGTTTTCCTTTCATCAGTAGTATAAATTTTTATTTTCGATACAATTTAATTGAGTTTTCAAAATAGATTAAATACTTAAATTCTAGTTAGGAGGTTAAACCATATGGAATTTACGCTACCCGTTCATAGCCTTTAAATCTCCCTTTCTCGTTCCAACTATCGGAGATCACACTACCAGATCTTAGTTACTGATCCTCCCATAGTTAGCTTTAGGAAAGTTGCTTGTTGATTCTCATCCTTGCCTGTAGCTTTTCTATCGTAGAAAACTGACCATAATCCTAGGCCGTGACTTCATCCGAGTCACCCATGTTTCAAACCACCGGTTGTTTTGGCATGACTTCGGGAGGTCAGGTACGGGGAAGGTCACTTGCCGATTATCATCCTAACATGTCACTTTTATGTCGTACAGTATCCATCATAGAATTCCAAGCAAAGAGAAGGACATCTTCACCTCCTTCACCATTACAAGGTTACAAAATAGGTCCTCTTACCTTGGTTGTAAGGCACAACCTAAAACAGTTAGGACAAGATCAAGTCCTATTGGAGTAGTATCCATTTCTCCACAAACTTGAATGCTAGTTAGACCATATCCCCAACTACCAACGACATACAACATGGTCTAATCTATCCTTAAGCTCCATGACATATATATGGTGCTTCTCGGACTAAAAAGGAGGACAAATTTGGATACCAACAGGCCCAACATGATATTCATGGTTAGTGGAAGATTCCACTATTTTCTTGTCATTATGGGGAGTGTGGGATATTTTAAACTTACCTTTATCAATGATAGAGAGGACGACATGGTGTTGTTGGGTAACTCAAGTTAATTGTCATCGATTAGGTCTTGGATGATTGTGTTGATTTTAAAACAATGATTGGTAGAGTGACCTATACATCTATGGTAATCACAATGAAATATTTCATTATAATTATTTCCTTTTGGTCTTGCTAGATCTAATTCGAGGGGTGGATGGAGGGTGGTGAGATTAATTTCTAGTAGTTGTTGTAAGATAAGGTATTGTGTCATTGGGAAGTGGGAGAACCTATGTAAGGTAAGTTGTGGTTGTGATTATTGAGTAGGAGCAATAACATTAAAATAAATTTTGGTATCGGTTGTCATGGGTAGAGATGGCACTGAATGGTGCTTTAGTGGGAAAACGAGTGGAGGATGATGCTTGGTCTTGATATTTTAACTTACCGATGGAAATGAGTTTGGTTTCACAAAGTTTAAGCATATGCAAGAGTTGGTCAAATGAGGGAGCATTTTTAAAGAGGATACTTTCTTGGAGTGGTATCAAAAGGCTATGGATAAATAGATCTTATAATTCTAAGTTAGCTAGAGCATTGGACATTTTAGCTAGGTTGTTTTTATATCTTAAGACATAATCCATGAAAGGTTCATTGTATTTTTGTTTAAGTTGCACTAATTGGGCATAGGATATTTTAGAACCAATGTTAATAGAAAAGTGTGTAATAAAGGCATCGACTAAATTTGTAAATGAGTTGACATAATGTACGTGTAGGTCGTAGAACCATCTCATAGCATATTTGTGAAGGATTCAGGGAAGAGCTTTGCTAACAACATTTGATCATCGGTGAATTCAAGACAAGCAACATGAAAAGCTTGAAGGTGTTCTTATAGATCACTATTCCCATTAAAGTGTGGTAGTTTAGGCGAGAAAAATTTGGCGGGAATGGGTAAGTGGATATGAGTAGTTAAAAGGGTGTGTGTAAAAGGGTGGTGGAGTCTAGAGATTGTGAAGGATAATAAGAGGCTTTTTGTGTTTACGAATTTGAGTTTGAAGATCATGATAGAGGGATTTTAGATCTTGTGTCTTTGGTAGGTGAAGGTTGATGTGTATGAGAAACTATAGGAGGTGTGAAGTAATTGGTGGGAGTAGGGACAATAGTGGAAATAATAGAAGTAGGTGGGAATGTAAAAGCAATCGGTGGATTGGAAATAGAAGAAGGATTAGCCTCAAAATTACAGACTTATGGGAAGCGAGTAACCTCTTCACGAGTGACATGAAGAAGTAAATCTAGATCTTGAGGATGTTTAGTGAGATGTTAATTAATAGCATGAATGTGTTGGGTATTAGATTCCTCATACCTATGAGCCATAAGGTGAATAATGCAAATATAAGGTGGAGAAGGTGTGATGAAAAGGGATTTTTGAATTCACCAAAATGATTAACTAATATTTATATTTTAAGCTAATATAAATAGTAACAATAATATAATAATGATATAAATGTAACTATGAATGCTAACTAAATATTTGAATATTTTATGATAAAGGACATAAATGAAATAGAAGGGATGAGGCACTAACACCGTAGGGTACTTACCTTGCAATATGTTGGAAGTGGACTGTGTCTGCTGAAATGGTGGGGGGGATAGGTTGAAGCTACTTATAGAACTATGATAATTGGAGATAAGGATAGATAAGGGCACTTGGGATAGGATAGGGGCACCTTGCGTGCTCCGGTTTGCAATCTAGGTGCTATAGTTTGCTAAAAACCTTGAGATCTGGTTATATGGTTGTGTTGTGAGGTCTTCGCTTGATGTCGCCTATTTAGTGGATGTCGATGTGGTTGTGCGAATGTCGCTGTGATGATATGACCTACATAAGACCCATATAAAGCATTAAAACCCTAAATAAACAAAGATGCATATGAATGGGTCGATGAACTCATCTACCACTCATTTAAACAACTCGTCTTAGAATTCATCAAAGCTTTTGACATGAACAAATTGTTAAGAACAGGAATCAAGGAATGCTTGCATATTAAGAAAGAACATAATGAATCCACTGCTCATTTTATTCAAAGATGGCGTACGGTTCTCTACTCATTAGCAAGTGCTCCAAACATGGATCAAATGGAACTATGCAATTTATTCCTTAATTCTCTCAATAGAGAGATAAATGAAGAAGTCCAGAAGTTCCCATTAAGAACTTATGATGAAGTACTCGAGAGTGCTCTCCGAATCGACCAAGCAAGTAATAGATAGTGGTCGTAAGACATATGGGACAAATGGGAAATTAACCACTCCCAATCAAAACACCGTGGCCTATCCTAATACCGGGAATGCTAATCAAGGACCTAAGATCCTTAACAAGAACCATGGAGTTACAACAGATGGAGTAACTGATCAAGTTAAAAGGGCAAACATTGTAAACATTTTGCCACCTATTAATAATCAATGAAATAACAATTTTACTCCAACAATCAACGCAATGGATTTTAATCGTCCACCATGGTAACAAAAACAAAAATCCAAACACAAAGTCCAAATCAAAACCCAGCTAGATATCAGAGTCAAAACCAAAGGCAACAGCCTCAAAATTTTAACTCTAACAACTAGCAACCTTATCAGAATTTTGGGCCACAACAGTTTTAAATCAACAACCTCGAAATTATAATCCCAATTTATATTGTGGCTTCCACAAGATTCAAGGCCATGATACTAGGACTTGTCATGAATACAATAAATTCATGCAGCGTTTTCTAGAAGATCAAAAGCAACTCTTTATAGATATGTTTTTAGAAAATTCTATAGTGCCCATGCCAAACGCTTATGCAGGGGCAGTTTCCCCTCAAAATGCACCCCTCAAGATCTTTAATGATCCGCTCCCAAACCATTCTAACAATAACAGGCTAGATCCTAATGAAACAAACAAGGGTGTCATAACAGGAAACAATGATCATGAAGCTTCAAC
This sequence comes from Taxus wallichiana var. yunnanensis, assembly GCA_018340775.1. Classification (NCBI taxonomy): domain Eukaryota; kingdom Viridiplantae; phylum Streptophyta; class Pinopsida; order Cupressales; family Taxaceae; genus Taxus; species Taxus wallichiana. Next base: position 625,104,583 of record CM031239.1, read on the forward strand.
TTCATTAAATCCACCAGTCGCACCCCAACTAGGAACTCAACCCCAAACCAAGATAGTTGGTTTGGTAGAGTTAGACACCGAGCTACCCATAGAAACCATAACAAGAACACATGATTATTCTTCTCAACCTACTCCAAGTTATCCATTGGGACCAGACAATAGTCAAAAAACGTTGGTAAAACCCATAGGCACCTATGATTTAATTAACGATTTAACTAAAACCTTCTCTCACATCTCCTTTTTGGATTTGTTAAAGAACTCTCCCACCCATAGAGTTGCCCTCTTAGAAGTATTAGGCCTTGGTCATTTAATCAACATCACTCCTCCTCTAGAAACATAGGTAAACCATGTAGACTTTGACATTTATCCGTCGGGGCAGCCAGATAGGGATACAAAATTTATATTTGATATAAGTAAAATGCCAACAGTAACCGTTGAAATTACATGAAGAGGCAACCCAACTTTACATTTACAAGTTTGGGTCTACAATAATTATGTTAAACGTGCAATGGTTGATGATGGGGCAGTAGTTAATATAGTCCCCTTCACTTTTCTTCAAAAGTTAGGATATGGAGAGACAAATTGTTCCACGACGCGAAATACGCTAAGAGGTTATGATAGCCTCAAAGCCACTTCAATTGGAACCATAGTTTTACCAGTCACTTTAGGACCCAAGATGGTCCTCACCGAGTTTTATATTATAGATCGGGAAACCAATTATAATATGATCCTTGGTTGGCCATGGATACACCGCATGAAGGTGATCCCTTCCACGCTATTCCAAGAAATAAGATTTCTACACTTAGGGAAAATATTTGTGGCACAAGGTGACCCAAAACCCTTTGATATACACCTAGTTGATTTAAAGAAAAGACCGGGCGTTCACTTCGAGTTTGAACTCCCAACAAATCAACTCATCAAACCAATTAATTTGAAACCAAAAGAAAAGTTGATACCCACCACAGAGTTAGAAGTTACAAATCCAGCCGAGGACATTCCAACACTCAAAAATGAGACCAATGTTATAAAAATGGTGTCACTAGGGACTACCGCAAAAATTGTCGAGTTGCTAGAGAAATACTTACCTATTCTCCTACCATTTGATTCCATGGGTATGGGACACACCCTAGGAATTGCTTCTCTTCCATCAGATGAAGTTTTTATGGTAGAGGTAACCGAAGAAAAAAATAGATACGACAGATATCCCAACATCCATTTTTCCAAACAAGTATTGGACTCTCCACTTCAATGGAGCTAGATGTCACTTTGGAGCTGGGGCGGGAGTAATCTTTACTTCACCCAAGGGAAAGATCCTACCTTTCACCTTTAAATTAAACTTTGAATGTACAAACAATGGGGCTGAGTACGAAGCTCTCCTCCTTGGCCTCATCCTAGCTAAAAGAATGGGTGTTGACAACATTAGAGTGCTAGGAGACTCACAACTGGTTACAAACCAAGTCTCTGAGGTATATGAAACTAGGGCTAAACATTTACAACTCTATAAAACAATAGTATTAGATCTAAGCAAGGGATTTAACTTCATATCAATTGAAGCAATCCCACGAGAGCAGAACCTTCTCACGGACTCAATAGCAACCTCAGCTTCCTATTTCACCCCAAACAATGAGTTGGAGGATACAAATTTCATGGTATCACTGCATCGAACCATTAGTGTGTAAAATATCAACAAACTCACTCCTGACTCATGGAGAAGCTGAGCATGATTTTTCTATCATGGACCACTTTGATGATGATAGAGTCACTCTCGAATATCTAAATGCCTATGCGGAGCTACACCTTGCTCACCATATAGTTGATCTTTCCTTAATACCACATTCCTCTTCCTATTTTGGAAATCCCATGGTAGAGTCTCCTCCACAGAAGGATCTCGATATATATGAGATAGAAAATAGAGAAAGCTTGGAACTACCTCCACCCCCCCCGAATTGAAGAAGGTAACGCTTCTTTAATAGAAGAAACCATTGACATAAACATTGGAATGGAGGAAGAACCAAAGATTTTGAAGTTGGGATCCTCGTTAACTCGGAGGAGATAGAAATACACACCCAAATCCTCAAAGAACATCAAAAGGCTTTTGCATTTAACTATAAAGAAATGACGGGCATTGCACCACATGTCATGGTGCATAATCTTGTCACTAAACCAGATGCAAAACCAATTAAATAGAAGTCAAGACCAATGAAGCCAAAAGTAGCTCTCATGGTAAAAGAGGAAGTAATAAAACTTCTCCAAGTGGGATTCATCAAGCCCATTGACTATTCAAAATGGGTATCTAATATCATCCCCATCCTTAAAAAGAATGGGAAGATACGCATTTGCATAGACTTTCGGGATATTAACAAAGCTTGTCCCAAAGATGACTTCCCATTACCATCCATCGACGTTATCGTTGATGCAACAGCTGGATTTGAACTGTTGTCCCTCATGGATGGGTTCTCAGGGTATAATCAGATTAAAATATCTGAACAAGATCAAGCCAAAACTACATTCATAACTCCCTGGGGAACTTATTGCTACGTTGTCATGCCATTTGGTCTTAAGAACGCTGGCACTACGTATCAACGGGAAATGACATATATATTCCATGATCTTATCCATAAAATTGTGGAATCATATGTGGATGACTTGTTGGCCAAGGCCAAGAAACGCTTGTGATCATCCAGAAGTGCTTTGTATCATCCTCTCACGATTAATTGAATATGGTGTCACATTAAATCTAGAGAAGTGTGTGTTTGGTGTGACAGGAGGCAAACTTCTGGGCTACATTATATCTTCATGAGGGATTGATGTTGATCCAGCCAAAATATGGGCTGTTCTCAAAATGATCCCACCATCGGACAAGTCTGGAATTAGGTCATTTCTTGGGAAACTTGGTGCAATCCACAGGTTCATCCCAGATCTAAGTTTTTCCATTCATCCAATCAACAATCTATTAAAGAAATATTATAACATTGATTGGACTGAAGAATGCAACGAGGCCTTTAAAGTAGTTAAATGCTTCTTGTTGTCTCCACCCACACTAATGCCTCCCAAACCATACCACCCTTTGATCTTATACTCATGAGCCACTCATGTCTCGCTCGCCTGCATGCTGGCTCAAGAAGACAATGATAAATGGGAACGTGTGGTCTATTTCATTAGCTGAATGTTGCTTGATTATGAAACATGTTACACACAGGCAAAGAGAGAATGCCTTTCCATAGTCTTTGCAACAAAACACTTAAGACATTACATGTTAAACTAATAAACGAGGGTAATTGTAAAAACAGATCATTTACGAACATTCCTTACACAAGGGTCTTTATCTAAAAAGGTTGGACATTTCATAACCTTAATGGGAAAATTCGAGTTGACATCTCGTAAACCAAAAATCCGTTAAGGGACAAATCATTGCAGATTGGCTAGCTAACAATCCACTAGATGGAGGCAATCTAGTAAATCTGGACTTTCTTGATGAGTGTATATACTTCATTGAAACTAGGCCTCCCATCTCTACATGTCCCTGGTATACTGATATCATCAATTTTATCATAGACCACACATACCCGAAGGTGCCACATCACAACAAAGAAGGCGGTTACACATTATTACCGCTAAATATGTTGTTTTAGAATAGGTACTCTATCGTAAAGCCTTTGATGGCATGCTTCTAAGATGCGTCGACATAGAAGAATCTAAGAAGATTCTTCATGAATCCCACAGTGGGATATGTGGAGGCCACTTCGGTGGTCACACCATCACTCAAAAAATACATCGGATGGGCTATTTTTGGCCCACTCTCGAGCATGATGCAATGGCATTTGTACGTAAGTGCCATAAATGCCAAGAATTCTCTCATGTGATTCACATGCTAGCACAATCCTGCAGCCAATAGTGACCCCGTGGCCCTTCTCCACGTGGGGTTTGGACTTGATAGGGAAGTTCTCTCCCTCATCAACCGATGACCATAATTTTATAATTACAGCCATGGAATATTTTACCAAATGGGTGGAGGCCATGCCTCTCACCACTGTACCAGGTTCGGTAATTGTCAAATTCATTTTGAACCAAATTATCTGCAAGTATGGTGTCCCACAAGTCATTATCTCAGATAATGGCATGCCCTTTAAAAATGATGAAGTCCGTGATTTATGTAGCAAGTTCAAGATAACCCATCACACAACCTCCCTTTACTACCCTCAAGCCAATGGGCAGGCCAAAGCGATAAACAAAATGTTAAAAGCTATTCTCCTCAAAACGGTCAAGGAGAACAAGCGAGATTGGCATTTAAAAATATATCCAGCCTTATGGGCCCATCGAACCTCAATAAGAACACCAACAGGAGCAACCCCTTTCTCGTTGGTGTTCGAGGCAGAAGCAGTTCTCCCGCTTGAGGTTGAAATACCCAGTCTCTGCATCTCATTACAAGGGATTCTGGATGAAGAATCTTATAGGGAGGCATGCCTCTCTCAACTGGAAAGCCTTGACGAGGTTAGGCTAAATGCCAAACAAAGGCATAGAGCCTATGCCGATTTGGATGTCTTTGTGCAGTACAACAAAAATTCTATGAGCAAGAAATATATTAGGAGATCTAGTTTTAAGACTAGACAGTTGGATCGATAAGAAAACCGGCGAAGGAAGAAAGTTCCGACCCAAATGGTTGGGCCCATACCGAGTCATGAAAGACTACGGAAATGGTGCATATCTCTTGTGCACACTAGAAGGTGAGGAATTCGGTGAAACTGTCAATTCCTTGCATCTTAAATGGTTTTACGCATAAAACATCAAAATCACCACTTGTACATTATAGCTACCTACATTGCATTAGTCTTTTAGCTACTTCATTCTGTCCACTCATTTCGTAAAAATAGTAGTCCAGGAACTTACTCTTAAACAATCATTACAAATTTTGAAAATATTGGGAAACGCATTCAAATCACATCTCTCCAAACATCATCAACTATTTTTCAAATCTTCTCATCAAGTTTGACAGACAAGTATTGATTTGAAAACCATACCGAGGCTCTGCGCATACTTGGCTTTACTCTTTCTTTCTACTAGGTGAAGTTTTCCTTGCCTACGGTCTATTCTAGAAGCTTCTTGGTGTCACATCTATCCCTCTTAAATCTCTTTGAATGAAAGGATATCCCAAAGTCATAGATCAAAAATGTCAAAATAAAATGAAATCAAAAGCACCAAGCAAACAAAATATTTTATTTTACACACTTCTTTGCCCCATCAACCTTCGGTGATAAGCCCACATCTCTTACTGGTGGTGTAAGGTTGGGAAAGGAAATAAGTGCCCTTACTCGCCTATATCTTGCCTTTGGTGACAAACCCATGCTTCTTACTAGTAGCATAAGGTAGGATGTGGGGGTCCATTAAAACAAATTAACAAATCTTGGTATACTAAAAGCACAAATCAAATTCTATTAAGAGAAAATAAATATTCAAATTCCAAAGAGATCAAATCCTCAAAACCAGATTTTGTCAACCAGGTTGCCATTTATGAATCTAAGTCTAGATAAAATTGAAAGTAAGTGGCCTTCTAAACCTGGTGGTAGTTCTGAGTAGGGTAGGTGTGTAGGTCTAAATTTGGTTTTTGTTATTGGTTTTTCTGTCTCTCATCATTCCATTCAGTCAAACTCATACAATTTGTGCCCTTCTCAACTCTTGGTGTAGAGCCCTCACATCTTACTGGTTGCGTGGAGTTGGGAATGGGGAAAATTCATCTCTTTATCACTATACATTCATCACGTTTTGCCAATATAAGAAGAAATTACAAAACTTTTCCCAAAGAGTTCAAAAGTTCAGTACTACCATATGTTAGTATCATCTCATATCAGCATTACAAAAAAACATACAAAGTAAAACATTCTGTTTACTATCATTTGTTATCCATTGCATACATTCTAAAAACATGAAAAAAATATTCTAAAAACATCTAAGTACACATGTGGAAACAAGTCACAAAATTCTAGGCACCAAGAGTCTAGATCCAAAAAGAGATACATACACACACACACACACACACACACACACACACACACACACATATATCAAGTTTCATATACAATGCCATCATGCACTAGGCATGGTCAAAACACTCAATGAGCCCAAAAAGTACAAAAACACTCATATAGATATCTGACAAAATGCTACAAAAATGGCCTCTCAATCCCTATGGGATCCCTCAGAGGGTGTACGACCACGCCTAGGACTCCGGCTATGCTGGTGCTCCGAATGCATTGAGGGCTCGCGGTCACGACCAGTAGCTACCATCTCGCTATGAGAATGACTCCTCATCAAGCACTTGACCATCCTATATCCAGCTACCTCAAAGCACTGAGAGAGAAGTCATGATCTTTGCCACATGCCGATGACAGAGGCAAAACCAAGTATGCCTACCGGCTCACCGAAGTTTCCCCACATCCACGAAAATATCAAGACGAGTTTTCCAGGGGAGAAGCAAGGTATCCGTGCATACTTTGCGAATCAAGTCTCACCACTCATCAGTAGTCACTATGCAAGTAAAGGAGAAAACAAGTTAGAAAATGATCAAAAGATAAAACCAAGAGTAAAAAAAACAAAAAGAAATAACAACTAAGGAAATTCTAACTAAAACAAATGTAAAGAGAAGAGTGACAACTCACTTGGATCTCTGGGCCTCCAAGAAGGATCTCTAGGATCTGCGCCTGCCACTGATGCCGCAACTGACTGGTGTCCCTCTCCCACGTCTAGGGCAATGTGACGGCCTGCAACGGACTCACCATCTAAACATAAGTCCCGAGAGAGAAAATCCTCGAGACCGAGTCACCCCTCTCGTGCTCCGCTCTACCCTCTTGCCCGCAGGATCTCCCGAGTGTCATGCCACTCGGGATCACCATCATCTCCCCACCCATCTCACCGATCTCCATCTCCTCTGTTTCCTCCTCGTTCTCTCCCCGGTGAACTCCTTAGACTCGGAGTCCACATCAATGGGCACATCATGCTGTATGGGCGGGACCGGTGGCGATCAAAGTAAGGGTTCCTGAGGAGCACCGGCTCTCCCTCGAGCACGTACCACCCCTCCTGGCAGCCAACAGAACACCGGGAGTAACAATAGTCCAACCTCGGCCTCTAGGACCTCCCCGAGCTTCATGGATAGATCTATACACTAACACCACTAGATGAAGCATGTCACTATAGGGGAGGTCGAACTACTGTGGTACTCTATCAAAGGGGTGGGTCTCCAACTTCCCCGCCTGTCTATCAACTGGCAGGTAGTCTGACAAGAAATAAATGTAACAATATCCTCTCCCCATATGCCGCCATGGCACGATAAGGAGTGGCCTCCATGTCTCTGCAAAGTGATCAAGGAGGCCCCTACTGGGATCCAATCACACTCCCTCTCCCGGCTCCATCTAATATACTCCTCCTTCTTCGCATACACCCAAAAACACAAAAAAGGAGTAAGTTAGTACTAAAATCCAATTGGAAAACTATTAAAAAACATGTAAAAATGCTAAAAGTGCAAAAATAAATAAAAGAAAGCTTTGTTTTAGCTTTCTATCACAGACCGCCACCCTGTGTAGAGCGGGTTCCGTAACCGCCGCCTTCTAAGGCGGCGGTCCCAGTAACCACCGCCCCGCATGGTGGCGGCGGTCTGTCCGCAAATACAAACGGGTTGTATACCCTAAAAAATGCCCAAAAACAAACAAATACACCATTTTAACTAAAAAAGAAACCTACCCTATGGGCGCCCCCTAGAGACATGTTTAAAACTAATATTTTCAAAAATAACCCCCCAAGACAAAGATTTCATCATTTCCATAGTTTAGGTTTAAAAACAATAAATCGAGAAGAACTAACCTGAGACTTCGCAGGTCGATGTTACACTCTCAGAGGCATGATCGCTATCTCACCACGAATGTTTTGACTATACTCTCGTCAAAAACCATCACCGTGGGTCCCAAAGCTCAAAAACTATCAAATCAATTCGTGCAAATGAATAGTAAAATGACTTTGTTTTATATAAATAGCCCTCTTAATTTGATTTTGAATGTCTTTCGCAGGTTGTAGAAAGACCGATGGAGGTAAGTTCTAAACCTCACGTAGATGGTAAGTCCTCTTTTCATATCAATTCAACCTTATTTCTCAATTTATTTTATCTATCTGCACTTGAGTCCCTTTTTTCATTTTGCAAGTAGCGGGATCTTAGATGGTGACGTTCAAACACTGCAGGCGTGTCAAGTATAACTCCTAACTCCCCATTTCGGGAACGTCATACTCGGATCCACCATTTTACGCCTCTTCATGGCTAAGATGCTTCTCGAGGGGGCAATATGTACGTACCCAAAATTGTAGGGTACTACACCACTAGAATGATGTTACACATGCCCCAATGATGATACAGGTCTCCTTGCAAGGTGTTCAAAATCTAGAAAGGCTCACCAAGTATACGCTTGTATCCCACATGCCTCGCTCAGCCTCCACATGCTTTTTTCCCCTTTTCCCCCTATTTTCTTGCATTTTAAGCTTGATGTGAAATCGCCGCCCCCCTGCTGGCGGCGGTGCCCCGTGATCGCCACCTAGGAAAAAGCGGCGGCTTTTTTTGCATTTTCCAGATTCTTCCGACAATCGCATCAAACGTAAATCTTCAAATTTACACGCTTTCTTCAACCACTTTGTCTTGCATTAATGTTTTTGGTTCCCTGGTAATAGTTTTTTTCCATTGTTTATAGTAAACGAGTTCAAATGGGAGTTACCCTCTAGTAAATGCATTGGTTATAAATAGCTAGCTTGTTTTCAAGCAAATGGCCCCTCATCTTCTCAATTCTATTATTTAGTCTTTCAATTTCTTGCTTAGAATTCTACTAGCTTCATGTTTTGCATCAATTATTAGTTTTCCTTTGTTGTTTAGAAGTCATTCAATATTCTTGTTTTAGTCTTGTTCTGTTGCTGCTCCATACAATAATTTTAGCATAGAATAGCTTCATTTCTAGACTAGAATCCATTAAAGTTGCAGGTTTTGTTTTGTCACAAGGATAGATTCTAAAACTCTCGGTGCACTTGTGTTGTATTCCTACAATAAATCCCACTAGGAATTGCATAGTCAAGCTCTGTTCACTTGCGCTATCCCTCTCCTACTCGCATTGTATTCGGTCTATATCCAAAGATGCCATTGTGTAAATACCATCTTCTATTGATACACACATATACACACTTTATAGATTCACGAGGACACAAAGGAACAAGGAGATCACACTAAGGGGATGAAATCACACACAATTGGATTTACCACTATTCTATAAATGCCAGTTTGAGCTATCAAAGTTCTAGTTACAACATATCAAATAGAGTAGTGAATCATTTTATTTCAGTTAAGCTCGCTTTCAATATTGCCAGGGAAGTTGTGGGGAATGATAGTTTCTAAGAAGCTATGATTTGTTCCTCACTTCTGAGGTAAGATTGAAGGTTTTTAATTAAGTTAATTAGTTGTCTTTCATCTAGATTCACACATTTGCACAAGTGAATAACCACACCGGGTTATCTCGCTTGTTTAGTTTTAGTATAAAAGTATTTTAAATAAGTTGTTTGTAATTATAATATTTCAATCGTGTATTTTGTTTAGATTAGTTTTCCTTTCAGCAGTAGTATAAATTGTTATTTTTAGTATAATTTAATTCAGAGTTTTCAAACTAGATTAAACACTTAAATTCTAGTTAGGAGGATAAACCATAGGGAATTTACGCTACCCGTTCATAGCCTCTAAATCTCCCCTTTCTCATTCCAACTACCAGGAGATCACACTACCAGATCTTAGTCACTGATCCTCCCATAGTTAGCTTTAGGAAAGTTACTTGTCGATTCTCATCCTTGCCTGTAGCTTTTCTATCATGAAAAGCTCGACCATAATCCTAAATTTGTGACTTCATTTGAGTCACCCGCATTTCAAACCACCGATTGTCTTAGCATGACCTCAGGAGGTCGGTGCACGGGGAAGGTTACTTGCCAATTATCATCCTCGCATGTCACTTTTACGTCATATAGTATCCATCATAGAATTCCAAGAAAAGAGAAGGAAATCTTCACCTCCTTCACCATTACAAGGTTACAAAATAGGTCCTCTTACCTTGGTTGTAAGGCACAACCTAAAACAACTAGGAAAAGATCAAGTCCTATTGAGTACTATCCATTTCTCCACAAACACGAGTGCTAGTTAGACCATATCCCCAACTACCAACGACATACACAACATGGTCTCGATCGTCCTTAAGCTCCATGACATATCTATGGTGCTGCTCGGACTAAAAAGGAGAACACATTTGGATACCAACATGCCTAACATGATATTCATGGTTAGTAGAAGATTCCATTGTTTTCTTGTCATTATGGGGAGTGTGGGATATTTTAAGCTTACCTTTATCAATGGCGGAGGATGACATGGTGTTGTTGGGTAACTCAAGTTAATTGTCATCGATTAGGTCTTGGATGATTGTGTTGATTTTAAAACAATGATTGGTAGAGTGACCTATACATCTATGGTAATCACAATGAAATATTTCATTATAATTATTTCCTTTTGGTCTTGCTAGATCTAATTCGAGGGGTGGATGGAGGGTGATGAGATTAATTTCTAGTAGTTGTTGTAAGATAAGGTATTGTGTCATTGGGAAGTGGGAGAACCTATGTAAGGTAAGTTGTGGTTGTGATTATTGAGTAGGATCAATAACATTAAAATAAATTTTGGTATCGAGTTGTCATGGGTAGAGATGGCACTGAATGTTGCTTTAGTGGGAAAAGCGATTGGAGGATGATGCTTGGTCTTGATATTTTAACTTACCGATGGAAATGAGTTTGGTTTCACAAAGTTTAAGCATATGGAAAAGTTGATCAAATGAGGGAGCATTTTTAAAGAGGATACTTTCTTGGAGTGGTATCAAAAGACTATGGATAAATAGATCTTGTAATTCTAAGTTAACCAGAGCATTGGACATTTTAGCTAGGTTGTTTTTATATCTTAAGACATAATCCATGAAAGGTTCATTGTATTTTTGTTTAAGTTGTACTAATTGGGCATAGGATATTTTAGAACCAAAGTTAATAGAAAAGTGTGTAATAAAGGCATCGACTAAATATGTAAATGAGTTGACATGATGTATGTGTAGGTCATAGAACCATCTCATAGCATATTTGTGAAGGCTTCGGGAAGAGCTTTGCTAACAACATTTGATCATCGGTGAAGTCAAGACAAGCAACATGAAAAGCTTGACGTGTTCTTGTAGATCACTATTCCCATTAAAGTGTGGTAGTTTAGGCAGAGAAAAATTTGGCGGGAATGGGTAAGTGGATATGAGCGGTGAAAAGGGGGTATGTAAAAGGGTGGTGGAGTCTAGAGATTGTGAAGGATAATAAGAGGCTTGTTGTAGTTTACAAATTTGAGTTTGAAGATCATGATAGAGGGATTTTAGATCTTGTGTACTTGGTAGGTGAAGGTTGATGTGTATGAGAAACTATAGGAGGTGTGAAGTAATTGGTGGGAGTAGGGACAATAGTGGAAATAATAGAAGTAGGTGGGAATGTAGAAGCAATCGGTGGATTGGAAATAGAAGAAGGATTAGCCTCAAAATTACAGGACTTATGGGAAGCGAGTAACCTCTTCACGAGTGACATGAAGAAGTAAATCTAGATCTTGAGGACATTTAGTGAGATGTTCATTAATAGCATGAATGTGTTGGGTAGTAGATTCCTCATACCTATGAGTCATAAGGTGAATAATGTAAATATAAGGTGGAGAAGGTTTGATGAAAAGGGAGTTTCGGATTCAACAAAATGATTAACTAATATTTGTATTTTAAGCTAATATAAATAGTAACAACAATATAATAATGATATAAATGTAACTATGAATGCTAACTAAATATTTGAATATTTATGATAAAGGACATAAATGAAATAGAAGGGATGAGGCACTAACTTTGTAGTGTACTTACCTTGCAATGTGTTGGAAGTGGACTATGTACTGAAATGGTGGGGCATGATAGGTTGAAGCTACTTATAGAACTATGATAATTGGAGATAAGGATAGATAAGGGCACTTGGGATAGGATAGGGGCACTGGGGTGCTCCAGGTTTGTAATCTAGGCGTTATAGTTTGCTAAAAGCCTTTGGATATGGTTACGACTATTTTTGAGGTCTTCGCTTGATATCGCTTCCTATTTGGTGGATGTTGATGTGGTTGTGCAGATGTCTCGTGATGATATGACCTACATAAGACCCATATAAAGTATCAAACCCTAAATAAACAAAGATGCATATGAATGAGTCGATGAACTCATTTACCACAATAGTGGCTTACTTCTTGATTTGAGCGTTACACTACATTTCAGACCTCATGTAGTTATGTGAGCTTTGTGTGTGCAATCTGCATGCCTAGGTTCCCTAACATCAATGATGTGATAATAGCAGGCGTAGCTAAATAAAATGCAAGAATGGTGGATGTAATAGAATGAAATTCCCCTTTTCCTATGCAATGTGATGCAAATATAGAAGCCATAATGTAGTCCCTTGCCTTAGTAGTAGATACACTTTGATAGAATTATATGCTTCCCTTATGAGGGTGTGTATGTTATGCTTATATATGGATCTCTTGCTTTAGTTTCGTCACTTATAACTCGAAAGTGTTGACTAGTGCCTCGAGGAAAGTAGGAAATGTCGAAAGTGTCATCCTCATTTAAGAATTAGATAACTAAGTGTGACAGACACATGGGTGCCCAGAATGAGGACTAGAGCACCTAGGGCACCCCATTCTAGTCATGGGCACCCCAAACAAGGACCAAAGACAATGAAAGTGTAGATTATGACCTACGAGACATGTTGAGTGACTACTAGAAGCTGTGTAGATAAGCGCGATAATGTGTGACAAGTGATGATAAAACATGTTGATTAACTAGACCTAATGGAAATAACAACTAACTAAAGAATGACCAATTTAGGTAATGAGTCATTAGTGAACACTTTTATCACTCAAGATCCACATATAAAATAACATACTTGATGATGTAGTACTAGTAGTAAGTGTGTGATTTTGTGACTACTGAGAATCCTTCATGGTTTGATTCAAACATCATTTGCACTTATCACCGTACCCCTAGACATGACATCAAACATTTCAAAGCACTCCAAACCATTATCCATAACATCACTGAGGAGGATAACCTTCTTCTTTAAACCAATCAATCTCCTCCTTTTACCTCCTCTTCTTTATCCATGTCATCAATACACAAGTCTTCCCAATCATCAAGGACTTATCCAAAAGAAGATCCTTCCAAGGATGGTCCTCCTTTGTTCATCAATGTTGTGTGGATAACCACTCGATCAAGACCACGTGACTTATAATAAAAATTAAGGACCTATGTGGTTATCCCTCATTCGAAGGAGCTTACCACATCTATGCCTCCATCATCAAAACCTAAGGTTGTGATTATGCTCCTTCTAGTGAGATGATTTCATCATCACCCACATCATCATCAAAACCAAAGGTCTCTATCTTAGCCACTCCTCGGTCGATTGAACAAAGTATCATCAAACAAATTCATCAAGTCCCAATTAATATGTCTCTTTATGAGCTTATCCAAAGCTCCCTGGATCATAGGGAAGTCGTCACCGAAGCCTTAAAATGCATTCCAAAATATAGTGATGAGGCTCACCCCTTTACATCTTTAGTAGGAGCACTTGTGGCTTCTACTTCCATCTCTTTCAAAGACACTAAGATTCCGGACATTCCCCCGAGAAGCATGACCTTCCAATCTTCATCATAGTTAGGATTAATGACACGTTTATCCAAAAATCCATGATTGACAACGGGGCTAACATCAATATGATCCCGTCACACACCTTTGATCAACTCAATATTCCCAAATCTGTTGTTTCCCAATCACTTTTTGTTCTTCGAGCATTCAATGACACAATCACTAATTCTTTGGGAATGGTTGTTCTCCCTATCTACATCGGTGAAAAGCGCTTCACAAGCTCTTTTATATCACATAAGAGGAGTTTTAATATAATGTTCTCCTTGGGCAACCTTGGATTCACGCTATACGTTGTGTCCCCTACACACTTCATTGTTGTCTTAAATATGAGCATGAGGGGAAAATATTGACACTTCTGGTGATGTTCCTCCATTCCAAACATGTAACATGATGTATCGAGCCAATAATTTCCTTGTCCCTAAGGATGATCCATCTCAACAATCCACTAGCTCATCCATTTCTTCATCTAAAATTCCTAACGATGACTCCTTGGACAAGGTTATGGACAAATTAACGTTGGGGAGTATCACCTTCTTATGTTTAACACCTGTCCAAACCTCAACGTCTTGGTAGACACTGAAAAATCTTTGATGTATCAATATAATGCTAGGGATATAGTTCCTTTTGGCCCACCTCATCTTCACACCAATATTTTCTATGGTGGTGTCGATTTCCATTCTTCTCACATCATCGATCATCCTCACACCAAACCATATACCATCGGTTATGGTTTCCTTCGATAACTAGCCTTTTCTCACACTTATCTCTATCATTTTGCATGGAAAATATTTGGCATGGGACATATGAGCATGGAGCACATGACACGGTCATCGATCATTGTTGTAAACATCATGAGAAATTTGGATTAGGTTATCAAGAACAACCTACAAATCCAACCTCACCAACTGAGATGGGCATGGACATGCCTTATCCATCTTCTCCATCCCATGAAGCTATGAATGTCGATGATACCATGTCTATTGCTTCTGACCTTATTTAGTCTCCACCATCACCTTAGGACTAGTCACTTATCAGTATGAAAATCAAACTAGGTCCCTTCCTCTTTGTCATCCTGAGATGGTAAAAGAAGACTCTCCTATCATTAACGTTCTTCATTGTAATGATGATAATGCCATTCTTTCTCATCTAGGGGAATAATATTCCTACCTTCATAAGACCTTTTCATCGATTTGCCCATGCTTATTAACGAAGCCACCATTGACATAAACACCGAGACTCCCTCAGAGCCTCACATTCTCAAAGTGGATCAATCCCTTGATCCACTGAGCTTTAGTCCTTCACCACGTTTCTTTCTCGTCATAGTCGGGCTTTCACATGCTCATATTTTGATATGTGCGGAATTGATCCATCTATCATTGTCCATAATATCATCACATATTCCAATGCTAAACCAATTAAGCGAAGCTTTGTTGCATGCATCCTTGAGTTACCCTCTTTGAAAAGAGGATTTGAAACACCTTCTTTATGATAATTTCATCATCCCCATTGATTATTCCCAATGGGTTTCTAACATCGTCCTAGAGCTAAGGCATTTGGAAAGCTTCGCATATGCACCGACTTTAGAGATCTAAATCTTGTTTGCCCTAAAGATGACTTTACCCTTCCCAACATTGATCAACTTGTGGATCTTCTTTGCAAGTCATGAATTGTTTTCTCTTATGGATTGTTTTTCCAGTTATAATCGATCCCGATCGCACCAAAAGACAAACATAAGACCTCATTCATCACTCTTTGGGGGAACTTATTCTATCGCATCATGCCCTTAGACTTGAATTTTTTTGGCACAACTTGTTAAAGGGATATGACTTATATATTTCATGATCTCATCCATAAAAAAATCAAGGACTATGTTAATGACATTTTAGGTGAATCTAAACATTCCCATGATCATCTTGATTTCTTTGAAGTTCTCTTGAACATCTTATTTGTTTCTTCCTTTGTCTTAATCTAGCTAAGTGTGTATTTGGAGTGTTAACTAGAAAAATCCTTGGCTTCATCATATCTATTAGAGGTATTGAAGTTGACCCCATAAAGGTTAGGACTATCCTTGAGATGCCTCCTCCTTCTAATCTTAGGAAACTTTTCATTATTTAAGGGAGACTTCAATCGATCTGTCGCTTCATCTCACAACTTTTAGATCATTTTGAACCCTTCCATCATCTTCTTCATAAAGACACACACTTTGATTAGGACGAAAACTTCCAAAAGGATTTTGAAGTTTTTAAGCGATATCTCTTTGCTCCCACCGGTGCTTACACCCCCATGCGAGGGGGATCCCTTCTATCTATATATCTCGACACTAAGCATGATTTAGGGGCCATGTTAACACATCGTGTGACAACCAAGGTTGTGATTAGTTTGTTTATTATATTAGTCACACCATTCATAACTAAGAGACTCGCTACATTAAAGTGGAAAACTTTGTTGCACTCTCTTCTTTGCCACGTCTAAGATTCAACATTATCTTCTCAATCATAAGACTTATGTTGTCATTAGCTTCCATCTTATTAAGAAGATGCATTATGAGCCATATCAAAATGATCACATCACTTGATGGCTCATGCTCATGAACGAATTTGACCTTGATTTTATCTCTTATAAATCCATGAAGGGTTGAGATATCAGCGATCAATTAGTTGAATCCATTCTTCCTAATTCCCATCTTCCTCATAAGAAATTTTGGATGAATCCATCAATCACTTTCATCATGAGTACATGACTCTTAAAATGACCCTCTTCTTTGATGGATCTAAGTGTCAACAAGGGGATGGCTTGGCGTCATCATCATTCCTCCTTGGGATACTCCCATTCCCTCACTAAGAATATTGATTTTGAGTGTACCAATAATATGACATGAGTATTAAGCCCTTATCTTAAGTCTTAAAACTGCTACCTTTTTAGGTATTTAAATCCTTGACATCTATGTGGATTTTGAACTTATCATCAAACAAGTCACAAGTGATTATCGGTGTAAAAATGATACTCTTCAAAAGTATCGAGACATTTTCTCCTCCTTCTTCTTGAGGCCTTGATTCTTACACCGTTCAAAGTTGTTCCTCGATCATCCAATCATTTCATTGATACAATGGATTCTCTTGCATCTCTCATCCCATGGAAAAATCAAGAATCTAAAATCTTTGTTGTTGTTCATCGTCATGATGAACCATCTCATGAGGTGCCTCATGTTAATCTTATTGATTCTAGTTCATCGATTTTTGGTATTCTCAAATATTTGATTATTTTTCTAAGTCCATCATTCTCTCCGACTTATATAAGAATGGTAAGAGGTATTTTCTTCACCATGTCAATTGCTATGTCATATTTGGTGGCATTATTTACAAGAGTGGATTTTATGGGATTCTCCTTTGATACCTCAAGTCCTATGAGTATTTTTGTGTTGTCAAGAGGTCCATAACATAATTTTTGGTGGATGCTTTAGTGGCTTAGTTGTCTCTAAGCACGTCCTTTGTATTAGCTATTATTGGCCTTATATCGTAATCGTGATTGTGAACATGTCAAGAAATGTGTCAAATACCATCAAAATTCCAATCTCATCCACATTCCTAGACACACTTTTTACAACCAACCCGAGGTTATTTGGCCTTTCTTACAATGGGGCGATGACCTCATTGATCTTATCAACCCTCTATCTTCGCAACAAAACAATTTCATCATCACTACAACTGAATACTTCACCAATTGGGTGGAAGAAATTCCACTTACCTTAAACAAAGTGGATCTAATCATTATCTTCATTTATCAGCACACATCATTGTCACTTTAGTGTTCGTAACAAGATTGTCACTGACAACAAAAAGTCCTTTAAAAAAAAAGATCTTAAGAAAATTTGTGACTCATTCAATATCAAGCGTAGCTTCTCTTCTTCTCCATATTATCCTTAACCTAATGGCCAAGCTGAAGCGACTAACAAAACCCTTCATAACATTCTTTCCAAGACTATTGATAGAGTAGGTCGTAAAATGGCATCTTCAAATCTAATTTACTCTTTGGGCTTATTGGACTAGCATTTGTACCTCCACGGGTGTTACACCCTTTTCTCTTGTCTATGGCTCGAGGTTGTTCTTCCTTTTAAGGTTTAAATCCCCTCCTTACATGTTTCTCTTCATGAATTCATCTTTGATGAAGGTTATATCGCCAAGAGAATCTAACACAACTCGAATTACTAGACGAACACCACCTTCTCGCTCTTGAGCACCATCATGTTTATCAAGATTGCTTACAACAAACACTTCAAAGAATGTGACTTTAATATAGGTGACATTGTCCTTAAAGAAAACCATAATGTTACTATTTTAGAAAGGAGCCAACGTGGAAAGTTTTCCCTCAATTGGATTGGACCATACATTATTACGCATAAGTATGGGTTGAGATCCTATCACTTGGCCTCCTCGATGGTAAACCATAATTGGAACCACTTAACTATTTGGACTTGCGACCATTATATTGTTAAAATTTCTACCAATGAGCACTTAGTCATATCCTTAGATCATTAATCTATCATTAGTCCCTTCTATCTATCATTGTAATGATTTGGAATTATGTGGTCTACCATCACTTTCCTATTCATGACCTTAAATATGGGCACCACAACTCTACTCATAGCATTTTCCTTATGGATAGGTTCTCCCTCTTTGGTGAGAACTCCACGATCATTACATCCATCACCCCTTTTTCACCTATTGGAACCATGTTGTTAAGGGACATGAGGTGTCACTTGTACATTCGTCATCCCCTCCTAAAGTGGTCTACCTAGTTATTCCCAACTCTTCCCCATGTAAAATTCAAAATTCATGGATGTTCCTATCAAAATTCAAATTTATCAAAAAAATACTGCTCCCTCGAAGGACAGTCGATCATGTCAAAAAAATCAAGTCAAATAAAATCAGTAAAGACTAATCCTTCAAAGGACGACTATCATGTATATCATTCTTTCCATCTATATCATACATGTATAAAGTAGACCATACCCTCAAAGGATGACTAATATTTTGTTTCATGTCATCAAAGGCTTCTCGCATTGATCATCCTTCTATTATATTATCAACATCCTAAGAAAGCTTCCCACATTGATCAAATTTCTTTTAGCAAACTTCCCATATTAATCAATTTGCTCTCTTTTCCCCTTCCCAAAGATGGGGCATACACTTATGGAAATCCACTTATAGAGAACCCTCTTCCCCAGTCACATCCTAAGCCCCTTTTTCGTGTTGAAATTAGGTTTATGTGCTCACTAATCCATCTTTCCCTCATGGTCTTTGATATAGCTAACTATTTTTGGTTATATGTTAACATTTTTATGGTCGCATGTGCATTGCGTTACTTAGACCCCCTTTTTGTTTACCTCCAATGCAAATGGAGGAATTGTTTCCTCATGTGTTCCTCTCTATGATGTGGTATCATTCATACCCATAGGTCACTTATCATCAGGTTGTGTTATATCATAGATCATCATACTTATATTTTATCATCTACATGTTATCTATCTATCTATCTATCTATCTATTTATCTTCATTCATCTATCTTGTCTACTTTTCATTACTCTATCTATATATTTTCATTCATCTATCTTATCTATTTATGTCTATACATCCTACTTACTTTCTATTCACATTTTCCACATCACCAATCATCTATCACATCACATATATTATCCTAACATATACATCATATCCAATCACATCAATACATATTCACCACCATCATCAAATAAATAAAATAAAACACATCATTCATCAATCATCATCCACATTAATATTAATGTAAATTAAATAATCATCATCACATCATATAATAAACACATACTAAACCATGAAAAAATCATATATCATATATCAATCACAATCAAGTGTCTCAAGTTCATCATCATTGACCTCTAAGGTCCCTCTCGGAGAGCAAAGATGTTATCAAAATTAATAAACGGTATGTCAAATAATCATAAGTCATGTCCCCTGGGGCAAGACCCTCTTTTATCTTTGGATATCCTCCCCTACACCCTAGGCCTCACCTTAACGTGACTAAGATACACTAGTAGAACTCTCGGATGGCTCCACTCCGGCCTCGGCTCACCTCTGTAGATACTCCTAATATCTCAAAGTGTGAGGTAGCTTATGGATGATAATCTACCTCATAGTACTTGGCCTCCATGACTAGTGCTCTATATCTATCCATCGATATCATTCTAGGAGGTGCCCTCTCGCCTTGACCCCTATGATGTTGCACCACGGACTCCACAACCAGAATAGTCACCAAGTCACCAAAAAGGTCCTTGTAGGCCTCCCTCGACAATGATATCGATCTCTGTCTTGGATGGCTCGGTCCCTCTCTGTGTGATGGTATATCTCTCCTATCACGTTGTGTCTCTCTCTAATCAACTCTAATCTAGCTCTGCGCATAGCCATGCCATCTCCTCCTTCTCTCCTCCATCTCCCATTACTCGTGTTGCACTATGCATTAACCATCCTTTGTGCAAATCCCACTCCAACTCCTACATCATTGTCGTCATCCCATGGAGCGGGTGCCTCCTCCATAGGATCGGCCATATCCGGAGTCAACGACTCTCTATCTATCTCCTCTTATCTATATGAAATTGGATCTCTAGGTATCGTCTCTGCATGACACCGAGCTATTTTCATACCCTATCAAACTACACAACCTCTATCATCTTGGCTTTGTGACCCTGTACCCAATGATTCCTCCTCATGTCGCTATCTCTATGTCCACTCCTAACCATACAAGGAAACCTCGTAGGGGGCTATCTAACTTTGATCACCCTTGAGCTCGGTGAATTGATCTCTATACCACTCCGGATCTCTATCTCCAAAATCCTAATTGGCCCTCCATCTCAAAAATATGATGGTTAGCTCTATATGTTCCCCTATGACCCATGGTATCCCTAGTGTCTTGATCACTACGATGTGTTCGTAGACCCAACAATGTAAGAGGAACAATATATCCAATCTCACCCTCCTCTCGGCTCATGTACATGGCTAGCTCATGATACACCCGAGCTATAAGAGATGTGCCGAATGAAAATATTGTTTGGTGGTCTACTATATTGGTCACCACACCTATCAATGTGCATGGGAATCTTTCTCCCCGAGTCATGCAATGCATAAAATGATATAGCCATCATGATCGGGCATATCAACTGATCCGTAGTACCCCTAACTTATATCTCATCTCATATGAAAAATCACTTGAAGCAAATGTAATATGTGGTGCATCAACTCCAAATAACCATGCCAAAACTTCCAATATACTATTTGTTGTGATGAGGACCATCTACTCCCCCCGAATAGTAAACCTCGGGATGTTGTACACATCCTCTAGGGTAATGGTCATCTCACCCGTCCTGAACCAAAAGGTACCTATCTACTGTCCCATCTCTCCACTAAAGTGATCATCAACCCCACGTCCCATGGGATCCTCTCGATAATATTTGAATCCCCCTACTCCAGCAGCCTACCAAGTGGTCACACTCACCATTAGTCACATCTTCTTGTAGAGTGTCGAGACTCGATCTCTTAGATATAGGGTATCTCTAGCCTAAAATCATCCACATAACAATGCAAAAATCATTCCTCATTCTCACCATCTTCATATATATGTCAAAGTCATTAAATCTCACTTTGGTCGACACTGACCCATGTCAGTCGTTGACATGTGTAGGGTCGATCAACATGCCTTAGGGTTAAGTCAACATCGACCCTTCTAGGTCACCGCCAAACACCCCCTGGTGTCATCCAATTTTCTAAACATATGTAAAAAAATAATTAAATCATACAATTAATTAATAATGAGTGTTATTTTTATTACTCACCATCTTACGCACCCTCTGGCGTTTTCTAGCTGCTCTTGTTGCTTCCATCATTCAATCTCTCTTTATAGACTCTCTGCTCTCCATCATCACTTGAAAGCGTTCAAATTACCATCATCGAACAAATTTGAGGCTTATATAGCCACCGACCCTAGTTGTTGCTTTGACCCTTTTAGGTCATCGCCGATCAACCCTAGTCACCATCGAACCGCCTTGGGTGCTTTGGACACGACACTGCCCTTATCCATTCCCCGATATTTTCTCATCATCATTGTTTCATAAGTCCACTTATGTGGCCATATATATTTATTCCCCTCCTCTTGCGGGCATTTTATATCATCATTTTCATTTTTTCCTCTTTGGCCATATGTTTGTGCCCTACGCTTTAAGGCACCATTATTTTTCGTCTTTTGCGGATGCATCCTCATTTGTTCGATTCCTCATGTATGTAGGATTTCACATTTATTTTCACATTTTGGTTTCACATAATTTTGATGTGTGCCTATCACCCATTGGTGCCCACGACTTGCATCCATCTTGAATGGGTTCTCATTAGATCCCCTCCATTTCTTTGTGATTTTCGCCGACTCACAAGCACTGTAGGACATGGATGTCATCTCCTTGAAAACCATGACCTTTGTCTCCTACCGATGTGACTCCTTAGATCACTACCATGTTTTTATTTTTTTCTTGATCCTTCTTGCTTAGGTAATTTTGCCTTGCCTCATCATTTCCCATCCTTCTTTTCCCACCCACCCTTCTTCATCTATCTCTTTCAAAATTATGATCGATTCTCTTTCACTTCATCGATCCCTCATTTGAGGGGAGCTCATCATCTATCCTTCATCATGCTTCATTTAACCGCTTACTTCTCATCATTTTTATCTTACGACTTGCTTGTACAAACCACACGAAAAAAAGGGGCAAATGTAGACACCAAAAATTTGTATTGCTACCCTTATTTCCTCACGTTCACTTATTTTCATCATGGTCGCTTATGCAGACCCTTTTAATCATTAATTCATACTTTTACTAATTTTTCCATCATTCCCATATAATATTCTATCTATTTCTATTTATTGCTAATCCCTATTCATTTTCTTCTAATCCTTATCTCATTAACTAATTATATCTAATTAGATTTTGTTTATCCTCTTTAGGTCATTTTGTGATCCCTAATCACCTAGTTACTTATCCCTAGGCTACCCTTAGCCTTTATTTACTTTTATAACCTCTCACCTACCCATTTCTCTTCCCTATGCAACCCTAGCTTGCCTAAGCCCTACGTAACCCTAATCTCACTCCCAAAAGGTGTGATGCCTCAAATTAGGCATCATTCCATTGCCCAAATGGATGGTTCCTTGCAGTTAAAAGTGACCCATCTGGATCGTCCTCGACCCTATAAAGCTAGGTTATCCCCCATCTAAAGGATGCATAATCAAATTCTTCTTGTGTTGGCGATCTTATTTTCAAGATTGAGCATTCTTGCAGCTCTTATCATCTTCTTGAGGTCCCTTGGAGCTTATTTGCATCATTTAATGAGACTTTAGTGGGTTCATCTTGGCCTTGTGTTTATTTATGTTATCGTTGGTGATTATTGTTATATCTTGTAATTACTAACCCTTTTGCAAGTCCAATTGTTATTAGTAGTTTAGTTTCGAGTCTTGTTCTTCATAATTTTTGTCTCACAGGTCATCTTTTTGGCTTATCTACCCTCAACATTATTTAAATTTTCCCAGATCATTGTTGCCCCTGCCAAGCCATCATCGACCTAGCCCTGTTATGCCATCCACTCTACTCCCGAGATCCACATTTGCATCTATTTCTATTTCTTCCACATCATCCAACACCCAAATATGTTATTCTACTTGTTTGTCAGTCAGTTTTGCTCGCCAACTTGGTCACCACCAACTAAGCCAGTCACCATCAACCCATGTCCTGCCATCCAAATCCTCATTTCTTACATACATTATGTTTCCCTACCTCATTTTACCCTCTACGGGTTTTGTCAATCCTACAAGCCTTTGTTTTACCATCATTTGCACTCGATTCATCCATATCTACATTTACAACTTGCTAGTCAAATCCATCCGCTCGGGTCATCGTTGACCTACTCCTCTGTAGCTTGGGTCATCGTCGACCCAACTAGGTGATATTTATTTTGTGTAGATTTAGGTTAGATCTACACTTTTCATCCATTTTTTCATTTTCTAGATTTTGTTACGTATCAATTTCTACATGTTATTCATTTACTTATCCCTTTATCCACTATATTTTATCACACGAGGGTTGATATCCGCATAAGGAAGTTTGTACTTCTTAGAATTGACTTTGTCGGGAAACCCCTCATCTACCATCTAATCCATTTTACTCTTAGTTATCTTTGTTGTGCAAGATTCATCACATTTGTAGTAAGAAGATCCACTTTGCACATGTATTCCCATCATCATTTCATTCTCCTCCAGGCACCTTAAACCCTTGCATTTTTAGTTGCTTTATTTCCTTTAATACTAGTTTATTAACTTGAATAGGAACGAGAAACATTGGTCAAAAATAAGATCGTACACTGAGTATTTAAACTTCATTTTGCTAAAAAGCACTTAGATGAGCAAAACCAAAGTCACCACAAACTTTCTGCACTCAAATAATGAACTTTCTATTTTTAGTAGTTAGAGTCCGTAGCTACTATTATTAGCAATTTACCACTATTTTAGATCTCGATGTTTCTAAATCATTTCGATTATTGCATTTGATGAAGGTTTACTATTTTGAGAAACCTGCTATTTGTAGATGCACACTTACGAATACTACTATTTTTAGAAAGTTTCTCGATTTACCCTTTTCTAATGTTTCTTGTTTATTCAGGATATTACAAATGTTAGGAATTCATGGTTTTGAGAAACTTACTATTTTTAGCCACCCACTATTCATAATAATTTCTCTTTTTAGAAACCATGCTTTTAGATGTCGGTTTGTAATGAAATGATTGTCAAAATCTTCTATTTTGCACCAAGGTCTTCTCGCTCTGAATTTCATTATTTTTCATCCACTAGATCTTGGGGAAATTGAAAAAGAACTTTTTTAGATTTTGAAATTTCAGTTTTTGTTGTAAAAAAGCTAGGGCATTAATGAATTTGTTGTTATAATCTTCCCAAAGGCATTTGTGAGAGGGATATTTTGGTAATTTTTAAGGTAATCGGACTCCCGAGTTGAATATTTATCATAAAATTCTCATTTTTGGTGTCTATGGATGTATGGAAGAATTTTGGCAGCCATTTTGGGTGAAAATGGAGTTTGGAGGGTGTTACAACAACAACCTGTCATGAAAAATGGCTAATTGTGTGATGAGTGAGGAGTTGAAGTTTTATTATGTTTTTAACTCACCCTATTAATTACACACTTAACTTGGCTTTGAATGGATTGACTGAAATGGTGCGAGGGGACATATGGGACACCGGGAAACCAAAGTGTAACTGCGCAGATGGTGACAAGTGGCATCTTGTGGTGTGTGGTGGATGAGATGAGGGGGTTGGGAAATTGCACTTGTGGAGTTGAGTGAGGTCACATGGGGATCCAGGGGATATGAGAATGCATGGGTCGCACTTTTGTGTCCCCTTTTTACCCTAGGGGAAAAAGGAATAGAGCGGACATCGGGGACACCAAAGTGTGACCTAGAAGAAGGGTTGAAGTCACACTTTAGTATCCCCCTTGCACCATAGGGATAGAGTGGACAGTGGGGACACTTGGGTGTCCAAAGTGCAACTTGGAGAAGAGGATGAGTTCAAAATTTTATGTCACTCATGTACCCCTCTTCCCCAAGGGGACAAAAGGGAAACAATAGAATCCAAAGTGCCTTTGGGCTAAAAATAAAAGTAAATTTTGCACTAGATGTTCAAATTTGGGCACCGAGTTTCTTTTTCACCTCGGAGCCTTAAAATAATATTTTAGGGTTAAATATTATATGATTTTGACTCAAAAACACATTTTAAGATCAATAGAACCATTAACAAGACTTTATTATGCCAACAACTCAAAATTTCGGTCCTTTTTTGTCTAGAACTAAGAGGGCGAGATATAGTGTTTTGAAAATTTTCAAGAAATGTTTAATCCTTGGAGAAAATTTGATATTTCCAACATGTAGAGAATTCCCATAGTTTTTTTATTCCTACTTGTTTACTTACTAACTCCTTACAAAACTCCCATAATCATCTAGAGAATTCAAGTTTCACCATTAAGATGCTCATTCCCCACACCTAGAAAAGCTGGGTGTTGAACAAGTTGTTCCTGAATGAGATTTTATTTCCTAAATTTTCCTAATTTGATTCAAAAACCTTTAATACTCTTTGACACCACCCTCGGATAATTTAGATCTTCCCTGAACATTTTTGGAGGATGCATATTATCTATTAAATGATGAAAATGTCATTTTTCCACCTCCGGGAGGACTTGTCTTTTAGAAAACTTTCTTGAATTCATCTATCAAACTCATCACCATTATTTTCAAACCAAGGAATATTTGAAAAATTCATTATGACTCTATGAGCTAGGTTGATGGTGACCTTGAAGATAGCTTGGATAAGAGAGGAGCTTAGTGTGATTGAGAGGTAACATTTTTAACTACGAGATTAGTTGTCATGCCTTAAAGTTTCAATTTTTAGGCTATTCATTTTGCATGACAACAAGATCACCTCAGTCAATGAGATATTGGAGGAAATTTAAAAGAGTGACATTCATTAATGCCATGTCCTCGAATTTGGTGGTATTTGCAATAATCTTCTTCTCTATACCAAGATGGCTTAAGACTAGATTAATCGACATGTCGAATAGAAGGGAGTTTTATCATGCGAGCAACCACAAGTTTGTCAAAAATAGAAGCACATTAGACCCCCCATAGGTGTGTATTTTTGAGGAGGTTGGGATTGTTCAAAGTCTGAGTGACTCTTAGATGTGGTTTTTAAAATGAGCTGCATTTGTTGAACCTTTGGATTTGTCATTGTTGGAAAAACTCTTGGAAGAGTCAGGTTTGGGATTTTCATATGATAGTTTAAATGTACCATCTTAAGGGCTCAGATTTCTAATTTCCTGGCCATGTTAAAGGCTTCGTCAAATGTTGTAAATGATTGGATTTTAAGGGTGGATGATATGTGTTTTGTGTAAGAGAAAGTGAATAACTTGATCAATTCAGTTTGGGGTAAAGAGAAGGATAACTGATTGATGATTCCTCACCATCTAATGATGAAGTCAGCAATAGATTCATCCTCAAACTGTTTGATAGAATATAAGTTGGTGATGGATATCTTGTATGCAATGTTGATAGAAAAATGTTCTAAGAAAATTTGTGCTATCTATGCAAATGAATATAGAGAGTGTTGAGGGATGTTGTTATACCAATCAAGAGCGGGCCTAGTTAACGACATTGGGAATTTCCTTAACATGAGTTATTGATCATGATATATGAGGTAACAAGAATGTCAAAAGACCACGAGAGGTTGCCGTAGATCTTCCTTACTATAGAATTTGATAAATTTTGGAAGCTTCCAATTAGGGGATATGGTTTAAAGGGTATTGATGGGTTGATGGACTCGCTACAAATTTGTTTGTAAGAAAATGTATTTTTAAATCCTATGGTAAAGGTTTGTAGGCTCGTAATTCTACTCATCAAGGCTTGGATGGGGTCATTTTGAGGAGGTTAAATGTTCATTGAGGAAGGTGATTAACTAAAATTTAAATAATGTGTGTATTTAATATAACTAGGAACAATAGTAAATAATGGCATTAGGGTGATGTAAATACAATAAAATAAAATCTAAGAAGCTGGTCCATGCACTAAACAAGAGGAAATGTGAAAACCCTAGAGCATGAGAAGAGTAAAGAGGTACTTTGATGGTTATAGAAGCTTGTTGGGCTATGTCGTAGGAACAACTATGTAAAGGTCCCAAAAAGGATGGATCTGGGTGATTTGGCTAGGCTGGAGTGCTGAAGAGGGGATGGGGTGCCTTCGGGTGCTCTGGTATGCGAGAATGGGTACCTTGGTCTATGAAAAAGCTTTGGAATTGGTCTTCATAGGATTAGTAGATGACACGATACCTTATTTATTTGTCACATCAGATCCGCTACACCGTCCCGAATGTCACTAATGATCTAAGAAGGAAAATAACTTGCAAAAGCACACAAGAGAAGTATCAAAACCCTAGAAAAAATAGAAGAATGCATATGAATAGGTTGAAATAACTTCAACTTCGACAACAATGGGCTTACTAATTGAGTGTTGCACTACACTTTAGACCCAAATGTAGTTCTGGAGGTGTGTGCAATCATGTTCCCTAGGTGCTCTTGTGTTAACCGCACTTCGTGAAGTAGCGAACAATAAAATAGTAGTAAAATGTAATAAAATGGTGCATGAAATAAAATAGAATCCCTCCTATGATGTGTATAATGTAGATGAACCAGCCTTGTCCCTTTGTGATGGAGCTAATGGATGCAAATGACCTCCAATGGATGTAACTCTAGGTGGATGATAGTAGTGACTAGTGCTTGGTCCCTCAATATGGTCTCATAACTTTATATTTATAAGGTTTTCTTGCTCTAATTTTGTAATTAACGTCGAATAGGCCAACCATAGAGAAATTCAAATGTTAAAATGGTCAGAAAACTCCCAAAAAGAGGCAAGAAAGTGGAAAAGGCTCGGAGCACCCATGGTGGGTACGGGGCACCCAAGGGTTCCTAATCTTGGCTGAGTGCCCCAAGATTCTGATAAGAATTGCAGGATGATGGAAATAACATGGGTAGTTGTGCTGATAATGGTTGGGAATGTCAAAATAAATTAAATAAAGATGGCCAAAGACATGGGTTAATTAGTACTTTCTTCACTCAAGAACCTTCTAGATAGTAGTATGAGAGCGAGACTAAATATTACCCCAAAGTGCATGATTTATTGACTACAAAAGTATTAACCTATCCATAGATAAGAAGATTTGATTATTTAATTGATTGTTGGGGTGTGGATCCTGTGTTTTGGTCTTTTGGAATCAATATTAATGTGTTGGAGTTTGAATGGTTAAGTTTGGAGACTTGGGAGAGCAATCTGCATTCATTTTTTTTTCATGTTGTGACGTTGATGTTAAGTTGTTATTTGGTTGTCAACACTTTGTGATAATTTTTCCAGCCATGGGAAGTTGAAAGGTTATGACTTTCAAACTTCTAGGGTCAACTTTAGGACTTCTTAAAAGGATTGTAATCCTATAAATAGAGGTTTTAGGGTATCTTGAAGGTATCTTGAGTGTTCAAGAGGTCTTGAGTCTTAGTGATCAAGAGGTGATCAAGGTTGAGCAATTGTGGTTTAGCATCTTTAAAATTTTGTTTGAGTTCATAATTGAGAGAAGACTGTGAGAGTTGTTTTAATCTTGTTGATAATAAAATATGAGTAAGTTCTTGGTGGACATAGCCCATATTGGGTGAACCACATTAAACCTTGTCTTGTCTTCTTTTGTGCATTACTTATGTATGTTGTTATATTTCGCAAGTATAATTTTGCTAAATAGTTTCCCTCTGCTTTGTGATTTGAGGAATTTTTTTCCACATATTTGTTTACTAATTCCTAACAAGCTGGTATCGAGCTTTGGTGGTTTTTTGCTGAAGTGGTAAATCACACGGGAATGTTTATCTTGAGTGGGAGCTATGGCGAATGACGGTAGATCGAGGGTTGAGAAGTCCGAAGAAATTTGGTTTGTGGAGGATGGAAATGGAGGATTACTTGTATCGAAGGACCTCTATGTTCCTTTGGATAGAAAAATAAAGAAACCTACAACCATGTCGGATGAGGATTGGGAGTTGTTGGATAGAAAGGCGCTCGGGGTAATTTGGTTATGTCTTGCATCTTCGGTTGCTTTCAACATATCATAGGAGAAGACCATGAAAGGTCTCATGAGTGCATTGGGGAAGTTATATGAAAAACCCTCTGCCTCTAATAAAATATTTTTGATTAAAAATTATTTAATATGAATATGAATCTCGAGAATGATTATGTTGTTGATCATTTGAATGAATTTAATACGGTTGTGAGTATGTTAAACTCGATAAAAATTGACTTTGATGATGAGGTCATGGCTTTGTTGATTTTGTGCTCCTTGCTAGATAGCTAGGACAACTTGGTTATGGTTGTAAGTAATTTAGTCTCTAATAATTCAAAGCTGAAATTTAAGGATGTAATAAGTGTGATCCTAAGCGCGGAAATGTGAAGGAACAAAGACCGAAGATTCTTCTACTTTTGGAAATGCTTTGACAAGGTGGAGAGAAGAGGAGACAAAAGAACAAAGGGAAAGGTAACCGTGGGAAGTTGAATGATCGCGGAAGGTCAAATTCTAAGAGCAAGTTAGAATGTTGGCATTGTGGGAAGGTTTGTCATGCTAAGAAAGATTGTTGGGCTCTTCGGGATAAGAAGAATAAGGAGGAAACTAAAGAGATAAATGTCGCGACGGTGATGTTTGTCAGAGATGCCTTAATTCTTTCTTTAGATAATATTGTTGAGTCTTGGGTGTTAGATTCGGGAGTTTCTTTCCATGCCACCCAACATAAACATTAATTTACTAATTTTGTTCAAGGAGATTTTGGACATGTATATCTCGGTGATGATGAACCATGCATCATAGTAGGGAAAGGTTGTGTTCTAGAAAAAATTTAAAATGAGAACACATTGCTACTTAAGGACATCGGGCATGTGCCTAAGTTGAGGTGGAACTTGATATCAGCGGGTCAATCTGGGTAGTGATTGTTGTGCGATCGGTTTCAATGGATTCTTGGAAGGTTACCAAGGGGCTCTTGTGGTTGCGAGAGGTAAGAAAACCGGTACTTTGTATTTAACTAGTGGTGCTGATTATTGTAATTTAGTTCTTTGTAGATGGAGATGTAACTTTGTGGCACCGAGAGATTTGGTCATATGAGTCAAAAGGACATACAAATTATAAAGGGAAGGTTTCTCGGATTAAAGGAGCTAGATTTGGACTTCGTGAGGAATGTGTTTATGGGAAACAAAAGTGAGTGATATTGCTCAAGGTTGGACCTATGAGGAAGGAAGGTAAGTTGGAGTTAGTACATAAAGATGTATGGGGGCCAACTAAGGTAAAATCTATTAGTGGTTCATGTTATTATATCACTTTCATTAATGATGCAACTATAAAAGTTTGGGTCTATTGCATTAGAAAGAAATTTGATGTGTTTGAAACTTTCAAAAGATGGAAAGCCTTGGTTGAGAATGAAACATGTCTCAAGTTGAAATGTCTCATGTCGGATAATGGAGGGGAATACTCCAACAATGAATTTCTTGATTAGTATTCGGTAAATGGGATCCGCAGGTAAAGACCGGTTCCGAAGACTCCATAGGAAAATGGAGTGTCAAAGAGAATAAACATGACAATCATGGAGCGTGCTAGGTACATGAGGTTACATGCGGGCTGCCACTCATGTTTTGGGCGGAAGTGATAATCACAACTATTTATCTGATTAATAGAGGACCCTTTATGGCCTTGGATGGAGGTATACATGAGGAGGCTTGGTTTGGTAAGAAAATTGATTACTCATTTCTTAGAGTATTTGGATGTGAGGTATTTGTTCACATTGATAAAGATGATAGGACCAAGTTAGAGGCTAAGTATGAGAAATGCACCTTTGTTGGATATGGTGAGGATGAATTTGGTTTCCGTGTTTGGAGTCTTAAGGATAAGAAAATATTTCAGTTTAGAGATATTGTCTTTAATGAAAAAGTCATGTATAAAGATCAGTTGCAGGAACAAAAAGAGGAATCAAAGAAATAATACACAGTGTTAGAGGACATTGCAGACAACAAGGTGTCTAAGGGGCCAGTTCAGGTGCAACATGTTCCGACACAGCCAGTTCAGAACCTACTCATCAGGAACCCCAAACTCCTGAGGTGAGAAGGTCTTCTAGGGTAAGAAGGGAACCTGAATGATTTACTCCATAGTTGAATTATTTATTACTCACTGACAATGGAGAGCCAAAGTGCTTTGAGGAAGCGGTGCGGGTAGGTGTCAAGAAGAAGTGAGAGTAGGCCATGGATGAAGAGAGCATAGATCTCTTATGGAGAATCGAGACTCGGGATTTGGTGGAGCTACTTGAGGGAAAGAAAGCATTGCATAACAAGTGGGTGTACATAATTAAAGAGGAAGATGGAGGCGGGAAAAGATACTGAGGCCCGATTAGTGGTCAAGGGATTTGCACTGAGAAGAAAGGTATAGATTTTGATGAATTTTTTTCTCTTGTTGTTAAAATGACTTCTATTAGGATTGTTCTTGGTTTAGTAGCAGTAAAAGACCTACACTTAGAGTAGTTGGATGTAAAGACTGCATTCCTTCATGGTGAGTTGGAGGAGGAATTGTATATCTGCAGGCACAAGTGTTATGAGGTCAAAGGGAAGGAGAGGTTAGTGTGTAAATTGAAGAAGAACGTGTATGGCCTGAAACAAGCTCCACGACAATGATACAAGAAGTTTGACAATTTTATGCAGGAGTAGGGTTACTCCAGGTGTCACTCATACCATTGCGTGTATATCAAGAAGTTTCTTGATGGTAGTTATATTATTATGTGCATGTATGTGGATGATATGCTTGATGCGGGAAGAACACACAGAAATAAAGGTACTCGAAGCAACTAGGTGACTCCTTTCTTTATGAAGGATTTGGGGGCAACAAAACAAATCCTTGGTATGAGAATAAATTGGAACAAGAAGGAGAGGAAGCTGGTATTATCTCAAGAAGAGTACATAAAGAAGGTCTTGGAGAGGTTTAGTATGTAGGATGCTAAACCGGTTGGTACTCCTTTGGTAGGTCACTTTAAATTATCAAAGAAGCAGAGTCCCAAGACTGAGGAGGATAGGATCCGGATGTCCAGTGGTACTTGTACTTTTTAACGGTTGGTAGTTTGATGTATGCTATGGTATGCACTAGGCTTGACATTGCCCATGTAGTGGGAGCAGTGAGCAGGTTTATGAGTGATCTAGGTAGAGAGCACTGATAGACAGTGAAGTGGATCCTTCGGTATTTGAGAGGGACCATGGGAGCAACATTGTGTTTTGGTGGATCAGACACTACATTGCGTTATTATGTAGATTTAGACATGGCATGAGATGTGGACAACAAGAGGAACACGCTAGGTTATGTATTTACGCTTGGTGATACATTAGTGAGTTGGATTTCACGGTTCTACAAAAGGTTGTGGTTTTGTCAACCACAGAGGCTAAGTATGTTGTTGCTGCCACGAGAGGAAAGCAAGGAAATGATTTGGCTACATCGGTTGCTTGATGAGTTGGGTCATAAGCAAGAAGTTGAGAGACTACACAATGATAGTCAGAGTGCTTTATTCATTTGGCGAAGAACTCCATTTTCCACTCTAGGACGAAGCACATTCTGCTGAGATATCATTTCATCAGGGCAACTTTGGAAGAAGATAAGTTGAAGCTGGAAAAGATTCATATCGGTCGAGAATCATGTGGATATGATGACCAAGGTGGTCACCTGAGGAGAAGTTGAAGTTGTGTTCAACTTTGGTTGGCCTTCATGGTTGATAATGAAGAGTTGGGAACTTTTCTCGGGGAAAGCTTGATCTCCAAGTGGGAGATTGTTGGGGTGTGGAGCCTATTTTTGGTCTTTTGGAATCAATATTAATGTGTTGGAGTTCAAACGGTTAAGTTTGGAGACTTCAGGAGCATTTTGCAGTCGTTTTTGTTTTCATGTTATGACGTTGCTGTCACGTTGCTATTAATTGGTTGTCAACGCCGTGATAATTTTTCCAGCCATGGGAAGTTGAAAGGTTATGACTTTCAAACTTCTAGGGTCGGCTTTAGGACTTCTTAAAAGGATTGTAATCCTATAAATAGAGGTGTTAGGGTATCTTGAGTGTTCAAGAGGTCTTGAGTCTTAGTGATCAAGAGGTGATCAAGAGTGATCAAGGTTGAGCAATTGAGGTATCAATTGTGGTTTAGATGTGGTTTAACATCTTTGGAATTTTGTTGTGAGTTCATAACTGAGAGAAGACTGTGAGAGTTGTTTTACTCTTGTTGATAATAAAATCATGCGAGTTCTTTAGTGGACGTAGCCCACATTGGGTGAACCACGTTAAATCTTGTCTTGTCTTCTTTTGTGCATTACTTATGTATGTTGTTATATTTCTGCAAGTATAATTCTGCTAAATAGTTTCCTACTGTTGTGATTTGAGGAATTGTTTCTACAAGTATAATTATGCTAAATTGTATTACGACGGAGGCTGGGATGATAAAAACAAAATGGGTAGTCATGCAATAATGGTTGGGAATGTCGAAAGAAATAAAATAAAGATGGTCAAAGACAAGGGTTAATTAGTACTTTCTTCACTCAAGAACCTTCTAGATAGTAGTATGAGACCGAGACTAAATATTACTCCAAAGTGCGTGATTTATTGACTACAAAAGTATTAACATGTCCATAGATAAGAGGATTTGATTGTTGATACTTGATGGTATGGTAAAAGAGGATTTTAAAAATGAGGAAGGCTTCCTGGTATGTTGTAAGTTTGTTGAGAAACTAACGGTTGTGAGGAAGAGTGGATATATTAGTAAGGTTGCAGAATAAAAGTGTTGATAAGGGGTTGAGAAGATTGTGGATTCTATTGAGAGGAGATATAATCATACTTATGAAACACTAGTCGTAGAGGTTGGCTATGAGAGGGGACAAGCGCTAGTGATAACACTCATATTGATAGGTGGTAAGGATGCAGGAATATATACAACTAAGTTTTGGATTGAGGATGTGGATTGTTGTGAGATAACGGGTTGAGATGTGACGAGATGAAGCGTAAAATAAGGCATACCAAAAGAGCCTATTGAAGGAGGAGGAGAATTGGAAGGGGTGTGACTAAGCTGCATGTGATGAGGCATAAGATGAGTTTGAGTGCCACAGCACTAGCTAAGAAAAAGAAGGGTCGTAGACCACCATATTCAAATTAGAACTCAACAATAATAACAAAATGGTATCCCTTTTGCTATATTCAAATTAGAACTCAACTTTCATAAATTTGTCTTTAAGATAGTTTTCTTCTACCAAATCTCCGATGAACTTGAACCCCTTGAGATTTGCACTTTTGTGGATGACGCAACAACACACCTTAACATCATCTAAACCAATTGGACTACAACCCTTTTAATAAGATCCTTTATCTATCTATCCATCTTCAAGCACACATATTATACCCTCCATCTATCTCTACGCACATATGTTATGTCCTCCATCAAAACTCACACTTTATAAGTACATACACAACCCAAAATCATCTTGCATCCTCAAAGACACATGGCATGGTAGGACCTACAACCTCTCAAAGACCACCCATTACATACAAACTAACCCCTATGTAATGGATAGACCCCAAAATCACTTCGACCTCAACAAATGCACTTTGAGGCATATGACCTCACATTACATAGGGCGCTCCAATACTAAATTAGCCCTTTTGTAATCGAGACTCTTTGATAGGCTTCTAGTAACGGTTTGTGCGGAGTTCATTTTCTCCAACATTGCCCCTGGTTTTAAAATATAGAGTTTCACGAGCTAAGCAATAGCTATTTGACCTTTCGAGGATTTAATGTTACACAGACTGTAGTGCTCTTGCTCACACTGTACAGCTCCATTTTGATTACAGAGAGACGGCCCTATCAAATGAAACGGCATTTGTTTTGTGACATTTAATGTCTTGAGATGGGTCTATGGGATTCGCAGAAGCACAATAATACCTATATTATTAGAGAATCTGACCTACCGAAAACTTTGCCCATAATTTTTTTGCCATGATCATTACAAAGAACAATCGAAAATTACTGCTCTCTCTCCACAACCGGTCAATCAAAACCAGCGGCAACAAGAAAGCAACTCAAAGCCAATGGGTGTCCGGGAAACCCATTTTCTCGTGCTCTGTAAATTTGGTTCCATTTGGGTTCAGTCTCACAAGGAGGATTGCCGGCTCTACTGCACCTTATTCATACTTAGACAAAAGAAGTGACCACGAGGATTCAGCAAGAGGAGGAAAAGAAGCAGAAGAAGAAATAATCAGACAAGTATGTGGGTTGTTGCAACAGAAAAGGTGGGTTCAAGCCCAATCTGCAATAAGGTCTATAGTTCTCCTCAAGACTTGCAATGCAACTCCCCATTCTATTTTGAAAACATTCACGGCTACTCCTCAATTAAAACCAGCACTTTTCAACTTGGTGATCAAGTCCTATGCGGAGGTCAAGATGCCATCACAAGCAGCAGAAACCTTCTTCCTCATGAAAGATAATGGTATGGTTCCCTCACTTTCCTCCTGCAATTTTCTGCTTGAATCTTTGGTAGTGTCTAGACAGACTGGTATGGCTTGGGAAGTTTTCTCTGAGATGATGTCAATGGGTATTAGTCCTGATGTGTTTGGTTTCAATAAAATGCTTGAAGGCTTTTCCAAAGAAGGGCAATTAGATGCTGCCGTTATGTTGTTGTCTAGAATGAATGAACTGGGCTGTAACCCTGATGCATTTTCTTATAATGTTATTATCATTGGGCTCTGCAAAAAGAAACAGATGGAACAAGCAGGGAGGCTTTTTTGGGAGATGGTAAACAGGAGGGTGGTTGCTAATCATTTTACTTACAATGTTCTGATTGATGGTTATTGTAAATCTGGGAATCAAGATGGGGCTTTTGAGATTCTGAAGCAGATGGTTGCACAAGGTCTGAGGCCTGATTTAGTGACCTACAATTCCTTGCTTAATGGGCTTTGTAAAAGTGGTAGGTTAGAGCAAGCCAAAGGGACTGTAGATGAAATGTATGAGCATAAGTTGGAGCTAGACCATGTCACCTACTCCATATTGATTGATGGGTATCTGAGACATGGAGATGTGCCTGGTGCTCTGGATCTGCACTGTGAAATGATAAGAAAAGGTATTCAAGTTGATATTTTCAGGTACAGTGTTTTGTTGAATGCACTCTGCAAACAGGGGAAAATGAGGGAGGCGGAAGAGCTATTCTATGAAATGATTGGGAAGGGTTTGAGTCCTGATAGAGTAGTTTACAATACACTTATCAACGGGCACTCTAGGCTGGGAAACACTGAAGATGCTCTTACGTTATACCACAAAATGGGAAGAGAAGGCATAAAGCCTAATGTCATTACTTACAATGCACTGATCAAGGGGCTTTGTAGG
Source organism: Taxus wallichiana var. yunnanensis (assembly GCA_018340775.1). NCBI lineage: Eukaryota > Viridiplantae > Streptophyta > Pinopsida > Cupressales > Taxaceae > Taxus > Taxus wallichiana. The sequence goes on from CM031239.1 coordinate 625,141,446, forward strand.
AAACATATGATTGAAGAAGGCGTAAGTATCTTAAAAGAGATGTACATAGTGGGTTTGGTTCCAGATGCTGTCACTTATAATACATTGATTGATGGGCACATCAAAGTTAGCAATATGCAGGAAGGCTTCTACCTGCTCGAGGAGATGCAGGAAAAGGGCCTTGTACCTGATGTGGTAACATACGGTGCATTGATAAATGGATTATGTAAGGAAGGTAGTTTGCATGAAGCTGAAGATATTTTGAGGGAGATGGTGAGTAGAAATATCGCACCAAATATACAAGTGTACAATACTCTTATAAATGGGCACTGCAGGTCAGGTAACATGCAGGAAGCTTTCAGTTTGCAGAGGGAAATGCAGAGAAATGGCATTATGCCCAATACTGTTAGTTACAACTCTCTTATAAATGGGCTTTGCAGAGAAGGCAAGATGCTGGAAGCAGAAGGTCTCTGGAATGGACTTGCTGACGAGGGTTTATTTCCAGATATTGTTACTTACAACTTAATGATTGATGGGTATGCTAGTTCAGGTGATACCCTTAAAGCACTTAAGCTATATGAAGAGATAGAAAAGAAAGGCCTCCAACCAACTGTAATGACTTACCATGCGCTGATGAATGGGCTCTGCAGGAAGGTAAGATGCAGAAAGTGGAAAAAATATATGATCAGATGCTGGAGAGAAATCTGCTTCCGGATGCAATAACTTATAACTTACTTATTCACGGCTACTCCAAATCTGGTGATCTTCATAGGGCATTCCAGTTGTTTGAACAGATGAAACAAAATAATCTTTTGAAAGATGAAATAACATATAATGGTTTGCTCAAAGGGCTCTGTATTCATGGGAAGATGCTGGAAGCAAAGGAGCTTTTGTTCAAATGGTGGACAATGGAGTGGTTGCCAATGCTAATACTTACAACACACTCATAGATGGGCATTCCAGGGTAGGTAATCTCATTGAAGCTTTCAAACTGCATAGAGAAATGGTGCAGAAGGGTCTCACACCCGATGCACTTACTTACAGTGAATTGATCAATGGTCTTTGCAAAGAGGGCAAAACTCAAGAAGCAGATCTACTCTTGAGTGAGATGCGAGAAAAACAGCTTATACCACCTAGCTTTATCATTAAAGGGCCAATTGATAAGAACTTCTGATTGACTAACATGTGTTAGTGGGCTTAAACTACTTGGTGAAGGATTGAGCATTGCTCCTCAAATTAATGCACTCTCAAGTGATTTATTTCCAAAGCTTCTATCAAGCACAACAGTTTGGCTGGTGAAGCTTGCAAGCTAATCAAACATGGAAGCCTCAGAGAGTTTTTGTACCCAGAGTGAAGTAAAGGAAGACCGCCTGATTGAAATCTCACCATGAGATGCATACATGCAAATATTATGTCGGTGTCGTCCATCAGATTAGCGCTAATTACAGTCAAGGCACTTGAAAAACAAAATAAGTTTGGGCACTGTTAAAATAAGCATTAACAAGAGACTAGAGGTAAACTTTGACAATGCTCCGTAGATTGCTCTGTTGATGTTAATGGCCAATAAGATGCAATCTAAGAAATGGAGTATCAGTTCATTATTAAACAGGCAGAATTGGGTCTTGAAACACATGCTGTTATTTTCTATATGCGGAAGTGGATCCTCGTCAGTGTGAGAAACAAGCTTTGCAATGGTTAAACCAAAGGATTATTTGAACAAGTCAATATCTGTCGGGGTTTGTGATGCACATACATGAACATTGGAGTCATGCATCACTTGCAGAGGTGACAAATTATACCACAGTAACATCCAAGGACTTTCTTTAAAAGTAAAAATTCCGTTACACTATTTTTCTACATAATTTCTTTGATGTTCCTCCAACAATATAGTGCCTTTACATATATTCGTTTGTAAATGTAAGGTAGAGACTGTTTTCTTTCTCTTCTGTAAAAGTGGGTATCAGGCATGGATTGTAAGGAGATTTTGGGGAGATGCAAGTTGTTGGGAGTATTTACAAAACATGTGAAGCTCAGAGCTGAAGTAATAGAAAATCCTTCTCATTTTATCTTTTTACCGTTGCCTGTCCATAGCTTAGTTTGGAGGTTTTGCCTCGTGGATTCTCTTCATTACCATGCCATTGTGCCCGAGCTTCTGTTTTCTAGAATTTTGTGCATATTTATCAGGAGTTTGGTTTTGTCTATCTGAAGAAACCCGAGGAATTTCACGACTACTTGCTGCATCCATTGGTAACAGAATAATTGGTATGGCTCATAAAGGAGTTACTTTCAATCAGCAAATAAGACAGATGGATTGCTAGAGGCGAAAATAATGCAGAAATAGAGCTTTATAGAAGAATAGAGGTCTTAGTGAGCAGACAAAGCTTGATCATTCTAAAGATGAAAGAGAGAATGGGGACGCTACAACTGAAGAACTTGACCTGATAGAAAGGCTGATTGATTCTATACCAAACCAAGGAGCCGGAATGGTTTTGAAGTATCAGAGCTTCAACTAGATATGAACCCAAATGCATTCCATCTGGTCTAGTGTAAAGGTGGACCAGTCTTTGAGGACGTATTCTGTTCAAGAACATAGAGCAATATTTGCATATGGAGAATATGAATGAAGATGATTCAAGGAAGGTAAAGTTTTCTGCGACAAAGATGAAGTCTCATCCAGCCCGCAACATCAGATTGTGGACAACAGGGCTCAGATATTCATGGGCCAAGTTCCTACATTCAAATTAACTTCAAATTATATTCAGGTAATTTGAGAAGTTAACAAAAAACTTGTCATTGCACAAGTATATGGAGCAGTTTAAGGAATTGCAAATCAGAACGGACTTCCTTGAAGTCTAAGAACAGATTGTATCCAGATTACCTTAATGGGTGCATGTCCAAATGCAAGATTTAATCCTAAGCCATTATAAAGCAGGATAAAGATTATTGCATAGCTTGGCCACAATGTAATGTTGTAGTTCTTTATCTCTGTGCGGTGGAACACTACATCTGGTGAAGCCTTTAATAAGTTTTCATTGGCCAGATGTTGCGATGCTTATTGTCTTATTTCCAAGTTATAACTTGAACATTGTACAAATATCTTGACGTTGAGGAAAATTCTAGTATGCACTTGTTCTTTGGCTGTCTTTAAGATTTTGCGATATACAAGCACACTTTCTATGAACATAGTCAACTATACTCCCTGTAGCGCGTAGCCTTGGTTGTCTTCAACGTGCAATTGTGCACCGAGCACCTTTGCAAATAACAATGCCTCAACTTCACCTTACATCTCTTCTTGTCCTCAGATCAAGTTATCTTGATGAAATTTTAAAGTCACTTTCCTCGTAACATGTTCTTTTGGCAATATAGTTTTCAAGGTTACTTGTGTTTTGCCTTTCAATATGACACAAGTATTTCCACAATCTATGTTTTCAATGTTACCTATAAAAGCTAAAAAACTGTAATTTTTTTTTTATTGAAACGCACTTTTATATTGATATGATCAAGAAAAGTACATAGGGTTTCCAACCAAAAAGTTGGGTGGAGAAGTCACACCCCAAAATACACACCAGTACACATGTGCAACAAGTAACAAAAGCAAACGAACAAAGAACAAGTCACAAAAGTGACGAGTCACAGAGCACTAAGCAGCAACAACAAACATGGAAGGAGGAGGAGGCGGTGGTGGTGATCTTCGCGAAGCGTCACCCCATACCGTAGCAAGGGTGCGGAGAAGACGACGGAGGATATCATCCATCGCCTAATCGCGCGCCGGATCGACTCTGTCGAGTAGGTGAAATAGCAAGAGCCGAGTGAGAAAATTTATCGGGGGACACCTTATGCGGAACCGAGGCCGAGAGAGGAAGAAGGCCACCTAGAACCTTTGCCTTTGTTGTGCCGGGAGGGAGGAGCCCCACCAAAATCATCACCATCTTGGGAACAAGGAGGACCTCCCCAACCATCGCCACCTAGCCGCTGGAAAACACCACCCGCCGAGGGGGAGGAACTACACCAAGCCTGGGCACGATGTCACTGACGAGCTCCTTGATCACGAGACCAAGGCCGAGGAGGAGGCAGGGACCGCGCCGCCGCCGCGGAGAGAGGGGTGGTGCGGTGGGGGCATAACCTGGCCGACAGAGCACGGAGCGCAACCCTAGTGGGCGAGAAGATCTTGAAGATGTTCCACCTCCAAGCGGACTTTCTCTGCTGGACCTGGATCTGAAGCAACACATGAGCAATAATTCCAGTTTTAGCATAAATAGAAAACTCTAGGCTAAGTGAAGTTTGATTAAAAATAGAGTCATTTCTAATCTTCCAGATTTCAAAAAGAATTTTTGCATGAAAAATTTGCCAAAATTTGTTGAATTTTGCAGGAAGCAAGGCCGAGTCCCCCAACAAAACAATTTTCCAAGTGAAGGGTTCGGGGCAAAAAGGTTGGAAGAGGGAGTGAATCCACTTCCAGGCAGACTGAGCAAGTGGGCAAAACCAGAACAAATGCATGAGGGTTTCAGGACGCTGACACGCAAGACACAAGGGATTAGCAACCCCAAGATGTTGAAGATGCTTGCCAACTGGCAAACCCTGGTAAAGTAAGCACCAAAGGAAATGAGCCTTCTTCGGCTCTAAGAGAGCTTTCCAAATGTTGTTGAATCTACGCTTCCAGACCTTGTGTGGGGAGTTGAGCTTCCTAGGTCGTGTTCAATTTTTCAAAAGGAATGTGTTGAGGCGCAAGTTGGTAACCGAGGCCGGGTTTGTATCGGACCGAAGGGAGTCGCATGATAGGCCGCCATGCCAATCACGCCACCATTGAGCAGGGGAGCAACACCAATTTTGTGAAGCATCTCCTCAGGTATGGCATTATGAATTTCTTGAATAGACTCTTTATCTCCATTGTTGAGAGAAAATTGAGCTTTAAGAAGGACCCAAGGTTTCCAAGAACGGGTGGCTTTACAGAAGAGATCCCCCAACAACTTGATTCCATGTTTAAACAATCGAAGGCTTTTAATCCATGGGACCATAGCAAAGGGAACATTGTGAAAATTGACAATAGGAGACCACCATAATGAGTGCGAGTTAATGGACAACCCGGTCTGAAACCATCCCCCACCAGCTTAGGTGAGGTTTGATCAGTTCCCATGCCTTCCAGATACTCTTCATAACAAATGTTCCTCCGATTTTGACTGGAACAGGGGAGAGCAATAGACTTTGCAGACCCAGGTTTTTCCAAGATTGTTTGCCAAACGGAGCCCCTTGATAGATGCAGTGATGAAGAAATTTTTTCCAAGCCTCGTAACCCTCTAAGCCCTTGATAATCCACTTGACACTGAGAGCAATGCCTTGCAGCCGAATATCAATGAGACCTAAACCACCCACTTCTTTAGGAGAACAACAAATGTCCCAAGCCACTCTGTGGAAGCCCTTGTGACTATTAGTGTTAGCCCATAAGAAATCTCTAAGTAACTTTTCCAGCTTAGCATATGCAACTTTAGAGGGTGCCCAACATGAAGAATAGTAGACATAAGTAACAACGACCACCTTAGAGCAAATTTGGAACTTTGCCAAAAGAGAAAGGGGCTTGGTAATCCAGTAAGCAATTTTTTTCTCAACTCGTTGGACAACATAAGACCACAAAGTAGTAGGAGTAACTGAAAAGCAAAGGGAATGCCCAGAAACTTGAATTGAACCCCTGGTTGAATCCATTGCCAAGCATAACCTTCAAGCCAAGCCAAGGAATCATAGGATTCCATTGAATCAATGGAGGAACCTGAAGCCAAACAAATGATATCTAGACATTGCAAAGTGTTGGTAACAGATTCTTCATTTTCAGTCAAAGTTAAGAAAGAGTCATCAACAAAATGGCCATTAATAAGTTGCAGATTAGAGTTAGGAAGAGAAATGCCCTTAACCAACCCTTGTGAAGCAAACTTGGCAAGAAGATAACTGAACCCCTCCGCAACAAGCACACAAAGTTCCAGACCTAAGGGACAACCCTGCCGAATGGATTAGTGCAACTCAAACATGTTAGAGTGAACTCCATTAATGGTAAGCCTTACATTAGCATCTTGGAAGAGCATATTGACATACCGAATGAACCTGGGGCCAAAACTAAGAGCTTGAAGCATAACAGTTTTGGAAGGCCATTCGATCATATCATAAGCTTTTCAAAATCAATTTTGATAAAGAGAGCCTTTGATCAGATAAACGGGCCCATTCCATACCTTCCCAGACTGCAATGATGTTATCCAGAATGAATCTGCTCTTGATGAAACCAATCTTTTCAGTGCTCACAATAAGAGGCAAAAGATTACAAATATGGAGAGCTAAGGCTTAGGCAATGATCTTGTAAAACGGTCAATGATGTAATTGGTTGCCAATGGTGATGAGTTTAGGATCTCCAACCTTGGGGATAAACTTGATATTGCCTTGATTTATCAAAGCCCCAAGAGAATTGTTGGACATAGCTTCACAATACACATGATGAAGGTCAGGACCAACAATATCCCATAAGCACTTGATAAAACTCGCATGAAAAGCCATCGATACAGGAGCTTTGTTGATTTTCATTTGCATGACAACTTCCTTAATGTCGTCACTAGAAAGTGGGCGATCACAAGCAATTCTCCGAGTCTCAAAAGCTTGCAAGGCACAACCTGGAGGCATTGAAGTAAAGCAACATCCCTCTTTGGAGTGTAAGGTTGCACATCAAAAACCCCATGGTAGTGTTGCACAAAAGCCTGCAGGACATCCGGGAGGTCAGTGAGATGACCAATGGCACCCTTGATTGCCCAGATTGAACTAGAGGCATGGTAGGGACGAAGGAAAGAAAATAATTCTTTGGTAACTCGGTCTCCTATCTTAAGCCAATGCAACCGAGCTCTAATTTGTGCTCCACGGGCTTGATAAACTTCTTCCATCCTGAGTTTGTGTTGCCATTGTGCCACCTCGGTCTGAAGGTGGGTGTTGAAGGGCAAACATTCCAGGGCTCTGGAACTTCTGACATATTCACGTGAAGAGGCCTTATGCACCCATCTTCTGAAAAGAGTTGCATGTTTCCCAAACAGACGGAGAAAAGACGTAACTTTGGTAATGGCATCCTGCCACCAAACAATCCATCTGTCTGGACTAGAAGGGTGTTCAACTAGGTTCCAAATGCGAAGGATGTGATCCATAGATTCGGCGATCTTTGCAGGTGAGCAGTGTTAAGATAGAATTGAGAGTTCAGGGATTTTGAAGGAGTCGGATGCTACAAAATTTCAAAAAAAAAGGTGATGATTTGAGAGCAGAGTCCCTTCCCAAACAGAAATAGGTCTGCTTGAAGTGGAGGAGAAAGAAAACACCTTTTGTTTGGAAGGAAAGCCCCGATCAAGCCGCTTGAGAACTCTGTCATCACCTTCTTTGAAGATTGGGCGGGTGGACCAGGGGAGCATCAGAGGCATGCCAAAAATAGTGGTTAGGATCAGAAATGCCAAGTTTGTTACACATGTAAAACCATGCTTCACGTTCCCCCACACACCATCGCATAGGAAGACGCCCCACTTTATCATCAGTAGACTCCACCATGTTGAAATCCCCACACATGATCCAATGTGCGTCAAGAGCTCATCAACAAGCCATCGCCAAAGTAAAGAATGCTCAACAACATCATTGGAAGCATAAATGTTAGCAATACTGAAAATCTGACCATGCATATCAAAAAGGGACCACACAACCCAATGTGAGGGGTTAGAGCCCCAAGAAATAAACAAATTTTGTAGAGAAGGAGAGAGAAGAGTAATAATGCCCCCTTTCCCAAGATCATGATTGGAATGGTGACAAATTACATCGGGCCAGATAGTACGAGCAATAGACTGGAGAAGAAAACCAACAAACTCAACCTTAGTAAACAGAGTACATGCATGTGACCAAAATTTTGACAACTGTCCCTAACCGTGTAATGACGGGTCGGTTCAATAAGCCCACGAACATTCCAAGGAACACAATCATTGAGAAACATCAAGGTTCATTCCCAGTTCCTCCTCGAGGTCCCCCAAAATGACGAACTTATTTGCAGAAATGGAAGAGCCAATAATTTTTGAAAAAGGAACATAATCACTCATTTGAAAAGGACGCCTCTGCGACGGGACATATTCTTCATCCTCTGGAGGAGAGGGACTACGAGAACACTTGCGGGCGGACTTGAAACCAGAGATATCAAAGCTCGCCTCAGGAAGGGGTTGTGAAATCAAAAGACATAGGTGCAATGGTGGACGCCGTAATGGGAGAACATCGAGCGGGAGGAGAAGCCCTTTGGTTGCTTATTGACCGCGGGAGCCGAAGCCGAGGCGAGACCCTCCAGCGGGGCTATAGATAGATTCTTTGGGGTGTAGGGTTTTTCTTGTGGGTGACAGTGGTCCAACCCTCTCTGCGAGACGACACCTGCTTAGGGGTGGCATTTTTCTTATTAGTGACAGGCGGGGCCGAGGAGGCTATTAACGGCCATTCTTGAATCATGTGGCTTCTTTTGACTAGAAGTGGAAGCAAGTGTTGGGAAAATAAGTATATAGGACAAGTGAGAGAAACATGTGTCACCAACTTGGATATCAATGGTTTCCTTGAGGTCTTTGGCTAGGTCCACTTCCACACAAACCCGATGTTGCGAGATGGGCAACATAAAACTTATTTGGCTCATGGCAGACGAAACACCCAATGGGTTTGACCAGGTCTTCCACAAAGTTCCATAGGGGAAGTGGTAAGCTAGGAAATTCCACCCAGACCGGCACTTTAAGCTTAGCATGTTCAAAGACTTGGAAATCATGCGTCCATGGGGAAAAAATCACCAGGGTGTTCCTAATAAACCAGGGGCCATGATTGACAATGGCCTTGCAATGTTCAGGGTTAGAGAAACGAAAAGAAAGAAAACCTTGGTAAGGTTTTGGACACCCTCAAGCTTGACGCCATGACCTTGCCAGTGGTTGTGAACCCATTGTTTGAGAATACTCTCTGGGGGGACACGACCAACAAAATAAGCAACCAAAGTAAAAGATTCAAGCCAAGAGCAAGTCTTTTCAAATTGAGGTAAATCTAAAACAACATTAGGCTCAGACTGAGGGGGTTCATTACCTTGTCGTAAAATTTCGGTACAAACTTGCAAGCTCATTTCTTTACCGGAGGCATGGTTGATCGAGTTCCCTTTGCCTAAACTTGCATCAGAAGATGTAGGAATATTGGTTGCCGCCATTAAAATAGGCAAGCGCCACCGCCCAAAGGGCGAAAAATGTAATTAAGAGCAATAAATAGCTAAGTAAATGTCCCACTTTGATCGAAAAAGGTGGTGTGACAGGCAATATGGAGCCACAACCACAAGTATAGCACTCAAAACCCTAAGCGAGCAAAAAAACTTTCACGATAAAAACCGTAATTACACCGATACACTTTCTACGATGGGAGCGAGGGAACTTGTAATGTATTGGGTTGTTGAGAATTATATTTGATCTTAATTACGCCGATACACTTTCTACGATGGGAGCAGGGAAACTTGTAATGTATTGAATTGTTCATAGTCATATTTGACCTTAAGTTTGACGTCCATTTGACGGTCAAAGCGAATTGCAACTTTAAATCTGAAGTCTATTTGATTGTCGCTTCAAAGTTTTTTCTTTTTGCTTAGGGAAGTCAATCGAAAAATCTTAATATCTTGGCCATATAGTCGGGTTTGGAGCCATTTATTTTTCCAAATTTTTGTCCCAAACCTTACACAATGTTGTAGCTAGATTGATGCCATTTTTCACTAATCGGTGGGAAATTTACAAAGAAAGCAATGGAATGTTTAATCAATATAGTATGTGAAAAATCCAAAGATAAGAACCTTGAGATTGATATCTATCAGCATATCTCAGATAGATGTATTTAGGATATCTCGTAGAAGTTGTTCGCTAATAATCAAAATCAACATATAGTTCCTACAAAAAGATGCTCAACCTTTTTCCTCCTAAACCTAACATTCTAGACACTTTTCCTCAAACTTGAGTCACTCTAGTTCAAAATATGGAATTGTCTCAAGTCTTTTGAGAACAGCTGCTAACCCTTTTCTCCTATCCACTGAATAAGTTTGTTTCTCACGGTGAAATGATTGCCAATATCAAATTTCTCTGTTCCCTTCAAAACTAGGAATGTTGGGATTTATTCAACTATATCCTACCGCAAATACTTTTCCAAATCCTGGTTCCCCTCAAGGATGATCCTCAAGGAAAAAATTTAAATCAAGAGACCTTATGATTATTTTTTATTACTTGCTTATGAGGATTTGTTTTCTTAAGTCGATTCAGACAAGATTCTGTTCTCCAAAATAACACTTTCTTGACTAGAATCTCATTTCTCTCCTTATCTATGAATATAACTTTGGTTTAAATTTGATTTGAATTTTTCCACCAGGACTTCCTAATCTTTAACTCTTATTCACTTAACAGATGTTTTGTGGGTTCATATAAAGGAACTTTCTAAAAGTGAACTTAGACAAGACAATGTTTTAGGTCATGAGATAAAGTTGAAGAACTTCATCAAGTTCTTTATTCATTTTTCGTGAAGCTTCTCCCAAGCCGAGGGGACATTCTACCTACTTTGTAAAACTATCCTTCTTGTTTTGTTATTTTAGTTCTGATTTTCCTTACTCTAGAAATTTGTTTATTGACTTCCTCAAGGTCTCTACCATGATAATGTTAAAAATCTTGGGATTGGAAGCAATCTTTTCAAATTTTGCTACACTCAGCCCATTATCTGCTCAGTAAGATGAAAGTTGTTTAGAGTTGTTAAAAACCCTTTCAAAGGAAGAGATTAGAGAGTTGGGAATTGAACTAATCTTTCCATTACATAGCTATTCCACTTCTATTGCTCCAGATAAAGAAACTCTTACAACTTTTAAGATATGGGGACACATCCACCATATTGTGGGATGCACTACAAATTAACGGGACAATTCTCAAAGGTGTGGGTGCTTATAATCTGCCCAACATGAATGGGTTTTCTTCTTCACCTGGCCACTATACTTCCTGGCCTTCTATATAGTCATATTTCATTCAAAAATAAGTTAGTGACCATTATGTTTTGGATCCTTTCCTGTATGAACCTGAAATCAAGGTTCACATTTCTTTTCTTTCAAATTAAATCAAGTATCTCCCCCTTATAACCAGTTTTCAGTAGCATTCCCATTCTCGTTGAGGAGAGTTCCAAGGACATTTTTAAAATCTTAATACAGTTGCATGTTTCTTGAGATCTCTTTGCCTTCATTCCAAAACGCGAACTTCAATTTTGGTAAGCTTATTTTCAAATTGATTTCTAGTTTGCAAATCATATTTTAACATTAAAGAATATTGCTAATTAGAATAATCTAATCAGTGGAAGGAAGCTTCTCTTGGGCCCAAAGCATAACTACGATCTAGCAAAGGTCGTTGAAGGAAAGAAAAATGGATGCTTCTTGAAGGCTGCCCCAAAGCCCATACTTGATATAATGATGAGCTTCCGTGTGACACATCTACTCATCATGCTTTGATATGTTGGTTTCTTGGCTTAACCCTTGCCCCAAAATCTCTTGAAATAATCAGATGTGTATGACAGCCTCGAATTGAATAGGAATTGCTTTTTTGCAGCAAAAGATTTTTTTATCATGAATTTTTATGGCGATATGCATTTTATGATGGTAGCTAGGTGGTGGTGGTGGGCTGTAATTGTTAGGAATATATTTGTTTGTTTAGTGTGTACATTATATTATATTGTTAGAGGTTCGCTATGTTTGTTATACCTGATTCCCTTTACCGGGTTACTTCTTGTTTTGACTTCCTATTTACTTCTTGTTCGCTATTCGAGTTACGAGTTTCTTTGGCTATACAATAGCCTATGTCTTTATCTTGGAATCATTTATAATACAAGATATTATTTATTGTGTTAATTCTCTGCAGAACTGAAACCAAATTATTATTTGGTATCGAGCAATGGTGTCCTAAATATTTTGTGGGGGCAAATATATTCTCATTGATGGTCGCCTCTTTTATGAGGTATATATAATTTTATTTTTATGGTGGTTGATGCATTGAGATTGATAAATCCTGTATAAAATGAATCTTTTGTGGTGACATCTTTTGTTTTGTGTGATTAATAAGAACATAAGTGCATCCTGTTCATGTGTGCGGTGCGGTGCTTGTGTTTCCCCTTTAATGATAATGATGTGGAGATTTTTACTATTGATACTATTGCGGGGAAAAGTTCTTGATCAAAATGACTTGATGGTTGATGTGAATTGGTTGAATGGTCCCAATTCAAGTATTCATCTAATAGGTTGAACGGTCCACGGATGATGTAGTTCCCACAACCAGTGTTGAGGATCGAGACCATGTGCAAGCTACGGAGCGACATGTTGCTTGGTTGAAGATGGTGTTTTTCCCATGTTCGCACTAAGGGGGAATGTTAGGAATATATATTTTTGTTTAGTACATATATTATATTATATTGTTAGAGGTTCACTATGTTTGTTATACTGATTCCCTTTATCGGGTTACTTCTTGTTTTGACTTCCTATTTAGTAGGAAGTTGGTATGTGGTTTCTTTGGCTATATAATAGCCTATGTCTGTATCTTGGAATCATATATAATACAAGATATTATTTCTTGTGTTAATTCTTTTAACTTTGAACCAAATTATTAGTAATGTCCATGAGTGTTCACTTTTAATTCCAACCTTAACTTTGATGTACACTTGAACATCACTAAGAGCTTTTTCCTTTTGTTTTGGAGAATTCAATCAAATATCTTGGTTGTTTGGTGGATTTTGGAGCCCATTTTGGGGCATTCAACTACTATCAACTGAGTCGAAGATTTAGCACAATTTGGAATGCCGTTATTGAACTCAAGCTTTCTCATTTTGCATGGTGTCTTCTTTATCAGGGTCTCCCCCATGGCCATCGCCTTATGCATTTAGTTCCTTGGCCCAAGTGTTTCTTTATCGGGGTCTCCCCCTTGGTCGTTGCCTTATGCATTTAGTGCCCTTTTATAGACACTCATAAACATTTATGCACTTGTTTCAATTTTGTTAAAAGGCTTAGTTAGCCTGGAATTGGATCCATGACTTTTTAATACTTTTAAGCCAAAGCCCTTCATTTGGCAGAAAATGCTCTTATGAGATCGAATGATTCTCCCTTCTGCCTTCACCTATATTTGGCATACTTTCAAATGGGAAATTCTTTTCTGTATGTAGCTATATTTGCTATTATTTTAATTTTGTTGTTGATTATAGCTTTACAATTTATAACAAAGAGCTATGATCATTTCAAATGCATTTTTACAAATTCAAGTACAAGCACGAAAGGTGGTTCTCAAGGTCGCCCATCTGCAAACTCTTCTTGATCATTAGGGAAACACTTCTTGCACTGTTGTTTGTGTTCCTCCCTCTTCACCATCTAGAGATGACACTCGAGATGAAGAGACCACCATAACTTGCTATCATTCTTAGAGCCGTGTTGGGCGGTCTACCACTTTCATAATATGGTGGTTGGTGTTTTTGTCAACTCGTTAGGATAGTCGGGCTTCTTCCCCACCTTCTTGATAAGATGGGTGGACTCTTCAAAGATTTTAAATTCATATTGTAGGTTAAATGAAGAATGAAACTTACGGATATGATGTGTAGAGAGGATTAAGCAAGCAACGTTTCGGCCCCGTACTAGAACCATCATCGAGTGGACTCTTACCCGGTTTGACAAGTTTCGCATGATTGTCTCTTGTCATTTCTCTGAAAGCAGGATAGTTCTCAAGTGCATGAAGATACAAAAATGGTTGGCTTGAAAATGCAACCATCATTGGTTAGGACCCCATTGATGAGAGGAAAGACATCTCAAATGGCACTTTGTTGTAAAAAATGATCTCACACTTCATTTTTGGGAACTGATTACAAATTCTAGACTTGGAGGCTTTGATCATGATTATTGATTCATTTTGGACACCTTGGTATCTTCAAACTTGTCAAATTCACTTGCATAGATCAGCTCTAGGATCATACAGTCAAATCAGAGGAAAACTTGATCAAAATCCTCAAAATGGTTTGGTGACATCCAAATAGTTCATTCTTTATAAAGGATCCAAACTGTCAAATTTAATTGGGTCACATAGGGGACACACGATGGTTGTTGGTCACTTTTCACCTTCCATCTGAGTTGCACTTGAGTTGGAGCCAAGGTGGGTGAGTTGGATCACGAGTTGGGTCACAAGTTGAGTTGATCAAGTTGGTCACCGAGTTGAGTTCGAAGACGATTGGGTTGGTCACAAAATTGGCTAAGTGTTGAATTAAAGGAATCAAAACTTGAGAATCACGCGGGCCTGTCATTGGTGCATATGAACAATGACGGTTAGGATCGAGGGCTTGAGTTCAAGTTGCGAGGTTGTAGGTGGCCAATCAAAAGGGTGGCATCATAAGGACTCGTCATTGGTTCGCGTGGACCAATGATGGTCATCCATTAGTTCTTAGGCCCCAAAGTCTTGGGGATTTTATGCAAAGCGGTAGAGGCGATAAGGGACGAGTCTCAGGATCTCAAGATCTCAATGATACATAAAGGTGACCCCAGTGGCCTCATGAACACAAAAGGGGAAGTGGACGAATCATGGGCCGCTTCAAACTCAAGTGATCAAAAGTGACCCCATGAGACCCAAGAGCTCGAAATCCTCGAGAACATAAGATTCTTGATATAATCATAATGCGACACATGGCACTGACCTATGGTGGAAATTAGAGATCAAAGAATCACTTAGGGAGAGACGTGTGGCAAAAGGTGAGTATGATGTAAAATTTGAGGGCCACGTGGATGTTGACTATGTTGAAGCTGGCAGGGATCTTCAAATGATCATATCTTTTGATCGGGACCACCAAATCACGCAAAATCGGTCTTGTTGGAAAGATCTTGAGGAGTAGATCATGATGGGAATAGTTATGGGTCAATTTTCACAATCTTCAACACCTTCTTATCCTTTGTGTGCTCTTTATCTCTATACCTTTCACTTACTTTTGTGCGGTCTACATGCTCTTACTTTTGTGCCTTCAGATATCTCTATGCCGCGTTCGGGAACTCAAAATTCAAATGTCCCTTCTCTCCATAATCATAGCAACATCCTCTAAAATCTGCAGGTTCGTCTCTTCTCACCAAGAGACTTCTTCCTCTTTCTCTCCGTCCTCTACGCTTGTTGGCATATTTCTCTGCACAACCCTCTTTGTTGCACCATTGATTCCATGTTGACTCTTCTTTTCTCCTCTCACACTTTTATCCTACATGTCATCTCTCTTTATACGAGCTCCTTGAAGAGCATGTAAGCTCCACTTCGATACTTTTTCCTCCCGAGAGACAGTCCTAGAGTACCATGCTTATCGGCATCTACAACATCCTCCTCGCATGACTCTCTAATCCCTTTTAGCCACAAGACCTCCTCTGTGGTCTTCCTCTACAATTTACAGTTTAATCCTTACATCTTTTAGCTCACTTAATATATATTTCAAATTTTTCTCTATTATTGTGTTTATTACATATTTTGAACTCATATTACCACCATCTTCTCTTATGTGCGCAATAACATGACTCCCATATTCACTATACTCTCGGGTGTGCTTGGTTCACACCACACGATGTCCTCTACCCGCTTTCTTCATAGTAGAGAACAATAATTTAATAGCTTCCTCACATTCAACATTCTTCTTGTCTCTTCTCTCAAATCTCTCAACTCTCTCCCCATACTTATTACCATGATACCAATTTGACAACAATTGGGTGTGGTTTAGGCACACAAGCTATTTCTCAAAGTACACGAAGGATTCTCACACAAACAACCAAGAGATTCTTATTAATCTCAAAATCATTACCAACGTGCACATGCACACAATGCTCAACTATGGAGCTTATAGACTGTGTGTGTGTGTGTGTGTGTGTGTGTGTGTGTGTGTGTGTGTGTGTGTGTGTGTGTGTGTGTGTGTGTGTGTGTGTGTGTGTTTATCTAATTGTGGTGTAATCCTTATGGACTGTTGTCCAAAATACCCTCTCGGGCTATTCTAACAACCCACAACCCCATTTCGGAATCGGGAAATTCACAATTGATTCAAACTTTTTGGACTTATCTCAAAAATTTTAGTTTTCATTTGCATCAGGACATGCCAACAAAATATTATGTTCCATGTTCCATGTTCTTTCGCTTTCGAACCTCGACAGTCTCCTTCATTTTATGTTTGGGGTTTCTCTTGCATCGGGGCATGTCGGGGTAATTACATGTCATGTGTCACATGTTTCCCGCTTCAAGTCCGTAGTCTCCTTTGTGTTGGGTTTCATGATTCTTCATCATCGGGACATCGCAACTCAAATACATGTCCCATGTTGCATGTTTTCCACTTTCGAAACCCAACGTTCCTCAATATTACGAGTTTTGGGTCTTCTCTACATCAAAACATCATGAACCAAATGCATGTTCGTGTCATGTGCATCATGCTCCCTAAACCGTATTTCTTCATTTGTGTTGAGTTTCGAGGGTCAATGACATCCAAATAGACCAACGATGTCTTATGTCGGCTAACTTACGATCCTTGAAATGTGCATCTTCTTGTGTTCGACTTTGCAAGGTGCTCGACAGTGTATTTTCCCGATCGTGTGTTTCGGGTTTCTCATAGTGAAAATCAAGTCCAAAGTTCGATGGTCTTACTCCTATGTGTTGAGTTTCTAGAGATGTTTGACATAGTCGCGAACCCGACATGGAAAAATCGACATCTCAACCACTTGGATTTAATGAAGTATGACACCTTTGGCTTCTCCAGTAAGCAATGTGATATGGGGAAATAGTTTTGGCAAGGTGCCCATGATTATTTTAGAAATTTACAACATCATATTGGTTGTTGAAGGAGAAAATTTGAATTTCCCCCTCTTTTCCCTCCTCTCGCTCCCTCCCCATATTTCATTTGTAAAGGTTGGACCCCCTCAAAATACAAGGGTATCTTTCCAATGTTGCACAAGTGTTCTTGAGTGTAGGCCTCATATTTAAATTTTGCAATGTGTTTATGCCTCCTCTCATTGTAATGGATTGTGCATCTTTATAAGGCAATAAAATTCATGTTTTGTGGCTATTCTCTACCCTAACTTTGTTTTATTGCATTTTCTTGCCTCTTCATTCATTGTAGGTATGTTGTGTATGTTTCTCCACTTTGCAGGGTTTATTTTTGTTGTGTTTTGCATGGAAGTGGAAGGTAAGGTGTTTTTGATCTGTGACACTCATGTCTTCCCTCTTCATCATCATTTCTTCCCATTTTTCCCTCATTGAGAGTGTCTTTCCCCTTGTTCTTGGTGTTATCACCTCTCTTTAGCTTAGGATTTCAATTTTATGTATTCCTCTTTCTCCCTAGTCTCTGTGAAAGTTAGATTAAGATTAGATAGTTGTATCTCCCCCTTTGTAATGGTAGTTTAACATTAGGAATAGGTAGAAGAACCATCCTTCTCTGGAGGTTTGTCTCAAGTAGCAAGTCCCACAACTTGGAGACAAATCCATGTTACAAAAACTTTTGTTGTTAAAAAATATACATACAAAGGGTGCTAACTTTTGGTGATAATAGTTTTGGCATGCCCGATGGAACTATTTAAAAGTTAACATCTCCATTTTTCCAAGTTCGACGTGTCCTTGGTAAATTTTTAGCCTTTAGAGGCTTTGCATGTTGGAAGCACAATGACCGAGGAGGGGGTGAATAAGTCCTTCAAAATGTTTACTTCAATTTTGTTTAACCTTTTAACATTCATTATCCATTATATGAGCAATATTAAGTGTTGGATAGATTTTTTGCATAGCACAAAACCTAGGTAGTCATGAGATAAATATCCCTCATTTACCGGTGAGGCTCCCATGTCAGATTTGTCAATTAAAGTATGCTAGTATCTATATGGGGTTTTACTTTAACTACTCAGTTCATGAACCATAACTGAACAATTCTGCAACAAGTAAGCAGTTGTTTAAGAAATGAAATATTTATAGAAGAAGGGAATTATATAAACACAGAGAAGAAATGGGGAAGATGTGCATCCCAATCAATAAATAGAAGAGTTGATTGTGCACGCACATAGAAGAAACCAATAGATATAAACACAAAATTATTAGCAAAGGTAGCTCTAGATCTAGATATGAAATAACACAAAGTCTATTAATAGATCTAAGATGAAAAACAAGAAACACAATACACCGTGACACAAAGTTCTCCGAAAATTTGCTCCTATATATTCCTTTGCTTCAAGTGGCTCTCAAGGGTTTCAACACAAAGTCTGGAACATAAGGTTGCTACTTACAAATTTTGATCCTTAACCGAAGGTTCTTCTCCTACTTATAGAATGTAGGAGGGAAAGTACAAATGGGAAACTCAACTGAACTGAAACATAAACAACAAGTAAAGATGACATTTGGAAATCATCCTCCACTAACTTCTCCTTAAGTGACACATGTATCACTTAACTAATAGAATTGTTCCACATAACTTTAAGTAATGGTTTCAAAACCAATAACTTTAAAGTCTTACAATTTCATCCGGGAACGTGGAAAATAGAAGAAGAAAGAATAGAAGAAGAAGTCAAGCCAAGCTGTAACATTTATGTCTTTTTTTGTTCTGATACTGGATATACTTGTTGAACATGTGATTCAACATCTTCCCATCTGTTTTAGCCACTACTTCCTTTTATGTCTTAAACTGTAGCAATCCTTCATTCAACACCTTGATACACGCTTCCACATCCTCTAAGCTTGGCCCAAACCTCGCAATATCCGCCTACAGTGCCACTAGTCTACTAATGGAATTCATCGTGAAAGGTTTAGTAGCTCCATCAATTCTCTTTTGTACAATTAAAAGAGACCCTTCCAGGGAATTAGGCACTCTGCTAGGAATTATCCGTACGTATGAAGTAACATCTCTGACCACTTCTTCCTCAGTGAAAGAAATAATACTGTCTAGTAAGGACTATGTCTTACTCTCAAGTGCCTGTATCCTCTTCAGCAAAACTCTGCAGATCTCCAAACGGAAAGATCTGCAAACTCTAGCCGCATCCCCTTCTCAACCGATCTATCCAGAGTACAATCTTCTTTCGCAACTAATACATCTCTCGATAGTTTGTTGATTTCGGCCCAAAGTACTCAGTTACTCTCAACAACCGTGTTCATATCTACTATGCTCGTCACCAGTTGCTTCAACTGATTTGTTGCATCATTCATAACCTTCGAGGCAAGGCTGGCACCTCTCTAAGTTGTATAGAAGCTTGACGAATAACCAGATTCTTCCATTCGTCAATAACTTTCACCTGATTGCTTGCATCATCCATCTCCTACATAAGATGATCACTCACCTTCTTGAAATGGGATGAGTGGAGGTTTAACAACCTTGGTTATGATCTCACACAACTGAGATATCTACTTCTGAAGCTCGTCTTTCTCCACCTTTTCTTTGTCAAGCCTAAGGAATAAAGCATCTATCAATGTCTGCGTATCCTACTTCAATCCTTCTATGGTGGCTTGACCGAGGGGTACTGGTTATTGTAACATCTTCTGCCATAAGCTCATCCTCCTTCTTTCCTTCTGCCGGAATTGATATCGAGAAAACTTCTATCCCGACTCCTCGATGATCAACCTTGAAGTTACCTTAGCAACTTTAGGTCTTCTGTCTTTTCCGCCTAGAATCTAGAGTAGCTATAAGTCATGTTCCTCCAAGTTCATTTCCATTCTAGATTATGGAACCAATGCAAAGCTAACCATTATGAGAGTTCCTCGAGAGAATGAGAAGTCGTTGAGTGCACTACTATCTCCCGCTCTATTTCCTCTCCATCAGAAAGTGCTACAGTGTTATGGCTGCCATCTTCGGAATCATCCAAGGACAAAGCTCTTTCAAACTCCGTCATCTACAACTTCAACGTCTCTTAGAACAAGTCTTTGAATGGAGTGGCTGGGGAGAGAAGATGAATGTTGCCGGATTCAATGAAGGCATAGAAGTATCTTGCTGAGGTGCAATAGTCGGTGAAGTACTAGATGCTGGAGAAGCTGAAACTAAAGTCATGGCCGTGGAAGTGATCTTCTCCTTTGATTGAGATCTTCTATGTACTTTCAACTTCTCGGACCTTCTGCTGCTTTCTCCTTCGTGCTTCCTCTTGAGGGAATTTCCTGTGCCAAAGTTTCCCATGATTTACTTCATCAAGGCAATATCCCTTTGTCAGCAACCAATTTGAAGTATTTACCAAAACAGCTCCAGACCTTTCTTCAATTGTATGGCAGCCCCCTACGTTATCCTAAAGTATGGCTCTATCTCCTCCCATTTGATGGTAAGTGTCAAGTAACACATTCCCATAATCTTTAAGATCCACAAGTATCTGTGCTAGTCCAGAGTCAAATACTTGCCATGCTGATAGCCTGCTGAAATCCTTCTTTCTAACCTCGTACTCACTTTTGCACTTCATCCAGAAATCCTCTAATGAAGGCACATGTGCGTACTCCTGGGAGATCGTCTTCCCGGCTACTCCAAATGGATCGAAGTTCAGCCGCGCCGTGAAGAACTCTTGCTCATACTCGGATAACATCTCCATCTCCATCCCTCGAGCTTTATGAATGCTCTGGCTATAATGTCCCACAGTGATCGGGAAGAATCCCGTAGACTTGTGCCGTTTCGATTTGAAGGTCGTGTATCTCCACAAGTTGTATGCTCACTCTATGGCGATCAATCTATCATTTAGATATCTAGGAGCATGCTTAACTGTTCTCCATAAAAGCCAGTAACCTTGAGGTATGTGAAATCTGCAAAGCTGAATGAATAGATCAATTCTGGATACTGCTTCCCATGCTTCCTTGCTCACCATGTTGGCCTTTTAGGTCCTGTCCAGCCGCAAATGAATTCGTAGAAGAATCCATCGTTGACCAATTTGAAATCTTTCTTGCACGCAGATTCTGATGGTGTGGGTAGCACTCAAAAATGGGGTCCTTAGAAATAACACCACATCTATCCAAACTTGGAGAAGATGCCTTGTGAAGATGCGGCGTACACCAAGTAGGAAGTCACTTTGAAGTCGAAAGTACGCTTCACGTTCGAAGTTGCTCATCAATGTTGCATTAATGATTTTCGACCAATTGATTATAGAATCAACCTTGTTGACTTCAATGGTCCCGATGAAAGCATACATCCATATATGGAAAGTGTGAGCATTCACCTCGCCATTAATCCCGCATAACAATTTGACAATATCATCAACCTCCCGCACTGAGATTGGACCATGGAAGATTTTTTGGGAACTTAGAAGGAGATCTGGACTTCTTCATGTATCTCGTTGTTCATTATGTTCACGTGATCAATTCTATGCTTCTCCCACCTCGCCGGCATCCCGAATGCTAATGGAAGTCACCACCTTTCAATCCAGAATCTTCAAAAATAATTGATGAATTCTGCGTCCAATCGAATTATTGTTTTCCCCATAACATCTCGCACCGATCTAGATGAAGGATGGTAAGACCTAGCACACTCCATAACGAACTCGTAATCGGGTTGTGTATGGAAAGGCCTGCAACTCGAATAATTCCCACTCGCTTTTAAGCGCACGCATGAGTGAAGTCTTTACCGATCTAGATCTATCAAGTAATTCGAAAAGAGGTTCCGGACCTAGATACGCTATGTCTCAAATTTGGAAGTGATGCATGACTCCGTTGTGCTTTCTTTTCATCCCTCTTTGCCATGGCTTTGTCTATCTTTGTCTAAACAATTATTTTTCTTCTTATTTGGCGGATTTCTTCAAAAGCCGGTGTAGATCGGATAATTCTTCAAATTCGAAGGATATATTCAATTTATTGGACATTGATTAAAGCTCCTTTTCTTTTGTAAAGCACCTGTAGTGAATTCCGCAATTAATTGACAAAGATGGCAACCGGAGCATAAATAGTGAATTTTAATCATAAAAATATGCACTTTTCAAGCCTCGCCCCAAAAATTGATGTTTTATTTGCATGCAAAGTGAGCATGAATTTTTCCAACTTCACTGAGCACCTGTATCACTTATGCAAACAATTATCCAGACACAAATCAACCTCCTTCAATGCATGCGCCAAAATTGGAAGCTTTTAGCATTAAATCCACCTTCTTCTGAGCAAAAATCCTCTCCAAATGGGGCACACTTTTCCTCTGGGCAGCACTTCTTTACCTGTGAATTAATTAATTCATCTTTATGACAACCATGCTTATATAACCCTCATAATTCTATAATTAATACTTGCCCTTCCTATTCCTGGCAATTAATTAATTAAAAATCATACTTTTCTCTTTAACTAGTGTGCTAAAATTACATGTTTAAGGACAACCATCCAATAAATTAAATTTAATCAATTTAATCATCCACTCTTCACTCCACTTAAGCTTCACAGTGTGCTTTAACCTTAGCCACTAAAAATAGGAATTAATTTAATCATTTAATACTTTAAAAAGTATTATTTCCTTCTCAAAAGGGGCGCACTTTTTCTCATGAAGGGGCTGCCATTAAATAAATATAATTTATTTAATTTTAGACAATCTATTTCCATCTCCTTTATTCCCCTTTGCTTTTGTTGACTTTCTTCCATGCTTGGGCGCCAATTTAGAAGAGGAATTAATTAAATTAATTAATTAATAGGCTGCCTTTATCTCCCTAAAGGGGTCGCACTTTTTGGCTAAAGAGAATTCTATTTTTAAAAACACATGACAATGGGAATTTTTACCCTGCAAGGCAGCGCCAAAAAATCCCATTGTCACTTAAGTCATTTGACTTTCATAATGGGATTATTCACCCTGCAAGGCAGGTAATAAAATCCCATGATTCACTTAAGTGACTTTTCTTTTATTCCACAATGGGAATTTTTACCCTACAAGGTGCAATAAATTCCCGCCTGCCTGTTGCCTCTAATTTTTCCACTGCAACTTAAGTGACTTTTCTATCATGGGAAAAAGTACCCTGCTAGGTAGGTACAAAATTCCCACCTGCCTGCTGCTTCTAATTTTCCCATTATCCACTCTAATTCTTTGTTTTCCAAAAATGCGGCCAGCCCAGAAGAGGCTTTTTGGTGTGCGACTTCGTCTTTTCCCAGTGAACCGGACCTTCGATGGCGACTTCCTTCTGGCATAACGTGTGTATATGATCCCTAGTTACTCCAGGCCAAGAATCAGGCCAAACCGGCAAATGAATTGATCTAGAGAAATTTCACAGAAAACAAAACGGAAAATACAAAAACATAAAAAGTTGCCAAAAGTCACAAATAAAGCCCAAAACTTATTCCTGGTTAAAACCCTTTTGGTATATAGGAATAATGATATGTTCGATCACAATAGGGTTAAATCGGAGCGCAAATTACCTCAAACGAGGCTTACAATAATTAAATACAAATTTCCCGCAGACAAATCTCAACGACGAGAATATAACAATTTTGGGCATCTGGGTATTTGGCGAAAATGGCTCTCTTTGGGAATATCTTGATGCATAACAAGAACTTTCGCAATAAAAACACAAAACGACCCATTATTTTAAAAGTACGATTTTTTTTTCGGATAGGGTAGTGACATATTTCGGGATGAAACTGGGAAACCATTAAGTATATTAGAAAACCATTAAGCAACATATCAACCATCCACATAAACATGAAATAAAGGAGAACACATGAACACCATATTAAAAAGAACGATAACCAGATCGTACTCAAGCCAAGAACACAAATGCTAATCAAACATCATGATCAATAAGATGAAATCAATTCACTAAAATAAATTTACATAAACATTTGCAAACAAATGAGCAACACTATCATATCTTATTATGGAACTCAATGAATTACAATGAGGATGAGCCTTGCTTATATAGGTAAGGAATAACAATCTAAGAACCGAGTTAAGGTCGTAGATCAAGTCATAAATCATAGAAAGAACTAGTCATCAAAGAACTAGTTAAGTCCATAGATTTATGAGAGAACTAGACATCAAAGATCTAGTCAATACCATAGATCAAAGAAAGAACTATACCTAACAACTAGATAATATCCCCTTAATATCTAAATAAATAAAAGAAATATCCACACACATAAGTGGGTGAGAATAAATACAATAAAGGTAAATAAAGTACTGGGTGAACATGAGCTAAGGTAAATACCTACTCTAACACCCCCTTAAATGAAGCTAGGGACAAAATAGAAGTGGCATGTCCACATTATGAGTCCCGGGAACTAGCCCTGATGAGGTACTCATGTATAATATATCCATGAAAACATCTTGAACCAAAAGAAGGAAAAAATCATGCTAGAAGGAAAGAGAAAGAGAAAGAAGAAGGAAGATGTTCTCACGAACACCCCCCAAGAACAAATTCTAAAACCCGAAGCATTCCACACAACTTAAGGTAGCGAGGTGATGCAAAAGGCTTCGTAAAGATGTCTGCAACCTGTGGCTGAGTCGGAAGGTACTCCAAGCAAAGAACTCCATCCTGAATGTGTTTCCGAATGAAGTGGATGTGTATCTCGATATGCTTGGTCATTTGGTGCTAAATCGGGTTGCGATAAATGTGAATTGCACTTTGGTTGTCACACCAAATTACATTGGTGAATCTTGTGGGAATCTAAATTCTGTCAATAACTAACAAAGCCAAAGAATCTGTGACTCACGTAACTACTTCCCTGTACTCGCCTCGAAGATGAAAGTGCAATAGCCTATTGTTTTTGCATGCCCAAGCAATCGGAGAAGAACCAAGACATAAAAGACAAACAAAAGTGAAATGTCTCATTTATCAATAGAAACCGCCCAATCGAATCGTATACCCAACCAACCGAGTAGAACCCCTAGTGTAGTGTAGGCTAAAGTGGGAAGTGCCCTATAAATAGCACAAAATCCTTTTAGCATTGCCCACCCATGATGACTACTATGAGGAGAATGTGCAAACCGAGATACAAGCCCTATTGCAAATGAAATAACGAGTTGAGTATGGGTCAAGTACATGAGACTGTAACCAACCGCCTATACAACGTAGGATCACAAATTGGTGTGGTACATGTGGAAGTAAGAATAACCCCAGGTTGAAAAGGAGATGGACTTGGCTTGTAATCAACCATATCAAAGCATCGAAGAAGATCATGGGTGTACTTTTCTCGACTCAAATGAATCCTTGAATTTGTCAAACTATTTAGAAAGAGCCCTCCAAATAATCTTAATAATGCGAAGAAGAGCTTCTGAAGTGGGAAGAAAGTAACAGATCATCAACATACAAGACAAGTTTCACAATATCCTCACCAACATGATGGAGATACATTATATGATCGGAGTAGTAAGCAACGAACAAAACTAGTAGATAGAAGAAAATAATCCATCTTTCTCAAGCGAGGGCTTGTTTGAGACTAGAGAGACCTTGAGCCTACAAACAAGAGAAGAATCTTGAACAAATCCAGCCGATTGCTCCACATATATTTCCTCTTGTAGATCTCCATGTAAGAAGGGACACTCTTCACATCCATCTGGTATATGGGCCACCCATGTGATGTAACAAGAGCAAGTACAAGGTGTACATAATCCATTTTGGCAACGGGTGCGAAGTCTCAGAGTAATCAATACCTTCAACTTGTGAAAAACCCTTTGCAACCAGACAAGCTTTATACTTGTCAATGGACCCATCGTGCACGTATTTGGTTGGTATACCCACTTACACCTAACCATCTTTTTTCCTTTAGGAAGAGATACCAAATCCCAAGTATGATTCTTCATCAAATAAGAACACTCAGTTGCCATCACATCATCCCACTCTTGTATCCCATGAGCCTTTGAAAAAGATTGTGGATCCTCATAAACTACTTGACACAAAAGTCTAGAACTTGTAGAATGTGCATGATGATGCCTAGTGGGTGGAAGATCCTCTATGAAAGGTGTTGCCTCAGAAACTGTAGTATGAGCCCACTTAGGCATAATGACAACATTAATGGGAATAGGATCCTCAATGACATCTATAACCTCCTCATCAACCTCCTCAAAGAAAGGATCCTCAAGATGAGATGAAGGAGGCATGGAAGAAGATGAAGAATCATGAGGAGTGAAGCGCTCATCAAACTGAACATGTGTTCGAAAAAGAACGTCATGAGTATCAGAATCTAGAAGTCGATAAGCTCTCATGTCCTCACAATACCCTATAAAGATCAAGGGTTTTCTCTTCTTATCCAAAGCTTTCATTTTCTTCTTTAGCACAAAGGCCCAAGCATGGCTCCCAAAGACTAAAAAAATGAGACATCTGGCTTAATGTTGGACCAAGCTTCCTCTCGGAGTCAAATGCTCAAGTGATCGTAGGGTGTGTGATTCTTAATATAATTAACACAATTAACTCGCTTTTTCCCCAGTAGATAGGAGGTAAATCTCTAGAATGCATCATACAGTTAACCATTTCCTTCAAAGTTCTATTCTTCCTTTCTGCTAAGCCATTCTCTTGTGGAGTATGAGGAACATAATCTTTGGTGAATAATGTCTTGAGTTGCCAAAAAGTCATAAAAACTCATTGTTGAAGTACTCCCCCATGATCAATATGAAGGTTTTTATGCTACTAGAATATTGTTTCTCGACCAAATCCTTGAATACTTTGAAGTGTGAAAAACATCACTTTTGTACTTGAGAAAATAAACCCAAGTGCGCCTCGAGAAATTATCAATAAACGTAAGTGCATACTTAGCTCCATTGAAAGATGGGGTAGGAAAAACCATCAAGTCACTATGCATAAGCTCAAGTGGTGAAGAAACTCTCTTAGACAAATTCATAGGAAAAGATCTTAGTGTTGTTTCCTAATGCACAACCATGACAAAATCTCTCAAGACAAGAAACTCTAGGAAGACCATCTACCATAACATGAGTGCTCAACTCCTTTAAATATCGTAATTGAGATGTCTAAATCTTTCATGCCAAAACTTACTATCCGAATCTACATGAAAACCAATCATGTCCCTATAGAAGAAGTGTCATCAAAACCCTCAAAGTGATATCATCTAGAACTATGATCAACACTACTTGAGTAAACAAGTGAATGAGACTCCAACAAAGTTCATACTTCTACTCCATGTGGTGTAAAAGTCATTATTTTTCCTTGACCAAAATGAAAAATTTGATATACAGAAAGTAAATTTGTAGTGATGTTAGAAACATATAGTGCATCTTGGATATTGCCACCATCAAGTTGTATATCACCTTTTCCTTTAATGAAATAAATGAAGAAGAATCCAACCTCAATTTTGGAAGTAGAAATCAAACCTAGAGAAACAAAATACTCCTTAGAAGAAGTCATGTGATGAGAAGCACTAGAATCTATAACCCAAATCTGTAAGTGGTGTCCTGAGATCTCCCAATAACATTAATTGATTTGTCATGTTGATTAAAAAGAGGTGGCGTGGAGAGATTTTTTTTTTGTTTTTGACGCATCCTCTAAGTCTTGCATTCACTTATAACACCTATGTTCTTCATGATTACTACCCCCACAAAAAGAGCATGAACGACTAAACTTATTCTTGGATTTAGAATACTTCTTGAGTTTTGAGTTGTTTTCTTTGGGTTTAGGAGCATTTTGAGATGGAGAAGGTGTGGATTTGGTCTTTTTGTTTGATTTTCCCTTGCGCTTAGGATTAGATGCAACTAATGCCTTTTGAGAGGTGGAAGACTCAAGGTGAGATAATTTGGATTCTTCCTTGGTAATTCTTTCACAAAATATTTCTAAGTTAGGCATTTTGGAATGTGTCACCTAAGGCATCCATGCTAGAGAAAAGGTAGAAACAAAAATTTGGAATGGACCTTTCAACTTGGATAGAATCAAGTAAACACACTCTTCATCTTTCGATCTCTTCCACTCCCCTTCAATTGTGTTAAAAAATACTTGAACTTGGTAAGATAGTCTATAATTTTTAGAAAATCTTCAGGATTAAGAGAGGTGATCTCAATGTCAAGTTGCATGGCTCTCATATAATCCACCTTACTAAATAAATCCTCCAATTTCTTCCAAATTTTTAAAGATGTCACATTTTTCCAAATGAAACAAGAGACTGTCACTTACATAAGTTTCTATCAAACCCATACACTTATCAAATTTGCAATGGTACTAAAATTTCTCATATTCTCTAGTGACACTGGTTGTTTAAAGAAGTTAAAGCCCATAATCCTTTCCGCTTGATTATTGTTTCCGTTCTTGGTTTTCATGTGTGCTAATTGTGTGTTGTTAATGGATCAACAAGATCAAATGTAGAAGTAGATGCCATCCTCAAAAAATCACTAAAAAGAAATGTAAGAACCAAATAATGCAACAAGATCCCCCAGATTTTGGCGCTTTATAATGAGTGTGTTACAATATGGCACTTTATAATTATAGTGTGATTCTCAAAATAAATATTTCCAATGGAATAAAACATAGAAAAACAAGTGCTTTTACAAAAATGACTCTCAAAACCAAGTTCTTGATCAAAAAGTTACAAGCTTTTCTATATTATGCTCTACTATTTATTTTAGTTGCCACTAAAATAGAATAAAATACTCTTTCCTTCACCACACAAATAAAATGAAAGGGGCTGGAGTTAAGCACCTACTAGTAGGAATCACAAGCTTTAAGCTCTCATATGACCAAGAGCTAAGGATTTAGGGTTTTCCCACTTTTATGGGTTTTCTTCTAGTTGCCTTTGTTTTACATAAAAACACACGCAACAACAAAATATGGACAAATCCCAAATATACGAATATATAAAAAAAAAATGCTTGCAATATGAAAAAAAACTTATATATATGAAATGTCAACAACAATCTCTTGCTCGATACCATAAAAGGAACGATAACTAGATCGTACCAAGCCAAGAACACATATGTTAATCAAACACCACGATCTATTAGATGAAAGTAATTCACCGTAGAATAACTTTACATAAAACCTTTGCAAACAAATAAGCAACAATATCATATATTATTATGGAACTCAAATTCAATACATTGAGAATGGGCCTTGCTTAAATAGAAAGGAATAATAATCTAAGAACCAATCAAGGCCAGAGAGAAAACCATAAATCAAGGAAATAACTAGTCATCAAAGAACTAGTCAAGACCATAGATTTAAGAGAGAACTAGACATCAAGAATCTAGTCAATACCATAGATCAAGGAAATAACTATACCTAACAACTAGATAATATCTCATAATATCTAAATAAATAAAAAGAAATACCCACACACATAAGTGGGTGAGGATAAATATAATAAAGGTAAATAAAGTACCTAGGTGAACATGAGCGAAGGTAAATACTTACTCTAACACATATTTATGTGGGAAACCCTCAAGGGGAAGAAAACCCACTGAACCTCTGCATATATTATCTTATTGTGTTTTCAACAAAAATGACTCATGTTTATATTACACATCACAAGAGATTTCTTTAGAGACACTAACCTCATAAGATACATTAACCCCTAGTTTAGTAGGGCACCAACCACTAATTTAGTAAAGACCAACTCTACAAGGGGATACAACCCCCCAAGATGACCAAGAACCCACTCATCCATTTTGATATAAAGATCACTTATTGTCCTTGTTGCTCAACCAAATGATTTTGATCATTTTTTCAACCTTCTTAACTCAAATAACCTTCTTGTCTTCTTCACTCTATGGCTTCTTCACCAAGCATGATTAGGTCAATTGGCCTATCTCTCTAGCTATGGAACACACTTAAAAGAAAATCATCTCTGCCCCTCTCATCATGGTCACTAAGACATGTAACACATCCTCAATCAAACCTCTAGCTCGCTCATCCTCATGCACACCAATTAGGTCTTCTTCTCTAATTAGGTCACTTATGAATGACCTTCTTCAAGCTCATAATTTTTAGATCAGAAACATAAAATCACTTCCATAATTTTCAAGGCCTCATACTCTTCAACTCTGCCCTCATATCTTGCTCATACCTTCTTCCAAAATTTGCTACACACCCATCCTCCTAGCACTCACAAATGAGCCTTCCAAACTAGCTTATATACCTACATTATGCACCCACATCATGTAAGTTGGAATTTATAAAGCATATATCACCAAAACATAATAAAAACATCATGAGGAAATCATACACAAGACCATATAGGTCATTCATATCACCATCATACCAAAATTTCTCCATTAGGTCTCTAATAGGCCTAATTGCACCAAAAGTCATCTCACCAAAACCAAACCACTTTGTTCCTACATGACCATCACCAAATCCTTGAATCACTTCAAGAACATCATCAAAGACATCATCATGCATCCACCATACCTGTAAATCTCTACATCATCATCTCATGTCATGAAACCATCTCAAGAACATGTTTGTTCTTGTGCACCAAACCCTAGACCTCAAAGATGAGGCTCAATACCACATCAAATGACCTCAACTATGCAAGTATTATATATCAATGGAAATATCTTGATCTCAGATACATCACCAAGTTCTCATATTGCCACAAATTAGACATTAGATGCCTCAAAACACCTCTGCAAAAGTGAATGTTTAAACTACCATTTCATCCCCAAAAACTAGTCTTCAAATATAGGGCACACTTTACATCCTACAACCTCAAACATAATCTAAAACTATTTGTTAGAGTAGGTGTTTACCTTAACTCATGTTCACCTAGGTAATTTATTTACCTTTATTATATTTATCCTCACCCACTTATGTGTGTGGATATTTCTTTTTATTTATTTAGATATTAGGAGATATTATGTAGTAGTTAGGTATAGTTCTTTCCTTGATCTATGGCATTGAGTAGTTCTTTTCTTGATCTATGATATTGACTAGATCTTTGATGTCTAGTTCTCTCCTAAATATATGGTCTTGACTAGTTCTTTGATGACTAATTATTTCCTTGATTTATGACTTGATCTACGACCTTGTGGTTCTTAGATTGTTATTCCTTGTCTATTTAAGCAAGGCCCATTATCAATGTATTGCATTTGAGTTCTATAATAATATATGATATTGTTTGTCATCCATTTATAAAGGTTTTATGTAAAATTATTCAAGCGAATTAATTTCATCTTATAGATCATGAGTGTTTGATTAGCATCTGTATTTATTGGCTTGGTATGATCTGGTTATCGTTCCTTTCATGGTATCAAAGCAAGAGATTTCTTTGTTGACATCCGTCGTAAATTTTATTTTGCAAATAAATTCATTGTATATTCTTATGTTTGGGATCTGGTCATATTTTGTTGTTGCAATAATTTTTATGCAAAATGGAGGCTTCCATTGGATCGGAAGGCGGAAAACCCTAAGATCGATTTGTAAACTCGACCATTTTTGGAGGTAGTCAATTTTCGGGTTATTTGTATTGTTCAGCGGGAAGCACATCGATTTGCCTCAAGATTCGTGTAGGGAAGAAAAGAAAGTGCAAGATTCTTTTTCCTGGGTTTGTTGGATTTCTTGAGATCTCGCACAAGGCACCCATTAAAATCCTAAGCCCTTGGTCATATGGTATGGTCATATGAGGGCTTAAAGATTATGATTCCTACTAGTAGGTGCTTAACTTCAGCCCCCTTTATTTTTATTTGTGTGATGAAGGCAACAACAATTTATTTTGTTTTAGTGGCAACTAAAATAAATAAGTAGAACATAATCTTGCAAAACTTGTAACTTTTGATCGGTAACTCGGTTTTGAGTGTCATTTTTTTGCAAAAGTGCTTGTTTTTTCATGCTCTTTCCATTGGAGTTATTTATTTTGAGACTTGCACTATAATTATAAAGTGCCAAATATGGAGGAGTGTTGTAATCAATTGTGGATGCAATTTTGGCTAAGCCCGACGTCCTAAACTTTTGGGAGTTGTAGTTTGTACCTATCATGGATTTTGAGAATGATATGCTTTTCTTTGAAGTATGTGGACTTCAAGAGGATATTGTAAAATTTTTGGAAGAAAATAGATCGCTCAAGAAGTGAAATTCTCTTCTATAATCACTCATTCATGATAGGGATACAATAATACACTCCTGCAGAACAAACTTGCTAGCCTACAACATCACCATCATATTGTGGACAACCATATCCATGCTCCTAGTCCACTTGCAGATGTTGCTCTTGTACCCACTGACATTGATCTGTAGATCTTTGAGCCTGAACCTAATTTTGATGCTTCTAAACCTGTGAGGCTTGTTCTTTGCATGCTCTTCCACATACGTGTCTATTACGGTACCACATGTTGTATATCCTATTTTTACTTAGCTGCATGGTTTTTTTTGAGAAGCATACCACGCATTTAGTTCTCGCATGCTCCATTCTTTGGGTCTCATTAGCGGAGTCATTGTGAGACATTCACAAGGTATTTTTTCCTCTATTCCACATGTTAAGTGGAATTCTCATCACGACATTGGTTTTCGAGCAGATACTTCATTGGGATTACACATTGATAGAGCTCTTTTTTTATTCGCTCGACTCTTTTTGAGGATCATGAGCAACACATGAGTTCTACATCTTCACTCAGGCTTGAGAAACCTAAGATTTTAGTTGTCAAACATGATCAACTTGACAGACATTCTGATGTTCTTTTACATGCACCCATTGTGCATTTTACACCAAGTCATATATGCATGCATCTTCTTCATCCATTCGTGTTGATTTGGGGTGGATATCGATCACTCGTGGTGGCGATATAGGCATTTGTCCTGAGATGACTTTCTATACTTATGCGTGGCTTGTTTTGAGAATTTTCTTTAGCAGTGTAGTGTATCTCTCTTATTTGTTGAGAGATTTTGTATCTGTATTTTCGACACTTTTGGCATGTTGACAGTATCTCTTGTGGGGGATCTATTCTAGTGAAGTCCAGTGTTATTTTGTCAGTGTTCGAGTAGTTAATTTTGGGCAACTCATATAGATTTGTAGCGTCACTCCACCCATTTAGTAGTATGGGAGGGTGTGGTGTCGATCCTACTTCTTCTTTGGGTTTCATGTCCTTTGTTACCTTGGCTTTTCTTGGATCATGAAACTCTGGAGTTTGTGTCCTTGCCTTGTTGCTTTGGTTATTGTTCTTGGATCATGGCACACCTATTTGCAGCAGTTGATTGAATTATGTTTGGTGTTTTTTTTACACTTTCGACATCACTCCATTGACAATCTTCTTGTATGGAGCTATTCTGGTGAAACACAGTGTCAGTTGTTTTTGAGTTTTGTGATTGAGCGGTGGATTGGACCACGGTGCACACAAAACTTCTTTAACATTGTACGAGTTTTTTGAGCCGAGCTTCTTGGGATGCCTTAGAGCGGGTCTTTACTCTCTTTACTTTGTTGTTACTGGTTTTGGGTACCTTCCGGTGTCCCTTTTTTCCTATTTATTGTACATGAGTACCTCATCGAGGCCTAGTTGCGGGACTCATACATTGACATGCCACTTCTATTTTGGCCCCTAGCTTCACTTGAGGGGGTGTTAGAATAGGTATTTATCTTAGCTCATGTTCACCTAGGTACTTTATTTAACTTTATTGTATTTATCCTCACCCACTTATGTGTGTGGATATTTCTTTTTATTTATTTAGATATTAGGAGATATTATCTAGTTGTTAGGTATAGTTCTTTCCTTGATCTATGGTATTGACTAGTTCTTTCTTTGATATATGGTATTGACTAGATCCTTGATGTCTAGTTCTCTCCTAAATCTATGGTCTTGACTAGTTATTTGATGACTATTTATTTCCATGATTTATGACTTAGTATATGACCTTGACTGGTTCTTAGATTGGTATTCCTTGCCTATTTAAGCAAGGCCCATTCTCAATGTATTGCATTTGAGTTCCATAATAATATATGATATTGTTGCTCATCTGTTTGCAAAGGTTTTATGTAAAGTTATCCTGATGAATTAATTTCATCTTATAAATCATGGTGTTTGATTAGCATCTGTGTTCTTGGCTTGGTATGATTTGGTTATCATTCCTTTCACTATCATGTACATGAATTAAAACTCCCATGCTTCCATAAATGCTAAATTAGACATTAGGTTCAATGGACAACTTTATCACAAACTGTAAATCTCCATAAACTTGCAGATTAGAGTGGGGTCAAGACACCAAATCACCACTATGAGAAATATGGAAGAGTCCTCTACAACTTCCAATAATCATATTTGAGAAAAAAATCAATTTTGGGGATCTACTATCAAGTTCTCTCACGTCGCTCTCAAACTAGGGTTTTGAAGTCATAACAAAGTAGTTTTTGTGTTAACGATGGTTCATAAAACTATGATGATCAAAATACCTCATTCCACTTGGAAATTCTTCTTAGGATACCTCTTCAACTTTCCCCAAAATATCATCCTCCCATGCAAATCACACACTCTCTGCGAGCATCAAAAAGTCAACTTCAAACTCAAAATCTCACCTCCTTGAACTCGGTAAGGGAAAAAATCTCATAACA
This sequence comes from Taxus wallichiana var. yunnanensis, assembly GCA_018340775.1. Lineage (NCBI taxonomy): Eukaryota > Viridiplantae > Streptophyta > Pinopsida > Cupressales > Taxaceae > Taxus > Taxus wallichiana. The sequence goes on from CM031239.1 coordinate 625,175,837, forward strand.
TGCTTAAAATTGCAAACCAACACCTGAAACTTGGTCCAAACCCCAAGAATAACCTGCTCCACCTTTTCCAAAGCTTATCTTTTCATTTCCATGCTCAAATCTCTCCAAGCTATCTCATTTGGCCACCTAGGGTTTGAGAATAGGTCTAGTGTAGACCTAGAAAACATGACTTCACCAAAAGCTACAATATTAGACACTTGTGAGTGTCTCCACACATCATCTACATGATCCTCATGCTCTATCTATGCTTTACCAGATCAAAAATACATGTAATTCACCATACCATACCATACTTGCTCACACTAGGTCAGAACTAGGCACGATTAGTCTTGCTTCAACACATGCTTCATGGAACGTGACTGTTATCCATCTTGCAGACACTCATACACCTCTAAAACATCACTCTGAACATTTTAGACATCATACAAACCTCTAACCATCTCTAGAGCTCACTCACTAGACCACACAAGTTAAACCATGCACTAGGAACATGCAAATGCACCAAGACAAAATGTTACTTCATCAATGCAACACTTCATGACACCTCATGCTAACTCATATGCCACATGGACACCCTTTGACATAAATGATACTTGACATCAATGAAAACAATAATGACACCTATCCAACATTGTAGAACACATCTATCAACTCCCAACAACACATCTACTAGTTTCAACAATTAGAGTGCCCATTTCATGAGAAGAATACAAACAAGACAAAGGATAGCATCCAAAGAGCCCTTTGACTACTTATAATTGTCACCGAGAAGAAGAAAAAGTGGTAGGTAAGTTCATATATCACCATCACCACCAAACAGAGTCCTCTCTACTCCTCCCGAGTAGGCCCTTCGTGCTCTCCTCTAGGGTTTTAAGGCCCATTATATTCATGGCTCATCAAATAAATCAGGCCTTTATTACGTTTAATGCGGAAAGTCACTTAATGTTGACATTCGATTACAACTTTGAAGAGTGTTCCTTTCTTCACTGGAGAGAATACTACAACTCTCATTGAGCATATTAAAGATGTTGCAAACATATGTTCAGTCTACCATGTCACTCAAGATAATGTTGCAATCAAGTTATTAACCACTTCTTTCAAAGGAAAATCCCTACAATGGTATAGGGGTTGGCGTTAATTCTATTACGAATTGGGATGAATTGGGACATGCTCTTTGTGACCATTTTGAAGATAAGTCAGATCATCTATCGTTGGTGGAACAATTGACAACAAAGAGAGCCCCTAATGAGCTAATGATTGATTTCAATATCATATTTCAAAAGATTTGGGATAGAATCCCACAAATGGTAAGGCCTATAGCCCAATATGCTTTCCTCTATTACTTGAGAGCTTTAAATAGTGATATATATGTCATGATTCAGTCTATCGAAGGTAGAACCTTACTAGATGCCTATGTTATTTCCATTAGAGAAGAAAACAATGTCATTCATGTTGGGAAGCTTGCTCCTAAACCTCCAATACCCATATTTCCAAAAGGAGAGGCATCCACTCCCCACTAGGATCCTAAATTAGCTCCCATCCCATCCTTGAGAAGCCAAAGTTTGATTCAAACATGTACTTCCTCAAGTACCTCAACTGAGTTGCAAAAGGTGATGAAACAATTGAAATTTTTTGGGAATGAGTTGGTATCCTTAAAGAGGCAACAAACTCAAAGTTTTAAACCTTACCAAGCCTCCATACCAACCCAACAAGCCCCCTTACTAGCCAAACAAAACTCCATATCAAACAAACTCCTCGTTTTAAAATCAAATTTCCACTAAACGACCATTTCAACCATATAATTTGAATATGGCTAGCTCATCCAAATCCTTGGTTCCTGTTCAAAATAACCTTATGCAAGGTTATGACTGGTGTTTTCTTTGCAATATTCCTCAAAAATGAAATTTTTAACCAAGATTTGATGATGCAAAATGCATCTATTCCTCAAGATGCATCCACGAGAAGAAAGTCACCCGGTAGGGAATTATTTAAGAAACACCTCCAAGTGATGCTTCACTTGTAAATTGGAAAATGAATGACTTTTGTTGGATGAATCGGACTCCTCCGCAATAACACTAGATCGAGAGAATAGCTATGGAAGAGGGGTAGTCAGCAAATGTATGTCCTTCCGACCCTTCTTTGACACTCCAAAGAGGTGGTAATTCAAACATAGCTCTAAATGTGTAAGGCCAACCTAAGGGTCCTTCCACATCATCTCAAATACAAGAAAAGGTTGTTGCAAGTAAGGTGCAACATAAGGATAATTCCACTCCTTTCAACATCCTTGAACAAATGAAGAAGACCAACGTGAATATATCAATGTGGGAATCATTGGCTATTCCTAGAAAAAGAGACCTTCGTGATCAGCTATGTTTGGGCTATCCTCAACAAATTAATTATCAACGGAACCGGTCAAGGCTGTGCTCACTAATGCACCTCAACAAAGGAATGGTCAACCAAGTAAGGATATCAAGCCTCCACCCTTATATGTATCTTTGATCATTAACAATCAATTAGTTCACAACCATATGATCAATTATGGAGAAAACAAATTTGTCATGCCCAAACAAATTGCAGACCAGTTGGGTCTCAATTATGAGTCTCTCTCTAAACATTTGGTTCATCTGGATGGAACAAAAGTAAGGACTTTCGGGTTATCGAGAGATTTAAGCCTCACAATGCATGCATGCCCCAACTTCTCGGTTCCTCAAAATATCTTCATAATTGATTTTCCTTCATTGTTCGCTTTATGTCTCTCTAGGGACTTCATTGCCAAAATTGAAGGATATATATAAGCTGATTAGTATCACATGCTTATAAGGACTAGGTATGACACTATGGCTACTATTAAGTTTGAACCAATTGTAACATACCAAATAGAGACTTACCACATAGAGACTTATGTGCCCAACCCTATCAAGCGTAAATTGCACGATATTTGATCAAGAGGACCATCCAAGTACCCAAGAAGAAAATACTTAAATTGATGGCATTCCATATTTGCTACTCGATGAGTGGGGAAATGAATATCATGGTTTTGATCCATATCAAAAGATGGAAGAGACTAGCCTTGGTATTTATTGCCTACATGAGGAGGATTCACCTCTGCCTAATATTATGAAATCAAATAATCAAGACAAGGATGACATTTAGCAAATGTTATTTGATGGATTAAGAAGCGGAGACAAGGTGCATGAGGAGGTGTGTTCCTTGTGTCTCCTCTTGGAATGAATTATTAATCATCTTTTTTATTTCAATTCAGCTGCTCTAACAACAGTGGAATACAAATCCCTTATCCATGGCTTGCAATGGGAAATAAATAAGAACATAAAAAATTGCATACTTTTGGAGATAGTGAGCTGATTGTGAACCAAGTCAGAGGATAAAATGTAACCGGGAATGAATTGTTAAGGGCCTACAAATATATATTTTGGGACCTTCTAGAGGATTTTGAAGCCTTCAATATTCACGCCATTCCAAGAAAATAAAATGAAGTTGTTGACACGCTGGCTGCAGTTGGAGCGAGTTTTGACGTTGTCGAGAACATTAAGAGAAACAAAGTGCAATTGCATATCGAGTTGTAGTGAGGCTATTATACCAGAGACAATAACACAAATTGGCAAGTGTTTGAAAGTGATCAAAAATTGTCAATTTTATCCAAGAGGAAGTTGAGTTTTCTTCAAGAAATCAAGATAAGTTGGAGCAGCAATATGGGAATCAAATTTTCCAACTTAGATCAAATAAATTTCCCAAAGGCCTAGTGACTTTGGAATCCATTTTCAACTTTGATGATCAACTCAGAAAGGAGAAGGAAAACATGATAGTTAAGGGTGAATATTAAGAACCCATCTCAGTTGGTGAATGCAAATTGCTTCAAATTGGTAAGGTAAGCACTCCACAAGAAAAACATTCTTTTGTAGAACATTTCCAAGAATTTTCTGATATTTTTACATGGAGTTATGAAGACCTTAGAGGTTTTGATCCTAGTTTATCTCAGCACACCATTGAGTTAGATTCAACTATCAAACCTATCAGACAAAAACAAAGGCTTGTTAATCCACATATTGAGCCCTTGATGAAGAAGGAATTGAACAAGTTGATTGAGGCAAGCATCATTTTCCCATCAAGCATTCATCTTGGGTCATTGATCTAGTTCTAGTGTAGAAAAGGAATGGGGAAAGCATACCGTGTGTTGCTTTCAGGGATTTGAATAAAGCATCCTTGAAGGATCATTACCTACTACCCTCTATGGAACAAATCTTACAAATGGTAGTAGGTTCAGAAAGGTTTTCTCTTTTAGGCAGTTCTTGTGGCTATAACCGGATCGTGGTAAAGGAGGAAGATCAATACAAGACAAACTTTACCACTAAATTGGATTATCTAATGCTGGAGAAACTTTCCAAAGAGCTATGGATATGGCGTTCAGAGAGTGGTCAACAATATTATTTTGTTCTATCTTGACAACATTACGGTGTTTTCTAAAGATGTGAAAGACAGTCTACTCCATCTAAGGAAGGTGTTGAAAGATGTAGGAAGTTTGGTCACTCCCTCAATCCCAAGAAATGCATCTTCTAATCACGCGAAGGAAAACTCCTTGGCCATATCGTCTCTAAGGAGGGACTAGCAATTGATCCAAAAAGAGTTAATGTCATCCCGCATTGTCACTCCCCAACCATAAGAAGGAAATCCAAAGATTCTTAAGGATAATTAACTTTGTCAAGGCGTTTGTTTTGAAATTTTCCAGCCTTGTCAAGTCATTAACACCGATGCTAGGGAAAAATTTAGATTTCAAATAATTTCTTGAAGGAAAGAACAATTTTGAGGCCATTAAGCAAGCGATTGTGATTTAATCTAAATTGAATTAAATATGATTTCGGAGTAACTTCTCTAAATAATAATATACAAATGATAAATGTACAGTAATGGAAAAGCAATAAGTAAGCAATAATATGAAACCCTAAGCAAAAGAGAGAGAGAGAGGGTGACTTAGCTGATTTTGCACAATTTGGAGATGATATGGGAAAGGAATTTTGAAGCAGACTCTAAGCGGTTTCGTCAAGGCTCGTCTGATTCTAGAACTCGGTAATGTGTGGGACAAAAGCACTCATTAGAGGATAGGAGCACCCGATGCTAGTGACTAATCGGGTGCTAGCTTCTAATCAATTGCTTAGGTTTTATCTTTTTCTATGCAAGAGGATATTCATTGTTAGCTTCCTTTTGTCACTCTAGCTTTGATATCATGTCTTGATTGTACACTGTAACCTGAAAAGAGAGATACCTAGATACACATGCCCACAAACCACGTCAAATCTAAAAATAAAGATGTAGAATGTGGAGTCGTGACCCAATGGTCACCCTTAGAGTGAACTTAGTACTCAACATTGCAATACATTTGAGACTCCATTTAGTTATTTTTGAATGCGTGTAATGATGCCCTAGGATGCCCTTGTGCAAGTTACATAATGATAACAAGCTAGATCTAGAATGTAACAATGTATAAAATGCATCGATGGAATAAAATGAAATTCCCCCTCATATGTTGTGTATGCGAGAGTTATGCTGACCCTTGTCCCTTGTGTGAGTGTGCTAGATGAATGCCTTTGAAGTGATCTTGTGCCTTTGAATGCAAGATTAGGTGATGATAGGTAATGCTTAGTACTTGGCCCCTTATTTGAGAGCTATAACTATGTATATATATGATTCCCTTGTTTGAATTTTGTAATTGACAACTAAAAGGAAAACCCAAAGTTGTAAAAGATGAGAAAAAGTAAAAGAGACCCTAAAAGTAAGAAGGAAGAAAAGAAAGTCATGAGTGTTCGAAGGGATAGGAGAGTTTGTGCTAAATGGGCGCTAGTGTCTAAGGCCATAAAAGATAAATCAGTCAAATCGACGGGGCCGTAGAGTGTGTAAAGTCAACTAAAGTATAAGAAACAAAGCAAAAGGCCCAAAATACATTGTTAATTACTAGTTTTATTGCTTAGGAATCATGTATATATTGGTATGTTGTAGGACCTAAATATGTACCCAAGTGCATAGATTTTGTGTATATAGATTGCACGGGCCCGAATCTCATCAACCCCGATTTTCCTAAGGACTTCACTGGTATGCATTTGGAAGCAAAGATACAATATCCGCCATACTAGTGCTGAAAAATGGAGAAGGCTTGGAACAAAAAATTGCATTCTTTAACCAAGGTCTAGAGGATTATGAGGTAAAATATTCACTCATTGAGAAACATGCCTTGGCCATCATAAGAAGCTTGAATAAATTTAGGCACTTAGTGTCTGCAACAAAAGATCCACCTAATGGTTTCACATGTTGGTGTGAAAGAATTCCTTTTGAATAAGGACCTGAATGAGAAAAGTGTCGGTTGGATAACCAAAGTGATGGAATATGATGTGGAGATCAAGATAACTAAGTTGATTTGAGGCAAAGGGTTGTGTGAACAACTGGTCTCAAACAAGCGTCTTGTTAAAGAATCCATTCTCATGCTTCAACATGATCAAGAGAAATCAACCGATGTCTGTTTGTTCCATCTTTGGACCCAAAATATAACATGATTTCTCCACACAAGCCAATGTCCTCAAAGATTGAGAAAATCCAAAAGGAGGTATTTCAGACTTTATTCCATTCCATATGTGCTTATTGATGGCATTCTATTTAGAAAATATGTGAATGGTGTCCTCTTGAGATGCATTAAGACATATCAAATAGAGAAGGTGTTGCATGAGTTTCATGATGGAGAAATAGGAGGACACTTTGCTCCAAGGAAAAACTCTCGAGAATCATGAAAGGTGGTTACTTATTGGCCCAATATTTTCAATTATTTCCATGCATGAATTAAGAAATGCAAAAATGTGTATTTTTCATAGGCAAAGAAAGGAAATCAGCTCTCCCACTCCACCTCATCTCTATAAATCAACCATTCATGCAATGGGGTTGGATTTTATTGGAGTAATCAATCTGCATTCAAGCTTAGGTCACAAGTGGATCCTCACAGCCACATATTACTTCACCAAATGGACATAGTCAATTTATTTGAATGAAGCAAATGATGTAAGCATTACGGACTTCTACGAAGGCATTGTGACCGAGTTCAATGTTCCTTACACAATCATTTATGAAAATGCTTTGGCATTTCTTGACATAAAGATATTTGACTGGGTTGTCAAGAATGCAATCTATTTGAGAACCTCCCCAAACTATTATCCTCAAGGAATGGCCAAGACGAATCAGCTAACAAGAAACTTTTGATAATCATAAGGAGGACCTTGGGTGATAATCAAAGAACACATCACACGAAATTGAAATCAACATTATGGAGTGATAAGATCACTCCCAAAAGATCAACAAGAAGCTCCCATTACAAGTTGGTTTATGGTAGGTAAGGAAGTAGGGATACAAATATACATTGAATTTCAAACATTGGAGCTCATCAAACACCTAGATATGTTTGAATTTTGTTGGGGTTAGAAAACCGGTTATACGAGATATATTAATCGAGATCCAAGAATATAAGCAATTAATACAAAAATAAGCAAGAAGAAACAATACACAATATTTAACATGGTTCACCTAGTCAGGCTCGTCCACCAAGAAACAACCAATTTTTTTTTATTACGGAGGAAATACAATGAAGATTTGCAATATTCCACACCTTCTTGGATGTCCCGTATTTTATTCAACACAAATTTCTCTTACTCCCTACGAAGGAAAATTCTTTAAATTCTCAATGAATTCTACTCTTCTAACCCTAGCTTTATGCTTATATATGCATATACAACCTTGAGGCACTTTAGCTATGCAATTACAACCATTAGATTCACTTTACAAATAAAGATAGATCTAATTCCTGTAACTTAATGTCGGTTTCTTATTTCGACCGATACCAGTCCATGGGTGACTAGCGTTGGTTCGTCAGTGACGCCGATTCTTTGTGTATTCCAAAAATTTTGAAAAACATGACGGTGAAGCAATTAAGCTCCACAAATCAAAAATCTCCCACTTGGAGATAAATTGTTGTACTTATCTTGTACAACTCTATCCTCGAATCCTTTCCTTGGCTTGTTTATCCCTCCTAAAGTCTCAAACTTGAAGACCAACAAAAGTGGAGTGTAGCTCCAACTTCTCCTTTTCAACCGACCTCATTAGCATATCCGCTAGATTCTCCTTTGTATGAATTTTCTCCAACTTCAGTTTCCCATCCTTGAATACCTTTCGTATGAAGTGATATCTCAACTAAATGTTTTTCATTCTAGAATGAAACACTGAGTTCTTTGCTAGATGAATTACACTTTGACTATCACTGTACATTCTACAACCATCTTGCTCCTTTCCCAACTCTTCAATTAACTTACTCATCCATATCATCTCCTTGCTAGCACCGTGTAAAGCTGCAACATACAAACCTCTGTAGTAGATAGGGCCTGACCTTTTGTAATCTAAAAATCCATCTAACTATCATGTCACCTACTATGAAAAAATATCCAGTGGTGCTCCTCTTGCCATCCAAATCACCAGCCATGTCGAATCCACATAGCCACGTAAAGAAGTATTTAACCCTTCATAGAATAACTACATGCCGTAAATCTAGTCACAACTCTCACGGCGTATGCAATGTCCGGTTTGGTACAAACCTTAACATACATCAAGCTCCCAACTTCTAAAGCATACAAAACTCATGCCATGTACTCAACCTCCTCATGTGATGTAGGACAATGATCTTTTCTCAATTTGAAGTGTCCAACATAGGTATACTTACAGTTTTAAATCTTACAAATTAAACCTTTCCAACACCTTATTAATGTAATGCTCTAAGAAAATACAACTTCTTACTTTTCTGTCTCTAAGAATTTTCGTACCAAGGATTCTCTTTGTAGCTCCCAAATCCTTCATTGCAAATGTGTGAGCTAGCTTTTCTGTAAGGTCACCAATATCCCGCATACTAGATCTTGTAATAAGCATATCATCCACATACATTAACAAAATAATATAGCTCTCATTTTCAAGCTTCTTGAAGTAAACACAATGGTCGATTCACATCTTAAATAACGATGCTCATGCATGAAACTATCAAACCTCATATACCATTTCCTTGGGGCTTATTTGAGTCCATATGGACTCTTTTTCAATCTGCACACACATTTCTCCTTACCCTTGACTTCATACCCAAGCGGTTCTTTGCATATAGATCTCTTCCTTCAAATCACCATGAAGGAATTTCGTCTTAACATCAAGTTTCTCTAAATGCAAATATTCTACTGCAGACTAAACTCAATATAGTATTAATAGAATTCATCTTAACAACATTAAAAAATTTTCACCCAAGTCAATACATGCTTTATGTGCAAATCCCTTTATTACAATCCTTGCCTTGTATCTCTTATGCCCACCATCTTCTTCCTTAAACCCGTAAACCCACTTGTTCGCAATTCTCTTTTACGTGTTGACAACCTAACCAAATTTGTGTGTCTGGTTATGCTCTAAGGATTCCATCTCTTCATTCATGCCATGCTCCTAGTGCTTATGAGCTTTATCCTACATTGCTTATTCAAATATTTATGTTTCACCACCTTTGTTAGTCAATAATAAATAAGACAAGGTGAAATTTTTTTCGGAGGTCTACTTACCCTTGAAGACTTTCTCCTTTGAGATTTGGGGTGCAGGAGGATCAATATGCTCATTCTATAGATTTGTATCTACTTCTGACGGTGACTCGACATCGGTCACCTTCTCCCGATGCCGGTTCGGCTAAGCTAATCGACATCAGTTTGACTCTTCTATAACTAACGCCAATACTGAGGGAATGATGTCGGTCAGGGGTAAACCGATATTGGTTACTATGTAAACATGTAGGTGTTAATTTTAAATATGAGAGTTCATTTTCATCCAAAAACTTCACCGGTTCACCTTTGGGTACCATAACTTGATCCTGTACATTCTCGTTTCATTCCAATCAATGTCACAAATCCTAATTATCTTAGAAATTTATAAATCCCAAAATCGGAATACAAAATCACGAGAACCAACCAATGAAAGTACATATTTTAGATTTAGCATCCAATTTCTTTCTATTTTCCTTATCAATATGCACAAAAGCTTCTAAGCCAAATACTCTAAGAAAAGAAAGATCTACCTCTTTTCTAGTCCAAGCTTCTTCTAGTATTCCACCATCCAGTGCACTTGAAGGTCCATGGTTAATTAAATAAATTGTCATGTCTACTGCTTCCACATAAAATTATAAGGGTAATCCAACATGTATCCTCATGCTTCTAGCACGTTCCATGATTTTCATGTTCATTCTCTCTGCAACACCATTCTCCTGTGGTGTTCTAGGAACTATCCTTTCTCTGTGTATTCCATTTACTGAACAATAATCATTGAAAGCCTTGTTCTAGTACTCACCACCATTGTCAGATCTAAGGCATTTTAACTTTGAATTTGATTTATTTTCCACAAGGGATTTCCATCTTTTAAAAGTTTCAAAAACATCAGATTTACGTTTAATACAATAAACCCATACCTTTCTTGTGGCATCATTAATGAAAGTAACATAGTATTGGGATCCTCCATGAGAAGCTACCTGGGTTGGTCCCCACACATCTGAGTGTACAAGCTCTAATTTATGCTTCTTCTTTGTTGCCCCAAATTTGAGAAATCTCACTCTCTTCTACTTTCCAAAAATACAATGCTCACAGAAATCAAGATCTACACGTTTCAGATATGATAACTTACCCTTTGCCTTTAATATCTACATTCCCTTTTCACTCATATGACCTAGTTGATTGTGCCACATGTTTGCATATGAATATGAAGTATATAGAACATAAAAGGAATCAATAATACATGTAGATAAATACAATGATCCTACCTTCTTGCCTCTTGCTACAACAAGAGATCCCTTGGTAACTTTCCAAGATTTGGCTGTGAGTGTAACCATGCAACCAGTTTCACACAATTATCCTGCAGAAATTAGATTTCTTTTGAGGCTTAGAACATGTCTCACATCTTTCAATATCCATGTATTTCCATTTTACAATTTAAGATGAAATTCACCTTTACCAGTAATATTGCATGGTTCATCATCTCCTAAATAAACATGCCCAAAATTACCCTGGACATAATTTTTGAAATAACCCTTATTAGGGGTTATATGGAAAGAAGCTCCTGAATCTAAAACCCATGACTCAACTTTATTATCCAAGGAGATAATTAAGGCATCTTGCATTACCTCTTTTTGAAATATTTGTCTCTTTACTTTTTTCGGTACATTCTCTTTGTTTTCCTTGAACCAACAATCCTTCTTTGCATGACCTTTCTTTCCACAATTCCAGCAAGTTATTCCTCTACCTCTAGATTTAGATCTTCCATTCTTAGACTTTGATTTCCCATTATTCTTGCTCTTGGATCTCTCCTTTTGCTTTCCCTACTTTCTACATTCAAAGCATTCCCAAATGATTATTCTCTGTACTTTTCCTACGTATTTCTTCATTCGGGATTATACTAACCACATCATCAAACTTTAAAACATTAGTAGCAAACATTGTATTACTAACAACCATTACCAAGTTATCCCAACTATCTAGAAAAAATCATAATAATAAAATTTCTTTCACTTCATCCTCAAACGAATACTAAGCGATTTTAATTAATTTACAATAGACCAAAAAATCATTCAAATGATTTGGATGCGAGATCCACCTTCTTGCATCTTTAAATTAAAAAAATTCATCAAATAAAATTTATTTGAAGCAATAGGTTTTTCATATAAATTTTCTAAATACTTCATAAAATCTACCGTAGATCTTGCTTCGGTAATATTGAAGCCACATATCTTTGTCGGGCTCAATCTTATAGATCTCAGGGCCTTTCTATCAAGAACTTTCCATTCTTCATCAGTCATCTTTGCATGTCTTTCCTTCTCATCCAATGGTAAGTATATATATTTCTGATGCAAATAATCCTCCACCTGCATATTCCATAATAGATAATCACGGACGTCAAATTTCTCTACTTTGAATTTTCTTTCTTCTCCCATTGTTTTGCTCCCACTCAATTAGAAAACTCTCTATGAGTAAATCTGTCAACACACACAACCCTCAAACAAAGAAGCTCTGATACCAGTTGTTGGGGTTAGAACACCGGTTGTACATATATATTAATTATATATAAGCATATAAGCAATCAATGCGGAAATAAACAAGAAGAAATAATACACAAGATTTAACGTGGTTCACCCAGTGTGGGCTACGTCCACCAAGAAACAACCAATTTTTTTATTACAGAGGAAATACAATGAAGATTTGCAATATTCCACACCTTCTTGGATGTCCCGTATTTTATTCTCCACAAATTTCTCTTATTCCCTCTCGAAGGAAACTTCTTTTAATTCTCAATGAATTCTACTCTTCTAACCCTAGCTTTATGCTTATATATGCATATACAACCTTGAGGCACTTTAGCTATGCAATTACAACCATTAGATTCACTTTACAACTAAAGATAGATCTAATTCTTGTAACTTAATTATAGTAGTCATGCATAGGAAACCGATGTCGGTTAGCCTTAACCGATGTCGGTTCCTTCTGCTTGACCGATCATCGGGTCCATGGGTGACCAATGTCGGTTACATTGTGTATTCAAAGCAAGTCTGTAAAAGCATGCGGTTGAAGCAATTAAGTTCCAAAATCAACAAATTTGAGGCCATGGAAGGTAGATATGTAAAGCTCATGGAACAGGAAGAGTTAAGAAACCATGCGATGTTAACAATGGAAAAGGATCAAGCTCAAATCAAGAAGCATTTCGACAAGAAAGAAATGGCTAGGAGTTTCCATGAAGGATATCTAGTCCTAAAGTGGGATGCAGACCGAGCTAAACCAGGAAGGCACTCAAATTTTGATACAATGTGGAGTGGCTCATACGTGATTTCTAACTAAAAATCAAACAATGCTTTTGAATTGTCGAAATTGGATAGAGAAGAACTTTTGATCCTAGTTAATGGGATTTATCTCAAACATTACTTGAAGAAAAATTCTTACGGTATACAAAGTAGATTAGTCTCAATTCTTCTAAGTTATTTTCAACACATTGTCTTGTTTTTAGTGTAGTTTAATTTCCCTAAATGCTCTACATAGTGTTTTGTTGTCTCTAGTTGGCGGTTTCCATTGCACAATGGTTCATCGAGAATCTGAAGGAGATACACTTTAGGTAGAGTTGGAAAGTGGAAATGGACGAGTTATAAGAAACAACATAAAAATTTCAATCAGCTACAAATATTCGACTATTGAGGGATACACTTGCTACAACTTTAATCAAGGATTTGTAGGGATGTGGGTTTAAATCAAATTTCAAGTTTTCAGGCTAACTCCATGTCCAATGGACACTTCTAAGCAACCGATTTTCCATCTAAAGGGAAGATGGCCTGTTGAGTCACCAATTTTTTCCAAAATACCCCCTTGGGTTATTTTGACAACCTCGCAAAACCCATTTCTAGACTTAGGTGAATTCACAATTGATTCAAAATTTTCTGGACTTCTCTTAAAAATTTAGGTTTTGGGTTTCATTTGCATCGGGACATGGCGACTCAAAAGAATGTTCCATATTTCGTGTTCTCTACTTCCAAACCCCAATAGTCTCTTTCATTTCGATTTCAAGTTTCTCTTGCATCGAGACATGTCGGTGATTACCTAAAATTAACTAATATATGGGATATATGATAGTTAATCTAATCTAGAACATCATGTAAATATAGTAAATAAATGTATTAAATAAATATGGAAATGACCTAAGCAACTATGAAAATGGAAATGCTAAAGATTAGAATAATAAGAGTTAGAATGAACTCAGTTGATTAGAGGATCTCATTGGACTGTGTCACAGAAGTGACTGGAGAAATAGGAAGCAGGAATGACTATGTAGAGGTCCCAAAAAGGATGGATTTGAGCATATCTAGTTGGACTAGAATGCTTAGAGAAGGATTGGGTCACTTACGGGCACTCAGTGCATGTAGAGAATGGACACCACAGTCTGTGTAAAAGGTCTAAAACTGAGTTTTAATGGTCTCGTAAGTGATATGAAACCTTTGGTGTCTATCGTATCAGGTTTCGTTGCACCATGCCAAATGTCACTAATAATCCAAGATGTATAGAAGACCTACAAAAGACCAAAAAAGTATCAAAACCCTAAAAAATAAGAATATAAATGAATGGGTCGGACTGACCTCAGTTGCCACAACAATGGGCTTACTAACTGAGCATTGCACTACATTTCAGACCCAAATATAGTTTTGGTGTGTGTGTGTATCATGTGCCCTTGCTTTTGTGTCAGTCACACTTTATGAAGTAGTCAGTAATAACTAGATGTAGAATGTAGTAGAATGGTGCATGAAATAGAATAGAATCCCTCCCCCTATGCTTATGTGATGTAGATTAACCACATTTTTCCCTTGTGATGGAGTTAATGTATGCAAATGATCTCTAAATGGATGCAACTCTAGGTGGATGATAGAAGTGACTAGTGCTTGGTCCCTCATTAAGGTCTCATAAATTTATATTTATGGGGTTCTCTTTATCTACTTTCATAATTAACCCGAAATGGCCGACCAATAAAAATATAGGAAGCTAAAATGGATAGAAATTGCCAAAAAAAAGTGGCGAGAAAGTTCAAAAAGGATCGGGCGCCCCCTGGTGGGACCAAGACGCCCATAGGTGCCTCGATACTAGCCTGGATGCCCTAGTCCAAGGCTAAAATAATGAGAAATGACAAAAATTGATTGGGCATGCGGGTGCAAGAGATCGAGAGAAGCGAAAGAAAATAAAATAAGATGACCAAAAGACAAGGGTTAATTAGTACTTTCTTCACTCAAAAAATTTCTAAATAGTAGTATGAGATCGGGACTAAATAGTGTCTAAAGTGCATGATTTTGTGACTATATTTACCCCCACTTTATGTTGGAGAGCGAAAATCTCGAGTAACATAAAGTAGATAGAGATGCGTGCACTGATATCCATGAATATTGTAGTAGAGAATGCGCTGAAGGACTAGACATAC
This sequence comes from Taxus wallichiana var. yunnanensis, assembly GCA_018340775.1. Lineage (NCBI taxonomy): Eukaryota > Viridiplantae > Streptophyta > Pinopsida > Cupressales > Taxaceae > Taxus > Taxus wallichiana. The sequence goes on from CM031239.1 coordinate 625,190,885, forward strand.
TATGGAATGACACAAAGATGATGGAGCGTGGAAACTAAAGATGAAAAAGCACAAAAAAGTGATGAGAGTAAACTTAGGGTGGAAACACATGTTTAATTACCGATGTGTGTGATGTATCTACATGGTTAATATGTGTGTGTACTACTGCAAAGTGTTGTTGTTACCCCCATTTGACTACTTGTTTCTCATACAACCAAACCTATAAGGATAAAATGATCAAGTAGTCAAATATGTATGTATGTATGTGTAAAAACACAATGTAAAAGATGCATGTAAAAGTATGTAAATGTAAAATACACAAATGAAAAAGTGTAAATGGAACATGTGCACCTAATCCATGTCAAGAAAGAGAGTGTAGAAGGATATCCTGTACTTCCGGTGTTTTTGGGTGATTCGACGCCATAGGCCAAAGAAGTATAGGGAGGAATTCCACTGTATCCTCCAACCTTTAACTACTTCCCTGAATGTGTGTGAAGAGATCTTTGTACGTCCTGGTTTTTGGGCGATCCGATGCCACTGGCTGAAGAAGTATAGGGAGGAATTTTGTTGTATCCTCCAACCTTTAACTACTTCCCAGAATGCTAAGGACTACCATGTCCTATAAAATCCATTGTGTATGGGGTTCGTAGATTGGTCCGATAACCCAAAATGCCAAGGGAGAAAGTGCTTGAAATGAACCGGTGTAGAAGCATTGTGTAGAATGTAAAAACCCCAAATGATGCCCCCTATTTGAGGGCACATGCGATGTCGTTGATAGGAGAATACAACCCCAAAAGAGGACCAACCATATGAACTATGTAAATTTCCCCTGCATGGGGAGATGAATGCACTTGGTAGAAACCAAGGAATGCATAAACAAGAGGCTAGCCAAAGACAAGTGTTAGTACGAAAAAGCATGCATGTAGAAGATAGTGTGTAAGCTATGTAAACAATGTAAAATCTATGAAGCAAAATAGTAATGTAAACATGCAAGAAGACAAGGTAATCCACACTAAGTGGGATCAAACAAAGGACATCACTCGCGATGTCACAAGACACACAAGGCCATCATGGCCACATAAAAAAATCAAGTGTGCACACCAAACATAGGGCAAGGCCCACATATAATAGAAAACAATAGTAGACAATGTAACAAACAAGTATGGAAGCAAGATATCCGTGTATAAAAAATATTGCACATGAAGCACCTATTAGCATGTTAGAAAGATAACCAGTATGTCAAAAGCATGTATAACCAAGTAATGTAAAGTGCTAAGTACAAAATGAAACAATAGCACTGGAAGAGACGAATGTGGATGCCCCAACAACCAGTGTAGGAAGGGTAGAAGGTGAGCATCCATGTTACGTGTAAGAGACATGTATTTGTGATCACAACTAGAAAAATATGTGAACACACATGTGTGGATGATATAGATAAATGACATACAAGTAATCTAACTAGCATGTGTAATAAAGTGACCATGAACAAGAAAAAGTAAGCAAGAGTAAAAGCAACCATAATATGCAAGTATGTTATAGATGGATGGTAGGAGTCGTGTGCCCCCGAGTGAATGGAAATTTATGTAGTGATGTTCATTTGGTTTTCCCCCTTAGCAGTCAATAATGAACCGTAAATGAGAGTGCGTCATCGGGAAATGGTTGAATAATGTGTGTGTGTGTTAGCGTTGTTTAGTGAGCATTGTGAGGAGTATGTATGTATGTAGCAATGATGATATGTGTGTCAACCTTATAGCCTAAGTGTATATCATGACAAAATGAATGTATGAGTGATGATTTATCCCTAAAGCATATATCACTACAAGATGAATAGTAAGGAGTGGTGATGTAGCCTAAAGCATATACCACTATAAGATGAATAGAGTAAGTGATGATTTAGCCTATAACATGTGTCACTATCCTAGAAATTTCACATGATGAAAGATCGAATGATAAATGCGTGATGAATGTAAGATCCATTTGATTTGTAAACCCTCGGCAATCGAGTAAGGACTGATAAACTAAAGTGTGCCATAGTGTATTGAGTGCAACATGTATAAGAGTATGTAATATGTGTGATGATAAATGACCATATGATGAGTAGAATGTGTAAATACATGTTGTGTAGAATGCAATAGAAGATGTGAAGAATGTGTAAAGTGCAATGTATAGAGTGACATGTAATGTATGTTGATAAACTAGTAACATAGTATGTAGGATGATGTAATGCCAGACTCATATGTGATGAAGACTAGTATGGTATGTAGAGTATGTGTGATATGAAGATGTAAAATGTTTGATGTAAGGCATATGATGGGAGTTACGGTGTAGCGACGCTATGTATAGAATGTGGTGTGATATGCGTAGATCACCTAATAGTGTATGTAATGTGTAAGATAAGGAGGATGTAATGCCAAAGTTATGGATAAAGAGAAGTATGAGATAGATATAATGATGACTAGTATAATGTATGACGCGCGATGTGTGAATAGATGCGGTGTGCAAGACCTATTGTGTAGTGTGTGGGGTTCATGTGTAGTAAGCCCTCAACAATCAAGTGTGAATCTGAAGCACAAAAGCATGTCATCGGGAAATGAAGACACTAAACATGTGATGAGTATGCCTATGTGAGAATATTGATGTATGAGAATGCAAAGATGATATATGCATAGATGTGGCAATGGGTGGGGTGAGATGTATTAGATTTTATACTCCCTAAGTGAATGGAAATGAACTAACCAATGAGAATGAAGGACAAAGGTTTGTCATTCGATGTGTGTGGTGATGAAAGTGTATGACATTGAGATGTATGTATAACAATGTCAAGATGAGGCATGTGCAAATGATAGGAGTGTGGTGTAGTATTATGTAAGGATATGAATGGATGGTAATGCAAAGATGGGAGATATGTCTATGCTAATATGATGATGAGAGAGGGGGTGTGAATATTATGCCCCCAAAGTGTGTGTGATGAAAGAGGCTATCATGTAATGTCATCTAGAAGATCATCGCTCTCAGGATCATAGTCGAATGGATAAGCATTGGTGACTTGATAAGAAATAGTGTTTGGTTGATTGCGTAATGAACCATTGAGGCGTAATTTATACATACCCATGGCATATTCCTCATCAGTGAATGGAGGAAGTGGAAAACCATGTGCATACCAATGAGTGAGATTTTGTGAATAGCCAAGAAAAGAACTATTACAGATAAAGACACGACCAAAGGGCATGGGAAAAGATATGTCTATATGATTAGGATCAAGAGTGCCCCCAATGTAATCAAGCCATGATTTCCCTAATGTGAGTGGAGAAGAGCGAGGGGAACATGATAAGTAGACTATAAGATGAAAGACACACAATCCATATGCAACGGTAATAGTAATAAAGCCATAGTAGATATGGGGATCATGAGTAGGAGGATGAGGGTCCTCAAAAGTGAAATCAAGCTAAAGTAGACCATCATGTGAATATATAGTGACATTGCATGTAGGGTCAAATGGAATGTGTTCCCAATATGAGTCATTCATGAAAATCGTGTAAGTAAATGGTTGACATGCAGATGTAGGTGGTTTAGGTGAAGGTGTAGGTGATAGAGAGACATCCATGGAATGGAAACGCCATTGATATAGAATCATAGTAGTAATAGTAGTTAGTGGCATAGAAGAAACTACATCTATCACACAAATGGTATTGTCCAAGTGGTGGTAAGTGAGGTGGTTCTTCCTTAGGTTGGGGCTCATATGTAATGTATTTGTGTGGAATAGGAAGACTAGTATTAGGATTTTGGACACAATACTGGAATGGATCACGGTCACAAAAATGGTGTACTCAATGTTTTCATGTAAGAATTTTACACAATTATGTGTAATAGAGGCGACAACTTGCATGACATGAAGCCATGGCCTACCAAGTAGATAGTTGTAGGAGACTGGGAAATCAACAACAAAAAGATAGTGTGGACAGTCTTGGGACCAATAGTGATGGGTAATGTAATGTGACCGAGACATGGACGGATAGAACCATCATAAGCATGCAGTGAAATACTATATGGACTAACGTCATGAGTAGAAATACCTAAAACTTTAAGGAGTGACATATGACACAAGTTAAGTTTGGATCCATTATCAATCAAAGTACGCTTAACAACTACATTATGAATACAACATATGATATGCAGAGGTGGGTCATTATCAAAAGTGTGAACATCAACGGGAAGGTTAGACTTGAATACTATGTGTGAAGAGAATGCATCGAGAAAATGCTTGATAAACCAAGTTTGGATGCATGTCAACACGAATGCAAGTAGTAGCAAGAAAATGTTGGACTCTATGTAGTAAATTAGGATTTGCAAGAAAATAATCATTGATTGAGATACTCATGATGACCAAACCCTAGGATGACAAGTAATGAATGAAGAACCTAGAAGTGTGAATGATCGAGTCGGGTTCACCAAAATGATTAACTAAAATTAACTAATATATGGGATATATGATAGTTAATCTAATCTAGAACAACATGTAAATATAGTAAATAAATGTAGTAAATAAATATGGAAATGACCCAAGAAACTATGAAAATGAAAATGCTAAACCCTAGAGTACTAAGAAAGTTAGAATGAACTCGGATGATTAGAGGATCTTGTTGGATTGTGACACATAAGTGATTGGAGAAATAGGAAGCAGGAACAACTGTACAGAGGCCCCGAAAAGGATGGATCCAAGCTATCTAGCTAGACCGGGGAGCACGGAGAAGGATGGGGTGCTGCGGGTGCTCTGATAGCCCGTAGAATGGGTGCTCTGGTTTGTGAAAAAGGTCTAGAATGAGTTTCACAAGTCCTGTAAGTGATTTGAAACATGTCTCTGCCGCATTAGGTTCACTGCACCACGCCAACCGAATGTCACTTTGATAATCCAAGATGTATAGAAGACTTGAAAAGGACCAGAAGAAGTATCAAAACCCTAAAAAAGGATGCAAATGAATGGGTCAGACTGACCTCAACTGCCACAATAGTGGGTTTACTAATTGAGTGTTGCACTACATTTCGGACCCAAATGTAGTTCTGATGTGTGTGTGTGCATCATGTTCCCTAGGTGTTCTTATGTCAGTTGCACTTTGTGAAGTAGCGAGCAATAACTAGATGTAGAATGTAGTAGAATGGTGCATGAAATATAATAGAATCCCTCCCCTATGCTTGTGTGATGCAGATTAACCAACCTTGTCCCTTTTGGTGGAGCTAATGTATGCAAATGATCTCAATCGGATGCAACTCTACGTGGATGATAGAAGTGACTAGTGCTTGGTCCCTCATTATGGTCTCATAACTTTATATTTATAGGGTTATCTTGATCTAATTTCATAATTATCCCCTGAAATAGTCGAACACCAAAAAGATAAGAAGTGAAAAGGCTAGAAAGTATGTAACAAGTGGCAAAAAAGTTCAAAAGGATTGGGGTGCCTTGGTGGGACTAAGGTGCCCATGGGCACCCTAGTATTAGCCTAGGCGCCTCATTCAAGGCTAAAATAACATGAAATGACAAAAGTTGACTGAGCATGCGGGTGCAAGAGGTCGGGAATGATGAAAGAAAATAAAGTAAGATGGACAAAAGATGGGGGTTAATTAGTACTTTCTTCACTCAAAAACATTCTAAATAGTAGTATGAGACTAGGACTAAATAATGTCTAAAGTGCATGATTTTGTGACTACATTTAGGGTAATTACATGTCATGTGTCACATGTTTCCCGATTCGAACCCCGCAATCTCCTTTGTGTCGGGTTTGGGATTCTTCGTCATTGAGACATCGCACTCAAATACATGTCCCATGTTGCATGTTTTTTTTATCGAAACTCGACGGTCCTCAATGTTTCATGTTTTTGAGTCTTCTCTACATCGAAACATTGTGACCCAAATGCATGTTATGTGCCATGTGCATCCCACTCCAGAAACATGATTTCATCCTTTGTGTCGATTTTTAAAGGGTCAACACATCGATGCAGGTCAATGATGTCTTATGTCGGCTAACTTTTGATCCTCAAAATGCATGTCTTTTTTTTTGTGTTGGACTTTCATGAGGTTCTCGATAGGTTTATTTCCTCGACTATGTTTTAGGTTTCTCAAATCAAGACCAAAGTTCCGATGGTCTCACTCCTATGTGTCGGGGTTTTAGAAATGTTCGGCATGGTCGGGACAGATGTGTGACTCAACCATCTACACTTAATGAAGTATGGCAGCTTTAGATTCTCCAACAAGCAATGTAGCGTGGAGAAATCTTTTGGCAGGAGCCCATGATTATTTTCAAACATTTAAAGCATCTTATTGGTTGTTAAAGGAGAAAATCTGAATTTCCCCATCTTTTCCCTCCTTTCTCTCTCCCATCTTCTATATAATATAAAATTAGGCTCATTTGTAAAGGTTGGACCCCCTTAGACTATAAGGGTATCATTTATAGCGTTGCACAAGTGTTATTGAATTACTGAGACCTCATATTTAGATTTTGCAATGTGTTTGTCTCCTTCCTTCATTGTAATGGATTGTGCATCCTTATAAGGCAATAAAATTCATGTTTTGTGGTTATTCTCTACCCTAGCTATGTTTTATTGCATTTCCTTGCCTCTTCATTCATTACAGGTATGTTGTGTATGTTTCTCCACTTTGCAGGTTTATTTCTATTGTATTCTTAATGGAAGTGGAAGGTAAGGTGTTGTTTTGATTTTTGGCACTCATGTCTACCCTCTTCATCATCATTTCCTCCCATTTTTCTCTCATTGAGAGTGTATTGTTAGAATTTGAGGATTCTAATAAATATGGATTTAATCAAATTACATATTATATAATGTCACAATAAATATTTAAATAAACATTACATCATAACATAAGTAAATAAAGAAATACTTACAGGAAATAAATAATACAGGTGACACAATATTTATAGTGAAAAACCCCAATATGGTAAAAACTACTTTGAAAATAACCTTTTACTTTAGAGAACTTATTTTACATCCAGTAAGATCACCTCCTCCTTAAAACCCTATTTACCAAGGGTAAAACCAAATCACTTGATTTACACACCTTTGATATATTTTCCGAATATATCAAATGAGGACCTAGAGTTATTTTTATATAAGTGATCGAGTACGTCTCCGACCCACCTTTTCAACCTAAAATGGTTGGCACATATACCTAGGTGAGTGTATTTAATAAATATAAACATAAATGATTCATATTATTAAATACTTACCTAATGTATATTACCTAGGTATAAATATTTAATAATAGAAAAATATTTCATATTATTAAATATTTAACCTATATAATAGTTATGGACCCATATTAATTAAGGGTTGGTGAGACCACTTAATCATTATGTTCTAACACCCCCTTAATGTTAAGTGGGATAACATATGTTAATAGAGTACCTTCTGTGGTGGTACACTACATGATTTACAATCCTTAAACCATAAAGGTTTTAGGCTAGCATATCGGGTAAAGGAATTATAACACTTTCATCATACTCAAGTTACGTTTTGGTACAAAAGGATTTAGAATCCCAAATATCACCCCATGATCGGTGACTAAGTATGATTTGTGAGTTTTACATATTCTCACAGGTTCTCATAAAAGGTTATTGAACCCAAGCATATATGAGTCTTTTATAACTAAGGACCTCCTTAATAATATGTTTTATCTTGGATGTTTATCAAGAAACTCAATAAGCACTAAGAGTTTATCAAGATCGCCTTTAAGATCTTTCTACACTTCTTTCTAAAAAATAAGCCGAGGAGGTATACATGCCCGAAGGTCTTTTTACACTTACCGAAGGTCTTTTTACAAATGCCCGAAGGTCTTTTTACAAAAACTAAGTTCCATTAGGAGGTGACATTGTCATGCACACTCCCCTTAATGACAACTCTGACAATCCAAGATTTTCACGAAAGTGACAAACTTTGTAGCACTTAGGGGCTTTGTGAAGATATCAGCAACCTGCTCTTCAGTCGGCATGAACTTGAGATCTATCTCACCACTTAGCACCTTCTCACGGATGAAGTGTATATGTATCTCAATGTGCTTCATCCTCTGATGTTGTACTGGATTATGTGCAAGAGCTATGGTGCTTTGGTTGTCCTTGAACATAGGAACATTGCATGGATATTTCATCTTTATCTCATCGAACAATCTCTTTAGCCATAGAGCCTCTTTTGCAGTTGTCATTGCACTTCTATACCCAACTTCACATTGAAGAGATAAAAACAGTTGATTGCTTTTTGTGGCACCAAGTAATGGCACTTGCACTAAATTTAAACACAACCAGAAGTAGATTTTCTATCCAATACATCACAAGTATGATCAGAATCACAAAATCCATATAAAATACCATTTTCATTCTTAGTATAATGCAACCCATAATTGATTGTACCTTTAATATATCTAAGAATCTTTTTTGCAAGATTTCAATGATCTTTATAAGGTTCCTGCATAAACCTAGAAGCAATTCCTACTACATAGGAAATATCTAGTCTAGTGATAGTTAGATATATCAAACTACTAACTAACTTCCTATATAAAGTAGGATCAAATTTTTCACATGCGAGGTTTAGGCATAATTTTCAATCCAACTTCCATAGGAGTAGAAATTGGTTTACAATCAATCATGTTAAAAATTTTCAGTACATTGGTTGTATATTGTGCTTGAGAAACAACAATAGAATGTTTATCTTGAAATACAACCATGCCAAGAAAATGATGTAAGAGACCTAAATTAGTCATTTCAAAGTATTGTTTCAATTTTTCTTTAATTCTACAAATTAAAGTAGGATTATCACCAGTCATAAGAAAACCATCAACATATATACAAACAATGATAATATGTGATCCTTCTTGATGAATAAATCATTGTCGAAGAACAATTAACAAATTCTAACTATTTAAAGAAAGAATTAATTTTTGCATACCAAGCTCTAAGAGCCTACTTTAAATCATGCAATGATTTTTTCAATTTACAAACATAGTTTTCTTTACCAGTTTCTTCAAATCCTTTAGGTTGAGACATGTAAAGTTATTCTTTTAAATCACCATTCAAAAGACATTTTTCACATCCATTTGGTGAATTTCCCACCCAAATTGAGCGGCAATTGCAAATAAGGTCCTAACAGTACTCATTTTAGCTACAGGGGCAAATGTCTCAACATAATCAATACCAGGTTTCTGAGTGAAACCTATAGCAACAAGTCTAGCTTTATGTTTGTCAATACTACCATCTGCATTATATTTTACTTTGTATAACCACCTAAACCCTATGATACTTATTTTATCTGGATGTGGAACCAACTCCCAAGTTTGATTTTGAATAAGGGCATTATATTCAGCTTGCATTACATTGATCCACTTCTCATCTTGAGAAGCTTCTTTAAATTTGCATGGCTCAGGGTTCATACAAGGTCATTAATGCATGGTATGTATGATAGTTTCTCGGTCATTTTCTTAATATCAATAGGATTAGAAATTTCTAACATAGATTGAACCCATTTTGGTTTTTTAACTAGGGAGTTAGGAGATTCAAAAGCATCTATAGTATCAACACAAGAAACATCATCATGACCATTTACTATATTCTCATTATCAGAATCATAACCATCATTAAAAATATTGACAGAGTTAGGAACATCTTTACTATTATTAGATGAACAAAAGTATTTTTCTAAAACCACCACATTGCGGTTTTCAGTTACTTCCCTTTTTATAGGGTCATAAATCCTTATACCTGTAGTGTTAATACCATATCCAATGAAAACACAAGAGAAAGAAGTCATATCAAGTTTCTTTCTTTTCTTTTTAGGAATGTATAAAGAAGGGACTACCAAAAACTTTTAGATGAGAAATATCAGGTTTTTGATTTGACCATTTTTCTAAAGGAGTTGAAAGATGAATAACTTTGGTGGGAACCCTATTTAGAATGTAGACTGTTGTGTTCATTACTTCTACCCACAGAAATTTGGGAAGACTAGTAGAATGAAGCATAGTGCGAGCCATATCTAAAATAGTCATATTCTTACATTCTGCAACACCATTAGATTGGGGAGAATGAGGAGAAGTTAATTCCTTTTAATACCACAATCAATACAAAAATTTCAAATGCTTTGCTAACATATTCACCCCATTATCTATTCTAAGTCTCTTAATTTTATAATTTGAAGAGTTTTCAACAGATGCTTTAAATTCCTTAAATTTTCCAAGTACATCAAATTTATTTTTAAGAAAATATGACCAAATCATCCTGATGAAATCATTAATGAAATTCACAATATATAAAGAACCATTTAATGAAGCTACTTCAAGAGGTCCTCTAACATCACTATGAATAAGTTCTAGTGGGGAAGAGGAACTCTCTTCAAGATGTGAGTGAAAGGGTTTAGCACTTTGTTTTGAGCATAAACACCCTTCACACACATCATGAGAAGAAGACAACACCGACAAACCTTTCACAAGATTATATCTAGCCATTTCATATAAACTTCAATAATTAACATGTCCTAATCTTTCATGTCATAGTTTTGAATTATTCAAACTTTGAGAAACAAAACAAGATGTAGAATATAAATCATCAAAAATATACAAACCATTTCTTTGAATTCCTTCAGCTATTATATTATCATTACTATCCTTGATATACTAAGTATCTTTCAAAATTTGAATATCCAAACCATCATGAGTTAACTGAGAACATGATAAAAGGTTCTTTTTGAGCTTAGGAACAAATAAAATATTATTCAACACACCATTAGCAAATTTACTTTTCCTTTCTCTCGTTGCTTCTAAAGATGAGTTATCACCAAGATACGCACATTCATTTATTTTCACAACATCAAATAAATATTTTGAAACACCGGTCATATGATTTGATGCATCCGAATTTAAAATCCATTCGAATTAGAGGAAGAATACAACGCAACATATAATGCAATAGTTTTAGGAATATCATTAGAGCTATTATTTTTCCTTAAATTGTATTTAGAAAAACAAATTGATTTTTATTTTTATGAATAGGTTTCTTAGTTTTGCAATCTTCATTTTTATGTCCAAATTTACCACATTTGTGACATTTAACACTAAAGCTAATACACGATTGATCGAAGAAAACTTTTCTTATCAACAAAAGAAAATTTAGATCTAAATTTTTGATTTGAGAAGGGCTCGCGAGGTTTTAACTTTAAATTCTAAGCAAGAAGTGCCTGAGAGACATTCTCCTTAGAGTCAAAGTTCATCATCACTTGCTCTTCCTGTATCAGAAGTGAACTCAAGGTATTTAAATCAGGTAGATCATTTTCGTTCTGATATTTAGAGTTCAAGATAGAAATAAAATTCCTAAATCTTTTATGTATATTTAACTAAACAATAAAGTAGATTAATTTTTCACCAATCAAATCACAATTACATCTATCTAATTGTGCTTCAATATTTTTAATTTTGCTAAGAAATTAACTACTTTTTTATCTCTTTTCATAGGAGTTGTAAGCAATTCTAAAACTAATTTAATAATTTTAGATAAATGCGTACCTTCATGCATGGATTCTAGTTGTGTCCATACCTCTTTCGGATGTTCAATATTACCAATGTGTATAAGGTACTCATCATTCACATTGCGTAAAATCATGGAAATAGCCTCTCATGCATTCGTTGCGAGAATGCATTCATGTTATCTATAGTTACTTGACGACCGGTGGGAGCAACCTCAAATCTAGAAATAATTGTCCGAGTTTCCTCGCCATAAGTTTTGATTTGACCCTGATCTTCCAAATGTTGTAGTTGGTTCCATTCAGGATCTGGGTTTTGTTAAGACAAAAATAACTGGACGTCATTGTTTTCTTGAACCTATAAAACACACCCCATTATAATATACAATGTACCATAGAGTTAGATACATATTTATAAAAATAATAATTTTAATAGAAATAGATCTAAATTTTATAGATCTACATAAAATATTTAATCATAACTAATTTTGTCATTACAATGCATATTAATTAACCTCCCATGATCAAAATAATAACCCGCAATATAAAGGGCTTTGCATTATACCCTAAACTTATATATAAAAAAATTCTAACCATATAGAAGTGAAGAAGAAACCCTTAAGAATGCAAAACAACTTCAAATTTCTAGAAAAAAATAATGTAAACAAATATCCAACCAGCTTAAATTTGACATCTAAATGATTGTCATACTACTTTATGTTTGGTTTTCCTGATGATCAGTCATTTGACCGTCAAATTTAATGGAGTCAAAACTTGTGTATTTCTAGAATTTCTTCTTCTATTAACATATTATATTTTATAATGTAAAAATATATTTACTTTAAAAATGAGGTATATAGTTTATATAATGTAAATAAAAAACAACATATAGTCTATAAAAAATTATAAACTATAGTATATATACTTTTAACAAAAAAACACATATAACCCTTATTACGGGGCCCCCTCATGATTTTTTTTTTAAAACATTCAACCTCACATATTAAAACTATAGAAAAAATATTTCAAATATTTTACCCTTACCTCTACATAAGTTTTCACTAAGGTGAGAAGTTTCTAAATTTTCCACCTATGAATTCACCTTGATTCTTTACAAAGATAAACTTTTTAGGTTATACAATGGAAAGAAGAGGCCGATTATTTTAAATACCCTTATGGGTTGATTAAATTTTTTTGTACAAATTAAATAAATAAAATACAAAACATTTGATTTTATCAAATGAAGACCTAGAGTCATTTTTATATAAGGTGATATGTTTCTCAACCCACCTTTTCAACTTAAAATGGTTGACACATATACGTAGGTGAGTGTATTTGATAAATATAAACATAAATGATTCACATTATTAAATACTTACCTAATGTATATTACCTAGGTATAAATATTTAATAATAGAAAAATATTTCATATTATTAAATATTTAACCTATATAATAGTGATGGACCCATATTAATTAAGGGTTGGCGGACCACTTAATCATTATATTCCAATATGTATTTCCCTATTTTCTTGGTGTTATTACCCCTCTTTAGCATAGGATTTCTATTTTATGCATTCCCTCTCTCCCGGTCTTCGTGAAAGTTAGATTAGGATTAGAAAGTTGCATCTCTCATTTGTAGTAGTATTTTAGCATTAGGAATAGGTATAGGAACAAACCTTCTCTAGAGGCTTGTCTCAAGTAGGAAGTCTCACAACTTGGAAACAAATCCATGTTACACAAAAGTTATGTTGTGAGGAAACTATACATACAGAGCATGTTAACTTTTGGTGATAACAAGACCTATCTTAGATTGTATCCCGTTGGTTCAGATCTCCTTCAAAAATCCCAATAAACCAAGAGCAACCACAAAATGAGGAACGCATCATGTTTTTATACTCACACTCTCCCACTATTTTTATTTGAAATCGGGTCTATGACAAGATGATTCCTTTTGGTTGCTTCCTCAATTTTCCACTATGTTCAAATTTGAACTGGTCTTTTAATGCCTCGAGCTACTTTGTTGTCTACGTGTTTGTTCTCCTATGCTTGGTAGATGATTTCCCAATTGATTTGTTGGTATGCTTCTATGACTGAAATGTCCCCCTGTCATTCCTCCTCGACATATCTTATCAATCTGTAATATCATTCGTGTGTGCTTCACACATCACTACACGAAAATGTGTCGTGCCCATTTGCAGAAACCTATTGTGTGCACCTACACCCCCAACCTTTCCCAAAATATTGGATGCACTACTCCATACCGCCTCGCATTATTCTCTACCACTCTCTCCACAAAAATCTCTCGCACACCCACTTGAATTAATGCGTGCACCATCCACGCCTTGCTCTTCGTCAAAATATTTGATCATTGTGCATTCCCTAACCATCGTGAAACATCTTTGTGCAGGCACTACTACACAATCACTAGACTTGTGCATTGCATCTCCTTTCTTTCCCCTTACATTCATCACCCCTACATTCTCCCATACTTAGCCAAAATTTGTGCAAGATTGCTCTAACCCTAGGATGCTCTTGCATCACCATTCAACATCATTAGAGGTGTAAATATTGGTAATACTTAGAGCATCGTATACACCTCATTTTGCATGGTACAATATTTAAAATACCCAATGATGATCACAAGAATCTCCAAAAACATGACAAGATGTTTCAAAATGCTCAAATCACTTACACAACCCCTTTCGATCATTTGGTCCTTTTATTCTTCTTTGACTCCTTCCCTGGCCCTTTTTCAAGGCATGCCTTACTTTTCCCCTCAATTTTCACCCATTTTCTCACTCAACATACTACCACCGTGTCGGTATTGTTCCCCGCCACGGTGGTTCCGCCCCTCGTCGCGACAATACTATTTCCACCGTGATGATTTTGCTCTCCGTAATAGTTTCGCTTTACCAACCGACAGCCTCCGCCGTCGATGTCATGAATGAGCTGCATAACCACCTCCTACTTTGGAATTGGTGTTTATGTCTTCATATAGTTTGTTTTTATCTTCTTTTTTTCATTTGTGGTTTTTCATTGTAATTTTAGACCATGCACATATTTTGCCTCGTTTTTAACACCTAGTTCACTACCCCTACCCAATTGCACTTGAGTTCCCCACTTAGTGCTCTAATCTTGACCATAGATATTTTCTTTGATCTTGAGTTAGGATTTAGATCTCCTATAGGCTTTTCTATTAAGAAAAATTAAGCGTTCATTTGTTACACCCCCATAATTTTAAAGTTTTTTTGCAAAGAACATTGTTGCTACCATTTTTGTCTATTCAAAGAGATAAAGGCCAAGCCCAAGGAGATTGCTTCTCGTACAAAACAACCCCAAGGATCTTGTTTGGTTATTATCCATAAAAAGAATACAAGGGCTTCCAAACCAATCTTCGACTCCTTGAACCAACCACAAATCTATTGTTTATTCCTCTCTTCCACATTACATCTAACTCCCAATCTCTTCCTATGCACCTCGCCATCATATCAATCATAATAAACATCAATGGAGTAGTTTGTTGAAGGTATAAATGAGGAAAGATCAAATCCAACTCCCTTTTGCTTATAGAAAAGGTTGGATTTGTATTAAATTGTTTATTTACATAGATTGTCTTAGATTAATTTTATTTACTTAAATTTAGTTTTTAAACCAATGAAAAGATATAGATTAGATTGTTTGCTTAATTTCATGTTTGTAACTTAGGATTTTGAATCACCCATGCTCTAGGCTTCTCCCATCTCTTGGATTAAACCCTATATTTACTTTGAAATGCAATTTTTCTTACTTAGGTTCTAGATTAGTTTAACTTTAGAAATTGCAACTATAAACCACAAAAACACCCCAAAAAAAGGCTTAACCATTATATTTGTTTTTGAAATTGTTGATAGGTTAGACTAAACATACTTACATTTCAAATTGCATCGGGTTCTCATCAAGATCTCCAACCTTAGGTTAGCTCAAATGCATTTCATATTATAGATCTCAAATTGTCAATCATTTATATTCAAAAAGGGCATCTAGATTAGGAATTTGCATCTCACGAGATACAAAGGTCAAATATGAAAATAACATTTGCATAGGAAGGATTGTTGCTTCTATTTCGTATTTTCTGCGTCTCTTTATATTATTGGAAAATATTCCATCTTGTTGTAGAATTACTTTTATTATTGCATCTTATAGCATCATATAAACTCGATGAAAATAACAAAAACATAACCATGTACATTTTATTAGCTAGACAAGTGAAAATGAGTATTGATTATTAATTTCTATTAGATGCAATTGAACAAGCAACATTTAAAACTTCTAATTCTAGCAAGTAGTTAATTATGATTGCATTCCATCTCATTTTCTCAAAACAACTTGCAAACCAACCGATTGAAACAAACATGGACATCGGTCCCATAAGTTGAAGTCCACATTTCCAAACACATGGCTTTTGATCCCAAACAAATCAAGGAAATTCCAATAACCCCGCAACACCCACAAAACATATTCACAATATTTGATTGCGAGAACACAACCAAACAACACAAGGACACTTGTTGATTTGTAGGATAGAAGCTACTACTTTACGGAACATTCCACTAAAACATCTTAACGGCTCCCATCCAAGCCTAAAACCATCTACATAACTCCAGTTCAAGATAAATCAACCAAACAACCCTCAATTCAAGCCATCCTTATGTTTTACTACCGGTCATAGCTAGCATCACACAATGGTTACTCCTCCATCGTGAATAACTTTGGACAACCAGGACTTCCCGAGTAGAATTAAACATTTCTCTTGTGTTCGTGCTCCTCTTGACCAACAAAACATTGAATGATATCTTGTCTAATTTAAGGCGAGAAGCATTCTATTCTTCACCTTTTCCCGCACGCATGATGCCACAACTTGTTGTTCTATACAGAGAAACCCCTTAATATAATAATCACATTCACCACCTCATGAGATAGTTGCTCCCATTAGAGATTTGAGCATTTATAACTTGTATTGTCTCTCACATCCCATCTTCCACATGAATTTGTCAAATCAAGGGCAAGCATCATCCAACAACCGTTTCATCCATGTTGCCCAACCCAACATTCCTCTGTTCACTAATCACAATATCGCCCAAGAGCTCCACACCGCCATCATTTGTGATTGTACTATTCACTACAAGAAAGTTACGAGGTTTTGACAAACGGGGCTTTGTCTCTCGATAATATAGGTAAAGAAACCTCCTTTCGTCTTATCCATACCCCTCTCGATCCACACTATCTTCATACTATCGTGATATTTCCCCATCATCATCTACGTGACTACCTTAGCCTAAACTTATGAGGAATCAAGTAGCACGAAATCACGAGGAATCAAGTACGCACAAAAAGGCCCTACACTTTTTGGCATGTATAGGAATTTTCATCAAAATAAAAAAGGTTCCACGCTATCTAATGAGTGGGGTCAAAAGCCCAACTAAGGACACACAAAGATAAAGTAGGTGTAGTAAGTGTTACCACTTTCCCACATCCATTCTAATGACTGGAGATGTGGCAAACTTCTCCCGCCAAATAGACTTGGCAATGGAATGAAGTAAAAATCCAAAATTAAAACTTTCATATTTTCAAACAAGTGTCCCTTACCATAAATATTCAAGATGTGTTAGCACGTCCGCACACATTCCAAGAGTAAACTATCATTGAGAAACATCAAGGTTCATGTTTGACTCCCCATCCACCTCATGCAAAGTGGAAAATTTATTAGAAAAGTAAGCTTGGTGATTGCCATTATAAAGTTGTTGATCTACACAAAAAGTGCATTGCTTTTTTAACATACTCGACATCCCGGGAGGTGGTGATGGGTTACAAGACTAGTACATAATCGTTATGTGATCAAAGATATCTAAACTATTGGTCGAGCCCAATTCTTTCACTTCTACAAGAGGTTGTGATGGTTCAAAAGTTGTAACTTGGCTTTGAGGACTTGAAAATATCATTGTCACTCATGAGTGCAAGAAATGAGCAACACCACCCAAGCAACAAAGGGAATTGACCATTTGTCGATCACAAAGTAGAAACACATAAGGGTTTTTACACATTAGTTGATGTTTTGCCCACTCAACAAGCTCGCGAGTTAGCCTTTTATTGGTGATCATACTCCACCCATTTGTGAAAGAGGCAACAATATCATTCAACTCGAAGAGGTTTTGGTCGAGATCGACGAACATGAGTTAGTTGTGAGAGGGCATTCATGGATCTTATGGTATGTGGCTTAACATCAACAGAGGTGTCTAGCATGTAGATATACACCACACATTGTGAGATACACTTATCTCCTATCTCGAATATCTATAGTGTCCTTACAATCCTTGGAAAGATTAACCTCGACACAAATATGCTTTTGCTAGTCTAGCTGTGCAAAATTTGCTTTACTCATGGCATATGAAACGGCCTAAGGGCTTTATTAGTCTATTTATAAAATCCTAAAGGGGCAAAGGAAAACCTAGAAACTCAACCCAATTGGGATTCTAAGCTTGGCTTATTCAGATACAACAAAATCCATGGTCTAGTGAGAAGACTACAAGGGTATTACAAATAAACCATGGGCCATGGGCGATTATGGCTTTACAATGCTTAGCATTTGAAAACTATAAAACAAAAAAAGTCTTTGGTTAGGTTTTGAACTCCTTCGGGATTTTGCCAACATAGTAAACAACCAAAGTAAATTTTCAAATTGACGACTAACTTTATCAAATTCAGGGCAATCTAAAACATCTAATAAAGAGCCAACTATGTAATGGCTTTATTATAAAGCAATCAAATGTGCTACATTGAGAATACTAAGATTTAAGAGTTGCCGAAACAAATCCTAGATCCACAGATTAAACACATCCGATTTGACATGGTAAGATGTTTTAGAAGCTTTTTGTAAGGAATTTTTTTGGATTTTTTAAAGCACAAAATAGAAGAGGAGAGGCCAAGCAAGCAAACATATTCATCTGTAGCCAGCCAACAATTACATTTAGTCATAGAAAAATAACTTCTTAAAGACTAGCAACCTAATGCTTGCTTTCAAATTTGTGAAGTTTTTGGTACATGGAGATTCTCATTGCCATTATTTGTCACTCAAATATCATTATGCAAGTTACCACACGATGACATTTCTTTTTGGTTTTCTGCACAGCTTTTTAAGACAGAAGAGAAGGTATCTTTCTCAACAAGGGACAATCAGAGTCAGTGATGGCACAACAGCCAATATTTATAAACAATATCAGTAAATTCTCTACATTATTCATAAACAATATCAGTAGACATATTCTTCATACAAATTTTATTGCAGCTTATAACAGTTGGAGAGAAATGAATACAAATTATTGCAAAAATATGGAGGGATATAAAATCAAAATAGTTGCACATCACTGTCATTACCACCAGTGTTAAAACTGTTTTGAGACAAGTATTTTGCTCTGCTGCAACTTCTGAATTTAGTGCTCGACATACCATAAAAAAACTAGTACTTATCGTCTACCAAATTGTGATGTAATGATAATTGGTGCCACCCATGAACAAAGCAGGGTTGTGGTTTACAATTACGACCCAAAAATACAAATCTTAAAAATGTAATCCACGCTTTACCAAAGGATGCCCATAACCTCAACAAAGATTTACCACTTTGGTTTTGATGACAACAACAAAATTGATAGATTATTTATGCACCTTATACACAATGCTCTGTTAGAGATTTAAAATGACTCATAAAGTTCTATTGTGTATTCTCTCTTATAATGCAAGCATGAAACTACCTGCAAATTTGCATCCAATATTTCCTGTAGGCAAAAAGTTCAAATTCTCTTCTCACTGTTTTACATAATTTTTCTTTTTGAAAGGAATGCATTTTATATCAGACTACAAAGGCATTAGAGCTACATAAACTGAGCAAATGAGTCACATGGAAGATCTAGTCATATGAAAGCTAGAAACGTCAACATCTTAGAGTTTACCTCAATAGGCAAAGAGTCTACACCCTTCCACAGACAAAGTCACTCTTGCCTTAATGTAAAAGCTCAAGGTAAGTTTTATACGCAAGACACCTACCTGGTGTGTGAGGACCCCCTTGTGGAAGGCCACAACAAGTAAAATATTCCATTTACTTTGTAGATTGTTCAGACTTGCCATGTCACTTACACCAGGAGCACTTTGGCTTTAAAATATTCAGCTCCTTCACGCAGACTAGAGAATTATCTTCATAAAAGTTTGCCTTACATCTTGCATCTAGTTTCTCATGTACTTAATACAATTCTGATCTACCAACTGGAGACTATTCTGCACAAATAATCACTCATAGGAATGAAGTATTATGATGCAACAATTATATATAATGTTCAAAGGTATTTAAAAATTAAAATTGAGATATGGAAGGCACCACCAGAAAATTGGAGTCGGAGAGAAGACGCATGAAGTGTGAAAAAATATCCATGCATGCACATTGACTTTGACTCCTACACACATATCTCTCTTCATGACATATAATGGAAATTCCACATGCTACACTGCACACAGATTTTCACACAGAACCAGCAGATACACACATTCAAATGGGAAAAGATTATGTTGTAAACAAACAGATCTGATGTGTATACGCAATGAATGTCTCTTCAACATTTGAGCCACAGAGTGGAAGATAGAAAGGTCAGCAATAAATGGTGATAAAAGACTTAATGGCCCATCATATCCAAAATAATCAAAATAATCTTCAATTTATAAAAAAAAGTCATGGTTATTCCAAATGTGTTTATGCAGATTCAAGTTCAAGCAAATAAGGGGCCCTTGAAGTTGCCCATCTGTAGACCCCTTAGATCACTGGCGTAATGCGCCATGCACCATTGCTCGTGTCCCATCCTCTTCACCCTCCAAGGATGACACCCCAAGGGGAGGAAACTGTAGGAGACACTCTTGCCGCCACTCTCACAGCTGAGCTGTATGGTCTCCTCCACACTGGCACTGGACTCCACCTTGGAATTCTCCTCAGCTCACTAAGACGGTCCAGCACCCCCGCCATGCTCAGACAAGTTTCCACATCTGACCTTGGCAATTTCATCCACCAGAGCAAACCCTCAAGACACCCAGAATATCGCTAAAGAAGATACAGAGGCAATGGACAATGCTGACACTGGTTGGGACCATGTGCCTGATGGTAAAGAGTCAAGCCAGATGATAAAGATCCACCTGCCATTAGTTCCTTTGTTTTGGCATAATTTCAGTTTCTCTTATTTAGACTGTTGTTTTTATTCGTTTCTGAGGCTTCTCTTTTGCCTTGTGTGACTCTAACTGTGATGTAGCATGCTCTCATACTTCCTTTCCTTTTTAGTGGATTTTTGTAATATATTCTTTCAAGTAATATAGCTCTATTTAATCCAAAAAAATTAAAAAAATCTTTTCCTTTTGTAAATTTGAGAAAGGTAAACCAGCCCAAAATAATTCAAGCCCATTATTAGAGCTCAATCCCTTATATCTCGGTTTGTGAGAGACAAAACCCAACCCTAGTATGGAAAAATGAATAACCTAAAAATGGCCAAAATGTATTTGTATGCATACAAAACACTAGAACTGAATGTATTAGTATGCATACAAAGCAATAGAACTGCAACTACTTTTATAATAAATCAGAGAATGTAGGGAGATGTACATTTTGCACGGACTGCAGTACAGCATAGGCACCAAAGCAAAGCCCAAATTGTGCATAAAAGAGCATCACAAATTCTCTACTCCTCGACCATATACTCTGTCCTTGCCGATTACTAGTCTATATCTCCTATTCTCTGTTGTTCCCTGTGATCAAAATTGGTCCTTTGACATTGCATGAACCAGGGAATCCTTGTCCGTCTGCAGTTTGTGTGTTATACAAACACTCAAATTGCCTTTGATTTTCAAAATGGGTCATTGTAAGGTGGGGATCCTTTACCTATCGGATATGCTATTCAGATTGGCATCCTTGTGGCACCAATGTTCATTCCTTTTTAGGAATCATATATCTTTTGAAGATTTTCAGATATTGCTCGGAAAAATTCAGGTTACATTTATACAGTTACTTTCCCTTGGTGCCATAGGAAGTAGTGGCCAGCTACAAGTTGCAATATTTTTTTGAAAAGTTGACCTCCTATATTATCTCTTCCTCTTCCTTTACCTGCTCTTTAATCTCCTCCTGCTCTACGTCCTCTTTTATCTCATCCTCTATTGCCATTTCCTTCAGCTCGTCTGGGAATTCCACGTGTAATTCTTGTGCAACAGTCTGTGGAATGGGAGGTGGGTCAACAGGACATGTTCCCTCCAAAACTGCTGCCACCTCCCTTATGCAAGGCCTTAAGCATGATCTGTCCTGCATACACCAAAAGCAATCCTTAGGGCCCTTTCAACCTGATCCCAATCCAAGTTACCATCCATCCTGCTATCAACAATGCTATCTAGATGACCATTCTGATACTCTTGAAATGCCCATTTACAGATCCCTCTTTTACAAGATAATCACAATAAGAATCTCTCTTGCCACTGATGATCTGCAACAGCATCACACCAAAGCTGAAAACATCTCGTTCGGGATAAGATTCTGAGCAGGAAGTGCTTTCACTAGAAGCCCCTGAGACAGTCTGATAAGACCAAAATCTGTCACCTTGGGCATAAATTTATCATCCAACATGACATTCTCTAGCTTCAGATTAGAGTGGGCAATGCATTCGTGACATTCTGAATGCAAATAAGCAACTGCTCGTGCAATTCCTACAACTATATGGAACCTTCTGTGCCAGTTCAGTTCCCTAGCATTTTTGTGCAACCAAATAACCACCGATCAAGAGACCCATTGCCCACATACTCATAAACTATCAGTCTATGTTGAGCCTCACAACAAAAACCCTGCAAACAGACCAAGTTCCTATGCCGGGTGCTTCCTAGGATGCACAATGTCATCCTGAAATCCTTCTCTGCAGTTTGATAGCCTAGCTGTTTAATAATCACAGGATTGTTGTTGGGAAGAGTTCCCTTGAAAACAGATGGACCTAGTTTGTGTCTAAAGTTCCCTGTCAAATTTTCTACTTCTACAAATGTCAACCTCACTAGAGCTCTAGAACATGGATCCATTAGTTGATGCTTGGTTGAAGGGGTCCTTTGCATTCTTCTGATTTCTCTTCTTGTAAATATGTACCAGCCAACTCCTACTTGTATGGCAACAAACGCACCAAAAGTTGCAATGATTGCTCCTCCAATGCAGGAGCCAAAAAGACCAAAGGTGCTTGAACGAGATGCATTAGAGGAAGGAGATTGAAATGTATTTAACATATATTGATTTGGTGGATTAGGATGCAAATGAATTGCATGATCAGACACTGCTTCTGGTGTAAGACATACCTTTAGGAATGAAATCGCAGGAACGGAATCATAACTATATCCACTGATGTAATCAGTCCTTTTAATCCTGCAGATGCCAGACCCATCATTGATGGCTGTTGCAGCAACACAGGAACTATCCTTCATGCAGTTATCCCTGCAATTTTCCAAGCTGGAATAATTGTAGATATCGTGAGGAGGATAGATTCCGTATAAAACTGTTTTCTTCAAAACCCACATGGTAGTCCCTGTATTGCAGCTTCCCAACTTCGTTTTTTTCCTGCAATTTCTGTTAACACCCCTCTCCAAACCCATTTCTAAATAAGATCCTCCCTCAAATGGGCATTCGCAGATGGGTCCAGTGGAATTAAAGCTACAAACACTGTACAATCCACAAGTATTAAATACATCACACTGATTCTCCACAGCTTGCCATCCTACTGTCCACATCTCTGTTGCTTCTATCCAGGAATACATTCTAAGGTTCCCATCACCATCTAGTCTCAAATGCCTGAAAATCACAGATTGGTCTGTGAAATCTCCACTATATCTAGACCAAATCACGCTTTCCTCTTCATTAAACAGGCCCAAGACTCCATTCCCTGCAAAACTTGCTCCAGAGGGAACAGAAGATTTCGAAGGAGGAAAACCTGCGGATGCCCCTGTTCCACTTTCCCAGTAAACTACATTGTCACACCATCTAAGCACCAGATTGCCAGACTCCTCCATGTCCAAAGCATAGTAACTTGCAATGGAAGTTTTGGAAGAAGCTCTGAGAGTTTGACCCGTCACAAGCCTCTGTCCTGGAAGCAAAGTATCCGTTGGTGCCTGGAAGCTTTGCCACACTAATCTGTCTTCATTATCTGTAAGAATACAGTTTCCATTCCCAAGGAAACATGCACCCACAACACCTATATTACTGGTATTGCTAGTCCAAGCAGGGATTCCAGCCCAGTGATCAAAAAGAATAAAATTTCCATCAACACACAGCTCGAAGGTTGAATTGGCGCTCACTCCGACATCTTCTCCTGCTGTCCAGACCACTGCCTCTGCTGTCTTGGGAATGGAATTATACCATATTCCTACACTGTAAATCTCATTCTGCTCTTTTGAGAAAAAACCCATTGCAAAGGTGCCATTCTCGGACACCCAGTGGTCCTCATCTGAAGCAGTAAGCTTGGAACCCAGTGGAATAGTGGCCCAGATGTGATTCTCCTCTGTGCTACCCGTTGGCATTAGGATTATAAAATAACCAATACCAACAAGATGGCACTCTGAATACTTGAAATCCATGTAGGATGAGGTGATGAACTCACCATTTGTGCTGTTTAGAAATTCTCAAGATGTGGGTTTTCTTTTTAAGGCCTTCAAACCATTAGTGTTCTTCTGAACTCTGTCTAGAAATTCTCCAAATAGAGTATTTTTTCATTCAAGGCGTTAAAAACATTCAACTGTTCTGAACTCACTGTTGAGGAGATGGTGATATGGTTTTTCATATGGGTGTTAGTAGATTTAATATCTGAATAATGCCCAAATGGTAGTTGTAGCATAAAAATTGTACTCGGATTGCTCCACATGCAGATTAAAAAAGAAAATTATGAATGAATTTTATATTCGTCAACCCTGAAGAGTGGTATTTAATTAGGTCAAGAGATACGATCTACAAATGGAAATGAGAACCACATTTAGGTGGAGAGGTTGCGAGATGGAAAACGCTGTCCATTTCATTGGAAACACATGTGAGCTTAAATATCCCCATCGGGACAAACAGCGAGCTTAAATATCCGCAACAGGGCCACCGCCACCGGCCAACATGCCTGTGATTAAACGGTACAAACTAATAAATGAGTTTGCACTGTAGTAAAGAGTTCATGCTGTCATTGTATCGAGATTGACTGGGCTGTTATGCTATTTTGGTCCTTGTGTTGTAACATTGTGAATTACAAGTTGCTGGTCTTGAATGCATGTGGGGTTTGATAAGTTGGTTTTTATTTTTAGTTCTCAGATATTTACGAGTGTACTGACCGAACTTTGTTACAACTGCCGAGAGGGATTGATATACTTACTTAGCATGTGACTTACCTAAGTAAGTGCGCGATCTCATCATATACATGAACCCCATCTTTTGTTTGGTTTAAAGGCGCTTTTTCATTATAATAATATACCACTAATTGTGTACAAAAATGGGTGGAATGACATCACCCTCCAATGCAATCCATTCCAGCAATTTAAATTGGATGAAAAGAATCACATGAACTTAAAAGGCTACAATGATTACATATAATTAATAAAAAGCTTTTCCACCTATAAAAGTTTTAAATCAAAAATTAAAAATTAACAATTCAATCATAAAAGCACAAAGTACTATGCAACAACAAGAACATGATGGTCGGTAGAGGTGGAAGAGGGGGCTATGAGGGTTATCACCCTTACCACTTTGTCACTAGGGGGTCTGTTGTGTTAAGTATGGGATCCCAACGATCATTTTTCTTTTCTTCATTGGATTGTTTAGATGAAGAAATAACAAAAGTTGAGAAGGGAAATTTGTCTTGAGAAGGTGCCAACCGGGTGCCACACTCTCCACTATTATTGCAAGTCCATCAAACACTCCACAACCACGAAGTCTATCAAGTGAAATTTGAAGAGAAGAAGGTGAAAAGTTTCATCAACTTCTTGAGTGTCGACACCCTCAAAATCCCTACCCATGGCCTTGAGAAGGTGAGTAATAACAAGGAGAATTAGGGGGCACCGACTAACATCATAGGGGACATTACCCTAACGCTCAATGAGGGTTTGAAGGTGCTCCAAATCTAAATGGGTTATAGTCCAACAATGTGTATGATGGTTGTAGACACCCTAAAAATACATTCATATTTCGAGCTTGCTTTCATCCAATCTATCCTGCTATAATTCACCCTTTTATAATTAATTAAATTAATTATATTACTTAAGTCATATTCCTACCCTTTAGAATTAATTAATTTAATTCTATTATGCTCTTGGAATTAATTAAATTAATTCATCACCCTCTTAGCTAATATAATTAAACATTTATTTATTTAAATGGTTAATTATCTCCTCACAATTAATAACTAATTAAATTAGTTATTTAATCAATTCCACCTATCCTAGTTAACTACACTTGAACTCCACTTCCCTATTCCACTTGGACTCCACTTCTAAATTCCTAAAAAGGTGGGGGTAATTGAGTTGCATGTACAACTGACCACCTCCCTGTGTGTAACCGCAATTCCAAATGTCTATTGCCCCTTCAAATATGCAATTCCACAGACCAAGTCTACTTTCTATTCCATGTAATTACAATTATTAACCTAAAGCTTAGTCAAACTTTCATCCACCTTTCATGGCCTTACCCTCAACTATAAAAGCATATCATTTCCTTTGCAAACTCATCCTTGGAAATCCATAAGCAAATGCAACAAAGTTCTGCTCATTTGTTGTTTGAATCCTTGTGAAATCTACTCATAACATTTGCAAGTTCTTCATTTGGAGACTAATCAAGAGCATCCACAAATCAAAATCTTCAAGATCATACAAGTCTAAGAGCTTCTACAATCTTCTTGAGGTTTGCAAGAGACTTGCAGAGAAGGTATATTGTTTTTATTTCTATATCTTCCATTTGTCTGGTAATTTTCATTGCTCACATTTTGGCACGCCCTTAGTGAGATTCCCACATTCATTTTCACACTCTTAGTTTATCATTTTATGCTTTAACATGGTTTGTGTGCTCCTTGTCTTCATCCAACCTTGTTGTCCAAGTTTTACGTTCCCATGTGAAGTATAGACGCAGAAAAACCAAAAAAACCAACTTTTTAGTCATGTTTTTGACTTTTTAACTTTCCGAAGCTGTTTGTGCTATGTTCCCGATCTCTATGCTAGGGTATGTGTTTATGCACTAACGCTCAAAGTGTGTGCGCCTCCATTCACTTGCATGCACTACGGCTCAACGTGTAGTGCTACTGGTTCCCCATCCCCGCACTAACGTCATCTTGCATGCATCATCATTCCAATGTTTCTCTCGTGTTTGATGTTTCTATCTTGCGGGTTCTTTGTAATACTAACACATTAATTGCATGCACTAGCATTCTTTGTAACGCTAGCACACTCAAAGTGTACGTCTTTAACGTACTTTATCTGTGTTTTGTCAAATTTATGTTTTTTTCAGGATTTTGATTTGATCTAACATTTGTTTAAGATTACTTTATTATTTTGTCTCTACTGAGATGTGTTTATTTTAATTCTTTTAAGTCTTATTAAAGGAGAATTAACTTTTTCTTTTCTTGATCACAAAACGATCACGCGTATGCTCTTTCCTCGCACTTTATAAGTGATCTTGGAAATCGAAACACAATCTTTTCTTTTCTTTTTCTCAAGTGTTATTTAAATACTTAACCTTTCTTTTCTTTTCTTAAACAAAGAAAGCTCAACGCATATACTCTTTCCTCGCACTTTTTAAGTGATATTAGAAATCGAAACGTGGGCTTGCTTCTTTCATCTTGTCCTCTCCACCTTCCTCAGGAAAACATATTAATCCTTGTATGTAGGACAAAATCTAAAGATAATTTTTAAAAACATTTAAACTACTAACTACATGTTACTAATTACAGGATGCCTTAGTCAAAGAAAGATGGTTAAGACAATCTCATTTTAAATCAAGATAAGAAAGAATAATTCACATTGTATTTGTAGGTCCGGATAAGGGTTAAAACACGTCCTCTTTAACTTTGGGAAGTGCCTTGGCTTAATCCATAAAACTCATTGTGAGGATTATCACAGGAACCCCAAAGTAGTCGGTAAATTGAGGGAATTGGCTGATGAAACGGGTACCTCAACCTACCCGAATAGTTCGCATGTGAGATTAGAGTCACAAATATCCTTAGTGGCAAACCCAAGTGCGATTCATTTGAGCAAGATCTTTTCTCATTGTTTCAAAGGGGGTAAAAAGTAAAGCCGAAAACTAGCAATAGTTCCACGCTCACTCGATATACTATTGACACCTAGATGAGAGAACCAACTAGGAAGCCACACACTGACCAAGCTAATTTAATGTAGAGGTCAAATTTCACAACACCATTCTCGTTTTTATTACGTATTAACAAGTTTGTGTTTCACTCTTGTCATTCACATTTTCTATCTCATCCACCTTATCACTTTGTAAACAAGTCTAAGTCTTGAGTTGTGGATGTCCACATTCACACTTAAGCACTTTCATCACATTTCCATCTAAGTCTTGACATCACAAGACTCATTTTCTCATGGTCAAACACCTTCACGATCACCTTGATCTATCATTTTCATAAGTCTTAAAGTTTGATACTTACCTTTGTTGAACTTTAAGCATTCCATACTCTTACAAAGTGTCATACTTCACATTCACTTTGTTGAATTCTTGACATTTTCATATTCCTTCATTCCTCTCTTTTAAAGCATTCACTTTTCTCTAACTTGAGGACCTTCATCAATCACATTCCCTTCGTCTCTTATCTCCACTTTCATGAGATTCAGACCTTCTCATCATCATTTCTTCACTTCTTATTTCGACATTCACATTGTTGTTATTTGAGTGTTTCCATTCCTTTGTTTCATCTCCCTTCTAAACACCCATCTCGTTAATATTTGAGCCACCTTCATCGTCTTACTAAGTCTCTTCCTTCTTAACACTAATCTTATTAAGAGTTGAGTGCCCTCCTCGTGTTTTCAAGTCTCTTCTTTTAACACTCTTTTTGTTAAGATTTGATCATTTTTCAACATGTCTCTAAGTCTCCTCTTGTAGCACTCACTTTTTCATAAATCGAGAAAAATAGCTTCTTTCACCTCTTCCTATTTACACTTACTTTGTAGAACATCAAGGAACCTTTCAAAACCTTTTCATCACTCTTATTACTCATTTTTGCTAAGATTCCTATAAACTAACATTTCAATCCCTCTTCCACCTTAACATTGCTCATTTTGTTAAGTGTCGCCTTTCACACCCTTTTTGTCACTCTTATCACTCATTTTGTTAAGAGTTGATCACCACGACCTTATTAAGCCTCTTATCTATTAACATCCATTTTTGTTAAGCGAGAACATTTTACCTTCACTGATTTTTCTTTCCTCTTAACAATCCTCTTGTTAAGAGTTAACCTTTTCGCACATTTTGGTCTCTCTTCACACTCGTGTTATTAAGATTTGATCACTAACCTTGTTACATTTCTTTTATTTGAAAGAGTAGAGCACATCTAACCTTTTTATTACTTTTCTCTTAACTCCCATTTTGTAAGGAGTCGGAAATCCACTAACTTTTTTCACCTCCTCCCTCTTAGCACTCATTTTTCTAGGGTCAATCTTTCTAACCTTTTCCCCTCTTCCATCTTAGCATTCAATTTTATAAGGGTTGAGTTTTTATCACCTCTTCTTGTTCCTCCCCTCTTTCAAACATGGTGGGAACAAGACATCGTCTTCAGACGAAAGGACATAAATCATTTCCACATTGGTTTAGATGAAGAGGATGACAACCAAATTGAAAATATTTCTATAGAAGGCACCTTACGACAAAACAAAAACCAATTTCTTCTTTGTCTCCTTACGATGGGAGCAATATTTCCTCCCGACTTAGATGAAGACATTTTGAAAACCTTACGAGGACAACATAAATCACCTAATGGTCAACCACCTAATTTAAACAAACATGACGAGGAAGGACCAAGTATAATTGATGCCGATAATAAAGGTAAATCTAGTGCTTCGTCCCCTGGATCCTAACCAAGCCTTGCTTGATCAAATCAATGATGACAAAACAATTAGCTCTCATATCCTCCAAAGTCACTAACAATGATACCAAAGGTACCGAACGTACAAAGAAAAGTGAAAACACCTTAAAAACTCATTTTGAGACCATTAAAGAGAAAACCAATCATAAGAATGATAATTCATCATTTATCCCACAAACCAACTCACCATTTACTCAAGAAGAAAGACACTATTTCGAGCATGCAAAAACAACAAAAATAATTTAATTTTGATGAATTTTGTCCATAACCTTTTGACATGGACATATTACACATACCCTTCCCATGCTCTTTCGAGATGCCCAAATTTGATAAAAACAAGGGAAAAATTGATCCTAAAGAACATATCAAGGAATTTTTCATGGCATGGCAAGAAGTGGCATATAACGATATCATTATTTTGTGCTTCTTTCTTAAGAGTCTAGGAGGACAAGATTTGGATTGGTTCTTACACCTTCTAAAGGGATCTATCACTACCTTCGCGGACCTCTCGGAGAATTTTGTCAAACATTTTTCTTTCAACCTTGACTCGAAGTCACAATGATGGATTTGTGTAATGCAAAACAATGACCAAATGAAAGCTTTTCACAATTTTTACAACGATGGAGAGGAATCACAAGTTGGTTCCCATGTTCAATCCTTGAAAAACAAATGGTTAACATCTTCATCCCAAACCTTAACAACGAGTTATCCTTTCACATGTAAATGCACTACCTCAAAATTTTGAGGAAGTTATCACAAAGGGAACTCAAATAGAAAAAATCCCTTATTGTTAAAGGCTTGATCAAGCCTCATTCTAAAGACAATGGACACAATCACAACACTAGAACTCATCACAATAAATATAGGTATGTCAATCACAATTGCAATGTAAATCAATGATGGTGTCACGAGATAATTAAAATGTGCACAACATACATGAACAATCAACCAAAAATCCAATCATACAACCTAGCGAAGACACTACTCGCACAAAGTCAAACATCAGTTTACACCCTTGGAGAAAGTCTCTCGAGTGTCTTTCATCAACTAGTAAAGGCTAAAATGATAAGATATCCAATTACAAAACCCTTTGTCGCGCAGGGAACCTAAGCCATATTAGTAAAAACCAATACATGTTGCGATTTTCATCGCATTGATGGCCATTCCATAGATAAATGCACATAATTTAAGAATTATGTCCAAGACTTAAGTAACGACAGAGTCATCTCTATAGAGCTCAATGACGAAGCTATCACAACTAAAGACATGTCAACTTCTAAAAATTCTAATGAAGAGTTGAACATTGTCTAAAATCTTGTACATAATACAACTCCACGAGATCACGAAAACAAAGGTCAAGTATCTCTAAATCAAAACCAATCACTCTATTCTCTAGATTTTCTTCCGTTAGTTCAAACAAACATCGAAAATATTTGGACAACAACCTTCCAACAATAAACAAGAGCTTGAACTTACTTCAAGATTCCCTTTCAACCTTTGATATAACTGTAGACTCTACAGAAGAGGGTCCATCCTCAAGCACCATTGAGCTTGATTATATTCTTGCACTATCGAATTTTACGCCTAATATCTTTAGGCTTGTTATAAAACAAAACCGCAACAAACTTGGACACTTACAACAATGCAGCCTTTTATGTCCATAATACCTCAAATAGTCAATATTGCAGGAATCTCATCAATGATGACCCTTACATGTCATTACATCTACATGCGTACACTCTGCGAGGTACGTATACCCAGAATATCCTTATACAACCTTTTCAAGCTTTAATTGTAAATATTTCATCAAATAAACTAATCCACAACCTCGATGGAGCAACATTGAATATTTTATCTCTACGGCCTATAAGGAGCCTTAGGTGTACATCTAGGATCAATCCTTCTTTCCTCACATTCTTCCATTCATATATGACTATGTATTTCAACATATCCTTTTCCTTGACAATCCTCCTCTAACATCACATAGGTCTTTTAATCTCATCGAAGAATTATCCAATCATACATCCTTTGACTTGAACCTTTTTGCCCAAGTCTCATACTTCGGGACCTATGAAATCTTTTGATTCTCTTCTTTGACTTGGATCTTCTATGCCTAAGTCTTGTATCTTAGGACTCATTGAATCATTTGATTCACCTCGTTGACTTTGATCTCGTCCGCCCAAATCTCGTAAATCAAGACTTATCGAATCTTTAGATTCCCTCCTTTGACTTGGATTTTGTCCACCTAAGTCTTGTATTTCAAGACCTATGTAGTATTTTATTTTACCAAACAACCCAAAAAGTGTTGACACATCACGAGGCGGCAGACACTGAGTGCTCACTGAAGTGCGTAATGGTATCAAGTCCCTCTTTTATGGTAGCTTTGTCAAGGAGTTAGCATGATAAACACACATTTAATCCAGATTCATAATAACCTTTCAAAATTAAAGCATAAACAAATCTAGGTCAAAACCATAGTGCATGAAGGATTAAAAAGAATTATGATCATATTTATGATGCAAGATCTAGTTATAGATATGTCAATAATCATTATCCAACCACACAGATCCATTGTATTAATCACTGTAAAGCACAAAAGTTGAATACATACATATGAGTATCATCATATGTCATGCACGCCCATAAACTAACAACATAACCTTACAACATTCTGATCTAAATCCATGCAAATAAATACAAATCCATGCAAATAAACACACACACACACACACACACACAGGAGAGTGGGGACTTTCCCTTCACCACCTAAGCATCCTCAAAATAGGTTGCACGCCAAAATAACTATGCACCATTACATGATAAATACAAAAGCATGCAAGCTATTCTAATAATAGATCTCCTAAAGTTAACTCTTAGTTTAGATCCTATTATTAGCTAAAAAAATTGCATGTGTGTTGCTTCATCTTCCACCCATACCAAAATAGCCTTTTCTTAGTCTCCAAGTCTTCATGCCTTTGCGTGCTCTACACTCAACCCTAAATCTAGCCCATCCATACAAAATGGCTAAGTACTTTAACTCATACTTTCTAGGACACACCCTTTTTTCGCTACATTTTACGTGTACCTATGCGCCTTATGTCCACGTGCCCCAACCTTATGCACCTTCAAGTACTTAGGTTGTAATTCATCAACCCAACATTACCCCACACTTGTTTCATTTCCACCCCCGACAATGGGTAATCATGCCTTATCTCTAAAAATAAAGACTAAGGAATAAAATAATGTTCGTACATAATGAATGAATAAATACCACAAATAATCTGGGTACCCTACCCTTCTGAAGGTAGTATTAACTCAGGATATTCACTTTTGACCTCTACCTCTAACTCATTCCAATCACCAAGCACCTTATTTGTCTTATCAGGGATATCTACGAGTACTCCTTCCATTTCATCCATAGTCATGTTTTCACCTTCATTCTACAATACTCTAAGGACATTCGTTAGACTTGAGATCATCCCATCCATTACATCCATGTGTTGCACTATCAACTTCCCAATATCCTTTATTCTATCTTTATGAGGGTCCCAGTCAGCTGCTGTAAGTGCATCACACTTTTTTGCTAATAGTGTCAGCCTCTCCTCGCGCCCAAGTGTTTCATCATTCTTTCTTTCATAAGAAAGACTACACTCTCTCTACTAGAGTCCTTGTCTTGATTATTATCTCAGGATCTGTGCATTTATTCAACGCCAAATTCACCTTTTTCATCTCTTCCTTCAAGGTCTAGAGAAAAGACTCATAACTTGTAATTTGGTGCGCTATTGTAGTTTTAGTCCTTTATACCGTGTTGTAACATCCTCGATTTTAACATCCTCATTGTGCCTTCATCAACACCATGTGTACACAAGTGTGCGCAAATAATGCATAACAGATGGGAACCTCTCAACCACTCTCTCTTCCAAATGTGGCCTTTTTCAAAATTTCATCACCGATCTCCTCTACATTCACCTCACCTCTCTCCTTTTCCTTTTCGGGCACTTAATTTCTACTTCTTTATCCTTTTTATCTTCTAATAAATCTTGAATAGTTTCCATTTTATCAATGTTTCTATGCGCAACCTCTGCAGATACCTTCGTTAATGCATTACTTACTTGTTCATCTAAAAATTGAGTCGGCTTGATTGTTACATGGCAAGAATGTGGCACTTTCTTCATCCTCTAAGAGACACATGATTCTTCACACACATCAAAATCAGGCTCATCCATATGAGTATGCATATTCCATGATAGTTGCTTATGGGTGCGTGTGGTTGCCATCTCGGGATCCATCATCTCCCACCCATATAATCGTTCCTTTACAACAGTACTGGAACCTGGTGCAAATTATCTTTGTCACATCATCAACATAGCCTAGGTTTTGTGTCCTTACCATCTCTTCCTCCTTAGGAAAACTAGTGATCTCTCCTACTTTCTCCTGTGTTTTAGCACCCACATTATGTTGTACTTCCTCTTCTCCCTTAGTCTCCTTATTCATGTGTGCAACATTCTCTACTATCTTCATGTCTTCACCAAAGTGCAAATTTCCTCTTCAGTCCCTCGCACGCCTCAACTCGGGACATTCTCCTCGAAAAAAAAGTTGTTCGCCACCTATCTCCTTATCCTCTTGCGCCTCCAGACTAGGTGTGGCAACATCTTCATGCACACTTCTATGTGAAGAATTTTCTTCATCACTATCCTTGACCAGAATATATCTTCGCCTTTTCTTTCTTTCTTCCTCGGCCTTCTTTACCGGTGTTACGCGAGGTGACCTCCTTAGTGGCTGTGAAGGGCCCATGCGATATTCACACCTATATACCTTTGTGTAATTGTCTCCTCACACGATTAAGTACAATCTGTCGTCTTGTTCCTCTTCCCCTGCTGTAGAAATTCTTCAAGACTTCATGTCCTTATTCTTCCTGCCTTGGTGTCTGTTCCATAGGAATCCTCGTTCCCAGTTTGATACCCCTTTGGAAAACTGGTAAAGACAAATTCTCTCTGTAATCACTTTGTCATCTTTAAACCGCGGCCTGGGTACACATATACACTGCAGGCTCAATCTTCCCTAAAGCCGAGTCTTGAGTAATGTCAATGTTGTCTGTCTCCATTGTCTCCACATACGCCTCCTTATTAGGCCATACATATGTCTTGCATAGAATATGAATGTCTGCATCTACTTTGTCAACATCAAATGTCAACTTGCACGCATTGTGTATCATGTTTACCGAATCCTTGAAATAACGTGCAGTGAAAGTGAAAGGTAACTTACACCAAGGGCTCTTCTCTCCCATCTTCATGAAGAATCTTCCTAGACTAAAATGTTGGTATGCTGCAAACTCTGCTTGTCCATTCAATACACTAGGCATCTCACGCAATATGTGCCACTTTAATTTAAATGCCCGACACAACCTCCTAAACCATTTCTCTTGGAACTCCTTATAAGTGTTTGAAATGGAACCATGACATGTGTACTTAGAAAAAAATGGTGTAGGCAATTTATTTTCCATGGGATACTCCCAAACTTTTTCCTTTGGTCCATCGGGAACACCTATTTCACTAAACGTAATTAGAGTAAAATAGCGCCCCCGGGTTATCTTATCACACCTTTATCATCCACGGTACGCACTTCTACTACTAGAATTTCCACAATGTATCCTGTAATATTATAATAGGTCTTTGTCACCATTTTGTGTGCTATATGCAACCATCACTTATTAACCTTTTTCATCTTTTCGAGGCACCCATTTTGAAACCAACTAAATGCACCACTTCTCTTGTCATCAGGTCATCTATGCGTGTGACATTGAACTCCCATCCCCCTTTTTGTACTATAATGTGGCATCCATGTCCCTCACCCCCTCATCATCGATAATTCACCTATGATTTCAAAACCAGAGTCATGCAACCCGTAACTTTACCAATCAAATTTGTTGTGATCCTCATCCTCCTACCCATGAAGTAGAAGAAATATTTTGCACGTGTGACATGACATTAGCCACCGGTACAATTTGGTCGAACTTGCTAAATAATGACATCTCATAAATTTACATGACTCCTACGGTTTCTAATAACATGTGCACTGATGTGTCCAGAACCCTTTTCCCATGTTTTGTCCTCCTATTCATCTTCCATAAAGTCTCAACATTAATATCCTTAATGGTTTTCTCAGTCCTGTGATTGAAGTTGCTAATCTTGCATTGGGTTATCTTTGATGTCCATGGCCTTCCTTAGATGACCTCTATAGGTACTTGGATCTCAACCAACCACTCCTCTACTTCTTCTTGGTCTCGCTTCTTAACAAATGGGGCTTCCTAGGTGCCATTTTTCTTTTCAATTCATAGGTACGCTCTATAACTTCAAAGTTTCCTTTTCCTAATCCTTGCACTCCTCGAACTCATCAAATCCTTGGTCTTCATGCCCTAGTTTTCCCGAGCTGCGGGATTGTCTTCCCTGAAACCCTAACCACATGAACAAGCCTTCAAAAATAGGCCTAACTAGCTCAATAACACTTCTGTAGAGCTCTAATAATGACGTGCCTCAAACTCACTTGGTTCGCCGCTCCACAGATCACTCGTCGCACTATGCTCTTCATTGCACTTCACAACTCGATAGCTCAAAGGATGAAAGGTAACAATAGCATTGGGTTCCTCGACTTTATAGCTCATTTCAAAATTCCCGCATTAATTGATCCTCAACTACCACCATACATGGCATTAATTCTACTCCTCGCTCTTTCACGTGTTGTGTCATGTCCTTTTGTCCTCACTCATAACCTTTCAGCACACCCACTTCTTCTTAGACACATATTTCCTTACGTGTGCCTCCTGCGCCAAAGTACCTATCAATGTGTGTCACACCAAGTAGTTTCTAATGTTGCAGCCTACCTCGCGCTATACTAAACATTCATCCCTCTACACGTGGTCTTCAATCCGAGTAATTTCCTTGAAATTTCTTCTCAAACCTATCTCAACTCTGAGCACCTATAATTTTACAATGTACTTCAATTTGAAACAAGGAACTTGTCAATTATTCTCGATCCACCCCACACTAAAATTATATGGTCCTCATGCATGAATTCAATAGATAGTAATCAGCAAGTGGAGCACAAATGTGCTTATTACAACAAAACACATAACTAAATTGACAAAGCATAACAACATTGAAAGGAAACACATATGAAAGGAATGCATTAAAGGAAATATAATCTAATGGAAGTAATTCCTTATTACAAACACCAAGAAGACTTATTTATAGTAGGGCACTTGCCTACTCTCGTTAAAATAACTAGGTAATCGTGCCCCATCTAGCACACTGTAACTAGAAAGCACCTAAATCAAGTATATAAGTCACAACATACGGTCCTAACCAATGCAATTGGAACTTTCAGGATGGTGCAAAAAAAATTGAATTATATAGAAGTACTATCTATCCAACTTCAATCTCCTTATTTTTAATGTTTCGATCATGCCATGCCTTCTACCTAACATTTTCTATCTTCTCGAGTCCACCTATCAATAACACACCTTTCATCCAACTACATTAGTTTATCAATGCGCTCTTCAAGTACTTCCTCATCATCTAACCCTCCTACACGTGTAATACGCAAGGAAGGTAACATGAATTCCATGAGTAAAACAACCTCCACACCAAACACCAACTTAAAGGGTGGGGATTTATTCAACCTGTTATAGGTTGTCCTGTATTCCCAAAGTACAACAGAGACTTTATCATCCCAGCATTTCCTTCCGAAGTCACAAATATTTGTCAATGTATGTCCCAATATCTTGTTGAAAGCCTCAAGACTATTGCCATTGTCTGTGGGTGATAGTGTGTTATGTTATGGTGTGTCACCATAAACTCTGCCAATAATATCCTGATAATATCATTAAGAAAATGAGTTCCCCTATCACTTACGAAGACTTAGTGGACATCCATACCATCGTTGATTATGTTTTCCCATAAGAACCTTGTTGTCATAGCTCTTTGTTTAATCCTTTGTAGGTGCTTCTGCCCACCTTGTAAGATAATCTATACAAGTTATAATGTAGCACAATCCAGTCCTATGCGTGGGTGGGGAAATAGGACCCAAAAAGTCAATTGCCCACTTTTCAAAAGGTTATGTGCTAGTAATAGGCCTTAAAGGCATTTCATCTATATGCCTAGGCTTTCAAGGCATTGAAAATGGTCACATTCTTTACAATATTTTATACAATCATTGTAAATCATTTCTCACCAAAGTCCTTCCAATAGGATCTTGTGCGCGGTAGCATTCCTGCATAATGTCCACCTGCAATCCCACCATGAGATTCCTCCATAATGGCAATCTGCTCATGCTCAAACACACATCAATGAAAAACCTCATCCTAACCTAACTCATATAAATCTCCACCAATTAACATATAAGGTGCAGTGATATGTATGGTGAGTTGTTTCTTCTCCAAATCCTTCATCCTTTCGGGCCACATGCATATGCGAAAGAATATAATAATATCCTCTAAGTTAGAGGGCACGGTTAAATCTAAAATAAAATAATCAACCGAGTTAATCCTTGATAAATGATCTGGTCCTAAGTTACTCTTGCTTAGCTTCACCACAACTATAAAGTCAAATTCTTAGAACAACAAAATCCAACGACATATGCACCCCTGCAAAATGGGCTTGTTCACTAAGTACTTAAGTGTCATGTGATCTATATAGAAAATAAAAGGAGTTTCCAGCAAGTATTTTCTAAACTTATGTAGTGCATAAATCATAGACAACGCTTCGCGCTATGTAGTTGTATAATTATGTTGGTGGGTCAATTTCCCGCTTGCAAAAAAAAATAGGATGGTTAACAATACCCTCTCTAGGTGGGCTAATACTATGCCAATGGCCATGCTAGAGGCATCTACATGCACATGGAATGGTTTATTCCATGAAGGAAGGCATAGAATAAGCGCATAAGTAAGCCTTTCCTTTAATGTCTCAAACAT
Source organism: Taxus wallichiana var. yunnanensis (assembly GCA_018340775.1). Taxonomy (NCBI): domain Eukaryota; kingdom Viridiplantae; phylum Streptophyta; class Pinopsida; order Cupressales; family Taxaceae; genus Taxus; species Taxus wallichiana. The sequence continues at coordinate 625,229,473 of CM031239.1, forward strand.
GCGTTGTGCGTGCTTTCCCCAATGGAAAATTCCTTTACTCTTCAATAATTACTCTAAGGCGCAATTATCCTATCATAACCCTTGATAAAATTCTTGTTATAACCTATGTGCCCCAAGAATATGCTCATCTTTCTCTAGTTAGTAGGTTCCTCTAATCCCAAAATGATAACAACCTTAATAGGATCTACCAACAAGCCTTCTTTACATATGTTATCTCCCAACGAGTTCCAAAGGGTATAACAAAGACATTTCTTGATGTTTAGAGAGATGCTCAACTACCAAAACCTCTCAAACATAAGTATTAAATTGTCACAATTATCTTTTTACTTGGCCCATAAACTGTCCAATCATCCAAATAAACCTGTAAAAATTTATGAATGAAGTCCGAGAATACTTGCACAACAATGTGTGAAAAAAAAGCTAGAGTGCGTTCTTTAATCCAAAAGGCATAACTGTGTATGCAAAACTTCCCCACTTAGTGGTGAAATTTGTCTTTTCTTGATCTTCTTTAGCAATCTGCACCTGATGATATCCAAAAAATCCATTAGTGAAAGAGTAGATCTCTGCCTTACAACGCATTCAGAATCTCTCTATGTAAATGGTGTAGGAAAGGGATCTATTACACAAACAACATTCAACTCCCTATAATCCACACATATCCTTGTCCTTCCATATTTCTTTATGCTTATCACCATAGGTATAACCTAATATGACTCCTCAATGGGCTCAATGATCCCAGACTTTAGCATCTTATCAATCCCTTCCTTTACCTTGATGTGCATGATTAAGATTCATCTTATAAGGCCTTTTCCTAACTGGGTACACACCTTCCTTTAACTTGATCCTCATCTCTCCCAAAGAGTGATGCACCCCTTTCAACTTATGATAGCCTCTAGGAAATAAATCCTAGAATTCACGTAGTAGCTCAATTATTTTTGCAACCTCGAGTCGATCGGTAATCACCAATGATGGCCTCATTAGGTTTTACATCTATCCCAATTTTGACCTTATTTATTTTCATAGGATTATGATACACACATGCCTTCTCATCTGCACTTTCCAAGACCTCGCGCATGTACCCATAATATGATCAACATCCAAATTTTCCACTTCTTCATCATCAATCATGTAAACCAGTTTACCTTTTTCTTTTTCTAGCCAGGTGTGCCCAACTTGTTCTTCATAGGTCTCTTCTTCTTCAAAGCATGCCCCTAGATCTCGACTCACTTAGTAATTCTGAATAATCTCCTCGGCCTTTGAATTATCTCCTATAGTCAAGCGCTTCATAATCTATAAGGCCTCATTCACTGGAGGTTTAGTAGAAAAATAGTCAAAGGTATGAATCATACATGCAGTCAATTCTTGCTAATTCCATGTTTCTCTATTCAACTCCACATAAACATACCATGCACATGCGTAACCACGCAGAGTGAAGTAGAACTTGTGCACCCACAGTGAAGGTGGTAAGGCCTCTTGCCCCTCTGTCCAAAGTCTCTCACACTTCTAAACGTGGTGTGAAGCATAATCCTTCCCATGAAATTCACATGTCTTGGTAGGCACATTGCTCCTAAGAAATCTAGTAGAGAAGGTGATTCTCACCTCTCGCCACTCTAAAAGACTATCTCTATGTGCAGCCCACCAACGTGTTGATTTCCCGCACAAGGTATATATTTTTAGAAATAAAACTTAGCTTAATTCATCATTAGTTGATATTTGAATAAATGTAATAAGTTAAAGTATTTAATTAAAATATTTTAAACTTATGTCAATAGGTATTAGTTGTCCTTAGTTATTAGTTAACTAAGTGATAGTGTTCTCATCCCTATGTTTGTGGGATCATGTTCTATCTTGCATATTTTGTTCTGGATGATTTCCATGAGGGGCAATAGGGCGATTAGGGGCAATATACTATTTTTTCATATTTTCTCGATTAGGTGATTTGCTTCCATATATTGTGGATGAGATATAAGTTGCCCCATATCTATAAATATTACTGCTCTCTCTTTTTTGTAATGCTTGATTTCATATTAATAAAATTATGCAAGCACCGTCTTGTTTTCTGTAATTAAATCTAGTTTGTAGACAAGATTTGGTATCAGAGCAATATTCTAATCCAGAGAGGAGTGTAGGAAGTTTTAGGTAAGTTTAGGGAGATCTGGAGAAATTACAGAGCTAGGAGGAGCCATAGATGCCCCCAGCCATTTCATAGCCCCTACCCGAATCCACACCCTAGTTCACGGATTGATTTGCAATTGAAGAACACTTGAGTGCAATCACATGCCCTTGCAGACCTAGATGTAACTCTCTTGCAAAAGGTGACATTGTTTCATTCTCTGGTTTTTTTTTTAAATTACTGTACCTGTAATTTTTTTAAATTGGAAGCATTTTTAAAAATATATACAATATTTTTGATCTGTGGGGACCCAAGATTTTCAAGCTCCCCACATTACTTCTTCTTCCTCTTCTCTGTACTTTGTCTTCTCCTTCCAAGCTTTGTCAGAAGAAGTTTAAGCCACAAACAAGGGAGATCCAATCCAACGTGGAAGCTTCTCTATGAACCTGCACCTGCTAGAGGAGAAGAAGATAGGAGATTTCAACGATCTCCAATGTGCTTGCATCCAAAAAATAATACAAATTCAATGTGGAGAAGATTTGCAATGCAAGGAAGAAAAAACAACGTTGGAAAAAAAGGAAGAAAAAGTTGTCTGTAATGAAAAATACATGCGTAGAAAAGAAGAAAAAAATAAAAGAAAACTACAAATGAGGGTTATTATAATGCTTAGGCAAAGCGGTTGAACTGCATTTGTGCCCTAAAATGCACTATGCATGCACACACGTCTTTATCTGTTGTGTTAAAAAAAAATCTTTTAAATTTTTTTCCATTTTTGGACGTCATGGAAAAATTAGAAGCAAAAAAATTCCATTTTTGGAAAGGGGCCCGAAAAGATATTGAAATCACAATTTAAAAAAGTCATAACTTTCAATTGGTACCTCAGATTGAGGTGTTGTTTTTTTAAAGTGTGTGTTTTTACGAGCTTAATGCCTTGGTGTAGTTTTTAATAAGGTTTGTTTTGTAAAAATTGAGCAAATTAGAGATTGCTTGTATTTCAAGAGAAGCCAAAGAGTCCAAAACTTTGTTTTTTTCAAATCGGCCAAAAGAGCCATTTTATTTTTGCAAATCGTCCACAACGCCAAATTTATAACAGGGCCAATAGTGCCAAAAATTCATTGTACACGATCAAAAAGGAGCCCAAAATAAATAAAATAATATTTTTTGGGGGGTGTGCATGCTTTAAGGGGAAAAAGTGTTCAATTTTTTCTTCTACTATTTATCATTTTTCACAATGGTCGTAATTACGACACCGAAATTCTTTTTGCCAGATTCTCAACTTTTGCATTCTGATAATTATCCAGCATGGAAAACAAAAAATTGCGCACAACTTGATTTTGAAAATCTATGGTCTGTTGTTTTTGGTACGTTAATAAGATTTGCAACAAATGTTACACAACAAGTTACATTTGATCGTGCAAATCAAAAAGTAAAGTTAATAATCTTGTTTAGTGTTTCAGATGAGGTATAACCTCATATTCGTGAGACCACAACAATAAAAGAATCTTGGGACAAGTTGAAAACAATATATGAGTCAAAAAATAAGAACACAATACTTCATCTCCAGAGTTAACAATTGAACTTGAAAATGCAACCAACTAAGAAAGTTGAAATATTTTTAAGAAGAGTAGCAAATTTGTGTGCTTCACTTCAAGATTTTGAAGAATAAGTAAATGAAAAATCACTTGTGCCTATAGTATTGAGAGCTCTTCCTCCTTCTTATAGGATTTTTGTGACCACGTTAAACATAACTAATCAAAACACAACTTTTGAAGAGTTGGTGAATATGTTACAACATGAGGAAGCTATTCACTCAACTACTGAAATTGAAGAGCAGAAACTTGCTTCTAATCAAAAGGGGAAAAAAACAACCTAATTCTAGTAAATAACCTCATAAGCAAGGTATACTTAACAAGGCCAAAAGGACCAACAAAAATGTCTTATTTGTGGTTGAAAAGGACATGAGTTAAAGAATTGTTGGTACAACACATTCCAACAAGGATCGTCAAGTGGTAAAAAGATTGATTACCAAAAAACAAAATCAGGCCAACAACAGAGTAAACAAGGGCAAAATTATAAAAAATGGAAGAAGAAACCAACTCAATAAGGAAATGTAGCCAAATAGGAAGATCAATTTGAAGACGATGACTTCCTATATTATGCATAGTAAAATGAAGTATCCATTCTACAAATCAAATTTTGTATGTCGACTAAGTGTGCAACTCGATACATGACAAGAAAGAAAGATTGGTTCTTCAAAATGAGTAAAACACCCACCAAAATCATGTCTCTTTGGGGGCGATGATACATCATACAATGTTAAAGGCATCGGTTCCATTTCACTACCACTTGGGCATCATAATTGTAAAATTATAGATGTTCTTCATGTCTCGGTTTAGCAAAAAAATTGTTATCCGTGAGTCAATTATTAGATCACAATCTCAAAATTGACTTTGATTATAAAGGCGGTAAAAAGATGTGCCTAATTCGAGATAAGTCACGAAGCTCCAAAATTGTTGTAAAAGCTTTGAATGTGGGAATAATATTTCATTTGGATTTTTTTTCAATGAAATGATCAAGCACTTGGACATCATCACCAACTATGGCATCAAAGACTTGGACATGTGAGTTTTGGCTATCTTGACACACTTCATCGATACGACATGGTTAGGGGTTTACCACCTCTAAAAAGGGTATGATAAATGTCAACATTGTTTGGTAGGAAAATAACATAGAGCACCATTCAAACATAGTAAATTTTGAGCTAAGGCAAAACTTGACTTGGTGCATTCCAATCATGCGGACCAATGAGACCTAGCCCCTCCGGGTTTCAATATTTCATGCTCCTTGTTGATGATTATTCAAGAAAATGTGGATATATTGTCTTTTTACAAAAGACCAAGCTTTTGAAACTTTCAAGAAGTTCAAAGCCCTTGTTGAAATAGAGTCTAGTAGGAAAATAAAAACACTCTGCTCAAATCGAGGGGGAGAATACACCAACAATGAGTTCAATGATTTTTTGAAAACACATGGCATTCATCATCAAATGGCTCCTCCTCACACACCGTAACAAAATGGTGTTGTTGAAAGGTGAAATTGTACTATCATGGACATGGTGCAATGTATGATTGATGATGCATGTTTATCAAAACATTTTGGGCGAAGTAACTAAAACGATAGTCTATTTACTAAATAGAGTTCCCACTGCAGCTCTTGATGGAGTAACACCTCAGGAAGCATGGTCAAGGCATAAGCCATCTATTTCACACCTTAGAGTTTTTGGATGTAAAGCAAGTATGCAAATTCCTAAGAAACAAAGAACTAAGCTTGATATGAAATCAAAAAAACTTATCTTCTTAGGATACAATGATGAAGCTCTTGGCTCTGAGACTTATGGATCCAAGAATAAGGAGGGTATACACTAGTCGAGATGTTGAGTTATTTGAGAAGAAAGAAGTAGATACTCCTTCCATATAATCACATGATGAAAAAATCATCCCTATAGTGAAAACGATGACGATGATGACAAAGTGATGATGGGGAAAATGGTGAAACTCAACCTCCCACAGAACCACAAAAAGTATGCCTAAATGGTATACAAGTATGATGAGAGATGAAAATTACATAGTGTCCCCGACACATCTACCACTAGAATGAGGACTCGAAATATGGCTCGAAATGAGGTAAATTTGGCCTTAATGGGTAAAGTTGTTGAAACTATTGAGTCATCCTCAGTTTTAGAATTCCTACAGTCTAAACCTTGGAAAGATGCTATAGATACAAAATATAAATCACTTATGAAAAATAATACATGGCAACTTACACATCTTCCACTAGGGAAAAATTTGATTGGATGCGAGATGGATCTTCAAAATGACGTAAAAATAAGATGAAAAAATTGATAAACATAAGGCTAGACTAGTTGCTAAGGGATATGCTCAAAAGAAGACATTGATTATGAGGAGACTTTTGCTCCCACAGCTAAGATAAAAATTTCAGTTAATATTTTCTCTAGCTGCATAATTTGGTTGGAAAAACACCAAATGGATGTGAAAAGTACCTTTCTTAATGGTGATTTATAGGAAGAAGTTTACATGACTCAACCATAAGGTTTTGTCATACCAGGTAAAGAGGAAAAGGTATGTAAACTCATAAAATCACTATATGGTCTAAAGTAGTCTCCCAAGGCATGGTACATAAAAATCAACGAGCATCTCATTCAACATGGATTCAATAGGAGTCCATACGATCCTAATCTCTATCTCAAAAAGAAAGGGGGAGATAGTGATCGTTGTAGTATATGTCGATGATCTAGTCATCACTGGAGGATCAAAGTGAGGATGATTGAGTCAACAAAGAAAGATATAACATGATCATTTGACATGACCAATCTCGGGATTTTGTTTTATTGTCTTAGACTTGAAGTTTGGAAAAGAGGAAATAATATCTTTGCTTCACAATTGAAATACACCAAGACAACGCTTAAGAAATTAAATATGATGGATTGTAAGCCATTTTCCACACCTATAGAGATAAGACTTCAACCTGTCTCGAACAAATCCATCACCAAAAGTAAATGTAACTCTCCATCATCAGTTGATCGGGAGTATCATCTACTCAACTTACACTAGGCCGGATATCAGCTATGCAATCAACTATCTTTCATGGTTCATGCAAGAACCAAGGGTTTCTCACTAGAAATTAGCAAAGTAGATACTGAGGTACATCAGAGGAACTATGGACTATGGCCTAGAATATAAGAAGAATAATAACTTCTTCTTGACAAGATATTCAGATTCAGATCATGCAGGAAACATAGATGATAGGAAATCCACTTTAGGATTTGTATTATTTTGGGATCTAGACCAATATCATGGGGAGTAAGAAGCAGACTTGTGTTTCAAGATCCTCCATAGAATCAGAATATCATGTAGCAGGTGGAGCTGTCTATGAAGTGATATGGCTCGATGTATACTTGAAGGATTGGGAATACCACAAAAAGATCCAACTATCCTACATGTTGATAACGAAGGAGTAGTAAAACTTGTTCGGAATCCATTTTTTCATGAGCACACCAAACATATTGAGGTGCAGGTACATTTCATTCATGAACATGTTTAGAACAAAACATCTAGCTCTAATATTTCCCAATAGATATGCAACGTGCAGATGTCTTCACAAAGTCACTTGTTCGAGGTAAATTAGAGGGTTTTAGAGAATTTCTCTCACGTTCACTTGAGACCATACTAAATTAAGGGGGAATGTTAGAAATAAAACTTAGCTTAATTCATCATTAGTTGATATTTGAATAAATGTAATAAGGTAAAGTATTTAATTAAAATATTTTAAACTTATGTCAATAGGTATTAGTTGTCCTTAGTTGTTAGTTAACTAAGTGATAGTGTTCTCATCCCTATGTTTGTGGGATCATGTTCTATCTTGCATATTTTGTTCCCGAATGATTTCCATGAGGGGCAATAGGGGTAGTTAGGGGCATTATGCTATTTCGTTAATTTTCTCATTAGGTGATTTACTTCCATATATTGTGGATGAGATAGAATCTATCCAATATTTATAAATATTGTAGCTCTCTCATTTGTTTGTAATGCTTGATTTCATATTAATAAAATTATGCAAGCAACGTCTTATTTTCTGTAATTAAATCTAGTTTGCAGACAAGATTTGGTATCAAAGTAGCATTTTCTATTCAACTCGCATAAACATACCATGCACATGTGAAGACACGTAGAGTGAATTAGAACTTGTGCACCCATATTGAAGGTGGTAAGGCCTCTTGCCCCTATGTCCAAAGTCTTATACTTTTGAACGCAGTGCAAAGCAAAATCCTTGCCGTGAAATTCATATGTCTTGGTAGGTGCATTGCTCCTAAGAAATCTAGTAGAGAAGGTGATTCTCACCTCTCGCCACTCTAAAAGACTATCTTTGTGTGTAATCCACCAGCGCGCTACTATCTTGCGCAAGGTATATATCAACATATTCCTTCTTTCCACTTGATCTACCCACTAGCTTCTATAGCTCACGAAATACGTCAAGATTTCTTTTGCCAATGTACCTTGGTACCTGGTTACTACCTAAGCACCTAACACAAGTGTGATCTCGCTTACATGAGTAATTGCACTCTTCATCTCATGCCCAACCATTTCATAAGTCCCATGCACCCAGTTGTCACAAGAAACACTTGTTGTATCACTCATAGACTATGCATCATCCCATTGAATAACTCCTTCTTTTGATGGCTCAAGTACTTCAGGATCTCTAATGGTGCGCACATAAATTCTGTTCAAATATTCTTCACTCAAGGGTTCTACATAAGGCACAACTTTACGTATGTTAAAGGGATGATCACACGCTCCTCTTTTTCTCAAAACTGGTATAATATTTATTAAAGTGCAAATAAACATTGTTCATGGAACACAAAAAGCACCCAAGTAAAGCTAGAAAACTATCTTCCTTCGCAAGTTCCAAGACCTCAAAGTCTCTAGTAAACTTGGCCCCTTGTATAGTAATAGTGACATCCTTTAAGACTCCAATGGGTGTGGCTTTAGTTCTATTCGCCATATACAACACATTTGAAGATGAAAGTAATGGTGGCCTCCCATTTGATTCCACACATCCAAAGTGAGTACATTCACTTTTACACATGTACCAACCAATATATTACTCAACCATCCATCAACAATGACATTCAACGTGGTCTCTTTGTCATAATCAAGACTGTGAGGAGGTAAGTTTGTATGTAATATATGTCTCTCACGCTCAACCCTAGAGTGCGACATCTTCCCCTTAACCATTCCATTAATATAAGAATGATTTTCTCTTGGTGCAACATCTTACAAACCTCCTTTAAGTCATCAACATCTTTCGAGGAAGCTTAAATGATTTTGAATGTTCCAGCTTCCGGGACTACTCCTTCAAGCATTGTATCTCTCTCTGCAAGTTTTTGATAACCTCCATAGTCTCCTAATATACTTCCTTTTGATGAGTAGGATCTGGATAATTTACATGTAATACCTCTTATTTTGTAATAATAGGTTTCGCCCTTGAGTCTCATGCGCACGCACGCCTTCAAACACATGTAGTATCTAATACCGAGATTATCTCTCGGGTGGGGATAAGTTCGAGAATCCAATGATCCTCCACAATACACTCGTACTCGAACCATTCCCATGCTTTTATCTATCTTGTGCTGATTGCGCATGTGCTCATACAAATATAGGAACTCCTCAAAATTGTGATTCTTTCTACAATAGGAGAAAATAATATTTTGAGGGCACTCATGTCTATAATGATCGGGGGATCTCGCATGTATAACAAGTTCCTCATGGGAATTCACCTCTTCCATTCTTTGCATCCTTGGCCTTTGAATCCTTCATGGTAACCTCTACCTCTACCATCTCCATCGAGCACATTTCATCGTGATTATGATTATGATGCTCACCTTGTTCTTTAGAATTTTTTGCAACACAAGTCCGACATTCACTAGTTTCAATGACATCATGAATCTGATCAATCAATCTGCAATTATCTGTATCATGTGTGGTAGACTTACAAATCTTATAGTAACAAGACACGTTCTTCCTTATCGTGTGCTACAACAAGGGGCACCTACTTGAATCATGATCCAGATGAAAGATCTCATAATCCAACAACATGATGCACACTAATTTACGAGGAAAATATCCTTAGTATGTCTTTCCACCTCATAATACGTACACCAAATACCTCTCGTGCATCTCATGGGCTGAATTAGCTAACAAATTTTCCAACTGATTTTCCATAGATGCAATCTGGGCTTCCAAAAATGGGATAACTCCAGTTGTCTATTCTCCTAATTACCTCAACACACGAGAGATTCCTCAAGTGTCTTGCTCATATTTGTAAAATTATTGTGTGAGAGCGCCCTCCTAAAAGGTGTGATCAAACCACCAATAAACCATTGAGCATTCTGGCTGGGGTGAATATCATAAGACAAATTTGATAACAAAGTTTTAAAGCATGCATCATACTCCCTTATGCTCTCGGCCGATACTTTGCTTAATATCCTTGGTGCACCGATGATTTTCTATTCAAACTTAGGTATATGAAACTCTAATAAGAAAGCATCATGCACCGTGATTTAGTGTACACAAGTATAGTTTGGATCATACTTCCTGTACCAACTATGTGCATGCCCTTGCAAAGTAGTAGAAAACTGACTTGACTTATGCTCTGGAGCTGTAATCCCCTTAACATGCCATAGTATCTCACACATATGCACATGCTCAGCTACATGTTCAATTCCTCTCGTATTGCAGTAGACAAAGAGACATCTCATATTAAAAATTCTTTGGGGTTGGTGTGGGTGTGCCCACCAAATCAGTAACCTATCTCATGTATTCCATCCACCTCTAGGACCACCAAAACCGCTAGATCTGAACCACTCGATCCTCCTCCCATGGTGGGCACTTTGGACTAAAGGATGTGCTTGCTTTATGTTCCAACAGATGTACTAAATTAAAATCCCATGGTTTGCGAAGTTGTGCTACTCCCGGATATGTTACTAATTTTCCATTCCGATGACGTGCCAAAAATATACCTCCAACTGGACCCTCAAATAACAATGATGATGTCTATGCCACCATAGATGAATATTCAATTTGATTAACTCCTAAATTTAATGGAAAATGAAATCTACATGTCGTTATTGAAGCACCTACACTAGCCTAATTCTCAATAATCTGTTTTAAGAACTGGAACACAAGCGCAAGGGCTAGGTCGCAGTGGGATTAGATGCATGCCCATGGTTCTTAGCCATTCTTCCTCAAACTCACTCTCATCTCGAATCCAAAGAGGGTTCCTACTATGCTTACCCAAATGGGGGAGTACCAGATTCTTCTTCTCCACATCTTCCATGCGAGCTATAAATCCTTCATGATCCATCTCTCTCCGCAACATCACGTTGCTTCACCAAGTCCCTCTTGCACATATTATTAAAATTAAGCCTCCTTTCTTCTCTCGAATTTTTTTCCACTAGGTCCATCATATATCACCACGCCCACTCCTACCCCTTCATGCAATGGGATTTATCTAGCTATATGTTGTGCCTCTAAATCCAAAGTTACAATCAAGATCTTAATCGTTAAAGGTATAACACTCAAATAAGATCCTTTGGGTTCGCACAAGAAATGGAACTCAACAACCTCTAGGTAGGAATAAGTAGAAACAACGTACTTCAAGGTGTAACTCGCAAAACACCACACCACTAATGATCTACAAGATGTGTCCAAGTCGATCGACATCATGCAAATTCTTGGAAGTCTTCCGTGTCCAAACAAGTTTTTATACCTCAATTTATCTTTGATGCGTATGCTAGCAGCCATTTGTACAACTTTATAAGGAAATATGAAAATAATGTCTCATAGAGCTTGTGATACTGATTCTCCTCAACCCAAGTGCATGCATCAAATTTAGGTCTAGTGTTAAATCCGTGAGGAAACTCTTCTTCTAAATTGTCTAGCCCTCTCTCAATGCTAACCAAAGTCAACTGGTATGTCTCCATCATGTAATAACTTGAAAAGAGGTCCCAACAACAGAACCAAAATATAGACTTTTATTTTACCAAACAGCCCAAGACGATCGACACATCACTTAGGTAGACTTGATCACTCACCCAAAGCACGCAATGGTACCAGGTTCCTCTTTTATGGCAGTGTTATCAAGGATTTAGCATGATAAACACACATATAATCTAATCCACAATAACCATTCAAAACTAAAGCACAAAAATCTAGGTCAAAACCATAGTGCATGAAGGATAAAACAAGAATTACTATTAGATTTTACGATGCAAGATCCATTTACAGATATGTCAATAATCGTTATCTAACCACACAGATCCATTGTATTAATCACCACACATCACATATGCTGAATACATACATATGAGTATCATCATAGTTCATACGCGACCATAAACCAACAACATAACCTTATAAGCATTCACGGATACTAAATCCATCTAAATCAATACACACACACACACACACACACACACACACACACACACACACACACACACACACACACAGGAGTGGGTAATTTCCCTTCACCACCTAAGCATCCTTAAAATAGGTTACATTCCAAGAATAGCTATGCTCCACTATAATATAAATACAAAAGCATGTAAGCTCTTCTAATAATAGATCTCCTATAGTTTCTGTAAGTTCGAGATCCTATTATTAGCTCAAAACACTGCATGTCACTTGATCTTCCACTAGTACCAAAATATATTTTGCTTAGTCTTCAAGTCTTCATGCCTTTGCGTGCTCTGCACTCAACCCTATCTTTAGCCCATCCATACAAAATGGCTAAGTACTTGAACTCATATTTTCCGTGGTGCGCCATTTTCTGCTACATTTCCACGTGTTCCTATGCACCCTATGTCCACACGCCCCAACCTTAAGTGTCTTCTTGATGACTTAGGTTATAATTCATCATCCCAACAACCTATTGAATCTTTTGATTCATTCTTTTGACTTGGACCTCATTTTCCCAAGTCATGTATTTAGGACTTATTGAATCCTTAAATTCCCTCCTTTGACTTGGACCTCATCCGCCCAAGTCTTGTACATCAAGACTACTTCAATCATGGATACATTGAAAATACTTCTAGCTACTCCTTTGACTTGGATCTTGTTTACTTAAGTATCGTATCTTAGGACTCATTGAATCATTTAATTCACCTTGTTGACTTAGATCTTGTCTCGCCTAAGTCTCATAAATCAAGACCATTCAACTTTCATAAACATGGACCTTTCTCTTGACGAGTTTATTGCAAACTCTCATCCACCTAATTTTAGACAAATCAAAAGTGTAAAAGAGAATAAAAATCCATATCCAACCCATCATTAAAGAACTATTTGAACATAAAAACGTAGAAGTAAATACATCTTATTCCATGTGTTCTCTCTACGCTAGGGAAGGATGCTTGCAATGTTAACTCATTTAATAAAAAAATTAATTGTTTCATCTATTGGTAGATATATTAATCATACCATTATCATATCTTCACATTCTTCACCTTTTACAACATAGGTTAACCTTGTTCCTATTGGGCATTGTGTGTCTTATCCTTGTTATAGTTCCTACCATTTCAGATCTTTTTACCTACGGTTTTTTCTTGAAGCTTACTGATGGCAACTCCTCCTTTCAAACAAGCTCTCTCTTTAAAAAAAATCTCTAACTTCTTTACTTGTAACTTTTAACTGTTAATCTCAATCTACGATGTTGAACCCTTGCATCCTACTAGTCACATGAGGCTAAGAATTGGAGGTAAATTGTTTTTTCCCAATAACAACAATATCAATAAATAAGCCAAACTTACTCTAAAATACATAAAAATATAAATCAATCCTTACACATTTCGTCCTTCACAATCTTTGGTGATGAGCCCATAATTCTTACTAGTAGTATGAGACTGGGAATGTAGAGAAATGCCCTTACTCACCTTCAAGTTGTCTTTGGTTTGAGCCATTGTCTCTTACGGTGGCATGCATGAGGCAAGATGTAGGGGTCCCTTTAAAAAACAAAAAAATAAATCAACCAACAAATAAAGCATTTAGAATCAAAAGTTCTTAATAAAAACATTTCAAGAAGTAATTTAGTCACTCGTGTTAAGAGAGACACTAATTCCTTCAACCAAATTTTTCCAATCAGTAGGCCATCAATGGATCTAAGTCTAGTCAAAACTTATAAAGTGGAAACATCTTGGAATCAGTCAGATACTCTTGACTGAGGATGCATCACATTTTTCTCACATGGATCATTGTTACACCTTGTGTGTTGGCTTCAATCATCTTCATTTTCATATCACTATTCTCCTCATTCTCCCATCCTTCGCGGATATTGGTGATGAGCCCTCACATCTTCCTACTTATGTGGAGTCATAAATGGAGTGATGTATCCTATCATTACATCATCTACATTTTTTTCAATAGACTAGAATGCTTACAATTGTTTGAACATGAGTTCAGATTGTGCACCCTTATCGAGTCAAAAAAATTCAAATATGTTTCTCAAAAACTCAAAAGCATTCAAATATGTTTCAAAAATACAAAAACATTCAAATATGTTCAAAAACAAAAACAATATAAAAATGGAAAAAACAAAACATTCAGATAATGTTTGACAAATTTCAGCAATTGAATAACACAGTTCAACAATATCACCATTTGACGGCGCTCCTCATGATCATTCTAGATCATATTTCAATAATCACTTTTCATGCGCATGTTGTATATATATACTTGAGGTAATTAATTACCCTTTCATAATATAACTTTGCTTAGGGCACACTTGGATTTCAAATTTTAATCCAATACAAATCAAACTTCAATGGGATTCAACAAGAGTTTATTTTGGAGTATTTATGCATCACTCCACTCTTCAGATCAATCCAATCTTCTCGCGTGCTAGGCTATCACTCGGGGGCATTCATATTTGTCTAGTTCTTTAATGTGGAACACATTTGAAGTGTCATTAGATGTCATTACTACAAATTGTGTTGTATTGTTGCGGTTTGTCAACATTATGATGATGCTTTTGCTTCTTTCAATTTTTTTTTCTTGTACTTTGTTTACCTTTGTTGTAGACAAATTGCTGAAAATTATTTACATCTTAGTTCACATATAAATTTGGTGTAGTTCCTTCCTGTTCATATTGAGTTTGTTTGCAATGCTTGTCTTGTGTCTTTGTGTCACTTGTATGTGTTGTGTTTTCATCTTGGTTTATTAAATAAGCCATGATATGTTTTCCTTTTGTTGTGTATTAAGGTTTGTTTACATTTCTTTGCATTTGTATTTTGAATTCACAATTTTTTTAAAATATATATTGAAAAATTCAAAAAAATCATATATTCAAAAATTCAAAAAACCATATATTCAAAAATTAAAAAAATCATAAATTTTTTTCAACAAACATTCAATCATCACGAAATCCTACAATTAGAAAACCTAAGAAATTATATTTCAACATTTCAACACAATCTTGATAAAGTCATACCTTTATCTACTACCCTAAATGACTGTTCCAATCTTACAACCACGTTTCTTCCCTTTGCATGGTTCCTAACTATGTTTGGGGAAGGTGACAAATTATTTTTCCGTTGCAATATCACTTCACCCGGCAATTTCTATCATATCGTTTGTAAAATAGATCCAACAAGAGTTTCTTTTGGAGTATCTAAGCATCACTCTACTCTTCCAATATGATCCTATTCCCACACCTTTCATACGTTTAGTGCTTGGGGACATTTTCATCTACTTAATCATCATTGTGGCATGCATTAGGGGCATAGCTGATTGTATTCTTTTTCGACATTGTGTTGCATTGTTGATGTTTATTTTTGGACCAATTACAAGTAGTGTGATAACATCTTGGTTCCTTTACAACCCTAATGCCTACAACTACTATGTATATTGGGTTTTTTTTCCTTTTTACCTTTTATTTACTTTGTGTTTGTTTTTTACGTGTATTTGGGTTAACCATCTTGATTACTTCATAATCATAGTGACAAATCTATTGTGCAATAGAAAAATAAAAGTTTCTCTTATATTTACACTCTCCAAATGATGCTCATGCTACAAGCACAATTCCTTCCATCCTTGTTCAAATTCCTTGTTTTCTTCCTATCAAATGGTTGTCTACCACTTTGCTACATCACCTACCTTCTTGATGGGACATTCCTTTCCCATTCTACTTGCTAGGCATATAAATACTTAACCACTTTCCTCTCGTTAATCAGATATCGTCTACTATCTTTAAAATGTTATTACTTCGCAATAACACTTTAAAGAGGGGAAAATGTAGACACCCTAAAAATACATTCATATTTCTAGCCTATTTCCATCCAATTAGAATTAATTAAATTAATTCTATCTTGTTATAATACACCCTTTTAGAATTAATTAATTTAATTATATTATTCTCTTGGAATTAATTAAATTAATTCCTACACCTCTTAGCTAATATAATTAAACATTTATTTATTTAAATGGTTAATTATCTCCTCACAATTAATAACTAATTAAATTAGTTATTTAATCAATTCCACATATCCTAGTTAACTACACTTGAATTCCACTTCCCTATTCCACTTGGACTCCACCTCAGATTCCTAGGAAGGTGGGGGCAATTAAGTTGGATGTACAACCACCTTCCTAGGTGTAACTTCTTCCATTCTAAATGTTTATTGCCCCTTCAAATATGTAATTCCACAGACCAAGTCTACTTTCTAGGTAATTATAATTATTAACCTAAAGCTTAGTCAAACTTTCATCCACCTTTCATGGCCTTACCCTTATTTATAAAAGCATATCATTTCCTTTGTAAACTCATCCATGGAAATCCATAAACAAATGTAGCAATTTTTTTCTCATTTTTTGTTTGAATCCTCATGAAATTTTCTCGTAACATTTAAAATTTATTGTTAGTGTGAAATCAAAGCACCCCAAATGAGTCGTCAGATCCACTTTTCTAAGGCAGATTCATTTGGTGTGATTACACAACATTGAGCTTTTCCCAAAGTGTGGGACCTTGCAGAATCGGAAAAGCTCTCCAGATTAAAGGTTGGTTCCTATTCCTCTATTTAGGTGCATACGTGAAAACTTGCAGAGGGCCTATTCCTAAACCTAATCTAAGTTTTACCAAGGAGACAAGGATAAAAGGGATACAGGAAATCAAACTAAGCTATAAGGTGATGCACCAAAGGAATGATGAACATTCATTTTGTTGATGGACACAAACCAAAAAAATGTGTACAATAACCAAGCACAGACAACCAGATCTATAATGAAAGACTAGATGAAAGAAAAAGAGACAAGAAAGGATCTAAAATCAATCACAGACGTGTTTTATTGCTCTACAGATTGATACAATGCATTACAAATGGCCAGGAGGTAGGAAACATATTACAATTCTGAAGGGAGGTCTGATACTCCACGAGTTCCTTTGCCAGAAGAAAGGGGAGCCTACAAAATGGGAGAATGTCCAACCCTTTACAATGAGTCCCAACCCTGTATTTATAGACTCAATCAGAGAGAAGAAAGAAAGAGAGAGAAGCGAGAAAAATAGGTTAAAGCTCAACTACTACTATTAATGTCTCCTGCAAAATCTACCCCCAAATCTACCTTGACTGCATCAATCTCTGGTTCGGTGCCTCAAAGAAGGAGGAAACGATGGAGCAGATCGAATCTGATCTAGTTGTTGGGGTAGATGGATCCCGCATTAATGGCCTTGAAGATGTTTTATCCATTTTCCTCTACCTAACCTCTCCAAACTTAAATTTTTAGATCTCCATGGCATGGATGAAGCTGAGATCTTTCCAACGGTGTCATATTTTCAATATTTTGAGCCCTGAGTCAAAAGATATGCCCCTTCGAAGTTTGTATCAGGTCTGTACAAAAGGGCGGAAAACCAGTTTGAAAAATGGGCCTCCTTTCGACCGCTGGTCCGAAAGTGGCCTCTGTATTTTTCTCTTAAAATGGCGTGGGGTGACACGTGGCTTCCTCTCGCCGGCCCGCTCAATTTATTTGTTTCGGCTAAGTTCTTTGCTCGGCGGGGTCATATTCCTTGTTCAAGGACATGCGGCAACCTGATGCTCGATTAGAAACACTCTCTCTATTAGATCTTTGATTTAGCACCATTTGGACACTTGACACTCTCCACTAGCCCCGCCACCATACATTGACTATTCAACCCGACTCTTATTCTCTTTTGATCATGGACACGTGGGGCTCCACGCTTGTTTGAAAACTTGATCAAGAATTTTCCTTTGAAGGAGCATCAATTTGACACTTGGAAGCCTCCGTAGGTCTTTGAAATTTTCAACGACCTTTCCCCTCCTTTTCAGGCCTTGGGATACGTGGTGAATCGGCATAGGTTTGAGCCTTTGCCTTTGGATATATCCTTGGGGAAGTGTCACTTGGACACGTGGCAGTCTCCACCCATACTTCTATACTTAGCCTTTTCCAAGGCCCACCCAATCTACCTTTTGACCTTGTTGACCATTTTCTATGTGGAGGGTGGCGCAAGTTTGAGCCTCCACCTTAGATTCCCATTTTGGAATTGCCTTTGAGATGACACATGGCCCCTTCTACCGAGTTGGATACTTTTCAACGGCTATGTTACTTTGGGGCTTTAGATGTGTGGAAATTTGGCACTCATTTAAGCTTCCCTTTTGGATTCAACTTTAGAGAAGTGCCATGTAGACATATGGCTCTCTCTACTGCCTCCTCCATACTTAGTCGATTTTGGACTTTTTCGAATCAAGTTTGAGCTCGAAAACTTTGAATCTTCACCTTTCTTTCCCCCTCTTGCTCCTGGCTTCTCTGTGGCACTACCCCTTCTTTTCGGGCCTTGCTATTCTATTTGTCGAGCCCATCTGTAGCCTGTAAAATGGATTTAAGACATGGAAATGGCTCAACATAGTCATTCTTCTAGTATAGGGTTGTTTAATCTTTCTCAGTCCCCGCCACTCCGTTGTTGAGTCTTTTTGTGACCTATTTGCAAGATCCAAATGTGATTTCTCAGGTTCTTTCTATGTGGGGTCATGGCTGATCCAATATTTTACCCGAGGGGGTGAAATATGGATAACAATTTGGCCAATCATAGGGGTATCTACCTGTTAGATGAAAAGACCACTTGCCTTGTCATATCCATTGGTCATGGAGTCAAGAACAACGATCGATACCGAGCCTTCCTCTGATTCATGAGCCCGATTGTTGGCACTCTCAATTTTCATGAGAAATATCGAAATGATGGTTTCTGAGAGTAGAAAATTGCTTTGACTCGAGGCTTCATCTGTCTCTCTAAATGGACTGCATAAGAGCAATAAAACAACACCACAACTATATACAAAATTTGAAATCATACATGTTCCAAGTAGAACATTCGAGTGTGCAAAGCAACCTAAACTACAACAAGAAAATGTGCACAAGCACTTAGGGGAAAAATAAATTAAACTAATATGTATAAGGTGAGGACCTTCCTTCTAGTAGCAGTGTTTAAGATAGATTCCATTCACTGGAATCTGTAACTCCTCATCATCCAATGTAGACAATTGGAAAGGATTTCTACTTTTACATCTTGTGACCATGTAGGGGCCACTCAAAATGGCATCAAACTTGGAATGCCTTCTGGTTTTCCCAATCTACATCCCATTTCAAAACTAGGTCTCCTTCCTAGAAGGTCCTTGCTCTTGCCTTCTTGTTAAAGCATTTCTTAATCGAGGCCTGATCCTTCTCGATGCAGCCTAGAATTCTCGGATAACACCTAGTCGCACTGGCACATCACTCGGCCTAGGCCGAGCGCTCACCCGAAGCGCGCAAAGGTATCAGTGTCCTCTTTAGGGTCTTTGTAGCAGAATGGTAGCATGATGAAGTAGTATAACAAACATATATTTAGAAACTAATCCATCTATACATCGTTGCACCGTACTAGATCTATAAGCACTTAAGTATAAATCATCATGATAACAATAGTATACAATGACAAACATATCAGACACTATTGTTCGACCAATATTCTTCATATATTCATCATACCAACAATAAAAAAGCTTTATACAATACCAGACATGCGTGCATGGATCTGTTATAATTATCCAGTCTCATGCACTCATGTATCTCTAACCCTTCAAAGTAGTATGTGTCCCTGTCTATCTCTTACTAAGTAATTCATTACATATATATAGGGTGGGGGACTAGCCCTTCACCACTTAACTCTACCAAAATAGGTCGCATGCTAATAATAGCCACGCGCCTTTTACAACTATAGCCATACATGCAAGTATGCTATCTATAGATCACTGATAGTTAACTATAGTGGTGGATCTATTCTTAGCTTATGTCCATGCAAGAGTGATTTGACATGCTCTTTGAAATCTCCACGAAGAGTGGCATGCAAGTCTCAACATCACTTTGTGTGCTCCGCGCACCAAACTCTAAAAATAGCTTTGATCTCCAAAATCAGATAAGTCCGAATGTCCGACTCTACACCTCCATGCGCGATGCCTTCCTATACCTTCACGCCTTTCCTGCTGTGTTGTTATCCCACATGGACTCTATGTGTGAGTTCTACTAAGTGTTTTCTCTGATCAACATTACCCCACCCTAATCTCATTGTAGCCCTGATAATGGTGATGTCCAAAACTTACACAAAGAATGGATTAATAAAGAATGGTTGAATAAGGTATACACAACAAAAACTGTTCAGGCCTCAAGCTCCTCCGTTTCATTCTAAAGCAGTAACTCTGGATATTACTCTTTTATATCTGCTTCCAAGTTCTCCCACTCTATCAACACCATTCCTACCTTCTCTGACACATCTACAATGATAGACTCTAGCTCACCCATAGTTAGCTTTCCCTACTAATTCTGTATCACAAGCATTATGCTTGACATAGAGGTTTACACCCCTTCCAATATATCCATCTTTTGAGCAATGAGCTTTCCAAGCTCATCTAACCTTTCCTTATGCGGTGCCTGTGCCGCAACTAGTGTCTCACGCTTCTGCTTCACCAGGATTAATCATTCAATGCGGCCTAGGGTTGCATCCTTCATATCCTTTTTCACTTCATTATCTTCCTCCAATGTTTTTACCATGATCAACACATCTGGAGCTGTGCATATCATTACTACATGATCAACTTTCTTCAACTTCATCGCAGATGGCTTGCAGTAGGCCTTCATAAGTAACAATATTTCTTACTATTGCAGCCTGTGCTTTCTCTACCTCTTCTCGGGGTCCTTGGGCTGCTCTATCATGTGCACCTTTTCATCCTCCAATACTAATTTTATCATTGTCTTTACGTAGTGCATCATAGAAGGAAATTATTTTGGTACTTGGGATTCCAAATGCGGGTGTACCTTTAGGACATCATCTCCAATTTCCTCCGCCACACTAATAAAAGTGTCTTATTTTCTCTTGATCAGGTCCTTTTCCTACACTTGGCGCACTATCTCCACATCCTTAGCTTTGACTTCTCTCTCGAGTGATCTAATGGTAGCAGATTTATCAACATTTCTTCTTGCTACTTCATCAGCAGATACCTTTACAGAGCATTGCTTACTACGGTCATCTGTCATCACCATTAGCTTGATTGTCATGTTCCTTATTTTAGGTGCCTTCTTCAATCATCTTGACATGCATGATTCTTCACTGACATCAAAGTATGGCTCATCCATATGCATTTGCATTGACCATGAAAGTTACTTCCATGTACACGCAGTGTCACCTTGTCCTCATCTCCATGAGAACCCATTTGAATAGATCCTTCTGCTCGATGGTGCTCTGCGAAACCAAGTGTGAACAATCAACTTTGGGTCTTCTGCATATCCCATTGTATTGGCATCCTCACTTGTTTGACGGGATCTTGGCCTTCTTGGAATGGCTACATCAAGGTTAGGAATACTAGATGTATCCTCACCCTTGTCTTGTGTGGCCTCTGATTGTTCCCCTTCTCCTCCATCCATTTTCTCCTCCTCCTCGTGTTGAGGCTCCTCTTCTGCTAGAGATGAGGGCACCTTCTCCTCAGATTATTTTGCTTCCTCACCTAGCATGAGTTTTCTTCTTTTCTTCTCCTCTAGCTCCTTTACTTGCTGGGTTTCTCCTTGCACCCTTGTGCGCTTGAATACCTTCTTAAATATTTGGTCACCCTGCTCTTCCCCAGTAACTCCTTCTCCCTATGAAGCCATCGTACGCTCCTTCTCCTTTTGGCCAGATGGCTGCTTCCTCCTCCGCACCAAGCCGCCACTATCCTCCTGCTCTTCATCCTCTTCCTCATCATCTTGCTTGGGTTCAGAGGGCCTAGGTGTTGAGACATTCTCCATGGTATGCTTCCCCTTCGGTGGCCCTAGAAGCACAAACTCATTTTCCACATACTTGTTATTTTCCATTTTTAGCTTAAGTTGAAGGTATATCAACACGGCCCCGATATCCACAATGGAAAGTGTCTCTAGTTTAATGCTCAAAATCTCTAAGATAATACTCTCATTGTATGCATTCTTCCCTGGATATCCATATGTTTTCCACAAGGTGTGGTATTCATAGTCCACCTTGTCTGCATTAAATACTAACCTTCATGTGTTAGTGAACCAATGAACTAAAGCTTGGAAATATCACGTGGAAAATGCATAAGGCAGTTTACACTAGGGCTCCATGACCCATCTACCATTGGAAAGCGCACAATACAAAAGTGTTGGTAGACTACAAACTGTGCTTGCTTCCCTAGAACCGAAGGTAACTCCTTGGGTATACGCCATTCCTCTTCAAATGACACATGGAGCCTATCATACCACATCTCCACTCGCTCCTTTACCTCATCTGTCATAGACCCCTTACATAGATACTTGTTGAATCGTTCAGCTGGAGACTTTGATTCATGGGGTATTCCCATATATTCTCTTTTGGGCCATCTGGTACCCCAATCTCCATGAATACCAAACTTAGCAAAACATAGCCAAAACTTATCTTGTTTCCTGCGCGTGCTTCCTCTACTATTTGCTCTGTAATGAAGCCGACAATGTTGTAAGTGACTCCTTCTGACATGTGCTTTGCCACATGCAGCCACATAGAGTTAACTTGTGACCAACAATCTTGGTCATTCAACTTTGTAATCAGTGTGCTGCTACTTGTACTCTGGACAATATTGTTTATTTATCAATGTCCATTCCGTGTGGTCCTTTCTGGTAGCCCAGTGCTTTGTGTGTCTCCAAAATGGCACTCTTGTCAGCTAGGTCAATCTTAATATCCTCGCCTATTTCCTTTAATCTAGTTACTGTGGCAATAAGAATGGGTGTCAATCTTACCCTCCATCCTGCAAAATAGAAAAAGTCCTCATGGACTCGGCTCATCAGCCATCTATACAATGGTGCATATTTCCCAAAGTATGGGAGCTCATATAGCTGGTAGACACCAATCCTCTTCAGTAGCCTTTCCCCAGCATCATCATATACTGGCATGCCATCCTCAGTTCGTCTATTCATTCGGGAGGTGAGCAAGTCATCTAATTTCTTCTGGTTATCCTTGGTCTAGTGGTTATACTCACTTATCTTGCTCTGTTGTATGTGGGTATCCCATTCCTGGCCCACAATTACTTCCTCAGGGTACTGCATCTCTGAAAAATTACTTTCTGGGGCCATCTCTTCCTCTTCTTCTACTACCACCTTCTTCTTTTCCTTTATTGGTGCTGCTTTCTTCTTTGGAGCCATTCTTCTCTTTGGGTTTTTTTTTCTAGACCTTCTTTGCAAGTTTTTATTAGTTTCCTTCAAACCCTAACTCGATTCAACTGTGCCCTAATTTGTAATTGTGAAATCATGCACCCTAGCTCTGTTTTGTCACTCTGCTTCATTCAAACCCTTCTCATACGGGGATACAAGCCTTTCTAATACACAGATCTGTCTTTCACACTGGTTTGCTTGCTTCGCACCTTGAATCACTTTACTTAGCTCTTCACACGTAGTTCTTTGTCGAATTCTCATAGTCACAAGGGTAAAAATGAAATCGTATCCCATCCTTATATAGATTTCCACTTTTTGTTGCATTAATTACTCCTCCACCTACCAAATTCTCCTCATTTATTACCCATTTTTGTCATTTCGCGTGGTACATCTTTGCGCCAAAAGCTATAACCTTCTAGCATGCCTTTTTACCCTTTGTTATAGACTTCTCTTCAGTGCGTGCTCTAGCACCCGAGTACCTCGTCACTGCACCATCTCCTGGTAGTTACCATGGCCACCGCTTACCTTGCGTTATACTTTCCCTCATTCATCTCCATCCTTGGTTATCTTTGAGAAGCAATATTTTGTCAATCACCCTTAGTAACCTTCTTTCTCAACACCCACAACATTAAATCTTCGCAACATATACCTGAGAGTCACCAAAAATCCACCCCACACTAAAAGTATGTGCAGTCCTCTGTGCATCAACATGCTTCATTTTGTAGTTAGCTTCATGTGCGCAAGCGTGCTTATGACACAAACAAGAACTAAATTGACAAAGCATAGTGACGATGAAAGAAACACATTAAGGGAATGCAGAAAGGGAAACCTAATCTATCTGGTAATACTACCTTATTACAAACACCAAGAAGACTTATTTATAGTAGGGCTTCAACCTACTCCCGTTAAAATAATCGGGCAGCCTCGTGCCATCAATTGCTTCTAATTGGAAAGCACCTGACTCAAGTATATGAGTTATAATATATGGCCCCAACCAATGCACCTTGAGCTTCCCTGGATGGCGCAAAAACTTGGAGTCATATAGAAGTACCATTTGTCTAACCGTAAGTTTCTTATCCCTGATATGTCTATCATGCCATGCCTTTTGGTGTGCTTTCTCTTGTTTCTGACTCCAGCATGCTATGGCTCGGCACTCATCTAGTTGAACCATCTTCTCAATCCGTTCTTCTAAGGCTTACTCATCAACTAGACCTCCAACACATGCAATGCACAAAGAAGGTAACATAAATTCGATAGGAAGAATAGCTTCCGTGCCAAACACCAATTGAAAAGTTGTGGCTTTGTTCAATCTCTTGTATGTTGTTCAATAAGCCCAAAGAACAACAAATACTTTATCATCCCAATATTTCCTTCCAACATCACAAATATTGGTCAATGTGTGGCTCAAAATCATTTTAAAATCCTTATAGCTTCCCTATTTCCCTAAGGGTGATAGGGTGTAATCTTATGGTGGGCAACCATAAACTCATCTAATGTAATTCTTATTGTCTCATTTAGAAAATGTGTGCCCCTATCACTTGTTAAAATTAAAGGATAACCATACCTTGTAAGAACATTCTCCCATAAGAACCTTGTTGTCTGTAGCCACCGTACAAGATTTACTTTGTAGGTGATACTTCTACCCATCGGGTAAGATAATATATACAAGTGATGATATAACATGATCCAATCCTATGCGTGGCTGGTGAAATAGGCCCGACAAAGTCAATCACCCATTTCTCAAAGGGTTTTGCACTTGTAATTGGTCATAAAGGCATCTCATCCCTTTGTCTCTAGTCAACCTAGACATTGACAATGGTCAATTGCCTTACAATACTCTTTAGAATGATTGTACAATGTTTCTCACCACAAACCAACAAGTAGGATCTTGCGCCTTTGTGATATCACTGCATAGTGGCCACCTGTAATACCACCATGTGTTTCTTCCATTATATCCTTTCATATATGCTCCAATACACAACGGCATAACACCTCATATGAAGGCCGGTTCCTATTCCTCTGTTAGTGGATGCACACATAAAAATGCAGAGGGTCTACTCAAAACCTAATCTAATTTTCCAAGGAGACAGGGGTAAGAAAATGCATAAAAATAAACCTAAACTAACAAAGGTGATGCACCGAGGAATGAAGAACAACCTGTCTTGCCAATAAACACAAACTATTAAAATGCGATGCAAGATCATGCATGATAATGATTTGCAAAGTGAAAGATTAGGAAGATGCAAATAAACACAGAGAGGGTTGATAATCATCCACAGACATGCATTATTTGTCCAAAGATTGATACAATACACCACAAAATGCCAAGAGACAAGGTTGCATTACAGTTTTAGATAGGAGGTTTGAACTCCACAGATTCACCTGCCAAAGAGAAGAAGGGAGGGGCAAAACAAGAATGTCCAACCTTTAGAAAGAAGCCCCTCCTTACAATTTATAGGAATAATGAGAGAGGGAAGAGAGAGAAATTCCAAATCTACCCCAACCACCGCAGGTTGTATTTAATTCATCTCATTATGGTGGTAGGTGAGAACCCTAGCGACCCCCAAAAGTGGCTAACTGTATTTTTCATTTTTAAGAATTTTTTCTCACCCAATTAAAGATATCTAGTTGTAGTTGGATAGAGGACCTCGTAAGCTTTCCAGAAAGTCCAACCTTGCATGAATCCGAGCTCCCAGTCAAAAGTTATGGCCATCTGAATATCTCGCGCTGTGGTCTCGCTTCTCGCAAAGACTCAAAATGTCGCCTCCCGAAGGTGCGCCTTGGCACATTCATGTGTGTGTCGACATCCTCTTACATGTGCCAAGGTGCAACTTTTCCTGTGTCGACACTCCGTGTCATGCGCCATTTCTGTGTGCCAAGGCGCAACTTTTCCTGTGTCGACACTCTGTGTCATGCACCATTTCTGTGTGCCAAGGCGCAACTTTTCCTGTGTCGACACTCCGTGTCATGCGCCATTTCTGTGTGCCAAGGCGCAAACTTTTCTTGTGTCGACACTCCGTGCGTCATGCGCCATTTCTCGTGTGTGCCAAGGCGCACGACTTTTTTCGTGTCGACACTCCGTGTCATGTGACACCATTTCATGTGCCATTTGTGCCAAGGCGCAACTTTTTCTGTGTCGACACTCCGTGTCATGCGCCATTTCTGTGCGCCAAGGCGCAACTTTTTCTGTGTCGACACTCCGTGTCATGCGCCATTTCTGTGCGCCAAGGCGCAACTTTCTCTATGTCGACACTCCGTGTCATGCGCCATTTCTGTGCGCCAAGGTGCAACTATCTTCATATTCTTCTGCTTGTCTATATCCTCCCAAGGGGGGATATATATACAACAATTGGCGACTCAACGGGATCACCTGCCTGCTAGGTAGAAGATCAGTGGCCTTTTAGTAATCCATTGGGCATGGAGTCATAAGCAATAACCTGAAACCAACCTGATATCTGATCCCGAGCCTGATACCGCAACTTCTTCTCTGACAGCACTCTGAACTGTAGAAAACAACCTGAGAGCAGCAAAACCTGTGCCAGAGCACTTAGGGAAAATGAAACCTAACTACAACAAGACAATGTGCATACGCACTTAGAGGAATTGAAAACTAAGCTAATATTTACAAGGGTAAACCTTTTCCTTTTTAGTAAAGAATGTTTAAGATAGATTCCGTTAACTAGAATCGGAAGTTCCTCTCCATCCAATGTAGACAATTGGAAGGCATTACTACTTTTACATCCCGTGACCATGTAGGGGCCACTCCAAATGGCATCAAACTTGGAATGCCTTCCTGGTTTTGCTCGATCTGCATCCCATTTTAGAACTAGGTCCCCTTCCTGGAAGGTCCTTGCTCTCGCTTTCTTATCAAACCATCTTTTTACTAAGGCCTGATCCTTTTCAATCGCCTGAACTGCATGTTCTCTTATTTCTTCCAATTCCATCAACTCTGCATACCTAGCCTCCATTGGTTCGAACTCAGACAACTCCAATTGCTTCATGAGCTCCAATGCTGGCAATTCTAATGATATAGGCAACACTGCCTCTTTCCCATATACCAACTTGTAGGGAGAATTACCTGTAGATCTCTTTGGCGTTATCCTGTCAGCCCATAATGCTGATTTTAGCTTGGTATGCCATGTCCTTTGGTTTTCATCTAGAGTCCTTCTGATGATTCTTAACAAATTCTTGTTCGTGGACTCTACCTATCCATTACCCTGTGGGTAATAATTTGAAGAGGTGCTCAAATAGATTCCATTCTTGACAGCCCATTCTGTAATCTTGGAACCTATGAATGCCAATGCATTATCTGATATGATAGTGGCCGGCACACCGAACCTGGTCACTATTCCTTCATAAAAGTCTAGTATGTTAGACTCATTTGCTTCCTTGAGCGCTACTGCTTCGGTCCACTTGGTGAAATAGTCCGTTGCCGTGAGAATCCACTTGTGGCCTTGGCTTGAGTTTGGGTTGATGACCCCGACGAAGTCCAATCCCCATTGCATAAATGGTTGGTCAATCAAAATTGGGTGCAATGGAAGCGCTGCTAGTCTTTCTTTTCCCGTGAAGAGTGCACATCTCTTGCACTTTCTTATCCATGTATAACAGTCACTGAACAATGTGGGCCAATAATACCCTGCCTTCATTATCTTGAGAGCTGTTACTCGTGGGGTGAAATGTCCTCCGGAATCTCCATCGTGAAAATCTCGTAACACCCTCTCAATTTGACCTGTCCCAATGCACCTCAGTAGAACTCCATTGATGTCTTTCTTAAACAAAACACCACCAACAAGCACATATGGAATGGCTTGTAATCTGAAGTATCTCCTCTTTGCTTTTCTCATTTCTGGAGGGCATAGGCCTGTCTGTAGGAAGTGTATCACATTCTGAGTCCAACAGGGAGTGGGCACATCATCATTTTCTTGTTCTTGGTTATCCTGTAGTACCAAGACAACCTCTTTTTCATCACCTGCTTCAACTTGTTGACTCAAGGCTAGCTGCTCACATAGTCCCTTCCCACGTACTAGTTTGGTGACCTTGATCTCGATGTCATATTCCATGACACGAGTTATCCATCCTGCACGTTTCTCATTCAGATCCTTGTTTAGAAGGAAGTCCCTGACTCCCGCATGAGAGACCAATAATTGGATCTTGTTGTTTGAGACTAGGTGCTTGAATTTCTTTAAGCTCCCGACATCGCAAGGACATGCTTTTCAATGAAAGAGTACCTAGTTTCGTATTCCTCCAAGCCTGATCAAGAAAGCAATCGGTTGTTCTAATCCTCCCTTGTTTTGTTGTACCAGGATTGCAGAAATCGTGTCCCCACCACCAAAGGCATATAGCACGAAGTCCCTGGAGAAGTCTGGATTGACGAGAGTCGGAGCTTGAGATATAGCCTCTTTTATTGCCTCAAAACTTGCCTTGCCTTCAGATGTCCACTTAAATGCCATACTCTTCTTTAACATCAGCGTTATTGGCTTCACAAGAGCTGCAAAGTTTGGAACAAACCTGCGTACAAAATTGATCCTTCCTAGGAAGCTTTGAAGAGCCTTCTTATGACTTGGCAATGGCAACGCTCGAATTGCTTCAACTCTCTCTGGGTCGATCGTCAACCCTTCCTTTGAAACAATATGGCCTAGAAGTTTTCCCTCGTGAGCCAAGAATATGCATTTTTTGGGATTCAATGATACCCCAAATCTTCTACACCTCTGAAATACTTGCCTCAAATGACAGAGGTGATCCGCTGCATTTTTTGAGAATACAGTGATGTCGTCAAGATATATCAAAACTATTTTATTGATCAACCCCTTAAATGCCATATCCATTGCCCTTTGGAAAGTGGCCCCAACATTTGATAGCCCAAATGGCATCTTTTTGTAGGCATAGGTCCCCCATTTGGTGGTGAAAGTCATCTTGAATTGGTCATCTTCTTTCACCATCACCTGATTGTACCCTGAGTAGCCATCTAGGAGAGAGAATCTCTCTGAACCGGATACTACTTGCAATATTTGTTCCATTGAAGGAAGTGGGTAATGATCTTTGAGAGATGCCCTGTTTAGGTCTCGGAAATCCACGCACAACCTGATTTCTCCACTCTTCTTCCTGACCGGAACCAAGTTTGCAACCCAGCTTGAGTGCTTGATCGGGAATATAATGCTTGCCTCTATTAGCTTATTTAGTTCTTTCTTCATTAGAGGCTCAATGTGAGGGTTGACTGGTCTCTGCTTCTGCCTGATGGGCTTAGCATCCGGATCCAATTCTATGGTATGTTGTGCCAAATTTGGATCGAATCCTCTTAAGTCTTCATAGCTCCAAGCGAAGACATCTGGAAATTCTTGGCAAAGTTGTATGAAATCTGATTTCTCCTGCTCAGTGGCCACTTTGCCAATTTGAAGTGTTTTGCCTTCCCCAACCGGAATTGGCTCTGAATCTTCTCTCTTGACCTGTATGTTTGCCTTTTCCTTACGAAATCGGTCGTTAGGGTCAAGATAGACTCCAATGTTACCAAACCCTTAGAAGCTTGTTTGTCCGCACTGTACTACTTGATCCCCATCGCTGCTCTAATGCATCCGATTCCTAGCTGAAAATTCAGCCTCTTCTTGTAAGAAATTGACGATCTGTTGATCGTTCTCAAACACCTGCCAGCTTGTGTTATTATCTGGAACTGCTGGCCTCACAATCACATGGATATGTGGCTGTGTTTTTCCCCTTCTGATGTTGTCAACCACATCAAACGTTGCTCCAATCACGAGCCTATCTCGCGACTTCATTTTTCTTCCCGGGTATGGACACAATGTCAAAGCTTCAAATCCTCAATGAGGTCCCATACCCTATTCTTGTAGCTCCTCAGCAAGTCATTCTTTGTAGCATGTTGTCCCCTAACTTGGTTGACAATCAACTCACTATCTCCAAACACCTGCAAGTTCTTTATGCCCCTTTTCCTGGCCCAATGAATTCCATGAATCAATGCTTCGTATTCAGCCGTGTTGTTCGAACAGGAAAACTGGAAACGAAAAGCTGAAAAATATTTGATGTCTTGTGGTGAAATCAACATTGCACCACCTCCAGCACCTTGTCTGCTTCTCGAACCATCGAAAAATAATTTCCAAACTTTGTTTTCATCCTTTTGTTCAGGCTGAATGATGTCGGGAATGGGTGAATTTTTTTCTTCGTATACAATACACGCCCAATTCGATTCTTCAATTTCCTGTATGGGTCAAATTCATGACTCTTGTTTGCCCATTCATCCAAAGTTAAATCAGGAATTCCCTCGACCTTAGTACCTGTTTCTAGATCACTTGAACACTCCTCTTGGTCAAAAGCCGAGCAATTTATATTGATAGGATTTGGTACATGAGGCTCAATATGGAAATTGGCAATTGGTTCTGACCTGATTGTTGCTTTGGCTCCATACCTTGTCCTAAAAATCATGTGTGACCAATCTGCAGATAAATATCCACCGATTTTTGCAAAGTGAAGTCTCTTGATAGACACAACGCAAAGAGTGGCGGAAGGTCAATCATGCACACATCTGCAGTAATCGTAACATTAGGACAGGAATGTAGTGTTAGGCTTAACCTTGATGACTCCAACAGTTCCTACCGCTGCTCCATCTAGTTGCATTTACTCCTTTCAAAGATCGGCTCATATTTCAAACCCAGCTGATCCGCTATTTGCTTGGCATCACCGAACTACTTGCCCTTAATCAATCATGCAATTGTGTACTAATTTATCCCCGATGATTAATGAAATATAGAATGGTGGGGGTTTTAACTTTACCTTGTTGTCCTCCATGATTCCCTTCAGGCTGAGCAACATTCGTGAGGACCTTCTCTTGCATATGGGCCTGTTGGTTCGAAGTTGACCAATTCTTCATGGCAGCTTGTAGAAGATCTCTTTGTCCTGGGATGGATAAAGATTCCCACATTGATATATTCATGTTCGTCTTCTTCATTTGATCAATGATGTTGAAAGGGGATGAATTGTCCTTTTGTTGTCCCTTACTTGGTGCAAACTTTTCTGGAGCTTGAGCATGTGCGTGTGTTGCTACAACAGGTACCTTGGGTTGATTTTGCACATTTGGAGCTGCGTTTGGTCTACTGACCCCTTGTTGTGTAAGAGTGGGTTGAGAAACAACTGGATTACACGGTTGTCCCTCTCCTATATTTCTCTTCTTTGACCGTGTGTTGGCAGCCACGCCTTGAAAAGGCTATTGGTTAACTCCACAGAAGTCTTCCGTTTGCCAATTTGCCAATGTGGTTTCTGTTGGAGGTCCTTCTTGCTGCGTTTGTTGCTGTTGATTCTCCTCCTGGCTTGGTTCTTGAGCAACACCAATGGTTTGCACCATCAAGGCCTGATTTAGTGCACCATTGAAACATGCTGACTGATTGTGAGGTAGATTGCAAGGGTAACACCAGTCGTACTCCTGTGCCATGTTATTTTGTGTCGGGACCAAAGCTCTTGAGGACGTTGTTGCATTTGGATCATACGGTCGAAATGGCCTGGCAGCTTGAGGTTGTCCTTGGTTTTGGTTTTGATTTGCAGCCTGAGGTGGTGGTCTATTTTGTTGGTATGGGGCCTAGCTTGTATCGTGCTTGAGGCCGATATGGTCCAAGCACTTTGAGCTTGTTGTCTTTTGATAGTCACAAGCTCATTTCCAAGGTTCTGCAATTGTTTCATGACCTCCTGCAATTCCTTTGAAGTATTTGAAGAAGTCGACGCCTCATTATTGCTTTGATTTCTAGGAGTTGGAATGGGATTCAACTCTGGTGCTTGGCTGGTTGTAGGATTTCCCATATCCGGATAGAGAGGCATTGGTGGCCTTGGTGCAAGCTTCACACTGGATCAAACAGTTCTCGCTCCGATATAATGTGTGTCGTAGGCCCCCGGCAGATGTTGTCCCTCCCATTGATTGGATCATCATGGCTATGTCTGAATTTATAGCCTTTAAGAAATAAAGGAATGCTCCTTCGGGTTGGTCTAACGGCTATTGGAATCCTGTCCCATGTCCGTTGGAATCTAAAGTTGAAATCTGCCATTTGTTCGTTAGGAGCCCTTTTGATTGTTGTCAGCTGTTCCAATAAAGATAAATTGTCCGCCCTCTCCCCGAATTGGCTGCAAAGAGCAGAACAAAGTTGGTTCCAATTCGTAATAGACCCTGCTGTAAGGCTCCTAAACCATTGTAAGGCCTTGCCTTTGAAAGATGAAGCCAACAGCTTGACCGCAACATCCATTTCATTTATTTCGTGAATTGCACATGCATTAGCAATATCCTGGATGTGATCAATAGGAGTAGTGTGATTTTCTCCTGTGAAATAGGGTATGTTCTTTAGTGCTGCAACCGGAATTTGATTCTCGAGCATTTAGGGCAAGTGGACTACTACCCGTGAAATTGACAAAGGGATTCGGTGGTAGATGTGCCATTATGATTGGCCTAAGAACCCTGGTCGATGCGAGAAAAGGCCTACCAGGTGGAGGTGTAGACAAAGTCCTGTTAGGTGGAGATGGTGATCTTTGTGGTCTTCTTCCTCTCCTTCCTCTACCTGGTGAAAGTTGCAAGTGGAAAATAGCCCCTCTTCTCGGTATTGGACCTGGTTTGAATTCTTCTCATATGCCTGGGCAACCTTTGCTGCTACACCGCTGAATTCTATCCCTTTCGGAGTCGCCAGATGTGTTAGAAAGTGAGCCTCAAAAGGCTAGATCCTGCCAAGTTACACACCAAACCTGACAATCTTTAAAAATAGAAATTTGAAAGACCTGTATTTTTTGATATTTTAGAGTTTGGAATGGGATTTGGAATGACAGTCCCGAAAATCCAAAAATGCCAGACTTCCGAAAACCCGAAATCCGAAAATCAGAAAACCATGAAATTTTGAAAGTCAAAATCTCAAAAATCTAAGAATACCCTTTTGAAGATTATCCCCCGATCTATCAACTGGTGAAATTTTGACTTGTTTCAAGCAAGTTAAGTCCTTGAAAATTGATTTCAAAGTTCAGCCTGGAAGGTGAAAAAAAATCGAAACTGTAAAACCTGCAATTTTTAAGTCCGAATTTCTTGAAAGTTCCTTCAAATCTTGATGGAATGACCTCTTGGTCCCACCGGGCATGCCAAAACTATTGATGGTGAATCACAAGCACCTCGAATGTCTCGAAACTCGATGGGCTGAGACTCTCAGTGTGATTGCATAACATGGAGCTTTTCCCAAGTGTGGGACCTTGCGAAATCGGAAAAGCTCTCCGGATGAAGGCCGGTTCCTATTCCTCTATTCAGATGCACACATAAAAATGCAGAGGGTCTACTCAAAACCTAATCTAATTTTCCAAGGAGACAGGGTAAGAAGATGCATAAAAATAAACCTAAACTAACAAAGGTGATGCACCGAGGAATGAAGAACAACTGTCTTGCCAATAAACACAAACTATTAAAATGCGATGCAAGATCATGCACAGATAACAGATTTGTAGTGAAAGATCAGGAAGATGCAAATAAACACAGAGAGGGTTGATAATCATCCACAGACATGCATTATTTGCTCCAAAGATTGATACAATACACCACAAAATGCCAAGAGACAAGGTTGCATTACAGTTTTAGATAGGAGGTTTGAACTCCACAGATTCACCTGCCAAAGAGAAGAAGGGAGGGGCAAAACAAGAATGTCCAACCTTTAGAAAGAAGCCCCTCCTTACAATTTATAGGAATAATGAGAGAGGGAAGAGAGAGAAATTCCAAATCTACCCCAACCACCGCAGGTTGTATTTAATTCATCTCATTATGGTGGTAGGTGAGAACCCTGCGAACCCAAAAGTGGCTAACTGTATTTTTCATTTTAAGAATTTGTTCTCACCCAATTAAAGATATCCAGTCGTAGTTGGATAGAGGACCTCGTAAGCTTTCCAGAAAGTCCAACCTTGCATGAATCCGAGCTCCCAGTCAAAAGTTATGGCCATCTGAATATCTGCGCCAGGGTCTGCTTCCTGCCAGCACTCAGAATGTTGTGCCTCCTGAAGGTGCGCCTTGGCGCATTCATGTGCATGTTGACATCCTCTTACATGTGCCAAGGGCATAACTTTTCTGTGTCGACACTCCGTGTCATGCGCCATTTCTGTGTGCCAAGGCGCAACTTTTCTCTGTGTCGACACTCCGTGTCATGCGCCATTTCTGTGCGCCAAGGTGCAACTTTTCCTGTGTCGACACTCCGTGTCATGCGCCATTTCTGTGCGCCAAGGCACAACTTTTCTGTTCGACTCGTGTCGACACTCGTGTCATTTGTGCGACACTTTCATGCGCCAAGGCGTAACTTTTTCTGTGTCGACACTCTGTGTCATGCGCCATTTCTGTGCGCCAAGGCGTAACTTTTTTTCAGTGTCGACACTTCGTGTCGACACTCGTGTCATGCGCCATTTTGCTTGTCCATATCCTCCCAAGGGGATATATACAACTACATCTCTCTTATTTTTGTGCTCTCTTCTTCTAATTGAATTCTCCCAAGTGGGTCTAGAATTGCTTTTGCCTAGTTTTACCAGTTTCTTCTTCAATATCTCAAACGCTTGTGGCTCTTGTGACTCCCCCAATAGAATGTACCTTTCCTTGAGCAATTATTCCAAGGGTGTGGCAAATTTTCATACCCTTTTATAAACTTCCTTTAATATCCTGTATGACCCAAAAATCCATGCACCTCACTTTGATTGGGGGGAACTTTCAAGCCTACGATGCTGCAACTTTATTTGGATCAACCAACAACCCTTCCTTACAGATAATGTGTCCTAAAAGGATGCCAAAGGGAGTAGCAAAGATGCACTTCTTGATGTTCAATGAGATACTCAACTGTCTACATATTTCAAACATTAAGTGCAGATTGTCACAATGATCCTTAATTAGCCCATAAATGGTCCAATCATCAAGGTAGACCTATAAGAAGTTGTGAATAAAATCCTTGAATGCGTGTACCACCATCCTTGAAAATATAGCAGGTGCATTCTTTAATTTAAAGGGCATCATAGTATAGGAAAATCTTCCCCATTCGGTAGTGAAGGTGGTCTTCTCTTGATCTTCTGAGGCAATCCTAACCTGATGATACCCTGAGAACTCATCTCAGTAAATGAATATATCTCGCGCCCAACCACTCCTAATATTTCCTCTGTGAATGGCATAGGAAAGGGATCTATAACACATGTTGCATTCAACTCTCTATAATCAACACAAATTCGAATCCTACCATTCTTTTTGATGCTTATCACCATAGGACTGACCCATTATGATTCATCCAATGGTTGAATGATCCCAGATTTCAACATCTTGTCAATCTCCTCCTTTACTTTCTTGTGAAAATTGGGATTCATTCGATAAGGTCACTTCCTAATAGGGCACACACCTTCCTTGAGCTTTATCTTCATTTCTCCAAGTGATTTATACATGCCTTTAAGTTCATGGTATCCTCTTGGGAATAAGTCCTCATAGTCTCTAAGTAACTCTATGATCTTTGCTACTTGATTCGACCAGTAATCCCCAATTATCACCTCCTTAGGTTCAGCTTCTGTGCTTATATTTACCTTTGTTGTCTTCATAGGTTCATGATATACATGTGCATCTACATCCGCATCAAGCTAACACTTCACGTGTTTCATGTGAATGATCCACTTCCAAGTGCTCAACTTCCTCATCATCAATTATGTAAACCATCTCCCCTTGTCCTTTCCAGAGAAGCGCACTCAAGGAGTATGATATCATCTTCTTCATCCACAAAATGTGCCCCTATCTTTGTCTCACCAAATAATTCCTGAATAAGTTCTTCCACTTTCCCACTGTCTCCCATGGTTAAGCGCTTGATAAAGCTTAAAGCTTTGTTCACTAGTGGTGTAGATGAAAAGAAGTCAAAAGTTTGGATCATCCTTGCAGGAAAATTTTGCCAATTACCAGTGTCGCGATGTAATTTAGCATATACATACCAAGCACATTTGTGACATTGTAGAGTAGAATAAAACCGATGCACCCAAAGTGAGGGCGGTAATGCTTCATGTCCTACTATCCAGAGTCTCTCACACTGCTGGATATGATGCTAAGCAAGTTGATCACCATGATAAGGGGAAATTTTTGTAGGTGCATTACTTCTTGAAAACTTGGTTGATAAGGCGGTCCCAATCTTTCCCCATTCTAAGATATTATCCCTGTGGACCACCCACCAGTGCACTGCTGTCTCGCCCAAAGTAGATGACAACATATCTCATCTTTTAAGCTGGTCAGCCCAGTTTACTTCCATGGCTTGTAAGAATCAGCCAAATCTTCGGATCTAGTATAGCGGGGTATTGAGTGACCTATACACCAGACAGAGTGAAAACCCTTTTTGCAAGCAACCACGTTCTTAACCGTGCCCCACCAGTTCATAAGTGCCATGAACATAGTTATCACAAACAATACTAGTAGTATCGTTGATTGAGTGAGAATCTTCCCAATGAAGGATTCCTTCCTTAGATGGCTCATTGACCTATGGGTCTGAATAATGCGTATATAGATTCTATTCAAGTCCTCTTCACTTAAAGGTTCCACATATGGTATGGATTTCCCATCATTAACGGTATTATGACCCTTTCCTTCTTGTTCTCAAAGCTGATATACCCCTTGTTAAACCTCAAATCAGCATTGTTTGCATAATGCCAAGGGCACCCAGCAAAGTTGGGAAGCTATCTATTTCCACAAGTGCTAACACTTCAAGTCTCCTATGAACTTGGCCCCTTGTATAGTGATAGATGCATCCTT
Source organism: Taxus wallichiana var. yunnanensis (assembly GCA_018340775.1). NCBI lineage: Eukaryota > Viridiplantae > Streptophyta > Pinopsida > Cupressales > Taxaceae > Taxus > Taxus wallichiana. The sequence goes on from CM031239.1 coordinate 625,266,614, forward strand.
CAAAAATCCTATGGGAGTAGCTTTTGTTCTATTTGCCATGAACAATACATTAGATGATGGCTGCAATGGGGGTCTCCCCATTTGTACCCATGCATCCAATGTAAGTACATTCACTTCTGTACATGTTTCAATCAAAATATTGCTCAACAAACACCCATCCACAACAGCATTCAAAGTGATCTCCTTTTCGTAGTCAATGCTATCGGGGGGAAGATTCGCATGAAGTATTTGTCTTCTAGTCTCGAGTTCTTATGTGCGTGATTATTCCCCTTCAACCAATTTCCTAATAAAGAAATAATATTCTTCCACAACGTTCTACATACCTCTCTGATGTCATCAATATCAGATGGGGCCTTTTATGTATCCTTATGCTCCAATTTCTGAGACTGCTCTTTCAAACCCTTTATTTCACCTTGAAGGCTTCTAAGGACCTCCATAGTTTCCTGATAGACTTCTTTCTAATGAGCTAGATCTAGATACCTAGCATGCAAAACCTCCTCCCTAGTGATTTTCAGCTTCTGTTGTAAAACCTCTCTTGTGCATTCCGCCTCAGCTCGTGTGGTTATCTTGACTATTACTGCCTCAAGTTTTGGTGTTAACTTGGGCATCCACTAATTCTCTACTATGCACTAGATTCTAACCATCCATGTGCCTTTGTTTTCTTGCTTGTGCTGCTTACTGAGATGCTCATACAAGTTTGGACACTCTTCATAACTATGCCCCTTTCCACAAAATGAACAAGAAATATTCTGCGGGCATTCGCACCTATAATGGTCAGGTGAGCCACATGTATAGCAAGTTCCTCGAGGGAATTCACTCCTTCCTCCACCTCGGCATCGTCCTCATATCCACCTCAATATCCTCATCCTCTTTCACGAAACCCTTCAAACCTTATACGTCATTTCTGTCATAGTACATTTTATTATAATCCCTATCACGATGCTCATTCTTTCTTTTAGAACTATCAGCCACGATCGCTGTCGTACTTCACCCCAATATCGGTGGCATCATGAATCGCCAATTATTCTACAATATTCGGTATCATGGGTTGTGGACCTACAAATTTTACAAAAAGAGGATACATTCTTCCTGATCGCATGTTGTAGTAGAGGGCAATGACTAGCATCATGATTCAAATGGAAAATCTCACAGTCTAATAGCAGTGATCATAGAGATCTACGAGGGAAACTATCCTTGGTGTGGCCTTCTACTTCACAATCTATACACCAGATTCCTGAGCACGTCTCATGAGCTGAGTTTGCTGATAGTTTCTCCAACTGCTTTGCCATAGCTGCTATCTGAGCCTCCAAGAATGGACTAACTCTAGTGTCAATACTCCCAACTGCTTCAGTGCATAAAGCTGCTTCCAATGCTTCATGCGGGTTGGTATAAGTTTTATGCGATAGTGCTCTTCGAAATGGGGTAATCAATCCCCCGACAAACCATTGTGCATGCTGACTTGCATGAATGTCATATGAGAGTTTGGATAGAAGTGTTTTAAAATGGGCATCATACTCACGTACACTTTTAGTAGTGCCTTGCTTTATATCCTTAAGTGCACTTATACTCTTTTGCTCAAACTTTGGGATATGGAACTCTTTTAAGAAATCATCTTTCAATGTTGCATAATCAATACAAGTTTGATTGGGATCAAACTTCCTATACTAAGCTGTGCGCGCGCTATAATGTAGTAGCAAATTGACTTGCCTTGCACTCAGAAGTTGTGATACCTTTCACGTGCCACAATATTTCACACATATGAACATGTTCAACATCATCCTCGATACCTCTGTACTCTGGGAGATGAAGGGACATCTCCATATAAATGTTATGGGGTTGCTATGGGCCTTGACCACCCGACCCAGAACCTCCTTGGTTTCCTCTTCCTCCAAAACCACCCGAACCATTAGAACTAGAACTACCCATACCACCCGATCCTCCTCCATAATTTGGAATAGGGCCCGTGGATGCACTCCCATGTGTCCCGATAGTGGTACTATACTAGACCCCTACAGTCTGTGAAGTAGTCCTAGTTCCAGAGGTGAATCCCACACTCGGCGCACTCATATTCTGTGCGAGATGATGAGCATGAAAATGTACCCCTAGAGAATAACGAAGCTGTCTATGCTGCCATTGATGTACTTGTTGTCTGACTTATTTCTACTCTTTCAATTCCTAAATGAAAACTTTGCTTACATGTTGTACTAGATACTGGAAAACCAAGCGCAAGGGATAGGTTAGTAGGTTGGCTTAGATGCGTGCCCACAGCCCAGGTCATATCTACTAGTGCGCTTCCATGTGAGGCCAAAGAGGGTTCTCTATTATGCTTTCCTAGATGGGGGAGTTCCTGATGCTCTTGCTCTTCTTCCTCCCCATGAGCCTCAAATCCTTCACCAGCCATCTCTCTCCACAACACCATCCGTTCTACAATTTCTTGTTTCTTGCATAATTCCCTCTTGTGCGCCTCATCATACTTCAGCCGCCTCTCTTCCCTTTACCATGTTGACGCTAGGTCTGCCATCTTTCAACAATCCTATTCCTTCCCCCGCGCATGGAGATTTTTAGCTTTCCATGGGTTTATCTTCCAAGTTCAACGTTGCCATCGTATTTTGATTTCCAGTGGAATACCTTACAAATACGTCCCTCAGGATACCACAGAACTAGAACTCGCTACCTTTGGGAATGAATAATTCGAAATTGAATACTCTAGAATATAGCTGTTTAGAACACCACAAAACTAGGTATCTACTGTGCATGAAGTCCAAATCAGTCAGCATCATATAGTGTTGAAATTCATCCGTGTCCAAACAAGTGTGCGATACCTCCAATTCCACTTAGACGCGTCTCATAGTCAACCACTCATATAATTCTACGAGAAAATAGCAGAAAGAAGCTTTCGTACAAATTGTCATATAGATTCTTCTCTACCCAAGTGCATGCACTAAATTTGGATCTAGTGTCAAACCTGCGTGCGTATTCTTCCTCCGATCAAGAATCCACTCTTCAACGCTCACCAAAGTTAGCGGTATGTCTTCATCACGAACCATTCAAACAATTTGAAAAAGATGTCTCGGAAATGGAACCAATGATACAACCTAGAATTCTTGGATAACACCTAGTCATTACTGGCACATCACTCAACCTAGGGTGAGCGCTCACTTGAAGCACGTAAAGGTACCAGGTCCCTCTTTAGGGTTATCAGCAGAGAATGATAGCATGATGAAGTAGTATAACAAACATATATTTAGAAACTAATCCATCTATACATCATTGCAACATGTCGATCTATAAGGACTTAAGTATAAATCATCATGATAACAATATTATATAATGACAAACATATCAGACACTATTGTTCAGCCAATATTCTTCATATATTCATTATACCAACAGTACAAAAGCTTCATACAATACCAGACATTCATGTATGGATCTGTTATAATTATCCAGTCTCATGCACTCATGTATCTCTAACCCTTCAAAGCAAGTATGTGTCCTTATCTATCTCTTACTAAGTAATTCATTACATATATATAGGGTGGGGGACTAGCCCTTCATCTCTTAACTCTACCAAAATAGGTCACATGCTAATAATAGCCACACACCTTTTACAACTATAGCTATACATGCAAGTATGCTATCTATAGATGATTGATGGTTAACTATAGTGGTGGATCTATTCTTAGCTTATGTCCATGCAAGAGTGATTTGACATGCTCTTTGAAATCTCCACGAAGAGTGGCGCACAAGTCTCAGATCGCTTTGTGTGCTCCGTATGCCAACCTCTAAAAATAGCCCCGATCTCCAAAATTGGATAAGTCTTGAAAGTTTGACTCTACATCTCTGCGCGCGATGCCTTCCTATACCTTCGCAACTTTGCTCCTGTCTTTGTTCTCCCGCAAGACTGCACGTGTGTGAGTTCTACTAAGTGTTTTCTCCGATCAACACTTCTCTATTGTTTGGAGTTCATGCTCTCGATTTTTTCCAATTCCATCATCTCGCATACCTAGACTCCATTGGTTTGAATTTAGACATCTCCGGATGTTTCATGAGTTCCAATACTAGCAAATCAAGTGATATAGGCAACACTACCTCTTTCCCAAAGACAAGTTTGAATGGAGAGCTTCTGTAGATCTCTTAGGTGTTGTCCTATCAGCCCATAAGGCTGATTTGAGCTTTGTGTGCTAGGTTCTCTAATTTTCATGAAGAGTTCTTCGATAATCTTTAGCGGGTTCTTGTTTGTGGACTCGGCTTGGCCATTACCTTGAGGGTAATAGTTTGAGGAAGTGCTCAATTAAATCTCATTCTTGATAGCCCATCCTATGATCTTGGAACCTATGAATGCTAATGCATTTATGCGATATAATGGTGTCTTGCACTCCAAACACGGTTACATTATCCCTTCATATAAATCTTGTATACTAGACTCATTAGCTTCTTTGAGTGCCATTGCCTCATCCACTTGGTAAAAATAGTCTGTTTCCATTAGAATCCATTTATGGCCTTGGCTCGAATTTGGATTGATAACTCCAATGAAGTCAATCCCAATTGCATGAATGGGTGGTCGATTGAAATTGAGTGCAATGGAAGTGTTGTTAGCTTTTCTTTGCCTTTAAATAATGCACAATTCTTGCACCTTTTGATCCATGCATAACAATCACTAAACACCCTGGGCCAATAATAACCTACCTTCATGATCTTGAGTGTTGTCACTCATGGAGAAAAATGGTTCCCAATCTGCTCCAACATGGAATTCTTATAACACTCTCTCAATCTGATCTGTCCCAATACATCTTAACAGAATGCCATTGATGTCCCTTTTGAACAAGACACCATCGATAAGAACATATGGGATGGCCCGTAGTCTGAAATGTATCCTTTTTGCTTTACTCATCCCATGAGGACACATGCCTATTTGAAGGAAGTGTACCATGTTCTGAGTCCAACAAAGAGTGGATACATCATCATTTTCTTCCTCTTGACTATTTTGCAGAACAAAAACAACTCCCTTTTCACTATTTGCCTCATCTTGTTGACTTAAGGCTAGTTGTTCACACAATCCCTTCCCACGGACCAACTTAGTGACCTTGATCTCAATGTCATACTCCATGACACGAGTGATCCATCCTACACATTTTTCATTCAGATCCTTGCTGAGAAGGAAATCCTTAACTCCTGCATGGGAGACTAACAATTGGATTTTATTGTTTGAAACCAGATGCTTAAACTTCTTTAATCCTCTGATCACTACTAGGAATTTCTTTTCGATGAAAGAGTATTTCACTTTATAGTCCTCCGGACCTTGATGAAGAAAGAAATTGGCTGCTGTGACCTTATTTGTTCTACTATACTAAGATTGTAGAAATTGTGTCACTGCCACCAAAGGCATATAGTATGAAGTCTTTAGAGAAATCTAGATTCATGAGAGTTAGGACTGTGATATAGCTTCTTTGATGGCCTCAAATCTTGCCCTTCCTTCAATTTGTCCACCTAAATGCCAAGCTCTTTTCAACATTAATGTTGTTGGTTTGACAAGAGAAACACAGTTTGGTACAAACTTGCAGAAAAAATTGATTTTTCCCAAGAAGCTTTAAAGGGATCTCTTATGGCTTGGCAATGGCAATGTTCTTATTGCTTCAACTCTCTCTGGGTCAATTTCCAAACCTTCCTTTGAAACAATATGGCCCAGAAGCCTACCCTCATGGGCCAAGAATATGCATTTTTTAGGGTTTAATGATACCCCAAATCTCTTACATCTTTGAAACACCTACCTTAGGTGAAAAAGGTGGTTTGCTACATTTTTGGAGAACACAGTAATGTCATCTAGATAGATTAGTACTATTTTGTTGATCAGCCCTTTGAATTCCATATCCATTTCCCTTTGAAAAGTGGCTCGATATTAGACAATCCAAATGGCATTCTTCTCGTAGGCATAGGTGTCCCATTTGGTGGTGAAAGCTATTTTGAATTGATCATTTTCTTTCACCATGATCTAGTTGTACCCTGAGTAGCCATCTAGGAGAGAGAATCTCTCTGATCCAGACACCACCTGCAAGATTTGCTCCATTGAAGGGAGTGGGTAATGATCTTTGAGGAAAGCTTTGTTCAAGTCTCAAAAGTCTACACATAATCTAATCTCTCCATTCTTCTTTACATTTGGGACCAAGTTTGGAACCCGACTTGAGTGTTTGATTGGAAATATGATATTTTCCTCTATCAACTTATTTAGCTCTTTCTTCATTAAAGGTTCAATGTGTGGATTGACTAGTCTCTACTTTTGCTTGATGGGCTTAGTAGCTGGATCTATTTGATTGTGTGTTGAGATAACTTCGGATTGAACCCTCTGAGGTCTTCATAGCTCTAATAAAATACATTTGGAAACTCTTGGCAAAGATGCATGAATTCATACCTTTCTTGCTCGGTGGCCACTTTTCCAATTTGAAGTGTTTTGCCTTCTCTAACTAGAATTGACTTTGAATCTTCTCCTTTGATCTGTATATTAGCCTTCTCTTTTCGAAGCTGATCATTATGATTGAAGATAGACTCCAATGTCACCAAACCTTTGGGAAGATTTTTTTGTATGCAACTTTACTACTTGATCTCCATATTGCTGTTATAATCTATTTTGATTCCTAGATGAGAACTCAACTTCCTATTGTAAAAATTGATGATCGAGTTGATCATTTTCGAACACCTGCTAGCATGTGTTATTATCTGGAACTTTTGGCCTCACAACTACATGGATATGTGGCTGTTCTTTGTACCTCTTGATGCTCTCAACCACATCAAATGTTGCTCCAACTGCTGCAAGCCTATTAGCAGATTCGTTCTCCTTCCTAGGTATAGGCACAATGTTGAAGGCTTCGAAATCCTCAATGAGATCCCATACCCTACTCTTGTAGCTCTTGAGCAGGTCATTCTTGATGACATTAAGTCCTCTGACTCGATTGGAAACCAGTTCACTGTCACAAAACACTTACAAGTTCTTGATTCCTTGTCTTCTCGCCCAATGAAGACCATGGACCAAAGCCTCATATTTAGCAGTGTTATTTGAGTAGGCAAACTAAAATATGAAAGTTGAATAATATTTCATACCTTTGGGGGAAACAATCATAGCTCCTCCTCTGGCTCCTTATCTACTCCTCGAGCCATCAAAAACAATTGCCATACTTCATTGTCATCTTTATATTCTATCTTAATGATTTCGGGAAGAGGATGATTCTATTCATGCAGCATAATAGAAACCTAGCTCGGGTTATTCCATATCCTTATAGGGGTCAAAAGAATGTCTTTCATTGGCTCACTCATCGAGATTCAAGTCTGGGATACATCCCACCTTGGTATCCGCTTCACAAGTGCTTAGGAGGTATTGTTGATCAAAAGTTGAGCAATTGGCATTAATTGGGCTAGGCACATAAGATTCAATATGATAATCAACAATGGGCTCAGATCTGATTGTGGCCTTCACCCCATACCTTGTTGTAAAGAGCATATGTGAATAGTCAATGCAGATAGATAGCCTCCAATTTTGGTAGTGAAGTCCCTGGATAAACACAATGCAAAATGTGGTGGCAAATCTATGATTGATACATTCTGCAAAATAGTCACATTGGGGAAGACATGTAAAGTGAGGCTCAGATCCTTGATGATTCCAATAGTTGTCACTGCTGTCCCATCTAATTGCACTACCCCTCTAGAGATGACTTCATATTGGAGACCCAGTTGATTAGCTATTTTCTTGGGCATTACAAAACTACTTGCCCTGAATCAATCATACAATTGTGCACCAATTTGTCCCCAATAATCAATGAAACATAGAATGGAGGAGGTCTCAAGTTCTTACCTTGTTGTTCTTGATGGTTTCCCCATGTTGAGTTATATTGGAGAGCACTTTCTCTTGTTGGTTAGGGGGTTGATTTGAGCTTGACCAATTTTGTATGGTAGTCTGCAATAGATCCCTCTACCTTGGAATGGCTAGTGACTCCCATAGTGAAATGTTCACACTTTTCCTCTTCATTTGCTCAATGATATTAAATGAGCTATCCTTTTGTTGCCCCTTTCTTGACATATTTCTCTCTTGCACATGGGTTATTACAACCGGTGCCTAAGTGGGTTTAGAAGGTGGCTTGGATTGGCTCTGCATATTGGGAGTTGTGTTTTGGATGCCAATACTTTGTGGAGCAATGGAGGATTGAGGATCCCCGAGTTTAGTGAAAGTCCTTCTCCAATATTTCTCTTCTTGGACCGTGTATTGGTAGCTACACTTTGAGAAGGGAACTGATTCATTCCACAGAAGTCCTCAGCTTGCCAATTGACAAGCATAGTTTCACTTAGAGGTCCCTCTTGCTGAGCTCCTTGCTGCTGATTTTCTTCTTGGCTAGGTTCTTGTGACACCATACTAGTTTGCACCATCAATGCCTAGGTTAGTGCACCATTAAAACACATTGATTGGTTATGTGGCTGATTGCATGGGAAGCACCAATCATATTCTTGTGCCATGTTGTTTTGTGCAGAACCAATGCCCTTGATGTTGAGGTTGTATTTGGATCATATGGCCTGAAAGATCTAGTAGCTTGATGTTGTCCTTGGTTTTGAATCTGATTTACAACCTGAGATGGTGGTCTATTTTACTAATACTGGGGTCTAGCACGACATCGAGCTGAGGGTGATATGGCCTAAAAATATGAGCTCTGTTGTCTTTTGATGGTTACTAACTCAATCCCCAGGTTTTGAAGCTATTTCATGACTTCTTGAAGCTCTTTTGAGGTGTTAGATGATGAGGTGGAGGCTTCAGCTAAACTTTGACACCTAGGAGTAGGTATAAGAGCTATTGTGGGTGTTTGGCTGGTACTTAGGTTACCTAATTGATGGTATAGAAGCATGGATGGCCTAGGAGCAAGTTTTCCAGCCTGAATTAAATGATTTTCAGCTCTTATAGATAGGCTATAGGCTACAGGTAAGGTTGTGCCCCCCATTGACTAAATCATTAAAGCAATATCAAAATTTAAAGATCTAAGAAAGTATAAGAAGACACCTTCATTAGTGGGCTTTACTGCTACTGGAATCCTGTCCTAGGTCCTTTGAAATATGAGGTTAAAGTCTGTCAATTGCTCATTAGGAGATCTTTTGATTGTTTTCGTTACTCCTAAAGAAGGATAAGTTGTATCCTTTCTCTCCAAACTAGTTATGAAGAGCTGTGCATAGATGGTCCCAAGATTGAATAGAGCCTACTTCTAGGCTCCTGAACCATTATGAAGCTTTACCCTTGAGTGAAGAGGCTAGAAAATTGACTGCAATGTCCATCTTAGTGATCTCATGGATTGTACAGACATTTGTAATATCTTGGACGTGGTTAAGGGGAGAAGTCTGGTTTTCCCGATTAAATATGGGATGTTATTCAATGTTGCCAACGGAGGTGAGTTTTATGCATTAAGAGCAAGTGGGCTGCTACCAGTGAAGTTGACGTAAGGATTTGGTTATTGGTGTGCCATCCTGATCAGCCTGAGCACCCTTATTGATTGAAAGAATGGCCTACTAGGAGGAGGTGTTGATAAGGCTCTGTTTGGTGGAGATATAGACCTCTGGACTCTTCTCCCTCTTCTCCTTCTATCTGGAGACAAGTGTATGTGTACAAACTGTCCCTCCTCTCTGGTTCTTGACCTTGTTCGTATTCTTCTCATAAACTTGCTTGGACTGCTGAAACCAGTGGATTTGTTTCCAGTGGAGTCGCCAGATGCACAATTTTAAAACTTCTTAAAAGTTAGAATCACAGCAAGTGCACATCAATCTTACTGTAATAAGGTGGAGACTTCTTTGTCCCACCAGGCATGCCAAAACTATTAGTGCAAAATCACAACACCCCCAAATGAGTCGTCAGATCTCGATTTTCTAAGGCATATTCATTTATTGTGATTGCACAACATTGAGCTTTTCCCAAAGTGTGGGACCTTGCAGAATTAGAAAATATCTCTAGATTAAAGGTTGGTTCCTATTCCTTTGTTTAGGTGCATACATGAAAACTTGTAGAGGGCCTATTCCTAAACCTAATATAAGTTTTACCAAGGAGACAGGGATAAAAGGGATACAAGAAATCAAACTAAGCTATAAGGTGATGCACTAAAGGAATGATGAACATTAATTTTGATGATGGAAACAAACCAAAAAAATGCGTACGATAACCATGTACGAGCAACAACCAGATCTATAATGAAAGACCAAATGAAAGCAAAAGAGACAAGAAAGGATCTAAAATCGATCACAGACGTGTTTTATTGCTCTACAAATTGATACAATGCATTACAAACGGCCAGGAGGTAGGAAACATATTACAATTCTGAAGGGAGGTCTGATACTCCATGAGTTCCTTTTCTAGAAGAAAGGGGAGCCTGTAGAACAAGAGAATGTCTAACCCTTTACAATGAGTCCCGACCCTGTATTTATAGACTCAATCAGAGAGAAGAAAGAAAGAGAGAGAAGTGGGAAAAATAGGTTGAAGCTCAACTACTACTATTAATGTCTCGTGTAAAATCTGTCCCCAAATTTTCCTTGATTGCATCAATCTCTGGTTCAATGCCTTGAAGAAGGAGGAAATGACGAAGTAGATCGAATCTGATCTAGTTGTTGGGAAGATAGATCCTGCATTAATGGCCTTGAAGACTTTTTTTCGATTTTCCTCTACCTAAACTCTCTAAACTTAAAGTTTTAGATCTCCATGGCGTGGATGAAGCCGAGATCTTTCCAATTGTGTCATATTTGTAGTATTTTGAGCCATGAGTCAAAAGATATTCCCCTTTGAAGTTTGTATCGGGTCTGTACAAAAGGGCATGAAAACCAGTTTGAAAAAATGGTCCTCCTTTCGACCTTTGGGACACGTGGAGGGTTGGTGCTAGTCTAAAGGTGGCCTCTGTATTTTTCTCTTGGAATGGTGTGAGGTGAAATGTAGCATCCTCCCTCGGCCCGCTCAATTTTTTTTTCTCGGCTAATTTCTTTGCTTGGCTAGATCATATTCCTTATCCAGGGGACATGCGGTAGCACGGTGCTCGATTGGAAACCCTCTCTCTATTGGATCTTTGAGTTAGCACCATTTGGACACTTGGCACTCTCCGCCGGCTTGCCACCATACATTGACTATTCAACTTGACTCTGGTTCCCTTTTGAGACTAGACGCGTGGAGGCTTCATGCTTGCTTGAAAGCCCGATCAAGAATTTTCCTTTGAAGGAGCGTCGAGTTTGACACTTGGAAGCCTCCACAGGTCTTTGGACTTTTCAATGACCTTTCCCCTCCTTTTCGGGCCTTGGGCTACATGGCAAACTGGTGCAAGTTTGAGCCTCTGCTTTTGGATCTATCCTTGGGGAAGCACCGCTTGGACACGTGGCAGTCTCCACCCATACTTCTATACTTAGCCTTTTCTGAGGCCCACCCAATCTACCTTTTGACCTTGTTGACCATTTGCTACATGGAGGGTTGGCGCAAGTTTGAGCCTCCACCTTGGATTCCCATTTTGGAATTGCGTCGAGCGACACGTGGCCCCTTCCACCGAGTCGGAGACTTTTCAATGACCGTGTTACTTTTAGAGCTCTGGATGGGTAGAAATTTGGTGCTTGTTTAAGATCCCCTTTTGGATTCAACTTTGGAGAAGTTCCATGCAAACACATGGCTCCTTCCACTGCCTCCTCTATACTTAGTCAATTTTAGACTCCTTTCTAAACTGTTTTGAGCTTGAAAACTTTGAATCTTCACCTTTCTTTCCCCCTCTTGCTCGGCTTCTAGGGCACTGCCCTTCTTCTTTTCAAGCCTTTCTATTCTATTATCAAGCCCATATGTAGCCTACAAAATGGATTTAAGAGATAGAAATAGCTCGATAGAGTTGTTCTTCTTGCATAGGGTCATTTAATCTTTCTCGGTCCTTGCCACTTAGTTATTGAGTCTTTTTGTGACCTATTTGCAAGATCTCGAACGTGATTTCTCGAGTTCTTTCTATGTAGGATCATGGCTGATCTAATATTTTCCCTGGGGTGAAATATGGATAATAGTTATTCATTTGGATACTAATCAAGAGCATCCACAAATCAAGATATTCAAGATCATACAAGTCTAAGAGCTTCTACAATTTTCTTGATGTTTTCAAGAGACTTACAAAGAAGGTATATTGTTGTTTATTTCTTTATCTTTCATTTGTGTGGTAATTGTCATTTCTCACAATGGTGTAAAATGTGTTTCCTAACCATCCACAAAGGTACAAATTCCAAGAGATACCAAGTAATAAGGGATAAGGTTAAGATCATGCCTTGACTGAATTTGGCGAGAATGGAAACCCCTCGGTCCTTTACAACTAAGCCTAATATGTTTTTGCACCTAACCCGGCAAGCTTTGAATTTAATGAAAAACATTTGAAATTACAACAATCTTGTCGGTCATAGAAAAATATTTTTCGATAGATAATTTATTTAGTATGACATGATTTATTTAAAAAATATATCCATAGTGAATTTGTGAAATGGAAAAACCTTAATCATTTGTAACTAAGTCTAATAATTTTGTGCACCTAACTCGTGAAAACTTCACTTCAATAAAAACATTTGAAATTACAACCTTATTAACATCGGTTTATGGAGTCACCGAAAAATCTATATCTATATCTAATTTATTAAAATAACATGATTTCTATCTTTTCAAAAGTGAAAAAAATTAAACCTAAAAAAATATGCCAAAATTGGTTGTATTTTGCAAGCAACACGACCGCATCCCCTAGTAAAATCATTTTCCAAGTGCAGAATTCTAGAAAAAGGATTGTCTCAAGGTATAAATCCACTTGCATGTAGAATGTGCATAAGTGAAAACTAAGAATAAATGATTGATAGTCTCAACCTAATGGTAGGTAGGGTAAATGGGGTTTGTAAATCCCATATATTTCATGTATCTCCTGGAGACACAAAAATTTGATAATTTATTATTTGGCGATAAAAACTTTGGTTTTTCACCTTGATCATAACTTGCATGTACATTCTAAGCCTAGGTGACTCATCCCCATCTCACTTTTGTGACTATCTTATTTATCCACACCGCTCAATCGTTCACATAACCAATAATATCGGTCCACAACATGATACTAACCCTAGGCTTCTGCTCAAAATCTTACAGATTCATGTAGACACCAAATTTGTGTCTTACGACCCCTTGTGACCCGCATCTCATCTTGCAATCTAACCTCATCACCTAAACCTTACACAATTATTTATTAATTACCTTGTAATTGATAAATCCACATCACCTTACCTGCCACCTCATTTTGCCACCTCATCATGACCTAGCCCTAACCCTAAACTAACCTAATTAAGACCTATAACTTGGTCCACATCTACACCCATGACTAAGGACCCCTTTCTCACACCCAAAACCGACCTTCTAGTCACTTGACCAAGCCCGCAACTAATCTCTCGGGAGAAAAGCAGGGAAGGTGGGCTATTTTACTAAAAATAGCCTACTTTTTCCTTACCGATGCCGGTTCCTACTCGACCGCCGTCGGTTACGTAACCGCCATCGGTTCCCTGTAAATGGTCTCCCCAAACCAAAAACAAAGGATGGGAATTTCATTTTGGATCAGGGTGGAAGGATTTTAGGAATCAAGAGAGATCATTTGGGAGCGAAAAAGAGAGTCCAGATCTTCACTTGACCGAGCAGAGACGAGTGGAGAAACCAGAAGAGTTTGCAGCAAAGGAGATCAACTTGCATCTTCATCAAAAACCAGTAAGTCACATCTTGCATGTCCTCTGTTATAACATTTCTTATGCTTTTTGAATCACAGTCCTCATAAATCCATTCCTGAATCCACTACCCAGCGTGCCATTGCATCTAACTATCATTCTTTTACCTCTCATCACCTCATTTCCTAATATCATCCATAAAACTAGCCTTACAAACAACATAACTACCCTACAACACAACCAACCCACAAAACAACGAACCTACAGATCCTAAACCCTACCAACATCGGTTACAGTGGCAGGTATCGGTTATCTTGACTCTGAAGCCAAACCTTTCCTACCCGTTTTTGCTTCAACAAAATAATTTAATTGATATTTACGGTCTTTTGTGTTGATTCATATCGACAGGGAACCGACCACCTTTGAAAGGAAGTTTTATATTTCTTGGGCCCAAGGCGGTTCCCTCATTTATTGTCTAATCAAAATCGTGTGGTCTTGTGTTCTTATTGCGCAGTAGTCCTTCCAAGACAAAAAGGAGTTCTTCGCAGTCAACCTGATCTTTCTCTACGGTACGCACACACCATCTCGACGTTCAACAGGTATTCCTCCTAGCCCTAACCTTATCTGTTTCTAAAAGGAATGAAACATTCCGAGTGAAACAATTACCTTGAATCATCTATTTAAGAGTGTATGGATGAGACCCAATTGTACCAAAATTTTTTTTGGATCCATAGAGTGTCATTCCCTCCTCCAACATCTATTTTCCTAATTTTATATCTTTTTATGGGTCATTTCACATCCTATAGGTCATTCTAAATGTGACATATAACCTACGAAATCCTATATAAGAAAGTATAATGCACTTATTAATTCACTTGTACTTTCCCTTCTCTTCTAAAAAACACTTCAAGATCTCATAAATGCCTCTAAAGTAACATCACAACTTAGGATAAACTCATACACTGGTTTAAAGCCAACGAAACCAGGTTCAAAAGTCTAGCTTCCCCATCCACAAGCCTTCAAAGCACCTAAAAATCCAAGTCATAACAAGGTCAAACCAATTCAAAGAATCTAAAGTTTATAAGGGTCAATGGAATAAATCTAGGATTTGTAAACACTACACCTTATATCACAATTGTGAAGGGTAATTTCTTCTTTATCTATAGTTATGCCCACTATCTTTGTGTCAAGAGACATAAGGGAAATATAGGGGTTGACTTAGATGCATAAATAATTGCACATACACTAGGAGAACCACATGTAATTTTCTCCTACCATCACGGGGATGTAGTACAACACGGACTAAATCGTAAGGGTTGACCACTAGGGTTTCCAACTCCACCATACACATATTTATCTCTTTTTTATCTAATCATGTTCATGAAGTGTTAGTGCATAGATATAGTGTTTTCATCTATTACATGTCACTATAAGAGGTGTTGTTCACCGTAACATCGACAATGAAACACATTTTTAGGCCACCAAAAACCATTAGAAGTAACAAATAGACAACATATTATTGTTGGAAATTATACAATTAGGGACCATATCATGCCACACTTAATGACAAACCATATGATTCCATACCAACTTAGTTTGCGATCACAATTCCAAAGATGAAGCACCTATAGGCAATTTTTAGCTTTGCAAAATCAATCTACACACTTAGCTCACATTTCTACCTCTATAACTAGCTAAGTTTAATTCTCCTCTTGTGTCTTGAGAAATCATTTCTATCGTTATATCCTATAAATTAAATTGGGAGTTATATTTTGATGTGTACATTAATGCTTATTAATTAATTGAAATATACAACTCGCACTACCCTTGCACCTTTTAAATAAATACTAACACCCCAAACACCTATTAATTTATTTAGGTGTAATCATTTGGTTAAATCAATCATCACTTGAACCCTAGCCTAAGTGGCCCTAGGGCTTATCCTTCTTTCTTTTGTGTATGATTCTCTTATTATCCCTAGGCTTTGTTGTATTTTTATGTTTTCATGGCCTAGTTTCCAATGCCCTTCACTTATTCATATACTAATGATCCTAAATCTATTTACTTAATGACATAGAAATGTGTGAGGATATTATTGATACATCGATGAGTTTTATCAAGATGAGTGTGATGATACCTATAAGGCTTATTTTGATATGATTCAAAAGACTTATGCACACACAAATCCTACGATTTTATCTTTAATAATACCATATATATTGAATTTTTTGAGCATTCTATACTAAACTTTGGTAATTGGTGTTGTCATTGATGCCAAGTGACATTGATGGCAAATGAGTCAATATTGAACTTTCGGGAAGGTTTCGGAGTTGTTTTCGAATGTTGCGGGCATGGTCATTGAGGCGGGAGTTCATTGGAGGCATGAACATGGTTGGTAAACCTGGTAAAGGTGTTCTATAAGTCATACATGATGTTTCTAGCATGAGAAATATATTTTGGATTGAGTAACAGGTCAAAGGTTTGGATTCATAGTTGTAACCGACTCATTTAGGCCTAGTTCCAGTGCCTAATGAGGTGTAAGAGTTAAATTCAGGTAATAAAAAGATCATGTGAGTATGGTAACAACTTAGGGATAGTGTCTATAACATGTGTGAGCACAAATAAGGCTCATTTTAACCTCTGGAATGAAAATTCAAAAGTTCATAGAAGTTGGCTTTGAGAACTAACAATGTATCTCGATGCAAATGGGAATGGATATAATATTATAGTAAAACATATGAATAACCAACACATGGAATGTGTAGAGGGGTGTCTTTTATTGCTTCATGTCAAATTTCATCAGATTTTGAAATGGAGATTTTACGTTATGCAAGTTTTTCTAAAACTTATCTCTTAGAGAATGCAAATTAAGCACTCTGGTTTCTTAGCGTTCAAACAAAATCCTCAAACCTTATTCAGATAAGTAATAGAAGGAATTTTTAGAAAACTATAATCCCTAGGTATTGAAAAAATTATCTGGGAAATTGGACAAGGAACAAGAAAGTTATGAACATTTGTATACCAAGTTTTCTCTCTCCTCAAGTCTTCTTATGGAAGAGGTAAGCATAAAACAAGCTAGTTTGACTCCAAATGATTTGTGCAAGTTTTTGAAACTACTAAAACGTGTTGAAGACATATTCTAAGTCAAAATGATAGTTTTTGGTACTCTCCTTGTCTGATTTTATGGTATAGTGTTGTCTTAAGCCTTACAAATTAGGATAGTCAACCTCAATTTTCATTATGGTCACAGAAAGATTTGTGTGAAAGAGGAATAATATGAAGTGAGAAATGAATGAAAACTTCCAAGAGATGTCTTATAAAATGTGTTTATGGTTTAAATTTCTTTATTTTAATAATGAGAAAGTACAAGTTATTGTGCTTCTTAACTACCGGTGTAAGATGTCATAAGTGACCAACTTCTTGGTGACTCATCAATTTTATCTTCTGCAACCCTACATTTGAAATAGTGAAGGAAATGTTGATGTGTGTTTTGAAGTCTCTATCTCATTGAATGATCGTGTGAGGTTTGTAGAAAGAAAGAAATCTCCAATTTGTGATATGAAAAGTGTCTAAGGTAATTAAAGTCTATCTGCAACAATATTGTTCTTATTTGTAACACATGTCTTAAATATGAACTAAGTACCAAGTCTATCTTCATCTCAATGGTTGTGTAGCTTTAAAGATATGGGATCAAATTTAAAATATTTTAGGTAAAATATTAATGATTGGCATGGACTAAAGTATGAACTATAGGTCACTATGCAGAGGTTGTCTCTTAAGGCCTAGGAAAGTTGTGTGACACCGTAACAAGATCTTGACATTCTCAACAAATCCTCTAAACCTTGAAAGTGAAAAATAGACCCAAATAAATTTTTTTCGCACTACAAGTATTGTCTCTAGATCTCCAAGGTGTACACTGTTCTCTCCTTAGTCTGTTGGAAGCAAGCTTAGATAATTCAAAGTGAATTTGAACATATAAATGATTCTCCATGATGATACAATGCTCTAGGAGGTGGAATTTCCAAAAACCACCAAGAAATCTACTAGTAAACCAATCTTATGGTGTCACGGGATTGTACAAAGTGAGTGGAACCCTGTTTCTAGGGTTTAAAAGAGATTTTTTTCAAATCTCAAACTTCATCCAATGAAAATTTGTAAATTTTTTTAAATGTCTCTGCCTAGTGGATACAACGATTCACAAAAGAAATTAAGAAATTTACTTTTAAAATCACGAAGATTTCTCTAACAGCTTTTTTCTAAGGTCATGCTTGTGATTATAAGAAAATTGGGGTTTGGATGTTTTTCTTGTAGTTACAATTGATCAAAATCTTTGTGAAAAGTCTTGAAATGAATTGGAATACCTATGAAAATGTAGGCATGAGGTTTTCTTGGTTTGAAGATGTTCAAAAATGTGACAAAAATGGTTATGGTGAACCAGAAAGTAGATTTGTTGTCTCAATTGATAGTCAAAGTATATTCTTCCTCAAAGAAAGTACTCTCATAGCTTAGTATTCTCAAATGCTCATAAAAAGAAGTGTGGTAAAAATTATTCATCATGTTCAAATGGTTTCAATCATCTAATGTTGCCTCAAGACATAATTGCAATGGTTGGTTTTAAACTCAAAAGACATATTCTTGTATCTTTAAATCATGCTCGGTGTGAAGAGGAAATTGAAAAGTTCCTTTAGTTACAAACTCCTTTATTCTCCTTAACCTTGAAGTAAAATATGAATAGTCATTTTTGTCCAAATTATTATAGTGAACCAAAAAGGGTAGAAAAGCCATTATGGCTACATAAAAGTTAAAAGGTCACCTCAAGTGTGAAGAACTTTAATAGAGGGAAATTTAAGTGTGATTGATGTATGCATATAGAAGGTCATGTGAAAATACTATAAAAGTAGTGTCTTGTCTTAAGAGGGATGAGCCCCTAAAAATGGGTAGTTGAGCATGAAATGAAAAGTTGAAGTTGTAGTAGAGAAGGAAAAAGAAACCAATACCTTTTCCTAAATGAAAAAGGACTATAATAACTGAGTTAATGACATGCATCAGATTGGAAAAAAATAAGTAAAAACAATGCAAGATGAAAAGAATTGAGCAAGTATATAGAGACAAAAGGTACAAGGAAATACATAGAGTGCGTGATTTTGGTGAAAAAGTGTTGATAATGAGGATATAAGCGAGAAGAGAAGGTATTTTTGAAAGTGTGATCTCGATTCAGAATGCTTTGAATGAAAGTGTAACAAATTTTGAAGGTCTAGAGAAAAGTATACAAGAGAGTGTAAGGTAAAGCATATGATGGAGTATACTAAACTAAGTCATTGAAATTTCATAAATATTGTAGAACAATCGGTTAGAAAGATAAATATCGATGATTTTAGAAGCAAAGTGAGGTAGAGTAAATTTTGTTTAGAGTTGATACAAGTTTTGAACTAAGAAATTGATTAAGGTGACAAGTGAGAACCTGATAGGAATATCCTTGAATTTTAAACTCAAGTGAAATACATATAGAAGTGCATAAAGAACCCAATAAATTGACAATGCAACAAGTACTATAACAATTCATACGCTTAGAAGATGAAGCTTTGAAAGTATGAAACAATTCTATGTGAATGATACAAGCTTAGAAGAGTAGAGTTTTGCATGGTAATGAGTGTTTAGAAATAAATTAGGAATGAATGTGAGAAGAAGAGAAGATATAATATAGAGGCCATTATTAGTCATGCAAGACATTAAACCTAGAGTGACCAAATTGATCAAACAAGTCTAAGTGGCAACTTAGTAGTTGGGGATTTGAAGCTTCCTATGAGTTGAAGCTCACTAAAGATTAGTGTTGGTGGTTAAATTACAGGAGGTTGAAGCATCCAAAATAAGTAGCAGCTTGGTCAATCTTAGGAGTTATATCTCTAAATTGAGTTGAATCTCAATCATGAAACTAATGTAATAGAAATAAGACAACTGAGTCCTAAGTATAGTTCATAGTTTAAGTGATGTTTTTCCCAGTTTGGGTTTCCCACATTAAATTTATCTCAGTGTGTGATTTCTTTTTGTTGCTTGTGATTTCAATTTAGAATTAATGATGAATATTGAATGAATCAATTTATGAAGTAAAATTTGAATAGACACTGATTCACCCCCTCTCAGTGTCCTAGTTTCTAATAATTGGTATCAAATCATGGTCCTCTGAATCAAGCCTAACAACTTGGAGGTGATCCTAAAGACACAAGCATGGGTACATCAACAAAATCGAGTGTTGAAGAAGAGGTATGAAATTTCTCAAGCTCTTATAAAGGAGTTAAAGGAATAAATCAAGCTTAAGGAAGTTAACCATGGTCAAGAACTAAATGAGATGGCTTCATTTGTTGAAAAAGTGTCAAAGGCCTTGAAAGATAAAGAAAATGATTTCCTTAAATTTGAAGAGGAACTAAATACCTTGAAGACTGAGTTGGTACAAGTTACTAATCATCTTAAAAATTGCAAAGAAAACAAGGACATTCTAGTGGAGTAGAGCATGAGACATGTCAGAGCAGTTATTCAAGCCAAGAGTGAAGAATGTGAAAAGTTAAATGCAGAAGTAAAGACCTAAAAGAGGAGCTGGAACAAACAAAAAAAGGATTTGAGAGCTGAATCAAGTCATACTTCTTTTCAAGGATGTTCTCATCCCAAGAAGGACAACAAATAGCACAAGAGGATCTTTAGGTAGCTAGCTATAAGGAGATTATTAGGTAAGTTTCATGGAGTTTTTTTTTTCATGCAACATCTTTGGACATAGAGCTAGAGATTGTAGGAGAAAGGTATATGAAGGCTATCCATGGAGATATTGTAGGACTGATTATGAGAAGAACATAGTGTGTTTTAATTGCAAAGGAAAAGTCACACAATCAATAATTGTTTAGAAGATCCAGTAAATCAGTTTTGGGACAAGAATCAGGTTGTTTTCTTTAACTGCCATGAGCTAGGAAACTTTGCAAAAAAATTTATGAACCATCTAGATATAAATATAAGTTAAATGCATTCCAGAGACAAGGCAAAAGGATATACAGAGAAAATGCAAACTCAAAAAGTAAGACCAAGTCAACTATGGTTGAGAGAGATGTTGGAAAGAAGAAAGAAAAATGGGTATGCAAGGTCAAGGAAGAAAAATCAGAAATTGAGACATCAAAGGATGACAAGAAGATAAAAAGGGAAGATGCTAAAGAAAAACAACAATCTAAGTCAGTCACAAGGGAAGAAAGCACAAGAAAGATAGCAAGAAATGATGAAAAAGGAAAGAAGAAGGAAAACAACTCTAGTACAAAGCATGAATAATGTCTTCCCCAAGTAGTATTAGAACAGGTGTATGAATTGCAACATGTATGCCTATCTGGAACCCAAGAAGAAGATGAGAGCTTAGGTGATCTGGTGGTCACACCAAGGGTGGTATCTTAGAAGATGAACAAGAAACCAAGGACAAAGAAGGAAAGAGTTGAGTCATCATGTTGTCTTGATGACTTTCTCCTATTCTGAAGTGACTTAACAAGATGGTATGCCTTCTCTAGGCTTCTAGAAGGTGTACACTAGCTGAAGGAAGCACAAGTTGAGGTTGATTGTTACATCTATCAATTTTTCAAGGTATTTCAGTTTCAAAATTGTATGTCTTGCTCCATGTTGGAATTTGTGTATATGTTGAAATTATTGAGTGTCTCTTGAGTGGTCTTAAAGAGAAAACACAGTCAATAGGTGTTAAGGAATTATGTTAGACTCTCTTATGTTGTAAAGTTTGAAAATGTAACCGAGTCTTATCTCTCAAGGTTATTTCCATAGAAAAAGTAAAGTATTAAGAATTTATATGTCTAAAGTGGTTGAATATGTGTGCGGTTCGTGATTCAGTCTCTTAAGCGATCTATAATACCATATCATCTCGTATAAAGTGTATTTTTGTTACCAAATTCTTTGACTAGAACGATTGTAATATTTTTCCATCTGTGATGTCTCAAAGAGTCAACTGGTGTGTCATGAGTCAATCATGAGCTTCAAATGCATGATTCAAGTGTTTCCAAGTTTGTGTGATGTGGATGAAACTATGAAAATACTTCAGATATGTGTGGAGATGATTAAGAGTTTTAAAAGGATATATTCTTCTTAGGAAGTCTTTTGTAGTCATCATGACCTGTCTAGATGTATATAGTAGGTTGTGTGTCTCTGTGTTGTTTGTCAAGACTTTAAAAGTGTATCAGTCTCATTTAGAAGGTTTGAAGGTGGTAGCTGCCATCAATGATGACGACCTAAGAAAATCTCCATGAAAAATAACTATGATAGTATTTTTGATAGAAGTTAAGGCCAAAATTAAGATGTTTTCTTACATGAAAGTAATACTTATGGTTTTCATTCAAGAAATTTCAGACTCGGGATCTTAGGAGGATGTTGATACAATTATTCTATCAAAATGTGAGATCTTGAAAATAAAAAATATGTGCAACTTTGTGGTTTTTATCCAAATTTAGTTCAAGGTAGTGGTATGAAGAGAATGATGAGGTTAAAATTACAAAGGGTGGATTTGAAATCTAAATCTCTATACTAATCATCTAGACAACACATGCTTCAGAATCATGTGATTTAGGACCATAAAAATTCTAATATCCTTGCTATTTTGACTGAATTTTTATTTGACAATGGAGGTTCTCGAGATCTAATTGAGATGTATGAAATGCTTCTAATAAGCTCTCAAGAGTGTTTTTGTCATGTTTTTGATGACCTAAGAAAGTGTATGAAGGTTATAGATCCAAGGCTCCAAGGAATGTGTGAAATAAAATAGATTTCCTATAGTTTTATGGAAGATGTCTAAGGGCATAATAGGTCTGAAATGAGCTATCAAAATAGAGGTGTATCAAATCAGTGAATGCAAGGTATATTAGAGGCATTTCAAGTGAGCTATCAAAACATAGGTTTATCAAATCAGTGAATGCAAGGTATATCATAGGTTTGTACATGATTTTGTGATGAATAGTGGTAAATCTTTAGGGAAGTATGCTCACTAATGAGCTATCAAATCAAATGAAAATCAGTAATAATGTGCTACAACTTACTAAATTCTTAAGTGAAGTTTGTGTATTTTTTCCGAGTCTTGTTAAACTATGCCTATGAAATAGATATGTCATGTGTAAGAAATTAATCTAGATGAATAAGATGTTGAGCCATAAAGTTGAAAGGAAAGTTAGGACAATTTCTTGTATCCTCATAGTCAGATATGATGAGGTTGATAGTTTGAATGATAAGCCTTGAAGCTACAGGTTGGCAAATCTTAACTATCTCTACATGATCTAGAAGAAGATATCATCTTAAATGAAACAAAGGCGTGTCTTGATTACTTAAAATGGTCATTCTTTCTCATAAATGACATCCTACTGGTATGTAAGTCATCTTCGGTGGATAAGTGTAATGTTGTTGGGTTGACTTGTGTGAAACATCAATAAAATAGTAAACATTGAAGTTCTCAAGTTGATTAAAATACCAAACCTTGAGAGGAGGAAGGTTACATAGCTAATATTGAGTGCTCATTGATGCTAATTAGATAAATGTCATCAAGATATGGCTCAAGAGCTGAAAAGGTTGGTTAGGGAAGTGCCAAATTGTTTGAATAAGTCTTAAGGGCTTAAAGCAAGGTTAAGAGTAAAATTCATGTGTTTCCAATAAGATATAGACGGATTATACTTAGGGGGAGCATTGAAAGGTTATGTTCTTAGAGGATATCAAGAATCCATGCAATTCAATTAGATTTAAAGGAAGAGTTACCATGTTCATGGGGATTTTGGTTTAGTCTAATAGAGGACAAACATGGTATAGGAGCTCAAAAAAGAGAAAACACGGTTCTAAGGGGATATTGTAGAAAGGTAAGCTTATTTTCTCATGCATCATTTTTTTAGTTGTCATTTTTTCATGTCAAGTGGCCAAGAACCCTTTGTTATAGATGTCAAAGGGGGAGAGAAGCTGTTAGAAACTAGGAGTGGTGATTGGAAGTTGTTGGTATGTATTTTTTCCATCAAAGTTTATGAGTGGATTCCATCAATGACAAAGGAGGATATTGTTGAACCTTGGTCATTGGTGTTTTTATTGATGTCAAGTGACATTGATGGAAAAGGATTCAATAGTGAGCTTTCAGGAAGGTTTCGAGTTGTTATTAGAATGCTATAAGCATGGTCAATGAGGTAGGAGTTCACTGGAGGCATGAACATGGTTGGTAAACTTGGAAAATGTTTTCTACAGGTCATACATGATGTTTCTAGCATGAGAAAGATCTTCTGGAGTGAGTAACAAGTCAAAGGTTTGGATTCAAAGTTGTAATTAGCTCATTTAGGCCTAGTTCTAGTGCCTAATGAGGTGTAAGAGATAAATGAAGGTCATAGAAATATCATGTGATCATGGTATCAGCCTAAGAATAGTGTATATAGCATGTGTAAGCAAAAGCAAGGCTCATCTTAGCATCTGAAGTGAAGTTTCAAAAGTTCATAGAAGTTGGCTTTAAGAACTAACGGTGTAGTCTCGATGCAAATGGGATTGGATAGAATATTAAAAGAAAACCTTTGGATAATGAACATATGGAATGTGTAGAGGGGTGTCTTTTAGTGCTTCATGCCAAATTTCATCAAATTTTGAAATAGGGATTTTAAGCTATTTATGTTTTTATAAAACCACTCTCTCGAGAGAATGCAAATCGAGCACTCCGGCTTCTTAGTATTCAAACAAAATCGTCAAGCTCTCTTTGAATAAATCATAGAATTAATTTTTTTAGAGAAATTTGATCTTGAGGAATTCAAAAAGAATCAGGGAAATTGGACAAGGAACAAGAAATTTATGATCATTTTTATATCAAGTTTTCTCTTTCCTTAAGTCTTCTTATGAAAGTAGTAACCATAAAACAAGCTAGTTTGACTCTAAATGATTTGTGAAAGTTTGTGTAACTCCTGAAAATGATTCTAAGTCAAAATTATATTTTTGTTATTCTCCTTGTCTGATTATAAGGTACAATGTCATCTCAAGTCTTACAAATTAGGATAGTCAAACTGAATCTTTTATTATAGTCAAGAAAGATTTGTGTGAAAAAAGCATAATATCAAGTGAGAAATGAATGAAACCCTCCAATACATGTCCTAGAAAATGTGTTCGGATTCAAATTAATTTATTTGAAGAATGGGAAATTACATGTTATAGTGCTTCTTAAGCGCTGATGTAGGATTGTCATAAGTGACCAAACTCGAGCTAACTCATCGGTTTTCCCCTAACCTTGCATTTGAGATAGTGAAGGAAATGTTGATGTGTGGTTTGAAGGATATATCTTATTGCATGATCAAGTAAGGTTTGTACAAAGAAAGAAATATCCAATCTATGATATGAAAAATGTCTAAGGTAATTGAAGTTTATTTGTAATTGTATGGTTCTTTTTTGCAACACATGTCTTGATATGAAGTAAGTACCAAGTTTTTCTTCATCTAAGTAGTTGTGTAACTCGAAAAGATATGGGAGAAAGTTTCAAATAGTTTAGGTGAAATATTAATGATTGGCATGGACTCAAAGTATGAGCGTAGGTCATTGTGTAGAAGTTATCTCTTAAGAAGATGTGATACATTAGCCTAGGAAAGTTGTGTGACATTGTAACAAGCTCGAACATTCTCAATGACTCCTCTAAACCTTGAAAGTGAAAAATAGACCAAAGCAAAAAAATTGACACTAAAATCACTGTCTCTAGATCTCCAAGGTGTACACTATTATATCCTCATATGTTGGAAGCAAGCTTGGACAATTCAAAGTGAATTTGAACATAGAAATGATTCTCCATGATGATACAGTGATCTAGGAGGTGGAAGTTTCAAAAACCATCAAGAAATCAACTAGTAAACCAATTTTTTAGTGTCACAGGCTTATACAATGAGTGAAACCCTGTTTCTAGGGTTTAAAAGAGAAAATTGATCAAATCTCAAACCTCATCCAATGAAAATCTGAATTTTTTTGTAAATGTCTCTACCTATTGAATATGAATGCTTTACAAAATAAATTAAGTAATTTGATTTTGAAATCGGGAAGATTTCTTTGACAATTTTCTCCAAGGTCATGCTTCTCCTATACATGAGATGTGGAATGGGGGTTTGAATATTTTTCTTATCATTGAAATTGATCAAAATCCTTGTGAAAAGTCTTGAAATGACTTGGAAGACCTCTAAAAATGTAGGCACAAGGTTTTATTGGTTTGAATATGTTCAAAAATGTGATGTAATGTTTATGGTGAACCAGAAGTAGATTTACCATCTCGGTGATAATCTAAGTATATTCTTCCTCCAAGAAAGTACTTTAATAATTTAGTATGCTCAAATACTCATCAAAAGAAGTGTGGCACAATTTTTTCATCATGCCCAAATGGTTTTGATGTAGCATATAATCTACTATGAATAACCCAAGCATTTTGGCACATCACCCAATTTGAGATGAGTGATCACCGAAGTGTGCAAAGGTTCCAGGCCCCTCTTTAGAGTTGTTTGTGCAGGATGTTATTGTGATGAAGATAAGACATATTCAGATCCATAATTAAACATAAACATTCCACAATGCATAATCTAAATCTAGATCTTAGAGAATCATGAATTAAATAACAACTATAATAATATTAACCATTCATGAACCAATTTCAATTATGTTTAACACCATTATCCTGAAAATATTATCCATTACATTAAACATTGTAAAACACAAAATCTTCTTACATTATAAAGCATATCCATAAGTCATGTGTATCAGATCCAACAACATAACTCTACAATAATTCACACACACGCCTCTCTCGGCTACATATTTCAATACATATTTATAGAAAGGTGGGACTTGCCCTTCACCACCTACACACTTCTCAAAATAGGTCACATGTTGATAATATCCATGTGCCTTTACAATAACATGCACACATGCAAGTTTGCTAATAATAGATGTCCTATAGTTAACTGGAAGAAGTAATCCTATTATTAACTATAACCATACATGGCGCTTATCAGCCACTCATTCCCAAAATACCATTTGTGTGTCATGCAAGTCTCCATCCCAATGTGTGCTCCACACGCTATCTCCAAAAATAGCTTGTATCTATAAAAATAGTTAAGTCTAAACCAAACTGTTCCGGCGCATGTTTCCTTACCTATCATTCTACGCCTTCAAATGCGCCTCATTCCCATGCACGTATTCTTTGTGTGTCTTCTACTTAAAATAATATTATGTCTACTCAACATTACCCCACACTAAAGTACATTGACATCGCAACAATGGGAATTCTTTCTAATGTTTTCAAGTAAAAATAATAAGAATTCAAAGAATTCAAAGAATCACTGTACAAAATAATGAATCTTTACTCTGCAACATCCTCTTCTTCAACTGGGAGGATAAACTCTAGATATTCATTTTTAATCTCAACATCCAATGTCTACCAGTCATCTAGACCTATCCTTGTCTTCTATGGAATGTTTGTGGCGATGGCATCCAACTCGTCTTGACTAATATTTTACTTCTCATTCTACAATACCTGAACAACATTGGCCATAATGAGACATCATTCCTTCTAAAAGATCCATCTTTTATGCTATGAGCTTCCAAATCCCATCTATCCTTTCCTTAAGTGGATCTTGGGTTCTTCAAGAGATTCACACTTTTGTTTCACTAGTGCCAATCTTTCTATGCACCCTAATGTCTCATCTTTCATTGCTTTGCCAAAAATTCATTATCTTGACAGAGTTCGGTCATTATCACTACATCTTGTGCCCCACACAAGTTTAGAGCTTGATATGCTTTCTTTAGCTCATGCTTTAAAGTTTGGAGTAGTGTCTTATACGTTGAAATTTTTCAATCATAGAGGCCCTTCTTGACTCTGCTTCCTATTCAACATCTTTTGGTGTGGGCATTCTAAGTGGTCCATGTTCTAGCACTAAATCAACCAAAGTGCATACATAATGCATAGAAGAAGGAAATGTTTTAGGTACCTTTGGTTTAATATGAGACTTTTCCTTTAGAATGTAATCACAAATTTCTTCAGCCATGCCAATAAAGGACTCATTCTTTGCACGTTCTTTTTCTTTCGCTGCCTTTAACTAATCTATATTTGTAGTTTTGTCCTTATTATCCTCCATGAACACTCTAATGGTGGTGACCTTATCAATATTTCTCCATGCCACCTCAGCAGATACCTTGACTAAGGCATTATTGACCTACTCATCAGACATAAGAGTGGGATTTATGGTCATGTGCCTGCTCTGTGGTGCCTTCTTTACTCTTCTTGAGACACAAGACTCCTCACATACATCAAAATCTGGTTCATCCATATGGGTTTGCATGGACCAGGATAGTTGTTTCCTTGCGTGTGTAGTGGCCATATCTAGATCCATCAGCTCCCATCCATATAATTCCTTAAGGTCCATTGTGCTTTGAAACCGAGCATGAACAATTTTTCTTGTGTCCTTAACATAGCCCATACTTGGCAAAATATACTCTTCAATAATATTTGTTCTTGGTCCATTAGGAACAAGAGTACCAAGTATGGAGTTGGCCCTTCTCGTACTTGAGTCGTAACATGCACGCTGGTCTTCTCGTGTATTATTTCTTTTGTTTCTTTCACCTTTTCTTATTCATCTCTCATTTATTCATCCTAGGGCTCCGCCACATCTTATAATTAAACTGGGGTTCCAGGTGTGTGCTCTCAAACTCCTCCACCTCCTCGTTAAGATACAAATTTATCCTTTTATTTTTCTCTAGTGCTTATTTCTAAGGGGAGAGTTGAGGTGATCTTCGTAAAGGTTGTAACGTTCCTGCGCCTTGGGTCTTGGTTCTCCTAAATATCCTCTTAAACTGGCACTCTTGAGGAATGTATCCATGTCCAAGTCCTCTCCTTCTTTGCGAATGTGGCAGAGCATCGCATGCTCACTCTTCACTTTTTTGTGGGCTACCTCCGACCTCTATGGTCTAAGCCTCCACTATCCTCATTTTATTCTTCTTCCTCTATCTCTATGGTCATGGTAGGCTTTGGAGCTTCCACATTATCAACTATGTGCTTTCCCTTAGGCGGCCCTAGTAGCATAAATTCATTCTCCACATACTTATTATTCTCAACCCATGCTTAAGCTGAAGATATATGAACGTGGCTCCACTATCCTCAATAGCCAAACTTATCGGCTTCATATTTATAACATCTGAAATGATCCTCTTAATGTAGGGAGACCGACTTGGATAAACATATGTTTTTTGAGAGTATGGTAGTTAGAATCTATGTTTTCTATGTTGAAGTTCAACCAACACACATCAAGTAAACCTATGAACCGAGGCTTGGAAGTAGCATCTTTGTGAAGGCATAGGGAGGTTTTCACAATGGTCTCCATGTCCCATCCTTCCTTGCAAAGCGTGCGATGCGAAATGCTTTGATACTGCGCAAATTGTAATCGCCTTGCCCACTACCGAGGGTAGCTCCTTTGGAATGTGCCATTCCTCCTCAAATCTTTGCAAAGTCATTCATACCATAGTTCTGCCCTTTTCTTGAATGGGCCACTCATTGTTCCTTCACATAAGTATTTCTTGAACCTCTCCGTGAGGGACTTTTTCTCTATGGGGTATTCCCAAATTTTGTTCTTTGGCCCATTGGGCACTCCAATTTCTACAAAGACAAGAGATAATAGAATAACACCAAAACTTATCTTCTCACCTATGTGTGCTTCCTTAGTAATTGTCTCTACTATGTAGCCTACTAGATTGTAGACTTCTCCTTCTGACATTTTCTTTGCGATATATAGCCACATGGTATTTACATGTGACCATCTCTCTTGATCATTCAACTTAGTGAGTAGGTGTGTGGCTGCCTGCACCATAGGATACTTCCTTAATTTGTATATTTCCATTCCATGTGGACCCTTAGAGTATCCCAACTCCTTACTTAGTGGCTATAATAGTTTCTTTATCAGTCAGATCACTAATAATATATGTCCTGTGCCCTTCAATCCATCGATGTAACAATCAACGCTATTGTGATCCTTACCCTCCATCCAGACAAAATAGAAAAATTCCTCATGGACTTTACTCATAATCCATTGGTATAAAGCTTCGGTTTTCTAAAATATGGGAGTTCATATAACTAATAAACCCTACCTTCTTAAGCAATTTCTCCCGAGCATCATCATATCTCGACATATCGCCCACCGTGCACTTGTTGGTCTTATTATTGACAAACCATCCAACTCTCTTTTTTTGTCAGTGGTGTGGTGGTTGTAATCACTTACTTTACATCTATGGATGTGGGAATCCCAATCCCATCTGACTATCACTCCTTTTGGATACTGCATCTATGAAAAATTTCTCTCGGGAGCAATTTTGACCTCAACTTCCACCTTTTTCTTCCCCTTTGTACCTGTTGTAGGTGATTTCTTTGGTGTCATTATAAAAATCCCACCTTTTATCTTCTGTGTCAAGTAAGCTCAAACCTTATTTTGAAACTACGTGCCCTAGCTCGCAATTGCATGCCCTATCTCCTTCTCAATGCTTCTCCTACACTAAAACCCTTCACCAATGGGGATGTAAGCCACTTCCGTGCACAAATCTTCTCTCCACGTCTAGTTTCGTAGCTCTCTGCACCTCAACACATTTCACTTGGCTCGATCACACTTAGCTCACTCAAATACTTGTGATTGTAAAGGTAAAAATGAACCCGCATCACGTCCTTATATATATTTTCAAAAAGTTATTGCATTTATTTCTCCTTCACCTACCACCAATCCTCTCATTAATTGACCATTTGCCCAATTTTTGCGTGGTACACCTTCATGCCCCAGCTATAACCTTCTAGCATGCCTTCCTACCTTCTACCTACATACCTCATTCTATGCGCTTCCATGCACCAAAGTACCTCACCACTACACCTTCCCTATTAGTTTCCCACAATTCATGACTTACATTGCATTATATTGTTCATTCATTTTTAGACACCTATAATTACGCTGAGCAATTTAAATACTTAAATTGTGCTAATTATCTCCTTTCCCACAAATTGACGACCATATTGTCAATGGCACTTATCGGCATTAATTAATTACACTACACTAATTAATTAAGTTGCTTATCCAAAGAAATACCTAATTAACGATCTTAGTTAATAAATCACCCCTTCTACTTAGACTAATTAATTATTATTAATTAATTAGCTTTCCCTTTCATTTAACCAATAAATCAATGTTTAATTGATTTAATCCCCTTCTAATAGCCTAAATCATACTAATATTCCTCTAATTAGCTTCTATAAGCTTACATCTACCTATTAGTTAATCACCTTTGATTAATTAAAACACCCCCAACTCCACGAATTTTTAAGCATAAATTAAACCCTTCTAAAGTAAGGTTACCTTTTATAAAGCAACCTTATCCATTCTAATCATTTTTACCTTTATCCCACATGCAAAGGGATGAAGTGTTTCCTTTATCCATTGTGCTATATAAGGAGCCGTCCTTTTACCTTTATACCTACACCTAAACTTATTAAGAGAGAAAATGCAAAGCATATAACAAAGAGACTAATAGCTTTCCTTTTGTTTTCTTGAGAGGTCACCATTGTTAAGAGCTAAAGCTTCCTATTCTTGCATTCTTTAAGGATCAAACAAAGCAATTTTTGATTGCCGTTGGAGCTAAATAGGTCCATTCATTCTTGTTGGTAATCTAGAGAGTAGAGATGTTAAAATAACATGCATAGTTTGATATCATGTTTTCAAAGTTATAATGTTAGTTTAGATCTTGCTTAGTTCTCTATCTTGATGGTGTTTATGCTTTGTTTTAGCTAAATTGTATAACTATTTTAGGTGGTAGTTCTCGCTTCATTTGATTTAGCATTAAGCAAAGTATACTAATTTTTCTTCTATCCCTTCAAAATTTTCTTCCGTCTACTATTTTTTGAAGTGGCGTCACTTATGCCACCCCAAAGAGGGGAAAATGTAGACACCTATAATTATGCCCGAGCAATTTAAATACTTAAATTTCACTAATTATCTCCTTTCCCCAAATTGAGTTGACATATTGTCAACAACGCTCATCTTCTCTTCCATTGTCGTTAATTGATTACATTACACTAATTAATTAAATTTCCTATCAACACATACCCTAATTAACGAACCTTCATTAATTAACACCTTCTATCTAGTATAATTAATTATTATTAATTAATTAGCCTCCTTCTCATTAAATCAATAAATTAAATATTTAATTTGTTTAATCTCTTCCTAATGGTCCAAATCACACTAAAATCCATCTAAAAGCTTACAAAATCTTGCACACAAGTATTAATTAATCATCTTGATTAATTAATACACCCCTTTATCCACATGAGCCACTTGGGACAAACTAAACCCTCCTAAAGCTAACTCAACCCCATCTAAACCCCCTTATCCATAACTAACTCTACATCTCTGTTAGTCCCACATTCATGAGGATGTGTTGAATCCTTTATCCTTTGGGCTATATAAACAACCCTCCCTCTACTTCTACACTTACACCTAAATCTCTCAAGAGACAAAAGTAAGCACATAGTTTCATACTAATAGTCTTTTGTCATTCTTGAGATCCCCATCCTCCATTCTTGAAGAGCTAAGCCTCACACCCAAGCATCCATTGATGGATCAAAGCAAGCAAATATAATTTGATTGCCATTGGACTACTTAGGTCCATTTTAATGTTAAATTAGGCAATTAAGGGGAATAGAGTTCATTAATTTACATTGTGTTTTGATCAATTTCAAAGTTATTAATGTTAAGGGTAGGACTTGCTCATTTCTTCATCATGATGGTGTAATTTCTCATTTTTAGCTAGGTTAGGAAGCTATTTCTAGGTGGTAGTTTTCTTGCTAAAATTGTAGAAACACTTGCACACATTTGGCATGCCGGTGGGACACTTAGTCCCATGGCATTTTAGTTTAAGTTTCATTGTTTTGGCTAACTTTTGATATGCACATGTAGTAATTAATGTCCATTTTCTTGGAATTTTTACTCATTTGATATGTGTAACTTCATGTTCATAGCCATAATTTTAATGGGTTATTGCCATTCTTAAGCTAACTTGTCAAAATTTGAGATATTGTGAGTTTTCTTGTGTTTGCTACCGTATTTTGGTTGTAGGTCCATGAGCATCATTTTAGGGGAGCAGTGTGATTTTTGTGGCGTATGAGACATGGTTTTTGGGGTGCACATGTCTCTCTGGTGGCATAGGCACACTGTTAAAACCTATCACTCTGTCTGTCGACCCCTGGTGCATGCGCACTAACCCTGGCACACACACCCTAACCAGCGTGCAGGTGCACTAACTGGGCACGGGACGTTGATTCATCATTGTACCTTCACTACATACTGAAACTTGTCAGATCAGCGCACACCCTAACCAGGGTGCACATAATGTTTTAGTGGTGTAGGCACATTTTTCTAGTAATGCGGTTATTCTGTCTATTTTTCTTAGAGTAGCGCATATGCTATTTTTGTGGTGCACACACCTCTCTGGTGGCATAGGAATATAATAAATCTAAAAATTCCACATAGTGGTGTAGGTACTATTTTAGTGGCGTAGGCCTTTTTTTTCATGGTGTGGACATCTCTCGGGTGGCGCAAGTACACTGTGAGCTGAAAACAACCTTTGGTGGCACATACGCCCCAAACCACATCATGCAAGCACTAAAAAAGGGGCACAAGTGTCCTTTTGCATTTTTAAATTAAAAGTGTTGTGTGCTAACATTCTTGCAGGTTTATCTAATCATATATTTGTCTTTGCAGTTATTTTTACATGTTTGTATTTGATTAGGTAATATTTTGCATTGTTTACTTATAGGATTAAGATCGCGTATGCTCTTCCCTTGCATCCCTTAGGGAAATCTTGGGAATAGAAATGATTCTTAAGTCCTTTTGATGCTTTGAGATTGCTTAAGAGTATTCGAGTTGAAATTGGTTAATTTGGCATAGTTGAATTGAAGTGTTTTTCCATTTGATATCTTTTTGGATTTTGGAAGATAATCACGTATGATCTTCTCTTACGTCCTTGGATGATCTGGAGAATCCAAAATGATGCCTTATCTTTTGATGGAGAACTACTAAAAATCTTCATACAGGACCAAAAAACCATCACTTGTCAAAGAACAGAGGAATCGAAACAATAGTCAGAAAACTACTAATACAGTTGTTATACAGGTTGCCAAATGGTGTTCGAGAAAACCACATCTAATTAAAAAAAGATAAAACGAACAACATATTCAAAACACTATATTGCAGGTTTTAGAAAAGGGTACGTCCCTCTCCACTCAATTGGAACATAACCCCTTTGGTATAATGCCTTAAGCTACAATAATGGGGGTGGTTCAAGAACCTCAAAGTAGTCCACGCAAGAGGAACCTTGTGGACGAAAAAGGAAGTGCTCCGCACTACCTATCCGACTAGTAAATCCTTTGTGAGATAGAGTTACAAGTTGTCCCTACACTACCATTTTAAGTACACATTTGGATGCATTTATTTCCCCCTTTGTTCTTGAAGGGGGCGAATTTGAGATACTCCCATGATAGTCGGGACTATTTGGGTAAATCATCCGGCTCGTGGATAATTTTTGTAGCACCTGGGGAGAGAACCACCTAGGAAGATGTAATTTGTCTAAGAGCCCATTTTGACCACTCTAAAATAGTGTTGAGTTGTGAACCATATTTTTATTGTGAAACGTGTGACGCGTTACTTTCACTTAGTTTTACTTGCCTTAGGTCAAGGCGAAACTTTGCGAAGTGAAGCCAACATTTTTCATCCCTTTTTTTTTTTTTTTTTTTTCTCCTTCACATTCTTTTAACACTTTGTTGATCGAAGAAGGGTGACTACCTTTGTGTTACCAATTGATCAAGCTTTGTCACTTTTTTCCATTTACGCCCATCCATGTTTTATGGTCGGGTTAGTTAAACGTCTAAAGTGTGCGAAGGAATTTTCACTTCATTGGTAGCCATTGTGATCTTGATACCCATGTCAAGATTGTCATTATAGTTAGGCATGGTTCATCACCGCGTAATTCCTTAGAAGAGTTAGCTTGTTTGTATCGTATCACTACAATTTTGATATTTACGTCTTATTTCTTGTAAAATTGACATAAATACCTATATTGTAAGGTTACGCTACACACATTTTTAACTATTCCTAGCTATACTTTGAGTTTTTAGTTCGGTTCTATTATTACCTTGATTTCAAAGAGTGCTAGGTGTTACCATTTGTGCGTGTTATATCAATAACACCTTGATATCAATACTTCACTTTCTCGCAAAGTGGGTTAACATATCTTAGTGATATTGTTGTGTCATTCATGAATTGTAATTGGCACTTTTTGAGATATAGGTCTTAATTGAGTTTGAGCTCACTCATCATATATCTTGATTGGGAGATCACATTGACTTCTTGTATGTACTCACATTTTTTCATTTCCTTAAACATTGGCATAAGTGAAGATATCTTGTTAATCATCTTAAGACGTGAAACTACTTTTTGAAACATGGTCTAGGAGGTACTTCATTTAAACAGGTTTTCAATACCAAATGCTTGTATCGTCTCTGTGATTTACTCACTCTATCACATTAGTATTCCCACATTGTTGACTTATTCATAATATTAACAAATACATCTAACATTTCACTTAGGGGTGGTCACTAAGCTTTGAACACGTTTACCACTTACTCTAGTGAAACTATCATGAAAACATGGCTCCTAAAACATGTCTAGGGTTAAAGAAACAAACATATGAGGAACAACAAGAGAAAGCTTGGGAAACCTCTAATAGACAAGGGTCAAACCCCTTCATTGGACATGACCTAGGACCACTGTTTTTTGCAGAAAAGGAAACAAAAGAGATGGTTGATCCTAGTGAAAATGAGTTAGAATCACCACACGTAGACTTTGATTTTGACCCCACTCTGCTAGATGAGTTTCTTCTCGAAACAAAGATATAGTGTTGGCACGGGTCATTGAATTAGGGGCCAAATTACCCACCGAGAATGAAGCAATACTACATGTAAATGACACTACTGCGAGGAAAACGTTCCCTTATTAATATGGAAGATATTTTAACAGAAGACATGCTTCCACTTCTTACGTAAGGAATGATAAAGTGGTAGGGCATAGAATACCCTTTATCAAAGT
Source organism: Taxus wallichiana var. yunnanensis (assembly GCA_018340775.1). Taxonomy (NCBI): domain Eukaryota; kingdom Viridiplantae; phylum Streptophyta; class Pinopsida; order Cupressales; family Taxaceae; genus Taxus; species Taxus wallichiana. The sequence goes on from CM031239.1 coordinate 625,302,487, forward strand.
TCCATGAAGAAATAAGATTGAACATGAAAATGGTGAAGAACCTCCACAATACGAAGAGGAGGAACCTTTAGAAGAAGAAGCCACAAACCAAGCCACAATCCAACAACAAATCAGTAACCTAAGCTAGCAACTAGCTTTGCTTACTTCCCATGTACAAAAAAACATAAACAAGAATGTTCAAAAGTTGAGGCCTAAGGTTAAGATCAATGAACTCCATCATAAAAACCAAGGAGAAGAAGACACGGGGTCATCGTGTTTACATCCCTATTTCTCCCACTAAAGAACAATTTCTCACATAAGAAGTGATGTCTATGAAAGTGACGCTTGCGAGCTTACAAGAGAACAATATAGGGATCATTAGGAAATAACCATACGAATAATTATGCCCCTATCCTTTTGACAAGACAATGACCCTTCAACCCTTTCCAAAGAAATTTGATATGCCATAGTTCAATAAATATAAAGGGAAAGGAGACCCAAGGGATCATGTTAAATATTTCTACATGGCATATCAAGAGGTGTCTTATAGTGACAATTACCTCATCAGATTTTTCCCAAGAGTCTTAGAGGTCAAGCATTGGAGTGGTTTACACGCTTACCACGAGGATCAATTTTCACCTGGCTAGAATTGGCAGAAAGATTCATGTGTCACTTCTCGTATAACATAGAGAGTGATGTCACCATGGAAGACTTGTGTGGCACCAAGCAATACCCAAATGAGACCTTCACCACTTCCTCCAATGGAGGAGAGGGTAGTAGTTGCTTCCCTTGTGCTTTCCCTGAAAAGTAGCTGGTTAGTATTTTTGTTCCCAATCTCAACCCGGATATAGCTTTCCACCTCTAAATGCATTGTGTTTGTACTTTTGAGGAGGTTATCGAGAAATGGATTTAGATAGAAAAGGATCTCATTGCCAAAGGCACCCCACAACCCAATCTAAAGACAACCAAAATGTCAAACCCACGGAGAAAGTGAAGATCTTTAACAAAAACAAAAATGTGGTGGGAGATGGAATCAATGATTCCAAATGTGTTCAAATGGTCCAAGTGGTTAACCTTTTAAACGACCAAGGGCCCAATTCAACCACCCCCAAAGTGAAGAACATTCACCTCTCTTAATGAACCGTTGTCAGTAATACTAAAACAATTTGATGTGGCCCATATAATGACCTATTCTACAACACAACTATTTGGACGACAATGCTCCAAAACCTTCATGGTACAAGGAGCATGAATATTGCAAGATAGAGGTGGATAACCACAGTAAAACATAAACACCTAACAAGAAAATGGGGATATACAAAGAACCATTCCCCAAGCATGATAAGTCGGAAAAGTCAAAGCTGGATAGGGGAGAGTCATCCCAAACTTATAAAGCCGCAAATTACTTGTACACCAATAGAGATAACAATCATTATGATTCACTTATCGGATGTATTCGCTCTCCCACATGATGTGTCAATACCATCTAGATCAAGGGAAAGGAGTGCACTATGCTAACAATGCGTGCCCACCTCGTGATTCCGGGACCTTCTCCATCGACCTCGCAAATCGAAAATATAACCATTTAGAACAACTTGAAAAGACATCTTCTAAGATTTCGATCTTAGATCTTCTCAAGATATCTAATGTGCATAAAGAAATTTTGTACCAAACTCTTCGGCGGTTGGGAGTGCCTTTAGAAGTCGATCCTACACACCTTCAAGCCATGGTGGCTAACATCGTGCCAAGTGAACATCTCAATTTCAACCATAGGAGATCCCTACGAGAATTTGACACATAATCTTCCCTTATACATTGAGGTAGTTGTCACCCGTAGGAAAATAAAATGGGTGCTTGTGGATAACAAATTTGGGTTGAACATCTACACACTAAAGTTGGTCAAACACTTGGGACATACGGAGGAAGATCTTGAGTCCCACATTATCACTATCACTTTGCATACAACAACGGAAAGGGAGTCGGCGCAGGCACCATCACATTGCCCATGGAGGTGGGCCCCACTTGCCATCGACAAATTTTCATGTCCTTGACTTGGAACTTCCATATAACATGCTTCTAGGTGACCATGGATTCATGCCATGTAGGCCGTGCCATCCACATTTCATCAATGCATTAATTTGAAGCATGAGGGACATACGGTTATGATACCAAGAGATTTGAGCCCTTTGCTCATTATAGAGCTCTCAATAGCTTTTCACGAAAGGGTAAATATGCATTTCCCTCCATAGATATAGCTATCCCTCTCTCAGTTTGAGGCCATGGAATCCTTGGTGGATTCAGATTCTTTTAGTTCTTGTGCTCATGGGGCGTCTACTTCAACATCTCCATTTGATTCATGGGAGATGAAAATCTGGAATATGGTCAAAGGGAGTATAATGTACAACAAGTGCTCTTGGTTTTGAGACCTCTCATTATCACCCAAGACTAGAGGTCGACCCAACTACCGCTTTAGGAGACCTAGAGAGGAACACACTATTGGATCATTCCTACCCAGAGGCTTATTAGGCGAGGAGAAATTGATTGATCCACCTATAACTTGGGTCCCCGAGGATACTCGGCCATCCTATTATCGAACCCCGAATATGAAAAATCTCATAGAATGATGTACTCTATTGGCTACAAAGGCCTAGGATGTGGGAGGAACGAACAAGGACAAAGAGAACCGGTCCTCTTCCACATTTCAAAATAGAAAGATATGGCATCGGGATTCACCCTTATGGAGCACACCCCAACGATCAAGATGCTACTTACTCGAGCGTGAGGATGTCTCTCGACTATCTAGACAATGATATGGATTCCCATTATAGCTAATATGAGGATCCGGCCTCCATGAGCCTTTTCATGACCAATGTTTTCCTAACCTTAACCCCCATAGAACCAACCCTTGACCTTATATACCCTTCCCTTGTTGAATGGGACCAACAATGTCACATGCCACTAGATTTATTCAAGAATGATGAGGCTATTGCAGAATCCATGGGCATAAGGGATACAATTCCCATTGGAGATCACAAGAAAGGTTTCTTTATCGAATTAGATACTTATGCCTACTTTGGTGAGGAGGCTGAACTTTGTGGTTAGCAAAATTGAAAGAAAATTGAGGGAAAAAGTTCTAAAGAAAATCCTTAGCAAAAATCAAAGTCCAATCACACGGTGAAAACCTCTTTAAGGCACTTTGGTGATAAACAAATAAGAAAATCAAAGGACAAACAAAGTGACCACGCCAAGGATGAAAATCTCATGGAGACATCCTTCGATGAAGATCTTAACCTACCTCCCGATCCTACACGTATGGAGGACTTATCAAAATTACTAGTTGAAGAAACCATTGATGTCAATATTGGTACCGAAGAAGACCCCAAGATAGTAAAATCAGGAGCATCACTCTTGGTTAGAGAACAAAATACGTTCACTATACTACTACGAGAGTTTATTGATGTGTTTGTATGGTCTTACAAAGACATGCCCGACTTAGATCCAAATTTGGTGGTGCACAACTTGGTTGTGCACGTAGATGCTAAGCCTATTGAATAGAAGCTCCAAAATATGCACCCAAGAGTGGCCTTGTTGGTTAAAGAAGAGTTGAAAAGATTGCTTGTAGTGGGATTCATCGGACAATTGATTATTCGAATGGATATCGAACATTGTTCTATCCAAAAAAACCTATAGGTATCCGAATCTGCGCATGGATTTTAGGGACATCAATAAGGCTTTCCCTAAAGATGATTTTCTGCTGCCCAACATTGATATGATTGTTAACTCAATGACAGGGTATGAAATTCTATCACTCATGGATGGATTTTAGGGATATAATAAAGTTAATATCGTTGAAGAAGATCAACACAAAAAATTTTATGACTCCTTGGGGCACCTTCTGCTATCGGGTGATGTCATTTCACCTTAAAAATGTAGAGAGCAACTGTCGGTGGGAAATGACGGTGATTTTTCATGATATGATTCATGATATCATGGAAGACTACGTAGATGACATCCTAGGAAAGTCCAAAACAAGAGAGGATCATCCTGTCATTTTGTGGCGTATTATTTGAACGCTGCGTGAATACAAAGTCGGGATGAATCCAAAGAAGTGTGTCTTCGGTGTGCTATCCTGGGAAACTATTGGGATTCATTGTGTCAAGATGAGGTATTGAGGTAGACCTGCTAAAGTGTCTCGCTATCACCTGAAATACCTCCACTGAGAATATCAAGAAGCAGCTGCTTGACTACAGGGGAAAATTCAAGCCATTCGCCACTTCATCTCCCACCTTGTAGATAAATTTCACTCATTCACCCATTTTCTTAAAAAGGACGTCAATTTCATCTAGGGACTGAGCAATAACAAGCCTTTGCTTTGCTTAAACAAGATACTTGGCTAATCCACTGTCCTCATGCCTCCCACTCCTAGAGAACGACTTTTGCTCTATATTTCCGCTACACAATTTACTATTGGTGCACCTGCTCACCCAATATGACCTTAGCCATAAGGAGAAAGAGGTGTACAATCCGAGTCACACCCTCATCGCCTATGAACTCAATTATCCTCAAATTGAAAAGGCTTGCTTGGCATTGTTTTTACCTTCCAAAACTTCACCATTACTTGCTTGAATACTAAGACCAAGGTCATATCCAAGGTTGACCCACTCAAGTATTTGTTGTCCAAACTCACTCTCACTGGGTCGAATGGCTAATTGGATCATTATACTTAGTGAGTTTGACATAGAATTTGTCTATCAAAAATTGGTTAAAGGACAAGTACTTGCAGAATAGCTAGCGGAAGCACCTTTGCAAAGCACGAAACCTTTGCGTTTGGATCTACAAGATGCCTCCTTGCTCTACATTGAAGAATCTATATTGTGGCGAGATACATTTTGATGGATCCTTTACGTTTCATGGTTCAGTGTAGGAGTGGTCCTTATTACTCCTTCTAGCGATCCTATCTGCGGGCTTTTCACTGGCCTTCCCTTGCACAAAAACATTGCAGAATATGAAGCACTTATTACAGGGATGAAGTTAGCCATCAAGTGGAATGTTCATCATGTTAAGGTTGTAGGTAATTCACGAGTTAATCATCAAATAGGTTGATTATGAATATAAGGTTAAGGATGACAAGCTCATACCTTACAAAAATTTAGTGGAAACTATAAAGGAGTACTTTGTGCGCATCACCTTTGAGAAAATCCCAAGAGTGCAGACCATATCAATGGATGTCATGGAAACGGTAGGGTCTATGCTTTGTATTCTGCAAGGGAACAATGATATGCTATTATTCGTAGAAAATCTATGCCAACCCACGTATGACATGCCCGAATCTTACGGCTTGTGAGGTTGTTGGTCCCCATTTCCCGTGGTACGAACCCATCTTCACCTATCTTAAGGACAACACATTCCCTCCTGACATCTCCTGTTTTGAAAAGTAAAGCCTGATTCGCTAGATAGCTGTTACACCCTTTTAGGAGGTACTGTTTATCATCATGGCTATAATGGGAATCTACTACATTGTCTGAATGTGATGGAGTCAATCCAGGTAATCAAAGAAGTGCACGAAGGGGTATGTGGAGCACATACAAATGGAATGGTCTTGGCTAAGAAACTATTGAGAGTAGGTTACTATTGGCCTACCATGGAAATTGATTGTTGCAATTATGTTAGAAAATGTGTACTTTGCTAAAAGTATGGAAATTTCATTCATGCTCCATCACAACCATTGTAACCTATCACTACCCCATGGCCATTCTCCAAGTAGAGGTCTTGATTTAATAGGGAAACTTACTCCTACCTCATCTAATGGCCATACACATATCATCACGGCTACAGAATATTTTACAAAATGGGTGGGAGGTCACATACACATATAAGCAGAGTGAGAAAAGAAAGGGAAGTTCGAACCACATTGGTTGGGACCCTATGTTATAGTCACCAAGTATGGCATAGGGACATACAAACTAGCTCACCCCAATGGTGATGAACTCCGGGAGCCCATGAATGCCATGCATCTTAAGTGGTTCTATGCTTGAACATGGAGCAAGGAAGTTAAAAATCAAAATAAAAAAATACAAAAAAATCAAAAACATCAAAAAATAAAAAGAAAAAAAGGTCATCCATTAGTGAAAACCATGCAATTATGGCACTTTGGACAAGTCCTTGGGTGAAAACAAGTTTCGGTGCCTTAGGAGGATTCATTATTCACAAGCATCCTGCATCTGGAGGGTAGTTGTCTTTGGCCTAGTCCTGGTTCTACCTTCAAGATTCCCTGTGCGCCCCATCCTATCGAGGCCTTGATCCGGTTTTGCCTTATTTTATTTGTCTGTTAGGGGCATGGTCTTTCGTAATTTCCCATCTTATCTTGGGGGCAACTCAATAACTTCAACTTCTTATTTATAAAGCACCTGGCTTCTACCCTTGTATATTCCCCATCTAATGTTTGGGGGCATCCATGATTTCTTGGTTACTGGACATAGCTCTGGAAAATCGTTAGGAAACACAAAAAAATAGAAAATTATTTTAGAAAACACTAAAACAATAGAAAATTATTTTACAAAACACAAAAACAATAGAAAATTGTTTCACAACACACAAAAACAATAGAAAATTGTTTCAGAAAACACAAAAACAATAGAAAATTGTTTCACAAAACACAAAAACAATAGAAAATTGTTTCACAAAACACAAAAACAATAGAAAATTGTTTCGCAAAAACCTAAACAATAGAAAATTGGTGCATGAAAACATATCTTCCAAAACATTTACTTGCATTGTCTTGTTTCCTTGCTTTGCTTGTTGCTTGTATAGTGTTTTGCATTCTTGCTTTTGGGTTGTTTGTTGCTTGGGCATACTTTGTTAGGATTCATCTTTTCTTGCTTAGATTAGATTTATTCTTGCTTGTGCATATTGCGGTATGTTTTTGCTTCTTTGGGGAATTTTAGGAAGTCATGATGTAATGTGGTAATCCATTATGTTATTTCTTAGCATTTGATTGTGTTTGTTACATGTTAATAAAGCATGGTGAGTCATGGTGTATTGCATTAATTCTGGTGTTCTTTGTTAGCATTTTATTGTGTTTGTTACTTGTTGATAAAGCATGATGAATCATGGTGTATTGCATTAATTCTGGTGTTATTTATTAGCATTTGGTTGTGTTTATTGCATGTGCTTTGTTTTGTTATCATTCACATCACATTTCCAGCATTATCATCACATCTAACATCATCTATACATCATATATATAACAAAATGCTAAGTTTTACATCATGCATGTATGCTAAGCTAATCATCACATATCATATCATCAATGGGGCCAAGAGGGGTTGCACATGATCAAAAATCTATCCCCCCGCACCAATATCATCATATCATCCGTCCATATACATCAAAATAACACATGAGAAATGCATTTGATATCATCTATGGATCTATCATCTAACATCCACAACACATGTATACATCAAACATCAAAATCAGATACATACAATGCATAAAATAATATAACATCATAACACATCCATAAGTGCTAAATCAAAACACGCAACATGCAATGAGAATCAATGTATGCCCACTCATGTCACAACACATCCATAAGTGCTAAATCAAACAAACGCAACATGCAATGAGAATCAACATAGAGTAATTTCTGAAAAGGGGTATTTCACATCATAGAATTATGCCCACTCATGTCACATGCATCAGAGTACAAAAATAATAAAATACATCTCATAACCATGTGTATCTGAGCCAAAACAAAGTAATCCTCACATATATATATATATATATATATATATATATATATATATATATGTGTGTCAAATATACATCTATATCAAAAATGGATACAAATCATTGCTCTATATCAAAAATACCTTCATTTGAGTGGGCATAAAGATGATACATCAAAATTTCTGTCCACATACATACAATGTCTAGATAGGTACTCAATACAATACATCATCGATACATAATGCCATCAAAAGGGGCATGTATCTGAAAGAATCAAGCCTTCATCATGAGGCATCATCATAATACATATACAAGACTGTACATCAAAATTAGCCTTCATAAGAGGCATACATATAAAAGAATCTGCATAAAATTTTTTTGGCTCTCAACCACAGCTCTCACTCCTCACTGAGGCTCCTAGATCTGTCCTCTAGATGACGTAACACCTTTGGAGGCCGGGATGGTACTTGGTCTAGTAGCTACTCTAGTAGAGGTTGTCTCACTTATCTCGGTCAAATGGCCTAATCTCCATGATCAAGACCCCGATGCACTTGACCACGACAACCGTGGTAGTGCCACTCTGCGCTTGCTGGCGAGAACCACTTTGTAATAAGTAGTCCCGTAGAATAGGGCCTCACCACCAAGCCGGTGGCGTCACGTATTAGGTCCACATCTCTCGGAGGGGAGCGCACCGAAGGGCGTGATCTCGTTCACTTGTCACTTGGCCTAAGTCTCGCCTTGGCCTATTTAGAGGTAAAGACTTCTCGATATCTCTCTGTAGTCATCACCTGCAGCTCGGTACGGGCCTGGTCCCTTTGTGCTAATAATGCCTGTGATCATGCATACACATGGTCTCTCTATGCAATGACCATGCGCACCTGTGATTAGGACTAATGAAGGAGGCTCAATATCTAAGCCCCCTATGCCACTGTCTCTCGGATCTGGCTCGCCATGGTACTCTATCATCTCCTCGGCCAGCTTGGGCTCGAGCCTAATCCCGCTCTAAAAGTAAAGTCACAATGTGAGCTCGGGCCTCATCTCTCTCTGCTACTGTAGTCACACACCAGCCTTGAGCCTCATCCCTCTCTACTTTTTCCGTGTCTCTCTCGGCTATGGCCTACTATAACTGCACCTATACTATGGCTATCTGTGCCACTAGCTAGGGAGGTGTGTGTGCCTCAAGGACTGGTCCTTGAGGTGCTCTAGAAGATTGTCCCTGCTCAAAGACCCTACCTCGGGTGGCCGCATGGCTTCCTATACTAGACCCTGCGGCCTTAGTACCTATGCTTGTGGGGCACCCTATCCATCATGTGGGAAGTCATCAAAAGGATCCTCTAGATCTGGCCCCTGTGCCACTACCCTCACCCTACACTCTGGTCCTTGCCATGTCTCTACAGGTGGGTGAATGCCGCCTACCAGTGCCTCCTCTGGAATGGTGAGCCACTGGGGTAATACTGTAGCATACTAAGCTACATAATCAAATGTGGTCCCGAGGTATCTCACATGTCGTAATGGGTCCCATACCGGGGACCACCTATGTGAAACTGGCCCTAGCTTGGGCCACCAAAGTATATGAGGCACCATGGTTTACCTCTCGGAATCCCTACGAGCATGCCAGACATCTGGCTAAGAGACCCCATGTACCTTGCCAAGCTACCGGCACTGTCCACTTGATATAACTCCATGATATAGTGTGGCTTCCAAGAAGAGAGTGCTCCACTAGGCACACGTTGAGCTCTGTGGCATCCTCTCGGCCCTTTGGAAGTGCTCTGTATGGACGTAAAATGACGTCTATCTCAACTAGCTCATCAAACTCTCACCTATTTTTGAATAGGCTAGCAAGATGGCCACATACATCTCCACCAGTTGCTACCCAGGCCATATATGAGGGTTCCTTAGGATCTCGAGACATGGAAAGGGCCCACGGGGTGTTCGATCATAATATGATCCACGACCATATCTATAATAATGATCTTTGGACCCATGGTTTTTCACCGTGGTATGTAATCAGTGCAAATCCCAAGATAAATGGGCCGATACAATGCCCCTAGCAATATCTCTCGCCACTGTAAATGCCATGAACCAATGGTAGTAATCCTCTCAGAACAAATTCCATGTCTTATTAGTGAGTAGGAACCCATTGATAAGAGCCATGATTTAGAGAGGTCCCCGATGCAAGGTGGGGTCAGAGATGCACTCATGTAATGCTAGAGTCATCTCGTCGTGTGGGATATCGTCAACACCAAATAGGGCACTGCAAGCTACTCTAATCAGCCCTACATCAGATTTGTACTCGATCAACGTGCCCATCAAGGATCCGCCAAATGTCTTCAATAGTCATAGTCGGCTCTCCTATGGGTAGTTTGAAACACTTGAATCTCGCTATGCCATTCCTCGGCTAGCATGTAGAGTCAAAAATTCATGATCTAGAATGATAGAGGGCATCGAGCCACGGGGCCTAGCCCTACCACCTCAAGCAGTATCACCATGGCTCACCGGTCACACGGCGCATACCGCCCTCTAGGTCTCGTAACTGGGTATGTCACTCCCGAGTCCAAGCAAACCGGTAGTCGTCTCTGTAAAATAACACGCCGCTCATCAGTTCCTAGCATTTCTTCTAAAAATCTATCTCATCTTTTAGGGTTAACCCAAAAATCCTAAAAATTCTTCTAAGTGTCATGTTTTTGGACACTTTTCTATCTTTTTCCACTTGTCTAGGGTGCATGTGCACCATTTTGGGCATGTGCGCCACATTTCGGCACTGCGCTTGTGCGCATGTGTCTTCGGCATGTGCGCCCTCTTTAGGTGCTGCACACCCTTTTTGGCATGTGCGCCACACATTGGGTGCCTACACTTACGTGTGTATGCCCCTATGTGTGTTCTTGCCCTGTCCATGCCTATGCTACACTTTTCATGTGTGCACCCCATTTCCAGTGTGTACGCATGTGCACACATGTGCTTGTGTGTGCGTGTGCGTGTGTGTGTGTGCGTGTGCGTGTGTGTGTGCGATCTGTCTCTCTGGTGTGTGTGTGTGTGCCTATGTTTTGGTGCATACGTCCCCAAAAAGACACATGCACCCCCAAATCAGCACTATGCACCCTATCCAATGCCCGTGCCTACGTATTTTTCTATGGCTAAAGACCTAATTTAGGGAATTAATGACAAAAATTAATGAGAAATTTTTTGATACTCACAAAGGGGCCGTCGTTTGTGTGCCGCTGGTACCCGGACTGCATATGCGCACCTCAAATGATCTCGTGTGATCACCATGGTTCCCCTCAGTGTCAGAGCCTCACAAAGTAAAATTTTCTAAACTGCTCAATTAAAATGAATTGGTCGCAATGTTTTTACCCCCCCTGGTGGGGTATATTAACTTGTTTTTCACCGTTAGGAAGGCTGGAGGCCCGTTTTGATCGCCGTTTTCTCCTCTGTTCACTATGGAATAATTATTTTTATTAAATAATTATTTTTCTCTTATTTTTACCATATTGGGGCATTTTTTGCTGTCCGATACCCCTTTCTTCTCCCTCGGACAATTTTATTGCTCCTTGGTGATTTTTATTCTTCTTCACACCCTCGTAAATAATTATTTTTTCTTAATTTTTCCACTAAACAAGGACATTATTTGTCATTTTTTCTCTTTCTTCCACCAAGGGCACTTTTATTGCCCCGAGGCCCCTCACTTTCTTCTTCTACTTTCTTCTATTGATCACCACAGTTTGGAAAGCAAAATAATAAAAACAATATATATATATCAAAAATCCAAAAAACAGGGCAAAATTTTTCAACAAAATCCTAAAAAGTAAAAAACCCTACAAAAATGGTAACTTGCTTATTATGGCTGAAACTTGTGTCTTGCACATGGTATTTTCTCCATATCCTGTTGGTTTGTCTCACATCTTCCTTGATTAATATGACTCGCGGATCACCAGATTCATAACCATTCACAAAGCTAGCTACTTGCTTCGTCTGTACTCTGGGGCACTTTTGTTGCCTGGTGTTGTTTCATTGTGCACAAACACTTTTCATGGACCCCATGTCCATTTTCATTTCCCCTTGCATGTATCCTTTCTCGGGGCATCATTTTGAACCCTTATCATCAATCGGGAACATGTGGATATCTTCAAGACCGATAACAAAACATTTGTACAACTATCTTGATAGTTGTTGGGTTCGATATGTGCGTTTGTACTTTGTTTTCCCTGTTAAATGAGCTTGTTTCCTTCTTGTATTGCATTGCATTCTTGTATGTTTCATGGAGTTGGTAGTTTCGAAATGTCTAATTGTTCGTAGTATGGCTTTTCATGTCATTCTACCTTTTCGTATGCTTATATTTTTCATAAGGACCGATGATGTAGTTCTTATGGAAATATGATGATATCAAAATTATTCCAAATAAACTGCGGCTAGAGGCTAAGCTCTTCTCTCCCCTCTTCCATATTTTTTCTACATCATTTCCCTTTCACCCCTAATTTTCTCTCTCATCGGGGCATCTGCCTCTTCCCCATTCTTCTACCTATCTCTCACCTTTTCGATTGTCGATCAACTTCTTTCATCACCCCATCGACACTCGAGGGGCATCTCTCCCTCCTACTAATTTTTCTTCTATCCCTTCAAAATTTTCTTCTGCTCACTATCTTTCAAGTGGCATCACTTATGCCACCCCAAAGAGGGACAAATGTAGACACTTATAATTATGCCCGAGCAATTTAAATACTCAAATTGCGCTAATTATCTCCTTTCCCACAAATTGACGACCATATTGTCAATGACACTTATCGGCATTAATTAATCACACTACGCTAATTAATTAAGTCGCCTATCCAACAAATACCCTAATTAATGACCTTCCGTTAATAAATCACCCCTTCTATCTAGACTAATTAATTATTATTAATTAATTAGCTTTCCCTTTCATTTAACCAATAAATCAATATTTAATTGATTTAATCCCCTTCTAATAGCCTAAATCGTACTAATATTCCTCTAAATAGCTTCTATAAGCTTACATCTACCTATTAGTTAATCACCTTTGATTAATTAAAACACCCCCAACTCCTATGACTTTCTAAGCATAAATTAAACCCTTCTAAAATAAGGTTACCTTTTATAAAACAACCTTATCCATTCCTAATCATTTTTTACCTTTATCCCACATGTAAGGGGATGAAGTGTTTCCTTTGTCCATTGGGCTATATAAGGAGTCCTCCTTCTACTTTTATACCTACACCTAAACTTCTTAAGAGAGCAAATGCAAAGCATATAACAAAGAGACTAAGAGCTTTCCTTTTGTTTTTTTGAGAGGTCACCATTGTTAAGAGCTAAAGCTTCCAATTCTTGCATTCTTTAAGGATCAAACAAAGCAATTTTTATTTCCATTGGAGCTAAATAGGTCCATTCAATCTTGTTGGTAATTTAGGAGAGTAGAGATGTTAAAATAACATGCATAGTTTTGATCTCATGTTTTCAAAGTTATAATGTTAGTTTAGATCTTGCTTAGTTCTCTATCTTGATGGTGTTTATGCTTTGTTTTAGCTAAATTGTAGAACTATTTTAGGTGGTAGTTCTTGCTTCATTTGATTTAGTATTAAGAAAAGTATACACACACACACATTTTATTTGCAATTATGGTCTTCTTTCGGAGCAATTTATTTCTAGCACCTTCACATCTTTAAATAACACATGTAACAATATGTTCTTATGTGTACCCATTTTTGACTAACAAATAACAACCACCCACACCAATGGTATGTGTAGTCCTCTGCACATAAAAATACTTCAGATTGTAATTAGCTTCCAACATGCAAATGCGCTTATTACACAAAACACCAAACTAAATTGAAAAAACATAGAAACGAAGAAGGAAATACATTTAAGAAATACAAAAAGGGAAATCTATACTAAATGGCAATATTGCCTTATTACAAATAACCAAGAAAAATTATTTATAGTAGGGCTTCAACCTACTCCCATTAAAGTAATCAGTAACTGTGTTCCATCAAGTGCCTCTAACTGACAAGCACCTATTTCAAGGATGTGAGTGATAACATATGGTCCCAACCAATGCACCTTAAGTTTTCCTAGATGGTGCAGAAACTTGGAATCATAAAGGAGTACCATCTATCCAACCTCAAGCTTCTTGTCCCTGATGTGTCTGTCATGCCATGCCTTCTGCCTAGCCTTTTCCTACTTCTGACTCCAACGTGCTATGGCACGCCTCTCATCCAACTGTATTAACTTGTCAATTCTTTCTTCTAATGTATGTTCATCTGGCTAGACCTCCAACGCGCACAATACACAATGATGGTAACATGAATTCCATTGGAAGAACTACTTTTGTGCCAAACACCAACTGAAAGGGTGTGGCCTTATTCAACCTCTTGTAGGTTGTTCTATACACCCAAAGTATAACATAAACTTTATCATCCCAATCTTTCCTTCCAACATCACAAATTTTTGTCAAGGTCTAGCTCAATATCTTGTTGAAAGCCTCAGCAATCCCATTTTCTTGAGGGTGATAAGGTGTAGTCTTGTGGTGCGCAACCATAAACTCATCCAATAATATCCTAATCATTTCATTCAAAAAGTGTGTGCCCCTATCACTTTTCAAGCTCAATGAGACATCCATACATAATGAAAATATTTTCCAATAAGAACCTTATTACTATAGCCATTGTGCAATCCTTTGTAGGTGTTGCTTCTTTCCACTTTGTAAGATAATTTGTACAAGTGATGATGTAACGTAATCCAGTTCTATTCGTGGCTAGGGAAATAGGACCTAAAAATTCTATAGCTCAATTTTAAAATGGCTTTGCACTATTAATAGGCCTCAAAGGCATTTCATCTCTTTTCCCAGGTTTACCAAGGTTGACAGTGATCACATGCCTTACAATACTCTTTACAATATTTGTACAAGGTCTCCCACCATAATCCAATGAGTAGAATATTGCATGTAGTGGTGTCACTTACATAATGCCCACATGCAATACCACTATGAGCCTGTTCCATGATATCGGTGTGCTCATGTTCCAATACACACCGATGGAATACTTCATCTCAACCTAGTTTGTATAAGTCACCACTGATCAACATGAAGGGTGTTGTGGGAATTGCAAGTTATTTATTCTCTAATGCTTTCATTCCTTCTAGCACCATACATGTGTGTAAAAAGAAAACAATATCCTTTAATTCGAAGGTGTGTAATGTAACCTATACAATTGTGCATCTGACATTGTATCTTAAATTATCTACGTATACTTCCTTGATTGAATCCTTGATAAGTGGTCTGGGACATAATTACTTTTACTTGGTTTTACCATGATTCAGAAAGTCAAGTTCCTAGAATAGGAGAACCATCGACATATATGCCCTTGTAAAAACGGGATTATTTACCAAGTATTTTAAGCACATGTGATTTGTATAAATTACAAAAGGTGTTTCTAGCAAAGTACTATCTAAATTTATGCAATGCATATATCATTGACAAGACTTCACACTCTGTAGTTATATAATTCTATTCTACAGGGGTTAAATTTCTACTAAAAAATAGATAGGATGATTTATAATAGCTTTTATAGGCTGAGCTAACACTGCGCTAATGGATATGCAAGAGGCATCCACATGTACGTGAAATGGTGGTTCCATGAGGGAAAACACAGAATCGATGTTGTGTAGTAAGTCTCTCCTTCAATGCCTTAAAAGTGTGTCTTTTGCTGTGGTTTTCTCCAATAGAGTGTCCCTTTTCCTTTTAGTAACTCTTTAAGGAGTGCAACAATCTTCACATACCCTTTGATAAATTTTCTATAATACCCTATGTGGCCCAAGAATCCATGCACCTCACTCACTCGATTGGTAGGCTTCTCCAAGCCTACAATAACTACAACCTTATTTGGGTCCACTAACAAACCTTCCTTATAGATGATATGCCCTACAAAGTTCCAAAAGGTGTAGAAAACACACACTTCTTGATGTTTAAAGAGATGCTTAATTGTCGAAATATTTCAAACATTAAGTAAAAATTGTCACAATGATCATTAACAAGCCCATATACCATCGAATCATCCAAGTAAACTGCGATAATTTGTGAATAAAATCCTAGAATGCTTGAACAACTATGTGTGAAAATATAGCATGCACGTTCTTCAAACCAAAGGGCATCACTTTATATGCAAAGATTCCCCATTTAGTGGTGAAATTCATTTTCTCTTGATCCTCCTATGTAATTCTAACTTGGCGATACTTAGAGAATCCATCTGTGAAAGAGTAAACTTCACTCCCTGCAACATTTTCTAATGTTTCCTCGGTAAAAGGCATAGAAAAAGGATCAATCACACATGTAGCATTCAACTCCCTTTAATCCAAGAAAATCCTAGTCCGACCATCTTTCTTTATACGATTACCATGGGGATAACCCACTCGACTCCTCTAAGGGCTTAATGATGCGATTTAAGCATTTTGTCAATTTCTTCTTTAAATTTTACACGCAGGTTCAGGTTCATCCTATAAGGTCTCTTCCATTTGGACATGCTCCTTCCTTTAGCTTAATCTTCATCTTGTTTGATGACTCATGCAATCCTTTTAACTCATGGTAGCCCTTAGGGAATAAATCTGAAGATCTCGTAGTAACTCAATTATCTTTGCTACTTCATAATTAAACCAATAATCCCCAATTATAGCCTCCTTTGGTTTAATATCCATGCTAATGTTCACTTTCTTGGTCTTCATAGGTTAATGATACTTGTTTTTATCTACATTGTCTAAGACCTCGCGTGTACCTATTGAATGAGCTATGTCTAAATCTTCTACTTCCTCATCATCCACTATGTAGACCATCTTTCCTTTATCCTTCTCAAAGAAAACAAGTGTAAATAGATCGGCATCTGTATCATCTAATTCATCAAAATGCGCTCCTAGTCTACCTCACCAAATAAATCTTGAATGAGTTCTTCAGCCTTGGAACTATCTCCCATATTGAAGCACTCCATAACCCATAATGCCTCTCTTACAAGAGGTTTAGTAGAAAAGTACTCAAAATTCTAGGACATTCTTGCGAGTCAAGTCGCCAATTTCAAGTCTCCTATATAGTTATGCAAAACATACCAAGTGCGTGCGTAACGCTTGCAAAGTGTCATAAAGTTTTTGCACCAAAAGACAAGGTGGTAAAGCTTCCTACCCTATTATGCAGAGTCTCTCACAATACTAAACATGGTGTTGAACATGTTGATGACCATGATATATATAGTTTTGAGTAGGTGCATTACTCCTAAAGAACCGAGTGGTTAGAGAAATTCTGACTTCATTCCATTCTATGAGATTATCCCTTTGAACCATCCACTAGCGCACTACTATCCTACATAGGGTATACACTAACATATTTATTCTCTCCACTTGATCTATCCATTGCTCCTCCATGGTGCATAGGAATAATGTAGGATCTCCTTCTTTTATATATACCAAGGTACAAAGTTGTTACCTATTCTCCTAATACAATGAGGATTTCTTCTCTGTGAAAATGCAATTCTTACTTCGTATCCAACCATCTCATAGGTGTCATGTGCCTTAGTTATCACAAGTAATATTTGTAGTATCACTAATAGGCCGTGCATATTCCCCTTTGGAGGATTCCTTCCTTAGATGGCTCAAGTACTTCTGGATATCGAATGACGTGCACATAAATTTTGTTCAGGTCTTCCTCACTCAAAGGTTCAACATAAGGTGCAGATTTCCCATTTTCGAAGGGATAATAACTCTTTCTTCCTTGTTCTCAAAACTTATATACCCCTTATTGAACTGTAGATCAACATTATTTGCATAACACCAAGGGCACCCAAGTAGAGCTAGGAAGTTGTCTACTTGTGCAAGTCTTAAGGCCTTAAAGTCTGAGTGCGCTTGGTCACTTGTATAGTAATGGATGCATCCTTTAAAACTCTGATTGGAGTGGCCTTAGTTTGATTAGCCATAAAAAATACATTAGAGGATGGATAATGGAGGTCTGCCCATTTATACCCATGCATCTAAAGTAATCACATTCACTTCCTGCCTGTGTCAATCAATATATTCTCAAAATCCATCCATCCACAACAACATTCATAGTGATTTCCTTGTCATAATCCAAGCTATGAGGGGGAAGATTAACATGTAGGATATGTCTTCCATTTTTAATAAATGTGTGCAAAGTGTTTCCCTTTAGCCAATTCCCTAGTAATGGAATGATATTCTCCTAGTGCAACATCTTGCATACCTATTTCAAGTCATCAACATCTGATTGGACCATCTCTGCTGCCTTCTTTTGTTCCAAATTCCTTGTGACTGTTCCTTTAAACAATGTATTTCACCTGAATATTTTGAGTACCTCTATGGTCTCTTGATAAACCTCCTTCTAATGTGTAGGATCGGATATCTTGTATGTAAAACCTCCTCCATAGTAGTGGTAGGATTTCTGTCATAACATTTCTCTAGCGTGTGTATCTTCAATGCGTGTAGTAATCTTCACAGTACTACCTCGGGTTCTAGTGCCAACTTTTGCATCCATTGATTCTCTATGACACGTTGTTTATAACCATCCATGCACTCTTGTTCTCTTGTTTATGCTACATGATAAGATGCTCATATAAGTTTGGGAATTCCTCATATTGTGATTCTTTCCAAAAAAGAACAAGTAATATTTTGAGCACATTTGTGCCTTTTGTAGTGGGCGAGTGTAGACACCTATAATTACGCCCTTGAGCAATTTAAATACTTAAATTGCACTAATTATCCTCTTTCTCGCAAATCAACGACATATCATCAAAAGCACTCATTTTCCCTCATATCATCATTAATTAATTACACTAAGCTAATTAATTAAGTTTCCTATCCAACAAATACCCTAATTAATGACCTTCCGTTAATAAATCACCCCTTCTACCTAGACTAATTAATTATTATTAATTAATTAGCTTTCCTTCCATTTAACCAA
Source organism: Taxus wallichiana var. yunnanensis (assembly GCA_018340775.1). Classification (NCBI taxonomy): domain Eukaryota; kingdom Viridiplantae; phylum Streptophyta; class Pinopsida; order Cupressales; family Taxaceae; genus Taxus; species Taxus wallichiana. Next base: position 625,321,154 of record CM031239.1, read on the forward strand.
TAAATCAATATTTAATTGATTTAATCCCCTTTAATAGCTTGAATCTCACTAATATTCTTCTAAATGGCTTCTATAATCTTACACCTACCTATTAATTAATCACCTTTGATTAATTAAGATACCAACTCCATGACTTGATAAACATGTATTAAACCCTTCTAAAGTAAGGTTACCTTTAATAAAGCAACCTTATCCATTCCTAATCATGTTTTACCTTTATCCCACATTCATGAGAATGTGTTGAATCCTTTATCCTTTGGGCTATATAAAGAGCCCTCCACCTACCTTTTTACTTACACCTAAACTCCTTAGAGAGCAAATGCAAAGCATATAGCAAAGAGACTAAGAGCTTGCACCTTTCCCTTTTGAGAGTTCATCATCTTGAAGAGTTAAGCCTCTTTCTTAAAGTGCTTGGGTCATATGGGAGGTGTCAAAAGGGTCTTGTAGCTCAACTTTGATTAGCCCCCATTCCTAGGTTCTTAGAACATTAAGGACAACTAGTTTGATTTAGCATTTAGCATATTTAGATATTTAGCATTGTTAGTTTCAAAGTTTGTATTTATGAATGCTAGCATCTAACCCTTGTTTAATTCTTATCATGATGGTGTTTAGTTTGTTGTTCAATTCTTGCTAAGTTAAGGCTATTTAGGTGTTAGTATTTACTCATATTAGCATTATTTTGAAAACAAGACATGCACACAGGAAGTGGGAAGAGATCCACATGTAAAACACGTTCCATGAGGAAAATCACCTCATCCACCAACATGGGCTCGGCCCCGAATCCACCATGGTATCCTCAACCTCTGCCATGACCTCCTTCAAAACTCCCTTTGTTCCGATCATAGTGCCTTTGGTTGTGATCACAATCATGGTGTTCATTATTTATTTTTAGAATTATCTCGATACTCTATCTGTTGCACACACCAATATTTATGGCATCATAGATCGACAATCAACTGCGATATTCTGTCTTATGAGTCATGGACCGAGAAAATATTACAATAACAAGACACATTCTTTTTAACACACATTGTAATAATGGGAAACATATTACATCATGGTCCAAATGACATGATCTTGTAGTCTAGCAATAATGAACATACCAAAACCTGTGAGGACAACTATCTTTAGTGTGCCCTTCCACTTCACAATTTGTACACCAAATCCCAATGCACGTCTCATGTGCTGAATTTTCCGATAGTTTCTCCAACTGCTTTACCATAGCTATAATCTATGCTTCCAAGAATGGGCTCACTCTAGTGTCTATAATCCCACCGCCTTAGGGGGAAATGCTACTTGAGTGCTTCAAGTGGGTCCGTATATGTCTTATGTGGCAATGCCCTCCTAAATGGTGTGATCGGACCCCCAATAAACCCTTGTGCATGTCATTTGGCTTGCATGAATATCATATGAAAGCCTAGACATAATTTTTTTGAAATGGGAATCATATTCTGAACACTCTTAGTACTCCCGTATTTAATATCCTTGAGAGCATGCTTATATTTTCTTCTTGAACACAGGAATATGAAACTCCTTAAGGAAAGCTTCTTCGTAATGTTGCATAATCTATGTAAGTCGATTAGGGTCAAACTTCATGTACAAACTATGAGCATGTCCCTACAACATAGTTACAATCTTATTTGCCTTGTGCTCGTGAAAGTTGTGACTCCTTTTGTGCACCACAATTATCTCACACATTATACACACGCTCAATAGCATCTTCTATTCCCCCATACTACGGAAGACAAAGTGACATCTCCATGTAAATATTCTAGGGTTAGTGAGGACCATGCCCACCCGATCCAAAACATCTGTGTTACCTCTACCTCCAGACCCACCAGATCCACTAGAAATAGAGCCACCTATATCCCCTGGATCCTCCTCATGTAGTGGAAGTGAATAGGTGGATGTACTTCTATGTGTCCCAACAGTGATACTAAACTAAACTCCTATTTTCTACGAGGTGGTACTACTCCTAGAAGTGAGTCCAAAATTTTGCGTGCTTGAGTTCTATGCCGATGATGCACTTGAAAAGGTACCTCTAAATAAAAAAGAAGATGTTTTCTTGGCCATAGATGCACTTTCTACTTGATTTAATCCTTTTCTATTACTCCCCAAACTAGCTTGTTGACTATTGGTTATACTAGATATTAGAAAACCAAGTGCAAGGGCTAGGTTTCTAGGTAGATTCAGATGTTCACTCATGGCCCATGTCATCTATGTTGGTGCACTCCCATGTGAGGCTGAGGAGGGTTCCCTATATTGCTTTTCCAAATGGGGAGTTTCGGATGCTTTGCTTACATGCCTTTGCGTGTGAGCTCCAAATCCTTCACGAGCCATCTCTCTCCTCAATGCCATCCACTATGTAATATCACACTTCTTCTCTATCTCCCTCTTGCATGCCTCATTATAATTAAACCACCTTTCTTATCTTTTCCTCTTTGCTGCTAGGTTAGCCATCCTTCACCAAATCTGCTCTTTCCCCTACGTGAGGTAGGGTTTAGCTAGCCATCGATTTTCTTCCAAGTTGAGTTACCATCAAGATATTTATTTCCAAAGTGGAATGTCTTGAAGCTAGATTCCCCTGGGATAATGTAAAAACTCGAACTTAGCTACCTTTGGGAAAGAGTAAGTGGAAATTGAGTACTCTAAAATATAGCTATTCGAACACCGCAAAACCAATTGTCCACATGCACATCCAAATTAGATCAACATCATAGAGGGATTGAAATTCTTCCTATGTCTAGACAAGTGTGTGATACCTCCAATTCCTTTTGGATGTATAAGTAACACGCCACTCGTACACTCTCTCCGGATAGATAACAAAAATATCTCATACAAACAATCATACAAATTCAACTCCACCCACGTGCATACGTCAAAATCAGATCCAATGTTGAACCTCCAAGCATACTTTTCTTCCAAATATTTTATCCACTCATCAAAACTTGCTAAGGTCAACCTGTATGCGTTCACCGCAAAACATCCACGAAAAACAATGAAAAAGAGGTCCCGAAACAATGGAACCAATGATGTAGCCTAGAATCTACTATGAATAACCCAAGTGCACTAACACATCACCCAACCTGAGATGAGAACTCACCTGAAACACGCAAAGGTTCCATGCCCCTCTTTAGAGTTGCTTATGTAGGATGTTAGTGTGATGAAGATAAGACATATTCAAATCCATAATTAAATATAAACATTCCACAATGCATAATCCAAATCTAGATCTTAGAGAATCATGAATTAAAAATAACTGTAATAAGATTAACCATTCATGAACCAGTTTTAGTTATGTTTAACACCATTATCCAGCCAATATTATCCATTACATTAAATAATGTAAAACACAAAAGCTTCTTACATTATAAAGCATATCCATAAGTCAAGTCATGCGCGTATCAGATTGAACAATATAACTCTCTGACACCTCTCTTAACCACATAGTTCAATACATATTTATAGGGGTGGGTACTTTCCCTTCACCACCTACGCACTTCTCAAAATAGGTTGCATGCTGATAATAGCCATGCGCCTTTATAATAACATGCACACATGTAAGTGCACTAATAATAGATGTCCTATAGTTAACTAGAAGAAGTAATCCTATTATTAACTACAACCACACATGGTGCTTATTATTTGATCATTCCCAAAATACCATTTGCATGTCGTGCAAGTCTCCATCCCAATGTGTGCTCCACACGCTATCTCTAAAAATAGCCTGTATCCATAAAAATGGCTAAGTCCAAACCAAATTGTTCTAGTGCACGTTTCCTTCCTATCATTCCGTGCCTTCAAATGTGCCTTGTTTCCACACACATATTCTTTGTGTGTCTTCTCCTTAGAACAATATTATGTTTTCTCAATAGGTTACAAAATCCTTTCTTCCCCTTCACCTCAAAGTAGAATATGAATAGTCATTTTTTTTTCCAAACTATTATAGTGAACAAAAAGGGCAAAAAGCCATTATGGCTACATAGAAGTTAAAAGGTCACCTCAAGTATGAATAACTTTAATAGAGGGAAATTAAAATCTAATTGATGTATGCATATAGAAGGTTGTATGAAAATACCATAAAAGTAATGTCTTGTCCTAAGAAGGATAAGCTTCGAAAACAGGTAGTTGAGCATGAGATGTAGAGTTGACGTTGTAGTAGAAAAGGAAAAAGAAACCAATACCTTTTCCAATTAAAAAAAGGACTACAATAATTGAGATAATGACATGCATCAGATTAGGAAAATAGTAAGTAAAAGCAATGCAAGATGACTAGATCGAGCAAGTATATAGAGACAAAAGGTGCATGGCAAACACATAGAGGGTGTGATCTTGATGAAAAAGTGCTGACAATGAGGATATAAGTAGAAGAGAAGGTACTTTTGAAAGTGTGATCGATTCGGGAATACTTTTGAATGAAAGTGTGACAAAGTCCTAAGGTCTAGAGAAAAGTCTACAAGGGAGTGTAAGGTAAAGCATATGATAGAGTATACTAAACTAAGTCATTGAGAGTTTATAAAGATTGTAGAACAGTTAGTTAGAAAGATAGAGATATGATGAGTTCAAAAGCACATTGAGGTAGAGTAATTTTTTTAGAGTTGATACAATTTTTTAACTAAGAAATTGATTAAGGTGACAAGTGAGAACGTGATAGGAATATTCTTGAATTTCAAACTCAAGTTGAAGACATATAAAAGTACATGAGAACACAATAAATTGACAATGTAGCCATAGAAGTCATCAGAACAACTCATACACTTAGAAGGTGAATTTTCTAAAGTATGAAGAAATCTTATGTGAATGATACAAGCTTGACATACTAGAGTTTTACATGATAATGGGTGTTTAGATAGAAATCAGGAGCAGATGTGAGAAATAGAGAAGAGATAATATAGAGGTCATTATCATCTATGTAAGACAATAAACCAAGAGTGACCAAATTAATCAAACAAGTCTAAGTGGCAGCTTAGTAGTTGGGGAGTTGAAGCTTCCCTATGAGTTGAAGCTCACTAAAGATTAGTGGTGGCTGGTTGAATTACAGGAGGTTGAAGCCTCCGGACTAAGTAGCAGCTTGGTCAACCTTAGGATTTGTAGCTCTAGATAGAGTTGAAGCTCAAGCATGAAGGTGATGTGACAGAAATAGGACAAGTTAGTTCTAAGTATAGTTCATAGTTTCAGTGGGTTTCTTCCAAGTTTGGGTTTTCCACATTAAATCTATCTCAAAGTGTGTGATTTATTTTTGCTTCTTGTGATTGTGAATTTAGAATTAAATATGAATCTTGAATGAATCAATTTATGAGGTAAAATCTGAATAGACATTGATTAACGCCCCCTCTTAGTGTCCTATTTTTAACTTTCTTAAGGGGAGGGTTCCCATAATGAATATGATGCTAATATTTTTAACCTTCTTGAGGATGATGTGTATATGTTTAAAAACTTAGATAGAAGTTAGAAACAAAAAATAAAGCAATTGATTCCTAAATCTAATCTATTCAACAATACCTCATATTGAGCTAGATGGAATGAAGAAAGAAATGAAATACCTTCAATTACCAAATGAATATCTCCCTTGATTCTTTGGATGTGCCCAAAATCTTGGATTGGACATTCTTGCTTCAGATTTTGGAGACACTTGGGAAGCACCTCCCCTTGATTATGCTTGGATTTCTTTAATAAATGATGAAGGATTGAATTGATTGTAGGTTGATGGATTGATTGCATGATTGAAGATAAAAAGGATGATTGATGAAAAAATTGGTAGAGCTTTGTTATGGATTATCAAGTTGGCTCTATGGAGGAGGAGAGCTTAATTTATAGCTCGTGGATGGAGGATTAATGGATAAGATGAAGCCATGTTGTATTAAGATCAAGGGTGGAGGATTCATGTGAGGATGGAGGGTTTTAGAGTTGGAGGATTATAGAATTTGAAAAATATTCAATTAGGGTGAGAGGTTTATATTTTTAAATATGAAAGAGGGAAATTTAGAGAGGCTTCTAGAAATATAAGCCTTTAGATTTAGAGGTGTGGATGTGATTATGATTAGAACTAAATTAGGTTAATAAATGTGATTAGGAGCAAGATTACATGGAAAGGCTAGGTGTGGTTAAGTGCACCAATCTGGGGGCCAAAAAGTGGACACAAAAGTGAAAATGAACAAAATGCATATGCATTTTGTAATAATGCGATTGTGTAATGTTTTCTTAGGTTTGGTAACTCACGAATCTCAAACATGTATGCATTATAATATGTATGCATTATATAAAATTATAAATAAAAAAATCCCTAGCCCCCTTTATTTTTATTTCCCCCAAACGCGAGTTTGAGAGCAAAACCTTGCACTCATGTTTTATATTTAGTTGGATCTAGCTCCCACGATCATCTGAGAATCACCGTGAAGATCAGAATCGGTAATGGCATCACGAAGAAGAGGTAGGAAAAATTATTTTCTCTAAATTACATTGAAATTTTGTAATTATATAGTAGAATTTGAATTGAATACATTTTTTTAATTGTTACAGTTCCACCTTAACCATAACCAAACCCCTTGTAATTCCTATGAACCCTCCTAGCCCTCCTACAGTTGTTGAACATCCCGGGTAGTTAGGAGGATTTAGTAGCCAATATAGTGAGAAAAAATATTGAAATTGAGGAATTAATTTAAAAAATGAGGGATTCCCATTCTATAAACCCCCACCATGCCTCTCTTGTAAACACATTGGAGGCATTAGTGGCTCAAGTTGACGCGACAATGAGTCAAATTGATCGTTGGAAATCTTATAGAGAGATTTTTAGGGAATATTATGCCAACAAATTGTCATATGTAGATGTAAAAGAAAAAAAAATTACAAAATACCTCATATGTGCCTTATTCACGGACCCCTAAACCAATTTTCATGTTCCGTATTCATGCAAATAGTTTCTAATCCCCTGGTGCAATAGTGATTGGATTAAAAATAATTTTTGGGATCGATGGTGGATGGTGTTTTATTTTCCACCTTGCAATAACAACGAGGTTCCACTATAATTTTTAAGGAAACTATATTGTAATTTTATCCTCAATGATATCCCAAATTATTTTGATTTACGGAATTTCCAAGGCCAAGGAAACAACCATGCACAAGATCGATCGGGTGCACAACGTGCACCTATTTAAAGGGTATATTCCCCATACAAAACCCCCTTATCATGAGATTTGTCCCTCTAGCAAAGTGAAGGAGACAGTAGAGATTGATACAATGCACATGCTTTAGGTGCTATCTGATACCCTTGTCTAACATATGAGGGAGATTTGGTATCTAGATGTTCGTGGCGGTACATAAAGTATTCCCTTAGGTAGTACTAGCATGAGGCCACATATTTGCACGTCATGTGGTAGCATATGCTTGGGGCTTGAGGAGGATGATAATTTCATGCATATTGGTGTTGGTGGAGTTTCCGTTGGTGGTACACATGATAATATCACTATGTTAGACACCTTTTTGAGCGATACATTTGGATTCCAAACATCAGCGACACCTTCGCATGTATTTTTATTTTTTATTATGTATGTTACAAAAAGATCTGAGTACTTGATTTACTTATATATGTTAAATTTTTAAAATAATTTTATTTGTACATGTATGCATTGATATTACATTATGTGGGAGGGATGTCATCATCGACCACGACTATGAGCACCATGCTTATGCATACATTCATAAAGGTAATTTAGAATGTTAATTGTGTTAAATTTTCACGTATGAATATATATATATATATATATATATATATATATATATATATAACGAACTCATATATATGTCTATGTATTTGTATGTTATTATATATATTATAAATGTTCAACTAACTTGATGTGATATATGTTTGATAAAGTTGATGACCTCATTAGACATACCACCATATCTGCAAGGAGTGGTGAAAGGTGTTTCATTTGTGATTTCATCTGTGCAACAAGTCACCGAGGTATTCAAACTACATGTATTTTCGTTAAATAGCTCGTGTAATTCATATTATATTAAATTATGTTAATAATTTCCTTCATTATAGAATTATTAAATTATGTTAATAATTTCCTTCATTGTGTATACGCAAGAGTTACTGTGATAGGTAGAAGCCTGTTCTTTTGATTCACATGTGTATACGGTAAAAAAATTTATATATTGATAAAATTAGTTAAAATATTGTCATTACACATATATGTACTTAGTTGGCATAAATTTTTTGATCTACATTAAAAAATATTGTTAACATAGTTCTATTTTGGCTAATTTTGATGTTTGATTTTGATATATTATTTGTATGTAGGGTTTAACCCCTTCCATTTTTACTTCGAGGGCATGAACTCCTTGATATTATCATTTGGATACCCTCATTTTTGCTCAGGAGATCCACGATGACTCATTTGAGCATGAGATGTAGATTCAACATGATCGAGAGATTGTGGTAAGTGCATGTAAATGTAAAAAGTTTCATTAACATGGTCTTATACATGTTGAAAACTTATATATTAAGTTTTGAAAAAAATTATATACATTTATAGGTTCAACCACAAGCGAGTTTAGAGTGGAAGAGGACTGGTACTCATGCCATGGGGATACAAAGTCATCTAACAAATCTCCATCTACGTCTAAGGGAGGGCCTTCTTCAAGAAAGGCCAAGAGAGGGATAGATTTTGATGATTAGGATGTGTGTGTGTGTGTGTGTGTGTGTGTGTGTGTGTGTGTGTGTGTGTGTGTGTGTGTGTGTGTGTGTGTGTGTGTGTGTGTGTCTTATGACATTTTTTTGTATTCCTATGTGCATGGCATTGTATGCACATTTGACATTGTATGCATGTCTATATGGCATTCGTTTGATATTATATGACCTATTCGTGCATTTTTACATTTACTATGCACATTAATACAATTTGGAACTCGATATTTTTGTATGACACCTTACATTTCTAAGATTATTTTTGTATGAAACTAATATGATGTGCACTTGACAATATAAGACATTATGGATTATTTTTTCATTTATTGGTGTTGTATACTAGCATTTTCAATGTATAATATGCATGAAACTTTGGAAATCAATATTTATATAATGTATTTATATAAAGAGTTATCTAATATGAGTAATTATTCATTTAATTTATCAATGTGTATATGTGTATTTACCTTACTTGTGCTTCATCTTACCAAAACTGTCAACTATGCCCCTTAAGACAATGTTGTTTGCAATAAGCATGGATATAAGGATCTAAGGATACCTAGAAAGTATTACGAGCTTCATCAATTCATTTTTCCATTCCTAAGGTGCTCGTAAAATCTTAGACTCCAACTCCTTCTATAACTCCTTAGAGCTCACATTTCCACTTTTCACTCTTGAAACACTAACTAGCCTTGTCCCACTGTACTATGTAGCATCTATCAACTTGATGAGGTTCCCAAGAATGGATTACTTATTCTTAACAAGAACCTTGTACAAACACCTTTCAATCACTTTCTATCTTATTTCAACCTACTTTTTTACACTTATTTTTCTTGATCTTGATCTAGGTTCTCTTAGACACTCCACACTCATCCCCATTGATATCACTCTCACTCTTTTCTCCCAAACCACTCATCCATCCTTATTATTTTCACTTACTTCCAACTCCTTGATCTATGGCTCTAAAGGAAAGCTGTCTCGAACTCATAGTTAGGGTGATATGTCATCTTGCGGGTATTCCATCTTACAAGTAACCTCTTCAGGCCTCATCAACTAGTATGCCATCTTACATGTAACCTCCTCCTTTGATCCCACTCTCATTAAGAAAAATATAGAAGACTAGCCTTGCTATTGCAACCCAATAAAAAAATTTCCTAGGAGCCGAGGGAGATTTTAAACTTATCGCACAAGCATTGGGAGTTCTCTTGATAATACCGGAAAGGCTGCCTATGAAACAATGAGAAAAAACAAGGGAATAACCCCGCCTTCCTCCAACAAAATTCCACAAGCACTACCACTACCATTGGCATTGCCAATAATATAAATGGGAATAATTATTCAAGTGTGTATTCCTTTCGTGAAATTTCCATATTTGATGACCACGACCAAAAGCGAAACTAGAAACAAAAATAGAACCAAGAATATAACCTAGAAAAGACTTGGACCTAGACCAAGACCAGGACTAGGACACCCGTACCTTTGCAAAAAGGCCTTCATTGTGCAGGACAATCCAATTCTTTTGATATTTTGAAGGAGGGAAATGCTAGATATCCAAGAACAATTCAAGATCAAAGAAATGTTACCCAATACAACTATCTCTTTTTTTCTATAGCTTGTGATTTATATTTGGAGCTCTAAGAGATTTATAAATTGAGAATAAAAAGTCCAGTGGTATTTTTGGGTCTGACAGATTAGGATACCAAGAAAATTTGATAATTTTGACACTCTTTTGAATAATTATTTCGAGTTAAGTGAGTTGTCGGAGAATGAAGGTTTCATTCAAAGAAAAATCTTGATATGTCCATTTCTTGTATAATCTAGAGATTTGAAAGGGTTTCGAGGTTAAATTTTATTTTCCAAGATGCATTAATCCAATGTTTGAGAATGTTTCTCTAGATGCAATGACATTGTGATTCAAACACTCGATGATTCCTGAATGTCCAATCCTTGCCACAGACCCTAGTAGTCCTTGATCCTTGGATACAGGGAGACACTGCTACTTGGCTTTCATTTATAACAATAGAGATATTTTTAAATTCATGTTATAAACTATAAATCTATTTACATTTCAAGTTGTTTGGAAATCACATCACACCCTTCACTAGGCTTGATGATTACCCCTATAATTTTTAAGGTGCTTTTGAAAGCATCCATGTGTTTATCATAGAAGGAATTTTCAACTAATGGAAGGTCACTAAGCCGTAGGCCAACTGACTTCCATTCGAACTAAACATGAAATATCAACTAGGTGATTGATAACCCTATGTGTTCTTATCCATTCACTGTTGCTATGCTTATTTTGTACAAGTTTTTGGGGATAGCACACCGGTTATACGAGATAATATATAAGATCTAAGCATACATGCAATGAAAGTGGATATTATACCAAAACAAATATACAAAACAACATATATAAATCAACACTAGATTTAACGTGGTTCACCTAGTGTGGGCTACCTCCACCAAGAAACAAACCAATCTATTATCCAAAGCTTTCACAAGATATACAATGAATATTTATACAATCTTCCACACCTCTCAGATGTACAATACTTTCTTTCTCTCAAGCTTTTTCTTCTTCTCCAAGAATTCTCTCTCACATAATTATTCTCACAATAATCATCAAAATTTTCAAGTTCTTCATAATTCTTACTTCTAAACCCTAGCTTTCATGCTTATATAGGCATATACAAACTTAGGGAACTTAGCCATGCAATTATAATCAATAGATCTTCTTTAATACTAAAAATAGATCTAATTCTCGAGAGTTAAATAAAACACTCCCACATAGGTAGCGATGACGATTAGCCTAATAGATGTCGGTTCCTCCTTTTCTGATCGATTTCGGTCCCTTCATAAGCGATTTCGATTCTTTGTGTTTTCCAACAAGTTTGATATTGCATGCTAATCCAAGTAATTGAGCTCCACAACTCAACAATCTCCACTAGGAGATTAATTATTGTACCATACACATGCATAATGTCATTCTTGGATCCTTCCTTAGCTTTGTTCCTTCCTCTTCAAGTCTCAAACTAGAAGACCAATAGAAGTGGAGTGTAGCTCCAACTTCTCCTTTACTAATGAATTTATTAGTGTAGACACCAAAATTGGGTCACACTCTCCTTGGTCCCTCGTCAAATAAACACCTTGAACACATTTACCTAACCATGGCCCCCTTCACCCCACTCTAATATTAATTTAATTAAATTAATTCATTATCCTCACAATATTTATTATTTTAATATCCTAATTGAGATGGTGCCCACATATTCACATCATCTAGCCACCTCACCCTAAGACCTATTCTTAGTAAGTTGCCATAACTAACTAAGACCTACCCAAACCCTAAAAATCAAATCCTATATTCCCTCTAACCACATTCCCATCCATTAGAAGGAAGCTTCCATTCTATTTCGCGGAGAAAAATGGGTGAGATCCAAGAAAATAAAAAGGATCTACCCATTTTAGAAAACCTAGGAAATCCCACCCTAACTACCATCGGTCAACCGGAACCACCGTCGTTACCATTTAACCCCCAAAACAACCTTATTTTGAGGTTGGCACATTGTTTAGAGGTGAACACATATTTTGAGAACAAGTGACGAAACCAGAGCTGCATATAAGCAGAAATAGCATTAGCACGCACATTAGAGCATCCATAGCCAATACCTGAAGCAACCACAGAGCCATTTTACCTTCATAGGAGCATTCAGGGAAGCGCCAACACTACATCAAGTTCATTCCATTTGATCACCCACCATTACCAACTAGACATCAAGCTCGTACAAGCGGTAAGTGCTTTGTTAACCGACATTTTTCCATTTATCATTGGGTAGATTCTTTTGTTGTTGTTACTAGTTTCTACCCTCATTTCATTCCACCACCATTTTACCTCCATGCAAACTTGACCATCCTTTACCCATACCCCTGAACTACCCATATCCAGATTTTAATCATTCTTGTGCATACCTGAGACCCTTCCATTGCCCTTCCATTCCCATCTAGCCTCAGATCTGTCACTCCACCCCATTTTACTAAGTTTCCTGTACCACGACCATACCGATGCGGTTACCCACAACCGTCGTGATTAACCTAAACCAACATTGGTCATACTAGACCGACGTCGGTCTTTGTGTCTTTACTAGAAACCAAGAACAGAGCTTCTAAACCTCCACCAAATACCCAAAATCTCCCAGAATCTCACCCTAACCCGTACGTACCACTCGACCAAGACCTTGACCTTCGATTCGGTCATAGTTTGCTTTGTTGTGAATGAATTTTCTTATTGTAGACGAATGAGATACCTAAATCATTTTAAATACAATAGGATTTCCTTTATTGTTAGCATGAAGTTGTTTTAAACAGTGGGTTGATAGCCATCTAGGAAGTATCACACTTCCGGATCTAGCACACGCTAGGTAGTCCATTACATATACTATTTAACTGTTATTTGGTGGTCTTGTTTTCCATTTTAGGTAGTTCCTCTAAGAAAAAAGGAAGCTCTCATGATCAACTATGGATTCAGAAGTCATATGCGTACAACAACCTACAACCAACATCTTAACAAGTATTCCTCCTAGCCCTTTACCCTTATCTGTTTTGTCAACATTCGAAGAAATGATCTAGAATCAAGTGAAACATTTTGGCACGCCTGGTGGGACCCATTCGGGGTTCTTTGCATTCTTTCATTTTCTAGGTGAAAAGGTTGTATGTTTGTTTCTTTTCTAAAAATTTCTTACATTAAATTTTCTCCCCTGGAACCTTCTCTTCTTCTATTGTCTAAAAGCAATCGTATTTTGGTGCTTTAAAAAGAACATTTCTTCCCTTTCATTAGTATCACATTAGTGAAAGAGCATCCCTTCTCCTGTTCATCTTTTTGTCATCGAATGCAACACTTCAATTTGGGTTTAAAAATCATTTCATTTCATTTTGCTTCTCTGCATTAGCTCACATTAATTGAGGGCAACCTATACGTTGGAAGTCATGCCCAGCTGATGGTTGACAAACAAATCGTAGAAAAACACTTTGGTGTCCCTAGATTTCATCCTGAAATCTGTGACTACCCTATCAGAAAAATTTCCGTACTTTTAAAATAATGGGTCGTTTTGTGTTTTTATTGCTCGAAATTTCTTATATTGTGTCGGGATATTCCTAAAGAGCCATATTAGCCTTTCTCGCTAAATACCCGGATGCCCAAAATTGTTATATTACATCGTCGGGATTTGTCTGCATGGGAAATTTGTATTTAATTATTTTGAGCCCGTATGAGGCTATTTGTGCTCCGTTTTAACTATGTTATGATCGAACATGTCATTATTCTTATGTACGGAGGGGTTTTAACTTGGAATAAGTTTTGGGCTCTATTTGTGCCTTTTGGCAATTTTTCGTGTTTGTGTTGTCCGTTTTGTTTTTTACGTGAAATTTCTCTAGAACAATTCCTTTGCCTGGTAAGCCTAATTCTTGGCCTGGAGCGGTGGAGAACATATACGCACATTATTCCCGGAGGAAGTCACCATCGAGGTCCGGATCACCTGGGAAAAAGTAAAGTCATGCATAGGAAAGCCCTGCGGGGTTGGGCGCATTTTGGAAAACAAAGAATTTAAGTTGCAATGGGAAAAATAGAAGCAACAGGCAAGGTGGGAATTTTGTACCTGCCTAACAGGGTACTTTTTCCCGTGTTATAAAATTCACTTAAGCTGCAGTGGAAAAGTTAGAGGCCGCAGACAGGGAATTTTTGCCTACCTTGCGAGGTAAAAATTCCCATGATAAAATAAAATGAAAGTGACTTAAGTGAAATCATGGGATTTTATTGCTTGCCTTACAGGGTAAATAATCCCATTGTCAAAGTCAAATCACTTAAGTGGATCATGGGATTTCCGGGGCTGCCTTGCAGGGTAAAAATTCCCATTGTCATGTGATTCTTAAAAATAGAATTCTATATGTCAAAAAGTGCGCCCCCTTCGAGAAGTAAAGGAAACCTTTAAATTGATTAATTTAATTAATTATTCACCCAAAATAGGTGCCCGGGCTTGTGGAAAAGTCAACAAAAGCAAAGGACAAAAGATGGTTGAAAATAGATTGCTCTAAAATTAAATAAATTTATTTATTTAATGACAAATGCCCCTTAATGAAGAGAAGTGTGCCCCTTTTGGGAAAAAATTAATGCTTTTGAAGTATTAAATGATTAAATAAATTCCTATTTTCAAAGTGGCTATGGTCAAAGCACACTTTGTGAAGCTTAAGTGAAGTGAAGAGTAGATGATTAAATTGATTAAATTTAATTTAATGGATGGTTGTCCTTTATCATGTAATTTTAGCACATCAATTAAAGAGAAAAGAATGATTTTTAATTAATTAATTGCCAGGAATAGGAAGGGCAATTATTAATTATAGAATTATGAGGGTTATATAAGCATGGGCTGCCATATGGGTGAATTATTTAATTCATAGGTAAAGAATTGTTGCCAAGAGAAAAAGTGCGCCCCATTTGAAGAAGGATTTTGCTCGAGGCAAGGTGGAAACAAGGCAAAAAGCTTCCAAAATTGGCGCATGCTTTGAAGGAGGTTGATTTGTGTTCACATAATTGTTTGCATAAGTATTACAGGTGCTAAGGTGAAGTTGGAGAAGTTCAAGCTTTCTTTATGTGTAAATTAAACATCAATTTTTGGGGCAGAGGCTTGAATTATGCAGATTTTTGTGATTAAAATTCACTATGCATGCTCCGGTTGTCATCTTTGTCTAAATTAATTGTAGGAGTTAGATACATGTGCTTTTATAAAGAAAAGAAACTTATATCAATGTCTAATACATTGAATATTTCCTCCGAATCGAAGGATTATCTAGATCTGCACTTTTGATTTTGAAGAATTCCGGTCAAACAAGAAGAAAAAGAATTATTCGGACAAAGATAGACAAAGCTATGGCGAAGAAAGATGTAAAATAAAGCACAACGGAGTCATGCATCACTTCTAAATTTATAGATATTGTTGACATGGATCTAGGCTCAGAACCTCTTGCTGAATTGATAAACAGATCTAGAGAAGGAAAGACTTCACTCATGCGTGCGGGAAAAACTTCACTCATGTGTGCAGATTAAAAGCAGTGGAATTATTCGAGCTACATATTTTCCATCCACAGCCCAGTTGCAGGTTAGAGTTTGTTATGTGGGTGTAGATCCATATCTAGATGTAGATGTAGATGCATATGCAAATCCATATGCAGATCCAGATCCAGTTCTCATAGTTACAAAAACTTCCGTCGCAAAGGCTTCATCCTCTTGTTTGAATGTCATCCGTGCGAAGTCAATGCATGGAAAATTCCTTCCAAGATCTTGTGTAAATGCTCCCATCTTCCAGTTGAAGCCTTCATTGAATTTTCATTCATCCGGAGTGCTTTCTATAATTTTTAATTGCTCATATGCAATTAAAAATAAGGATGATGAGTTATCTACGGCAAACATTGCATTGATGCATGTACTGGAGAAGAACTACAAAAGCTTCAAGGATAAAAGAGAAGACAAGGCAAAGGAAAAATCCAGCTATTTCCAATTCCAACTTGTTGTTTCCAGATCCGGCCGCTTCGAGATCCAACTACTTCCAGATCCACTACTTCCCAGATATAATTTGAATCAACTGCGTCGCATGAGACATGAAAAGGACAAGACTACAACTTTCCTCTTCCTTCTTCTTTCCTTCGACAAAGTAATTGAGCGATCATTTGAATTATACAACTTAAGTGATTTGTTTAAAATCCATTACTTGAAGAAGTCAACTACTTGGAGATAGGTGGCGGACGTGTAAAATATAAGGTTCTATTTTCAGTTACAAATCATACATGTCATGCAAAGAGGAATTCTAGGATGGAGATTGCCAGTTGTTTCTTTCCTCTCGACTTCCACATGTGCCAGTTCAACTAAAAGCTTCCAACTTGTAATTGCCCTCTACATTCTATAAGTAGAGGAAGAACCTTCGGGTTAATGATAAGAATTTGTAAGCAGCAATCTTGTGTTCTAGACTTTGTGTTGAACCCCTGAGAGCCACTTGGAGTAAAGGAATACAAAGGAGTAGGTTTCCGGAGAACTTTGTGTCACGATGTACTGTGTTTCTTGTTTTTAATCTTAGATCTCTTAATAAACTTTGCGTTATTTTAGATCTAGATCTAGAGCTGCCTTTGTTTTAGAATTCTGTGTTTATATTTATTAGATTCTTCTATGTGCATGCAATCAGCTCTGCCATCTATTGATTGGGATGCACATCTTCCCGTTTCTTCTATATGTGTTTATGTAATTACCTTCTTCTATAACTTTTCCTTTCTTTAAACAAGCTGCTTACTTGCTGTAGAATTATTCAGTTATGGTTCATGAACTGAGTAGTTAAAGTAAAACCCCATTTAGATATTAGCATACTTAAATTGACAAATTTGACATGGGAGCCTCACCGGTTAAATGAGGGATATTTATCTCATGACTTCCTTGGTTTTGTGCTATGCAGGAAATCTAGCCAACACACTTCCTTTCTTTTCTCTCTCTTTGAGTCTTTCCCAAACATCACAAAATTGAAATATATACACATTCTTAAACAACATCTCACACGAAAGAAGCCGTAGGTGATCACACGATCATGGCACTTGTGGGCACCCCTTGCTTTGGTTATCTCTGTCTAGTACCCCATTAGAGGATGGCCCCCCCCTCCATAATATACGGAACATCTCCTTGTAGATCTCCTTCTTTGTGGGAAGTATATGGAGCCATCCTCACCAAAAAAATTATATTCTAAAGTTCATGAGTCGGTCCTTAAATAACATAAGCTAAACAAACATAATAGAAAAAGCACTCCTAGGAACATATTTTTTCGAGTGTTTCTATTTGGCTTACGTTTTTGAGGTGAGAGGTCACGTTATTCATTTTTCTTATTTCCCCTTATACGCTCCTCATCACTTTGTTGGTGTATTCTAGATTCATCGAGTGTGCTGGACCATATTTTCATCATTCTCGAATTCCGAGTTTGATTCCAAATTTAATTTTAACTCACAACCATATTTTCTTCATCTCTGTTTCAATTTCACGTTGGATGGTGTCGATCTAGCGACCATTAGCGATTGCGTTCGATTGTCATCGGTTTCACTCAACCGGCGTCGGTTCACTGTTCTTTTGGTTAACCTACCTAAAAGGACACGTATTCACCTTATTTGACTATTCAGAGTCTCTGTCCCTCTTATCATATTCACTTACCTAGTAATTCCATCGGGATATTGCATATTGAGAAAAGTATTGGTTTTTTTCCTTGTTTTTACCAACTATCCACTTTGCTGACAATGACCAACTTCGATTACTCCGAGACTAGTGTCGGTTTAACCTAATCTGACATTGGTTGCTTTGTGTAATTTTCCAGCTAAAATTTTAACCCCAATTCACCTACCACCACCTATTTATCCTGTCTCTGTTGTATTTATGTGTCATTTACAAAAAGTAGTTCGCCACGTCAGTACTTATTCACATGGTGCTGACCCAAAGCCAAGAAAACGCCCTCATATTCCACACCAGTCATTAACCACTCCCACCTAGTCCTTCACCACCTTCTATTTTATCACCCATGGATCCTACCCAACCTATCACTATCACCACAGGAGATGAGGAGTTCACATGACTCCTTGACCAGAACCCTATCACCTTGCAATTTTATCTTTCCCACTCATCCACTCAAGATGCCTTGTGTCAATTGACATACAACATGCCCGTATCTATCCCCTTGACACTTGCTCCTACTTCTACCCTAGCCTCTGCTAGCTCCGCCTCGCCCTGTATCTACCTTGCCCCCTCGTTTTGCGGTTGGGCCCCATACCCGCTTATGACCACCATGTCTACCACATCTATTGACTCTGCTACATCCACTATACCTTCGCCAACCACGGAACATAACTTCATTTGTGCTTATTGTCTTGTATATACCCCTAGCTACACAACCACCTCCAGTGTCGGTGACCACTACCCATTTGCAAAATGTTGTCCTTTCTATCCCATAGTCCTTAGCCCCCATTTCCACTTGGGTCACCACGACCCTTCCACCTCCATATACGTACTATCAAGCATCCTCTCGTTTCATCTATCATTCACTCTGGGTATGTACCCCCTATTTCATTCCCTCCTTCTCAATCTACCTATATGGAAGTGCCATATACTGGAATGCCACCCTCATCATATGCCCAACACCAACCCTCTTACACTACAGGAGTCACCCAACCATCACAACCTACCAACGACCTAATCAAGTTAATGATGGACAAGATGCAAACATTGGAAGCATCGTTTTCGGCTCCCATAACACTCTCACCTATGATGAGATTTGTAATGAGCCTATACACCCATCCATTCCTATCCACCCATATCCCATGCATTGGGAAATGCCTAAATTTAACCGCTTCAATAGCAAAGAAGACCGCGATAAAGCACTTGCGGTCTTTCAAACATAGTTGTTATCGATTGCCCATGATGTCGCCTTGCTTCTAAGGACCTTTCCAATGTCTTTAACCGGGCTTGCATTAGACTGCTATAGTGGGTTACCTAGACATTCTATCTTCTCATTCAATCAGGTAGCCCAAGCCTTCTTGAATCACTTCTCCATCAATGTCGTTAAGAAGGTTACCATGACTGACCTCTACTCTACACGTCAGTATGACAATGAGTCTATCACAGATTTTGTTGCTCATTGGCATAGCCTGATCAATCAACTCACATTCCAACTACCACAAACTGAACTCATAGAGCTCTTCACATGGGCTTGTGCTAGACATATCTCGCCGACCTTGCAGGTCCAAACTTTCCGAACCTTCGATGAGGCATTCACCATGGCACGAAAGCTAGAGATTTGGGCCATCGAAGAGAAGAAAATCCAACTACGCAATAAGAATTCAGCATTCAAATCAAATGAAGCATCGTCTACTTGAAACCACAGAACAATTATTCAAGCCAAGGGAACCGCTAATGCGGTGGTACTTAAGGTTGGCCAGCTCATCCATTAAATATAACTAGTCACTCATCTAATCTTTCTCCTTTTCAATTCATATGGGAACAATAGAAATACACCCCAATTAGGGAACCTTATTCTTCTTTCTTAGAACCACACACTTTGGTTTTGACCACTGCTCACCCCACACTGCATGTTATAAAGAGATGAATTTTGCAACTATTATTGAGTAAAGGGTCATAGTGATGGAAATTACATCACTTTCAAAAACATTTTCCAAGAAATGCTCGAGAAAGGTGAGTTAACCTTGGATAATCCTAATACACCTGCCAATCAAAACCTACACATCTTCAAGAAACCCTTTCCTAATCATGCCCCTTCTTCCAATCAAACTGGAGAGTCCTCAACTCATGATAGCCATACCCGCGAGGTCCATGCTATTTTTAGCAATACATCCGTTGCTACCCAATTACCTCATATTCCTTCCATAGAGGAAATTTTAGCCCGAAGTCCTCCACCTACACTTGAACCCACTTCACCTACTCCTCCACCCACAGAGGGACACCCTTCGTCTCCTCTCTCACCCATGAAGGAGACTCCTGTTAACATTGAAACTACTTCACCTTTGACTTCTCCACCTAGAGAGCCATCACCCACAGTACTTCTCCAGTCCATGGAAGATACTTTTCCATCTCCTCCACTCATAGAGGAGCACCCATCATCTCCTCCACCCATCGAGGAGAACCTATTATCTCCTCCACCCATAGAGGAGCACCCATTTTCTCCTCCACCTATCAAGGATCCAATAGAGATACCTTTTCCTCTAGGTGACCATTCTTGAAGAGCTACCATACCCCTACCTAAGCAAACACAACCAACACCCAAGATCACACCAACACCTAAGATCACACCAACACCTAAAACCGTGGCTCGATCCACTTTACCTCATGCAAGGACCATTCCTCTACAATCAGCCACGCCTACACCCAAACCCACTTTCACTTCCCATTGTGATCCACTAGCGAGGATCCTACGCCAAAATTTTAACCAACCTCCTTGAAAATTTTGTCATCACATTACCGCCTCTTAGACCTTATGACCCTCTCAAACCCAAACCAAAGGGGTTTGATGACACAAAAATTTGTGCCTACCATCGTGTGCCAGGACACGATGTAGAGAATTATAAGGCTTTGAAAACCGTTCTTATCTAGTTGTGTCCTCCTGAAGAAAAATTTGACGATGATGACCTTCTCAATGAAGACCCCATTTCACCAACACCCATTCCCACAGTTTTTCCCTCATTTCCCACTCAGTGACTCGAGACCTCCATAACTCCTAGAGCCACCCCCAAGGTTTGAAATTAACATGGTTCACATCAACAACCTTGCCAAACCTCCACCCAAATGTTGGTGTGCCCAGCTCATCTCACAAGGTTTCTTCCTACCACTTGGATTTTTCCCCTCTTGTCACTATGATTTTCATGGCTCACCGACCTCACCTACCTCCCCACCTCAAATCAACATGATCCACATCGCTACCCATGCTCAGAAGGAAAAAGGCAAGGAAAAGGCAACCGACTCACCAACCAATCCTATACCCAACATACCATCTACACCCACACCTAAAATCACTAGTTGCAGCCCCACATATCCTACTTCTAACAGGGTTACACATCACGCCATGCTCATACAATTACACCACAAATCCCCCTCAAAATGTCCTTATATGACCTCATCCAAACCTCGGAATCCCATCGTCAAGCTCTCATGGAGGTCCTTCAATCTATTGAAGTTTTACCCAATGATCCTACACCCGTGGCCTCCATTATCACACCCCATCATGTAGCCTCTCTCACCAAATTACCCTCATCATCTACACCTCTAACTACTCATCAAGTAGCCTCCCTTAGCTTCTCAGATGAAGAGATTGCACCACACCAAACCAATGACCCCGATCCAGCCCTCTTCATCTCTGTCCACATCAATGATATACGTTTACGATGTGTTATGAGTGATGGAGATGCTAGCATTAATATCATCTCCTCCCATGCATTCTCTCAAGTGCGCATACCTGACAATTGCATGTATAAACATCCCGTCATGTTGCGTTCATTCAATGACGCTATCACCTCTACACTTGGCACCATCATCCTCCATGTTCGTGTGGGCCCCCACACTGTTCCAAAGCTATTTTATGTCTTGGAGGGGGAATTTCAATATAACCTGTTGCTTGGTAGACCCTGGATTCATGTCATGGGTTGTGTTCCTTCCACTTTGCATCGTTGTGTGAAGTTTGAGCATGAAGGACACACCTATACCATTCCGGTGACCCATCACCTTTCAAAACTTGTAACATGCTTTACTGACCCAATGACGTGCTCATACCCATCAAAACATCTACCTCCACAACCATTTCCATGTCACCTATACCTCCCCTCACCAGTGCAACCGCTACCTTAACCACACCTACATCCTCCATTCCTACCGCTGCCACAACCTCCACAACTGAACCATCGGCCTCCTAATTCGTTAGCTCCACCTCCGATCTGACCTCTGACACATCGTTTATTCCAGCTACCCACATACCAACCACTGATCCCTTGGAGGGCATTTTTCAATGCCTCACTCTAGGGAGTATCACCTATATAGTGTCAACACATTCCTTACTCCGCAAGAGTATGGAAGTCTTCACCAGCACCCTCACTATGATCACCGTATAGGAGAGCACCTCCTTTATGGTCCTCCCCACCTTCGTACCAATATCACCTATGGGGGACTTGATACTACAACTTACACACTTGAACCACCATCATAAACCCACCCATTTTCTGCCGACCTCCAGTCACTCACCAATTGCCATTTCACACACACCTTCCTGCATCTTGTGCATGGAATGGTTTTTTGTTTTGGCTTTTATGAAGAAGGCCGCCATATTGTTATTCTATGTACTAATCAGAATCATAACGATCGTAGTGGTATCAACTTTGTTGAACCAACTACCAAGAGGGACCGCATTGATCTCATTGAAGACATCAACCTTCTCCACCTTCGTCACCACCATCACCACATTCATCGATGGAGTCAATGGATCCAGAATCCATTCCTCCTAAATTTTTTTTTCATAAACACCATTTCCTTAGGGCCTCTGACTTATCAATGTTAGGGCGAGGCTCCTTCCTATCTTCCCTTCCTATATCCTAAAATGATCGATGACGATACACCTTCAATTAACATCGTTCAATGTAAGGATGATGAATCTATACTCACCTACCTTGGTGCAAAAGACTCATATATTCATCAGTCATTACCATCTAAGATGTAAACCACGTTGAACAAATTGACTATCGAAATCAACATTCATACTCAGGATGACCCAAACATCCTAAAGATCGGCCAATCTTTAAATCTTCGACGACAGGAAGCCATCACTTCCTTTCTCAAAAACCATGACCACAATTTTTCTTGGTTTTACACAAACATGCCTAGTATTGACCCCACCATAGTGGTCCACAATATCGTAACCATTACCGATGCCAAACATGTCAAATTAAAGCTGAGGAAAATGCACCCTTGCATTGCTCTTCTAGTCAAAGAAGAACTTCAACACCTCCTTTCTATTTCCTTCATCTTACCCATTAATTATCCCTGGTGGATTTCCAACATTGTCCCTATCATTAAGGCAACAGGGGGACTTTGTATTTGCACAGACTTCCGCGACCTCAACCTAGCCTACCCAAAAGATGACTTCCCTCTACTTGGTATTGACTAGTTGGTTGACCTTACCATTGGTCACGAGATGCTATCACTCATGGATGGATTCTTGGGTTATAACCAAATCTTGCTTTCCCTAGAGGATCAATACAAAACTGCATTCATCACCCCTTGGGGGACCTTCTGCTATCGAGTTATGCCTTTTGGCCTTAAAAATGTTGGTGCCATATATCAACGGGCTATGACCTACATATTCCATGACATCATGCATCGTATATTAGAAGATTACGTGGATGATCTCTGACAAAAACACTTGCTACGAGCACCTCGCCATCCTAAAAACCATCTTTGACTGTCTTATTAAATATTACATTCACCTTCAACCCAAGAAGTGTAACTTCGTGGTTCTCTTAGGAAAGCTCTTGGGATTTATCATCTCCTGCGTGGTATAGAAGTTAATCCTGCTTTGAAGTCACATCCATTCTTGAGATGCCTCCACCGATTAACCTTAGACAACTCCATAGCCTACAAGGTAAGTTATAGTCTATACGCCATTTCATCTCGCAATTGTCGATCGATGTTAACCATTTGATCATCTTCTCAAGAAGGATGTCTCCTTTAAATGGGATAATGACTGCCACAAAGCCTTTGAGTCCTTAAAACAATACCTTCTCCAACCACCCGTACTCATTCCACCTAAAGATGATTAACCCTTCTACCTATACATCTTAGCTACTGATCACTCCTTGGGGGCCATGCTTGCTCATCGTGATGAACAACATAGGGAGTAGGTGGTTTATTACATAAGCCGTACTCTTTTAGACTATGAAACCCGATACACCCATGCCAAAAAAATCTTCTTAGCCTTAGTTTTCATTGCCATGAAACTCCGCCATTACCTACTTAATCAAAAACACCAACCCCTTACACTTCATGTATGCCAAACCTTACCAAAATCAATGTGTGTGATAGCTCATGCTTTTGGCTGACCTCGACCTCAAATTTATCCACCAAAAATCCATCAAGGGCCAAGCCATCACCGACCAATTGGCCGATGCACCTCTTTTCGGGATCAACCTTCTAATTTTGACTTTCTAGATGAGTAAATTGCTTCCCTTTCATTGGATGAGCCCACATACCAAATGAAACTCTTCTTTGATGGTTCCAAGTGTCAGTGTGGGGGTGGGGCATGCTTTATACTCAATCCACTTGATGGTGAACCTATCCGTTTATCTTTAAAACTAGATTTTTATCGCATACAAACAATATTTTCGAATATGAAGCACTTGTATTAGGTCTCCGGGCTGCCTACACCTTGGATGTCAAATTCATCAACATCTTTGGTGAGTCCCGATTGGTCGTAAACCAAGTCAATGATATATACCAATGTCATAATTAAACACTTCAAAAGTATAAACATCACGTAGACATACTTTTGATTAGGGATAATTTTAGTGGCGAATATTCATAATATGGTGAATTCCATTTTTGAAAACTTTGAAAAGGTGAATTTTCTCGGTGTAGGTCGGTGACTGTTTGCCTAAAAATTACAGTTTAATTTTTTTTAGGGGTCGACTTTACCTACCCTTGAAACTATCCCCTATATAATCCTATATTATTCACAGGTAGAACACTACTAGATCACTCATACCACCTGGGGGCATATGTATTATCAAGTACAATAAATGCACGATAAGAGGGAAGAGGCTACAGATGTGTGACAGGAGGGCAGAGGCTACAAATGTGTGATAGGAGGGTAGAGGTTACGGATGAGTGACATAGCATTTGTTGACATGTAACATGGAGAGTTTGTTGATGTGTGACATGGAGATTTTGTTGACATCGACAGGAGTGTGGAGGAAGTAGATGTGTGACAGAGAGTTTGTTGTTGACACGTGACACGAAGATTTTGTTGTTGCGTGACCAGAGGGCGAGAGGCATGTAGACACACAGCGAGAAGATTTGCTATCATCGAAAACACCCTTGTTGATGCGCATCAACAAGGTGGTTGATGTGCGTCAGTGAGGATCATTGACGCACGTCAATAAGGTCATTGATGCGTGTCGGTGAGTTTTGTTGACGTGTGATAGAAAATCTATTGTCGTGTGTCTCTGAGACTTCTCTCACACCTCTTAAAAATAAGGTAAAAATTTTGTTGCCAAACCCCCAAAAAATTTTCCTTCCTGTGAAACTGGTTTGAGGATATTCGCCAGGTATTTTCTACCTCTGATTTCTAAGAGGTCTCTTAAAATGAACCCTAATTTTGACCACCTTCAACCGCTACACCCTTTAAACCATCCCATATTCAACCAACAAATTTACAGATACCATGGCCTACTTGGCTTCTCAAATCCCTGCTTCACCTACCGATTCTAAAATATTTGTCACCGTATAAAGACTCTAATCACCCTCTTATTTACCTCGTGAGGTTTACTCATTGAAGGCTGTGACCCCTGACCCAAGTGACCTTTGGTATAAATAATACTCAGACTACCTTTCCCATTCCACCTTTCCTCCCAACCTCACTCGTAATGGACAACGAGCCTTTCTCAAAAGGGTCTCTCGTTACATCATCATGGGTGGCCTCCTCTACAAATGTGGCTTCGATGAAATTCTCTTACGGTGCCTTACAAGTTCTGAAATTCCTTATACCATTAAGGAAGTTCATGATGGCATATGTGGAGGTCACTTCAGTGGCCTCATTGTTATGTGTATTCTTCACCTAGGCTATTATTGGCTAACCCTTAACCATGATTGTTGCTGAACTACGTCAAGCATTGTGTCAAATGCCAACAACATGCCAACCTTCATCATACACCTAGTCATGCCTTGCAGGTCGTATGTGACCTTTGGCCCTTCTCTCAATGGGGTTTGGATCTTGTCAGAGAGATCAATCCCCATTCTTACCAAAGACATTAATGGATCATCACCGCTACCGAATACTACACAAATTGGGTTGAGGCCATACCTCTCATTTCCGTAAAATCTAAAAAAATGTGAATTCATCAATCATCACATCATCTATTGCTTTGGTGTCCCACACCACCTCATCACCGATAATGGCAAACAATTCAAAAATTAAACCTTGCAAAAATTTGCAACGCCTTGTAATTTAGCTAAGTTTTTCATCACCTTATTACCCATAGACCAACAAATGCAAGCCAAATCCACCAACAAAACCCTGAACAAAATTGTCATGAAAGTGGTTAACGATACTAGGAAGGACTGTCATACGCACATTCCTTTTGCCTTGTGGCATATTGCACTAGTATTTGTACTTCCCTCTTGCCACACCCTTTTTCTCGGTCTATAGTACAAAGGTTGTTACGCCTCTTAAGGTCCAAATTCCCTCACTTCACATTTCTCTCCATGACATGCTCATGGATGATGACTTTCATCGGGACCTTTTAGTAAAACTTGAGTTATTAGATGAAAATCATATTAATGCTCTTGACCATCTTCATGTTTACCAAAAACGTATCAAATGTGCCTATGAAAACGTGTTCATGAGCAAACCTTCCAAGTCGGTGACCTTGTCCTAAAATAAAATCAACATGTAACAAAAACAAAAAAGTAAACGAGGTAAATTTGCTCCTAATTGGCTAGGACCATACATCATGAATCATACTTACAGATCAGGTGCTTATCGTTTATTTTCACTCGAGGGTAAATCCAAACCTGAGCCCCTTAACACCTTGCATCTTCGACCATTCTATTGTTGAATTTTAGTCCTACCTCACCTTCTACATCTTTCCATGCTCGTCCCTTGAGTGCTATCCACTTCCTACACCATCACCAATGATTAAATAAGAATCATGTATGTATCCGTCACTTTTTATCTTCTCTTGATCATGTGTACCATGACACTGCACATAACATGATTCTCATGGATACTTTTCATCTACCTTTAGATGATATCCCATGGTTGTTTCACCCTTATTTCTACACAAGAATCATATTCTTCACCTTAGTCTTATCCATGACTTAAAATTCCTCACATGGGATCCAACTCCTTGAGTCAAACTTCCAATAAAGAGATGAATCCCTCAAAAGGACATCTTTCTCTCTATAATCACTGCTATAAATAGAATGCTCCCTCAAAGGATAGCTAAGTATAGTTCTTTAGAAAAAGAGAGAATCTGAAGCTTCCCACATCGATCAACTTCACAAAGACCTCAAGGAGTTAATTTCCTCATCCCATATAGACTTCCCACATCGATCAGTCTATCTCAAACATCAGTTAAAACAAACAACCTTTTAGTCATGGACTTGCCCATTGTGACCTTGGATCTCTTGCCACAAAGGCATGCTACCTAGTACCATATAAAATACCACTTTTCACCCTCTCACCATTTACACTCTCATTTCCTACCGCCTCAAGGGACCTCGTGGAACCGTGACATTTGGTGGTCATGCAACTACTTTACACCTTTAGAATAATCGATCATGCAATGTATTTAGGATCTTATGTTCATCAACCTATCTCAGGTATGACTTACTCGTTATGATCCTAACCAATCAGGTGGATTTCTTGCCTCCTCTTCTCTTTTAACCTTCCTTATTACGTATTGATTACCTTATACAGGACTTGGTCCTTCGACACTTACCTTTGGGTCATCTTCTTCTTCCACCACACTCAACATCACTTCTACCAATGAGCCCACAATTCACCCATACCTAACATACCTAGACTCAATCATGCCTATAACATACCCACCCATACTCTTACCTCCTCACATTCTTCCCTAGCTTATGGGAGAACTACATCGGCTGAGGTCCCTTTTAGCCGGGACTATGTAGGTAACACTCTAAGGGCATGGGGCCCTTGGAGGTTAGCTCGGCCACTCTCTACCCTAACCAATTCATATTTCATTTTCCTAAATCACATTCTACCCTCCTTAGTTTCCTTTTTATATCATAAATTAGAAATTAAACCACACAAACAACAAGTTGCTTCACATTTTTATCATCATCAAAACATACATTTATTATGACTACCATTTCTTTACCATCATCATGCATGTATTATAAAACATCTTAAACATGACCCATATCATCATTCATTGCACAAATTAATGAATTACAACCTCAACCAATTTAAACTCCACCATGCCTATGACCTAACTCCACCATGCCTAAAACCTAACTTCATCCATGCCTAAAACAAAACCTGACTCAATCCATGCCTAGACCACAACCTGACTCAACCATGCCTACAACCTAACTCGATCCATGCCTATAACTTGACTCCATCCATGCCTAACACACCTATCCTAAATCCATCTATGCATAATAATAAAATTTTATCAACACAAACACATAATGACCATAATCATCATCATCTCTATAAATACAAATATCCAATCATGTGTATCCATATACATAAATATCTTCGGCATGTAGGCCGGTACAGATAAACAAATCTCTCAAAAATCTCATATACAACCTCACCATCTTCGGCACGTAGGCTAGTATATGTTAAAAATACATAAAAATCTCGTACATCCTTACTAGTCTTGCACATACGGAGCAAGTATATATCAAAAATGACTAAAATAAATCAAAATACAAGGATGGGCATCAGGCCTCATCCTATCGAACATCCTCCATGTCAGTCTCTCTGGTCTCCTCCTCGGCTCCTATCCAACAACTCTGATATCATCTCATTGCAGCCGCCATAGGTTGTGGTCGGCCCCCTGCTGGTACATCACCTAGAGCTAGCCTTCATGAGTTGGTGGCCTCACCATGATCATGTCTTGGGGCTCAATGGCCCCTGTGCTCTCCACGTTGTGAGTACGGGATCTCGGTCCTCTCACTAGAGGCTGTTGTGCCATGTACTCTCCATAAGATAGAAAATCTATCTCGGCCACTATCAACTGATCCTGATAGTATCTGGCCTCACCTAAGGCATCACGTAACCTAGATAGGGGTACTATATATGGTGTTCCCATCGGCCTCAACCCCCGTACTGTCTTGTGGGACCCTCTCCTGTCCCTCGCTTGTCATTTGGAACCCCGTCTGGTACATGTGGAGGTGTCATCACCTTCGTACCGTGCCTATGTCTAAGCTTGTAATTCCCGAATCTATGCCTATGTAATGGCCAACTGGCCCTACAAACCTATAACATGTGCCTATAAGGTGGTTACCTACTCATCATCACCCTCTCTATCTCCACCTGGGCCATCGGGCTGTAGATTGACCACCTACGCATGAAATACAACCACCTCTGCCTCACGATCGCTAGCTGCCCCTGTACCATCCCTAACTATGTAATTAGGGTCACCACCTACCCCTGTAGGGAATTTTTTTACACAAAGTGATGGTGGCCAAATATGGCTGCCTGTGCACGGGAGAGTACTTGCTCATAGCTAGGCTGCCCACTACTGTCTATACCTGTCCATCATACCGACATCATCAATCCACCGGTCTATAACCTGATCCTCCTACCCAATAGGTATTGTCGGCTGTGGAAGTGGCAAGTGGTATCTCCGCATCATCCCTCCGATCTTGTGTGAAGGGTGCTGTTATATCTGTAATAGTCCACAATGCCGTGGACCCTATCTACGGGGATCATCTCGTGCTCTCTTGCACAATGCCCCTCTATCCATCTGAGTAGTTGAAGGCCAGCTAACTCCTCAGCCATCTGTCTGTATGAGGGATAACCCACATACGGTCTCCATATAATATCTACCTTAGACAATCCCTCCAGTAGCCTCTCGGTAATATGCTACATCATGTGTAGCCCTGTCTGATCGCCACTCTCCAATAATAGGCACCCATTTATGCCATCGTACCCCACTCATACAAAACTTGGTTGAAAGGCATCTTCTCAGGGCATACCCACTGGACACACATAGATAATGTGCTCATAGGCCCATTAGTGAAGAATGAATGTAAAACATAGGCTAAACTGTGAAGCCACACATACGCCCAAAGCTCTATATAGAATCGCACCCGGAATACTAGCGCCGTGACAAATCAAGTCCTCTCCATCATCATGTCATGTAGCACTCCCATCAGTGATAATGGGAATCTCCCACCCTCTCGCATCCGGTAGTGTAAAAAACAAGATCGCCTCCATCGGTAGTATTACTAGCCTCGTGTCCTTTGGACTGGGCTAGGTACATCTATCCATAGCTCAGGTGGCGCTATGGAATTTCAGCTCTGTCATCCCCTCCCCAAACACCATCAGCATCAACTCCTTAGACACCTCTAAGGAGATCGAATATACATGCATACCCAATATAGGTAACCACAGGATCCTAAACATGTCCTCTAGGTTGTTGTCATCTCACTGTCGGCAAGAGGTGGAACGTGTTGGTATTTGAATCCCATCTATCGATGAGGGCAACCATCGACTTGGCTGCCGGATCGCATCTGCCGGTAGTGTCGGACCCCACTCAATCCCACCTCCTCAACATGCCACAACTCCTCATTTGTCGTGACACCTTGCACTATCATGAGTAGGGGTGGCACACTGTCTCTGCATTCATAGCTGATCTCTCACCTGCATCCAACAAAACAATCACATTATTCAAGCTCAAACCATACCCACAATCACCTACACCCATTACCCTACCTATTTTACTTCACTACTTACCCGTTTATCCCATGGCCTAACTACCTACCCAACCCAACCCGCACCTACTCACCCTAACCTTACCCAACCCAACCCGCACCTACTCACCCTAACCTTACCCAACCCAACCCGCACCTACTCACCCTAACCCTACCCAACCCAATATCACCTTCCTACTTACCCAATCCACCCCTAACCTACCTACCCTAACCCTACCCAACCCAACATCACTTTACCTATTTACACACACCCCTCACCTACTTCCATTTTGACCCACTCCCTGACCTTACCTACTTGCCCACAAGTCTCGACACTTGGTCCCAACTGCCCAACCCTTACCTATTCCACATTTTTAGGTGAGTGTTTTATCCCCCAAACTAGTGCCGACCCTCCCGGTCCCAACACAATTTACCCATAACCAGCATTAGTCACCTCATCTCGTGACCGATCCTAGTTATACACCACCAATGCTAGTCAACATTCGACCGACGTCGGTCACTTCATTGCGGCACCACCCCATGGAAGCGTGCCTAGCTTTCCCATTTCTTTCTCATTCCTCACCTCCCCACCCCCATTCTAACCTACAATCCTTCCCACCCAGCATACTACCTATTCCCACCCTCCCTTGTCCCTCTTTTACCCAATTTTCCCCCCTCACATTCAAATTTAATTCCCCCAAACCCATCTTTCCCCA
Organism: Taxus wallichiana var. yunnanensis; assembly: GCA_018340775.1. Taxonomy (NCBI): domain Eukaryota; kingdom Viridiplantae; phylum Streptophyta; class Pinopsida; order Cupressales; family Taxaceae; genus Taxus; species Taxus wallichiana. Next base: position 625,352,790 of record CM031239.1, read on the forward strand.
ACCCAAATTTCTATCAATTTCTTTAAAACAAGCATGGAGAGATTGAATCTTACCTCATCACACTGCCGCCTGCATGGTGGTACCCTAGGCATTGAACTAGTGGTCCCCCTAATCCCTCTCCTACCTCTGCCATCACCAAATGACCTCTCGCTCTCTAACCAATCAATCCACTCCAATCGATCCAACTCAGCTCATGGATCCACCTATCACCCAACTATCCTCCACCACGACGCTCACCAACTCAGTCTTCAATCTCACCTTGTCACTTTTCACCTTTTTCTCTCTCTTCTGTCATTTTCTCCTCTTTTGCAAAAGACAAATGAATTGAAAAAATACATATTTTTCTCTTTTTATAACAACCCGACCTAACTGGCATCGGTTTACCATAACCAACATTGGTCCTATGCCCTAGCTTACCGTGGTCAGTCTAGCTTGACCGACATCGGTTACCTTAAACCATCATCGGTTTCCCTGCTTAGCCTTTTTCCTACCCCCTACCCCCAATTTTTGACCTGAATCCTTTTTTATCCTACACTCACCTCACTTGGCCACACCACTTGACCTTCTTGACCTTACCCTTTATCCCCTCACCTTGTCCTCATTCGGGACTTGTTATTTTACCCATACCTTGGCCCTACCCGTGCCATGACTTGGATACTTGGACTTGGACCATCGCTAGTGACCTTTGACCCCATGTTTTCGCTATACCTTGTGGGACTATTACCTATGTTGATTGCCATCCATCGACCTTGCCTTGTCTCTTACGGTGACCATTTATCGTGACCCAACCTTTGGTGTACCGGAACATACCTAAACATTCTCGCATCGACCTACATCATGTTTCTGACCATTCCCTATACCTGGATCTTGGACTCACCTCAACCTTATTTGGATAAACCTATCGACCTTAGACAATGTAGAGTTTTCCTACTCTTAAAATTGGTATCGTGTTTGTAGTTTATACATGTGCGTGCATTTGATTTATTACTTACCTTTGACACTGACCCATTACCTAGATTACGAGTGGACCTTTTTCTCTCTTTTACCCCCATTTCCCACGTTCCTCTTCATCACATTCACCTTTTATAAAACCACTCACCGATTTTTCCTTCTGCCTCGTTAGTTCCTGGTTTGAGGGGGATCACCTTCACCCACACATGGGGCAACCACATCTTATTTTTGTCAGTGTTGCTTACCAATACAAGCTACATGACAAAAAGGGGAAAAATGTAGACACCAAAATTGGGTCACACTCTCCTTGGTCCCTCATCAAATAAACACCTTGAACACATTTACCTAACCATGGCCCCCTTCACCCCACTCTAATATTAATTTAATTAAATTAATTCATTATCCTCACAATATTTATTATTTTAATATCCTAATTGAGATAGTGCCCACATATCCACCTCATCTAGCCACCTCACCCTAAGACCTATTCTTAGTAAGTTGCCATAACTAACTAAGACCTACCCAAACCCTAAAAATCAAAGCCTATATTCCCTCTAACCACATTCCCATCCATTAGAAGGAAGCTTCCATTCTATTCCATGGAGCAAAAATGGGCGAGATCCAAGAAAATAAAAAGGATCTACCCATTTTAGAAAACCTAGGAAATCTCGCCCTAACCAATGCCGGTCACCTAAACCCTTTGCGGCCAATTGAAACGCCATCGGTTACCATTTAACCCCTAAAACAACCTTATTTTGAGGTTGGCACATTTTTTAGAGGTGGACACATCTTTTGAGAACAAGTGACGAAACCAGAGTTACATGCAAGTAGAACTAGCATTAGCACACGCATCATAGCATCCATAACCAATACTTGAAACAACCACATAGTCATTTTTCCTTCACGGGAGCATCCGGGAAGCACCAGCACTACATCAAGTTCATTCCATTTGATCACCCACCATTTCCAACTAGACGTCAAGCTCGTACAAGCAGTAAGTGCTTTGTTAACCAAAATTTTTCCATTTATCATTGGGTAGATTCTTTTGTTGTTGTTACTAGTTTACCCTCATTTCATTCCACCACCATTTTACCTCCATGCAAACTTGACCATCCTTTACCCATACCCCTGAACTACCCATATCCAGATTTTAATCATTCTGTGCATACCTGAGACCCACACGAACCCTGTCATTGCCCTTCCATTCCCATCTAGCCTCAGATCTATCACCCCACCCCATTTTACTAAGTTTCTGTACCATGACCATACCAACATCGGTTACCCACAACCATCACCGGTTAACCTAAACTAACATCAGTCATACTAGACCGACGTCGATCTTTGTGTCTTTTACCAAAAACCAAGAATAGAGCTTCTAAACCTCCACCAAATACCCAAAACTACCCATAATCTCACCTTGACCTATACCAGTACCCTGACCAAGACCTTGACCTTCAGATTCAGTCATAGCTTAGCCTGTTGTGAATGAATTTGCTTATTGTAGATGAATGAGATACCTAAATCATTTTAACTACAATAGGATTTCCTTTATTGTTAGCATTAAGTTATTTTAAACAGTGGGTTGACAGCCATCTAGGAAGTATCACACTTCCCGGATCTAGCACACGCTAGGCATTCCACTGCATATACTATTTAACTGTTATTTGGTGGTCTTGTTTTCCATTTCAGTAGTTATTCGAAGAAAAAGGAAGCTCTCATGATTAGATGTGGATTCATAAGTCATACGTGCACAAAAACCTACAACCAACATCTTAACATGTATTCCTCCTAGCCCTTTACCCTTATCTATTTCGTCAACATTCGAAGAAACGCTCTAGAATCAGGTGAAACAGTTACCATATCCACAAGGTTCTCACTCGTATGAATCTTTTTCAGATTCATCTGCCCATCCTCTAATACATTGTATGAAGTGATACCTCAACTAAATGTGTTTCATTCTTAAATGAAATGCCTTTGAGTTCTTTGCCAAATGAATTGCACTATGAATGTCACTAAATAATTTGTAATCATCTTGCTCCTTTCCCAACTCTTTCAGAACCTACTCATCCATATCATCTCTTGCTAGCATCTCGTAGCCTGCAACATACTCTGTCTCTATAATAGACAAAGCCACAACCTTCGCAATCTTGAAATCTAGCTAATTGCCATCCCACCTACAATGAAAATATATCCGGTAGTGCTCCTCCTACCATCCGGATCTCCACCATATCCAAATCAATATAGCCACATAATAAAATATCCAAACTTCCATAGCATAACCTGCATGATAGATGTCCTTTCAAATATTTGAGTATCCATTGGATTACTTTCCAATGCTATTTCCTGGATTATCCATATATCTACTCACAATTCCCACTTTGCTGCACAATGTAAGTCCTGGTAAAACCATATCATACATGAGACTCCCAACTGTTGAAGCATATAGCACTTATGTCATGTATTTGAACTCCTTATTTGATGAAGGACACGATCTTTGCTCAATTTTAAGTGTCCAACCATAAGTATACTAATGGTTTTGCATTACGCATCTTGAACCTTTCTAATACCCCTGTAGATATAATACTCCCGAGAAAAATATAATTTCTTGTTCTTCCTATCTTTGTGTATTTTCATGCTAAGGATTATTTTTGTGGCTCCTAAATCCTTCATAGAAAATGTTTGATCCAACTTTCCCTTAAGCTCACCAATGTCCTGCATACTAGATCCTGCAATAAGCATATCATCCACATACAATAACAAAATAATATAGCTCCCATTTTCAAGCTTCTTGAAATAAACACAATGGTCAAATTCACATCTCAAGTAACCATGCTCATGAATAAACTGTCAAATCTCATGTGCCATTTCCTTGGAGCTTGTTTGAGCCAAATATAGGCTCTTTTTCAACTGCACACTAATTTCTCCTTACCCTTGACTTCATACCCAAGTGGCTCTTTGCATATAAATATCTTCATCCAAATCACCATGAAGGAAATCCGTCTTCGCATCTAGTTTCTGTAAATAAAAATCCTCTACTACAACTAAACTCAATACAATACGAATAGAATTCATCTTTACAATAGGAGAAAATATTTCACCAAAGTCAATACCTACTTTCTGTGTAAATCCCTTTACTACAAACCTTGCATTGTACCTTTCTATCTACCCTCTTCTTCTCAATCCGTAAACCCAATTTTTCTACAATGTCCTCTTGCCCTCGACAACTTAACCAAATCCCAAGTCTAGTCCTGTTCCAAGGATTCCATCACCTCATCCATGCCATACTCCCATTGGATGTGGTATTATCCTACATTGCTTCTTCAAAATTTTATGGTTCACCATTACCATTCAATAATAAATCAAATAGAGAAGGGTTAAATCTTTACGGAGGTTTACTTACCCTTTGTGACCTTCTCATAGGAGTTAGGGTACCGGGGATCATTCGGACCTCCTGGATATTTGTATTCAAATATTTTAGTGACCAACGTTGTCACCACTGTAACCAATGTTGGTTCTTCTAAGCGATGTTAGTTTGGCTCTCCCGTAAGCGATACGGTTCTGGCGACCTACACCGATCGGGGTCAATCGACACCGTTCTTTGTGTAACCATATCGATATTAATTTTAAATTTGAGATTTCATTTTCATTCACAAACTTCTCAATTGGTTCATCCTTGGGTACCAAAATTTGATCCATGTACATTCTCTTTTCATTCCATTCAATATCAAAACTCCTAATAATTTTAGAATTCTCTAAATCCTAAAAACGGAATCCAAAATCACCAGATCCATAACTAATGAAAGTGCATCTCTTGGATTTTGCATCCAAATTTTCCTATTTTCCTTATCAATGAACAAAAAACTTTAAGAAAAGAAAGATCTACCTCTTTTTCGGTCCAAGCTTCCTCTAGTATTCATCCATCTAGTGAACTTGAAGGCCCCGGTTAATCGACTAAACTAATGTATTAACTACTTCGCCTGAAATTGCAATAACAATCTAGAATGTATCCTCATACTTCTAGCAGATTCCATGATTGTCATGTTCATTCTCTCTCCAACACCATTATCTTGTGGTGTTCTTGGAACCGTCATTTCTCTACATATCTAATTCACTAAACAATAATCATTAAAAGCCTTGCTACAATATTCACCACCATTGTAAGATATGAGGCACTTTAACTTTGAATTTGATTCATTTTCAACAAGGGATTTCCATCTTTTAAAGTCTCAAAAACATTAGATTTATGTTTAATACAATAAACCCATACCTTTCTTGTAACATCATCAATGCAAGTAACATAATCTTGGGATCCTCCATGAGAAGCTACCCGAGTGGTCGCCACATATCCGAGTGTACAAGCTCAACTTTTGCTCCTTTTTAGTTGCCCGAACTTTGCGAAATCTCACTCTCTTTTGCTTTCCAAAGAAAATGCTCACAGAAATCAAGATCTAAATCTTTCAAAATTGATAACTTAACCTTAGCCTTTAAGATTTACATTCCTTTTTGACCCATATGACCTAATCAATTATGCACACACATGCATCTGAATCTAAAGTAGATAATGTAGAAAAGAAATTAGTAACACATGTAGATAAATATAATGTTCCTACCTTCTTACCTCTTTCCAAAACAAAATCATCATTGGTGACTTTCCAAGAGTCGGTTATGAATGTAACCATTCAACCAGACTTCACCTAGTTTCCTGCAGAAATAAGATTTCTTTTGAGGCTTGGCACATGTCTCACATATTTCAATACCCATGTATTTTTATTCTACAATTTTAGATGAACTTCCCCTTTACCAAGTAATATTACAAGGTTCATAACCACACAAATAAACATGCCTAAAATTGCCATGGACATAATTTCTGAAATAACCCTTATTAGGGGTTGTATGGAAAGAAGCTCCTAAATCTAAAACCCATGATTTGATTCTATTATCTAAAGAAAGAATAAAAGCATCTTACATTACTTCTGCTGCAACAAGATTTCCTTCTTTACCTTTGTCTCGATTGTTGGTTCTCTTTATCCTTTGACCAACAATCTTTCTTTGCATATCCTTTCTTTCCACATTTCCAACAAGTAATTCCCTTACTTATGGATTTAGATATGCCATCCTTTGACTTTGATTTCCCATTACTCTTACTCTTGGATCTCTCCTTCTACCTGCCCCTTATTTCTACATTTAAAGAATTCCTAGATGATGATTCCTTTATACTATTCTTATGAATTTATTCATTCAAGATTATACAAACCACATCATCAAACTTCAAAATATTATTAGTAGATGTTTTATTACTAATAACCTTTACCAAGTTATCCCAACTATTAGGCAAAGAACATAAGAATAAAAGTTCTTTCACTTCATCATAAAACACTATATAAACCGATTTTATTGATTTACAATAGATCTAAAATCATTCAAATGACTAGATGTAGATCCACCTTCATGCATCTTAGAACTAAGTAGTTTTTTCATCAAATAAACTTTATTTGAAGGACTAGGTTTTTATATAAATTATCAAGAAATTTCATTAATCCTACCATAGAACGTCACTTTTATAATATTGGAATCCACGGATCTGATGCACATGCTCAATCTTATAGATCCCAAAGCCTTTTTGTCAAGAATATTCCATTCTTCATCAATCATCTTCGTAGGTATAGACTTCTCATCCAACGATAAATAAAAATCTCTTTGATATAGATAATCCTCAATCTACATCTTCCATAATTGATAATTTCAGCCATCAAACTTCTCTACCTTGTATTTGTTTTCTTTTGCCATTGTTGTAGCTCCCACTCAATCAGAAAACCCTCTATGAGTAAATCTATCAACACATAAAACCCTCAAATAAAGCTCTGATACCATTTTTGGGGTTATCACACCAATTGTATAGATAATATATTAGATCTAAGCATACATGCAATGAAAGAAGATATTCAACCGGAAGAAATATACAAAAAAAGAGATATAAATCAACACCATATTTAACGTTGTTCATCCCTAGTGTGGGCTACGTCCACCAAGAAACAAGTCAATCTATTATCCGAAGATTTGAAAAGATATACAATGAATATTTACAATCTTCCACACCTATCGATGTACGTACTTTCTTTCTCTCAAGCTTTTGCCTCTTCTCCAAGAATTCTTTCTCACAAAATTATTCTCACAATAATCATCAAATTTTGTAAGTTCTTATTAATTCTTACTTCTAAACCCTAGCTTTCATGCTTATATAGGCGTATAAAAATATAGCACACATGTCTAGATTAGGTAAATGTTAGTGGAGGTTTCATTTTAGTGTGGGATGGTGTCGTATCCACACAAGCTACTTCGCCCGAGCGTAGTCCCTTAAGATCCCCGAGACCAAAAAAATATATAACCGATGCCAGTGATTTCTTGGATCTAATGTGGAACCTAGAAAGGTCCCTTCATATCCTACACCTCCATGTCGGGACCCTATACAAAATTATGTATCAGTTTTTTCCATCTTGATTCGGTTCTCTCGTTGTGTTAATGTTTGTAATTACGCAAATAAAATATTGTAGTTTAGGTCGGTTTAAGGTTGTTCAATGCTATATTTTGCAAACAAAAGATCATGGGACCGAATCAACTATGCACATGTGTGGGGATGGCCTAGTAAATGCTTAGGGAGACATCATTTTGGTTCCCTATGCTCTCGGTGCTTTGAGACTACTTCGTTTGGGCGTAGTCCTTTAAAATCCTTGAGACCAAAAAAGCTATAAGTTTGCTAGGTGATTTTTTAGACTTTGTGGCACCTAAAAATGTCTCATTGATTCCTAAACCTCCATGTTTATACCCTCTACGAAATATTTTCTTGGTTTTATCCATCTCAATTTGGTCCTCTCGTTGTCCCATTGTTTGCAAAAGCACTGAATAGTCCAGTTTGAGTCGGTGTAAGGTCATGTACATTTCAACCATGTGAATAATGATGGTGGTTCATACATATAGGTGGTGAAATGAGAATGTATGTTTATTCTTCCTTTTAATATTTAATTTCCCTTAGCTTCTCTTGGCTTCAAGAATAATAAATTCTTTACTAACAAGCTAACCACGTGAAGTTGGAAGCATTTTTGACACCACTAACTTACATAAACATGTTAGTAAGCAATAAAATAGAATTTTAAATCCTACAAAATTTAAACAAAATCATTAAAGTAAATATTCAAATTAAATTCATAAAGAACATACCTTTGCAAATTCAATCCAATGAACCACACGGATCAACTCTACTCTTACAACAGTAATAAGAATTGCTTCATGATATCGATTCACGAACCTTCCCATGATTCTTGTTTAATGGCCTACCTTGATGTATGATCAATTGAATATTTTTGCAAGAACCAAATGTGAATAGTGAAGTATCTTTCGATGTACTTCATAGTCTTCAAAAATAAATTATTTGATTTTTTGATAGGATATTGTCAAAGACAAGTTCAAAGTGACTACCACTAACCTAGTGGGATACTCAAGACCTTCATCATCTATGAATGTGGAAGTTAAAAAAATTTCCCTCTACACAATCAAGACAAGAAGTAGTATGTTCCCTCTTCGTTAAATTTTGTCGCAATAAATCGCAAAAATGTGCCCTACATCACAAATTAAAATACGGGTGCACAGTTGGTCATTCAATAATTTATAAATCTAAAAAAAAAGACATACATATGTACCTTGTTGCACTAAATTAGAGACTTGGTCAAAGTTAGGTGATGTTGTCATATGATCAAGACACATCCTCGATTGTAATGCTCATGGAACTTGACATGTGTTGAGTGAAATTAGAGGTCTACGAGTCCATTCTTCCAATGTTGTGACTCACATTCATTCCATGTAAAATCAATGCATGATATATAAAACATGTCATGCACCTAGTCTAAATAGTCCAAGAACTTATTATTTCCAAATACATAATGAGTGCATATCACTTAATCCTTTTCTAGACTTTCATACAATCTTCATAGCTTGCAAAATTTTGTTCCTCTATCAACTAGAAATATCTACAAACTATTGAACTCTCTTGAGATTCATGAATAATGTTCTTGACACACCAATCAACAATAATTTTTGCACTGTAAATTTAGCTTCATCCTTGACCTTTAACTCTTTTCTTGTAATTGATTTTTTCACACATGCTCCTGCATTTAGTAATTTCTAGTTCCTTGTTGCATCATGCTCTCCTTTCCCATATCCTATTTTAGTAAAAATATAGATATGTTGTACACCTATTTCTTTGTCATCCTACATTCCTTTAGCTAATAAAACGTCCATGCATTTTTGAATTGCGACAATGGGTTGTTGTTTCACGACCAAATGTAATGTTGATTGAAAAAATGTTCCTCTCATTCAAGTTCACAAAAACACTGAAACACTCTTGCACATATTCGTAGAATGTGTCCGATCATACTTGATGTATAAATGATACTCTCTTAATATTTTTCAATTTTACTAAGTGCTTTCTCGGAGAGTGCATGAATTATATACATGAAAATAGCAACTTACATTTGAGCTATTGTATTGAGAATGAACCTCCATTTGTGGTTGCAATTGTAATTATCTCTGAAGTGAACTAGTGAAACAATAGTACCAAGTGGGAATGTATTCTTGCTTAACTTGAATTTTTCATCCAACCATCGAGCTCTATGTGTGTTCCTTGCATACTCATAAACAATTTACTCTCTATCAAAGGGAATTTGACCATATATTTTGATACATGTAATAAAGTTAGATCAACAAGTTCACATCTCTTAGATTATTTTCCATCTTTTAATTGATATGCCACTGATTTATATTTCCTAAAACCAAATAATTTTTTTCCTATTAAATATGTACTCTTTTTATGGATAAAATTTTCAATTTTCAAGCCACCATATAGTCGTTGCACGTTCCATCCAAACATGCTTTGTCATAAAAACAATTCTAGTTGATTTTTCACAAAGTATCAAAGGAATGAATTAACTTTTTGCAAATTTCAATGGGGGACATTTAATCCACACTCCTCCAACATGATTTTAGTATACAAAACACAATTTATTTGACAAAAATAATCATAATACATTAAAAATTCAACATGATGCCCGTAATAAACAAGTGGTACGTGAGTGATTGATTTTCACATAAAAGGGTTTGTTCATTTCAAAGAATCTTTGGCTAATGTTAATTTTTAGATTTTCATTCTTAAACTTAGAGAACATCACATAATCAACATATTTCTGAAGCTCAACCACTTTTTTGAGTCATATCAAGATATGTTTTACACACGATTCATGATTACGAGAACCTATTCTTCTTTTCTGATAAATCTCTTCTATTGGTGATTTGGATACTTGTGTTATCATTTCAATACTTTATAAGTAATTCTTTTAGAATATCAAACGTATTCTTGTATTTCCATGGGAAAAAAGGAGAATTCCCAATATCAAAGTCTTATTGATTGACTAAGACTTTTGTGTCAACTATTGATTTTTTTAGTGTTTTTGTTTAACTTCAAAGTTGTGCTTATTTTTCTAATCAACATCTATTAATTGTTTTATCACTTACTATACAATTAGAAAATGCACGTTCTAATGTAGCATTCTATATTTGGTGCATCTAAAGACACCTATAGTTTGGTATGCTTTATGTATATTTTCAACAATTGACACATTTCAATAAGCAAAATTAAATTTTCCTCCCACGGGTCTTCATCGTAGGTCTCTGTACGTACCCAAAATTGTAAGTTACTACATTATGATTATGTTAGGAAATAAGAGATAAAATATGCGGAATAATCCCTCACAAAGAATCGCAAAGAGAAACCAATATGCAGAAATTATTACAGATCTCAAATAAAATTGTAGAATAAAATAACACAACACAAAGAGACAACATTTAATGTGGTTCACCCAATTTGGGCTATGTCCACCAAGAATCACTTACTCAAATTTTATTACAAGCCACTGCTCTCTCAATACAATACCCAGATCCATTTGGAGCTATGCTCAACAAACTCTACGAATTCACACCCAAATTCAAAACACATCGTAATACATTTGCTTATACATCTATCATATGCATAAGACCATATAAATATACAACTACTTAAGCAGTTTTACAAAACCGTGGGTATCAAAACCATGGGTAAAACCCGTCCCATAAACCTATGGGTCAAAAAACTCACCCATATGAGAAGAGAACATTTCCCTATATGTCGGGTGCATTTTTGAGGCCAAAAAAATTTATGCCTAAATTTTTTTTTTTGGGGGCCTATGGGGCTACCGAACCCCGGGCTCCCACTCAAGGCCCGGCCTAGCCCCAAACCCCGATAAGGATACATGAAAAGTGTACAATACTCTTAGTGTACAATCTTCAACACTTTCACACATGAAAATAGGCTCCACAACCTAACAATCTCCCACTTGGAGACTAGTTTTCCTCTGAGCAAGCTTCTCAACCCTTCACTAGTTTCCGTGAAGACCAACCAAAGCTGAACACAACTTTAGTTTTTCCCTTGTGACCACCTTGGTCATCATGTCTACAAGATTTTGACTGGTATGAATCTTCTCCAACTTCAACTTCTCTTCCTCCAAAGTTGTCCTAATGAAATGGTACCTTAATTGTATATGCTTCATCCTAGAGTGGAAAGTAAAGTTCTTAGCTAGGTGTATAGCACTTTGACTATCACTATGCAGCTTACATTCCTCTTGCTTATGCTCCAACTCCTCAAGAAATTGTTGTAACCAAATCATCTCTTTTCTTTCCTCTATTGCAGCAACATACTTAGCCTCCGTGGTTGACAAAGCCACCAAGCTTCTGTAGTCGTGAAATCCAACTCACTGCTATCCCACCTACAGTGTAAATATAACATGTCGTGCTCCTCCTGCTGTCTACATCTCCAGCCATGTATGAATCTACATAACCACGTAAAGTGGTGTTTGATCCATTGTAGCAAAAACTATCCCCATGGTCCCTCTCAAATACCGAAGGATCCACTTTACTGCTTGCCAATGCTCTTTACCTGGATCACTCATAAATCTACTCATAGCTCCCACTGCATGGGAAATATCAGGCCTAGTGCACACCATAGCATACATCAAACTGCCAACCGCTGAAGAGTAAGGTACTTTGGACATCTGGTTTCTTTCCTGCTCTATCTTGGGACACTGCTCCTTTGATAACTTAAAATGGCCTGCCAAAGGAGTCCCAACTGGTTTAGCATCCTACATTTTAAACCTATCCAATACCTTCTTAATGTACTCTTCCTGAGATAAAGTTAGCTTCCATTCCTTCCTATCCCGAGTTATCCTCATTCCAAGGATTTGTCTGGCTGCCCCCAAATCCTTCATATCAAAGGATTCGCTTAGCTATTTCTTAAGTACTTTTATTTCCTGCATGTTTTTACCTGCAACCAACATATCATCAACATACAAACACAGGATAATATAACTTCCATCCTAAAATTTCTTTGTATACACACAATAGTCGAATGACATCTAATATAACCTTGCTCCATCATGAAGCTATCAAACTTCTTATACCATTAACGTGGAGCTTGTTTGTGCCATACAAGCTCTTCTTCATTTGCACACCATCTCCTCTTTACCTTTGACCTCATAGCCCTCTCGGTTGCTGCATATAGAGTTCCTCCTCCAAATCACCATGGAGAAATGCAGTCTTTACATCAAGCTGTTCTAAGTGCAAGTATTTTACTGCAAATATTCCTAGAACAGTTCTAATAGAAGTCATTTTTACTACAAGAGAAAATATCTCATCAAAATCTATACCTTGTTTCTGTGCAGACCCCTTGACCACCAATCGGGCCTTATATCTTTTCTTTCCTCCTTCTTCATCTTTAACTCTGTACACCCACTTGTTCTGCAATGCTCTTTTTCCTTCGGGTAGCTTTACCAAATCCCATGTCTGGTTCTCCATGAGAGCCTGATGCTCCTCATCCATGGCTTGCTCCCACTTCTTCCTGGCATCTACCTGCATTGCTTCATCAAAGCTCTCTGGTTCTCCACTATTAGTGAGTAATAAATAATAAAGAGAAGGAGAAAAATGTTTCAGGTTCTCTTCTTACCCTAGAAGACCCTCAATATAGGAGTTTGGGGTTCCTGTTGAGGGGGTTCCTAAACTGATTCATGTGTCACTTTCCCATCCGGAAGATCCTCTACCGCTGCATATTCTTTCTTGGATTCTTCCCTGTTTTCCTGCAACTACTGCTTATACATGACTTTCTCATTAAAGACCACATCCCTAGATCGAATGATTTTCTTGTCCTTAATACTCCAACATTTATATCCAAATTCATCACCACCATAACCAATGAAAGTACATTTTTCTGATTTATCCTCTAGTTTAGTCCTATCATCCTTGTCTATGTGAACAAATACCTCACATCCAAAAACTCTAAGAAATGAATAATAACTCTCTTACCATACCAAGCCTCATAGGTATGCCTCCATCCAAGGCACTTGAGGGTCCTCTGTTTATCAAGTAGTACAGTTTGTGCTCACCGCTTCGCCCAAAAAGAAAGAGATAGTCCTTGCATGTAACCTCATGCTCCTAGCACATTCCATTATTGTTCTATTCATCCTTTCTGATACCCCATTCTGCTACGGAGTTCTTGGAACCATCTTTTGCCTATGGATTCCATTCTTAGAATAGTAATCATCAAATTCATTGCTGCAATACTTCCCTCCATTATCTGACCTGAGACATTTTAGCTTAAGACCTGTTTCATTCTCTACCAAGGCTTTCCATTTAACAAAAGTGTCAAATACATCAGATTTGTTTCTAATACAATAAACCCAAACTTTCCTTGTTACATCATCAATAAAAGTAACATAATAACTTGAACCCCAAGAGATGATACCTGAGCTAGCCCCCACACATCAGAATGCACCAGCTCTAACTTACTCTCTTTCTTTATAGGTCCAACCTTGAGAAACCTTACTCACTTCTATTTCCCATATATGCAGTTCTCATAGAAATCCAAACTTGTTTTTGTATATCTAGGAAAATTCTTCTTTATGATGTTCATGCCCTTATGGCTCATATGATCGAGCCTATAGTGCCATAATGTTGTATCTGCATCTCAAGCCACAAGATTACAATCATTAGTACTATCGGTGGTTAAATACAAGGTTCAACCTTCTTACCTCTTGCCACCACAAGAGCACCCTTGGTAACCTTCCAAGAGTCCATTCGTAAATATCACAAGACAACCATCACTTCCCAACCGCCCGCCGATATCAAATTTTATCTTAATGTAGGCACATGTTTGACATCCTTCAATAGCCAAGTATTCCCATTCTCGCATCTTAACTCGAATGTAACCTTTTCCAACTATGCTTTGCAAGGCTCATCATCACCAATAAAAACATGCCCAAAATCTCCTTGAACATAATCAACAAAATAATGCCTATGTGGAGAAGCATGGAAAGAAGCCCTGAATCTAAAACCCAAGAATAATTGTGCAAAGAAAGAATCAAAGCATCCCTGACATACATTACCCATTGCCACATTTTCCTTTTCTTCCTATTGTTTCTTCTTATCCCGAAGCTCCCAATAGTCCTTCTTTGCATGCCCTGTGCTTTCCACAATTCCAAAGATACAATCTTGTTCTTGGATTTTGACCTTGCCCGATCTTTTGATTTTCCATGGTTTCCTCTATTCTTTGTCTCCCTCTAGTTTCCACTCACAAAGCATTCCTGAAGTAGAAGATTCCCTGAGATTTTTCTTTGCATTTCCTCACTTAGAATCACCCTTACAACATCCTCAAACTTCAACTTCGAGTTAGCTGGAACCGAGTTACTTACCGCCATTACCAAGCTATTCCAACTCTCAGGTAAAGAGCAAAAAATTAATAAAGCCATAAATTCTTCATCAAATTCTATTGTAACCGAAGCTAGCATATTCACAACCAAATTGAAATTATTTAAATGATCTGCTACTGAACTATTCTCAGATATCTTCATATTAAACAACTTTTTCATTAAAAATATCTTATTAGAGGCAGAGGGTTTTTCATACAACTTCCCTAATGCATCCATTAGATCTTTTGTAGTCTTTTCCTTTGAAACATTAAATAATACCGAAGATGCAAGACACATACCAAATCATTCCAAGTGCCTTCCGATCCAACAAATCCCATTCCACATTTTTCATACTCGAGGGTATGTTCACCTTCTCAAACAATAGAGTATAAAGATCCTTTTGATAAAGGTAATCTTCCATCTGGCATCTTCCAAAGACTGAAATTCTTCCCATTGAATTTATCAACCCTAGATCTTCCATCATCTGCCATAGCTCCCACTCAAGCTAAAAAATTTCCCTATGATTCAACACTTTAGCAAACCAAACCAGGATCTGATACCAATTGTTAGGAAATAAGAGATAAAATAT
Source organism: Taxus wallichiana var. yunnanensis (assembly GCA_018340775.1). NCBI lineage: Eukaryota > Viridiplantae > Streptophyta > Pinopsida > Cupressales > Taxaceae > Taxus > Taxus wallichiana. The sequence continues at coordinate 625,368,147 of CM031239.1, forward strand.
GTGGAATAATCCCTCACGTAATCACAACATTGGAAAACTAATATGCAAAAATTATTACAGATCTTAAATAAAATTGTAGAATAAAATAAAACAACACAAAGAGACAATATTTAACGTGGTTCACTCAATTTGGGCTACATCCACCAAGAATCACTTGCTAAAATTTTATTACAAGTCACCGCTCTCTCAATACAATACAGATCCGTTTGGAGCTATGCTCAACAAACTCTGCAGAATTCACAGCCAAATTCAAAACACATATGCAATACATTTTCTTGTACCTCTATCATATGCATAAGACCATATAAATAGACAACTACTTAAGCAGTTTTACAAAACCATGGGTATCAAAACCATGGGAAAAACCCGTCCCATAAACCTATGGGTCAAAAAACTCACCCATATGAGAAGAGCATGTTTCCGATATGTCGTGAATTTTTTGAGGCCAAAAAAAAATTTATGCCTAATTTTTTTTTTTTTGGGCGATGACCCAGGACTCCCCACTCGGGGCCCAAATTTGCCCTAGACCCAAAGAAGGATACATGAAAAGTGTACAATACTCTTAGTGTATAGTCTTCAACACTTTCACACATGAAAACAGGCTCCACAACCTAACAGCACTAACAATGTGACACATGCCCCAATGATGATACAGATCTCCTCACAAGGTGTTCGGGATCCAAAAATCTCTCCAAGTATGTGTTATCATCCCGCATGCCCCGCTTAGCCCCGCGTGCTTTGTTTTTCTCTTTTCCCCTCTTTTCTTTGCCTTTTACTCTTTAGTTGTGAAACCGCCGCCCGGACGGTGGTGGTGGTCTCAGAATCGCCGCCTCGCTCGGGCGGCGGTCTTGTGAATCGCTGCCTTGCTCAGGTGTTGGTCCTTCACACATTTTATAGAATGCTCTTTTAACACGACTCACGTAAATTTCAACATTTACCATCTTTTTTTTCACCGCTGGGCTTGCATTAATGATTACGGTTCCCCTGAAATAGTGTTTTGCCATTGTTTATAGTTTAAGAGATCAATTTGGTTTTTACCTTGGGTCAATTCAAATGCTATAAATAGTTGGCTTGTGCTCAAGCAAATGGACCCTCAAATTTGCCTCCGAATTTCTCATTACGGTAGATTAGTATTTTATTTTTCTTAGAATTCTTAGTTTCATTCATTACCTACCTAGTTCTTGTTGTTTTTCTTGTTAGGAAGCCACATATCCATCTTGTGCAAGTCTTTGATGATATTTCATCCAATCCATTGGAGTAAGATAATCTGTTCTTCAATAAGAAGCCATTAAAGTTACAGGTTTTGTTCTTCAAACAAGATAGTTTCGTGTTCTGGACATTTTATGTTACATGACTCGTAATAAATCCCGCTAGGAATTACATAAGCCAAGATCTCGTACTCTTGCACTATATCTCTCCTACCGGCATTGTATTTAGTCTCGTATCCTAAGCCGCCTTTGTCCTCATATCTACTTCTATTGATGCTAGCATTACACACTTTTCTAGATCCACGTGAGCACAAAGGAGCGAGGAGATCACACTAAGGGGACAAAATCACACGCACCATCAGATTCGCCACTGTTCTACAGAATCCAGGTTCTAGCTTTCAAAGTTCTAATTAGAAGCATATCAAATAGAATAGCCAATCATTTTATTTCAGTCAATTTTACTTTCGATATTGCCAGGGAAGCTATGGGGATTGATAGTTTCTGAGAAACTATGATTCATTCCTCACTTCTGAGGTAGGATCGAGAGTCTTTCAAATACATTAGATCAATTATTTCTTTGCTTAGAATAGATTTACAACTGCACAGGCAAGTAGCTATACTCGGTTACTTTGTTTGTTTTAAATTCATCATTAGATTAATTGTCAATTTCTAGATATATTAAAATAGCTGCTCCATCAAATTCATCATTTAAAATTCATCAGAAAAATACAAAAATATAGAAGTCATATATGTTATAGATATACTTCGCATAGTTAATTTTACTTTAGTGCATTTAGTTTGCATTGTTTCTTTTTATGAAAATCATGGGACCTAGAGGGCTCGTGAGAATACATATTCGAGCCAATCATGCCCCAACCCAATCTCATCACAACAATAATTGATATAGATCAGAATCTTAGGATCCAAATCTTCCGAACAATGACAAACTTACAATAGATCAGCCTCCAGTTAAGCGGGTTAAACATAGAAGACGACAAAGCGCACACATTTTGGTCAAATCAACCAAACTACAGATTACCCTAGATATATATCCGCATGACTGTGGAAGGGCTTGAAAGAGAGCAAACATTTGGTTGTGATCCTTTGGTCCCACAACCAGACATAGGAGACACTCTCACAGATATAGATACCAGCTTAAGAATTCAGTTGCATGAACGCCTGTGAGATACTTTGAAAAGATCACACTACTTGTTAGTTCTCGAATATAGATTTGTGAAAGCATACGACTATTGGATACTAGGGATTAGGGACTGAGTCCGCACATGACCATAGCAGGACCACAACAAACATGAATCTATGGTTGTGACCCACAAATCCCACAACCCAACGAATCTATAGGTGAATCAGACATAGATGCTGGCCTACGTACATTAGTATTCAGATCTACTCCACTTCCACCTATCATCATCAAACAATTATCCTTGTTAGACATAGCAGCTAACAAAGCTAAGGAGTTCTTGACTAGGCCAAAGAATCACCCATAGAGTCAATTATTTTTACCATCTACCCTATGACCTTATCTGGAGACATACATGAAACTATCCCAAGTCATTTTCCACGTATTCCACAACCCATAGACCGAATCACGCCAGAGCTCGATATTGATTGGAGCCTTTGAGAAATCATCCTTACTGATCGATCTATCACACTAGTTTAGGTTAGGAGGGCCTTCTTTTCCTTAGATTCACAATTTCCACTAGTGCGCGTCGAAGACATCAGATTGCCTAACTAGTTTGTCTGCATCCCACACATATTCAATCCCCACCGGCTATCTCGGCACGACCTCGAGAGGTCGAGTGCGAGGAAAAGTTACTTGTAGATTCCCATGCTCGCTTGTCACTTTTCCATCATACAAAATTGGTGAACCCGACGTGAAACTTTCTATTTTCTGGTCTAGAGTCAGATTTCTACTGGTTCTTTTAAATTAAAATGACCTTTTCATCTTTACTACCTCATCAGCTTTCACCATCACCTTCGCTCCTTCCCATTATTCTGCGGGTATTCATATACCCCCCGAATATGTCAGGATTCGATGCATATGGTAGGCATCTCTTAAGTCTTGAGGCATACTATGCTCAACTAAATAGACAATCATCTCCTTGCTCTTGGTATGGGGTGATAACTACTCAACTAACCAGTTGTCAACACAAACTCCAAGGGTCAGATATAGCTCATCTTTCCAAATAGAGGAGTTGGATCAGCTCACTCAAACACAACAAACAGAGCCTTCAGGCTCGAACAATATGACGTTCACAGGAGAATCTGGTTCGTCTCCTCAGATACTACTTAGACCACAAATTAGCAGACAATCAGACCCATACCTAGGTTTAGATGATGAACATTCAGTACGTTATGTCAGGAATGAACAACGCTCTCGGAGTATGTACCCACCTATAGGGAATTTACAAACACAACCCGAGGTTTCTTTTCAAGGAAATACCTTCATGCCACTACATATAGGAAATGCCCTTAGGGAAACTTAGCAGAGAAAGTTGATCAATTCATAGTAGGATATCACATGCCTATACAACACCATGATATACAACAAATGCCACTAAGGAAAAATACCGTGACTTCACCAAATGAAGTCATTTCAACGTTAGTAGAAAAAGTGAGGGGGTTAGAACTTGCTCAGGAAAATCACCATTCTCAACTCATGCAGGCAGGAAATTCTAATCCTAGCCAAATAGACCTCCTCACAGGAATAGGTACGTTAGGCATGACCCTCGCATTCACAACAAATGCTCACTAGAACCGTCATTTTGAACACACTGTTTTGAAACCTCCTGGTCTAGTACAAAATAATCCATTCGTGGACAATACCCCTTCATACTTAAACATGTACTCCAAATCACCACAAGGGGATATGTTCTCCTCTCCCAGATGGTTCCTCAAGCACGAGGTTTCCTTATGCCTCGCCAATGCGTACATATGCCATATCAACAACCCATTCCACCTCCACTCCCTCAACAGGCACCATCAATGGTCGAAACTTATGTGATAGGGACATATTCAGAATACTTGAAAGAGCCCTTAGATTTCTCCATACGAAGCGTCATGCTTCCAAGACCCCTTCTTGATTTTCCCAAGTACAAAGGTGAGGGAGATCCGAATGCACATATTAAGGCTTACGCTACAACCATTTGAGAATTACTCCCTTGGGATGGGGTTGTTGCTAAAATATTTCCCAAAACCTTGGAAGGTATCGCTCTCGATTGGTATTATAGAATACCTGAGGCTTCCATCCATTCATTCAAGCAACTCGTTTCAGAGTTCATCAAGGCATTTGACATGAACAAACTATTAAGAATAGGAATTAGGGAATTCTTGCACATTAAGCAGGAACATAATGAATTTGTCACCCATTTCATCCAGAGGTGGCGTACAGTTCTTTATTCTTTGGCAAGTGCTCCGAATATGGATCAGATGGAACTATGTGATTTATTCCTTCATTCTCTCAGAAGAGAAGTGAAGGAATAAGTCCAATAGTTCCCACTAAGAACTTACGATGAAGTACTTGAGAGTGCTCTCCGAATAGATCAAGCGGAAATTGATAGTGGTCACAAAACATATGGAGAAAATGGGAGGTTAATCACCTCCAACCAAAACACTACAACTTATCCTACTACCACGAATGTCAATCAAGGACCTAAAATCCTTAATAAAAATCATGGAGTGACAATAGATGGAGTAACTAATCAGGCTAGAAAGGTAAATATTGTGAATACTCCACCACAAATAAACAACCAACGAAACAACAACTTTACTCCAACAATCAATACAGTGGATTTTAATCACCCACAACAACAACAACAACAACGAAGCCCTACACGGGGTCCAAACCAAAATTCAACTGGGTATCAAAACCAGAATTCAAACCAAAAACAACAAACGTAAAACTTTAATCCTAATAGGTAATAGTTTGATCAGAGTTTTAGGCCACAATATACACCAAGCCAACAAACTAGGAATTACAATCCTAACTCGTATTGTGGTTTTCACAAAATCCGAGGCCATGACACTAGAACGTGTTGTGACTACAATAAATTCATGCAACGTTTGCCAGAGGAACAAAGACAAATTTTTATAGATATGTTCTTGGCAGATCCTACGTCACCAGCACCAAATACTTTTATAGGGGTAGTTTCCCCTCAAAATGCACCCCTCTAGATCTTCAATGATCCACTCGCAAATCACAACAATAACAAGTTAAATCCAAACAGGATAAACAAGGGTGTAATTACAGGAAATAATGATCATGAACCCTCAACTTCACCTGAATCCATTAGTTACACCACAATTAGGAAGTCAAGAATGACCTAAGATAGTCGGTTTAGTGGACTTAGATGCTTTGAAGCGCCGTAGAAGCTATAACGAGGACACGAGAATATTCCTCTTAGCTAAGTCCAAGCTACCCATTAAGCAGCACAATATCCAACAAGTATTGATAAAACCCGTGGGTGCTTATGACTTAATTAATGATCTAACGAAAACCTTCTCGCACATCTCCTTTTTGGATTTATTGAAGAACTCCCCTGCTCACAGGGCTTCTCTTTTAGAAGCATTGGGTTTAGGTCATCTAATTAACATCACTCCACCTCTCGAAACATAGGTGAACCATATAGACTTTGATATCCACCCTCGGGGTAGCCGGATAGGGACACCGAATTCATATTCAAAATAAACAAAATGCCAACAGACGCTGAGATTGCACACCAAGGTGATCCAGCCTTACACTTGCAAGTGTGGGTTTATAACAATTATGTGAAACGTGTGATGGTTGACGATGGGGCAGCGGTTAACATAGTCCCCTTCTCTTTCCTTCAAAAGCTAGGGTATGGAGAAACGAATTGTTCCACAACTCGAAATACGCTAAGAGGCTATGATAGCCTTAAAGCCACCTCGATTGGAACTATAATACTACCGGTCACCTTAGGACCCAAAACAATCCTGACTGAGTTTTATATTATAGATCAGGAAACTAACTATAATATGATCCTCGGCCGACCATGGATACACCGTATGAAGGCAATCCCTTCTACGTTATTTCAAGAAGTAAGGTTTTTACACTTAGGAAAGATATTCGTAGCCAAAGGTGATCCAAAACCATTCGATATACACCTAGCTGACTTAAAGAGAAGACCAGTGTACACTCGGAGTTTGAACTCCCAACAAACCAACTTAATAAACCCACTGACATGAAACTAGAAGAAAAGTTGGTGCCTACAACAGATCTTGAAACTATGAGCCTAGCCAAGACAATCCCAGCCCGCAAATATGAGGTTAAGATTCAGAGAAACAGATATCATTAGGAACTACTACAAAAATTGTTGAATTGCTAGAACAGGATCTACCAATGTTCCTACCATTTGATTCTGTAGGCATGGGATACACCCTAGGTGTTGGTTCTCTTCCAGAAGTGGATCTCTGCATGATAGAGGTAGAGGATATTAACACAACAAATATCCCAACACCCATATTCCCAGCTAAGTATTGGACTCTCCATTTCGATGGAGCTAGATGTAGTTACGGAGCTGGGGCAGGAGTAATCCTTACTTCTCTCAAGGAAAAGTCCTACCATTTTCCTTTAAACTAAAATTTGAATGCACAAACAACGGCGCTGAGTACGAAGCCCTCCTCCTTGGCCTCATCTTAGCTAAGAGAATCGGTGTTGATAACATCAGAGTGTTAGGAGACTCACAATTGGTAGCAAACCAAGTTTCTGAGATGTATGAAACCAGAGCCGAGCACTTACAACTCTACAAAATAGTTGTACTGAATTTAAGCAAGGAGTTTGACTTCATATCAATTGAAGCAATCCCGTGAGAACAAAATCTTCTTGCCGATTCAATAGCAACCTCAGCATTGCGCTTTACTCCAAATAGTAAGTTAGAGGACACTCGTTTCATGGTATCCCTTCATACTGAACCACTGATAAAAATAATGTCAAATCCTCTTTTAAATGGAAATGAGAACAAATCTACTATCCTAAACCACATTGATAGTGATACAATCACTCTTGATTACTTAAACACCTATGCGGCGTTACATCTCGCCCATCACGTAATAGATTTGTCTTTAATCCCACATTCATCTTCTTACTTCGAGAATCCCGTGACAAAACTTCCCCCACAAAAGGAACTTAGCATATACACAATCAAGAAACAGAGATGATATGGAACTACCTCCAGCCCCGCCTGAGTTTGAAGAAGGTAACACTTCTTTAATCAAAGAAACAATTGATATTAACATCGGAACGGAAGATGAACCAAGAATATTGAAGTTAGGATCCTCGTTAACTCCATTAGAAGTAGAAATACACACTCGGATCCTCAAGGAACATCAGAAGGCTTTTACATTTAATTATAAAGAAATGACAGGGGTTGCACCACACATTGCGGTGCATAACCTCATCACTAAATCAGATGAAAAATCGATTAAATAAAAATCAAGACCAATGAATCCCAAGGTAGCCCTCATGGTGAAAGAGGAGGTAATGAAACTCCTCCAAGTAGGGTTCATCAAACTAGTTGATTACTCTCAGTGGGTATCTAATATCATTCCGGTTCTCAAAAAGAACGGAAAGATACGCATCTTTGTAGACTTCCGAGACATTAACGAGGCATGTCCTAAAGACGGCTTCCCATTACCATCTATAGATGTCATTGTTGATGCAACAACTAGATTTGAGCTTTTATCTCTCATGGATGGATTCTCGGGATACAATCAAATCAGAATATCCAAACAAGATCAAGCTAAAACCACATTTATAACTCCTTGGGGAACCTATTGCTATGTTGTTATGCCATTCGAACTCAAGAACGCCGGGCGCTACATACTAGAAAGCTATGAAATATATATTTCATGATCTTATTCATAAAATTTGGAATCCTACATAGATGAATTGTTGGCCAAGGCCAAGAAGCGTTGTGACCATCCAGAGGTGCTTCATGTCATTCTTTCACATTTGATAGAATACAGAGTCATGCTAAATCCAGAAAAGTATGTCTTGAGTGTGACAAGAGGGAAGCTCCTAGGTTACATTATATCATCATGCAGATCGATGTTGACCCAACCAAAATTAAAGCTATTCTCAAAATGGTCCCACCCTCGGATGAATATGGAATCAGGTCATTTCTCGAGAAAACTTGGTGTAATCCGGAGATTCATCCTAGACTTAAGTTTTGCCATTCATCCAATCAACAATCTACTCAAGAAAGATTATAGCATTGATTGGACCAAAGACTGCAATGAAGCTTTCGACGTAGTTAAGCATTTCTTGTTATCACCACCTACACTAATGCCACCTAAGCCAGATCACCTGTTAATTTTATATTCGTGAGCCACCAATGTCTCGCTAGCCTATATGCTGGCTCAAGAAGATGATGACAAGAGAGAACATGCGATCTATTTCATTAGCCAAACATTTCTCGACTATGAAACACATTATACATAGGAAGAACGAGAATGCCTTTCCATAGTCTTTACAACCAAATGCTTAAGACATTACATGCTAAATCAAGAAACAAAGGTCATTGTAAAGATAGAGCATTTACAAACTTTCCTCACACAAGGGTCCTTATCTAAAAAGGTTGGACGCTTTATAACCTTAACATGGGTGAATTTGAATTAGCATTCGTGAATCAGAAGTCTGTTAAAGGACAAATCATCATGGATTGTTTAGTGATAATCCGTTAGACGGAGGAAATCTAGTAGATCTGGACTTTCCCGATGAGTGCATATACTACATCAAAGCGACCTTCTATCTCTCGAGTGTCCTTGGTACATCGATATTATTAATCATATCATGGACCATACATATCCGAAGGTGCTACACCACAATGAAAAAGGTGTTTATGCATTATCATAGCTAAACGTCATCATAGAACAAGTGCTCTATCAAAAATCATCCGATGAGATGCTTTTAAGATGTGTCGACACGAAGAATCCAAGAAGATTCTCCACGAATCTCATAGTGGAATGTGTGGAGGCCACTTCGGTGGCCATGCCACCACACGAAAAATACATCGAATGGGATATTTCTAGCCTACTCTAGAACACGACGCAAAGAGAGTTTGTACGAAGGTGTCATAAGTGCCAAGAATTCTCCCATGAGATTCACATGCCAAAGACAAGCTCTACAACCAATTGCTACTCTATGGCCCTTTTCTACATGGGGGCTAGATTTAATAGGGAAATTCTCCCCCTCATCTATAGATGGCCATAATTTCATAATCACGGCCACCGAATATTTTACCAAGTGGGTAGAGGCTATGCCTCTTACTACTGTGTCGGGTTCTGTAATCGCCAAGTTCATTCTGAACCAAATAATTTGTAGGTACGGTGTCCCATAAATCATTATCTCAGATAATGGGACTTCTTTTAAGAATGACGAAGTTCACGAATTGTGTAATAAATTTAAAATAAGCCATCATACGGCCTCCTTGTATTACCCTCAAGCCAATGGACAGGCTGAGGTGACAAACAAAACATTAAAAGCCATTCTCCTTAAAACGGTGAAAGAAGACAAACGAGATTGGAATTTGAAGTTATATCCGGCCTTATGGGCCCACTTTGAACCTCAATAAGAACACCAACAGAGCCACTCCTTTTCACCGGTATTCGGGTAAAACCAGTTCTCCCGCCGAGGTTGAAATACCCGAGTATCCGTATCTCATTACAAGGGATTCAAGATGAATATGCTTACAGAGAAGCACGTCTCTCCCTACTAGAAAGCCTAGATGAAGCTAGGATAGATGTTGAAGCAATGCACAGAGTCTATCTTTGACCGATGTGCTGGAAATCTAACAAGAAAGTCTATGAATGTGACATATATGAAGGTGATCTAGTTCTAAGGCTAGACAACTGGATTGACAAAAAGACCGGCGAAGGAAGGAAGTTCTGGCCCAAATGGTTGGGCCCATACCGAGTCATGAAGGACTATGGAAATGGTGCATATCTCCTATGTACACTGGAAGGTGAGGAATTTGGTGAAACAGTCAATTCCCTACACCTCAAATGATTCTACGTGTAAGCAACTAGTACTACTTGTATAGTTATATCTACATTGCATCTTCATATAGTTAGGATCATTTTGTCCACTTGTTTCATACAAATTTGTGATCAAGGAATTTATTCTCAAAGCAATTCATTACAAACTCATGATGTTGTTGGCATAAACACTCTAATCATACTTCTCTATTTCCATGATATCATCAACTATTTCGGAATCATTTCATCAAACAAAGTTAGATATGACAAGGTCTTAATGGTAACCATACCAAGATCTACAGGTTTATTCTCACTTTTGGTTTCTTCTTATGATAGGTGTCTTGCCTATGGTCTGTTCTAGAAGCTTCATTGTGTCACATCTATCCCATACGTATATCTCTTTGGAAATAAGAGTATGCTGACATTTTACTCAATTAAACAAGTCAAATGTAAATCAAACAAAAAAATTTAAATTTACACATTTCCTTGCCCCACCAACCTTCGGTGATGAGCTTCCATCTCTTACTAGTGACGTAGGGTTGGGAAAGGATGGAAATGCCCTTACTCGCCTATGCCTTGCTGTGGTGTTAAACCCACACTTCTTACTAGTAGCATGGGGCAAGGTGTAGGGGTCCTCTTAAAAACCAACGTGAAAGGTCATAAACAAACAATTAAAATCTTGAAGTCTTGAGTCAAAAACAAATGAATCGGATGTTCAAAATTCCAAGAGAATTAAAAATCCTAAAAACCCATATTTTGTCTACCATGTGCCCATTTACGAATCTAAGTCTAGATAAACCGCACAAAGCAAGTTGCATCCCAAACTATGGAGTCACTCGAGTGGGGTAGGCTTGTAGCGTCCTAATTTGGTTCCACCAAGGCTTTTTCTATCTTTCATCACTATCATTTCAACACATTTCATAACTTGTGCCCTTTCCAGCTCTCGGTGATGAGCCCTCGCATCTTACTAGTTGCATGGGGTTAGGAGTGGGGCAAGTCTATCTACTCATCATACCGGCTTATCTTCACCACTTTGCCAAAACAAATATGAAGTATCCAAAATTGCTTACAGAAACTAAGATTCAAAATCACATTGTATCTACATTATCATATATCAGCATCATGAAATACAAAAAGAAAGTAAACATTTGTATCATTTGTTCTCCATTGCATACATTCTAAAAAGCATATAAGCATAACATCATAGTTCACATAATGGAATGGAAACAAAATCATAGATGCCAAGGGTTTGATCCAAAAAGAATATATATATGATCAAAATTCTGTACAATGCCATCATGTGCTAAGCATGGTCAAAACGCTCAAAGAGCCCGGGAAGTATACAAAAATATCATACAAAAATCTAGAGAGCCAAGTGGCTTCTCAATCCCTATAAGACCCCTCTGAAGGTGCACGACCATGCCTAGGACTCCGGCTATGACGGAACTCGAGTGCACATAGGGCTCAAGATCCCGAGGGCGGGCGCAATCTCACCATGAGAATGACTCCTCATCAGGAGCTCGGCTGTCCTATACCACGCTAGCTCCATGCGGAGAGTCGATACCATCCTGGCCACATGCGGACTAGGGTAAAGATGTCGGTGTATGCCACTTTGTTGAGGGATCCCCAACATCCACAGACAGCTCTGCATGGGTCCTCTCCATGGGGATCATCAGGGTATCGGTGCATACCCTGCGAATCAAGTCTCGCCACTCATCGACGGTCTCTACAAACAAAGGAGAAAATGAATTAGAAATAAAACAAGAGATAAACACAAGTGTAAACAAAAGGAGAGATGGCAATTAAAGCAATCCTAACTCAAAGCAAAGAGAAGATAACTTACTCGGATCACCGGGCCTCCAGGATGGATCTCTAGGGTCAGCACCCGCCACAGATGCCGCCGCTGACTGAGGTGCTCCCCCCGTGGCTGGAGCAATGTAGTGTCCCGCAATGACTCATCCTCCCCACCATGGCCCTGGGAGAGTGGGTCCACCTTGAAACCGAGTAACTCTCTCGTACTCGCTCTGCCCTCTCTGCTGCATGATATCACGAGTGTCGTGCCACTCGGGATCACTTTGTCCTCCTTAGTCTCCTCCTTAGTCTCTCCCCCGTGAACTCTTCGGACTACGAGTCTATGTCAATGGGGTCATCATCACATTGTAAGCGGGACCATAAACAATCTGAAGTAAGGGTTCTGAGGGGCACCGACTCTCCCACGAGCACATACTACCCGCCCGGCTACAATAGGAATGCTGGGGGTAACAATTTGTCCAATCCACCTCTAGGACCCCCTCCGGGCTCTCGAACCGACCTATATATCTGGCACTACCAGGAAGCATGCCCATGTAAGGTAGGCAAAACTACTGAGGAACTCAACCAAAGCGGTGTATCTCCACTCACCCTACTCTATCAATGAGCTGCCCTGTGGTGGAGCAGGAGATCAAAGTAAGAGCCTCCTCGCCCCATAAGCTGCCATGGTCTGATATGGTGTGGCCTCCATGTCATCGATGGTCAGAGAAGTAACTAGCTGATGAGGTGCTCTGAGCACTAACATATCTGTCCATCTGGCTACCCTCATAGCTCGGGATCTGTCACCTCTACACCTCTGCCATAGGGGATGAAGTGCTCATAAACCCAGCTCATAACTAGGGTCGGGTGGCTCAAAGACTACCCCTGTAAATGGACTACCCTGTACAAGTCATGGTAGGTAGTCCCAAGTATATCTGCTCCCCAGGCATAAATCCGGCCATGTCCCTCAATTTGTGCAATGATGGGGGACCAGCAATATAGTAGTGTGTCTCCTCCCTTGTCCCCGATCAATCTCGAGGCAAGGATCCCCATAATAGCCTAGTGAATCAAGGGGATGGGAAAACTAGGAATAGACTGAACTCTGACCCCCTTCTTCGAACCCATGGAGATGACTACATCTCCCATGTAAGAAGCCCACTGTGCTATCTGGGCCTGTGAACCTGTTGTCTCAAGGGTGAGTCGTCTCCCAATGATCGGGACCCCCAGGATATGGTAAACATCCTCCAGTGTGATGGTCCACTCACCTCGGACCCCTGGTAATCGGAAGGTGTTCCGATCAGCATCCCAGTAGGAAAATAAGTCACAGAGTATGTGACTAGATGGTGCAACATGTGGAACTGTGATATACATAGTATACCAACCCTCTGAAGAGTATCCTGCTCATCCTGTGAAAGGGTGTCTAGCACTGCTGGGAGCCAGTCACACTCCCTCTCTCGGCTCCACCAAATGTACTCCTCTCTCGCTGCATACACCCAAAAACACACAAAACAAAGCAAGTTAGCATCCAAGTGACATTAGAAAAAACATGAAAACACATAGAAATGCTAAAAATGCAAAAACAATCTCAAACAAGTGTTCTTTTGACATTCTGTGAAGAACCACCACCCTGAGCAGGGCGGCGGTTTCACAACCGTCACCTTAAGGGAGGCAGTCTTGTAATCACTGCCTTGAGGCCGGTGGTCGTGTCCCGAAAACCCACGCGGGTTTTATAACTTAAAAAGGCCAAAAACATGAAAAAGGACCATTTTAACTAAAAACAAAGCCTACCCAGTAGGCGCCCCCTAGATGGACCTTTTGAACCTAACATTTTCAAAAATAACCCCCACAAAAATATTTTAGCATTTTAAAAGTTTGGAGGTAAAAATGATAAATTGAGGAAAACTAACCTGTGATCTCGTGGGTCGATGATCTGCTCGTCGGAGGCATGATCACTATCTTGTCACAAACGTTTTGACTCTACTCTCGTAAGAAACTGTCACCATGGGTCCCAGAGCTCAGAATCAATCAAATCAACATGCGCAAATGAATAGGAAAATGGGCCCACTTTCATATATATAGCAACCTGACTTGTTTTGAATGTTTTTTTTCACAGGTTTGGAGCGCCGATGGAGGTAAGTTCTTACCCCCGCATAAATGGTACATCCTCATTTCCCATTATTTTAGCGTTTATTTTCCGATCTATCTTGTCTATCTACACTTGAGTTCTCTTTTCATTTTGCATGGAGCGGGAATTTTGGATGGCGTTATTTCAACACACAGACATATCAGGTATAACTTCCAACTTCCCATTTCAGGACGACCATACTTGGATCCACCATTTTACGCCTCTTCATGGATAAAAATGCTTCTCCGAGGGGGCAATATGTACATACCAAAATTGTAAAGGTATGCTGTTGCTTGAACAACGTGACACATGCCCCAATGATGATACTGAGATCTCCTCACAAGGTGTTCAGGATCCAAAAAATCTCTCCAAGTATGCATTATCATCCCGCATGCCCCGCTTAGCCCCATATGCTTTTTTTTTTTTCTCTTTTCCCTTCTTTTCTTTGCCTTTTTCTCTTGGTTGTGAAATCGCTGCCTGCTTGGCGGCGGTCTCGTGACCGCCGCCTGATAGAGGCAGTGGTCTATAACAACCATACGGTCGAGGCGGCGGTCCTTCACGCATTTTCCAGAATGCTCTTTTAACACGACTCATGTAAATTTCAACGTTTACCAACTTTTTTCACCACCTTGGGCTTGCATTAATGATTCTGGTTCCCTGGAATAGTGTTTTGCCATTGTTTATAGTTTAAGAGATCAATTTGGTTTTTACCTTGGGTAAATGCAAATGCTATAAATAGTTGGCTTGTGTTCAATCAATGGCCCCTCAAATTTGCCTCGAATTTCTCATTACGGTAGATTAGTCTTTTATTTTGCTTAGAATTCTTAGTTTCATTCATGCACTGCCTAGTTAGTGTTGTTTTCTTTGTTAGGAAGCCACATATCCATCTTGTGCAAGTGCTGTTGATATTTCATCCAATCCATTGGAGTAAGATAATCTATTTTTAATAGGAAGCCATTAAAGTTGTAGGTTTTGTTCTTCAAACAGGATAGTTTCAGGTTCTGGATGTTTTATGTTGCATGACTCGCAATAAATCCCGCTAGGAATTACATAAGCCAAGCTCGTACTCTTATGTTATCTCTCTCCTACTCGCATTGTATTCGATCTGTATCCTAAGCTACCTTTGTCCCCATATCTACTGTTGATGCTAGCATTACACACTTTTCTAGATCCACGTGAGCACAAAGGAGCGCAAAGATCACATTGAGGGGACAAAATTACATGCACCATCGGATTCGCCACTGTTCTGCAGAATCCAGGTTTTAGCTTTCAAAGTTCTAATTAGAAGCATATCAAATAGAATAGCCAATCATTTTATTTCAGTCAATTTTACTTTCGATATTTCAGGGAAGCTATGGGGATTGATAGTTTCTGAGAAACTATGATTCATTCCTCACTTCTGAGGTAGGATCAAGAGTCTTTCAACTACATTAGATCAGTTATTTCTTTTCTTAGAATAGATTTACAATTTGCACGGGTAAGTAGCTATACTCGGTTACTTTGTTTGTTTTAAATTCATCATTAGATTAATTGTCAATTTCTAGATATATTAAAATAGCTGCTCCATCAAATTCATCAGAAAAATACAAAAATATAGAAGTCATATATGTTATAGATATACTTCACATAGTTAATTTTACTTTACTGCATTTAGTTTGCATTGTTTCTTTTTATGACAATCACGGGACCTAGAGGGCCCAGAGAATACGTATTCGAGCCAATCATGCCCCAACCCAATCTCATCATAGCAATAATTGATATAGATCATAATCTTAGAATCCAAATCTTTGGAACAATGAAAAACTTACAACAGATCAGCCTCCAGTTAAGCGGGTTAAACATAGAAGATGACAAAGTGCACACGTTTTGGTCAAATCAACCAAACTACAAATTACCCTAGATATATATCCGCATGATTGTGGAAGGGCTTGAAAGAGAGCAAACGTTCGGTTGTGATCCTTTGGTCCTAGAACCAGACACAGGAGACACTCTCACAGATATATATACCAGCTTAAGAATTCAGGTTGCACGAACACCGTGAGATACTATGAAAAGATCACACAAGCTGTTAATTCGAATATTGAGGCTGAGAAAGCATACGACTATTGGATACTAGGGATTAGGGACCGAGTCCACACATGACCATAAGCGAGGACCACAACAAACACAAATCTATGGTTGTGACCCATAAATCCCACTGCCCAACAAATCTATAGGTGAATCGGGCATAGATCTTTGGCCTACATACATTAGTATTCAGATCTACTCCACTTCCACCTATCATCATCGAACAATTATCCTTGTTAGACATAGCAGCTAATGAAGCTAAGGAGTTATGGACTAGGCTAGAGAATTGCCCATAGAGTCAATTATATTTACCATCTACCCTATGACCTTATCTGGAGACATACACGAAACTATCCCAGGTCATTTTCCACGTATTCCACAACCCATAGACCGAATCACACCAGAGCTTGATATTGATTGGAGCCTTCGAGCAGTCATCCTTACCGATCGATCTATCACACTAGTTTAGGTTAGGAGGGCCTTCTTTGCCTTAGATTCACAATTTCCACTAGTGCACGTCGAAGACATTAGATTGCCTAACTAGTTTGTCTGCATCCCACACATATTCAATCCCCACCGGCTGTCTCGGCATGACCTCGGGGGGTCGGGTGTGAGGAAAAGTTACTTGTGGATTCCCACGCTCACTTGTCACTTTTCCATCGTACATTCTCCTCTTAATTAATTTCATCAATGTAACAAATAATGGCCATCTTTGTGTGTCATTTAAATTCTCAAAGTAATTATCCCAAATTCCCTAGCTTTTCTTCTTGCATTCTTTCAAAAAATTTGTTAGGCATTGGTTTTATAATTTTTTCATCAATTTTAATTAAGTGAATTGGTTTTCTTCACAAAATGGAAGGAGGTGTTCTTAGAGGTGAAGATTCATTAACAAGGTTACTTTCTTCATTCAGTGTTTCCATACAAATTTTAGGATTAACATTTGGATTCTCAAGTAAAGGTTCAACATTTGGATTCATATCAATTTCTTCATCCATACCAACATTATCATTCAATTCAATATCAATATTCATTGAAAAATCATTATTCTCTACATTTTCATTATGTATTTCATCCTCATTTTCTAAAACATTAGGTACATTTGATATAGCAGATGTACCTTGCCCTGCATGAAGTTTTTGCATCCTCTTCACTTTCTTTATTCTCATCTCTTCCAATTGATTCAATGTTTTATTATTGACTTTATTTTTTGTCCTTATGTTTTCTTTTGTCACCCATGATTGCAAAAATATATATAGTGGGGTAGGGGACAAGATGAACTACTCAAAATTCACAAAGAATGTATAGGAATATGTAGACTAGATAGAAAGAGGATAGAAATCCCATGAAAGAGGTGAAAAGGACGTTGGGGGCCCATAAAATATGTAAAGAACATAACGCATATGTGTTATGCTATTCCCCTTTTCAAGGCATGCCTCTAGGCTTGGATCTAGTTTAGATCCCAAGGCCGAGGCATAGACTTGCAAAAACACAACAAACAACATGTTTTTGTATAAAAATGCTAAAATTCCTATTCTGCCATGATAAATCAAATTAAAATGATTGATTCATTTAATAAAAATATGACTAAAGAGAAAACTTTCTTCTTTATAAAAATATGATTTTTCAAATTTTATGACTAATATAAGGTTTCCATATTATTTATTTTCTAACTATGCCTTTTTGTAGATATTTCTTGAAGTTTAAACATGTCTATGTTTCATTGTGTGTCTTTTTGGCTCATCTACATTGAAAAA
The DNA here is from genome assembly GCA_018340775.1 of Taxus wallichiana var. yunnanensis. Lineage (NCBI taxonomy): Eukaryota > Viridiplantae > Streptophyta > Pinopsida > Cupressales > Taxaceae > Taxus > Taxus wallichiana. The sequence continues at coordinate 625,386,101 of CM031239.1, forward strand.
AAAAAATACTAGCCCAAACTAGGCCTAATTCTATAAATATTAAAAAAAAAAAAAATCTAATTTTCGATATTTTTTTGAGCTAGCTTTGTGGGGCATGGTCGAACTCGTTATTTTTCAAAATGTAAAAATTTTGTACTAGAAAAATCATTAAAAAAACTTGCTAAAAAATCTAGAAAAAAATGGAGCCCAAACTAGATGCTCCTAGCTATCTTTCTACCAAAGGGTTTTCAAAAATACTAAATAGTGCTCAAAAATGGTGGGGGCACGAAAGACACTCTACTATGTTTTTTTAACAAAAACAGGAGCACATGTTGGTATTTTAGTTATTTGAACCACTTAAACTTAACCATTTTCAATAAAATTTAGTAGCTTAGAAACTAGACTCAAAATTCTACGATTCATGTTCTTACAACATCTTCCAATTTTGAGTGTAACTATTTCAAATAACTCGTACAAGTTGAATGTTTTGAGTGGATGTTTTTTTCTAAAAATAAAAATGTAGGTGCAGATTATCCATGTAGGGATGTGTAGGGTAGGTGGGAGGTGAGGTGTAGGAATATTAAATTCCTAGAAAATGTTAATGAAGGATTAAAATAGGACAATACAATATAATAATGGAATAAAAGGGATTAATGATAAGATGTGATATAATGATGGATTAAAAGGATGAATAATCGAAATATGGAATATTAGATAAATTTTAAAGGATGATAAAGGGGAAAATGATAAAATGGATGAATAATAATAATTAATCTTACGATTAATTATTACAGATTAGTCATAATTAAGCATGTTGACATTTTAAATGTCTACATTTTCCTATATTTGAATGATTATTGTGTAGCAATGACCATTCAAAGAAAAAAAAGAAAAGATGTTAAGATGGTGATATGATTCCCATTGAGAGGTTACACAAGGAAGGAATGATTCGGGTAACCTCTCGAAAAGAGGAGAGACCCAAGTTAGTAGATGAGAGGATGAGAAGATTAAGGATTCAAAGGAGTAGGATTAGAGGATTAGAAGGTAGGAGATAGGGTTATAAGAGTAGGGTATTAGAAGATGGGGAGATAGGAAATTATAGGATTAGAAGATGAGGATTAAAATATTACAATATTTGAGGATTTAGAGGATAAGGATTAGAGGATTAGAAGATGAGGTGTATAGGATTAAAATATTTGAGTATTAGAGGAGTATGAGAGAATATTTAATTATTTAGAGGACAAGGATTAGAGGATTAGAATATTTGATAATTTAAAGAATGAGGATTAGAAGATAGGAGATTAGAGGATGCCCAGTCCATGATGTATGACAAGGGTGAAGATTTAGGATGTTGGATTAGAGGATTCCCTAGTCAAGGGGTTAGATGTTGAGGATTTTAGATTTGAGGATGTTGGATTTGAAGATGTTAGATTTTGAGATGCCCTAGTCAAGGGGGTAGGATTTGAAGATTTGAGGATGTTGGATGTTGAGATTCCCTAGTCAAGGGGTAGGATTTGAAGAGTTAAGAATTTATGGATGAGAGAATAAGGATTGGTTTTTGGATCGATTTGGATGATAGGAAATTGATGAGGAGAGGATTGGGATGATGATTGATGAAGTGATGAGAAATAATGTTCAATTTTGATTGATAAGAGGATGTTAGAAGATGCCCTAGCCAGGGGTGAGGATTTTGGATGTTGGATGCGAGATGATAAGATTTGGATGTGGATATTGATTGATAAAGGATTGATTGAATAATAGGGGATGAGGAGGTTAGATAATTAGTTAGATGATGATGATGATTAGGTGTGGATGATGATAAGGCTAAAAGATGATGATAGAAGGGGGTGTGTTACCATAAAGTTCCCACTGTTATCATCATTAGTAATTGTGATTAATGATATGGCATAAATCAAGATGCATCAAGGTATAAAGACCATGATGATGTAATTTCCAAATGCCCATGTCCTCGTATCATTGGAAAAATAATAATAAAAAGATGGTCCTCATATCATTGGATCGTGAAAAAGAAAAAGAAACAAAATGGGCCTCATATCATTGGTTGAAATGTAAATGTAGACAAGAAAGCAAATACACAAACAAAAGCACACACATTGCATTTTTGTATTTTTTTGGATTTTTGAATGTTTTGATTTTTTAGATTTTGGATTTTGGATGTTTAAATTATTTGATGTTGGATGTTGAGATTTTGGATTTTGGATGGGGGATGGTTGAGATTAGGTAAGATGAAAGGATTTAGGATGGGATAGCTCATGGGGGGATGGGAAGGGATGTAAGGTGGGATGTGACTTTCTCCTATAAGTCCTAAAGTGTGTTTGGGTAGGATGAAAGGGAAGGATTGAGGGAAATTGGATAGGTTGGATAGGATAGGGATTGATTGAGAGGTTATGATTGGATGGGATGTGGAATGGGAGATAGATATTTAGGATAAGGGATGTGGTATATGATAAGATGGGGGATATAGAAGGTGATAAGATATGCTCCCAAGTATAGGGGATAGATTGAGGGATAGGTGTGGTGTGCCCCTAAGTGTAAAGAATTTTAGCCCATATGGATGGATGAATGGATTCATTTTTCCCCAGGTGTAGGGTAGGATGAGAAGTGAGGGGTATATAAAATGGATGATGCCCCCTACAAATGGTAGTAAAGATGCCCCCAATCATGATAATGACAGTTAAAAGGGACATGGAGAGGATTGGATGAAAAGGAAAGGATCATCATCTTCCTGCGAATGTTTGATCCAAGGGAAAAAGGATGTAGATGTGATGAATGGAAATAAAATGTCATCGGCGATGAAAAAATATGAGCCTAATGATACATGTTGTAAAGAAAGAATGAGACTAAAACAATACCACGGAAACATACGATACATATGTCTCTATGAGATCAAATTGTGTGTGATTGTGATGGTGAATTACCATTAGAAGTCAATCTTGAATGGGTAGTATGTGAAGAAAAACAAGCCAATGTATAGGAAATGATTATGTCAAATAGGTAGATGGAGGGTGAAGAAAAGGATGATCCATGCATTGCTCCATGCAGAAGTCCATAGCCCGATGGAGATGCATTTGATTCTTGTCACAACATTTCTCTACTTCCATTCATGCATCCATAGCCTTGGTAGAGATGTTGAAACACATGTAGACACAAAATCACACACTTTGAGTCATTATTTACTCGAGTCTCATACTACTATTCATATAATTCTTAAGTGAAAAGAGTAATAATCAACCCATGCATTTGGCCATTTTTACGTTGCTTACTGTCATATTTTTGATCTTACACTTGCACTTGCCCAATTTTTTTTGTCATTATATATTTTTCCTATTTTTAACAAGTGAAAAGAGTAATGGGGCACCCAACCAGGACTAGGGTGCCCTAGGAACCCTGGTCCCCTCTGGGATGCCCTGATCCTCTTTGCAATTTACTCTCACCTTTTGGGCACTTTCTAGCCATTTGAGATTTCTATATTTTGTGGTCAACATTTTAAGGGTCAATTATGAAATTAGAACAAGATAACCATATAAATATGAAGTTATGTGACCATAATGAGAGACCAAGCACTAATCCCTTATTATCACCATCTAGAGTTGTATCCATCAAATACACCTAAAGCTAAATTTACATCCATCTAGCTCCATCACAAGGAACATAAGGTTGGTTCATTTGCATCACACTTAATAGGAGGGGAGTCTATTGTTTCCATGCACACATTTACTACATTCTACATCTAGTTATTTGCTTGCTACTTCACAAAGTGTGACTGGAACAAGATCAACCTAGAGAATGATTTGCACACACACACACACACACACACACCTAGAACTACATTGGGTATGAGATGTAGTGCAATGCTAAGTGATAAGTCCATAAATTTGGAAGTTGAGGACAATCCAACCCCTTAATATGCATCTTTATTTTTTAGGGTTTTGATGCTTTTCTTGGGGTTTTGCAGGTGATTCTTCTATATCTCATTTACAATCACATACGACACAACACAATGACAATAGTGTGATAGGAAGTGAACACAAAAAAATCTAGTGAAACTCGAGAGGAGGATTCCTAATCATTTACGAGATATGGATGCCTAGATATCATACTAGGGAACCCCTATCCCTTCTTAGGTGCCCAGTCTACCCAAATAGCTCGTATTTGTAGCTTCTTAGGATTATGTGTAGTTATTTCCTCCTCATGTTCAACTAGTCTTCTCGTGACATATTCATGCATCTTCATCGAATCAGCTAAGGCCTTTCCTAACCCTCTTTGTCTTTAGGGTTTTATATTTCACTTTCTTAGTTACTTGGGGTAAATTTACTATATTTTATTGTTCATTTACTCTTGTTATCTTCTCTCTTCCATAACATTATATTACACTAGAATAGATTATCATATTTACTATTTTAGTTAATCATTTTGGTGAACCCGACCTTTGAATACACTTTCTCTTTGGGCCTTTTCTTCGTATGCCCGTCACTCATAGTGGTCGTTTTGGGTCTTTTCAATATTATGATCTTCCTTCATTTTCCCATAGGGTTTCCAAACCAATGGTTGATATCCCTACTTCTATAGCTACAACTAAGAATCCCTTGGATTCATCTCACCAAGTTCCTCTTCATGAAATAGAAGCCTCTGGTAGTGAAAATTCCTATGATGAAGATACCAATGTTGACCAAGACCAATTAAATACACTTACTGATTTTCGACAAGCTTTGTGTGATAATCCCACTCATCTTCCATATGTCCTACATGCTTTAATTTTTGCTAAGAATTCTCATGATGCTTCCGCCTCTATAGTTTCTCCTTCTTGACTCCCATGGTCTCCACCCCACCCATTTATGTCTCACTTCCATTCCTACTACTACCACTCCCATCATTCACCCTAGCACACCTAATATGCAGCTTGGATCTTCTTCAAATACTCCTAATTTAAAATCTTTATATCAAGACTTGCAAACCCAAATTCTCCAGCTCCATCTCACTACTTCTCGTGCCTCACCATCTTTAGACTCTACTTCACTATTGCATACTCCTTTTGCACCTAATATATTTACCTATCCATTGCCACCTAATTTCATCTCTCCCAAGTTTCCCATCTTTAAAGGCCATGGTGACCCACAAGAGCATCTTTGATCTTTTCATGTAGCATGCTTGGAATATGTGGATGATCATACCATACTCGCTAAGATTTTTCCTCGTAGTTTACAAGATTACGTGATGCATTGGTTTTATGACCTACCTGTCCATTTGGTAATATATTTCATGCATCTAGTTGATAATTTTCTCACTCACTTTTATATCAATATTGGCTCTAAGATATCTCAAGCCCAACTTGTAACTTAAACAAAGATCTAATGAAAATTTAGCAAATTATGTCTTGCATTACAAAAACAACTTAACTAAGATGTCAAATGTGCTTGCACTTGTTCATTCAAAGTCTCTTACCCCCTCTCTAGGAGAGTGTTCTCTTTGAGACCTCTCCTTCTTTCGATCAACTTTGTCATACTCTTAAGCTTCATGAAACCAATATCTTAGCTATAGGAAATATTAAATACCAAGAGAAAAATTTTCCTCTATGCATTTTCAAAATAATTCAACATTTAAACCATCTACAACTAAACCAATAAACACAAAAGTTACTATCAAACATAGTATCTAAGGAGCTTCAATCACAACCACATCGGTGTATATTCACTAAGTTTAGTGTACCTCTACATATTTTACTACCACAACTTGTCGATAGTAACCTCATTACACTACCTTCTCTACTACAAATAGATCCATCTCGACCAAAAGGATGTAATTTCGATGAAAATTCCCATTGTGACTATCATCAATGCATAGGAAACTCCATTGATTATTTCTTCCGACTTCAATTTCTCATTCAGGGTTTGATCGATAGTGGTAAAATCAAGCTTCTGGAACCTATAGTTTCTCCACCTATCAATGAAAATCATAAGCTCAAGATCTTTAACAACCCTCTACCTAAACATGACATGAAAGTGGCTGAATCTTTAGCTAACTATGTCTATCACATAGTGCCTCCGCCTACATTGGGGGATCTTGACTTCTTGGTGGTGCATACTGACACTTCTCCACCACTTATTTCTTTCTCTAACCATGACTATCATGCCAATTTTACTTCTAATCACTTTCATATTAATTCCTCTATTAGAAAAATCCCCATCAATAATACTAAGGTTGATTCATCATGGCCCATCAACACATGTTCTATTCTACTTTTTGATGCTATCAGTTATCCACGAGTTTGTAAATATCACATCCTATGAAAAATTCATATGGTGTAGTTAAACTTCTTGTTATGGTAGGACCTATTACTATACTTATACTCTTCCTTGTCGGATAGGAAGTTGATGGGTGTGACATGATCTTAGGTCTTAACTAGATTTGTAGGTCACAATCTATCATTTCCATGAATCATCTATGTCTTAATTTCATTCATGACAATTAAGTTGTTTCTATCGATGATGTACCTCCATCTACTCCATGGTCGTCCTCTCCTCAAGCACCAATTAGCATATCTACTACTTCAAATATTCCATCAAAATCAATGTTTTTAAAAGTGAAATATACTCCTAGTTCACCTACTACGCATGCCATCTATGTTGTCTTGCCACTCTATTAGTCCCACACAACAATATACCCATCCATAGGATGGTTACTACATCTATACACATAGGTCTCCACCATGTTTTATTCCGCATGGATACCCATCACCATAACATTTTGTTGCACATAGGTCTCCCTCCCTACACATTTTACTACAACATGATATACATCATAAAATCATCCATCACATGCACATAGACTTCACTCACAAACACAATGTTTATCTCATATACCACCACTTTTAGAGTAGGTTCACACACATTTATCACTACCTTCATGAGTGGAGGAACATCATCCTTCACTCTCATTGGGTAGTCTATTCATCAATCTACACTTGGGAAGGCATGACATCTATTACACCCCCAATCCTAGCATCAACACATGTCTCATATTCACATTTACACACATGCACATTCTCACATTCGCATATTCATCTACACTATATACATCATCACTATCCGATGAAACAATTTTTTTACTTCAGTTTTAATTGACTATTGAGGGAATTATCGACACATGAACCTCACAGAATGCACATTAGGCACCACATATCATCACGTTAGGCACCGTATATCATCACACAATCATACGTCATCTACACATTGACACTACATCATAAGACATTGTGTGTCTTCATACATTCTATATTTATCATCCTACATCTTCTCCTACATACATTATGCATGATCCACACATGACTCACACCACACCTTAGCTATCACATGTTGTTCATTTTTCACACATCATACACATCTTACATTATACATCCTTCACATTACATTTTACATCTTACATCTTACATTTACTATGATATGCATCTTTGGGAATTTACACATTATACATTACATCCTATTCTATCACACACATTCCACATTTTACATATTCACCTCTATGCGTTGCACTCACTACCTTATGATGTAATCTAGTCTTATGGTCCATACTATACTATTGAGAGTATACATCACAAATGGACCACATCACACTCACACATTCATCATTCAATATTATTTTTCTCATGCGGCATTCCTAGGATTAGTGATATATGCCTTAGGCTATAGGGTCACTCCTTTGAGCATCATCTTTGATAGGTTACACCATCACTTTCATTTACTTTGTTTATTGGTATACACTTTAGGCTAAATCACCACTCCTTTCTACTCATCTCACTTTGTGATATATTCTTAGGCTACAAAGTCATGCATAGTTCATCTCTATGTCACATATCATCACCACATACTCATCACAACGCGCTATATACAACACACACTTCGACCATTTCTCGATGACGCACTCTCATTTATGGTTCATTCTTGACTATTAAGGGGGCATATTAAATGAGTCTCACTACACTAAATTCCATTCATTCGGGGGCCATGTAGCTCATATAATCCATTTTGCATTCCATTACATCCATCCACAACAAACTACATTTTATGGTTACATTTACTCTTTCTTGCACTTATTTTAACATGCTCTCTTTACTACATATACTAGATAGATATCTTTTATGTCATTATATTTACCATACACACATACACATTCATGTCTATTTTTAGTTGTGATCATAGATATAGAGCTTTTTCACGTAACATGGATGCTTAACACATGACCTCTTGGGGGCATCCACATTCATACTCTATACGTGTTATTGTTTAATTTTTATTCATAACACACTACTTTGGTTTAAACACACTTTGAAATACTTTCTATTTTTCTAACTTATTAATGGATGTTTCATGTGCAACATTTTTTATGCAGGGATATTTTCTTCCATACTTGTTTTTCACGCTTGTCTTCTATTATATGTTATTATTTTTTTGTTTGCAGGACTTTCCCTTTATTGTGTGTACACCTTTTTTGTTTGCGACCATGACCACCTTGAGTATCTTGTGACACCGTGAGTGGTGTCCCACGTTTTCAACCCACTTTGTATGGCCTAAATTATTTTCTTGGGTGTTTACATTATCTGCTTATGTTCTAGCTTACACATTGTTTGTTTGGCTTGCACTTATTTTCTACATGCATGATTGTTCTTACTAAAACTTGTTTCCTAGCCACTTATTTATGTCTCTGCATTGGTATTTACCAAGTATATTCCCTTCCCCCAATAAGGCATAATTTTAGTATACGTGGTCGGTCCTCTTTTGGGGACGCATTCTCCTATCTGTGATGTCACACATGCCCCCAAAGAGGGGGCATCATTTGGGGTTTACACATAGTACCAATACAATATAGTCTACATTTTTTGTCCATAACATAATGGGTTATACAACGAGTGGGTTCAAGCCTAATCTACGAACTTTGTGTTGTCTAAATTTCTCATTCGTAATGAAATTAATGCACTAGTTACTAAAGAAATTAGCAACTCAGAAATGTTAGAGGGTTTATGTTACCTCGGATGTGTGATGATGCTTGATACGGGCCTTGAGTGATAGATTTTTGGTGATGCAAAAACTTGTGAAATCGAAATAGATTGGATTAGATAGATAGGGGCGGGGGCTACCTGATAAAGTGGACCCGAGAAGCATTAAATTCCTTGGTGGATGTCATCCCCGTCATTAAACAAAAGAGATGTAAGAAAAAGGATATACCGATAATCAGTAAAGACCTGAAAGAAGACATAATCTAAAAGTAATATTGGTTGATCTAGATATTAATTTGATTGAATAACTAAAAGATAAATGTACTTGGTCTAGGTTGACAATGACCTAGACTGTGCAAAGGTAGGTCGACGGTAACCCGGGAGGTTGGATCGGGAAAATAAGGAAAACATGCAGACTACTATGTAGGATATGAGTGCAATCAAGTGGCTATAGAAATCTGAAAATGCTTGGATCCTTTTGTAGTGAAGATCCGGAGAGACAAAATTGAGGAAGATGATAAAAAAACAAATATTGGGAGGATTAAAACTAGAGCCTCGGTCGATGACAACCGAGGTATATATAGGTTGAGTTTAGTGTAATAGAGGAGTTGGATGGGGGATTAGTAGACTAAAATAGAGGATAAACACATGTAGGGGATGAAGGTATCTTTGGAAGAGAAGGAAATGACTATTAAGCCCGAATCGGTAGTGACTCGATAGTGTCGGTGACTACTATGGCAGGAATTGATAAAGTGAAAGGAAGGTAAGGTAGATGATCAACCCGTAAGAAAATATTTGTAGAAAAGACTTGATGACGAAGCTATGATCTCTATTGATGATGATCTATACCTGAAAAAGGTTATATATAAAAGATATAATAAAACATGATAAATTTGATTAAATCTATGTAAATAATGGAAATCTCACAAAAGTTAATATTGATTGATGCATGCACGCTGCAAGGAGGTCTCAGTAATGGATTTAGGACTATTCAAGCATAAAATATTATCATGCACTTGATAGATAATATCAATAAAGCACTTGGTTTTATAGGGTTGATGGTGACTAGGCAGTCACCACCGATCGTGGGGAAATTTTCCATCTTTGGGAAGATTTTCTTGATTTTGGTGTGATTTTTGTCTTTTTGGAGTTGGTTGAATGCTTTAAAGAACTAGGTGGGAAGGGGTTGTTTGAGGATGAGATGTAGGTGAGTTACCAATGGAGATAGGTTAGAAAAATATAGGAAAAGGAGTACAGGTTTGGAATGAAAGCATTCCAAAATGGGCAAGCATTACTTAGGGCATCTTTGAGTTAATTAATTAACTAATTTTAATTAAATATGTTTTAAAGATAATGGGAATTTAATTAAGTAATAGGAATAATTAATTAAATCCAAAAATGGCATTTGATTAAATAATGAGGATGAATAATAAAATATGTGCATGTGAGCGATGAAGGGATATATACCGAATTTAGGTGTCTACATTTTACCCCATTTTGTTGAGTGGTTTGTAGTAGTAAGCCATGAGATAAAAAAAAAAAAGGGTTGGATGAGGATAAAGGATTGATGATAATCTCCCCTCAAATGGGGGATCGATGATGCAAAAAGGAACCAATGACACGTTTGAAAAAGGTAGATGATGAAGGGGGGTGGGTGATGAAAATATGGGTGAAAGCATAACCAAGGAAAGATGCCCCATGCAAAAAGGATCGTAATAAGGATGGAAAAATATGGTGGTGACTCCAATATCACATTGGTAGGGGACAATTATGGTCTCAAACAATGTTCTATGGACCAATGAGTGGGTGAAGACCACCGCAGACGGATATAGGTGAGATGACCAATGGGTCATAGGCAAGTCATCAAATTATGCACAACTATATGTGAAATCCTTCGTACATGAGGAATTGGGAGAATAGGTATGTGTTTCACTACGAATGAGGATAAAAATTATGGTGCCCAATGGGACATGAAAAGGCCAAGAAGGAAGAGTCTGAAAAATATGGATGAAGAGATAATATGCCCCAAGAGGGGAAAGTATGGCCACGAAGGCAAAAGGGAAAAATTAAATATTCCCCATGTGGGAAAAAGGGTATAGACACCAAGTAGACTCTATGAAAAATTTAGATTAGGGTAATGTAAGGTAAAATGCCCAAAGGTAGAGTAAATATGGCCATTGAAGTGGACTTTGAGATTGTTCCCTAAAAGGGAAAAAGGCCACAAAGGTGGACTTTGAAGGAAGGATGCCCAAGAAAGAAATGAAAGTATGGCCCAACGAGACTTTTAACGATAGAGATAGACTAAAAATAGATAAGGCACAATCAGTAGATGTAGCAACCTGAAGGTACAAATGACACTACATTGTGTTAAGGAGCATGCGAGGGAAAACATGCCTCCAACCACATTGGAGGTAAACAAGAAAGGATCCTGGGTAACATAAGGCACATGCAACCAAAGCAGATGTTAGTAAATAACCAATGATAGTTAGTCATTTCAAGGATCATAAGGAAGAAATGGATGAGATGATCTCATAAACCTAATGTTGACATGAAAAAGGGGTTTGAGATGCACTTGTACAAAGGAAAGAGGGTTCTCCAAAAGTGGTGTTCCCTAAACTATGCCCTAGCTCTGGGAAGGGGAAAGAGAAAGTTGATCAATGCGGGAAGATTTCTTAGGATGTTGATAAAATGGAAGGTTGATCAATGTAGGAAGCCTTCAAATTCCATAAGGAGTAGTTATACTTTGAGGGTATGCTCTAATTTTTACAATATATAAATGGAAAGAATAAAATATGCTATCCATCCTTTAAGGGATTGGTGATGTAGCCTAGAATATACCCAAAATCCTAAGGTGTGTTGGAACATCACTTAGACTAGATTAAGTGCTCACCCGAAGCACGCAAGGGTACCAGGTCCCTCTTTAGAGTAGCTTGTTCAAGATGTTAGCATGATTATAAATATAATTTAGTTCCATAATAGATAATCAATTACACCACAACGCATAAACCAAATCTAGATCTAAACCATATGAAAGATTGACTAAACAATGACTATAATGAGATTTACCATGCAAGAACCATATTCAGTCACATCTAACACCATTATCCAACCAATATTATCCATTATATTAAATATTGTAAAACATAGAAGCTTCATACATCATGATCCAGTTTCCATAGTCATGTGCGCTAGTAATTTTGTAGCATAACTCTATAATAAATGGTATATCCAAACTGTGAAAATCAAATATATATATATATAATATATATATATATATATATATATATATATATATATAAGGGTGGGGACTTTCACTTCACCGCTCATGTAGCTTCCAAAAATAAATAATAGCCATGCACCCTTACATAAGAATACAAAAGCATGCAAGTGCTAATAATAGATCTCCTATAGTTAACTCCTAGTATAGATCTTATTAATAGCTCAAAACTCTGCATGGCACTCGATCTTCCACTTATCGAAAACAGTTTGCATAGCCCAAAATTCATCATACTTTTACATGCTCGAACTCCATGTCTAAAAATCCTTGATCTACAAAAGTGACTAAGTCCCATTTCTAACCTATTTCTAGGCGCACTCTATTTTGCTATACTTTTGTGCATGTATACGTGCCCTGTTCCCATGTGCCCAATCCTCACTTTCATCCTTGAGCTATATTTTATCCGCTCAATAATACACCACACTAAATTCATTACCACCCCTAGAAATGGGTAATCTCTACTCATTTCTCCAAGAATAAATAATAATGAATAAAAGAATAAACAATTACGTGACCAAAAAGAGTGAAGTACTACTCGACGCTCTACTCCTCTACCAAAGAAGATCAATTCTGGATACTCATTTTTAATCTCTACCTCTAATGTCTGCCAATCACTCAGTGCTTCACCTATTTTATCAGGGACATCTATAACCATGGCTTCCAACTCATCTTGAGTCATGTTTTCTTGTTCATTCTACAAAATCTAAACAATGTTAGCCATGCTAGAAACCATTCCCTTCATGAATTCCATCTTCTGAGAAATGAGCTTCCCAATTTCATTCATCCTTTCCCTGTGTGGATTATGTTGGTACCCAAATTGATTCTCCCTCAGAAGCTGAGCAACATCATAGGTTTGGCAGAAGCTTAGAGACAAGCAGAGCATGTAATATGTCGTTTTATAGCTAGGGATGAAATGCAGCTTGCTCATTGTCACTCAAATGTGGAGAAATGGGTAAAGACCTCAAGAGGATTTAACCTATCCTCACTACTTTATGGTTGTGCCTTTCAACTAGGGTGAGAGGACCCTTTTTGTAGCCTATTATTTGTGGAGGAGATGGAGATATCCTTCCTTGTGAAGTTATTAAGAAGACCTTGAAGAAAATATGATCAATGCAACAAAACCTAACTCTCACGAGTTGTCACTCCGGATAATGGAGATATTTTCTAAGCAAGGTTGTGCCACTAAAGATAATAAAAACCTGATTGTTTCTGCATGTTTTGGTAGTAGAAATTATGCATTTGTATACACACAGGACAAATAGGGGTAGTATGGGTATGATTGGTTGTTTTTAAATGAATTTTTGGTGGGAGGTGAGGTAGAGATGAACTTGATTCACTAGATCCTTGAGAAATTTTACAAAAATGGAGAGCTTGAACAACATAATGCTTCAGGATAGCTAGGATGTTCCTTTAACCAAAATATGTGCTTCAATGGAGGCCTAAATCAACACTTTTCACACAAACTTCAAGGATCCAAAATGAAGGCTCAAATTGGAAAACTTAACTAAACATTATCAACCTCTGTTTCATCATGCCTAAGATACCCTCAAAGGCTAACAAACAATCTTATAGTCATGCTAGGAGTCACAATGATTTTAAATTTGTTTATTTCACTATCAAATGAAATATCTTTTGATAAATGAAATTGCAAATGCCACCAAACTATCACAAGGATAATATCTTGTGTGATTCACAAATATTTCAATGTAAGATTGCAACGAGAACAAGAAAACTACTTGCAAACATTTAGAAATGAAGAAAACACAATTTTTTCCAAAAAATAACATAGATTAACTCAAGTTTGATTATATTTATCAACAGGGGAAAGTTTCTAGAATAATCTTAGAGTTTTTCAATGCCTGTACACTCGCAACCACCTTGACATGATCAAATTTAACACAAAGGAGATAAACAGTTTCTTCATATGGTTTCCCAGAAGGATGGGTTCTAGCAATATTTTTTCTTAGAAAAATCAGTCCCGACCTCTAACACTCCAACCATTTGCACGACAAATTCATGCAATTTATAATACTTCATTTACAACAGAGTTTTCCCCCAAAAACATAGACATTCAAAGCACCACCATTGTGTGTTGAGACTCCCAGTAATCAGATTTGTAAAAAATTATCAAAGTGTGCGCAGAGGGAAAATCTCTCCAAATATTTCTAGCATTCAATTCTTCTCCTAGTAAGTCATTCTTCATCTCCCATGCCAACTACTTCCTCCTACAATCTGTCAAATCTGGTTCTTTGTGTGCCAAGGAAGAAAAAAATGGAAAATCAGATCGAGGCCAATAGTCAAATCACATCTTAATGGTGAAAGATGTCTTCAAATTTTTCCCACCAAACCAAGATATCAGCAAGTCTCTTGCGTGGTAAGAAAAGAAAAAAAATCAGGTCGAATCTGATATTCAAATTACATCTTTAATGGTGAAAGACGTTTTTAGACCTTCCCCACCAAACTAGGATAGCAAATCAATGTTTCGCTTCATTTGGCATGTAGGAAACTCCAAGAAATGATAAAAAAAACCACAAAAATTCACATCCCTAGGAGATTTGGAGCAGAAATGGTAGAAAATCAAATGATTCACACAGCCTACCATATATCTCTCTTTTGAATCTGGACCATCCACGTGGGAGATCCGAGTTAAGACGGGCCCAGGGGTTCCTTTTTACTTTTTACACCTTCTAGAAAAATGCAAAATTTCTCAATTTTCTCTTCCCCTCCGGCCTTGAAAAATGGGCTTAACATGTGTCCCAATGTGGGTCCCAAAGGAACTGCGATCGCATTCTACTATTTCACCTCTTTTTTGGAAAAAAAGAAAGTTTTCCAAATTTTCCCCGCAGATTCCGCGCTTTCACTTTTAGTTTCTAATGTGGGTCCTAGTGGAACCATGCTTCTTTCCTTTTTACAGCTTTGACCCCTTTCTCCACAATAGGAAAATTTTCCAAATTTCCCTCGAAAGTCCGCACCTCCACCATTGACTAGAGAAAATTTTGACTATTCTCTGTCGGTCTTATGGGTCACTTTGATGATTTTAATCTTTTAAATAACAAGGGGCAAAAAATCCAAGTTGCCCTCGATGGCTCGCCTCCCCACCGCTTGAATTTTCAAACCGCCATGCATCTCGAAAGTGCATCTTGAGATGGTCCCCAAAAGTAGAGACCCTAAATGAGCATGGGGTCACCACGTGTCCTAGTCTGGCAGAGACTGCTAAAAATCTTGAGAGTTCAGTAGAAGGTGCCATGTGTCTAAGGTCCGAGACAGTCTTCATCGGTCGTTGAAAAGTCTAGGAAAAAAGGGAGAGTGAGCGAAAGCCTCCAAGTGTCCTCTTGGCTCTTCTTCAAAATAAGACCCAAAGGTTGATCCTCAAACATGTGCAGTCACTCCACATTTCTCAACCCCTTTTAGGAAGTTGCTGAAAATTCTAAGGAATGGAGACCTAGCAGAAACCTCCACGTGTCTTCTAGGTGCAACTTAAAGACCAAATAGAAAGGTGAGTCTTCAAATGAGCCTCGTTCCTTCTCATGGGAAAGTTTCAGGTCAAAATGATCCACAAAGTTTTAGAGTGCCCTTTGAGCTGCATCCAACCAAAAAGGGCCATGTTTCCATAGATGTTTAAAGATGTAAATTTGACCAGGAAAACACACCCGTCAAACCGTAAAAATGCAAGAAAACAACTGTTTGAGCCTGGAGATGAAATTTTCCTCAAGGGAAGAGAATTTAGAAATGTTACAGGGTTAAAACACACTCCCCCAAGTTACATCCATTCATGTTCTTCAAGTATTTAGGACAAAAACAACAGAGACAACAATTCCCGACTGTGGAAAATGGAAAGAATGGGACAACCTGAGTTTTTACACCCAATTTATAGGATTTTTTAGATGAACAGAGAAACAAGGACACAACTATGGATCCATAAGTGATTCTTGGCCTAGGAAAGGATTGATTACGACAAAAAAATGGAAAATAGAGTCTTTTCAAGCATGACATAGGGAGATAAAATGTGACAGGGGCCGTAAACTAAGAGATTTCAAAAGCAAATGGGGCGAGACAAATCTGAGCACAAACATTGGCTCCGGCTCGAGGATGGGCACTCCCTGTGAGTGCCACAAGAACCAAATAACATACCAAGTGCCAAAAACATCCATTGGGAAAAGGAGTCAATTTATAGAGCAGAAAACTAGAGCCATCTCCTAAAACAAACCAAGGAACCAACAAAACCAGGTCACCAAGGACCAAAATGAGCAAAAACACAAAAGACAGAAAGCAACCAACAAATTTTACACTATACAAATGATGCTCACCTTGATTCTAGGAATCAATCCAGGAAATATTTCAAGTTCCTACCATTAACAGGTAACTTGAGAAATTCACCATCCTAGTATTTCAAGAAGAAGGTATGTTCACCAATCCGAATTTCAATGGAGTAAGGGCCCATCCATAGTGCATCAAATTTACCATGCTTGCCCTTGTCTTCATGTTTGCTATCCCACAACAAAGACAAGATTTCTAATGTTGAAATCTCTGGGAGTGACCTTCTTGTCAAATAAATTCTTCAATTTTTCTCTAAACTTCACATGCCTTTGGTGAGATGCTCTCCTTTCTTCATCAAGTTCAACAATCTGGTTAATGCGAGCCTCATATGGACTAACTTCTTGATCTTCCAGTTGTTGAATGAACTAATATGAGGATAATTGCATATGTAGGGGCAACAGAGCTTGAGTGCCATACACCAATTCAAATGGACTTTTAAATTAGCTCTTTTAATAGTAATTATGTCATCCTAAACAATGAACTTCAGTTGTTCACCCCATTTTCTTTTGTTCAGCTCCAAGGTTCTTCTGATAATCTTCAACAAATTTTTATTACTGGAATTAGCTTGTCCATTTCCTTGGGGATTGTAATTAGAAGCATATGTCAAATTGACCCCATATTCTTTAAACACTCGCCACCAAGGGTTTAGCTCAAGCTCATGGCATTTTCAACAACAATTTTAATTGGCACTCCAAACCCGCAAATGATATGGTTCAACATAAAATCCATGACAGTTTGGTGTGTTGCTATTTTGGTGGGGATTGCCTCCACCCACTTGGTGAAGTAGTCGGTGTGGCTATAAGAATCCACTTATGGCGAACACTTGAAGGGTCTAAAATATCACCAATGAAATCCATTCCCATTACTTGAATGGGGCTTCAATCGATACAGTTAAAGGTAGGGACCTTGAAGCTTTTAAACTTCTAGAGAAGTGCTAGAAACTCTCACATCTTGTACTCAAAAGAGTTGTATCCTTGAAGAGAGTTGGCCACCAATAACCAGCCCTCAAGATCTTGTGTGATGTGACTCTTCCAAAGAAATGCCCCCTACAAACTCCTCCATGGAGATCAGAAATTATCTTGGGGGCTTCATATTTAGTAATACACTTTAAGAGAACTCCTCAAGGTTCTTCCAAGCTAACCCATAATCATTAATGAAATATTTATGGGAAGCCAACTTAAGGGTTATGTTATCCCAAATGTGTCCCCCCGCTCATTTTGTGGCTAACTCCTTTACATCTTTCCTTCTCTTGTGCCTCAGTCAGAATATTTTGTTTTTTAGGAACTCAAAACCTTCTAGAAATGACACCATTGGATAGAGCTCTTTCTTAGCTTTCCAGAAAGGTAAATTTTTCCTCCTAACTCCACGTATTTTTCAAGTTATGGCTTAGTGGAGTTTTGGTGGGAAATTTTTCCCTAGAAGGCCCGCAACCAATCGGGAGCCGCCACATGTCCAAGGGTGAAAAACACCAAGCAACTGAAGGAAAAATGGTCGGAAGGGCCCGACCCCAATCGAACGTGCCATGTGGCACCTGGAGTGGTGGAGCATGGGGAAAATTTGAAAAATGTTCCAAAGACCAAATGGGTAAAAATTCAAACTTTTTGCCCGTCGATCCGATTTTGGCCTGTTTTTGCCCTAAAACTTCAAATCACCATAACTTTCGATCCAGAGCTCGATTTTTACGTTCTTTATATCAATGGAAAGATGGTGAAATTATCTACAAGATTCAATGTCAATTTTGAATTTTGGTTCAGTTTAGAGGGATAAAATCAAAAACACTTCTAAATACGTGCCCATTGATGAATCGACGTTTCAACAACCAATTTTAATGCAAAATGGGTCGCATTCTTCTCCAAATTGTTTCGCACGGAATGTTTCGGCTCTGCAGAATAGACTTGCTTCTATCCTATCATTCCTTTGAGAAATAGATAAGGGTTAGGGCTAGGAGGAATACCTGTTGAATGTTGAGATGGTGTGCGCGTACCGTAGAGAGAGATCAGATCGACTGCGAAGAACTCCTTTTTGTCTTGGAAGGACTACCTGCAAGTAAGAATACAAGACCACAAGATTTTAATTAGACAACAAATGAGGGATCTTCCTTAGGCCTAGGAAATATAAAAACTTCCTTTCGAAGGTGGTCAGTTCCCCTTTTAATATGATTCAACACAAATGATAATATAGAAAGCTATTGCAAAATCACGATTTAGGTATCTCGTTACAAAGCAATAGAAACTAAACTATCAATAATAAAGCGTCACGTTGTTTGTTCTAACATTCTTGGTCATTGATACGTTCGGTTGGGTTATAGGGATAAACCAGCTGGATTTGGGGTTGTTAGGTGGCAAATAGGTGAGCAAAAGGGTTTTGGCGGTCATCGAGTAACTGACCACGGTTAAAGAACCGCTGCCGGTATAGGATAATCGACACCGATAGGGTCAGTGATCTAGATGCTTCTGGGTAGAGATTCGTTGCAAGGTGATTGTGGGGTTATTGAGATTGGGGGATGGCTGAGGGGAATGATGGGAGGATAGGGAAGACTCAGAGTGTGGTAAAATGGCCTTCTGGGTAATATCAGGGTGTGTGGGTGAAGGTTAAATGTAGTAGTGGCTGGTAGTAGATCTAGGAATAAACTTATGATTACTATTAATCAACAGCTCCGAGAAAATAGTGCTTAGAAACATATAACATACTACTTACTTGCCTTTTTGATGTAGATGCAAGTTTCAGGACTGTGATGATGAAGACAGGACCCAAGTTGGATGCAGTTTCCTCTTCTGATGCTCGGATGAGTGTTACTGGGCTCTGGTTATTCAGTTGCAGTCTTGGGCTTGATGTCCTTCTCTGCAATCTCTTCTTGTTTCTTCACTTGTCTCTGCTCGGCCAAGCAAAATCTAGATTCTCTCGATGATTTCTCCTTCTCCCGATCAAATGAAAATCCGATCCCTTGTTTTTGGTTGGAAGTGGTCATTTATAGGGAACCGATGGCGGTTACGCAACCGACGGCGGTCGAGTAGGAACCGGTATCGGTCAGGTCAAAGTAGGCTATTTTTGGTAAAATAGCCAGCTTTCCCTCCTTTTCTTCCGAAGGATTGGTAGCGGGCTTGGTCAAGTCATTATGAAGTTGGTTTTAGGTGCGGATGAGGAGTAATTAGTCATAGGTGTGGAATTGGACCAAGTTATAGGTCTTAATTAGGTTAGTTTAGGGTTAAGACTAGGTCATGATGAGGTGGCGACATGAGGTGGCAGGTATGGTGATGTGGATTTATTAATTATAAGGTAATTAATAAATAATTGTGTAAGGTTTAGGTGGTGAGGTTAGGTTATGAAATGCGATACGGGTCACAAGAGGGTCATAAGACACAAATTTGGTGTCTACATTAGCCCCTTCTTGTCGTGGTAGTTTGTTTTGTAAAGTCAGCACTATGACAATAATAAGAAGTGGTTACTCTGTTAAGGGTATAGGTAATCCCCTCAAATCTATCACAGATTGAGGTAGCGTGAAATCAGGGATAGGGTTGATAAAGGGTAAATGGTGTTGAGATGAGGGTGAGATGGTGGGGTAGGTCCAAAGAAGCAGATGCATGTTAAAATGCAATAGTGCGACTAGGGTACATGATTTGACGAGCAAACCAAAGCAATGCATAGGCAAAGGTCTATAGTTTATCCAAACAAGGGTGATATAATCCTGGTATCCAAGGCATAGGAAGTAGCTCCAGGGTATATAACAGGTAAGGTACAGGAACGTTTAGGCATGTTCGGCAGTACCAAATGGTTGGTTTGGTTGAGATAAACGTCACGGTCTAGGTCTTAGGCAAAGTTGGTCGACAGATCAAGTCAAGGACCCTAATCATGCTAAAACATGAACAGGTGCGCTGGATTGAACAAAAGGCTACTGGGTGGATAAAAGTGTATGTTGTTGATGTTGGGCGAAGTAGTTAAGTGGTACGGCCTTGGGTCGGGCTAATTGATGAGTGAGGGCCATGGGTCGGGCCAAGTTGTTGGGTTGCGGCCGTGGGTCGGGCCAAATGGTTGGGGTGAGGCCTTGGGTCGGGCCAAGTTGTTGGGTTGCGGCCTTGGGTCGGGCCAAATGGTGTGGTTGCGGCCTTGGGTCGGGCCAAATGGTTGGGTTGCGGCCTTGGGTCGGGCCAAATAGGTTGGTTGTGGCCTTGGGTCGGGCCAAATAGGTGGTTGTGGCCGTGGGTCGGGCCAAATAGGTTGGTTGCGGCCTTGGGTCGGGCCAAATGGTTGGGTCGCGTTGCGGCCTTGGGTCGGGCCGAATAGGTTGGTTGCGGCCTTGGGTCGGGCCAATGAAGTTAACAAGGGGTTGTCAACGAAGGTGGATATAGGCGATGTTGGTAGAAAGGGCTATTAGTAAAGAAGGGCCGAAATTGGGGTAGAGGTGAGATAAAACCGATGTCGATTATCGTGATCGATATCGGTGATGGAACCGATACGGTTCCTTAGGGCATAATAAGGCCGATATCGTTATGGGTGAAAAACCTATAAAAAGAAAAATATGGCTGCATCATTGTCACTTTTGCAATTTGGAAACCAAGTTGAGTTGTCGACGTGGGGAGTTAAGATTGGAGCATTGGTTGCGTGAGGTGGCGCTATTTGATCAAGGAGTTAGTTGTTAGTGGCCCCGAGTGAGGAGGAGGCAGCAGTTGATTGGTGGAGGACCCAGAAGAGGACATTTGGAGCCATGGCACAACCAGGAGGAGCAGGAGGGGCTAGACCAGCTGGACCACCACCACCCATCCCTCCACGACGACGTGTCATCGTACGGGTAGGTTCGAAACCCCTCATTGTGTGTATTTTATTGCATTATGCTATATTTGGGATTTTGGGTAGGAATGTACATTTTTTAGGAAATAATTAGAAAATGGAAATGATTTGAAAAAGAGAGAGGGTAGATAGGTGAAATAAGCCAAGGCGGCTGGGTGGGTAGGTTTTTAGGGTATTTGGGTGGGTAAATTGGTAAAAAATGAAAAAAATGTAGGTGGGGGCGCGGGGTTCGGCTCGGGAGATTACTGGCGACCGATGTCGGTCGTTGTCGGCAGGCATCGGTCACAAAATTCCGAGGCGGGGTGTTTTATGCTAGACAAGGCGTCATTCGGTCGTGGACCTAAGCGTCGGTGGGAAGGGGACCATGCGTCATTATGGGTGACCGCCACCGGTCCTTAGTGATTTTTAGCTATTTTTGTTGGTTTAGGTTATGTTGTTGTTTTTGAGTTTTGGTAGTGATTTGGGTATGGTTTGGGTTGGGGTGGGGGTGTTGTGGTATTGTTTGGGTGTTTCAAAGATAGGTGTGGTCCCGACTTAGGTTTATGTCAATTTGTTGGTGTGGTTTGGGTATTTGGGCATGGTGTAGGGTATTTGAGTATGGTGTGGGTTGTTTGTTTGGGTGTGAAGAGGGAGGGGGAATAGCGTAGAAGTTTTTAGGGGAAGATAGATGGGCGTAGACGTGTGGTATGGAGTCGGGTTGTGGTCGGGGGATAAAAAAAAAAGGGGTATAGAGGGTATAAGTAGATGTTGTGATAAAGAGTAGGGCTAATACTGTGGGTTGGTTTTGTAGGCACGTCAGCAGCTGACGATGCGGGATAGGATGCCCCCGCTGTTGGTACGGATGCGGCCACACGTATCCGCAGCACACTGGGGTATCATGCGCGAGGTGGGACTCGGCGGAGTCCAGCGGTACAGAGCGATCGATAGGGATCATAGTTTGATGGTCGCCCTCATCGAGAGATGGGATCCGGTGACCAATGTGTTCCATCTCCGACTGGGGAGATGACTATCACATTGGAGGATGTGTATCGTATCCTTCGACTGCCGATTGAGGGAGAGGCAGTCTTTCAGGTGGACGTAGAGACTGCCATGGACAGCATCCTACAAAGTTTTGAGGTGGATGCGCACTACTTGACATATCACGTGCGAGCATCGGTATGGGGATATGTATCGTGTGCATGCATCGCCACGAGACATGGCTTGTCGTGTTGATGATGATCGGGATTACCCGCTTTGCCCTCTCGGACTCGAGAGGAGGTTGATTTCACGGGCACCGATGGGGGTTCTACACGAGATGGTGGAGGAGCACACCGCTATGCTTGGGTGCCAGATACCTGCACACTGATTGTATCGAGAGCTGTGGGGCTATCACTGGATGAGGTGATTCGGGATTTGTTCGACGTTTTTGCTGCATTGTTGGGCATATGAGCACATCATATGCCTTAGACCAGTAGGGCTGCCCCAGCAGCCAGGGCCACAGGTCATATATAGATACGGCTTTCAGAGGTGGTTGGGGGTCGTGGGCCAGCCATGAGCAGTGCTTGCAGGGCGGGACGTCGCTTATTACAGGCATTTATTAGAGGGCCTGACAGTGGCAGATATCGTATGGAGACCTTACAGAGGTCATCACCAGTATGCAGAGGAGCCGATTACGATTGCGCTTGATCCAAAGACACTTTTTGGATAGTAGGATGGAGGCCGGAGAGTATGAGAGGATACCCCAGAGAGGGCACGTGGTGCAGATGGGGCTGCGACAGACGAGCCACCTCCCTTCCCTCAGTACCGGAGGGATGATGTAGAGGTCCCACTACCTGCACCACAGCCCTTGGACCCAGATTGGGTTGCTGAGAGGCCAGCAGATGACACTGTAGATGATGCTGGTTATACGGGAGCATATATGGTTTGGTGGGTCTGGTCGAGAGCAACGAGGATAGATGATACCGCATGTGCCTGAATCGGGCAAAGTGATGACAAAGCAGAGTGAGATCAGCCGGGGCCGTGTACAGTTATTACAGGGCAGCTTGCACGCTACATAGGCACGAATAGGTGTGTTTTTAAGGGGGCATTTAGCCTAGGCTCGCATGTGCATAGGCACCACCAATGCACCAGCACAGGCACAGGGGGCACTGGTAGTAGGTGTCAGGGGACCAGCCCCAGCACCTACGGTGGCTCGAGAGCGTTACATGGAGGCTAGAGCGGAGGCCCGATACTATCAGGATATTCTTGATGGTACCGGGGCTGATTATCAGCCCTATGCGGCACATAGAGCAGAGACCTCTCGGAGCCAGAGGTCTCAGGGAGGTGCAGCCACAGCTGGTGGGTCCGTCACAGGTAGGAGGCGAGAGGTAGGACAGGGACCAGCAGGCAGACAGGCAGAGGGAGGTGGAGAGAGCTGAGGGGTCCCTGCACATTTTGTATATTGGACATGGGCACCGGTCTGCGAACCGGTTGTGTTGATAGAGGCCTGCGTGCCTATTTATTCATTTATTCATTCATTTATTTATATACCGGCCTGCGAGCCGAGTACAGGTGTCAGATTGCACTGATACTGCTGCGAGCGAGTATGTTTTTGATATGAGAGACCGGCCTGCGAGCCGAGTCAAGATTATTGATAGTTATTGTGGCCTGCGTGCCGGCTTTGTTGTATTATGAGATCACAGAGGCCCCGATGCAGGGCACATTGTATATTTGAAACTTTGTATATATATAGATATGATGATTTGACCCACATGCTGTGCGTAAAATGCGTTAAATGTTTTGTCGATGGTTTGTGATATGTGATGTATGATGAGTTTGATGGACATGGTGTTATATATTAATGATGTTGATGTCTTTTGTTGATGGGATGTATATAGATATAAATGATGAGTTTAATTGACATGTTATATTATGAAATGTTGTATGTTTGGTCGCTGGTGTGTGAATATTAAATGGTTGTATCTGTTGATTTGGATCCAAATGGTGTATAGAGTAATGGTTTTTGATATTGGTTATGGATGGCTTGTTTGTTTTTTGTAATATAGAGAAATGATGTTAATGAAATTGTAATGAGATGTGGATTTAATGAAAAATATGGATAATGGTGTTGTTCATGCAGGAAAAAGGGACGGGCGCCACAAAAATTTCCAAAAATGAAGAGACGACTTAGGTTTAAGCAACAAGGGGTAACTTGACCGATATCGGTTATGTAACCGATGTCGGTAGATATATGACCGGTATCGGTTAAGTAACCGATATCGGTTATGCAAGAATTGTTTTCCTAAAAATAGAACTGCTGGGTTGGCAACTTAAGTTCTTATTTTTAGAGCCATGCAAGAAGTTAAATACGCAAACGCGACGCTTTTTGATGACTGAGACAGGGAATTGCATGAGAGATTTGAGTGAGAAGGAGAAAAGAGATAGGGAAAGTGAATGTGATCTGAGATTCAGAAGGCAGAAAGGAAAATTTGAAAAGGGTGGTGATCATGGCAGAACAAGGAGAAGCATCCAGCAGGCAGGGATGAGAGGGAAGACGAGTGCCACCTCAAGCTGCTGCAACCCAAGAGGTAAACGGTTTGGTTGTAATTTGATTTTTGCATGTTTTCTGAATAGGATGAGAGAAGTGTAAGTGGTTAGATATGAGAAAGAAAACGTGATAGCAAGGGTTGGGGATGGTATGAGTGCTATGTAAGGGTAAATGTGGTGGCCTCGTATGTTTTTAGGTAAAAATAGGAGTAAACGGGCTTCATAAATATCGAAGGTGTATGTTTGAAGTAGGGTAGGTATATTTTGACAGTGACCGGTATCGTTTATAAGTAACCAGTATCGGTTAGCCAACCGGTATCGGTTATGCATAACCGCTATCGGTTACTGTAAGGGTTTCCAGATTTTGAGAAAAAACCCGTAGAGATTTGTTCTTTTGAGTAATTATGTGTCGTTTTGATGTATGCAGGCAGAAGCAAGGTTAAGGATGAATGATACTGTGCCAGCGTTGTTGTCACGAATCCGAGCGGATGTAACACCAGCTGAATGGGCTTTGATAAATCGGTTGGGGTTAAGTGGAATCCGCTATTATTCAAGAATCATGCGTAACCATGCTATGTTGCAGGCGTTGATTGAGAGATGGAATCTAGAAAAGAATACCTTCTATCTACCAACAGGGGAGATGACAGTGACTTTGGAAGATGTGTTCCATATTTTGAGACTCCCAATGATAGGAAAAATAGTGTATCAGGCGTTGCCCAGCGTGGGGCGGGCAGCGATAACAGCAGTATTTGGGTCAGCTGCACGAGATTTGACACAGCGAGGTTTATCATTTACGTATGGTACAATGTATGCAACACATCCTGAGGAAACAAGGTTGGCCGTGCTATTAATGATAGCAGTGGGGTATTATGCATTGCCGAGGGCGGAAGGTGGAAGATTTCCCAAAGCATTGATGAGTGTTATTTGGGAAATGATAGAAATGAGCGTGACATTCGCATGGGCACCCGCCTATCTGGCAGAGTTATATAGGGGTTTATGGGCATGCAAGCGAAAACACAGGATGACACTGGATTGTTCGTACTTATTACATTGTTGGGCCTATGAGCATATTGTTTGTGTACGTCCAATAGGCCGACCCATTGAGTCAGGAGAGACAGGAGTGCAAAGGTTGGGATTCAGACGATGGGTCCAGACAGAACAAGAAGCGAGATCCCAGGCCGTGATAGATGACATCGAGTATTATAGACAGGTATGGGAAATGGTGACTGTTGCGGATATTTGTTGGAGGCCGTACGGGAACTATATGGTGACAGAGCACATAGCTGAGGAGTTGAGGGGTGTAGAGCGATTGAGGTGGATCGCAGGGCATAGGCCGGGCGAGTACGAGAGGATTCCTCTAGATCGCGTGCGGCGACAATTTGGGTTTGTTCAGGATATTCCTATGACATATAGACCATACATGAGGATCGACGCCGAGGCAACATTCTCACCTCCTCGGCCGACACCTCCGTAAGGGCCAAGAGATAAGCACCCGATGTAGGGTTATGGATGAGGGAACGACTTGAGGCCTATAGAGTATGGTGGGTAGTAGAGCTGTGAGGTGCACGTGAGTGCCTCGACATAGCCGTGATTACAATGAGAGAGATTGTCTCTGCAGGATTTGGCTCACCGGCTTCAAACACAGTGAATGAGACAATGGGAATGTTAGAGGCTTCACGATTACATGTGGAGAGACTGGAGGTAAGATTCTTTCACGCGAGAGGACGTATTCATATGTTACAGGAGATGTTGGCGGATCAATGGGAGGAACCAATGGCAGTGGCACCTTTGAGGATGGAGAGGCCAGCTGAGAGGCATCGACGATCACGATCACCACCTGATTCGGGAGGAGGTGCAAGAGTCTAAGTGGATTTTATAGAAATATAAGAATAAATAAGGATGCCGACCTGCGAGTCGATGATAGAGAAGATGTATTTGGTTAACATCTAAAATAAAACTAAATATGTATGTGGTTTTGAGTGATGATAATAATAAGAATGGTTGTGTTTTGAATGTTGTTTTTGTTTGTTTTGAAAAAGGATAAAGATGAATGTTGGCAAATAGAAATACACAAAAATATTTATATTGACAACACATGAGAGGGTATGATAGGGGATGGTCGAGCTAACCTTGGGAGACCCCATGTCTCCTAAGTGCTGCCTACATAGCCCATTGCACAAAGCAAGGAAGGGCCTCAGACCGATGTAGTTCTCCCTTAGGAGCAGGGAGAGGTGAATTCAGGCAATTTGGTTGTGGTTAGGCAATTTTGTTGGTTAGTAAAAATTTGATGTTGGTAGGGTAATGTTGTTGGTGTTGGTAGGGTAATGTTGTTGGTGTAGGTATGGGTGAAGTGAAAGTTAGCATACCCAAGTAGTAGGGAATCGTGTCCTGATTAAGGTCAACACACAATCCTAGAGCCGAGCAAAAGAGGCAAGAGTGTCCCGTAATTGAGAAGAGCTAAACAAACCACATATTAATGTAGGATGAGCTTGAATCCCTAGGTACCTTGCAGACAAAGTAGAAGTCGATAGGTGAAAAGAGTGGTATAATCACAATATATCGGATATACGTCACGTCCCTTGAGTTTTTTTTTTTTGACAAAGGGTGAGGTGAGGTGGTTGATGTGGGTGAGGGTGCAGAAAACTTATTATAAGATGATGATTTTGACAAAAGAAAACCAAACCTAAATAGACAAGTCCATGACTCAAAAGTGCTTTAAGAAATCGCTTTTATTTTTATTTTTCGGATATAGATCGATCGATGCGGGAAGTCTACATGGGATATGTATTTTGTTGTTCTTGAGGTCTTCACAAAGCTGATCAATGCGAGAAGCTTCTAATAAAGGCTAATCGTGTATAGCTATCCTTCAAGGAGCAAGCGATCTATTTATAGTAGCAGATGCAAAGTGTTTATGTATAGCTGTCCTTCGGGAGTCTATTTATAATAAGAGCAATAGTTTGGCATATAGCTGTCCTTCAAGGGAGCAGTCTATTGTATAAGTTAGAGGTCTAGATGTCCGTTGGGCATGAAGCATCTAGTTTTTTGTAAGAAGTTTGACTCAAGAAAATCCCATAAGTGTGTAATTAAGAATGTGTCATTTTGATACTTTGAAGTCATGGACTAGACTAAAAAGGGGAAGGCATCTTTTAAGGGGAGGTGATAATCAAACCATGTGAGCTTGATTGGATTTTGAGATGTAAGAAACAAAGTGTATGCGGTGGTAAATGAGCTCAAGGGACGAGCGTAAGGTAGATAAGCAGTGATATAACACTAATTTCAATAGTAGAATGGTCGAAGATGCAAGGCATTAAGGGGCTCAGGCTCAGGTTTACCATTAAGCGAAGCTAAACGATAAGTGCCTGATCCATAAGTGTGAGTGATAATGTAAGGCCCAATCCAATTAGGAGCAAATTTTCCACGTTTACTCTTTTCTAGTTTGGTTACATGTTGATTCTCTTTGAGGACAAGATCGCCAACCTTAAAAGTACGCTCATGAAGCCGTTTATCATAAGCATGCTTGATGCGTTTTTGGTAGATTTGAAGGTGATCAAGAGCCGTAAGATGATGCTCGTCAAGAAGCTCTAATTGGGCTAACCGCTCTTGGCGGAAATCATCGTTGGTGAGAATATCCTGAAGAGATATTCTGAGGGAGGGTATTTGTACTTCGAGAGGCAAGACAGCCTCGGTACCATATACCAAAGAAAATGGTGTGGCATTAGTGGAGGTACGAATGCTAGTACGATAAGCCCAAAGGGCAAAGGGAATGTGATCATGCCAGTTTCTTCGAGACTCATTGACAACTTTCATGAGGATTTTGGTTAGGGTTTTATTAGAAGATTTAGCTGACCATTGGCTCGGATAGTAAGGCGATGAGAAACTAAGTTTGATACCAAAGTTGTCACAAAGGTCTCTTGAACAACTTATTTTTAAAGATTTACCATTATCCGTTATTATTAGGCGATGAGGAATACCAAAACGACGAGATAATGTGATGGTTAAATTAATTCGACAATTTTTTCTTTTTTGATTGAAATGAGTGGAATGGCCTCCACCCATTTTGTGTAATATTCGGTTGCTGTGATTATCCAACGGTGACGTTGTGAAGAAGTCGGGTGGATCTCACCAATAAGGTCTAAACCCCATTGTGAGAAAGGCCAAAGATCTCGTGCGACCTGTAGCGGATGGCTAGGAGTATGTTGAAGGTTGGCATGTTGTTGACACATAACACAACGCTTAACATATTCGTAGTAGTCATTGTTAAGAGTAGGCCAATAATAACCTAGGCGAAGGATTCATTTAGCCATGGCAAGGCCACTAAAATGTCCACCACAAATCCCATCGTGGACTTGTTGGATGGTATAGGTGACCTCCGCGCCGGTTAGACATCGAAGAAGGATGCCATCAAAGCCACGTTTATAGAGGAGTCCCCCCATGACAACATAATGAGAAACACTTTTAAGAAAAGCACATTTGCCATTACTAGTAAGGTCAGGTGGGAGAACAGAGGTTGTAAGGTAGTCGTGAAATTGGTGGTACCAGGTATCCTGCGAATTAGTAGACACAGTATTTATCATACAAACTACCGGGGCTGAGTAGGATGGGGCAAAAAGTTGTTGGACCAAGATGAAAATGTCAGAGTCAGTTGATGAAGCTGGAATTTGCGAGGCTAAGCAAGCCATAGTATCCGCAAATTTGTTAGTGGAGCGGGGAATGGTCTGGATAGAATAACGAGTAAATGAGGTCAAAAGTGAATCCACGTAATGTTTGTACTTTTGAAGTTCCTCATTCTTACATTGGTAGATGCCCATAACTTGATTGACTACCAATTGAGAGTCGCCAAAAATATTAATAGATTTGACACCTAAGTGTAACGCAACCTGGAGACCCAAAACAAGGGCCTCGTATTCCACTGTATTATTAGTGCAGGGGAAATCAAGCCGGAATGAAAGAGGCATAGGTTCAGCGTCAAGAGGGATGAGAACAATGCTGGCTCCTCCGCCATGCTGGCATTTAGATCCATCGAAGAAGAGGGTCATTTGATACGACTCTTCCCTGAGTGAAAGAGTGGCGATGAGTTCGTTAGGAAATTAAAATTGGTGAATTGTTCCCAGTGTAAAGGGGCCTCCACAAGTTGGTCTATAATAGTTTGTCCTTTGATTGACTTCGTTGTACAAACTCAAGGTCGAGGGCGGCGAGGAGCATAAGCCATCGGGCGATGCGTTAGTTTAGATGTGGTTTGGCATACATATAATGAATGGGGTCTCAGTATTGGTGATGACAAAAGTTTTGTGATTCAGAGGTAATGTCGGAGTTTGGTGGCTACGAATGATAGGGCTAGGCACAATTTTTCTACATGTGTATACCTAGTCTCGTAATCCATGAGAGTACGACTTATATAATAAATGGCTTGTTCTCGACGTGCCGAGTCCCGATGTGCGAGCATAGCTCCTATAGCATGGTCAGTGGCAGAAAGGTAAAGGTAGAAAGGACGATCATCCTGAGGTGGAATAAGCACGGGTGGTTGCAAGAGATAGGATTTGAGAGCTTCAAAGGCTTGGTGACACTCTTCACTCCATTGAAAGGCAATGTCCTTTTTAAGAAGGTGATGAAAAGGGTGACATCGATCCGAGAGTTGGGAGATGAAACGCCGGATGGATTGAAGTTTACCCTGCAAACTACGCAATTGTTTGAGGTTTTTGGGTGGGGGCATTTCTAGGATAGCTTTTACTTTAGATGGATTGACCTCAATGCCACGCAAAGAGATGATAAAGCCAAGAAGTTTTTCGAAAGAACACCAAAGACACATTTCTTTGGTTGAAGCCGGACTGAATATTGCAACAGGCGATCGAAAATAATGGTTAAAACATCGAGATGTTCACTGCGATGTTTAGATTTGCCAAGAAGATCATCGACATAATCCTCAAGGATAGTGTGCATAATGTCATGAAAAATGTAAGTCATAGCCCGCTGATAGGTAGCACCAGCATTCTTAAGGCCAAATGGCATGACACGATAACAGAAGGTTCCCCAAGGAGTTATGAAAGTGGTTTTATGTTGATCGGCCGGGGCTACCAAAATTTGATTGTATCCCGAAAAGCCATCCATGAGAGAAAGCATTTCATGGCCCGCAGTGAGATCAACAAGTTGATCAATACTTGGGAGGGGGAAGTCATCCTTGGGGCAAGCGAGGTTAAGGTCTTGGAAATCTGTGCATATCCGAAGTCCCCCGTCGCTTTAGTGACAGGTACGATGTTAGAAATCCATTGAGGATAGTCAATAGGCAAGATGAAGGAAACAGAAAGAAGTCGTTGAAGCTCTTCTTTGACCAAGAGGGCAATGCGTGGATGCATTTTTCTCAGTTTTTGTTTGACTGGTTTGGAATCAAGGTTTAGGGTGATGTTATGGATGGCAATGGTAGGATCAATTCCTGGCATGTCAGCGTAGGACCAAGCGAAAGCTTGGTTGCGGGTACGGAGAAAGGTAGTAAAGGCGGCTTGTTCTGATGTGTTAAGGGATTGTCCGATCTTCACAATGTGAGGATCCTCCTCTGTGTGGATGTTGATTTCTATAGTCGACTCATTCAACATGGTTTGAGTTTTAGACGGTAAGGCGCGTTGAATATAGGAGTCGTCCGCACCAAGGTAAGTGAGGATGGAGTCGTCATCCTGGCACTCAACAACATTAATCGAAGGTGAATCCTCTTCGATCATGTCTGGATACAGAAGGGGAAGAGAAGATGGATCCTCATTATCGTGTTGATAAGTGAGAGGACCTATGAAGATAGCATTTATGAAAAAAAAAAGTTAGGAGGGATAGATTCAGGGTCTATCGACTCTGTGGGTGATGATGGCAAAGTGGGTGATGATGGTT
The DNA here is from genome assembly GCA_018340775.1 of Taxus wallichiana var. yunnanensis. Classification (NCBI taxonomy): domain Eukaryota; kingdom Viridiplantae; phylum Streptophyta; class Pinopsida; order Cupressales; family Taxaceae; genus Taxus; species Taxus wallichiana. The sequence goes on from CM031239.1 coordinate 625,417,843, forward strand.
TGGTAGGGGTGACGTCGTCTTCTTCCAGGATACAGCTGACACGAGGTGTCTCCTGTGTAGGTGTTTCAGGAAAACCGAGACCACTGTGATCATTGTGTTTACATGTAGTCACGAGAATGAGTGTATGTCGGCCTTGTTCGTAAAGACCAAAACCAAAGCCTTTCCAAGACAAATGAGTTAAGAAGGTGAGGGCGAAATGACGATTTGTCAAGTATTGAAAATCGGATTGGAAGGGAACCACACCAAGAGGAGGTTCAGGGGTAATGGAGGATGCGTCAACACCCCCATACGTTAGGTTGGTGTGGCAATGGGGTGGTCCGTAAGAGATTACCTCCCCCACGCGACGGTCGTAGGTGGGATGTGCATGTAACTGTCCGTACTCCTGCGGGGTATGGAAAGAACTAACGTTATATAGGCGGTACTCCCCCAGTGTAAGGCATTGAAAAACATCTACTAAGGGGTCGGAGGTTGGGATGTTATCTCTGCGGGAAAGAAAGTAATATTCAGAATGGCGGTTTCATTAGTCAAGGTGTAGGTGCATCGGAAGTGGATGGTGGGTTGGATGAATGGGTATCTTTCTGGTACAAGCACATCATTAGGCGATATAACATATTGCAAGTTTTGAAGGGGGGAGGATCAGCTTTTACGGTGTAGGACTTCCCCTCGTACTCAAATTTTATGCATCTATGTAAGGTGGAGGGAACGCATCCCATAGCCCGGATCCAAGGGCGGCCTAACAACATGTTGTATTGGAACTCTCCCTCAAGGACATAGAAGAGTTCGGGTAAAGTACGTGGTCCTACATGAATGTTAAGGATCACGGTGCCTAAAGTAGAAGTAATAGCATCATTGAATGATCGCAACATGATGGGGTTGGCACACATGCAACTAGAAGGGATATTCATTTGTTGGAAGGCTTTTGAAGAGATGATGTTTAGGCTAGTGCCCCCGTCAATCATAACACGACGTACCCGAATATCCCGAACGTACGCTGAGATGAAAAGAGCAGGGTCAGGATCTTCGGCACCAAAGTCGATAATTTCATCTTCAGAGAAACTGACAGCAGCGGCTTGCTGTACAGAGACAGAAGTGGTTGGGGAGATAGATTGTTTGGTGAGCAAAGCAACATGATTGGGTGTTAGAATAGAGGTAACAGGCAAGGTTTCATTAGGTAAAACCTCTATCCCTTGAAGGATCTCAATGAGAGCTTGTCGATGAGATTCAGAAGTCTGAATGAGATCATACAATGTCATTTTTACAGGCGATTGGTGAAGCTGTTTGATCATAGTTCGATGGGCAATGCCATTAGAGACGGGATAGGCGGGTCCGCGAATAACCACTTTAGGTGGTGGTGCAATCGGGATGGTGGACGGAGAAAGAGATGCCACAGGCGTGTTTTCTTTCGCTTTCCCATTGTTTTTTTCGCCCTCGAGCAAAGCAACACTAATCATATTGATCTCGTGAATACGAGAGGAGGAAGATGGTAGGGATAGGTCATGGTTTTGAGAGGTGGGGCTGTAATAATGATAGATCTTGGTGAGGCGGGGACAGGTGGTATAGGAGAGGGAATTGAAGCTAAAGGTCTCTCTCTTCGTAAGTTGTCTTTCTTAACTTTTCTATCGGAGAGAGGTGACTGACGAAGTATGGCTTTTAAAGCTTTGCATCCCTCTACATCATGTCCTGGTGTGTGGTGGTAAGCGCAGATTTTAGACTCATCATAACCTATAGGTCGAGGTTTAGATGGGTCATAAGGTCTAAGTGGGGGTAGAGAAATGGTCGCATTCTCCACCAACATAGCAAGGATTTTGGCGTAAGATCCTTTGAGTGGGTCAAAATTGGAGGAAGATGAAGGTATTGGTTGGGTGGGTTTTGGTAATGTTTGGGTATGGTTGGTTCGTACGGGTGGTGGTTTAGCCAAGGAGTTTTGATAATGGGTTTTACCTAACCGTGGTTTCTTTGACGTAGAAGCTATGTTGGATGATGAGGCCACAGATGATGTGGTATCAGAAAACAACCACGGAGAAATAGGAGTGACAGAAAACAAATCTTTTGATGGTGGAATTTGTTTATGGTTGATAGGTGGACAGGATACGCGAGGTGACGGTGTTGCTATACCCTTGGATTTCTGTATGGGTGTAGAAGGCGTAGGTTGCTTTAAAGAAAACGCAGGAGGTATGATATATTGATGTAAGGTAGAGGGATGGGGTCCCAATATGGAAGGTAGGTGTGACGATGATGGTTTTAGTTGTGATAGAGGTATAGGTTGAGGAGATTGAGTCTATCTCCTAATGGGATGGATGGATTTATTTTTAGATAAATCAAGCCGCTTAGGTGGGTGTGTTAGACTAGGTATGGGTGAGGTCCCAAGCGTAGGGGAAGATTTGGCTAAGTTAATAGAAGTGGACAAGGTATTTGGTAGAGATGAGGGGGGTGAAGATGAGAACATGGGCATTTTAAGCTTCTGTAAACACTTCGGGTATATGGTGGAGGCATCAGGATCGGTCATTTGCATTTGAGTAGAATATGGTGTACTCAAACATTCCCATAGGACCTATCTATCTTCTGTGGAATGACAGTCCTCACGTGTGAATAGGAACTTTTGTATGGAAGAAAGGTGGGTTGTGATTCCGGTCCACTGTGGGTGTGATACAAGGGGTATATGAGGCACTGTATCAATGGGCGTTAAGAGGTCAACCGGTTGCTGAAAAGATTTAGGTGATGAAGGACTAATAGGTAGGAGGGCGTGTTTGAGAGGATCTGTCATGTTTAAAGAATGTGGTGATGTTGGTTCAAGAGGTTGCTCGTCTAAGGATGAGAAAAGAAGTGGCGAGCCTTCCTCTTGTACAACAAGAATGGTAGAAGGAGACGTTTGGGAAATAGATAAATTAGATAACATCCGCTCACAGTCTTGCAAGGATGTGGTATAAGAAGGCTCATTTGTGAGAAGGGAACTCTGGGAAGCTAATTCCTTGATGGGTAAAGGAACAGCAAGGATTTCAGTTTGTCTTGATGGCGAGGAAGGGGGTTCGGTTTCCTGCGTTAGTGAAGAGGCTTGATTGAGAATTTGTTCGATAGAGGTCTTTGGCTGGGAATCGAAGACTGCATGGATCTCATGAACACTCTCCTCGGCTAAGATATCTTGGTTTAGTTTACTGTTAGAAGAATGATTCGGGAATGGTTTGTTGAATATTTTCAAATTTCGGTTAGCAGGGGCATTAGGATTATTGAGGGCTATATCCCCCACATCAACCATTTCCTGCACTATGTTTTTCAACATCTTGCAGTTCTCATGACTGTGTCCCTTCACGTGGTGGAAGTTACAGAAGTCATTTTCTTTGTACCAAGAAGGTATGGCGTGAGTGGAATCAAACCCGGAATGAGGTTTAACAGGAGGTAAGGTAATGGCTCCTGCTTTGAGCAATTTTTCCAATATCACACCATATGTTTCTCCCAAGGGAGTGTAGTTGATGGGTTCTGCTTTATACTTATAGGTGGTTTTGGTGGGTATTAGATGGTGGTTGGGATTTGACCATCACCGCGTGCACGGCCCCTTTTGATTTCGAAGCGGTCGATGGGTGAGGATTGGTGGTGTTAGGTTTGTTGGTGGAATCTTGGGTTCGGAAAGTGGGGTTTTTGTTACGCAACCGCAATTTCTCTTCCTCTAAGGCTCGAATCTCTAATTTTCGAGCCATAGTAAAGGCCTCGTCAAATGTATGGAAAGTTTGAATTTGGAGGGTAGGAGAGATGTGCTTAGTGCAGGCCCACGTAAACAGTTTGATAAGTTTGGTTTGAGGCAAGGCATACGTAAGTTGGTTGATAAGGCCCCGCCATCGTCCAACGAAATCTGCGATAGATTCGTCCTCAAATTGTCGGATGGCATAGAGGTCGAGTGATAGATAATTTCTTTCAATGTTAATGGAGAAATTATCCAAGAAAGATTGGGCTAGCTAGTTAAAATAGAAGATTGAGTCTTTGGGTTAAAGCAATTGTACCACTCCAAAGCGGGTCCCGATAAGGACATGGGAAAGGTGCGGAGTAGTAAAGCTGTCCGCCGTGAGCAATCGATAGCGGGCATGTCTAAATGATCGCAAGTGTTGTTGAGGGTCCTCCTTACTGTTAAAATGGGTAAATTTTGGTAATTCCCATTGAGGAGGATATGAATGAAGGGGGACTGAAGGGTGGATAGGCTCCCGACAAACTTGCTCGTATGTCAAGGCGCTACGACTTCCTGAAACAGAAGCCTCCAGATTATGCATTTTTTCCATCATTTGTTTAATTAAATCAGTAGTTGGATGAGATGATGGTGTGGTTGTGGTAAACGGAGGAAAATTGGGCCAAGGGCCACCGCTAGACAATGGTGGGGTTAAATGTTGATAAGGTATGGAGGACGACTGTGTTGAGGCAACCGAATAGGGATGTCCTATGTAAGTTGTTGAGGTTACCAGATATGTGTGTGGAAATGAAAAGGTGGGCGGAGCTTGAGAAGGAAAGCTTGTGTGGATAGGTGGCAGAGAGAAAGTCATGAATGGAACAGTCTGCAAGAGAGACGAGGTAGAGCAGTCGGTGGTAATGACATGTTGGGCCCAAGATTAACCAAAGGAAAGCCAATGCAGGCCGTATGGACCCCTGAAGCTGCTAAGGTAGATGACGGGACTAAAGATGCGAAGGCAAAGCGGAGTTATCAGGCGGAGAAGGGGCTAAATGAGCAGCTATACTGATAGGCATGCCAACAAGGAGTTGACCGTCGGGTGTACGGTCAAGGGCATGAGACAAATAGTATGTACGCTGACTAGGATTAGCATCCAAAAATTTGGCAAATTCTTTATCCCACAGAATTTTAGGAACCTCGCTGGTGTCCGTAGGATTCCCCACAGAATGTGAAGGGGGTGATTCAGGCAAAGGCACAGAGCAAGCATGTGAAACCATGGTGGTGGCTTGCTTTCGAGTGATAACAACCATGGACAGGAGTTCACAGTAGGGTTTCAATCTGTCAGGAACAGAAACAGACTCAGACTGGTGAAATTGGTAGGTTGTTGGTTTGTCAGAAGCTCGAAAGACAGCGAACCGATATCGGTCTCGATAACCAATGCGTTATCGGTTAGATATAGCCGACATCGGCCGGCGATTAACCGATGTCGGTGTAATAAGACTGGTAATATAAGAAGCTGCTGATTTGATTGTTAACAACGCTCAGTATATTTATCAAATTGTTCTAAGGTAATCACAGAAGACAGTGTATAACAAAGAAAATAGAACTGAAAACAAACAATATGCACACGCAAATCCAGAGACTAACCCTAGGGTTAATTTTAATTATTGTGGGCTTATGCCTTTAGACGTGGAATGATGTCAATCCTAAACAAAAGACTTAGGGGAAATGTCAAGTTTGTTTTGGCTTATAAGGTTACCTCAATCGGGCGGAGGAATACCGCGGAAAAGGGGGGATGTTTTGAGTTGTTGTGTTAATTGTGAAGTGATTCGGTATGTGTTGTGTAGTGAAAGTAAGATTAATTTCCTGTCAATACCATGGAAATCACCCCCACGTGTACGACCTGTTACTTAGTCTATGTTCACTAGAATCGAAAACAACAAGCAAGAATGTAATGCACGTGTTTTAAACCCAAATCGAAAATGATATTCGATGAAGCAAATGAGATGACTTTCACTAATGCGAAACTAGGAAAGCAAGACAAATTCTTTACTAAATATATAACAAAAACAGCAACAGCAAGTATGCTTCCTAAAATGAAAATAAGCAAGAGAAACAGAAACCCGAAATGGGTCCCACCGGGCGTGCCAAAATGTTTCGCACGGAATGTTTCGGCTCTGCAGAATAGAATTGCTTTTATCCTATCATTCCTTTGAGAAACAAATAAGGGTTAGGGCTAGGAGGAATACCTGTTGAATGTTGAGATGGTGTGCGCATACCGTAGAGAGAGATCAGATCGACTGCGAAGAACTCCTTTTTGTCTTGGAAGGACTACCTGCAAGTAAGAATACAAGACCACAAGATTTTAATTAGACAACAAATGAGGGATCTGCCTTAGGCCCAGGAAATATAAAAACTTCCTTTCGAAGGTGGTCAGTTCCCCTTTTAATATGATTCAACACAAATGATAATATAGAAAGCTATTGCAAAATCATGATTTAGGTATCTCGTTACAAAGCAATAGAAACTAAACTATCAATAATAAAGCGTCACGTTGTTTGTTCGGTTACTGGTCGTTGATACGTTCAGGTTGAGTTATAGGGATAAACCAGGCTGGATTTGGGGTTGTTAGGTGGCAAATAGGTGAGCAAAAGGGTTTTGGGGTATAAGTCACAGTGACCGATGGCGGTCACTGAGTAACCGACCACGGTTAGAGAACCGCTGCCGGTATAGGATAATCGACACCGGTAGGGTCAGTGATCTAGGTGCTTCTGGGTAGAGATTGGTTGCAAGGTGATTGTGGGGTTATTGAGATTGGGGGATGGCTGAGGGGAATGATGGGAGGATAGGGAAGACTCAGAGTGTGGTAAAATGGCCTTCTGGGCAATATCAGGGTGTGTGGGTGAAGGTTAAATGCACTATGTTGGTGGTAGTAGATCTAGGAATAAAATTATGATTACTATTAATCAACAAAGTCTAAGAAAATGGTGCTTAGAAACATATAACATACTACTTACTTGCCCCTGATGTAGATGCAAGTTTCAGGAATGTGATGATGAAGACAGACCCAGTGGATGCGCCTCTTCTAATGCTCCTCATGATGGATGTTACTGGGCTCTGGTTATTCAGTTGTAGTCTTGGGCTTGATGTCCTTCTCTGCAATCTCTTCTTGTTTCTTCACTTGTCTCTGCCGCTCTCGATGATTTCTCCTTCTCCCAATCAAATGAAAATCTGATCCCTTGTTTTTGGTTAGAAGTGGTCATTTACAGGGAACCGATGATGGTTACGCAACCGACGGCGGTCAAGTAGGAACCGGTATCGGTCAAGTCAAAGCAGGCTATTTTTGGTAAAATAGCCAGCTTTCCCTCCTTTTCTTCCGAAGGATTGGTAGCGGGCTTGGTCAAGTCATTATGAAGTTGGTTTTAGGTGCGGATGAGGAGTAATTAGTCATAGGTGTGGAATTGGACCAAGTTATAGGTCTTAATTAGGTTAGTTTAGGGTTAAGACTAGGTCATGATGAGGTGGCGACATGAGGTGGCAGGTATGGTGATGTGGATTTATTAATTATAAGGTAATTAATAAATAATTGTGTAAGGTTTAGGTGGTGAGGTTAGGTTGCAAAATGCGATGCGGGTCACAAGGGGTCGTAAGACACAAATTTGGTGTCTACACCAAACATGGTCAAAAAATGTCAGGGCATGGGTTTGTAAGGACCTCCATGATGTTTTTAATGCATTTTGGTCAATGGGGAATGGCTCCCACATTTTTCTAGTTTTCTCTCTCTGGGCTCAACCCATGCCACCGTAAAACCTAGATTTGGCTCATTTTTCAAGGGTGGAACACTTTTTACGCACAAGGAGGTGACAAGTTTTTGTTTTCACCTTTCAAGTGATTTTTTAAAGGATCGGACCTTTTTCGGGGATTGTAAAGTTTTTACCTCTTTGGTGTTGGAATTCAAGGATTTTGATGTTGAAAATCAAAATAAAGGCTCTGTGAATGCTTTGAGTCCTTTGTATGTGTTGTTTGTTTCATTTTAAACCTTTGATTACAACTTATCAACTTGTGCATGATGTTATTATATTGTAATTTCTGATTTGTGTCTATTTGCATGAGCAAAAATGTTCACCACTCCTTTGGTGTATCACCCTTATTAGTTTAGTTTCAATTTTTGCATCTCTTATCCCTATCTCCTTGCAATCTAGGATAAAATTAGGATCTGAACCTTTACACAGGTTGTGCAAATAATAGATCTAATCAGAGGATTTTGAGGAACCAGCCTCTAATCTAGAGATTCCTCTCTCATTTTTAGAAGTCCCACACTTTGAGAGAGGTTTCAATGTTGTGCAATCACACTTGGATCCCTAAAACATCAATTTAGAAACCTGATTTGCATCCAGGGTGTTGCTGATTTGCAAAAATAGTTTTGCACATGCCTGGTGGGACCTTAGAGGTCTCATTTTTATTGCAGCAACAAAGTTGATGTGCATCTCGCTGTAATTTTCTTTCTTCAAAAGAGCTATAAATTACACATCTGGAGACTCCAAGGGGAAGAATCAACTGGTTTCAGCAGTGCAGGCCTGAAAACTCATGAGAAGAATCACTACAAGGTCAAGAGCTGGAGAAGAAGAGGCATTGTTTGAATATCTGTAGTTATCTCCAAGAGTAAGGCAAAGTGGGAGGAGAATCCAAAGGTCTCCATCTCCACCAAACAAAACTCTCTCAACTCCTCCACCTGGTAGGCCTTTCATTCAATCAACAAGGGTTCTAAGGCCAATTAGAATGGCACAAAACAACCCCTATGTCAATTTCACTAGCAGCAGCCCACTTGCTCTCAATGCACAAAATCCAATTCCAATTGCAGCCTTGAAGAACATTCCATTCTTCACTGGAGAGAATCAGACTACTCCTGGTGATCATGTTAAAGACATTGCCAACCTTTGTGCAATTCATGAAATCAATGAGATGCAAGTTGCTGTCAAATTGTTGGCATCTTCATTCAAGGGGAAGGCTTTGCAATGGTTTAGAAGCCTTGCCTCAGGTTCTATTCAAAATTGGAACCAACTATGTGTAGCACTTCATGAGCAATTTGGAGAGAAGGGAGACAACTTGTCTCTTTTGGAGCAGCTAACAACCATCAAGAGAGCTCCCAATGAGCAGCTGACTGATTTCAACTTCAGATTTCAAAGGACTTGGGAGAGAATTCCAGTGGCAGTCAAGCCAACAGCAGAAGGTGCTTTTCTTTACTATCTCAAAGCTCTAAATTCTGATATTTCTATGTTAATTCAGTCCATGGGAGGCACAACTATCCCCATTGCTTATAGCATTGCCATTAGAGCTGAAAATTGTTTGATCCAAGATGGAAAACTAGCCCCTAGACCTCCCATGCCATTGTTTCCAAGTTTAGAGAGCCCAAACACTAATCAAGCACCTAATTTGGCTCCTTCTCCCACTCCTAGAAATTAGAATTCAAGTGAAGCTTCCACTTCATCTTCTAGTGCCTCAAATGAACTTCAAGAAGTCATGAAGCAATTGCAAAATTTAGGTAATGAGCTGGTTACTCTCAAGAGGCAACAAGCCCAAAGTTTTAGACCTTCCTTCCAGCCTCAAGCTCAGCCTAACAGGCAACCATATCAACCTCATAGACCACCCAATCCAGCTGCAAATCTAAATCAAGCAAGGCCTCCTGCCAATAGACCATTTCAGCCCTATAATCCAAATGCTATATCTGCCTCTAAGGCATTGGTGCCAACACAAAACAACGTTGCTCAGGAGTATGATTGGTGTTTTCCATGCAATGAACCTCACAACCAATCTATGTGTTTCAATGGTGCCTTGAATCAAGCATTAATGGTGACAACTACTTTGGTGTGGAGGGTGAGGGCAAGTCAAGAAACAACCAACAACAAGAAACATTCCAGCAAAGCAATCAGCTCCAAATGACACCACACTTGTGAACTGGCAGCAGAGGATTTTTGTGGCATAAATCAAATAGTCTCTCAAGGTGTTGCAGCCAACACAAGGTCAAAAAGAAGGAATTTGGGTGAAGAACAAGCCATTAGCTCCAACCAATCCACAACCTTTTATGGCTCCACAAATGGTTGGCAAACAAAATCCAGTTGTAAATGCACAAGGGCAGCCAAGAACAACTCCTAGACCAACTCAAATACCAGTTGTTGCTACCCACATGCAAGGGATGAATATGCAAACCAAGGGACAGCAAAGAGATCCTTCATCACCATTTAGTATCATTGATCAGATGAAGAAGACAAATGTAAATATATCAATGTGGGAATCCCTATCTATCCCAGGCCAGAGAGATTTGCTACAAGCTGCCATGAAGGACTGGCCAACTTCGAATCAGCAAGTCCAAATGCAAGAGAAAGTGCTCACAAATGCTGCCCAGCCTGAAGGGAATCATGGAGGACAGCAAGGTAAAATGTTGAAGCCCCCTCCTTTTTATGTCTCATTAATCATTGGAAATCAGTTAGTGCACAATTACATGATAGATTCTCGGGGCAAGTAGCTCAGTGATGCCTAAACAAATAGCTGATCAGCTAGGGCTCCAGTATGAAACCATATCCAAAGGAGTAGTGCAGTTGGATGGGACAACAGTAACAATAGTTGGAGTGATTAGAAACTTGAGTCTTACCTTGCATGCATGTCCAAATGTTGTTGTTTTACAAGATGTATCAGTTATAGACCTTCCACCACTCTTTGCCCTATGCTTGTCAAGGGACTTCACAGCCAAGATTGGAGGATATTTGTCTATTGATTGGTCACACATGCTATTTCAGAATGAGGTATGGAACCAAAGCTACAATCAGGTCTGAACCTATTGCAAACTTCCACATTGAGCCCTACACTCCAAGTCAGATCAATGCCAATTGTTCAGCATTTGATCAAGAAGATCACCCAAGCACTGATGAAGCTGACACCAAGGTTGGAAGCATCCCGGATCTAACTCTTGATGAATGGGAAAACAAGGTACATGCTTTTGATCCTTATCAAGAAGTAGAAGAATCTGAGCTAGGGGTCTATTGCATACATGAAGAAGATCAGCCCATTCCTAGCATCACCAAGCCAAACCATAAGGATGACAATGAGGTATGGCAGCTATTTTTTTGATGGATCAAGGAGTAGACAAGGTGCAGGAGGTGGAGCCATGCTTGTTTCACCTCAAGGAGTAAAGTACTATTCAACTTTTAGATTTCAGTTTGCATGCTCCAATAACATTTTGAATATGAAGCCTTGGTGCAAGGGATGCATTGGGCAATAAAGAGAGGAATAAAGAACTTGCAAGTCTTTGGTGATAGTGAATTGATTGTAAATCAGGTCAAGGGACAGCATGCTGCCAAGAATGATCTACTTAAGTGCTACAAGAACAGGGTGTGGGACCTCATTGAAGATTTTGAGGGTTTTGGCATCAAATCCATTCCTAGGAAAGAGAACCAAGCTGCTGACAGGCTTGCAGCAGTAGGGGCAGCCTTTGACATTGTGGAAAGCATTCAACAAGACAAGGTACAACCAAACATCCATGTGATTATGAGGCCTTCAGTGCGGATAACAATGTAAGTTGGCAAGTGTTTGAGAATGACCAGCAAATCATCCATTTCTTACAAGAAGAAGCTGAGTTCTCAGCTAAAAATCAGGAAAAATTGGAACAGCAGTATGGTGACCAAGTGGTACAGCTGAGAACTAACAAGCTGCCCAAGGGACTTATCACTTTGGAGTCCATTTTCAATCCCAATGATCAGTTTAGGAAAGAGAAAGAAAACATTCAGGTCAAGAGAGAAGATTCAGTATCCATCTTGGTGGAAGAGAACAAACCATTACAAATTGGAAAGATGACAATTGAACAAGAAAGGTATGAGTTCATACAACTGTGTCAAGAGTTCCCTGATGTGTTTGCTTGGAGCTATGAAGACTTGAAAGGTTTCAATCCCAACTTAGCTCAGCATACCATTGAATTGGATCCAAATACTAAGCCTGTCAGGAAGAAACAAAGACCAGTCAATCCACACATGGAGCCTCTCATGAGGAAAGAATTGAACAAGCTGATTGAGTCAAGGATCATATTCCCAATCAAGCATTCTAGTTGGGTTGCCAACTTGGTTCTAGTCAGAAAGAAGAGTGGAGAGATCAGATTGTGTGTTGACTTCAGAGACTTGAATAGAGCATCTCTCAAGGACCATTACCCACTCCCTTCCATGGAGCAAATCTTGCAAGTTGTGGCTGGCTCTGAGAGGTTTTCACTACTTGATGGCTACTCAAGCTACAATCAGATTATGGTGAAGGAAGAAGACCAGTTCAAGACAACCTTCACAACCAAATGGGGAACTTATGCATACAGGAAAATGCCATTTGGGTTGTCCAACGCTAGTGCTACCTTCCAAAGAGCAATGGACATGGCATTCAAAGGTTTGATTAACAATGTGGTGCTAATATACCTTGATGATATCACTGTTTTATTAAAGAATGCAGCAGACCACCTCTCTCATTTGAGACAAGTCTTCCAAAGGTGCAGGAGATTTGGAGTGTCTTTGAATCCTAAGAAGTGTATCTTCCTAGCACATGAAGGAAAGCTCCTTGGCCATATTGTCTCCAAAGAAGGATTAGCAATTGATGCTAGAGAGGGTTGAAGCCATAAGAGCACTACCATTTCCAAGCCACAAGAAGGCCCTTCAGAGTTTCTTGGGGAGAATAAACTTTGTTCGGAGGTTTGTCCCAGATTTTGCAGCCCTTGTCAAACCTATCACCAAAATGTTAAAGAAAAGCATGGCTTTCAAGTGGACAGCAGAAGGCAAGGAGAGTTTTGAAGCAATCAAAGAAGCCATCTCTCAAGCACCAACTCTCATCAACCGGACTTCTCCAAGGATTTCATCCTCTATGCCTTTGGAGGTAATGATACTATTTCTGCCATTTTGGTACAATAGAACAAGGACAACGATGAGCAGCCAATTGCTTTCTTCAGCCAGAGCCTAGATGACTATGAGGTGAGGTATTCTTTTATTGAGAAGCATGTACTTGTAGTAATCAGAAGCTTGAAGAAATTCAAGCATTTAGTCTCAAACAACAAGGTCCAGTTGTTGGTCTCTCATGCTGGGGTTAAAGACTTCCTCCTCAACAAGGATTTGAATGAGAAAAGGGCAGGTTGGATCACTCGTGTCATGGAGTATGACATTGAGATCAAGGTCACCAAGCTGGTAAGAGGAAAAGGATTGTGTGAGTAGCTGATTTTGGGGAAGAAAAAAGAAGTATGCAATGAAGAAGAGGTTGTTTTGACAGTTCAAGACAGCCATGAGCCAAGTGGCACTCAAGAAGAAAATAATGTTGTCCCCACTCCTTGCTGGACCCAAGGTATAATACACTTCCTAAGCATAGGCCTATGCCCTCCAGAGATGAACAAAACCCAAAGAAGACACTTCAGATTGCAGGCTGTCCCATATGCCATTGTTGATGGAGTTTTGTTCAAGAAAGATGTGAATGGAGTGCTGCTGAGATGCATTAGCACAAATCAGATTCATAGGGTGTTGGAAGAGTTCCATGGTGGACCAGCTGGTGGTCATTTTACACCAAGAGTGACAGCTCTAAAAATCATGAAGGCTGGTTATTATTGGCCCAAGATTTTCAGTGATTGCTTTGCATGGATCAAGAGGTGTAAGAATTGTGCATTCTTCACAGGTAAAGAGAGACTTGCTGCCCTTCCATTGCATCCAATCTCAGTTGACCAGCCATTCATGCAATGGGGTTTGGACTTCATTGGAGTCATTAATCCCAATTCAAGCCAAGGGCACAAATGGATTTTGATAGCCACAGACTACTTCACCAAATGGACTAAAGCAGTAGCACTCAAAGAAGCAAATGAGTCTAGCATCTTAGACTTCTATGAGGGCATAGTAACCAGATTTGGCATACCTGCTACAATAATCTCAGATAATGCATTGGCATTCATTGGATCCAAGGTGACTAAGTGGGTTGTCAAGAACGGGATCTACCTAAGTACTTCATCAAACTATTACCCTCAAGGTAATGGCCAGGCTGAGTCTACAAACAAGAACTTGTTGAGGATCATTAGGAGAACTCTTGATGAGAATCAGAAGTCTTGGCATACCAAACTGAAATCAGCCTTATGGGCTGATAGGATAACTCCCAAGAGATCCACGGGTAACTCTCCATTCAGGCTTGTTTATGGAAGAGAGGCAATTTTGCCCATGTCTCTTGAGTTGCCAACATTGGAACTCATGAAGCAGTTAGAGTTGCTAGAGTTTGGGCCCATGGAGGTGAGATATGCAGAGTTGATGGAGCTCAAGAGATCAGAGATCAGGCATCCCAAGCAATGGAGAAGGATCAAGCTTTGATCAAGAAGACCTTTGATAGGAAGGCCAAGAGTAGATCTTTCCAAGTTGGAGATCTAGTGTTAAAATGGGATGCAGATAGAGAAAAACCGGGAAGGCATTCAAAATTTGATGCCATTTGGAGTGGCCCATACATGGTCATGAAGTGCAAGAACAACAATGCTTTCCAATTGGCTTCATTGGATGGTGAAGAACTGCAGATTCCAGTCAATGGAATCTATCTCAAGCATTGCTTCTAAAGGGAAATTCTCCACCTTGTAAATATTAGCTTAGGTTTCCATTCCTTCAAGTGCTTGTGCACATTGTTTTGTTGTAGGTTGTTTTGCTTTCCCTAAGTGCTTTGGCACAACTTGCTATTCCTGGGAATGTGTTGCAGGCCTTGCTCCATCAGGTGATTTTCCATGTTCCTCTTTGCAACGTTCTAGTCAGTTGGGGTATTAAATAGAGAATCAAGTGACTCCATGCCCAATGGATTGCTTCAGGAAACTAGTAACTTCATCCAGCAGGTAGATGACCCCTCTGAGTCGCCAAAATTGTTATCCCAAATGTGCCCCCTACTCATTTTGTGGCTAACTCCTTTACATCTTTCCTTCTCTTGTGCCTTCAGTCAGAATATTTTGTTTTCAGGAACTCAAAACCTTCTGGAAATGGCACCATTGGATAGAGCTCTTTCTCAGCTTTCCAGAAAGGTAAATTTTTCCTCCTAACTCCACGTATTTTTCAAGTTATGGCTCAGCGGAGTTTTGGTGGGAAATTTTTCCCTAGAAGGCCCGCAGCCAATCAGGAGCTGCCACGTGTCCAAGGGCGAAAAAACACCAAGCGACCCGAAGGAAAAAATGGTCAGGAAGGGCCCGCACCCAATCAAAATGTGCCATGTGGCACCTGGAGTGGTGGAGCATGGGGAAAATTTGAAAAATGTTCCAAAGACCAAACGGGTAAAAATTCAAACTTTTTGCCCGCCGATCCGATTTTGGCCTGTTTTTGCCCTAAAACTTCAAATCGCCATAACTTTCGATCCAGAGCTCAGATTTTCACGTTCTTTATATCAATGGAAAGCTGGTGAAATTATCTACAAGATTCCATGGTCAATTTTGAATTTTGGTTTAGTTTGGAGGAGAAAATAAAAAACTTCTTCGTATGCGCCCATGGATAGAAACGACGCGTTTCAACAACCAATTTTAATGCAAAATGGGTCGCATTCTTCTCCAGCATGGTCAAAAATGTCAGGGCATGGGTTTGTAAGGACCTCCATGCTGTTTTTAATGCATTTTGGTCAATGAGGAATGGCTCCCACGTTTTTCACATTTTTCTCTCCTGGGCTCGACCCATGCACTGTAAAAGCCAGATTTGGCTCATTTTTCAAAGGTGGAACACTTTTTTACACAACAAGCTTCTATTTTCACCTTCAGCAAGTGATTTTTGCAAGGATCAGACCTTTTCAAGGATTGTAATAGTTTTCTACCTCTTTGGTGTTGGAATGCAAGGATTTTGATGTTGAAAATCACAATACTGAGCTCTGTGAATGCTTTCAGTCCTTTGTATGTGTTGTTTGTTTCATTTCAAACCTTTGATTACAACTTATCAACCTATGCATGATGTTTTATGTTGCAATTTCTGATTTGTGTCTATTTGCATGAGCAAAAATGTTCACCACTCCTTTGGTGTATCACCCTTATTAGTTTAGTTTCAATTTTTGCATCTCTTATCCCTGTCTCCTTGCAATCTAGGATAAAATTAGGATCTGAACCTCTGCAGTTGTGCAAATAATAGATCTAATTAGAGGAGTTTGAGGAACCAGCCTCTAATCTGGAGATTCCTCTCTCATTTTTACAAGTCCCACACTTGGAGAGAGGTTTCAATGTTGTGCAATCACACTGGATGCCTAAAACATCAATTTAGAAACCTGATTTGCATCCAGGGGTGTTGCTGATTTGCAACAATAGTTTTGGCATGCCTGGTGGGACCTTAGAGGTCTCATTTTTATTGCAGCAAAGTTGATGTGCATCTGCTGCAATTTTCTTGCTTCAAAAGAGCTATAAATTACACATCTGGCGACTCCAAGGGGAAGAATCAACTGGTTTTAGCAGTGCAGACCTGAAAACTCATGAGAAGAATCACTACAAGGTCAAGAGCTGGAGAAGAAGAGGCACTGTTTGAATATCTGTAGTTATCTCCAAGAGTAAGGAAAAGTGGGAGGAGAATCCAAAGGTCTCCATCTCCACCAAACAGAACTCTCTCAACTCCTCCACCTGGTAGGCCTTTCATTCAATCAACAAGGGTTCTAAGGCCAATTAGAATGGCACAAAACAACCCCTATGTCAATTTCTGCAGCAAAGAGCCCACTTGCTCTCAATGCACAAAATCCAATTCCAATTGCAGCCTTGAAGAACATTCCATACTTCACTTTGGAGAGAATCGACTACTCCGGTGATCATGTTAAAGACATTGCCAACCTTTGTGCAATTCATGAAATCAATGAGATGCAAGTTGTTGTCAAATTGCTGGCATCTTCATTCAAGGGGAAGGCTTTGCAATGGTTTAGAAGCCTTGCCTCAGGTTCTATTCAAAATTGGAACCAGCTATGTGTAGCACTTCATGAGCAATTTGGAGAGAAGGGAGACAACTTGTCTCTTTTGGAGCAGCTGACAACCATCAAGAGAGCTCCCAATGAGCAGCTGACTGATTTCAACTTCAGATTTCAAAGGACTTGGGAGAGAATTCCAGTGGTAGTCAGGCCAACAGCAGAAGGTGCTTTTCTTTACTATCTCAAAGCTCTAAATTTTGATATTTCTATGTTAATTCAGTCCATGGGAGGCACAACTATCCCCATTGCTTATAGCATTGCCATTAGAGCTGAAAATTGTTTGATCCAAGCTGGAAAACTAGCCCCTAGACCTCCCATGCCATTGTTTCCAAGTTTAGAGAGCCCAAACACTAATCAAGCACCTAATTTGGCTCCTTCTCCCACTCCTAGAAATCAGAATTCAAGTGAAGCTTCCACTTCATCTTCTAGTGCCTCAAATGAACTTCAAGAAGTCATGAAGCAATTGCAAAATTTAGGTAATGAGCTGGTTACTCTCAAGAGGCAACAAGCCCAAAGTTTTAGACCTTCCTTCCAGCCTCAAGCTCAGCCTAACAGGCAACCATATCAACCTCATAGACCACCCAATCCAGCTGCAAATCTAAATCAAGCAAGGCCTCCTGCCAACAGACCATTTCAGCCCTATAATCCAAATGCTATATCTGCCTCTAAGGCATTGGTGCCAACACAAAACAACGTTGCTCAGGAGTATGATTGGTGTTTTCCATGCAATGAACCTCACAACCAATCTATGTGTTTCAACGGTGCCTTGAATCAAGCATTAATGGTGACAACTACTGGTGTGGAGGGTGAGGGCAGTCAAGGAAACAACCAACAACAAGAAACATTCCAGCAGCAATCAGCTCCAAATGACACCACACTTGTGAACTGGCAGGTAGAGGATTTTTGTGGCATAAATCAAATAGTCTCTCAAGGTGTTGCAGCCAACACAAGGTCAAAAAGAAGGAATTTGGGTGAAGAACAACCATTAGCTCCAACCAATCCACAACCTTTTATGGCTCCACAAATGGTTGGCAAACAAAATCCAGTTGTAAATGCACAAGGGCAGCCAAGAACAACTCCTAGACCAACTCAAATACCAGTTGTTGCTGCCCACATGCAAGGGATGAATATGCAAACCAAGGGACAACAAAGAGATCCTTCATCACCATTTAGTATCATTGATCAGATGAAGAAGACAAATGTAAATATATCAATGTGGGAATCCCTATCTATCCCAGGCCAGAGAGATTTGCTACAAGCTGCCATGAAGGACTAGCCAACTTCGAATCAAGCAAGTCCAAATGCAAGAGAAAGTGCTCACAAATGCTGCCCAGCCTGAAGGGAATCATGGAGGACACAAGGTAAAATGTTGAAGCCCCCTCCTTTTTATGTCTCATTAATCATTGGAAATAGTTAGTGCACAATTGCATGATAGATTCGGGGCAAGTAGCTCGGTGATGCCTAAACAAATAGTTGATCGGCTAGGGCTCCAAGTATGAAACCATATCCAAAGGAGTAGTGTAGTTGGATGGGACAGAAGTAATAATAGTTGGAGTGATTAGAAACTTGAGTCTTACCTTGCATGCATGTCCAAATGTTGTTGTTTTACAAGATGTATCGATTATAGACCTTCCACCACTCTTTGCCCTATGCTTTGTCAAGGACTTCACAGCCAAGATTGGAGGATATTTGTCTCGCTGATTGGTCACACATGTTGTTTAGAACGAGGTATGGAACCAAAGCTACAATCAGGTCGAACCTATTGCAAACTTCCACATTGAGCCCTACACTCCAAGTCGATCAATGCCAATTGTTCAACATTTGATCAAGAAGATCACCCAAGCACCGATGAAGTCGACACCAAGGTTGGAAGCATCCGGATCTAACTCTTGATGAATGGGCAAACAAGGTACATGCTTTTGATCCTTATCAAGAAGTAGAAGAATCGAGCTAGGGGTCTATTGCATACATGAAGAAGATCAGCCCATTCCTAGCATCACCAAGCCAAACCATAAGGATGACAATGAGGTATGGAAGCTATTTTTTTGATGGATCAAGGAGTAGAAAGGTGCGGGAGGTGGAGCCATGCTTGTTTCACCTCAAGGAGTAAAGTACTATTCAACTTTTAGATTTCAGTTTGCATGCTCCAATAACACTGCTGAATATGAAGCCTTGGTGCAAGGGATGCATTGGGCAATAAAGAGAGGAATAAAGAACTTGCAAGTCTTTGGTGACAGTGAATTGATTGTAAATCAGGTCAAGGGACAAGCATGCTACCAAGAATGATCTACTTAAGTGCTACAAGAATAGGGTGTGGGACCTCATTGAGGATTTTGAGGGTTTTGGCATCAAATCCATTCCTAGGAAAGAGAACCAAGCTGGCCGACGGCAGCAGCTTGCAGCAGTAGGGGCAGCCTTTGACATTGTGGAAAGCATTCAACAAGACAAGGTATAGCCAAACATCCACGTGATTGTGAGGCCTTCAGTGCCGGATAACAATGTAAGTTGGCAAGTGTTTGAGAATGACCAGCAAATCATCCATTTCTTACAAGAAGAAGCTGAGTTCTCAGCTAAAAATTAGGAAAAATTGGAACAGCAGTATGGTGACCAAGTGGTACAACTGAGAACTAACAAGCTGCCCAAGGGACTTATCACTTTGGAGTCCATTTTCAATCCCAATGATCAGTTTAGGAAAGAGAAAGCAAACATTCAGGTCAAGAGAGAAGATTCAGTATCCATCTTGGTGGAAGAGAACAAACCATTGCAAATTGGAAAGATGACAACTGAACAAGAAAGGTACGAGTTCATACAGTTGTGTCAAGAGTTCCCTGATGTGTTTTCTTGGAGCTATGAAGACTTGAAAGGTTTCAATCCCAACTTAGCTCAACATACCATTGAATTGGATCCAAATACTAAGCCTATCAGGTAGAAACAAAGACCAGTCAATCCACACATGGAACCTCTCATGAGGAAAGAATTGAACAAGTTGATTGAGTCAAGGATCATATTCCCAATCAAGCATTCTAGTTGGGTTGCCAACTTGGTTCCAGTCAGAAAGAAGAGTGGAGAGATCAGATTGTGTGTTGACTTCAGAGACTTGAATAGAGCATCTCTCAAGGACCATTACCCACTCCCTTCCATGGAGCAAATCTTGCAAGTTGTGGCTGGCTCCGAGAGGTTTTCACTACTTGATGGCTACTCGGGCTACAATCAGATTATGGTGAAGGAAGAAGACCAGTTCAAGACAGCCTTCACAACCAAATGGGGAACTTATGCATATAGGAAAATGCCATTTGGGCTGTCCAACGCTGGTGCTACCTTCCAAAGAGCAATGGACATGGCGTTCAAAGGTTTGATTAACAACGTGGTGCTGATATACCTTGATGATATCACTGTTTTTTCAAAGAATGCAGCAGACCACCTCTCTCATTTGAGACAAGTCTTCCAAAGGTGCAGGAGATTTGGAGTGTCTTTGAATCCTAAGAAGTGTATCTTCCTAGCACATGAAGGAAAGCTCCTTGGCCATATTGTCTCCAAAGAAGGATTAGCAATTGATGCAGAGAGGGTTGAAGCCATAAGAGCACTACCATTTCCAAGCCACAAGAAGGCCCTTCAGAGTTTCTTGGGGAGAATAAACTTTGTTCGGAGGTTTGTCCCACATTTTGCAGCCCTTGTCAAACCTATCACCAAAATGTTAAAGAAAAGCATGGCTTTCAAGTGGACAGTAGAAGGCAAGGAGAGTTTTGAAGAAATCAAAGAAGCCATCTCTCAAGCACCAACTCTCATCAACCGGACTTCTCCAAGGATTTCATCCTCTATGCCTTTGGAGGTAATGATACTATTTCTGCCATTTTGGTACAGCAGAACAAGGACAACGATGAGCAGCCAATTGCTTTCTTCAGCCAAGAGCCTAGATGACTATGAGGTGAGGTATTCTTTTATTGAGAAGCATGTACTTGCAGTAATCAGAAGCTTGAAGAAATTCAAGCATTTAGTCTCAAACAACAAGGTCCAGTTGCTGGTCTCTCATGTTGGGGTTAAAGACTTCCTCCTCAACAAGGATTTGAATGAGAAAAGGGCAGGTTGGATCACTTGTGTCATGGAGTATGACATTGAGATCAAGGTCACCAAGCTGGTAAGAGGAAAAGGATTGTGTGAGCAGCTGATTGACAAGCAAAAGAAGTATGCAATGAAGAAGAGGCTATTTTGTGATTCAAGACAGCCATGAGCAAGTGGCACTCAAGAAGAAAATAATGTTGTCCCCACTCCTTGCTGGACCCAAGGTATAATACACTTCCTAAGCACAGGCCTATGCCCTCCAGAGATGAACAAGACCCAAAGAAGACACTTCAGATTGCAGGCTGTCCCATATGCCATTGTTGATGGAGTTTTGTTCAAGAAAGATGTGAATGGAGTGCTGTTGAGATGCATTAGCACAAATCAGATTCATAGGGTGTTGGAAGAGTTCCATGGTGGACCAGCTGGTGGTCATTTTGCACCAAGAGTGACAGCTCTAAAAATTATGAAGGCTGGTTATTATTGGCCCAAGATTTTCAATGATTGCTTTGCATGGATCAAGAGGTGTAAGAATTGTGCATTCTTCACAGGAAAGAGAGGACTTGCTGCCCTTCCATTGCATCCAATCTCAGTTGACCAGCCATTCATGCAATGGGGTTTGGACTTCATTGGAGTCATTAATCCCAATTCAAGCCAAGGGCACAAATGGATTTTGACAGCCACAGACTACTTCACCAAATGGACTGAAGCAGTAGCACTCAAAGAAGCAAATGAGTCTAGCATCTTAGACTTCTATGAGGGCATAGTAACCAGATTTGGCATACCTGCTACAATAATCTCAGATAATGCATTGGCATTCATTGGATCCAAGGTGACTGAGTGGGCTGTCAAGAACGGGATCTACCTAAGTACTTCATCAAACTATTACCCTCAAGGTAATGGCCAGCTGAAGTCTACAAACAAGAACTTGTTGAGGATCATTAGGAGAACTCTTGATGAGAATTAGAAGTCTTGGCATACCAAACTGAAATCAGCCTTATGGGCTGATAGGATAACTCCCAAGAGATCCACGGGTAACTCTCCATTCAGGCTTGTTTATGGAAGAGAGGCAATTTTTCCCATGTCTCTTGAGTTGCCAACATTGGAACTCATGAAGCAGTTAGAGTTGCTAGAGTTTGGGCCCATGGAGGTGAGATATGCAGAGTTGATGGAGCTCCAAGAGATCAGAGATCAGGCATCCCAAGCAATGGAGAAGGATCAAGCTTTGATCAAGAAGACCTTTGATAGGAAGGCCAAGAGTAGATCTTTCCAAGTTGGAGATCTAGTGTTAAAATGGGATGCGAGATAGAGAAAACCGGGAAGGCATTCAAAATTTGATGCCATTTGGAGTGGCCCATACATGGTCATGAAGTGCAAGAACAACAATGCTTTCCAATTGGCTTCATTGGATGGTGAAGAATTGCAGATTCTAGTCAATGGAATCTATCTCAAGCATTGCTTCTAAAGGGAAATTCTCCACCTTGTAAATATTAGCTTAGGTTTCCATTCCTTCAAGTGCTTGTGCACATTGTTTTTTGTAGGTTGTTTTGCTTTCCCTAAGTGCTTTGGCACAGCTTGTTGTTCCTGGGAATGTGTTGCATGCCTTGCTCCATTAGGTGATTTTCCATGTTCCTCTTTGCAACGTTCTAGTCAGTTGGGGTATTAAACAGAGAATCAAGTGACTCCATGCCCAATGGATTGCTTCAGGAAACTGGTAACTTCATCCAAGCAGTAGATGACCCCTCTGAGTCGCCAAAATTGTTATCCCAAATGTGCCCCCTGCTCATTTTGTGGCTAACTCCTTTACATCTTTCCTTCTCTTGTGCCTCAGTCAGAATATTTTGTTTTCTAGGAACTCAAAACCTTCTGGAAATGGCACCATTGGATAGAGCTCTTTCTCAGCTTTCTAGAAAGGTAAATTTTTCCTCCTAACTCCACGTATTTTTCAAGTTATGGCTCAGTGGAGTTTTGGTGGGAAATTTTTCCCTAGAAGGCCCGCAGCCAATCAGGAGCTGCCACGTGTCCAAGGGCGAAAAAACACCAAGCGACCCGAAGGAAAAAATGGTCAGGAAGGGCCCATGCCCAATCAAAATGTGCCATGTGGCACCTGGAGTGGAGCGTGGGGAAAATTTGAAAAATGTTCCAAAGACCAAACGGGTAAAAATTCAAACTTTTTGCCCGCCGATCCGATTTTGGCCTGTTTTTGCCCTAAAACTTCAAATCGCCATAACTTTCGATCCAGAGCTCAGATTTTTGTGTTCTTTATATCAATGGAAAGATGGTGAAATTATCTACAAGATTCCATGGTCAATTTTGAATTTTGGTTTAGTTTGGAGGGAGAAAATCAAAAAAACTTCTAGTACGCGCCCATGGACAGAACTGACGTTTCAACAACCAATTTTAATGCAAAATGGGTCGCATTCTTCTCCAGCATGGTCAAAAATGTCAGGGCATGGGTTTGTAAGGACCTCCATGCTATGTTTTTAATGCATTTTGGTCAATGGGAATGGCTCCCATTTTTTCACATTTTCTCTCTCCTGGGCTCGACCCATGCCTTTGTAAAAGCCAGATTTGGCTCATTTTTCAAAGGGTGGAACACTTTTTTTGCACAGCAAGCTTTTGTTTTCACCTTCAGCAAGTGATTTTTGCAAGGATCAGACCTTTTCAGGGATTGTAACAGTTTTCTACCTCTTTGGTGTTGGAATGCAAGGATTTTGATGTTGAAAATCACAATACAGGCTCTGTGAATGCTTTCAGTCCTTTGTATGTGTTGTTTGTTTCATTTCAAACCTTTGATTACAACTTATCAACCTATGCATGATGTTTTATGTTGCAATTTCTGATTTGTGTCTATTTGCATGAGCAAAAATGTTCACCACTCCTTTGGTGTATCACCCTTATTAGTTTAGTTTCAATTTTTGCATCTCTTATCCCTGTCTCCTTGCAATCTAGGATAAAATTAGGATCTGAACCTCTGCAGTTGTGCAAATAATAGATCTAATCAGAGGAGTTTGAGGAACCAGCCTCTAATCTGGAGATTCCTCACTCATTTTACAAGTCCCACACTTTGAGAGAGGTTTCAATGTTGTGTAATCACACTGGATGCCTAAAACATCAATTTAGAAACCTGATTTGCATCATCCGAGGGTGTGCTTTGTTGATTTGCAAAAATAGTTTTGGCATGCCCGGTGGGACCTTAGAGGTCTCATTTTATTGCAGCAAAGTTGATGTGCATCTGCTGCAATTTTCTTTCTTCAAAAGAGCTATAAATTACACATCGGCCACTCAAGGAGGAAGAATCAACTGGTTTTGGTGCGGGCCTGAAAACTCATGAGAAGAATCACTACAAGGTCAAGAGCTGGAGAAGAAGAGGCGTTGTTTGAATATCACGAGTTATCTCAAGAGTAAGGCAAAGTGGGAGGAGAATCCAAAGGTCTCCATCTCCACCAAATAGAACTCTCTCAACTCCTCCACCTAGTAGGCCTTTCATTCAATCAACAAGGGTTCTAAGGCCAATTAGAATGGCACAAAACAACCCCTATGTCAATTTTTCAGCAGCATGAGCCCACACTTGCTCTCAATGCACAAAATCCAATTCCAATTGCAGCCTTGAAGAACATTCCATACTTCACTGGAGAGAATCAGACTACTCCTGGTGATCATGTTAAAGACATTGCCAACCTTTGTGCAATTCATGAAATCAATGAGATGCAAGATTCTTTGTCAAATTCTTTGGCATCTTCATTCAAGGGGAAGGCTTTGCAATGGTTTAGAAGCCTTGCCTCAGGTTCTATTCAAAATTGGAACCAGCTATGTGTAGCACTTCATGAGCAATTTGGAGAGAAGGGAGACAACTTGTCTCTTTTGGAGCAGCTAACAACCATCAAGAGAGCTCCCAATGAGTAGCTGACTGATTTCAACTTCAGATTTCAAAGGACTTGGGAGAGAATTCCAGTGGCAGTCAGGCCAACAGTAGAAGGTGCTTTTCTTTACTATCTCAAAGCTCTAAATTTTGATATTTCTATGTTAATTCAGTCCATGGGAGGCACAACTATCCCCATTGCTTATAGCATTTCCATTAGAGCTGAAAATTGTTTGATCCAAGCTGGCAAACTAGCCCCTAGACCTCCCATGCCATTGTTTCCAAGTTTAGAGAGCCCAAACACTAATCAAGCACCTAATTTGGCTCCTTCTCCCACTCCTAGAAATCAGAATTCAAGTGAAGCTTCCACTTCATCTTCTAGTGCCTCAAATGAACTTCAAGAAGTCATGAAGCAATTGCAAAATTTAGGTAATGAGCTGGTTACTCTCAAGAGGCAACAAGCCCAAAGTTTTAGACCTTCCTTCCAGCCTCAAGCTCAGCCTAACAGGCAACCATATCAACCTCATAGACCACCCAATCTAGTTGTAAATCTAAATCAAGCAAGGCCTCCTGCCAACAGACCATTTCAGCCCTATAATCCAAATGCTATATCTACCTCTAAGGCATTGGTGCCAACACAAAACAACGTTGCTCAGGAGTATGATTGGTGTTTTCCATGCAATGAACCTCACAACCAATCTATGTGTTTCAACGGTGCCTTGAATCAAGCATTAATGGTGACAACTCTTTGGTGTGGAGGGTGAGAGCAGTCAAAGAAACAACCAACAACAAGAAACATTCCAGCAGCAAAGCAATCAGCTCCAAATGACACCACACTTGTGCTTTGGCGAGGCGAGCGAGAGGATTTTTGTGGCATAAATCAAACAGTCTCTCAAGGTGTTGCAGCCAACACAAGGTCAAAAAGAAGGAATTTGGGTGAAGAACAGCCATTAGCTCCAACCAATCCACAACCTTTTATGGCTCCACAAATGGTTGGCAAACAAAATCTAGTTGTAAATGCACAAGGGCAGCCAAGAACAACTCCTAGACCAACTCAAATACTAGATTGTTGCTGCCACATGCAAGGGATGAATATGCAAACCAAGGGACAACAAAGAGATCCTTCATCACCATTTAGTATCATTGATCAGATGAAGAAGACAAATGTAAATATATCAATGTGGGAATCCCTATCTATCCCAGGCTAGAGAGATTTGCTACAAGCTGCCATGAAGGACTGGCCAACTTGAATCAGCAAGTCCAAATGCAAGAGAAAGTGCTCACAAATGCTGCCCAGCCTGAAGGGAATCATGGAGGACAGCAAGGTAAAATGTTGAAGCCCCCTCCTTTTTATGTCTCATTAATCATTGGAAATTAGTTAGTGCACAATTGCATGATAGATTCTGGGGCAAGTAGCTCAGTGATGCCTAAACAAATAGTTGATCAGCTAGGGCTCAGTATGAAACCATATCCAAAGGAGTAGTGTAGTTGGATGGGACAGCAGTAACAATAGTTGGAGTGATTAGAAACTTGAGTCTTACCTTGCATGCATGTCCAAATGTTGTTGTTTTACAAGATGTATCAGTTATAGACCTTCCACCACTCTTTGCCCTATGCTTGTCAAGGGACTTCACAGCCAAGATTGGAGGATATTTGTCTGCTGATTGGTCACACATGCTATTCAGAACGAGGTATGGAACCAAAGCTACAATCAGGTCTGAACCTATTGCAAACTTCCACATTGAGCCCTACACTCCAAGTCAGATCAATGCCAATTGTTCAGCATTTGATCAAGAAGATCACCCAAGCACTGATGAAGCTGACACCAAGGTTGGAAGCATCTCGGATCTAACTCTTGATGAATGGGCAAACAAGGTACATGCTTTTGATCCTTATCAAGAAGTAGAAGAATCTGAGCTAGGGGTCTATTGCATACATGAAGAAGATCAGCCCATTCCTAGCATCACCAAGCCAAACCATAAGGATGACAATGAGGTATGGCAGCTATTTTTGATGGATCAAGGAGTAGACAAGGTGCAGGAGGTGGAGCCATGCTTGTTTCACCTCAAGGAGTAAAGTACTATTCAACTTTTAGATTTCAGTTTGCATGCTCCAATAACACTGCTGAATATGAAGCCTTGGTGCAAGGGATGCATTGGGCAATAAAGAGAGGAATAAAGAACTTGCAAGTCTTTGGTGACAGTGAATTGATTGTAAATCAGGTCAAGGGACAGCATGCTACCAAGAATGATCTACTTAAGTGCTACAAGAACAGGGTGTGGGACCTCATTGAGGATTTTGAGGGTTTTGGCATCAAATCCATTCCTAGGAAAGAGAACCAAGCTGCTGACAGGCTTGCAGCAGTAGGGGCAGCCTTTGACATTGTGGAAAGCATTCAACAAGACAAGGTATAGCCAAACATCCACGTGATTATGAGGCCTTTAGTGCCGGATAACAATGTAAGTTAGCAAGTGTTTGAGAATGACCAGCAAATCATCCATTTCTTATAAGAAGAAGAAGCTGAGTTCTCGGCTAAAAATTAGAAAAATTGGAACAGCAAGTATGGTGACCAAGTGGTACAGTTGAGAACTAACAAGCTGCCCAAGGGACTTATCACTTTGGAGTCCATTTTCAATCCCAATGATCATTTAGGAAAGAGAAAGCAAACATTCGGAAGTCAAGAGAGAAGATTCAAGTATCCATCTTGGTGGAAGAGAACAAACCATTGCAAATTGGAAAGATGACAACTGAACAAGAAAGGTACGAGTTCATACAGTTTGTGTCAAGAGTTTTGATGATGTGTTTGCTTGGAGCTATGAAGACTTGAAAGGTTTCAATCCCAACTTAGCTCAAGCATACCATTGAATTGGATCCAAATACTAAGCCATCGAGGGTAGAAACAAAGACCAGTCAATCCACACATGGAGCCTCTCATGAGGAAAGAATTGAACAAGCTGATTGAGTCAAGGATCATATTCCCAATCAAGCATTCTAGTTGGGTTGCCAACTTGGTTCGATCGAGAAAGAAGAGTGGAGAGATCAGATTGTGTGTTGACTTAGAGACTTGAATAGAGCATCTCTCAAGGACCATTACCCACTCCCTTCCATGGAGCAAATCTTGCAAGTTGTGGCTGGCTCGAGAGATTTTCACTACTTGATGGCTACTCGGGCTACTGATCAGATTATGGTGAAGGAAGAAGACCAGTTCAAGACAGCCTTCACAACTAAATGGGGAACTTATGCATATAGGAAAATGCCATTTGGGTTGTCCAACGCTGGTGCTACCTTCCAAAGAGCAATGGACATGGCGTTCAAAGGTTTGATTAACAATGTGGTGCTGATATACCTTGATGATATCACTATTTTTTCAAAGAATGCAGCAGACCACCTCTCTCATTTGAGACAAGTCTTCCAAAGGTGCAGGAGATTTGGAGTGTCTTTGAATCCTAAGAAGTGTATCTTCCTAGCACATGAAGGAAAGCTCCTTGGCCATATTGTCTCCAAAGAAGGATTAGCAATTGATTCGAGAGAGGTTGAAGCCATAAGAGCACTACCATTTCCAAGCCACAAGAAGGCCCTTCAGAGTTTCTTGGGGAGAATAAACTTTGTTCGGAGGTTTGTCCCAGATTTTGCAGCCCTTGTCAAACCTATCACCAAAATGTTAAAGAAAAGCATGGCTTTCAAGTGGACAACAGAAGGCAAGGAGAGTTTTGAAGCAATCAAAGAAGCCATCTCTCAAGCACCAACTCTCATCAACCCGGACTTCTCAAGGATTTCATCCTTTATGCCTTTGGAGGTAATGATACTATTTCGCCATTTTGGTACAGAGAACAAGGACAACGATGAGAAGCCAATTGCTTTCTTCAGCCCAGAGCCTAGATGACTATGAGGTGAGGTATTCTTTTATTGAGAAGCATGTACTTGCGAAGTAATCGAAGCTTGAAGAAATTCAAGCATTTAGTCTCAAACAACAAGGTCTAGTTGCTGGTCTCTCATCTTGGGGTTAAAGACTTCCTCCTCAACAAGGATTTGAATGAGAAAAGGGCAGGTTGGATCACTCGTGTCATGAGTATGACATTGAGATCAAGGTCACCAAGCTGGTAAGAGGAAAAGGATTGTGTGAGTAGCTGATTTTGGGGAAGCAAAAAAGTATGCAATAAAGAAGAGGCTGTTTTGACAGTTCAAGACAGCCATGTGCAAGTAGCACTCAAGAAGAAAATAATGTTGTCCCCACTCCTTGCTGGACCCAAGGTATAATGCACTTCCTAAGCAAGGCCTATGCCCTCCGAGAGATGAACAAGACCCAAAGAAGACACTTCAGATTGCAGGCTGTCCCATATGCCATAGTAGATGGAGTTTTGTTCAAGAAAGATGTGAATGGAGTGTTGTTGAGATGCATTAGCACAAATCAGATTCATAGGGTGTTGGAAGAGTTCCATGGTGGACCAGCTGGTGGTCATTTTGCACCAAGAGTGACTCTAAAAATCATGAAGGCTGGTTATTATTGGCCCAAGATTTTTAGTGATTGCTTTGTGTGGATCAAAAGGTGCAAGAATTGTGCATTCTTCACAGGTAAAGAGAGGCTTGCTACCCTTCCATTGCATCCAATCTCAGTTGACCAGCCATTCATGCAATGGGGTTTGGACTTCATTGGAGTCATTAATCCCAATTCAAGCCAAGGGCACAAATGGATTTTGACAGCCACAAACTACTTCACCAAATGGACTGAAGCAGTAGCACTCAAAGAAGTAAATGAGTCTAGCATCTTAGACTTCTATGAGGGCATAGTAACCAGATTTGGCATACCTGCTACAATAATCTCAGATAATGCATTGGCATTCATTGGATCCAAGGTGACTAAGTGGGTTGTCAAGAACGGGATCTACCTAAGTACTTCATCAAACTATTACCCTCATGGTAATGGCAGGCTGAGTCTACAAACAAGAACTTGTTGAGGATCATTAGGAGAAATCTTGATGAGAATTAGAAGTCTTGGCATACCAAACTGAAATCAGCCTTATGGGCTGATAGGATAACTCCCAAGAGATCCACGGGTAACTCTCCATTCAGGCTTGTTTATGGAAGAGAGGCAATTTTGCCCATGTCTCTTGAGTTGCCAACATTGGAACTCATGAAGCGATTAGAGTTCTAGAGTTTGGGCCCATGGAGGTGAGATATGCGAGTTGATGGAGCTCAAGAGATCGGAGATCAGGCATCCCAAGCAATGGAGAAGGATCAAGCTTTGATCAAGAAGACCTTTGATAGGAAGGCTAAGAGTAGATCTTTCCAAGTTGGAGATCTAGTGTTAAAATGGGATGTAGATAGAGCAAAACCGGGAAGGCATTCAAAATTTGATGCCATTTGGAGTGGCCCATACATGGTCATGAAGTGCAAGAACAACAATGCTTTCCAATTGGCTTCATTGGATGGTGAAGAACTGCAGATTCTAGTCAATGGAATCTATCTCAAGCATTGCTTCTAATGGAAATTCTCCACCTTGTAAATATTAGCTTAGGTTTCCATTCCTTCAAGTGCTTGTGCACATTGTTTTGCTGTAGGTTATTTTGCTTTCCCTAAGTGCTTTGGCACAGCTTGCTGTTCCTGGGAATGTGTTGCAGGCCTTGCTCCATCAGGTGATTTTCCATGTTCCTCTTTGCAATGTTCTAGTCAGTTGGGGTATTAAACAGAGAATCAAGTGACTCCATGCCCAATGGATTGCTTCAGGAAACTGGTAACTTCATCTAGTAGGTAGATGACCCCTCTGAGTCACCAAAATTGTTATCCCAAATGTGCCCCCTACTCATTTTGTGGCTAACTCCTTTACATCTTTCCTTCTCTTGTGCCTCAGTTAGAATATTTTGTTTTCCAAGAACTCAAAACCTTCTGGAAATGGCACCATTGGATAGAGCTCTTTCTCAGCTTTCTAGAAAGGTAAATTTTTCCTCCTAACTCCGCGTATTTTTCAAGTTATGGATCAGTGGAGTTTTGGTGGGAAATTTTTCCCTAGAAGGCCCGTAGCCAATCGGGGAGCTGCCACGTGTCCAAGGCCGAAAAAACACCAAGCGACCCGAAGGAAAAAATGGTCAGGAAGGGCCCGCACCCAATCAAAACATGCCATGTGGCACCTGGAGTGGTGGAGCATGGGGAAAATTTGAAAAATGTTCCAAAGACCAAACGGGTAAAAATTCAAACTTTTTGCCTGCCGATCCGATTTTGGCCTGTTTTTGCCCTAAAACTTCAAATCACCATAATTTTCGATCCAGAGCTCGATTTTTGTGTTATTTATATCAATGGAAAGTTGGTGAAATTATCTACAAGATTCCATGGTCAATTTTGAATTTTGGTTTAGTTTGGAGGGAGAAAATAAAAAAATGCTTCTGGTACACGCCCATGGATAGAACTGACGTTTCAACAACCAATTTTAATGCAAAATGGGTCACATTCTTCTCCAGCATGGTCAAAAATGTCAGGGCATGGGTTTGTAAGGACCTCCATGCTATTTTTAATGCATTTTGGTCAATGGGGAATGGCTCCCATGTTTTTTCATGTTTTCTCTCTCCTAGGCTCGACCCATGCACTGTAAAAGCCAAATTTGGCTCATTTTTCAAAGGTGGAACACTTTTTGCACAACAAGCTTCTGTTTTCACCTTCAACAAGTGATTTTTGCAAGGATCAGACCTTTTCAAGGATTGTAACAGTTTTCTACCTCTTTGGTGTTGGAATGCAAGGATTTTGATGTTGAAAATCACAATACAGGCTCTGTGAATGCTTTCAGTCCTTTGTATGTGTTGTTTGTTTCATTTCAAACCTTTGATTATAGCTTATCAACTTTGTGCATGATGTTTTATGTTGCAATTTCTGATTTATGTCTATTTGCATGAGCAAAAATTTTCACCACTCCTTTGGTGTATCACCCTTATTAGTTTAGTTTCAATTTTGCATCTCTTATCCTTGTCTCCTTGCAATCTAGGATAAAATTAGGATCGAACCTCTGCGGTTGTGCAAATAATAGATATAATCAGAGGAGTTTGAGGAACCAACCTCTAATATGGAGATTCCTCTCTCATTTTACAAGTCCCACAATTGGAGAGAGGTTTCAATGTTGTGTAATCACACCTTTGGATGCCTAAAACATCAATTTAGAAACCTGATTATCAATTTTTCAAAAACATCTACCCTTCCTTCTTCTACCTCATTTACCTCAATAGTTTGTAAGTTGCTCTCAGCCATAAGCTTAGCCAAGCCCAAACCTCTCACCAACTTCGTGGTTTGGATATCCATGTCATATTCCTACAACTTTTTCACCCATCTCGCATCTTTTTCTTGAGACTTCCATCTCTGATAAGATGTCTTTCACCATAGTGTGGGGAACATAAGCAATAATTTTAGAGCTCAAAATGTAAGGCCTGAAAACCTTTGTTGCTTTTACCAAGGCAAATGTTTGTTTCTCCATAATAGTGTATTTTAGCTTAACCCCTGTAATTCCTTACTAAAAAAGGAAATTGGCCTCTCAACCCCTTCATCATCTTTCTGCAACAAGACAGATGCAATAGTTTTCTCTGAAGAAAAATAGAATAGTTGGAAAGTCTTCTTATAATCTGGAGCTATTAAAACAATGGCATGCTTTAATGCCTCCTTGATCCCATTGAAAGCTTGAATGACATCCTCCTCCCATTTGATGGCCCGATCCTTCTTTAGCATGCCAGTGATTGGATGGTTAACTCAACAAAGTTTGATATGAATCTCCTGATAAAGTTTATTTACACAATGAAGGACTGAATCCCCTTGTTGGTTCTTAGAATTGGGACCTTGTTGATGACCTCTACCCTTTCTGAATCAATCATTACCCCTTTTTGTGACACAATGTGACCAAGTAATTTTACCTTCGTACTCAAAAATGGCACTTCTTTGGATTGAATGAAATGCCATATTATCTACATCTTATCAGCATTTTCTCCAAGTGTTGCAAATGATCACCTCCTTTCGGAGAACATAGTTACATCATCTTGGTAGACAACAATAAAATCATTGATGTAACCAGCAAAAGAAACATCCATTTCTCTTTGAAATTTTGCTCCAAAGCATTCATCAGTCAAAGGGCATCCTGACATATACATATGTTCCCCAAGGGGTGGTAAAGGTTGTCTTAATTCTTTCTGATTCCTTTACAACAACTTGGTTATAACAGAGAAGCCATCCAGGGTAGATAGTAGCTCAGAACCGGTCACTAACTACAACATGTTTTCCATGTTTGGTAAAGGATAATTATCCTTCATTGATGCTTTGTTCAGATTTCTGAAGTCCACACATAGCCTGATGTCACCATTCTTCTTTCTAACTGGTACTAGGTTTGCAACCCAAGAAGAATACCTTGTAGGCTGAATAATCCCTCCATCCCTCAGTTTCTTCAGTTCCTCTTGAATTTTAAGAGATAGGAGTGGATTGATTGGCCTCTATTTCTACCTAAATGGTTTTGCATTAGATTCCAAGGGAATCTCATGTTGAAACAAATCCTCTCTATATGCCTTTAGTTCAGAATAAATCCAAGCCATGAAATCTTGATATTTTTTAGCAATTGGACATAAGACTGTTTTTACTCCTTACTGAGATTGCTTCCCAACAAGATCTTCCTTGGTTTATTCTTTGTGCCAAGGTCATGCTCCTCAACATCCCTTGAGGATGCTATGCATTTGTTAATAATGCGATCAACATTATCAAATTTGGATTCTAGAGTGACCAACCCTCTAGGAATGGTATTAGTCTTAAGTTGGATGATGCCTTTGCTAAACAAAGTTTCTTTACCCTTTGCTACACACACCATTGGCTCGTAATCAATACTTTGATTAGTAAAATCCCCTTTGTTTTGCAAAAATATTCTAACCTAAGAATCATCATCAAAAACTTCAGTGTTTAATGTTGTCAGGTACATATGGCCTAGTTAACACCTCAACATCATATTCACAATATGGGGATACTGTACAAATATCAAACTAAGATCCCAATACTACAAGTTTGTCTACCAAATCATTGAAATTCCTATCATGATGCACAATATTGAATGAATCAAACATCTCAATGAGATCCCAAATTGCATGCTTGTATTGTTTCATTCACTAATTTTTGTGGCATAAAATTTTCTAACTTGCTTTACAATTAATTTTGAATCTCCTTTGACAATGATGTCTTTAACACCATATTTCCAAGCAATCCTCAGACCTAACAATAATGCCTCATACTCAAAAATGTTGTTAGTGCACTCAAATTTAGTTTGAAGGAAAAGACAAACTATTCTTGTCCTGGAGAGATCAGAACAACACCAACACCATTTCCAAACTTGGAGCAAGCTCCATAAAACAATAAAGTCCAAAGAGATCCTGCCTGTTCAAGACATTTGCATTATTCAATCTTGTGCTCTTTTCCATTAGCAAATCCTACAAAGTTATCAACATCAACACTTGTGTACAATACTTCATAAGATGCATTATTGGGATCTTCAATAAGGTGTAACATCTTCTTTTCTCCATACAACCTGAAAAGGCTGCCCTCAATTGGGATGCTAGCATAGGACATGTCCATTTGAACACTCCCACCAACACTTACAACCCATTTTCTATATAAAAACATACCCCACTTGGCTGGCCAATCAACAATAAAAACATCAAGCATCAGGTTTTTACCTAGGTAAGCTACAAGTTGCACCACCAAACCTTTCACACATCCCACCACTAGTACTTCTCTAGAGTCCATAACAGTACACTTAACATATGCTATTGTTACTTTGATATCCATCTCATTCATGACTTCAGAGGCATAACATTGCATGATGCCCCTGAGTCAAACATATAGTTGTGTAGCAATTTGTCTTTAATGATCAGAGTGGTGAAGAATGGATCCACATTTAGTTGAGACTCCACCAAGGATGTACCCAAATAAACCTCAAGTGGTTCACCTAGTTCCTCCAACACTAGTGGTGTCTCTAACTCTTTAATGACTGGTGGAGTCTCCACAATGTTTATATTTCTACCTAGGGCAGTCTTCTCCTCTTTCAGCCCTAAATACTCAAAAGCCCTTTTCTTGTGCTCAAGAATCCTAAACAAATCAACTATTGAAACTAAGATCTTGATCTGACTCAAGACTTGGGTAATATCATAGGGGAAAAACTTTGGCAAGGAAGCATTGGAAGGAAGGTTGACACACTCATTAGATGGCATAATATTTTTGATAGCTTGGGCATGAGGAGGGGTATGAGTTTTGTTTGGGACAGCAAGACCCTTAGCAGATGCATCTTTCTTAGGAGCCTCTTTAGGAATATTTGAAAGCAATGGAGTTTTTGGCTTTGCTTGAGGCCCTATCCCTTTGACAACCCTACTTCTTATGTTATACTCCTCTTGGGAAACAACAACACTCATCAAAAACTATTTTTCCTCCTCAGATGGGATTCCTCCATCATACTTCTTTATCATTAAAGATCTTAAATATTCAAATTCATTATTGGGAAATTCAAAATCTTGTACAATATCTACTTATAAAGTATGAGAGGGAGAAAGAATAGGTACCTAATGGATGTAATCCCAAAAATCAGTAGTAGTTCTAGCACTTATTACCTCAGTTGAAGTTTCCCCTTATTGTGAGCTCATGGAGCAACCCATCATGCAAACATCATCATCATTATCATCATCAAATTCTTCTTATTCTTTCTGATCTTCCTCACATGGAGCATGGGGCATGAAACATCTATCACACCAATCAATGACATATGTCTCCTCCTCCACAACAACAACTCTAGAAGCTAAAGGATCGGGTACCATTCTATTTTCCCTAGCTTGGGACTTTTTATTTCCAAATCCAATAGGTCCCTTACCTCTGTCCTCAGATCTCTAATCATTTTTATGATGATTTGTAAACCTGTCTTGGCTTTGTTTCTTGTGCTGACCTTGTGAACTCTGCCCAATTCCTTTTTCTACCCGGGATAATTTGTATGATATTTCTTTAATAGCCCTTGCCAAAGTTTTCACAACTTCCTCCAAATCAGTAGCCTTACTTGTTTAAGGCTTTTCTAGGTTAATTAGTTTTACACCCTCCATTTTTGGAGGCTTTCCAATTGCCTTGATGTTATTCTCAATTTGCGAGCCATGGTGAAGGCCTGCCTCAAATTAGTAGGTTTTTGTCCCTCAAGTAGTAAGTAGATTTTTTATCAAATGCATCTGAATATTTGATCAAACATGATTCATCACATGGCCTTAAGTTAACAGGAAATCTCCTCAAGGTCTTGTTAAACCTTGTGTTGAAATCATGTATTGAATCATTAGGATTCTTCTTAATGTTTTCAAATTCTGATAGAAGAAACCTAGGGTCAATTGTATCACCATACTACAATCTAAATGCATTGTTCATCTCTATCCAAGAATCAATGGAATTATCTGGCAAAGCTTTATACCAGTCCCTTGCATCCTCTTCCAAAGTATGGTTAAACAATTTGATATATACATATTTATATTCAATCTCAAAGTCTTCCATCATATTGATAAAAAGCTTTAAATGTTGATCACTAGTTATAACGTTGTTTCCTTGGAACTTTGGTAATCTATTTCTCACATCTGGGAGGGCGCATTTGGATAACTAGCCATCCCTATAAAATTTATAGGACCAAAGGTGTTTACAAAAAAATGGAGGTCTAGGTAGGGGTTGGGCCATGTTCTTTTGAGAAGGTGACCTTGGAGGAGAAACAAATTGATAAGAGGTAGGGGTCTTTGAAACAAATGAGTATAAATTTCAAAATGGATATCCCCTAAAGGCCTTATTTCTTGGAAATCCCTATCAACTTTTGAAAAGACAAGGGATGAATGAGAAGAAAAAATTTCAAATTCAAATGAAGGCCCCTCTCCAGTTGGAGAATTCGATTCCATAAAGAGGCTACACGATTGAAGCACTTGAATGGCAATCTTCAATGATAGGGTGATCACTTTCATAAATGGAGATCCCTTTTCTTGTCTGCTAATCTCCAACAACTCTCCAGTATTTTCTTCCTTCTGACTTTGTTTTTCCTAGCTCTGGAAATAATATCCTAGTAGGATCCCTAGAAAAGAAAGATCTTCTTCCTTCCGACTTTGCAAAGATTAGTAACAAATCTCACTTGGAGGAGGTTAAGACAATTTGGTACTTATCAAGAATCAGATCAACAGGATTCGCCACTAAGGATTTCCACCTTAGTTGTGAAAACTCACTAATATAATCATCAAATGTCTACCAATACTAGAAGCGGAAATGAAATGATCGACTTTTCTTTACCAGCATTTATAAATGAAAGCTAGTGCACTAGGGTAGAAACTAAAATAATTGCACCATGACACAAACACTTACTGAACTTTGAATACTTCTTACAGGCCCAAACACAAGATGATGTTCGAAAAAATGTATTAGCACTTAGAGCATATAAGAAGTGTTTACTGGGTGAGTATGAAGCTGTAACTACTATGTCCCTGGTAACCATGCCAATCAGTGTAATGGTACCCAAATTGATTATCCCTCGAAGCCGAGCAACATCACAGGTTTGGCAGGAAGCTTAGAGACAAGAAGAGCATGTTATGTGTCATTTTATAGCTAGGGATGAAATACAACTTGCTCTTTGTCACTCAGATGTGGAGAAATGCGTAGCACCCTCAAGAGGATTTGACCTATCCTCACTATTTTATGGTTGTGCCTTTCAACTAGGATGAGAGGACCTTTTTTATAGCCACTATTTATGGAGGAGATGGAGATATCCTTCCTTGTAATGTAATTAAGAATATCCTATAGAAAATATGATCAATGCAACAAAACCTAACTCTTATGAGTTTTCACTCTAGATAATGGAGATATTTTCTAAGCAAGGTTTAGGCCACTAAAGACAATAAAAACTTGATTGTTTCTACACGTTTTAGTAGTAGAAATTATGCATTTGTATATACACACAGACAAATAGGGGTAGTATGGGTATGATTGGTTGTTTTTAAATGAATTTTTGTGGGCGTTGAGGTAGAGATGAACTTGATTCACTAGATCCTTGAGAAATTTTACAAAAATGGAGAGTTTGAACAACATAATGCTTCAGGATAGCTAGGATGTTCCTTTAACCAAAATATGTGCTTCAATGGAGGCCCAAATCAACACTTTTCACACAAACTTCAAGGATCCAAAATAAAGGCTAAAATTGGAAAACTTAACTAAACATTATCAACCTCTGTTTCATCACGCCTAAGATACCCTCAAAGGCTAGCAAAAATATTATAGTCATGCTAGGAGTCTTGTGTGGTAAGGAAAGAAAAAAATTAGGTCAAATCTGATATTCAAATTACATCTTTAACGGTGAAAGAAATTTTTAGACCTTCCCCACCAAACCAAGATACCAAATCAATGTTCCTATTCATTTGGCGTGTAGGAAACTCCAAGAAATGATAAAAAAACACAAAAATTCACAGCCCTAGGAGCTTTGAAGTAGAAATGGTAGAAAATCAAATACAAATGCACAACTGTCATTGATCTCTCTTTTGAATTTGGACAGTCCACGTGGGAGATCTGCGTTAATATGGGCC
Source organism: Taxus wallichiana var. yunnanensis (assembly GCA_018340775.1). Classification (NCBI taxonomy): domain Eukaryota; kingdom Viridiplantae; phylum Streptophyta; class Pinopsida; order Cupressales; family Taxaceae; genus Taxus; species Taxus wallichiana. The sequence goes on from CM031239.1 coordinate 625,455,920, forward strand.
TGGGGGTTTCTTTTTACTTTTTACACCTTCTAGAAAAATGTAAAAATTCTCAATTTTCTCTCCCCCCCTGCCTTTGAAAAATGGGCTTAACACGTGTCCTAATGTATTCCAAAAGAACCGCGGCTACATTCTCGCTATTTCATCTCTTTTTGGAAAAAGAAAATTTTCCAAATTTTCCCCATAGCTCCACCCTTCTACTTTTAGTTTCTGATGTGGGTCCCAGTGGAACCATACTTCCTTTTTACACTTTTAACCCCTTTCTCCACAAAAGGAAATTTTTCCAAATTTCCCCAAAAGTCCACTCCTCTGCCATTAACTGGAGCAAATGTTGACTATTCTCTGTCGGGTTTGTGGGTCACTTTGATGATTTTAATATTTTAAAAACAAGGGGAAAAAAATCCATGTTGCTCCTGATGGCCCACCTCCCTGCCACTTGACTTTTCAAACTACCACGCATCTCAATGGCGCATCTTGAGATGGTCCCCAAAAGTAGAGACCCTGAATGAGTGCAGGGTCATCACGTGTCCTAGTCCAGTAGAGTTTTCTAAAAAGCTTGAGAGTTCAGTGGAAGGCACCATGTTTCCAAGGTCTGAGATAGTCTTCATCGGTTTTGAAAAGTCCAGGCAAAGGGGAGAGTGAGCGGAAGCCTCCAAGTGTCCTCTTGGCGCTTCTTCAAAATAAGACCCAAAGTCTGGTCACCAAACATGCACCATCACTCCATGCGTCTCATCCCCTTTTAGGAAGTTCTTGAAAAGTCTAAGGAAGGGAGACCAGCGAAAACCTCCACGTTTCTTCTGGTGCAACTTCAAGGGCAAATAAAAGATGAGTCTTCAAAAAGCGTCATTCCTCCACGTGGGAAAGTTTCGGGTCAAAATGATCTACAAAGTTTTAGATTACCCATTTGAGATGCATCTAATAAAAAGGGCCATGTTTCTACATATTTTTTAAAGATGTAAATTTGAATGGGAAAACACACCGTCAAAAAGTAAAAATGTAGGAAAACAACCGCTTGATCCCTGGAGATGAAATTTTCTGAAGGGAAGAGAATTTAGAAATGTTACGGGGTTAAAACACACTCCCTGAGTTACATCCATTCATGTTCTTCAAGTATTTAGGACATAAACAATGGACACATCAATTCTTGATCGTGTAAAATGGAAAGAACAGGAAAACTTGAGTTTTTACACCTAATTTATAGGATTTTTAAGATGAATAGAGAAACAAGGACACAACTATGGATCCATAAGTGATTCTCAGCCCAAGAAAGGATTGATTACGAAACAAAATGGAAATAGAGTCTTTTCAAGCATGACATGGGGAATAAAATGTGACAAGGGGTCAGGCGAGAGATTTCAAAAGCAAATGGGGTGAGACAAATCGAGCACCTACAGATTATGGGCTTCTAAAAGTTCTTTGTGTTTTTCTTCGACAAGAGAAATCCTATCCACGTGCCCGAGTGTCTCATTCTTCATTTCCTTTAGGACCTCATTATCCTCTTCAATATTCCTTATTCTAATAATTGAATTTGGCATTGTGCACATATTTAGAGCTTGATTCACCTTCTTAAGTTCATCCTTTAAGGCCTGCAACAATGACTCATAACTTGTAACTTTTCTTGCAATCGCAACCTTTTCCTTTTTTACCTCCTCGACACTATCATTTGGTGTTGGCATATGCACGGGCCATTCATCGAATACCAAATTTACCAAAGTGTGAAGGTAATGTATCACAGAAGGAAATTTTTATGGAGCTTTTGATTCCAGGTGTGGCTATACCTTCAAAATGGCATCTCTAATTTCCCCTTCCATACTCACCAATGCTTTCACCTTTACTTCAGCCCTTTCCTTCTATGTTATCTCTTTATCCTTATCCTTATCTTTGTCTCTTTATCCTTATCCTTATTATAATCCATAAATTCCCTAAGGGTTTTTGCTTTGTCTATGTTCCAACGTGTAACCTCTGCAGATACCTTCATGAAATCATTACTCACCCGATCATTTCACATGATAGTAGGATTAACATTCATGTGTTGGACATGGGGAGCTTTCTTCATCATATGTGAAACACATGACTCCTCACACATGTCAAAATTAGGCTCATCCATATGAGTCTTGTAGTCATTTTACACCCAAAAAGAACAAGGGAATCCCATGCATGCCGGCCTATCACCCAGCGGGCGCTAGGCGCTCACATGAGGCACGTGTAGGCATCAAGTTTCTCTTTTATGTGAGTTAAGTGGGAAACATCATCTATGATAGGAACTTTAAAAAGAGTGAGTGGAAACGAGACATACATTTATCATAGAACTCAGAATGAATTCTAGACAAATGCAGTCATCCCAGACCGAATGGTACTTAACAGATTATAGATAGGAACCAAAATAGAAAGGAAATGCATAAGGATTTATATTTATTCCATAAACATTCATGAATTAGAATTGTAAGCTATAAATATGGACCAAAATCATTAATAATCATATTCAATCAAGTTTGGTAACCTCATTACATTCATTAGATCCATTACAGACTACCACAGTTGTGTAGACCAAAGTCATACATCATAGCTAGATTTATACCCATCAGTTCTCAAGAGAAAATTTACAATCCCAACCCCTTATTACATCCTTTTCCTATAGATCTCTACCCAACCCTACAGAGTTCCTTGTAGTATATCTGTAGAGTTCTTTCTCTACCAATCTATATCTAGTTATCCACACACCTTCTCCTCTGTGGGCACTTGTATATATAGGCCTCTTGAATTGCCAAATTGCCTTTTTGTGGCTTCAGATCCATCACCAAGTGTCAAATGTGGTCCTCCATGGGGGCATGCTCCTTTAGGCCCAAGCTCTCCACTCCTTGCAATGATGGTCTTCTGGAAACTTCCATCGCAGGGTATATTCCTTCTTAAGCCAACCTGTCACCAGGTTGACACCTTATCCATTCTACATGCGCAGTTGGGTCACAATTTTCTTGTGTTCTGCCTAATGTGTCAAATATGGATAAGTCTTGAAACCTTTTTTCTACCTTTCATGCATGCCACTTGTTCTATTAAACCCTCCTAGAACCATGTCCTGTGTGCTTTATCCTTACGCACCCTTTCTTAACTAGGCCTTGCGCACCCACGTGCCTTCTTGTACTTAGCCAATAAATTAGGGTCCCAACATCACCCCACACTACGCCTGTTCTCCATCCATGGGAACATGTCCTCAAAGAATAAAGAAAGAGTGAAAATAATGATGGAAATGAAGAATATGGGAAGAATGAAATAATAGGGGAAACTCCAACGACTCTTTGTTGCGAGAGGATAGGGAAGTTTTTCCTTAAGTCTACTTCCAATTTATCCCAAGTATCCACTTCGTTCTTAGCTTGTTGACAAAGGTTTCTAACTAGGGCACTCACTTCATCAAAATCCAACTCCTCTCCCTTGGTACTCATAGTTTTGACAACCTCATCTAACTGTTTTCCCATATCCTCAAGTGCGTCCATCTGATGGGTGATCTGTGGATATAATTATTTAATTCGGTTTTTAATCAAGCCTCGCAAGGTCTTGATAGCCTCTGATTTCTTCTCTACTTCGGCCAAAATTTTATCCCTCTCATCCCTATTCCCCTTGTTCTTTTCCTAAAATTCTTTGAGCTCTACCTCATAAGTGGTGACTAGGATACTTTCCACTCTATCTCTATCTACACAGTTGTCATAGGTAGCTCCTGCTACCAACACATCGGCCCTTATATTGGTGAGGATATTTTTGTATTGAGAAAAAATTTCCACCACCTTCATTCTATCCTCCTTTTTCTGGCATGCCAATGCCTCTTTTGTAGACTCTAGTGCCAAAGGTTGCCTCTCCATGGTGAGGATGTGAGTTAGATCTTCTAGGCACTGCAGGCTTGATTCATATTTCTAGGTGGTTGGAGTCAAGTCTGGATGCTTCAAGATAATAGCACTTGTGATCATCTCCACCTTCTTGGATACTTCACGTACCCTTGCCTTTTCTTCCTTTAACTCCTGCCTTAGTTGAGTGTTGACTAATTCTTCATGTTTTAACTCCTTAGTTCTTTCTAGGAGCTCTTCATCCTTCTTCTCCAGCTCTACCTCTAGAACCTTCACTCTTTCATTCCTCCCAAAGATTCTGGCTTCAATTTTGACTGAGACTTTATTGATGCGTTACGAGACTTTCTCATCAAATAAATGTTGAGTGTTCACCAAGGGGTTGGTTCCTTTAGACTCCGAAACTTCCATCAATTCCCCTTAGCTTACTTCAAATTCAGGCTCGTCGAGGTGGGACTCAAATTCCCATGAAAGCATTTTCCTTGTCCATGGGTAGTAACCTTCTGCATCAAATGATGTCATGGCCAAGAGTTTTTGCTGGAACAATGCTTTGGAAACACACGCACAACACCTTGTTTGGATCATCAATATAGTCCATTCTTGGTCTCTAGATCTCCATGTATCTTCCTCATGTGTGCATGCCCTTAGGAATACATATCGTCAAATTGGGGCCTCCTCTTGTGCTACCATGATATTTTCCCACACTTTCTTCTTTATCTTCATTCATTACTAATTCAGTGCTACACTCCAACTCTTGTACTACCAAGGCTTCAATGATTTTCACCACTTATTTTTCTACCACCTCATTTATCTGCTCTGTGTGAGGCTTGGAGTCTGATTTTTCATACTCACTTCTTTGATTTCTCCCTTATTTTGGGCACCTTCCTCCTCCTGGCTGCCCTTCCTCCACACAAAGAGATAGTCATTTTTCTCTTCCTCGCCTTCTTCCTCCGAATCATGCACCTCAAACACTAGTGGTCCTAGGCTTCTTTAGGTTCATCTTCTTTGTCATCATCCCTCTCACCTCTGTAGGCCTCCAAGCTCTTTGTGTCCTCCGAATCGGCCTCCTCCATCACCTTCTACTTCTTCCTAACTAGGGATTCTAGTATAGGAGATTCTTCTCTTTCTTCTTCCTTCTCTGGTGATTTCTCTTTTGTGATAGGCTTTTCTTGTTCTAGTGCTTCCTCTCGACTGGGGACCTCTTCCTGTGTGTGTAAGTACTAGTTCTAGTGCTTTTCCTGGGGCACCCACCATTGGTGTATCTTGGACACTTGGTGCCTTTTTCCCTTGCACCTCTTCTTTTCCTTTCTTTTTCGGTGTGGGATTCCTTCTTCCCATGGGATATTCAAGAATGGAGACATCACATTCTAGGTATGCACCCTTCTCAAAATTTGGTCTTATGCGTAGATATACCCTCACCGTGGTTCTTCCTACTATTGGAAAAGTCAGGGGATTTATCATTTGAACTTTGTGGGAGACATACCTCTCCACATACGCGCACTTATTGGGGTAAAAAGTTGTCTCCATGAGATCCTTATGGTCTTGATCCACCTCACTAAGGTTGAACCTTAGTATTTTGGCCTCTGTAAACTGGTTTACCCCTACTTGGAAATATAATGCTATGAAAGAGAAGGGGAGTTTACACCAAGGGCTCATAGTTTCATCTCATAGCTTGATTCTACCAATGCAAAAATGTTGGTATGCTTTGCAAATTTAGATTCTTCATCAATGAGTGTTGGTAGCTACTCTAAGATCCTCCACTCTACCCCGAATGCATCCCTTAAGCACTTATACCATTTTTCCAGGCATGCCTTGTGAGCAGTCGTCATGTTGTCGCAAGTTTACTTTGCGAATATTTTCGTGAGCGATGGGTCTTCCTCTAGATATTCCCAAACAAACTTATATGTCGCATCCGGCACTCCTATTTCTCAACATAATTTTCAAAAGGACATTTCCAAAGAGTATCTTGTCTCCTTCTTGTATCTTTGTTGATAATTTCATCGGTGATCAAGGTGGACAAGTTTTAGATGCACCTTCTGATATTTTCCTACACACATTTAACCTGGACCTTATTTACCTACGTCCACCTTTCTTAGTCATTTAGCTTTATCACCAGTGCATGGCCATTCTCATGATAGGGTCTAGGATCTCCATGATATCAAAGTACCGTGACCCCTTCTTATAATCATATGTGGCAATGGTTGCTTTGATGGCTTCCTTGTCACTCAGGTCATCATCTATACTCTCTCCTTCACAGATGAGGCCTATGAATTTTGAAATCAGCTAAGGAGTTATGCACATCTTGCACCCCGCAAGTAAAATTGGTCCTCATGTACATGCGACATTAACCATTGATAGAGGCACTTAGGTTTTCCAAAATAAGGCAACTCATAGAGTTGCAATAATCTTGCCTTCTCCAACTTTACTTTTACCTCATCGCTATAGATAGGTAAACCCTCTAGTGTCCTTTTGTTTGTTAGGTGCACTAACTCCAGTGCCATTTCCTTTTCTATCATGTTTTTGTGATGGTTGTAATCACTCACCATCATTTTTCTTAAGTGGGACTCCCATTCCTTCCTAAGAAAAACCCCATCCAGTACTACATCTCTACGTACCATTCTTCATTCATGCTTACGGGGGTTTCTGGTTGTTTTCCTTTCCCTTGCCCTTTGGCTTCTTAGGTGATATAGTTGGTTTCTTAGGTGTCATGGTTTAGGTTATCTTAGCACTTCAACTTCTCTTACTTGCTCTTCTTTTCTACCCTTTCCAAGCTTAGACCTCAAACTTGTGAAGAACCCTTTTTAACCCATGCCCTAGTTGTCAAACCCTAACTGGAATAACCTCTTTCACAAGATGGTGCTTCTCCACAATTTTTCTACACCCGTGAACTTCTTTCCTTCTGGTTTGTAGAACAAATCTAGTCACTCATGCCTTAATTCCTCAAAATTTTCTTCACACGAGATCAACTATGGAGACCTTAGTCTCTACAAGATCTCTTCACATTCACAATGTCAATAATGAAGTGCCCAACTTATTATTTATAGTTCTCCCTTATTTAGCATTAGTTGTAGAGTCTAATCGGGGGTGCTAGTGTCTACACCTACCTTAGACACTAAAATTAGGTCACACTCCCCTTTGGTCCCTCGACAAACAAGAACCCTTCATCATATTCACCTATCCATGGCCCGTTTCACCTCACTAATATTAATTTAATTAAATTAATTCATTATCCTCACTATATTTATTATTTAAATATCTTAATTTAAATAATATCCACACATACACTTCACTTAGAGACCTCGCCAAGCCAACTCAACCTAAAACATATTCTTCATAAGTTGTCATAACTAATTGAGACTTACCCAAACCCTAAAAATCAATGCCTACATTCTCTCTAACCACATTCCCACATGCTTACAAGAAGCTCCCAGTCTAATATGTGGGTTAATGGCATGAGATTTGAGGAAATCAAGAGGATCTCCCTACTTTAGTAAACCTAGGAAATCCTACCTTGACCAACGCCGGTTACCCCTAACCATCACATGAGTTACCGTTTTAACCCCAAAACAACCTTATTCTCAAGGTTGGAAGAAGGTTGGAAAATATTGGAAAAGTTGGCAAACATTAGCACATTCCAGCGAGAACACACATGCAAGGAAGGAGATCAAGCATCTTTTCTTATACAACCATCCCAACAATGATCTGATCTAACAAGCAAAGAGGAATGTACATATAGTCCATACAAAAGCTTTCCTTCAATTTGTGATCACACCGTGGCCTTCAACCTCTCATCAGCACCTTCATCCCTCACTCACGGGCATCCAAGATCAGAATCCAACTAAGTAAACATTATACTTCTCTAGTTAATTCCATTTCATCATTATATTATCATATTTTGTTTACCTAGCCACCCATTGACCTCCTACAACACTCACCCCTCTATATACCCATCAAAACCTCGCTAAATCCCTTCTAAATCACCCAATACCTCATCTCGATCACCAAAGTCTTTTGTGCAATCACAAAGGAGACCTAAATCTCATTCTGTGGCATTCCCAATTTTCCACGATGAATCGGCACCGATTACACCTAACCGTTGTTGGTCACCCTTAACCAACATCGGTGTACATATTTTCCCATACAACCTGAACAATGACCTATCCACCTAATTCCCTCTCACCCTCATTCACCTATGATCTACCTGAGACCTCTGTCAGACCTATAGAGACCCAGAACCAGTTATTTGTCCTTTGGACCCTATTCTAACCTAGCTTTGTTAGATTAGATATATTTCTTATTGTGTTTTAAGTGAGATACCTAAATCATTTCGAATTATAATAGGTTTTAACTTATTTTCTGCATTGAATTTTTAAAACATTGGGTGATGACCATCTAGGAAGTATCACACTTCCGGATCTAGCATACGCTAGGAAATTCACTTTGCATATATTGTTTAACTTTTCGGTGGTCTTGCTTTACATTACAATGTGTAGTTCCTCCTAGCCAAGAGGAAGCTCTCATGATCAGCTATGGATTTGGAATTCATACGCGCACAAAAACCCATCAACCAAGATTAAAACAGGTATTCCTCTTACACTCGTTACCCTATCTGTTTCGTCAATACTTCAAAGAAACAATCTAGAATCGGTGAAACATTTTGGCACCCGGTGGGACCCATCCGGGGTTCCTTGCATTATATTCATTCCTAGAAAAATTTGTGTGTTCGTTTCCCTTCTGAAAAGCATACACATTAATTTTCTTCCTTGGTAACCCACCTTTTCTTTCTGTTTACTCTAAAGGAAACCTTTCTTTTGGTGTAATTAAAAGACCCATTTCTTTACGTTTTCGCATTGTAGTGAAAGAGCATCCCACTTCCTCTTCATCTTATTGTGTCATCCAACTTCACACTTTGATTTGGGCTTAAAAATAAGTGCATTGCATTCTGATTTATCACATTAACTCACATTAATTACGGGTAACCTATACGCTGGAAGTCATGACCAGCTGATGGTTGACAAACGAACCGTAGAAAGCACTTTCTCTCTCTTTCTCTCTCTCTCTTTGATTCTTACCAAACCTCACAAAATTTAAAATACACACATTCTTAAACAAAATCTTACCTAGAAGAAGTGTAGGTGATCACACGATCACGTCACGGTGGGCACCCATCTGTTGCTTTGTCGATTCATACTTTAGAGCGAGGCCCCCCACCATAACATACACGAAACCTCACCTTTTATATCTCCTTGTTCATAGGAAGCCATCCTCACTAAAAACTCTATTTCACAATTCATGTATCAATCCTTAAATATCACAAGATAAAAAAACAAAATAGAAAAGGCACTCCTAGGATCACATTTTTCTTAGTGTTTCTGCTTGGCTTGCGTTTTGAGGTGAGAGATCACATTCTTCATTTTTATTGTTCATCCTTACACACTCCTCATCATAGTTGGTGTATTCCGGCTTCACCTAAGTGTGCCTAGGCCATATCATAATCATTCCCATAATTTTGGGTCTAATTCTACATCAGATTTTAATTCACAACCACTTTTCTTTCATCACTGTTTCAATTTCACGATGTAATCGTCATCGGTTACCCACCGACCATCGTTGGTTATACCCAATCAACATTGGTTCAGTCCTTTTGTTAACCTACCCAAAATGACATTTTATTCATTTTCTTCCACTTTTCATAGTCCCTGTCATTGCCATCATTCCCATTGACATTTTAAAACACCATTAGATTTGACATACCTATCAGATTTGACCTTGTACCTAGTTTTTCACTCACTAACCATTTTCTACGGTGGTGACATGGTGGTTACCCGACCAGCGTTAGTTTTCCTTAAGCGGCATCGGTGAGCTTGTTTCACTTTACAACCACCATTTGGTACCTAATCCACTTTTTACCATTAGATTCATATGTTCTCGCTTATTTTTGTGTCATTTACAGAGAAGTAGCCCTACGATCGATCTTGGTTTACATGGTGTTGACCGAAGACAAGTAAGCACACTCATATTTCATGTCGGTTGTCAAGCAATCCTACCTAGTCCTTCACCACCTTCCATTTTATCACCAACCATGGATCCCATCCAACCTATCCCTATCACTACTAGGAGATGAGGAGTTCACACAACTCCTTGGCCAAACCCCTACCGCCTTGCAATTTTACCTTTCCCACTCATTCACTTGAGATGCCTTGGGTCGGTTGATATACGACATGCCCATATCCATCCCCCAACTCTCGCTCTCACTCCTGCATCAACCCCATCTAGCTCTGTGTTGCCCACATCTACCTTACCCCCAGTCATTTCATAGCTAGGTCCTATACCCGCTATGACTACCACATCTACCACCTCCATTACCCCGCCACATCCACCATACCCTCGACAACTACCCAAAACACAACCTCATCCACCCCTAATGTCTCACACATACCCGTAGCTACACTACCACCTCCCGTGTCGGTGACCCCTACCCCTTTTCAAAACATGGTCCTTTCCATTCCATAATCATTAACTCCCATTGCCACTAGGGTTACCATGACCCTTCCACCTCCATATACATACTATCAGTAGCCTCTCATTTCCTCCATTATTCACTCAGGGTACATACCCCTATTTCACTACCTTCTTCCCAATCAACCTACATGGTAGCACCATACACTGGAGTGCCACCCCCATTATATGCCCAAAACCAACCCTCTCACGCTACAGGAGGCACCCAATCATCGCAACCTACCAACGACCTAATCAAATTGATGTTGGATAAGATGCAAGACATTAAAGGTATTGGTTTCCAGCTCCGTAACACTCTCACCTACGATGAGATTTGTAACAAGCCCATCCACCCATCCATTCCTATCTTCCCATACCCCGTGCATTGGGAAATTCCTAAATTCAATCATTTCAATAACAAAGAAGACCCGCAGTAGTATTTGTGGTCGTTCAAACATGGGTGTTATTTGATTGCTCACGATGATGCCTTTCTCTTGAGAACTTTTCCCATGTCTCTGACTAGACCTGCATTAGATTGGTATAGTGGGTTACCTAGACACTCCATATTCTCATTCAATCAGGTATCCCAAGCCTTCTTGGATCATTTCTCTATCAATATCGTCAAGAAGGTTACCATGACCAACCTATACTCCACGCGTCAGTATGAGGATGAATCTATCACAAATTTTGTCGCTCATTTGGTGTATCTTGATCAACCAACTCACCTTCCAACTTCCATAAACAAAACTCATCAAGCTCTTCACATGGGCTTGTGCTAGACATATCTCACCAACCTTACAGGTCCAAACCTTCGAACATTCGATGAAGCATTCACTATGGCATGAAAGTTAGAGATTCGGGCCATCGAAGAGAAGAAAATATAATTACGTAATAAGAATTTGGCATTCAAGTTGAATGATACCTCTTCTTCTTCCAAACCACAAAACAATTATTCAAAGGCCAAGGGCACCACTAACGTAGTGGTACTCAAGGCCGGCCCAGCTCATCCATCAAATCAGGCTACCCCCTCATCTAATCTCTCACCCATCCAAACTTTTCAATTTAGACGAGAGCAACAGAAATATACCCCAATTAGGGAGCCTTACTCTTTGTCTTAGGGGCCATTACCCTTCCACCCATAAAACCACACCTTTGTTTTTACCCTACTCGCCCCATGCCCGCATGGTATAAAGAACATGACTTCAGTAACTATCATCGAGTAAAGGGTCCTAGTGATAACAATTGCATCACTTCCAAAAATATTGTCCAAGAAATGCTTAAAAAGGTGAGTTAACCGTGGATAATCCTAACGCACCTACCAACCAAAACCTACACATCTTCAAGAAACCATTTCCCAACCATGCCCCTTCGTCTGATCAAACCGGTGAGACATCAACTCATGATACCCATACCTGCAAGGTCCACGCTATCTTCAATGACATACTTGTCACCTCCAAACTACCTTACATTCCTTCCATAGAGGAAATCCTAGCCTAAAATCCTCCTTCCACATCAGAACCAACCTCCCCTGTTCCTTCACCCATAGAGGAACATCTTTCATCTCCTTCATCACCTATGGAGGAGTCTTCCACTAACATTGAGACCATCTCATCCTGGCTTCTCCACTCAAAGAAATTTTACCCACAGTACCTCCTCCACCCATAGAGGAGCACCCATTACCTCCACCACCCACAGAGGAGCACCTATTCATTCCTCCACTTGCAGAGGAGCTTCCATCACCTTCTACATCTACCTTAGACACTAAAATTAGGTCACACTCCCCTTTGGTCCCTCAACAAACAAGCACCCTTCATCATATTCACCTAGCCATGGCACCTTTCACCTCAATAATATTAATTTAATTAAATTAATTCAATATCCTCACTATATTTATTATTTAAATATCTTAATTTAAATAATATCCACACATACACTTCACTTAGACACCTCACCAAGCCAACTCAACCTAAAACCTATTCTCAGTAAGTTGCCATAACTAATCGAGACTTACTAAAACCCTAAATATCAATGCCTACATGCTCTCTAACCACATTCTTGCATGCTTACATGAAGCTCCAATCTAATATGTGGGTTAACAGCATGAGATCCGAGGAAATCAAGAGGATCTCCCTAGTTTAGTAAACCTAGGAAATCCCACCTTAACCGACGCCGATTACCCATAATCGTCACCAGTTAAGCGAAACTACCATCGGCTACCCTTTTAACCAAAAAAAAACTTATTCTTAAGGTTGGCAGAAGGTTGGAAAAGATTGGAAAATTTGGTGAACATTAGCACATTCCAGCGAGAACACACATGCAAGGAAGGAGATCAAGCATCTTTTCCTGCATAGCCATCCCAACTATGATTTGATCTAACTAAGAAAAGAGGAATGTCTTTGCAACCCATGCGAAGCTTTCCTTCAATTTGTGATCACTTGCAGCCTTTAACCTCTCATCAACACCTTTGTTCCTCACTCATAGGCATCCAAGACCAGAATCCGAGTAAGTAAACGTTATACTTCTCTGGTTCATTCCATTTCATCATTATATTATCATATTTTGTTTACCTAGCCACCCATTGACCTCATACAACACTCACCCCTCCATATACCCATTAAAACCTCACCAAATCCCTCCTAAATCACCCAATACCTCATCCCGACCAACCAAAGTCTTTTGTGCAATCATAAAGGAGACCTAAATCTCATTCTATGGCATTCCCAATTTTCCAAAGTAACCAGCACCGGTTACACCTAACCACCATCAGTCACCCTTAACCGACATCAGTCTATGTATTTTCCCATACAACCTAGAATAGTGACCTATCCACCTAATTCTTTCTCACCCTCAATCACTTGTGATCTACCTGAGACCTCTGTCGGACACACATGTGAGACCTAGAACCGAGTTATTTGACCTCTAGACCCTATTCTAACCTAGCCTGTTAGATTATATCTATTCCTTATTGTGTTTTAAGTGAGATGCCTAAATCATTTCGAATTAAAATAGGTTTTACCTTATTTACCGAATTGAATTGTTTAAAACAATGGATTGATAGCCATCTAGGAAGTATCACACTTCCCAGATCTAGCATACGCTAGGTAGTTCACTACATATATTGTTTAACTTTTTCTGGTGGTCTTGCTTTGCATTACAGGTAGTTTCTCCTAGCCAAAAGGAAGCTCTCATGATCAGCTGTGGATTCGGAAGTCATATGCGTGCAACAACCCATCAACCAAAATTAAAACAAGTATTCCTCCTATATCTGTTATCCTATCTGTTTCATCAATACTTCAAAGAAATGATCTCAAATAAGGTGAAATAGATGGTAAGGGGTAGTCTTGTGATGAGCCACCGTGAATTTACGCTAATAGAATCCTTATTGTCTCATTTAAGAAATGTGTACCCCTGTCACTAGTCAAACTCAAAGGGCACCCATACCTTGTAATAATGTTTTCCCACAAAAACCTTGTTGCAGTAGCTGCTGTACAATCCTTAGTAGGTGCTTTAACTTCCCACCTTGTCAAGTAATATATGCATGTGATTATATAATGTGACCTACTCCTACGTGTAGCTAGTGCAATAGGGCCTACGAAGTCTATAGCCCAATTTTCAAATGGCTTGGCACTGGGAATAGGGTGCAAAGGAATTTCATCTCTTCACCCTAGTTTTCCAATGTGTTGACAATGATCACACGCCTTGTAATACTCCTTGCAATATTGATACAAGGTCTCCCACCATAATCTAACCATCAATATCTTGTGTGCAAGTGGCGTTGCCTACATAGTGTCCACTGTAATACCTCCGTGTTCCTCTTCTATGATGGCTAGGTGCTCATGTTCTAGCACACACCTTTGGTGCGAGAATCTCATCACATCCTAACTTGTATAAATCCCCACTAATCAACATGTAGGGTGTGACATGTATAGCTAACTAATTTTTATCTAATGCCTTCATTCCTTCCGGTGCTACACTTGTCTTGAGAAATATTACAATATCTTCTAAGTCTAAGGGCGCGTTTATAACCTAAGTAGTTGTGCATCTGGCATGGTATCCTCAATGCTTTGTGCATCCTCTCCTAAATTAATTCTAGACAAATGATTAGGTTAGGAATTAATTTTTCTGGTTTGACAACCACCGTGAACTCGAATTATTGGAACAATAGTACCCATCAACATATGCGCCCTTGTAGAATGGGCTTGTTCACTAAATATTTCAAAGCCATATGGTCATTATAAAATATAAAAAGGTTGCTAGAAAATAGTATTCGAACTTGTGGAGCGCGTAGATAATTGAAAACGCCTCATGCTCGGTTGTAGTATAATTCTACTTTGTTGGTGGCAACTTCTGTTTGGAAAGCACAAAGGATGATAAAAATCCCTTCACTAGGATGTGCAAGTACTACTTTAATGGTGGTTCCTGAGGCATCCACATGAACATGGAAGGGCTTATCCCAAGAGGAGAATCGTAGTATGAGTGAAGTGACAAGCCTATCCTTTAAGTTTCAAATGACTTCTCTTGTGCCTCTCCCTAAAGGAAGGTAATCTTGTGTCTAATTAACTCTTCTAAAGGTGTGGTGATCTTGGTGTATCCTTTGATGAACTTCCTATAATAACCCATGTGTCCAAGGAATCCATGCATTGGACTTTGACTAGTGGGCTCCCCCAGTCCCACAATTACTACAACCTTGGCAGGATCTACTAACAAGCCTTCTTTACATATGATATGTCCCAAAAAGGTTCCAAATGGAGTAGCAAAAACACACTTCTTAATGTTGAGGGATATCATCAATTGCTGAAACCTGTCAAACATCAGCCTTAAGTTTTCATAATGGTCCTTCAGCGACCCATGTACTTTCCAATAATCTAGGTAAACTTGAAGAAATTTATGGATGAAGTCCTAAAAATCTTGCATCACAATGTGTGAGAACACATCTAACGCATTCTTTAACCCAAAAGGCATGATTTTATAGGAGAAATTTCCCCACTTAGTGGAAAAATTTGTCTTCTGTGGTCCTTCTTTGCAATCCTTACCTAGTGATAGCCTAAGAATCCATCTATGAAAGAGTATACCTCACGTCCGTCCACTCCCTCTATGATTGTTTCAATAAATGGGATTAGGAGAGGATCAATGACACATATTGCATTCAGGTCCCTGTAATCAACACAAATCCTTATCCTCTCATCCTTCTTGATACTAATCACCATTAGAATTATCCATTCCAACTCTTCCACAACCTCAATGATACCTGATGCTATCATTTTGTCTATTTCCTCCTTGACCTTTAGGTGCAAATTGGGATTCATCCAGTATGGTCTCTTCCTAATTGGGTGCGCACCCTCCTTCAGCTTTATCCTCATCTCCCCAAGGAATGGTGGACACCTTTAAGCTCATGGTACCCATGTGGGAACAAATCTTGGAATTCTTGTAATAGATCAATGATTTTAGAGACTTCTTTCTCTAACCAATAGTCTCCAATGATAGCCTCCTTGGGTTCTTCTTTTGATCCAATGTTAAACTTTTTTATCTTTAAAGGTTCATGGTAGGCACGTGCCCATTCATCAAAGCACTATCTATGACTTCACGCATCCCTACAAAATGGTTAACATCTAAGTTTTCCACCTCTTCCCCATCAATAACATACACCATCTTCCCTTTTTATTTTTCCATACACGTGCACTCAAGTTATATCTCTTTTGTTTCTTCTTCTTCAAAGCGTGCCTCTAGGCTAGGTTCACCTAGCAATTCTTGTATTTTTCCTCCACCATAACACTATCTCCTATTGTAAGGTGCTTGAAAACCTACAACACCTTATGTAATGATGGATTTGTACTCCGATACTCGAATATTTGAATGAGATCAGCCACCAATTATTTCCAATTATGAGTTTGACAATGTGTCTCTAAGTGGATATACCATGAACGTGCACAACCTTGCAGGGTGGAGTATAACTTGTGAACCCATAATGAAGGTGGCAATGCTTATGCACTTCCCATCCAAGTTGTCTCACATGCTTGGATATGGAAGGAAGTGGTCTCTTTACCATGGTAGTATTTTATAGCCGTGGGCATGTTGCTCCTGCAAAACCTTACAGAGAAGGAAATTCTCACCTTGCACCATTCCAAGAGGTTCTCCGATGTGTTGCCCACTAGCACACAACAATTCCAAGTAGGTTGTAATTGAGCATTTCTCTTCTTTCCTTTTCATTTCTCCATTGGGCCTCCATTTCTCACAAGAAATATTCGGATTAGCCCCTCCTGAGTAACTTGGTAGTTTTCTTCCTCCTAGGATCCGAAGCGCACACAAATTTGTTACCTTGGTTACCAATCCTCTTAAATATCATCGACTAACTCATATGTCCCATGCATCCAATTATCACACGTTATACTGGTAGTGTCACTTATGGACTGAGCATCCTCAAACTAGATAAATCCCTCTATGGGATGAATTATCTTAGGATCCCTAATTGAGTGCACATATATTCTATCAAGGACTTCTTCCCCTAAGGGTTTGGTATAGGGTGTTGATTTCCCATCAGCCAGGGGTATAATGACCTGTTCCTCCTTATTTTCAAAGTTGATGTATCCCTTATTGAACCGCAGGTCAGCATTATTTTGGTAGCACTAGGGGTGCCCAAGCAACTTTGGAAAGTTGTCTTCCTTGGTGAGTGCTAAGACCTCAAAGTCCCCAGTAAACTTGGCCCCTTGAATGGTGATAGCTACATCTTTTAAGACACCGATGGGCATTTCCTTTGTCTTTTTTTCCATATATAACACATTCGAAGATGGTTGTAATGTAGGTCTTCCCATTTGATGCCATGCATCCAAGGTGAGAACATTGACCTCTACTCCTGTGTCAATGAGGATATTACTAAGGAGCCACCCATCAATGACTGCATTTAAGGTGATCTCCTTATCATAGTCAAGGTTGTGAGGGGGAAGGTTTGCATGTAAGACCTGCCTCTCACGCTTTGTTCTAGCGCATGGTACCTTCTCCCACAACCATTCTCCTAGCAAGGGAATAATATTCTCTTGCCTTAGCATCTTACATACTTCCTTAACTTCATCTAGGTCATCCTTTGGGGCCTCGACATTCCTTCTTTTCTCCTTCTTCCTGGACTACTCCTTTAGACACTGGATTTCTCCTTGTAAACTCTGAATGACATCCATGGTTTCTGATATACCTCCTTCTGATGAGTAGGGTCTAGGTACTTCCCATGTACCACTTCTTCTCTTGAAACCAAGGTCCTCTACTTTGGTATTTCCTTGGTGCGTGCCGCTTCTACTTGTGTTGTTACAAAAACAAGATCCAAGCCTAACTCACGCATTACCTGTGGCATCCATTGTGTGTCAGCCTTCTTTCTTCTTACCATTTTAGTGCCCTTGTCTTTCTAGTGTTGTTGACTCATGTGCTCAAACAACTTGGGAACTCCTCATATTTTTTCTTCTTCCCGCACCATGAGCTTTGTAATAGCTCACGGGAACTCGCGATGGTAGTGGTCGGTAGATCCACAATTAAAATAGGTTCCTTGAGAGAACTCACTTCTTCCTCCTCCACGGTTTCCATGACCCCGAAATCCTCTACAAAACCCCCTTCCATGCACTCTTCATAACAACGTTCATCACCCTTAGAAGCGCTTACAAGGCTAGTATGGCACACACCAAGATCAATAGCATCATGAATCGGAAAATAATCCTAAAATCCTTAGTATCATGGGTTTTAGAGGTGCAAATATTACAATAGAAAGATACATTCTTTGAATTGCATGTTGTATCAAGGGACATCTACTCACATCATGGTCCCCGTGACAAATCTCACAATCTACTGCTATGACACGTACTATCTTTCGGGGGAAATTATCCTTAGCATGCCCCTCTACTTCACAATATGTACACCACATTCCAATTCGAGTATCATGGGTTGAGTTTGTAGATAGCGTTTCTAGCTACTTAGCCATAGCAGTAATTTGAGCTTCTAGAAATGGACTAACACCAGTATCAATTCTCCCAACAGCTTAAGTGGGTAGAGTAGCTTCTAACACCTCGCACATGTATGTGAAAGTCTTATGTGATAATGCCCTTCTAAAAGGTGTTATCAACCCTCCAACAAACCATTGAGCATGTTGTGAAGGTTGAATGTCATATGAAAAATTTGACAAGAGAGTTTTAAACCATGTGTAATACTCCTTCACACTCTCCACCATTCCCTATTGAATCTCCTTGAGAGCATCGATGCTCTTCTACTCAAACTTAGGGATGTGGAATTCTATTAAGATGGTGTTTTTCAATACGGTGTAGTCTAACACCATCTGATGGGGGTCATACTTCCTATACCAACTATGCGTGTGCCCTTGCAATGTCATTACAAATTGCTGGCCTTCCATTTTGGGGTTGTGATCCCCTTCGCGTGCCATAACAACTCACACTTGTGAACATGCTCTACAACATCCTCTATGCCTTGGTAGTCTGGAAAGTGTAAAGACATCTCAAAGACTACTCGAGGGGGTGGCTAAGGCCCTATCCTCTTGGCTAGGTCCTTCACTTCCTCCGATGTTTCCTCCACTGATCCCTTTGGATCCACTAGGTCTTATGCCTCTGATCCACCGGTTCCACCTCGGGACCCTCCTGTGACCAATAATGGGCCTAAAGTGGTCATGCCTAATGTCCCCAATGCCTTGCTAAACTACGAGCCAATGGTCGTGAAATTGTTCCCTTTGTTAGATGTATGCCCGCTTTTGAGTCCCGACATGCGTTACCCAAACCTTTTGTATTTGCACCTTATCTAAAAATTCCTCTAAACACTAGAATAGAGTGTGTAGCCAGCCATAGAAGTCCCAAACAAGAAATTATATCTCACAGGTGCGAGATAGGTCACCTCCACCGATACCAACTGGGTTAACAATACTTCTCCCCGATCACGGAAAACCAAGCGCCAAGGTTTGGTCACTAAGTGGGTTCAAATACACGCCAATGAATCTTCTCTCTCCACGTGATGAAATCTCATCGAAGTCAAAGGGGTCTCTCTCTTGTGCTTTCCAAGATGGGGTCACATAGTAATCGCTCAAGTTCCACGTCCTTTACATGAACCTCAACTCCTTCCTACAATGATCCGCCTCCATATATCCATCACACTTGTAACCTCACGTTGTCTAGAAATCTCCCTCTCGTGTGCTTCACTATACTTGAGTCATCTCTCTTCCCTTTATTTCTCGAGTCACAATGTTTGTCATCTTCCTCCACCCTAGCTTCCTCTCCTAGCACTCAAAAAAGGTTTAGCGGCCATCGAGAAAATCCTCTAAACTAAGGGTAACGATCAAGATCTTCATCACCAAAGGAACAAGATGTAAAAATGATCCTTTGGGCTCCAAAGAAAAATCAAACTCGGTGACTTCCAGACAAGAATATGTAGAAATAGTGTATTCTAGAGTGTAAAAATTTAGTAATCCTTTCCACCAATGATCCACAACATGAGTCCATGTCAAATCTACATCTTACAACCTTTGGTACTCTTCTTGTGTCCACATGCATGATCTATAATACCACTTGATCTGGATGCATATGTTGAGAACCATTCATATAGCTCTCTTGGTAAGGAACAAAAGAATGTTTCATACAACTCATGGTAGAGGTTATCTTCTACCCACATACATGCATGAAACTCAAGCTCAGTGTTGAATCTTTGAGAAAATTCTTCCTCTGTGCTCTTGAACCATGATTCAACACTTTCCAGAGTTAGACGTTTTGTCATCACTCATTGTACATATCATGATGTGTAACGAACCATGACACCAAAACCTTGAGGCATTAGTGAAATCCACACATGAGGGTCATAACATCCCACCACACTTCCATAGAGCCCGACTCGAGTGGGTTTGTGCCCACACTCTCATACGTATGAGCCCCACATCGCCAATTTTAGGCACCCCACGGGCCTTGGCTACACGGTGTAACCAACCGAGTGGGATTCAAACACGGGTGGTTTCTTTGATACCAAATGTAATGAACTGTTACACCAAAACCTCGAGGTGTTAGTGAAATCCACATATGAGGATCATAACATGATGTATGTCATTTCCCACTACAACTTTGAAAAGAGGTCTCGATAATGAAACCAATATGTAGTCATTTTTACATCCACCAAAGAAAAAGGGAATCCCATTAACGTCGGCCTTTCACCCAGCGGGTGTTGGGCACTCACCCAAGGCACACGCAGGCATCAAGTATCTCTTTTATGTGAGTTAAGTGGGAAACATCATATATGATAGGAAATTTACAAAGAGTGAGTGGAAACAAGACATACATTTATCATAGAACTCAGAAAGGATTCTATACAAATGCAGTCATCCTAGACCAAATGGTACTTAATAGATTATCAATAAGAACCAAAATAGAAAGGACATGCATAAGGATTTATATTTATTCCATAAACATTCATGAATTAGAATTATAAGCTATAAATATGGACCAAAATCATTAATAATCATATTCAATAAAGTTTGGTAACCTCATTACATTCATTAGATCCATTACAGACTACCACAATTGTGCAGACCGAAGTCATACATCATAAGTTGGATTTATACCCCTCAGTTCTCAAGAGATAATTTAAAATCACAACCACTTATTAAATCCTTTTCCTATAGATCTATATGCAAACCTATAGAGTTCCTTGCATTATATTTACGAGCTCCGTCCCCTATCAATCTATATCTAGTTATCCACACAACTTCTCCTCTACAGATGCTTGTATATATAAGCCTCATGAATTCCCAACTTGCCTTTATGTGGCCCGGATCCATCACCAAGTGTCAAATGTGGTCCTCCATGGGGGCATGCTCCTTCAAGCCTGAGATTTCCACTCCTTGCAATGATGGTCTTCTAGAAACTTCCATTGTAGGGTATATTCCTTCTTAAGCCAACCTGTCACTAGGCTGACACCTTATCCATTCCGCATGCGCATTCGGGTTACACTTTTCTCATGTTCTTCCTGATGTGTCAAATATGGCTAAGTCTTGAAACCTTTGTTCTAGCTTGTGCACATGCCATTTGTTCTATTAAACCCTCCTAGAAACCTATCCTACACGCTTTCTCCTTGCGCGCCCACACACCTTCTTTTACTTATCCAATAAAGTAGGCTCCCAACAAGTCTTCATAGACCATGATAATTGCTTTTGTGTGCATGTGTTCACCATTTCTTTGTCCATCATCTCCCAACCATATAAATCCTTAGGCTCTACAATGTTCTAGAGCGTGTGCATATGATTTTACTTATGTCATCACATATATTATTGTATGAGTCTCATATTCTTTGCCCCCTTCTCCTTCCTTGTTTTCTTTCCTTTTGGAACCCGGGTGCCTGAATCCAAAATTGGGCCTTCACCTTCTTGTGTATTATGAGGTGCACCTAATGGCTCGCCCTTTTCTTCTTCATTCCTGTCTCCTTCAAATCCTCCTCATCATTATTCATTTCTTCACCATGGGGTTCCTTTGTATTCTCAGGCTGCACTAGAGTACCTGGTGCACTTTCCTCGATTCATCGTCCTCTTCCTCCTTAAGCTTGAACTTGCACCTTTTCTTCTTCTTAGGCTCTACTTTTTGAGGTGAAGTCCTAGGTGATCTCCTTAAAGGTTGTGATGTTCCCATGCTCTAATCCCTTGTTCTTCGCAACACCCTTTTAAATCTTGGTTTCTTGATAGTTTGATCTTCATCTATTTCCATTGTGCCCATCCCTAACACTTCATTTTATTGTTTTTGTAACACAGGATTCACCTCATGTTCTCTCTTCTCTCCAATTTTAGGGTATCTTCTACCCCTATACTCCAACCCACCAATATCTTCATGAAGTTATTCTTCTTCTTCCTTCTCAATAGGTAATGTATTCTCTTCCTCTATAGTGCCAACATTATGTTTTCCTTGGGTGGCCCAGGGAGCTTGAATTCATTCTCCAAATACTTACCATTTTAATATTTAGGATTTAAGTATATATATATACAGATCCGCACCCATCTTTCGAATGTGCACTATAAAGCCAAGCCTTATTTACAGGACCAGCACTCTTGATTTTTTATCTTTTTCAAGAGATGGGATGTTACCTGAATGACTAGATACTTCTACAATTTAGGGATGTCCATCTCACACCCTCCTTTTTGTATCTAAGCTCTTTCTTCATCTTTTCTATGGAATCCTTATCACTGAGGTTGCTACTCACTCAACACACGTACTCTTCGGCCCTGTCAAACTTCCAATCAAAGGCACGGTGATCCTCATTCGGTGACCAACAATATAAAATAATTCCTCATGGACTCTACTCATGAACTATTGGTATAACTTCTCAGGTTTTCTAAAATACGGGAGCTCATACAATTGTTAAAATCCTATCTTGGTCAATAATTTCTCACCTACATCATTGTAAACCACTATGTCGTTATATTTTCTCTCGAGGTCTTCACCACAAACAATTTCTCTAATTATTCCTTGGTATCTTTGTTTCTATGGTTGTAGTCACTAAATTTGCAGTGGCAAATGTGTGAATCCTAGTTGTGGCCCATAAAAACACCTTCCGGGTACTGCATTTCAGAAAATATTCTTTTGGGGGCATCTTCCACTTCAATCTCAACTTCCTTTTTCTTCTTTCCCCTTATACCAGCTCTAGGTGCTCTTTTGGGTGCCATAATAGCTATAAGATTGTCTTATTTTCCCTTCCTTGAGCTTTGTAACTCAACTTCACATGCCCTATCTCAAAGCCAAACCATATCTATCAATCCTCTTCCCCACACACCTCTTCTTTTCTCAAACACGTCACCAATGGAGTGCAAGACTATCCCATGCACAAATTTGACAAGATATAACTGGTTCGTAGCTCTCCACACTTCATCGCCATCTTTCTACCTTGCCCGCCTTCAACTCAATTGAAATATCTTGTATGAAAAGGTAAAAATGACTTCGCATCATGTCCTTATATAGATTTTCAAAAATTTATCACATTTATTACTCTCCACCTACCACCATTCCTAGCATTAATTCATCATTCGTCAATGTTTCCGCATTACTCATCTTCGTGCCACACTCATAACCTTCTCGCACGCTTTCTACTTCACACCCACAGACCTCCTTTCACACACCATAATGTGCCAAAGTACCTCACCATTGTTCCTCTCTCTAAGCATTTTCCATTGCTACAACCTATCTCATGTTATACTTTGCATCCATTTTTCCATCTGTGGTCTTTATTCATGAGCAATTTTTCTCTTTTCCTAACCACACCTTTCCTTTGAGCACTTACACAAGCTATCTTCTATCCATACCCATCTTTAGATAATATTCCAACTTGGAAATTAATCTTGTATAAAAACCACCCCACACTAAGGGTATGCACGGTCCTCTACGCATGAAAACACTTACATAGTAATCAACCACGTGCACAATCATGCTTATTACACAAAATACTTGAACTAAATGGACAAATCATAAAAACTATTAAGGAAACACACATAAATGGAATGTATTAAGGAAATCTAATCTAAGTGGCAATACTACCTTATTACAAACACCAAGAAGACTTATTTATAGTAGGGCTTAAGCCTACTCCTATTGAAGTAATGGGAAGTCATGTTCCATCCAACACCTCTAACCGACAAGCACTGAATCAAGTATATAAGTGATAACATACGGTCCCAACCAAATTACGAATGCACCTTGAGCTTTCAGGGTGGCACAAAACTTTGAATCATACAGAGGTACCATCGTCCAACCTCAATATTCTTATCCTTGATGTGTCTATCATGTCATGCCTTCTACTTGGCTTTTCTTTCTTGACTCCAACATGCATGTTATGACGTGCCTCTCATCCAGCTACATCAATTTGAAAATACATTCCTCAAGTGCTTTCTCATTAGCTAGACCTCTTACGTGCATAATACAAAAAGAAGGTAACATGAATTCTATGGGTAGAACTACCTTTGTGCTGAAAACCAACTAAAATGGTGTTGCGTTATTCAACCTCTTATAGGTTTTCTGTATGCCTAGAGTACAACAAAGACTTTATCATCCCAATCTCTCATTCCAACTTCACAAATTTTTGTCAATGTATGGATCAATATATTGTTGAAGGACACACCATTTCCATTTGCTTGAGGATTATAGGGTGTTGTTCTATGGTGTACAACCATAAATTTATCCAAGTAATATCCCGATAGTCTCATTAAGGAAATGAGTACCCCTATCACTTGTTAAACTTATAGGGCATCCATACATGATGATAATATTTTCCGCATAAACCTTGTTGTCGTATAAGCTCTTTATGTAATCCTTTGTAAGAACCACCTCTTCCCACCTTTGCATAAGATAATCTGTACAAGTTATAATATATCGCGATCCTATCCTACGTGCGGGTGGGAGATAGGGCCCAAAATTCAATTTCCCACTTCTCAAAAGTTTCTACTCTAGTAACATGCCTCAAAGCCATCTCATCTCTATGCCTGTCTTTCCAAGGCACTTTGAAATGGTTAGATGTCATGCAATACTCTTTACAATCCTTGTATAATGTTTCCCACCATAGGCCGGCTAGGATAATCTTGTATGTGGTGGCATCCCCGCCTAGTTTCCACCAACAATACCTCCATGAGCCTCTTCCATAATTACTTCATTCTCATGCTCAAGTATGCACCGGTGAAATCATGACCTAACTTGTATAAATCTCCACTGATTAATATGTAAGGTGCAACATGAATGACAAGTTGTTTCTTCTCTAAGGCCTTCATTCCTTCAAAGCGCCACACTGTACATAGAAATAAAACAATATCCTCTAAGTATGAGGACACGTGGTGTAACTTGAACAAGCGTGCATCTAGCATTATGTCATCAATTCTTTGTACATCCTCTCTTGATTGAATCCTTTATAAGTGGTCTAGCATAGAATTTCTCTTAGCTAGCTATACCACAACAACAAAGTTAAACTCCTAGTTATTAGTAGCCAAACAACATATGCACCCCTTTAAAATGGGCTTATTTACTAAGTACTTCAGTGCCATGTGGTTTATATAAAATATGAAAGGTGTAGCTAGAAAATACTGTCAAAACTTGTGGAGCACGTAGATCATAGACAACGCCTCACACTTTTTCGTATAATAATGTTCTCTTTGGAGTAAACTTCCTATTAGCAAATAAAATAGGATGATCGACAATCCCTTCTCTAGGCTGAGCTAGTACCACCTGCCAATGGCCATGCCAAAGGTGTCTACATGAATGTGAAAATATTTGGACCATGAAGGAAAGAACATAATAGGATGTGTCGTAATCCTTTCTTTCGATTCTTAAATGCGATTTGTTGTACCTCACCCCAATAAAACTTTCCTTTTCCTTTCAACAATTCCTCTAAGGGTGTGATAATCTTAGAATAACCTTTGATAAAATTCCAGTAATATCCTATGTCCCCAAGAATCCACACACCTCACTTTGACTAGTTGGTTCTTCTAAGCCCAAAATCACAAGCAACCTTAGTAGGATCCACTAGCAAGCCCTCTTTACAAATTATGTGTCCCAACAAAATTCCAAAGGGTGTGGAAAATACGCACTTCTTAATATTTAAAGAGATGCTCAACTGTCGACACATCTCAAACATCATCCTCAAATTATCACAGTGATCATTTACAAGGTCATAGACTGTCCAATCATCCAGATATACTTGTAAGAACTTGTGAATGAAATCCCGAAATGCTTGTACCACTATGCGTAAAAATACTACAGGCACATTGTATAATCCAAAAGGCATAACTGTGTATGCAAAAATTCCCCATTTGGTGGTGAAATTTGTCTTTTCTTGATCCTCTTTAGCTATCCTCACCTAATGGTATCCATAGAATCCATTAGTGAAGGAGTAGATCCCACGTCTTGCAATTCCCTCTAATATTTCTTGATGAACGGTGTGGGAAAGGGATCTATGACACATGCAACATTCAACTCCATATAATCCACACAAAAAATATCCAAGTTCTCAACCTCTTCATCATCAAATATGTAGACCATCTTACCATTGTCTCTTTCTAGGCAAGCACACCCAAGCTATTTAGCTTATGTTTCTTCCTCTTCAAAACTTGCCCCTAAGTCTAACTATCCTATTTTGCTCTGAAGGATATTCTCATCCTTTGCACTATCTCCCATAGTTAAACACTTCATAACATGTAATGCCTCATTCACTCAGAGGTTTAGTGGAAAAATAGTCAAAGGTCCTGAATCATACCTGTAATAAGTTGTTGTCAATTTATAGTCTCTCTATTGACTCGCATAGATATACCATGCGCACTTGTAGCCTCGCAAGGTGAAATAAAGCTTGTGCACCCACAACAAAGATGGTAAGACTTCCTGCCCCTCTATCTAGAGTCTCTCACACTACCGAATGTGGTACTAAGCGGGATCATTACCATGAAATGAATAGATCTGGGTAGGTGTATTGCTACTTAAAAATCTAGTAGATAAAGTAATCCTCACTTCTCTCCACTCCAAAATATTATCCCTATGAACCATCCACCCACTCGTTGTCATTCCGCGTAGAGTATACACTAACATGTTCCTTCTTTCCACATAACATTCCCAATAATTTTCCATACTAAGTAGTAATACTTCTATATTCTCTTCACCATGTACTTTAGTACACTGATCATTACCCAAACACCTCATATCACGTGGCTTACTAACATGCGTAGCTACACTTTGTACTTCGTGCCCAACCATTTCGTAAGTGTCATGTGCCAAGTTTTCAAATGAATTTTTTTGTATCACTCATGTACGTGCATCATCTCATTGGAGAACTCCTTCCTTCGATGGCTCAATAATTTTTGATCTCGAATGGTGTGCACATAAATTTTGTTCAAGTATTCTTCACTTAAGGGTTCTACATAAGGTGCAGATTTCCCGGTGTCAAAGGGATAATGAAATGTTCTTCCCTATTTTCAAAACATATATACCCCTTGTTGAAACGTAAATCATTGTTGTTTACATAACACGAGGGTGACCACGTAATGTAAGAAAATTGTCTTCTTTTGCAAGTGCAAGACCTCAAAATGCCCAGTAAACTTGGACCACGAAATAGTAATTGACACATCTTTCAAAAACCAAATTAGTGTGGCCTTAGTATGGGTTTTCATTAAAAAAACATTAGAGAATGACTACAATGGAGGTCTACCCATCTCAACCCACGCATCTAAAATTAGTACGTTTACTTCCACGTCTGTGTCAATCAAAATGTTACTCAAAATCCAACCATCAACAATGGCATTTAGAGTAATCTCCTTGTCATAATCTAAACTGTTTGGAGGAATATTAGCATGTAAAAGTTGTCTCTCATGCTTAGTCCCAGTGTGCGGAGTGTTTCCCTTCAACCAGTTCCTAACAATGGAATAATGTTCTCATGGTGCTTCATCTTGCAAACCTCCTTAAAAATATCAACATTTGTCTAATGGAGCTTATTTGCTTGCTTTTGTTATAATTTCTATGAATGTTCCTTCAAACACTATATCTCACCTTGTAAATTGTGAATTACTTCCATGATCTCTTGATAAACCTCCTTCTAATGTGTAGGATTTGGATACTTTACATGTAATACTTCCTCCTTAGTAATCATAGGCTTTTTTTGAAAAATATCTCTCGCGCGAACAACCTCAGTGTGTGTAGTAATCTTCACATGCACCGACTCAAGATACGGTGCTAACTTTGATATCCATTGGTCCATTACCATGTGCTTTACTCTAAACATCCTTGCATCCTCGTTTTCTTGCTTATGCTACTTAATCAAATGTTCATATAAGTTTGGAAACTCTTTATACTTATGGTTCTTTCTGTAAAAAGAACAGACAATGTTCGAGGACATTTTATCCTATAATGATTAGGGAATTTGCATGTATAAAAATTCCCATGAGGGAAATCATTCCTTCCACCCCCTCAACCACAACCTCTAAATACTCCATGGTATCCTCGACCTCTACCATGGCAGCCATCAAAACACCCCTCATTATGATCATGGTCATGATGTTCACCTTTCTCCTTGGAATTGTTTGCAACTCCAGTCTGTCGTATACCAATATCAATGGCATCATGAATATGATCAATCAACTTGCAATATTTAGTATCATGAGTGGAATACCTGTAAATCTTGTAGTAACAGGACATGTTCTTTCTTATCACGTGTTGCAACAATGGGCATCAACTTGAACTGTGGTCCAAATGACATATCTCGTAATCTAGTAATAATGAGTGCACTAATTTATGAGGGCAATTATCCTTAGTATTCCCTTCTACTTCACAATCTATACACCAAATTCCATTGTGTGTCTCATGTGCCAAATTAGCAGATAGTTTCTCTAACTATTTTTCCATTGCTGCAATCTGAGCTTCCAAAAATGGACTCACTCTCATGTCCACACTTCCTACCGCCTCAACGCTCGAGTTGCCTCAAGAACCTCACATGGATCTATAAATTTCTTATGTGAAATCACTCTTCTAAAAGGCATGATTAGTCCTCCAACGAACCACTGTGCATGTTGGCTTGTGTGGATGTCATAAGATAACTTATACATAAGGTTTTTTAACTGAGCATCATATTACCAAACACTCTCAGTAGTGCCCCACTTAATATCTTTAAGAATGCTTATGCTTTTATATTCAAATTTAGGGATATATGAATCTTTTAAAAAGGCATCTCACAACACTTTGTATAATCCACACAATTTTGATAAGGATCAAACTTTCTATAATAGTTGTGCATGCGCCCCTACAACATAGTTGCAAACTGACTTGCTTTGCACTTTGGAGTTGTAATCCCCTTCTACGCCATAGTATTTCACACATATGTACATTCTTGGCTATATCTTCAATTCCCTATACTATGGAAGATGAAGATACATATCCATAAAATATTTTTGAGGTTAGTTTGGACCGTGCCCACAGGACCTAGATCCCGTATTTCCTCTTGTGTTTCCATTGCATCGGATCCTTCAATGCTCAAGCTACCGGATCCTCCTAAAGTAGGAAATGGACTAGAGGATGCACTACCTTTTTTCCAATAGTCATGCTAAATTGGACTCCCACAGTCTGCGAAGTTGTGCTAATTCTAGATGTTATACCAATGTTTTGTGTGCCCTCGTTACGTGCCGATGATGCACTAGAAAAATTCCTCCATTTGGTCCCCCAAATAACATAAATGATTATTTTTTTCCGTAGATGAATAAGCTCCCTAATTAACTCCTAAACTTGACTACAAATGGACTATGTCTATTGTAACTCTCTCTGCTCACACTAGCTTCTTTCTTGTTAAGCTGTTGTAGAATTTTGAAAACCAAGTGCAAAGGTTAGGTTCTAGGTAGGTTCATATGCACACCCATGGTTAACAATATCTCTCCCAATGCACCTTCATCCAAATCCACGGAGGGTTCTCTGCCATGATTTCCCAAATGGGGAAGTTCCAGATGGTCAGCTCCATGTCTTCTCGTGTGAGATTAAAATCCTTCATGATCCATCTCCCTCCATAACACCATTCTTTCTATGATCTCTCATTGCTTCATCAAATCCCTCTCGTGCGCTTCATTAAACTTAAGTCACCTTTCTTCTCTCTGTCTCTCTATCGCTAGGTCCACCATCTTTACCAAACCTACTCATGCCACACGCATGGTGGGTTTTAGCTAGCCATAGGATTCTTTTCCAAATATAGGGTTACAATCAAGATCTTGATTACTAAGGGAATAATGCGTAAATAAGATCCTCTGGGATCATGAAAAAAGTGGAACTCAACAACTTATGGGCAAGAGTAAGTGGAAACTACGTACTCAAGAATATAGCTATTTAAAACGCCATGGAACCAAACATCCACAAAGCACGTCAAAATTAGATATGTATCATAAAAGGCCTGTAATTCTTCATGTGTCCAAAAAGTGTGTGAAACCTCCAATTCCTCTTAGACATGTAAGCAACCAGCCACTCATACAACTCTATAGGAAAGATGGCAAATAAAGTCTCATAAATCTCATCATACAAATTCTGCTCAACCCACTTGTGTGCGTTAAAATTAGGTCCAAAGTGCTAAATTTTCCAGCATATTCTTCTTCTATATTGTCTAACCACTATTCAATATCTTGGCCAAGGTCAGCCAATACATCTTCATCATGCAACATCCTAAAAAACAGTTGAGAAAGAGGTCCTGGCAATGGAACCAATGACGTAGCCTAGAATATACCCACAAATCCCAAGGTGTGTTAGCACATCACTTAGACTGGTTTGAGAACTCACCTGAAGCACGCAAGGGTACCCGGTCCCTCTTTAGAGTAGCTTGTTCAAGATGTTAGCATGATTGCAAATATAATTCGGATCCATAATAGATAATCAATTACACCACATCGCATAAACTATATCTAGATCTAAACAATATGAAAGATTAACTAAATAATAAATATAATGAGATTTACCATGTAAGAACCAGATTGGTCTCATCTAACACCATCATCTAGCCATTAGTATCCATTATATTAAATACTATAAAACATAGAAGCTTTATACATCATGATCCAGTTTCCATAGTCATATGTGCTAGCAATTCCCACAAAGATAACTCTACAATAAATGGTATATCCAAACCATGCAAATCAATACATATATATAGGGGTGGGGACTTGCCCTTCACCACCCATGCACCTTCCAAAAATAGGCTACATGTTAATAATAGTCATGCGCCCTTACATAAGAATACAAAAACATGCAAGTGCTAATAATAGATCTCATATAGTTAAC
Source organism: Taxus wallichiana var. yunnanensis (assembly GCA_018340775.1). NCBI lineage: Eukaryota > Viridiplantae > Streptophyta > Pinopsida > Cupressales > Taxaceae > Taxus > Taxus wallichiana. The sequence goes on from CM031239.1 coordinate 625,487,016, forward strand.
TCCTAGTATAGATCCTATTAATAGCTCAAAACTGCATGGCACTTGATCTTCTACTTATCCAAAATAGCCTTACATAACTCGCAAGTCATTCTACCTTTATGTTCTCTACACTCCATGTCCAAAAATATCCTTGATCTGCAAAAGTGGCTAAGTCTCATTTCCAACCTATTTCTGGGTGCGCTCATGTTTTGTTATACTTCCGCACGTGTATATGCACCTTTTCCTGTGTGCCCAATCCTTATGTGCTTTCATCCTTGAGCTATATTTTATCTATGAGCTATATTTTATCCACTCAACAATCAATCTATTTTTTTTTATTTTTATTTTTCGCTTTCATTCTTTTGAGCATTTCTTTTTCTTTTTCTTTCTTTTTTATATGAATAGTAGTCCTTCGAGGGATCAATCTATTTTTATAACTTTTATTTTAATTTGAGAATCCTTGATTATTGATTATTCATGGGTAGAGTGAGAATATCTAAGTAGACCACTTAGGAGAGGATAAAGGATGTACAAGAGACACCCTTGGACCCTTTGCATGGTTCCAACGGTGAATAAGAATGAAATGGATTTGATGATCATGAAGTTCCCACAAAAGGGGATAACTTATCTGTAAGGAATATGCTACGGGAAGAGCCGTGGTGCCCATATTTAAGGTCAAATCTAGGAAGTGACAGAAAAACGCATAGTTCCAAATCATCATGATGAGAAATATGAAGGGCTAACATGGAGGAATAATCCAAGAACATGACTAAGGGCACATTGGTAAATGTGCTAACAATAGAATGGTCATAAGTGAAATGCATTAAGCGGTTCCACTTTTGGTTTACCGTCAAGGGAGGTTAGGCGATAGGCTCCCAAACCATACTTATGTGTGATAATTAATGGTCTGATCCAGTTAGGGGAAAAATTTCCATGTTGTCTCCTTTCAAGAGTAGTGACATTATGATTTTATTTGAGGATGATGTCACTGACATTAAAATTCATTCCTTAAGGTGCTTATTGTAAGAACATTTGATGCACTCTTGATAAACACAATGGTATTCAAGATCGAGAAGGAAACACTCATCTAGTATCTCGAGTTGTACTAGATGAGTTGGTGATAATCTTCATCGAGATATGAAGTCACAAGAGGACACATATAAATATGGGATTTGAACTTTGATAATAAGGATAGATTCATAAGCGTAGATAAGAGAAAAATGTGTATCCCCGAGGACATTGGTAAATGTGTTAACAATAGAATGGTCACAAGTGAAATGTGTTAAGTGGTTCCACTTCCGGTTTACCATCAAGGGAGGCCAAACAATAAGCTCTCAACCCATACTTGTGTGTAATAATGTATGGTCCGATTTAGTTAGGGGAAAACTTTCCATGTAGGATACTTTCTAGAGTAGTGACGTTCGATTGTATTTTAGGACAAGGTCGATGATATTAAATTCACGTTCCTTAAGGTGCTTATTATAGCATATTTGATGTGCTCCGATAAACATGGTGGTGTTTAAGAGTGAGAAGACAATGCTCATTTATTATCTCAAGTTGTGCTAGATGAGATTAGCGGTAGTCTTCATCTAATATGAAGTTATGAAGGGACACACACAAAGATGGAATTTAAACTTCATGAGGAAGGATGCCTTCAGAATTGTAAACAAGAGAGAATGGGGTAGCCCCAGTGGAGGTACGAATGCTAGTGTGATAGGCCTAAAGGGTGAAAGGAAGATAGAGATGCCAATTACTACCGCTTGATCGATAGTTACGCAAGAATGTTCGAAGAGTTTTATTAGTTTCTTTGGCTTGGTCGTTAGCTTGGGGATAATATGGAGAATAAAATTTGATTTGGATGTTGAATGCATTACATATTTTCTTGAGATATTTATTTTTAAAGGACTTTCTGTTGTCCATAACAAGTTTGTGGGGAACGCCGAACGGACATATAATGTGTTGATAGATAAAATTAATGATTGGGTCATATTTATTTGAGGTGAGTGGCATTTCTTCCACTTATTTAGTGACATATTCAAAGTGGCGGTGATGATTGGATGATATTTTTACAATGATGAATAAAAACAAGGATCATGGACTCCTTTTTTAATTAAATCGTATCAAATAAACGATTTATTGATCGGGGAACAATTTGGATGGTGTAAGATTCAAAATCTCCTTTGAAGAGTATCATTTTACATTGATACCGTAGACACCTATAATTCATCTTGCTAATTATGCCCTTTCCCACAAATTAATTAATTAATTAATTGACAATTGACCTTCCATAATTAAGTTTCCTCTTCTATTAGATAAATAAATCATCATTTATTTATGCCTAAACCCTTTCTTATTCCCTAAATCATACTAATTAGCCTAAACCCTTTCTTCTAAAATGTTACTTCTATAAAGCTTTCTCACCTATTAATTAATCACTTGGGTTAATTAATAAATCCCTCAAACCCCATGAGTCACTAAAGGACAAACTAAACTCTCCTAAGGTTGACTCAACCCCCTTTTCAACCATAGTCACCCCAACTAACTCAACCTAGCTATTATCCCACATGTAAAGGGATGTAGAGATTCTTTTATCCATTGGGCTATATAAGGATCCCTCCTCTTACCATTCTACTTACACCTAAATGAGCATAGAGCCTATACTATAGCCATTTTATCATCTTAGAGCATTCTTCCATTAGAGGAGCTAGCTATCTTCATTTCTTGCATTCATCCATCCAAGTTTGAAGTCATATGGAGATATGTCAAGTGGTCTTGTAGCCATGGATTGACAAGACTCCATTCTTGAAACCTTGGGATTCAAACATACAATCAACCCTTTTGATTGCTAAGGATCTAAATAGGTTCATTCCATTGATTAACATTCAATAGAGATAGAGATTAATTTCTTAGCATATTAGTTTGATGTTTATTCATGTTCTAATGCAAATATGTTGGTAGATTAGTCTTGTTTAAGCTCTAAGCATGATGGTGCATAGATTTTAGTTTAGCTTTGTTTTAGGACTACTAGGTGTTAGTTCTAATTCTCTTTGCATAGCTAACTAATTCTTGCACACATTTGGCATGCCGGTGGGATGGATCCTTAGTCCCTTAGCATTGTGGTTCAAATTTTGTTGTTATTTCAATTTTTGGCTAACCCTTGATATGCACATGTGTGAATTAATGTTGAATTTCTTATGATTTTTGCTAACTTTACATGTGTTGAGTCTTGCTTATAGATCTAATTTAGATGGGTTCTTGTCAATTTTGAGCTAACTATCCAAAAATTTGAGCTTTTTGAGATCGATTACATCATTTTCCATGTTTTGACGTCACTTCTAGGTACAGGCATACACAAAAATGACAGAGGTGTGTACACATCCAAACCTAGGTGTACACATCCAAATGCTAGCGTATGCGTCTAGAGTCTAGCGTATACATCATTCTGCCAAGCGTACATGATATCATTCCCTCTGTGTTTTTCTATAATTTTTTTTCTATCTTGGTGCATATGCCTGAGCCCGAGCATACACATTCATACTTCAGCATACCCATTTGGTAGTGCTTTTGTTTGACCCTTTTTGACTATGTGGCGTACATGTCCAAAGTCTAGCGTATACATCTCACTTGTCGGCATACATGATTTTTTTGTCTTTATGTTTTTTGGCCTTTATTTTCTACTAGCATATGCATTTAGACCATTAGCGTACACTATACCCGAGTGTACCTATCTACTAGTGTTATTTCTTTGACCATTTTTGTTTGTGAGTGTATACATCCAAATGCTAGCATACACAACTCTCTGGCCACGTACCCATTAGCTCACTATCAGTTTCCACAGAGGGGCGTACATCCTAAAGTAGGCGTACACACCTAGAGTTGAGCGTACACATCACAGTTTATATTTAGATTCACTTTAAAATTTACAAAAACATGTTTTTTTAGGATTTATTGACTCCTTGCAGTTTTAATTGAAGATTAAACTTTTATTTTATAGGGTTTATTTGCATGTTTTTGCTAACTTGATTTGATTTGTTTAAAGGGTTAAATGAACATTGCATGCTTAATCATGAGATTGGAGTCATGTATGCTCTTCCCTCACCTTCTAGGTGATCTTGGGAATCAGAAATGATTTCTATATCTCTTTTTCTTTGAAAAATGTTTGAAAAGAATGTCAAATTTGGTTAAAATGAACAAATTTTGCGTTTGAATCAAGTATTTTCCATTGTTGATTTCATAGTTGGATTTTACGTCATGTATGCTCTTCTCTTGCATCCTAGGATGATCTTGAGAATCAAAAATACATGTTCATCCTCTTTATGTGTATGGAAAACTACTAAATCATGTGCAGGACCTAAATGCTTGTCAAAGAATGAAGGATCAAGACAAAAAAAACTACTAATACAATTTTTATGTAGAGTTTGCCAAATGGTGTTCAAGAAAACCACATTAAGTATAAAAGATAAAAAACACACCACAATCAAAAGACTATATTTGTAGGTTTGGATAAGGGTATGCCCCATCCACTTAACTAGGACATAACCCCTTTGGCATAAGCCTTAAGCTACAACAATGGGGGTGGTCCTAGGAACCCCAAAGTAGTCCATGCAAGAGGGAACCTTGTGGATGAAATGGGAAGTGCTCCACACTACCTACTTGACTAGTGATACACGTGAGATTTAGCATCAAATTTATCTGTATCATGACCCCAGTGAGAGTACATGATGGACACATTTATTTCCCACTATGCTTGAAGGGGGTAAAGTAAATTGGGATACTCCTTGGGAAACCTTGGCAAACCAAGCTCGCATCTAGATAACTTGTGACACCTAGTTGAGTGAACCACCTAGGAAGTTATCTTGTCCAGGAGCCAACTTTGACCATATCAAAACCAATTTGAGTTGAGAGCCATCACAAAGGGAGAAATTTCTTGGAATCAAAATCTTGTTTTTTGAACAAGAGGAGATTCCATTAAAGTTCAAATGGCACATCATTCATCATGGAGATTGTGAAGCATTACTTTTTTTAGTTTTTCACTCCCTAAGGAGGTGAAAAACTCTGCCGAAGTGATGCCAAACTCTCTTCAACACCAATTGATCTACTTCCTTCACTTTATTTTGACACTTTGTTGATCAGGAGAAGAGTGACTACCCTTGTGTTGCTAATTGATTGTATTCACCACTTTTTGTGTTGTTTATGCTCATCCATGTTTATCGGTTGAGTTGTTAAACATCTAAAGTGTGGAGACATTTTCATATCATTGGTATCCTTTTTTATCTTGATACCCAAGTCAATATCATCAATCATAGTTAGGCTTGATTCATCATCTTGATTCTCCTTTGAAATTTTATCTTCTTGTATCGTATCACAACAATTTTGATACTTACGTCTTGTTTCTTACAAACTTGGCCTAAGTGTCTAGATTGTAATGTTACGCTACACGTGCATTCTAACAATTCCTTGGTATACTCTAGCATTAGTTTGTTTTCAAACATTACCTTGATTTTGAAAAGTGTTGAGTGTTACCATTTGTGTGTTATATCAATATCATTTTGATATTAATACCTTACTTTTCTAAAAATTTTGGTTAACATATCTTAGTGGTATTGTTGTGTCGCTCACAATCGTAACTACCACTTTTTGAGATATAGGTCTTGATTGGATTCAAGCTCACTTTTAGTATACTTTTTTGGGGATCGTATTAACTTTTTGTTATTACTTACGCCTTGTTCATTTCTTTGAACTTGACATAAGTGGTGACATTTTTTTAACCATCTTAAACACCAACTACCATTTGAAAACAAACTTAGGAAGTATGACATTTTGATTGATTGGTCTAAAATGAGCATTGTGTGATTGTATCTTGTTTGTCACTTTTGACTTATTCTTTTAAGACAATCACTTTGACACATTGATCCTTTGACATTCATCATTCTTTGAACTATTGACATTCTTTGACATTTGTAAACTTCCACTTAGGTTTGATCAATACCTTTTGAACAAATTCAAAACACCTTAGTGAAGTTCTCACACATCATGGCCCAAAACAAGATTGGGAGCTAAAGACAAGTCATTGAAAAACAAGCATGGGAAACATCAAAAAACAAGGGTCAAATCCCTTTATTGGTCATGATTTAGGACCTCTATTTTCCATAAAAAAAAAGAAACAGAAGAGATGATAGATCATAGTGGTGATGAAGCAAGATCACCACACATGGAGTTTGACTTTGACCCACCCTATTAGATGAATTCCTTTTCATAAAAAAAGATAGGGTACTTGCATGAGAGTGGTGGAATTAGGTGCTAGAATGCCAACAAAACATGAAACTATTCCACCCAAAAATGAGGCTAATGAGGAAGAACCACCTCTCATTAACATGGATGACATTTTAGCACATGGACATGCTTCCACATCAAACATAGAAAACAACAACATGGTGGGTTATAAATTACCATTCATCAAGATACCACGTAGAGTAAGAATAGAACATGAAAAATGTGGAACAACCCCATTTGATGAAGATGATGAAGAACTTCATGAGGAAGAAGTCACTATACCACAAAAATTTAGAACCTTAGTGAAAATTAGCTTTACTACTGACATCTCATGTACAAAAAGAAACAAACAAAAATGTACATCGAGAGAAACCTAAGGACAAAAATAGTGAACTTCACATAGAAAACCAAAGGAGGAGGAATGTAAAAATATAGTCATGTGTATATGCCAGCTTCCCCCACTAAAGAACAACTTATTTCACAAGAACTACAATCTATGAAAGAAACACTCACAAGCCTTCAAGAAAATAATGGGGGAAATAACAAAAGATATCAATATGAAGAGTTATGTCCCCATCCATTTGATAAGGCCATGTTGCTTCAACCCTTTCCTAAGAAATTTGACATGCCCAAATTTGACAAGTATAGAGGGAAAGGTGATCCACATGTGATCATGTGAAATATTTTTACATGGCATGCCAAGAAGTGGCCTACTGATGACAACTACCTCATGGATCTTTCCAAAAAGTCTAGGAGGACAAGCCTTGGAATGGTTTACTCACTTACCTCGTGGATATCTTCACATGGCCCAAACTATAGAGAGGTTTGTGACATTTCTCATACAACATGGAAAGTGACATAACCATGTTAGACTTATGTAACACTAAACAATGTCCAAATGAAACCTTTGCAAGTTTTCTACAAAGATGGTGGGGGCTAGCTAGCCACTTCCCTTGCTCAATACTGAAAAGTAACTTGTTAGCATATTTGTACCAAATTTAAATTGGACATCACTTTTCATTTACAAATGCATTGTGTTTGGAGCTTTGAAGAGGTCATCGAGAAGGGCATACAAATAGAAAAATCCCTCATTACAAAAGGAACAATCAAATCATCTTCCAAGGATAATCAATCTACCAAACCAACAAGATAAGCCAAAGATATTTAACAAAAACAAGAATGTGGTAGGAGATGGAATCATGGATTCCAAACATATACAAGTGGTCCAAGTTGGTCAACCTTTTAAACTGACCAAAGGGCCGATCAACCACCAGCCAAGCATAGAAATGTTCACTCCTCTTAATGAGTCTTTTTCAAAATCTTGAAACAATTGGATACAAGTCCACATGGTGACTTATCCTATAACACAACCCTTTGATGAAAATGCTCCTAAACCTTCATGGTATAAAGAGCATGAATATTGTGATTTTCATCATGTAAAGGGACACAAGATAAAAACAAGTTCCTAAGACTTTGCCACTTCATCAAGATCTTATTGATAATGGAGAGATAGAAGTTGATCCACCAAGAGAAAAATCAGATGCCAAATGAAAAGATGGGGATATTCAAAGAACCATTCCCTAAACATGATAAGCCAAATGAGAAGAAGTTGGATCAGGGAGAGTCATCCCAAAGTTACAAAGCCACAAATTATCTGTATACCAAAAGTGATAACAATCATTATGACTCACTCATTGGATGTGTTCACTCTTCTGATGAGCATGTGAATACCATTAGGATCAAGGGAAAATATTGTGTTGTGGTAACAAGGTGTGCTCATCTCATGATCTAGAACCTCCTCTATCTACCCCTCAGGATGGTTAGTACAACATCTTAGAGAAACTTGAGAAGACATCTACCAAGATTTCAATCTTGGACCTTCTTAAAATATCAAATGTACATAAGGACATCCTATACAAAACTCTCCAGGGGTCAGGAGTGCCAATGGAAGTAGACCCTTCACATTTACAAGTTGTGGTGGAAAACATTACACCAATTGAACACATCTCATTTAACCACAAGGAAATCCCTAACGAAGATCACACACATAATCTTCCCCTGTATATAGAGGTATTTTTACCCACCAGAAGATAAAATGGGTGCTTGTGGACAATGGGTCGGGGTTGAATATATGCACATTGAAACTAATCAAATAGTTGGGACATACAGAGGAAGATCTAGAGTCCCACATTATCACCATAACCACTTATGACAACAATGGAGCAGGAGTCAGCTGGAACAATAACACTGTTGATGGAAGTAGGGCCTACTTGCCACAACATGAAGTTTCATGTCTTAGATTTGGAACTTCCATACAATATGCTTCTTGGCCACCCATGGATCCATGCCATGTAGGCCATACCATCAACATTTCATCAGTGTATTAAATTGAAACATGAGGGACACATTATTACCATTCAAGGTGATCCAGAACCCTTCACTCATTATAGAGATCTCTCAACAATTTTTGTGTAGGGGTACATATACATGTCCCTCCGTTGATATTGTTATTCCCCTTCATAGTCAGAAGCTCTTGAATCATGGGTAGATTCAGACTCCCTAAGTTCTTGTGCTCATGAGGCTTCTACGTCTACTTCTCCCTTTGATTCATGGGAGATGAAAATCCTTGAGTATGGTTGTGGAGAATACAATGTGCAAAGCTCTCTAGTTTAGATATGTCTTTATCACCAAAAATAAGAGGCAAGACCCAACTATCACTTTAAAAATGGCCTAAAGATGAATGTACTATATTGGGACATTCTTACTAGTGAGACTACTTGTAGAAGAGAAATTTTGGACCCACCTACAACTTGGGTCCCCGAGGACACTAAGCCTACCTCTACTATGAAACCCAGAATATGCCAAATCTAGTAGAATGATGTATTCCATGGGTTACAAAGGACTCGGATGTGGAAAATTTGACAAGGAGCAAGAGAATTGGTCCCACTTCCACATTTCAAAATAAAATGCTATGGTATTGGTATTCGGCCATATGGGTCACATCCCATGGATCAAGATGCTACCTACTCTGAGCATGTGAGGATAGCTCTGCTTATTCGGATAGTGACACAGATTCCCACTATAGCCAATATGAGGATCTTCCTCCATGAACCTTTTCATGGATACCACTATCCTTACCATAACCCCACCGATCCTAAAGTTGACCTTGTATACCCTACCCTTGTCGATTGGGACCAACAACATCATATGCCATTGGACCTCTTTGAAAATGATGAGGCTATTACAGAATTTATGGGCATACGTGATACCATTCCTATCGAGAGATCATAAGAAAGGTTTCTTCATTGACTTAGATACCTATGCATACTTTGGTGAGGAAGTTGAGCTTTGTGGTCAAAAAAATTTAAGAAAAGTGAGGGAAAAAGTTCCAAAGAAAATCCTTGGAAAAAAAACATACGTCAAGTCACACAGTGAAAACCTCTTTGAGGTGTTGGTGACCAACAAGTAAAAAAATCAATGGAAAAATAAGTGACCATGTTGAGGGTGAAAATATCATAGAGACACCCTTGGAAGAATATCTCAACCTTCCTCCCGATCCTACGCATATGGAGGATATGTCAAAAATCTCGTAGAGGAAATTGTTGATGTGAATATTGGAACAAAAGAAGACCCAAAGATAGTCAAGCTGGGAGCTTCACTTTCAACACAAGAACAAAAGACATTCACCTTGCTTCTTAGAGAATTTGTGGATATATTTGCATGGTCTTATAAAGATATGCCGGGCTTAGATCCAAACTTTGGTGGTGCACAACTTAGTAGTGCATCCAGACACAAAGCCTATTAAATAAAAGCTAAGGAAAATGCATCCATGAGTGGCCCTTCTAGTTAAAGAGGAGTTAGAGAGACTATTAGTAGTAGGGTTCATCAGACCCATTGACTACTCTGAGTGGATATCAAAATGTAGTTCTAGTACAAAAGAAACTGTTGGAATCAGAATTTGCACATGGACTTTTGAGACATCAACAAGGCATGTCCAAAAGATGATTTTCCTTTGCCTAATATTGACATGATTATCGATTCAACTGTGGGATATGAAATTTATCTCTTATGGATGGATTTTTAGGATACAACCAAATCAAGATAGCAGAAGAAGATCAACATAAGATGACCTTTACAACCCCTGGGGAACATTTCTATTATCAGGTAATGCCCTTTGGCCTCAAAAATTTCGGTGTAACTTATCAAAGGGAAATGATAGTGATATTCCATGATATGCTTGCATGACATCATGGAGGACTATGTAGATGATATCCTAGGAAAATCCAAGACAAGAGAAGACCACCTGAAGTTTACGGGCATATCTTTGAATGTCTGTGGGAATATAAGGTCAGATTGAATCCAAAAAAATGTGTGTTTGGGGTATTATCAGGGAAGCTACTAGGATTTATTGTATCAAGGAGAGGGATTGAGGTGGACCTAGCCAAAGTCACTGCCATTACTAAAATGCCTCCTCCCAAGAATATCAAAAACAGTTGCAACCTATAAGGGAAGATACAAGCCATTCGCCACTTCATTTCACAGCTTGCTAAAAATGTCATTCATTCACCCATCTTCTTAAGAAATATGTTGACTTCATTTGGGGACAGAGAAAACAACAAGCCTTTTCCTTGCTTAAACAATACTTGGCCAATCCACCTATCCTCATGCCTCCAACTCCAGGTGAGCCACTTTTTCTATACATATTTGCTACCCAATTTTCTATTGGTGCATTTTTCTCACACAATATGACCTAAGCCAAAAAAAAAATTCAGTACTATCTCAGTCATACTTTAATTTCCTATGAGCTCAACTATCCTCAAATTGAAAAATCTTGTCTGGCTGTCGTTTTTACCTTCCAAAAACTTTTCCATTACCTATTGAATACTAAAACCAAGCTTATATCTAAAGTTGACCCACTCAAGTACTGTTGTCAAAACCCACCCTTATGGGTAGAATGGCTAATTGGATCATTCTGCTTAGTGAATTTGACATTGAGTACGTACACAAAAGTCAGTTAAAGGACAAGTATTTTTGACCAATTAGCAGAAGCACCTTTACCTAGAACAGAGCCTGTGAGTTTGGATCTACCTGATGCATCATTAATGTATATTGAAGAATTTGTTATGTGGAAAGTACATTTTGATGGATCATTTACTTTCCATGGTTTAGGGGTAGGTGTAGTGCTAATCACTCCTTCAGGAGACCCCATACCACAAGCTTTCCATCTTGGATTTCCTTGCACAAATAACATTGTAGAATATGAGGCACTCATCACTGGAATGAAGTTGGCTATAAAATGGAATATCCACCACCTTAAGGTTGTTGGTGACTCACAATTGATTATCAAGCAAGTCAATGATGAGTACAAGGTCAAGGATGAAAAAATCATCCCATATAGAAAGTTGGTGGAAACTCTGAAAGAATATTTTGTGTGCATCACCTTTGAACAAATTCCAAGGGCAAAAATGATCTATAGATGCAATGGAAACAGTGGGTTCTATCTTATGATTCCACTAGAAACCAATGATAGGCCATTTTTGTTGAAAATCTACATCATCCTACATATGACATGCCAGATTATTTCTGGCATGTGAAGTTGTTGGTCCCCACTCCTCATGGTATGCCCATATTTTTAACTACCTCCAAAGTGGTACCTTTCCTCATAACATTACCCATTTCTAAAAAACAAATCCTTATCCACCAAATAGCCCATTACACCCTCTAGGAGGCACTTTATCATCATGGCTATGATGGGAATTTGTTGCATTGTCTAGATGTAGTAGAGTTAGTCCAAGTGATCAAGGAGGTACATGAAGGAGTATGTGGTGCCCATACAAATGGAATGGTATTAGAAAAAAAATTGTTAAGGGTAGGCTATTATTGGCCTACTATGGAGACAGATTATTTTGTAACCATGTAAGAAAGTGTGTTCTATGTCAAAAGTATGGAAATTTCATTCATGCACCATCACAACCTTTACAGCCGATAACAACACCATGGCCATTTTCTAAATGGGGATTAGACTTAATAGGGAAGCTCACCCCTACCTCATCTGATGGTCATACCCACATCATCATGGCCACATAATACTTCACTAAGTGGGTGGAGGTCATTCCATTGACATATGTTATAGGTGCTCAGATATCAAAGTTCATCATGAATCACCTTATTTTTGGTATGGCATTCGGCTGCCATTATTATTGATAATGGAAAGTCATTCAAGAACAAGATGGTTAAGGATATTTGTCATCACTTTTAGATAAGATTAAAGTGGTCCATGCCATATTACCCACAAGGTAATGGGAAAGAAAAGAAGCCACTAAAAACATTGGTTGAATCATGGAGAAGATGGTGAGTAAGACAAGTCACAACTGGCATTTGCAAATTCACCCACCCTTGGGCTTATAGGACTTCCATTCACACTCCTATGGGTGTGACACCCTACTCCCTAGTATTTGGAACTGAATCTATCATCCCATTAGAAATGAGCTCCCTTCTCTAAGAATATCTCTTAGGGATTACCTAGATAAGGATGAGGATTACAGAGTGGCCAGACTTGTAGAATTAGAGCTCCTAGATGAAAGATGCATCCATGCTCTCAACCATCTCAAGGTGTATCAAAAAACAAAGTATCTCATCAAAATTACAAAAAAGGATCATACCTTTTAGTTTGAGGTTGGAGATTTGGTGATGAAAGAGAACCAGTTCAACACAAGGGAAAAAGAGAGAAGAAAGGAAAGTTTGAACCTCATTGGTTAGGACCTTATGTCATTGTGGCCAAATATGGGTTAGGAGCATACAAGCTTCCCATCTAATGGAGATGAGCTCCATGAACCCATGAATGCCATGCATCTCAAGTGGTTCTATGCTTGAGCATGGTGTAAAAATCATGAAAAAAACCCAAAAAAGTGAAAAATTAAAAAAAAAAAAAAAAAAAAAGAGAAAAAAAAAAAAAAAACAGGTCATCAAATGTGAAAACCATGCAATTGTGGCACTTTGGATAGGTCCCTTGGTGAAAAATGGTTTCGATGCCTTGGGAGGATTCATTGTTCACAAGCATCCTGTATCTAGGGGTACTTTTACTTAGCCTAGGGCTAGTTCCACACTACATCCGAGATTCTTTGTGAACCTATCTTGTCAAGCCTTGATCGGTTGATTCTCCTCTTGTAAATTGGTGAAAGGATTTTGCCTTTGTATATTCCTCATCTAACGTTGGGGGCACCTTCACACTTTCATTTCCTGTATATAACACATGGCACCTACCCTTGTATATTCCCATCTAATGTTGGGGGCATCCACATTTCTCGGTTTCCTATACATAGCTTTGGAAAACCTTTTAAAAATCCAAAAACATTCAAATATGTTTGAAAAATCCAAAAACATTCAAAAATGTTCAGAAAATCCAAAAACATTCAAATATGTTCAAAAAATCAAAAACATTCAAAAATGTTCAAAATTCCAAAAACATTCACATAATACTTGAAAACCCCCAAAAAATAAAAAATGGAAAATACAAAAACAATAGAAAATTATTTCACAAAACTCCCAAAAACAACGCAAAATGCATTGAAAAAAAATACTACAAAAAAACATAGTTTTAGTTTACTTTCTTTGTTTCTTTGTTTTGTTTCTTCTTTTTTCTTGTTTGGTTGCATGTACATTGTTTGTATATTTTTACTTACTTGTACATTTCGTATATTGTGTTGCTTAAACATACCACTTGAGATTGATCTTTTCTTACTTAGAATAGATTTATTTGTATGTGTGCCTATGGAGTGTGTTTTTGCATGTTTGTAAATAGTTGTACATAGTTGCTTTGTTTAGAATTGTTTTTAATGTGTATATTTGGTAGATTTGTTAACATTTTCTTGTGCTTGTTTTTTACTTGTACATATATTTTGTTATCACATCATCATATCTCCATCTATATCATCACATCTAACATCATCTATACATCATATATAAATAAAATGCTAAGTCTACATCATACATGTATGCTAAGCTAATCATCACATATTGTATCATCAAATGGGGGCAAGAGGGATCAAAAATATCAAAAATCTATCCCCCCACCAATATCATCATATCATCATGTGTAATAAATCAAAACAACATCACATATGTAATAAAAATGATAGCATCTATGGATATATCATGAAATCAATAAACATGTGATACATCATCAATAACACATATAATCAATACCATCATCATCATCATCATCATCATAAATATCAATGTCAAATGTCCAAATATACATGTATGTCTCAAAATATACATCATCTGGATACAAAACCAGCCATCATGGGCATAGATCAAAATAAGCCTTCATCACGAGGCATGACAAAAATAATACATGTACATCGATCAAAAATAAGCCTTCATAAGAGGTGTACATCAGATACATCATAAAAAATACATGATCAGTGAGGAAGAGTCATCCATGACTCTCTCTCCCTCCTAGGCTTCTTGATCTGGGGAGTGGAGGTGGCATATGTTGATGTTGATGAGAAGGCCCTGCCCTATGCTATACTCTACACACAATTGGTTGTTGTATTGAGTGAACAGATCTAGATGTCTGTGGGATCTAGTCCCGACCTACTAACAACAAGCTGCTCAAAGGCGTGCAATCCTCTAACCCTCTAGAACTACCTTGAGGTAAGTTTACCTTGTAATAGGTAGCTTCCCCACTAGCTCTCATGATATTGGATAACATATTTGTTTGTCCAATTGTTGTGGCTGCCTCTATAGCACCATCTCACTCTCCTGTAACCAAAACTACATCACAACATGTGATATCCTATGTTAATAATGTAACTTTTCTATCCCTATCTGCAGTAGTAGTGAGGACCTGAGCCTATGCCTGTTGTAAGGTGCTCATAATCTATGACATCTAACAGGCCATCATCTCTCTATATCTACTAAAACCATGCACACACCACCTCACCCTCCCTACCACTGTGCCTGGCCTCATCTCAAAATCTCATTTTTCAATTTATACCTAATCCCCATGGCCTCATCCCGCCTCGGTTGTGAGTGTAGTGTTGTACAGACCATGGCCTAGACCCTAGCCTAGTCCTCTTCTATCATGGCCTTGTAGGCTAGACAACTAACTATGACCTGTTAAATCTAACTAAAACTAAAGTGCAGCTATCCTGTCCCCCTCTCTCTCCCACCTCTCCCATCTCCTCCATCATCCTCTCCACCATCCCTTAAGAGGATGAGGAGGTGGCCCCTGTACTATGGAACTCCTCCTCCTACATGTAAGGAATGACCTGTGGAACTCTCTCTATCTGGACACCTACTTATAGTGGGACATCTAGTCCTACAACCATGCCCACTCGGGGCATCTCAATCTATCATACCTAGACACACTTTCTCTCTATACCTATTTTTGTATGGGTGGAGGACCCCTATCCCCAACCTTTTGTTCCCTCCTCCTCCTCCTCCTCCTCCTCCTCCTCCTCCTCCTCCCCACCATCAAAATCCTCCCACTCACCCTCTATAGGTGTGCCCTAACCCCCATGGGCCCATGCTTCCTATGGAATAGTAAGACGACATGATGGTAACATTGTCAAATACCAAATATATACTAAATAGTGGTCTGACATCTCTGATGTGCCTCAATGGAAGAAGCCACTTTTCTGAAAAATCTAATCAAAACTGGCCTAGGCCCATATAGCTATATGAATCTATGGGGCCCCATTTCAAATCTCTTGGAAGACCTATGGGCATACCACATGTATGGGCCGAGGAACATCCTGAACACCCCAAACTATTGGGCACATCGGTCCACATGATAATACTCCATAATGTAGCCCCTTTTTCCTATCAAAAAGTTCTCTACCATCTCTATGTTGAGCTCATCAACATCCTCACCCACTGATAATAGTGGTAGGGCCTCCACACTATCATTTTTTGTGTAAGCTCATCAAACTCTCACCTATATAATGGTAGGTACTACCTATGTGCCCTTGAATATCACCACTGTCGAGACCCATCCCATAATAGATGGCTCCTCTAGATCTCGAGCCCATAACTCACCTATAAGGTGAGAAATAGCTATGTGGTCCCATGACCAGATCTATAACAAAAGCACTAGGCCCATGGTCTTTTGACTATGGTATGTAATAAGATGTAGGTCCCAATATAAATGTGCTAACATACATTTCCCCAACAATATCTCTCACCTCATAATAAACCTATTATAACTCCAATGAGGCCAAGCGGAAAGGTAACACCTATCTTTTCAAGGACAAGAATGCCACTAAAAGTGCCATCATATATAATGTAATGAATGTGATGAAAATGTGGCTCTATAATGCAATGGTTTAGATAAACCATCATCCCTCGGTGAGGTATATCCAAACAACCAAACACCTCAATGAGACACCCTATAATATCCTCATCATCAGTAGTGTACTCAACTAACTAGCCAACTATGGGAACATGGAATATATGCCAGACATCCTCAAGTGTAATGTCATCATCTCCCTATTGGGGATTAAAAGCACTTAAGCTCTCTCTGAGTGCCATCTCTCAAAAAATTTGTAAGGAGACCATGGTCTAAGGTGATCATGTGGCAGTATCATCATAGGCACTGCGGTCACATAAGACAATCTAGTCACATCTAACAAGATCGCCAACATCCATTTGGTCACATGTGAATGGAAGCCAGCCTCTATGGTGGCTAGTCGGTTATGTGTCTCCCTCTCTCATGAAAGCGATGGTAATCATCACAAAAAAAAAAATACACATGTTATGACTTTCTTCAATTCTAATTCTTTCTATTTTCTTCTATCTAACTAATTTTTTTCATCTAAAAATTCTATCTTTTTTCATTACTAAACAATTCTTCTAAAAACTTTCAAAAAAGTTGGGATTTTTCCCTTCTTTGGCGTACATACATGCCCCTTTGGGGGCATACACACCTCCTTTGGTGTATATACATGGTTGTTTATGTATATGCCTTCCATGGTGCATACGTACCATTGTACATGTGTGTGTGCCTGTCTGTACCCCTATACCTACCCTAACTTTCCTTACATACATGCCCTTTTTCCACATATACACACCCTTTCTCATGTGTACGCCTAGTGTACATATTTCCTTCCCTGCTACCTGCATGTATGCCTTTAGTGATGCCTATGCATACACATACATAAATTTTGGCATGCATATACACTACATGTGTACATGGTTTTTTGAGTGTGTACGCTAACCTTTGGATGCATATACGTGCCCTGAGCACACACATGTACACATTTTTAACCTATTTTACCTAAATAATAATAAATGATAAAATTAATGCTAAAAAGGAACAAAGCAAGGTTAGGGCACTCATGAATGGTCCATCATCATCATATCGGGCATACTCCCTGGATGGTGTTTGGCTCGTCTCATGGTGCAGCTCTGAACTCTGGCCATCTTGCTAATCACTCATGGTATCTCACGGTAAAATTTGGTAGAGCTTGGTAATAAATTAAACTAATCATGATGATTTACCCCCTTGGGAAGGGTATATATCTGGCCATTTTCCCTGGCCATGATGCCCTAGGGGCATGTTTTAATTTTCGTGATTCTTTTAACACTTCTTTATCCCAATAATTATTTTCGTGATGATTATTTTTATTAAATAATCATTTTTAAACTAATTTTCACCATGTTGGGGCATATTTTTATTACGTATAGCCCTTTTCTTCTCCTTGGGGAAATTTTCTTGCTTCTTGGTGATCTTCTACCTTCTTATTTCTTCTACTAAAAATTAAAAATTTTCCAAAAAATCAAAAAATCAAAATTTAAAAAATTCAAAAATCCTAAAAATTTAAACATTTTAAAAAATCTAAAAATTGTAAAAAAATAAAAATTCAAAAATTTGCAAAAATTGGTGATAGGCCCATAGTGGTTGAAACTCGTATCTTGTGCATGGTATTCATCCCATATCTTGTTAGTATTTTCACATGTTCATGAATTAAATGACTCGTGGATCATCATATTTACAACCATCTACAAAGCTAGCCTACTTTTGCTTCATCAGTATTCTGGGGCACATCTTGTTGTCTGGTATTATTTCATTGTGCACAAAGCTTTATCATTGGACCATGTGTCCTTCATCATTTCCCCACATGTATCCTTTCTTGGGGCATCATTTTAACCCTTTTCATTAATCATGAACATTTGGGGATCTTCAACTTGATAACAAAACATTTGTGCAACCATCTTGACCATTGTTGGTTTGAGTATGTGTGTTTGTACTTGTTTCCTATTAAATGAGCTTGTTTCCTTCTCGTATTGCATTATTTTTGTATGTTGCATTGAGTTGGTGTTTTCAGCAATGGAAATTATTTGTAGTATGGATTTTCATGTCATTCTACTTTTTTCATATGCTTATATTTTTAATAAGGACCGATGATGTAGATCCTTGGAAAAATGATGATAAGAAAGTTGTTCTACACTGGATGCAAGACTAGTTCTTCCCTGGCCTTCTTCCTCTCTTTCTTCTTGATCATTCTCCTATCAATATTATTCTTCTAATTCACTTGGGGCATCCTACCCCTACCCATTCTTCTATCCATTTCTCTCATCTTTTTGATCATCGATCACCTTCTTTCATCACCCCATCGACACTCGAGGGGCATCTCTCACTTCTACTAATTTTTCTTCTACCCCTTCAAAATTTTACATGTCTACTATCTTTGAAGTGGTGTCACTTATACCACCCCAAAGAGGGGAAAATGTAGACACCTATAATTTAGCTCCTAGCAATTTAAATACTTAAATTGCATTAATTATACCCCTTTCCCACAAATTGATGACATATGTCATATATCACACATTTTCTCTTCTATCATCATTAATTAACTACATTACGCTAATTAATTGACCCTTCTATCCAAAAAGATGAAATTAATGACCTTCCATTAATTAAACCCCTTTCTACTTGAATTAATTAATTATTCTTAATTAATTAAGTTTCCTCTTCTATTAGATAAATAAATCATCATTTATTTAGCCTAAACCCTTCATATTCCCTAAATCATACTAATTTTCTTCTAAAAGCTTCTATAAAGCTTGCTCACCTATTAATTAATCACTTGGGTTAATTAATAAATCCTCTCAAACCCCATGAGTCACTAAAGGACAAACTAAACTCTCCCTAAGGTTGACTCAACCCCTTTTCAACCATAGTCACCCCCAACTAACTCAACCTAGCTATTATCCCACATGTAAAGGGATGTAGAGATTATTTTATCCATTGGGCTATATAAGGAGCCCTCCTCTTACCATTCTACTTACACCTAAATGAGCATAGAGCCTATATTATAGCCATTTTATCATCTTAGAGCATTCTTCCATTAGAGGAGCTAGCTATCTTCATTTCTTGCATTCATCCATCCAAGTTTGAAGTCATATGGAGATATGTCAAATGGTCTTATAGCCATGGATTGATAAGACTCCACAAAACCTAGGATGAGGGCTTCATATTCTTCCATATAGTTTTTACACTCAAATTTGAGTTTGTATGCAAGAGGAATAGGATTTTCCTAAAGAGGAATAAGAACTATGCCAATGCCTCCCCTTTGCTGACATTTTTAACCATCAAAGAAGAGAGTGAATTTAAGAGTGTTATACTCGTGATGAAACTAGTTAATGGATTCATCCAAAAATTTCTCATGAGGTAAATGTGTACTAGGAAGGGGATTCCACCAATTGTTTAGATTTATCTTTCCCCTTAATGGATATCTAAGAAATAAACTCAAGGTTAAACTCTACCATGAGCATGGGCCATCGAGTAATGTGATCATTGTGATAAGGTTTGGAATGCAATGTTTTGAGAAGATGTAAGTTAGTAATGACATAAGTATTTTGGTTGAGAAGATAATGTCAAAGCTTAGATGTATCGAAAAATAAGGTGCAACATAACCTTTCAGCTTCAGTGTAGTGGGTATCACAGTCATGAAGAGTATGACTAATGTAATAAATGACCTACTCATGACCTTGGTCATTGCGATGTGCTAGCATGGCTCTAGAGCATGATTAGTAGCAGAGATGTACAAATAAAATGGCTCCCCCTCACGTGGAGGTATGAGCACTAGTGGAGATAGAAGATATTGTTTAAGGTTGTCAAAATATTTTTGACAATCATGATCCCAATCAAATTTCAATGTCATTCAGAAGGATGTGGTGAAAAGGCTGAAAATGATCGAAAGTTGTGAGATGAAACGGTGAACAAATTAAAGGTGGCCTTAGAGGCTACAAAGTTGCTTAAGATTGGAAAGAGGAGGCATTTAAATTATTGCCTTAATTTTTTTGGGGTCGACTTCAATGCCTCTAATAGAAACGATAAAACCAAGGAGCTTTCAGTTAAGACTCCAAATACACACTTGGTTGGATTAAGACGAAGGAAAAAGTGAATGAGATGCTTGAAAAGGACTTCAAGAGTAGAACAATGGTCATGTTGATGCTTATATTTTCCCAAACTATCATCAACATAGTCTTCAATGGTTTTTTGAATGAGATCATGAAATATGTAAGTCATGGCCCATGATAATTAGAGTCGGCATTCTTTAAGCTGCGAAGGGCATGGCGTGATAGCAAAAGGTCCCCAAGGGGTAATGAAAGAGGTTTTGTTTTGATCTTCTAGTGCAATGAGGATTTGATTATAACCAGAGAAATCATCCATGAGGAAAGCATCTCATGACCTATGGTAAGATCCAAAAGTTGATCAATGTTCGGAAGAGGGAAGTCATCCTTAGGGAAAGTGAGATTGAGATCCCGAAAGTCCATACATATGCATATTTTTCTCAATGCTTTAGTGATGAGGACAATGTTGGAAAGCCACTTGGGTATAGTCGATGGGAATGATGAATTTTTTTCTAAAAGGTGTTTCAGCTCCTCTTTAACAAGGAGAGCAAAGTGAGGGTGCATGCGGTGAAGCTTTTACTTTACCGGTTTAGCATTGGGATAAGTGATGATATTGTGGATGATGATAGAGGGTCAAGACCTGACATGTCTAAATATGACCATGTAAATGCTTGGCTATGATGGGAGAGGAATGTGGTGAAATATTCTAGCTTGTGTGGACCAAGAAATTGGCCCACATTGAGAATGTGAGGCTCCTTGAGTCCCGATATTGACATCGATGGTGGCTTCATTAAGAAGAGTAGGTGAGTCAAATGGTAAGGTATTCTAAAGATAAGAATATTTTGTCCTGTGTGGGAAAGGATGGTGTCTTCATCAATGCACTAAAGGACATCAATAGTAGAAGAGTATTCTTCTATCATCTCTAGATGGAAAAGAGAAAGGGACCTAATTTGATTGTCATACCGATAGGTGACCGGTCCCAAAGTTATGGTGGAGACTTAAAAATAATCAGAGGTAATGGAAATGGTGTCATCTAGTTACACGTCCTCAAGAGTAAGGAAATATGTGGATGGTATTTTCTTATCCTCGGGAGTTAGAGGAGATGGAGAAAGTAAAGAAGGTATGTCCATATCTTTAAGCATGACAAGATCCTCAAGGGTTGGAAAAGATGGAGAAGGTAGAGAAAATATGCCCTTGTCTTTGAAAGTTGGAAAAGGAAAAGGAGATGGAGGAGGCATGTCCATGAGGATATCCGATGGCAGCATGGGGTTAGGGGACTACCGCCTATAGCCTAACCCAAAAATTTTGTAAGGTTTACAAAATTGATAAGGAATAAGGCCATGTGGGTTGTGTTTGTAATGGCCCAAGTCGAATCCATTTCAGGCACAACAATGAAAATAGTTATAGGAAAAATACATCTTTTTGAGAAAACTAAAACCACCAGTATAAATCCTAGTGTGTGGAATTTCATTGATGTGAGAAAAGGGGGTACAAAACCACCATAAATAAGATTTGTGTGATGATGCAGGGGACCAAAAGGGAAAATGTCTCCAATGTCTTGTTAGTATATAGGTGCATTATCAGTTCTTCCAATATGGTTAGGAGTAGAAGGGGTATTAAGCATGAGAAGGAGATACTCCCCCATTATATGTTTTTTCACCACATTATCTAGGGAGTATTTATCAGGTAGTTTGGATGAGGAAATGGCTGAACTAGTGGATGGTGCAAATGGATCTTCCTTAGGGATGAGCATGTCATTCGGTCTAGAATTAATGTTGCATCCTTGAAAGGGAGGAGCGTCCCCAAGAAATGTCAAGGTTTTTCCCTCATGCTCATATTTAAGGGAGTGATGAAGCGTTGATGTGATGTAACACATGGCGTGGATCCATGGTCGTCCAAGGAGAACATTTTATTGAAATTCTCCTTCAATGATATAAAAAATTCTGATGGATGAGATTATTATCGACATGAATGGGAAAAATGACCATTCCTAAGGTGGGAGTGATGACATCATTAAAAGTGTGAAGGACTGTAGGTGTCAAGAGACAGATTCCTTTAGAATCTTAAGTTGATCGAAAGTATGTGAAGGGATGAGTTTAATGCTCACCCCACTATCGATGATGGACCATTGAATAAATGTATCATTTATCATAACTATAATAAATAGGTGAAGTTCTTGCTCTTCATGTGGGATATCTAGAATTTTAGTTTCATTAAATGATATAGCAGTAGAAGCAGCAAACGCTCATATGAAGGATGTGAAGGGTTGAGCCTTGTCATCAGATTTCAAAATGTTTTTTAAGGCTTCAATAACATCCAATCTGTGATTTGGTGAGCTTTGGATGAGCTCGTAGAGTGACATTTTGACTGGGGTTTGATGAAGTTGTCTAACGATACTTTGTTCGATAGGCTTAGGGGTTGTTAAAAGCAGATTCCTTTGGTTTTGATGATACATCCAACTCCCTGGGTTGAGGGATGGAAATGAACATTCTATATTTTGGCTCAAAGGTTGATTTGGGCTCATGTGGGCTAGATCGAGTTGTTACCCAAACTACATTTATAAACAAAGGAGGTTCATCACTAGATGATTCATCTCCGAAAGTGGAATAGTCGATGTCGAACTAGATGACGAAGTAAGGGACTAACTTGGTCCAAGGGAAAGTCTTCCCTCTTTAATGATATTGTGAATAATATCCTGGAGCACTCTGTAATTCTTAGTACCATGTTTAGGGGTGTGATGAAAGGCACACATAAGGTTAGTATTGAACCATAGAGGCTTCTTTCCTTTTGGGTCGAAGGCCTTGATTGGAGGAAGTGTAATTGCAGAGGTTTGTAGTAAGTGTTGGAATATATATATATATATATATATATATATGTTTGATTTAACTAGAGTGGCGAGAAGATGTGCTACACTTTGGATGTTTGAGATAAGACCCGATTGTATTGATGCTTTGATATTTTGGATTCGGTTTTCTTTTGTTGGTTGGTGTTTTGGTTTAGGATGATGTTGGATTCATGAGTTGAAATGTTTTTGGTTCTGGAGTAGATGATTTTGGATTAGACGGTTCACCTCTAGGAGGGAACATAAGTTTTATATGTGTGGATACACTATCATATGGAGAATCAACAATATTAGCTGGGAGTCGATGGTAATTCTATAATTGGTTTAGGAACATGAAACAACATCTATCGGAGATAATCTGCAAAAGATGGGGATTGAGGGGATTATGTTGATGACATGGAAGAGACGTTTGAGGTCATTACAAGGTAAAGTGATTTTAAACATTCCTTAAATGATGATTTGGGATAAAAGGAGTGGGTGGCATGGATGTAACCATAATAGTTGGTACGAATAAAAGAGTGGGAGGAGGGACCGGTATGGGTTCCATGGATGGTATGATGGGAAAGGGTGGAATAGATATAGGAAAGGTGGTCAAGCCTACTAGAGTGGATGAAGTGGGTGATGAGGTGGATAAGGAAGTTGAAAAAGGACCGACCACGGATGTGGAAATAGGCTGAAATGGTTGTTTCATGAATGTCTCTAAGGGCATAAATGATATATTTTCTAATGGGGTTCGGTGGTTATAGATATAGGAGTAGATTCCGTAACAAATGTAGATGTAGTAGATACGGGGAGGATGTCAAAGGGAATAGAGGTGGTCATTAATGAAGTTATGGATGGAATAGGCTCCTGATCATTAGTGTTCAGGGTGTTTATAGTATGAGCATTAGGTGCTTGGGTTGTGGTATAAGTGGTAGCTTGGCTAGTTGATGTATGATTTGGGAAACCTTATTTAAAAATTTCAAGGGGTTGATTGGGTGAGGCATTTGGATTGTTGACTTGAATATCACCTTAATCAATGAGTATTTGGACCAAATCCTTGAAAGTAAAACATCTTTTTATGTTGTGGCCCAAAACTTGGTGATACTTGTAGTAGTGATCTTCACAATACCATGCACGTTTTGGTCTTGACTCATCAACTGATCAAATAGGAGGAAGTGTTACAAATTTTATTGTCATTAATTTTTCAAATATCGTATTGTATGACTCCCAAGGAGGGTATAGCTAGGTGTTATTTGAGCTACTCTTTATTGATTCCATGTTTTAGATGTAGATGCAGGAGATGATTTAACAACCACAACATTAGATTTTTCCTTTGATTTTCATTTGGTGTGGATGATTTACTAAACTCATGTTTGGGTTTATTCGATTTGATTTTTAAATTCCCTAGTTGAGGGTGTGTGTTTCTAGATTGTTGGCCATGGTGAAGGTCTCATCAAAGTTTTGGAACAATTGGATTTGTAAAGTCAAAGATATATGCTTCACACATGAATGTGAGAAGAGGTTGATGAGGTCATCTTGTGGAAGAGGAAAGGATAATTGGCTTATAGTGAGGCATCATCATGTGATGAAGTCTGTAATGGATTTGTCTTCAAATTTTTGGATGGCGTATAGATCATTGATGGTTATTTTTCATATAATGTTAATCAAAAAATGTTCTAAAAATAATTGTGTGAGTTGGGAGAAAGAGAATATTGAATATTGGGGGATGTTATTGTACCAGTCCAAGGCGGGACCAACCAAGGACATGGGAAAAGTGCAAAGCATCAAGTCTTGATCATGCACAATAAGATAACATGCATGTTTAAATGCACAAATATGTTGTTGTGGATCCTCTTTCTTTGTTGAATTTAATGAATTTTTTCAATTCCCAGTGCAAAGGATATGGTTTAATTGGTATGGATGGATGAATGGGTTTATTGCTAATTTTCTCATATGATAACTAGACCTTGGTCCCTAAATTTACGGCTTCAACGTTGGTTAACCTATTTATTAGGGCATGCATGGGATTATTTGAAAGATTTTGTTGGGGGATGAGGGTGGTGGTTGCATGTAAGAAGTGGTTGTATGGGTTCTTGATAAACGTGTGGATGTGTTGGTGTTTGAGGAATTTTTTGGGGGTAAGCCATGGGGTGCGATTAAATGGGTAGTTGTTGAAATAATTATTGTTGGGTGATGGGAAGATGATATGATTGTTGGGATTGGGTAGGCTAGTGCGTCAAGTGATGAGAAGGAATGTGGGTATGAACATGTTTATATTGTTGTTGAATAGGGTTGGATATTGTATAATGTAAAGCACCCATGAAATGGGGCTGAGAAGCATTGATTGGAATGTTGGATGTAAGTAGATCATACTACCTAGACAAGGGATGTGATGTTTGGTCATATTGAGTAGGGACACTAACGGGGATAGCAACTGAATAAGTGAGGGGAGAGTAGTGTTTATTGTTGTGTTGATCAATGGGAGATTGTGAGGGATTTAAGTGACTATCCGAGTAGTCGATGTGTCAATGTGTTGGTAGAGGAGGAAGCAAGATGGGCTACAGAAATCTCATTATCTATAGGATGGGTGGCTTGAGGATTGGTTTGATAGGGATAGAGTTGTTGGAGTGGTGGTCCATTTTAGGGAATCTGGGTTGATCTCCTAAGGAGATAATCTTGAAGTGTAACTGGATTGGCATCCAGAAGTTCTTGAAACATGGTATCATCGAGAGGGACCTTAGGTGGTCCAAAGGGTTCTGATTGGACTGATGGTGGGGTGGCTGGCCTAGATGGGATAGATTGATGGTAAAAGAATGGATTGGTCTCTCCTAAATTTGTAGTGTGAAAAAAAGGCTCTAGTTGAGAGACGTCAATGAGTGGTTGAGTGCCAAGGGTACAAATGAGGTGGTTTTTGTAGAGAACATTTGTTGAGACAAGGGATCGGTGGAAGAAAAATTTTGTTCCATTCTTTTGAATGTTGAACGATTGACTACGGGGATGAAAATAGTTTTTCTTTTATGTTTGATTATTAAGAATGTGTGGAAAATAAAAGGGGATGGTTAATTAGGTACCTATGAAAAGGAAAACTATGTCTAGTTTCAATTTTGTTATGGTGGGGAATGTTTAAGGTGGTCTACTGTTGGGTGATGAAATCCCAATCAAAAACCAGGTAGGGGGTGTTTTGATGTGTTAATTTGGTTTGTGAGGTTTAAGGTTGTGTGTGACAAGATGTGTGATGCAGAGGATTAAACCCCTAATTAAGATATGTGGGCAAGCAGGATGTAAAAAGAATATTCTTTTTAAGCCCAAAACAAAATGTGATGTTGGATGAGGACACAAACAGGATGGAAAGTATAATGAAAAAATGATTAAATAGGGAAAAGTGGAATACCTAGATAAAAATTTTCCTATTTATCTACACTTCTCAAGTGATGGGTGATCTAAGCCATGAACCGAACAAGCAATAAATCAAGGCCTCATATTGTAGTGTTAGTAAGAAAAAGCAAAATATAGAAAAGAAAGAAAGGACCTAAAGGGTGGTCTCACCAGTGTGCAGGGAATGTTTTCAAAATTTCTCATTCGTAATGAAATTAATGCACTAGCTATTAAAGAAACTAGAAAATTAGAAATGTTGGAGGGTTTATGTTACCTCGGATGCGTGATGATGCTTGATATGGGCGATGATTGATGGATTTTTGGTGCTTCAAAAAACCCGTTAAACCGAAATGGATTGGATTAGATAAATAGGGCAAGTGTTGCCCGACAAAGCAAACCGAAGAAGCATTACCTTCCTCAGTGGATGTCAGCCCCTGTCATTAAAAAAATAGATGTAATCAAAAGGATATAATAATAATATACAGAGACTAAAAGAATACATAATCTGAAAGTAATGTTGGTTGATCTAGATATTGATCGATTGAATAACTGAAGGATAAATGTACCTAGTCCGGGTCAATAGCATGACCAGGACTATGCAAAGGTAGGTCGATGGTGACCTAGGAGGCTAGATCAAAAATGAGGAAAACATGTAGACTATGGAGGATATGAGTGCAATCATTTAGCTGTAGAAGTCTTAAAATGTTGGGATCCTTCGCAGAGAAGATCGGAGAAACAGAAACCAGAAGATGACGAGAAAAACAAAGATTGGTGGGGATTAAAACCAGATCTCGGTCGATCGATGAATCTTTGGGGTATAAACAAGTTGATTTTACTGTAATAGAGGAGCTAGATGAGGGATTAGCAGACTGAAACAAAGGCTAAGCACATGCAAGGGCTAAAGGTAGTTTGTGAAACAAAAGGCAAGTACTAAAGTAAGGCTGAATCGATGGTAACTTTGTGAGGTTGATGATGACTATAACAAGAATTGATAAAGTTGAAGGAAGGTAAGCCGGATGATCAACCTATAAAAATGGATTTGCGAGAAAGATTTGATGAAGAAGTTTTGAGCTCAATTGATGGTGATCTAGACTGCAAAATGTTAGATTCAAAATATACAAGAAAATATGATAAATTTGATTAAAGCTATGTAAAAAAGATAATCTCACAAAATTTGATATCGATTTATGCATGCACATTGTAAGGAGGTATGGGAAGTCTACAATGTCATCAGGGACTATTCAAGCACAAAATATTTTATGCGAGGTTGTAAGGAAATCTTCATATTAGCATGCACTTAGTGGAGAATAGCAATAAAGCACTTTGCTTTATAGGGTCGATGGTGAATGAGATGGGTTTCCATCAATCGCGGGAAAGTTTCCTTATTGGAAATATTTTCCTTATTTTTGTGTGATTCCTTATCTTTTTGAAGCTGGCCAAATGCTTTAAAGCATTAGGTGGGAAGGGGTTGTTTGGGGATGAGATGTAGGTGAGTCGGCAGTGGATATAGGTTAGAAAAAGTGTAGGGAAAAACATGAGTGCAAATTTGGAATGAAAGCATTCCAAAATGGGAAGTTAGTTAGGGCATGATGAGTTAATTAATTAACTAATGTTGATTAAATAGGATTTAAAGGTGATGGGCATTTAATTAATTAATAGGGAATAATTAAATAAATCCAAAAAGTGCATTTTATTAAGGAGGATGAATAATAAAATATGTGCACACAGGAGATGAAGGGATAGATATCAAATTTAGGTGTCTACACTCGATACACAACGAATTTTATAGACATATTATCCTTAGCACTTTGGGGAGAAGTTACGAGGTTAGAGGATAAAACATACCTTCCTCTCTACACTACTTTGGCCAGTGGCATCAAATCACCCAAAAAAACAGGCAGCAAAGAGATCTCTTCACCACTCTTAGGGAAGCAATAACACATTGGAGAATAACAAAGCTTTCTCCTTACACTTCTTCGCCACAATGGTGTGCGATCGCCCAAAAAAATCACACTTCACTCAAAGTTATAGGATATCCTTTCTACCCTATTTTTCTCATCATCGATCGGTACACATGTTCCTTTTTCATTTTCATACCTTTATTTACAATATTTTTACTATATACATGTGTTTTTGCACATATACATGCGTATTTGACTACTTGATTGTCTTCTTTTGCGCAGTCCATCCGTATGGGAAGAAAAAAGTCAACAACAACACACACATAACCGATACATCACACACATGATACTAACAATGTATGTACACTACACATATTGGCATCTACACACGAGCTTCCACCCTAGATTCACTCTCATCATGTTTTACAATTTTGCATCTTTAGTCTCCATGTTCCATCTTTCTGTCACTCCATGCTTTGTCTAGTCCTTCAAACATGTTTTCTACATCACTCCACATGGATTATCAAGTATGCATCTCTATGTACTTTATGTTACCAAGATTTCCTCTCACTAACATAAAGTGGGGAAAATGTAGACATAAAATCACGCACTTTGAGTCATAATTTAGCCTCGATCTCATACTACTATTCATATGGTTCTTAAGTGAAAAGAGTAATAACTAACTCATGTCTTTGGCCATTTTTACATTTCTTACTGTCGTATTTTCGATCTTACACCTACACTTTCCTAGTTTTTTTGTCATTCTATGTTTTTCCTATTTCTAACTAGGGTGCCCAACTAAGCCCTGGGTGCCCTGTGCTCCTGGTCCCCTCTAGAGTGCCCCGATCCTCTTTAAAATTTACTCTCACATTTTGGGCACTTTATATTCATTTGATCTTTCTATGTTTTCAGTGGTTGGTCTTTATGAGGTTAATTACAAAATTAGAACAAGAGAACCATATAAATATAAAGTTATGTGACCATAATGAGGGACCAAGCACTAAGCACTTACTATCCCTATCTAGAGTTGCATCCATCAAAGGCACCTAAAGTTACATTTTCATCCATCTAGCTCCATCATAAGGCACACAAGGCTAGTTCATCTTCATCACACTTCATAGGAGGGGAGTCTATTATTTCCATGCACACATTTACTACATTATACATCTAGTTACTTTTTCCCTACTTCACAAAGTGTGACTGGCACAAGAGAAACCTAGGGCATGATTTACACGTGCACACACCTAGAACTACATTGGGTCTAAGATGTAGTTCAGTTCTTAGTGATAAGTCCATTAATTTGACAGCTAGGGACATTCTAACCCATTTATATGTATCTTTCTTTTATAGGGTTTTCATGCTTTACTTGGGGTGTACAGGTGATTCTTTTGTCTCCTATTTATAGTGACATTCAGCATAACTCATTGATATTAGTGTGACATGAAGTGAAGACATGTGAACATCTAGCGATGCTCTAAAGGAGGTTCCTTGCCATTTTTGTAGACCAAGGCATCCAGATCTTAGACTAAGGTGCCCCAAGCACCCCTATCCCTCCCAGGGGCCCCAATCTACCTAGACAACTCAAATATACACTTTCTTGGGCTTCTTTGTAGTTGGTTCCTCCTCTTGTTCATCCATTCTTTTATGCGACATAGTCTTGCATCTTCATCAAATTAGCTAAGGAATTTCCTAACCCTCTTTGTCTTTAGGGTTTCATATTTCACTTACTTAGTTGCTTGGGTACGTTTACTATATTTTATTGTTCATTACTTTGTTATCTTACTTCCATAGCATTAGATTACACTATAATAGATTATCATATTTCCTATTTTAGTTAATCAAACCCCTAAAGAGAGTCTTGAGGTGAATTTTATTTGATATTTTTAATTTTGATATTTGGAATTTGTTTTGTATAAAGAGGTTCCACTCTCTTGAGATCTCTCGAGGGTTAAGAATCACTAGTTGCTTGATGGGGGAGGTAAATGAGTGTGGTGATGACATTGAATAGAGTGTCAAAAATGCGCCCAAGGCTCTTTACCATAAGTTGATTAAGTGTGTTAAAGTGTGTGGATATCTAGGAGGACAATGGTGATTGTATGTTGGAGGTCATGATAAACCAAGGTCACACAATTACGCAGTAGGTACTAGTGTCTTATAACATGTGTGAGCAAGTTGATTAAGTTTTCAAATGAATGGTGATGAGTTATTTAATTCCCTTTCTAAACAACTCATCTTCTGTAATTTTTGAACCATTTGAAGCCTTGTACTTGTATTCCCTGTTATACTACTAAGACATTTCATTATAACTGAACTTATGGCATGAATATTAATTAATATAGTTATTACTAGTTAACTTTATTTTTGGTATTGTGAGTACACATTTATTCTCTTGATTACAATAAGGTGTTTGAATGATGCTTTGTATGATGCCAACCTTGTTTGCAAGAAACTTTTTATATGCAGCAACTCACATACAGCCAAAGGATCCATACGTAGCAACCCATCTGCAGCCAAAAGGAATCATCTATAGCTAAGGGATCGTCCGCAACAACTCACATGTAGCCAAAGGACTTATTTGTAGAAAATCATCCACAACCAAAGGAAGTCACACACATTAAAGAAGTCATGATCCTAAGAAGCTCATGGAACATGGACATAACACTTGAGTTTTCATGTGTCGATGGAAGAAGAAATTATAATTAAAACATGAGAACTAGGAGATGACTCAACTCCAACATCTGATTATGCATTGTAACTTAATAAGGAACTAACTGATTAAATTCATGATTTGGGAACTAATTGATTAAACTGATCGGTTACTTAAGTTATGTGATTGACATCTAAACACATGTTGGTTAATCATGTTGCATGCATCAAGTCTCTGGATTATTTGGTTGAGATATTTTACTTGATCTGTTTGAACTCCTAGTCAAACTATGTTTCCTCATGCTTTTGTTGTAATGAGATGTATAAAAAGGAAAAAGGTTAATGCTAAAGGTATCAAGAGAGATAAATAGATAGATCTAGAATAAGGTTAGAGAGTAGATAATACACGAGTACAAGAGTTGTTATATTCCTAGTTGTAATATTCATGCCAGTATAACAAACAGTCTAAGTTCTATTCAAGTAGTGATAGTCACAAGCCTTAAGAGGTATTAGCACCCAAGGAAGGGCCCAATTATGGTTTTTTATCCCCCTCCATAGTTTTTATTTGATTTATTACATGAGTAGATTATTAGCAACTCATTTCTTTATCTACATTATGAGTTTACATGTTTTACCTTAGTCATAGTATTTACTTCTAGTCTGAATTTAGTTTGTTTTCAATAATTTTTATTTCCACAATTGTAGTGAAAATAATTTATTTCTTTACCTCGTAAATACATGTAATTGTGCATACAATACTGACATTATTAAAAGTATACATCCCTTGGTTTGATAATTAAATGATTGTAGATTAATGAACAACATATTAATTATTGCAAGTTAATTTTCACCACCAAATGGTTTGGAAGAGGATATTAATGGATGTGATGTACAGGATGTAGATTTTGGATGGAAGGAGGATAGGTGGGATGGAAATAACATCTATGTGTAGGTGACGAATTATGTGCTCAAACCATTTTTAGGTGTTTGTTATTTGTAAGGGATTAACTAGTTTGTGATTGGGTTGAATGTTTGGGATGGTAGGATCAACAAGAGGAGTGGTAGAAATGGGTTGTGATAGAGTAGTGGGAGTGACGTTAGTACTTTTAGGTTTAAATCCTAAGCCTAGACAACCTAGAATTTTACGAAGGGAGATGGGTTCATGAATGCCTTGTTCATGGATGCTTGATCCTTTACCTTGATTATTCATATTAGAGAACATATTTTTGGCTATAGGGTATGAAGTGGATGGGGAGGATGATACCATATGGTCATCATGGGACTGGGGGTTGTAGTTTTTTCATCCGCTAAGAGACCAAACTTAACACGGGATGGTGACCATTATTTCTTTTGTTTTTTGGTTAGTGA
The DNA here is from genome assembly GCA_018340775.1 of Taxus wallichiana var. yunnanensis. Taxonomy (NCBI): domain Eukaryota; kingdom Viridiplantae; phylum Streptophyta; class Pinopsida; order Cupressales; family Taxaceae; genus Taxus; species Taxus wallichiana. The sequence goes on from CM031239.1 coordinate 625,519,746, forward strand.
GGGATGTTTGTATGTATGATGAGATTTAGAGGTCGACGATGTTTGGATGTCGAGTGGGATTTGTATGGTGGATGATGGTTAGGAAGAGGATTGGGATGGGAAGGTGGTGAATAAAGAGTTACAAGGACAAGAAGCCCTTAGTTAACAAGGTTTTGGACATAAGACCTAAATTACATGCAATGATTAGTCGAATGTCTATGAGTTTTATGGAAGTTACAATAATAGTGTTCACGATACCAAGATGGTTTGGAAAGGTTTTGATCATGTGATTTGATTGTGGAATAGATGATCATGTTGAAGGTTTTAGAATATGGAAAATGGTGTTCAATGATTTTCCTAAAGGAGTGAAGTGGTTTGGGTTAAATGATTTTGGGGGAGTAAGGAGTAGAGGTGCATGATTGGGTGGATTATGATATTTTTGGTTGATTTGGATTTACGAGTTGGATTATATTTTTGTGACTTAGAAGATGAAGGGAATGGATTATTCATGTGGGCTGAAGTCGATGGTTTGGGCTTGGAGGCCAAAGTAGATTTAGTTTATTTTGGATTGGTTAGAATATGTGGTTTTGAGGTAGATGACTTCGGGTTAGGATTGGATTGTTTGGGATTATTAGATGTAGGGGATGTGGTATATTTAGATGAAGGTTATGGGTGTGATATAGAGGTTACATTAGATTTGGGTGATGTTAGGGATGAAGGAGATTTGGGATATGGGTGTGGTGCAGAACCACATTATATTTGGTCGGTTTAGGGGATGAAGTAGATGAAGGTGACATAGGAGCCTCATTAGATTGGGTAGGAGATGGGGTGGGGAGAGGATTGGGATTGGATTTTTAGGTTTTGGATTTGGTGACTTAGGAGTCACTTTAGATGTTTTAGGATTGGGGGATGGGGGATATGAAATAGGATTAGAGGATAAGATAGTGTGAGATTTAGGTGATGAAGGGGATGGATTAGGATTAGATGAAGATGATGAGGGTGACATAGAAGCCACATTGGATGGTTTAGGATTGGAGATAGAAGTATATGGGGGTGACTTAAGAGTCATGGTGGATGAGATAGTTTTGAGGAGATTATGTTTAGGTGATAAAGGGGATGAAATAGGTTTAGAGGTTGAATTTGATGATGGATTAGGGTATGTGGGAATATCTAGGAGAAAGGCCTTGAATTGGATTAGGGTAATGAATATGATGAGGATGAAGGGATAAGAGTAGATGTAGAGTATATTAATTGAGGATTAAGTTGTTGTGTTTGTTATGGATATGTGAATGAGACTCGATGATAGGTTTAACAATGATTAGATTTAGGACTGATATTTTGGATGGTGGTACATAAGTGTTGATGGGAGAAATGTGTGGTTCATGATGATTGATAGGGGATTTGAAGGTTAGGGTTTGGGATGGTTGTGTGGGTTTGGGATTGGTGGCTAGATTAGCAAGGACATAAAGGAGGTCCACTTGGTCTATGTCAACATTAGTGAGGTGGTCAAAGTCGATGTAATTATCTTGTTGGGATAGTGATTTATGTTAATTAGGTTGGGGTGGATTGGGATGATTTGGTTTCCTCAAGGAGGAGGTAAATGGGGTGATAAGTAGGGATATTAGGAAGGGAAAATCATGGATGGGTTATGTTGAGAGATGATAGTTTAGGGTATTTTTTTATTAAAGCTTTAAGATTCAATATTTGTTGATTGAGATGTTGGATAATTTCTAGGATATTAGGATCAATGTGGGATGTATGATTTTGATGACAAGGATGGGATTGGTTAAGTTAGGATGCTAAGTTTGATATTTGTTTATTAATGTGTTGGATGATGTGTGGGACTTCGTGGTCAAAGTGAGATGGTTGAATTTGATGGGTGGGGGATGATGGGATAGCTTGGTTGATGGATTTAGAAAAGAGGTAGGGGTTTGGGTGTTGGTTTGGAGAGGATGGGGATTGAGGGTCAAAGGCCATGATTTGATAGGATGTGTGGGGGATTAGATTTCAATTAGGATTATGGATTAAGGATGGGGATAGGGATGGTATGATTAGGGATAGTTAATTATGATGATGTTTGATTAATTAAAATTTTAAAGTGATGGAATGGCTAATGATGTTCACAAGAAAACACAAAACATGCAACACAAACCCTAACTAGTCAAGTGGGATTGCAATGAAGATATAACTTGCTTTTAATACCAAACACTAATTATGGTGCCATAATTGTCTCTCCACCTATGTGTCAATGTGGGGTCAGATAGCGAGTGATCTTGGGGAGTGCAGCCTCCTTGCACTATAGCTTGATATGGGGCAAAAGGTTTCCTAGTCTATGATGCACGAGCTCACTAGGGGCATCCCCGATATACCTTACGGTACGTGGGGCTAAATTCCATGTTGCAAGGATGATGTTTGAGGCCTTTTTATTGGAACATGGAATCCCCTCACTTCATGTTGCTCTTAAATCAAGCAAGCACTTAGCCAATAATGACATCTCTCTAAGAATTTGTATACTTTATTAAAACACAGGGTGTGTCTGCATGCGTGGAGATGAAGCCCATAGTCATGAGACCCCTAAGACTATGACAAGTGAATGGATATCACTTTTAAGTCATGTTTCCCCTATAAAAGAAAAATGGGAAGGCTATCCGCTTTTGATCCTCGCCCTAGGATGCGAGAGGATAGCATACATGGTTTCTCCTTTGGGATGATCAAATAACAAAGAAAAACACATGAAGGATGATAAATGTAAGATAATTAAATGTTAGATGATAAAATGAAATGGAAAAGATTAGTAGTTTGATGATTGGTTATTTAAGAGGAGGCTCTACAAAACAAGGGTTAGTATTTTATTCAATCCTACAACCACAAAAGGGTTAGATAAATGTCGAAATGAATGGAATCTCCATTTATTTTTATAATAAACCTACAAAAATAGAATGTTAGACCTATGAAAAGTCAGCTAAAACACTTGAAAATAAGATTAGACTGATAGTTGTGAGAAAAAAATGTGATTCGAAAAGGAGTTGATTAAAGAGAAAAGGCACCAATATATCTACAAATGCGCTACTAGTTCATCAAAAAAACTTATATATAAAAATACGCTACTATTTCTACAAATATGCCACTATATCCAAACGTGCTACTAGGTCTGCAAATGTGCCACTATATACAAATTATAGTCACAAAATCACACACTTACTACTATAATTATACCACCAAGTATGTTGTTTTATATATGGATCTTGCGTAAGAAAAGTATTCACTAATGACCCATCCCTTTGTCTGGTCATCAATTTAGTGTGTCTTTATTGTTATTTGTCTTACATAGTTGTCGATCACTAGCAAAGTTCCATTCATCCCTCAGGAGTCTTAGCTGTCGTTATTCACTCATTTTTCATCTTTAGTCTTTGACTAGGGTGCCTAGGAAGGGATTAGGGTGACGGGGCACCTAGTCCTCATTTATAGGCACCCTAGTCCTCGTCACACTTGGTTCTAATTTAGAGGTTTGAGGTCATTCTTTATGATTTTCCCTCCCATTCCCCTAGGTACTAGTCGACATGTCGGGTCATTAGTGTCGAAATTTGAGCAAGATATCCCTATATAAACACAACATACATACTATCTTATGGGAGGACTATTTATACTAAGGGATAGCTATCTACATAGAGCAAGGGACTGCATTTGGGCATTATTCGCATCACACACTATATAGGAAAGGGATTTTATTTTATTCCATCCACCATTTTGCATTCTATCTAGCTATTTCCTTATATTCTCTGCATCATTGGTGCTAGGGCATCCTAGGCACATTATTGCACACACAATCACACATAACTACATTAGGTTTGAGATGTAGTGCAACGCTTAGTTGTAAGACCACCATTGTGGTTGTTAAGGACAATCTGAACCCTTCATTTACATCTTTATTTTTAGGGTTTAATTATTTGTATTGGGGTTTCCAAGTAATTCTTTATCACAAGTTCACGAAAACATCAACAAATCAAGTGTGACATCCACCCAATCAAAGGAAAAGTATTACAAAGACCTAGCAACATTTCCGAACCAAGTTTTGAGTTGTTTCACATACCGAGTGCTTATATTTTATTTGAGGGCACCCTGTGCACCCTTATCCTTCTCCAGGCACCCCATTACGGCCAAATCCCCTTCTTCTGTAATTTTTTGAGTTTCGTTACGACACTCAATTCTGCTAGTTCATCACCCTATCCAGTCTAGATCACTACAAGGTAAGTATAATTCAGGTTAGTACCTTTCCCCTTTCATTTGATTTCATTTAAAATATCAATTAATTTATCAAGCATTTATATTTCAGTTATTACATTGTTGTACTTCTTATATTATTACTAAAATTTAGATTTAAGATAATCATTTTAGTGAACCCAACCACATGATGTGCTATGTTTTTTACTTAACGAGTGTCTAATTTGCTTGCCCTCTAACTAGCATCATCCATAACATATTCTGAAAAGTTAGCATGATCAACCCTATTGTAATTATCATCGTATCAATAGCCATAAGGGAAACGATTTATTTTCCCTTAACAATAAATTGCAATAATTAGAGGTTAAGGGCATCATTTCCTTTGGCTCTTGCTCATGTGAGGGAAATCTTTCCTCTTCCTCATTAGCTCATTTCTTCTCGGGTTGAGTTATCTCCTCCATCTAATGCTAAGGTTATTATACGTCCTCTACCATAGGTCATCACTCATTTACGCTCTCCACCACGTCCATCCATCATTTCACCATCACATCCATTGCATTCACTTCATCCATCTCATCCACCACATCATGTTATTGCTTCACATCAGCTACCACAACCCTCCACATTCACCCATCCCACCGGTGCTCCACATGATATCCAATTTGGTTCATATGCTCACATTGCTTTGATGCCACATGCTTCCTCCGCTTCACACACCTTTGTCTTGGTATTTGGTAGGTGATTACTATCACATTATCCTCCAATTATGAACTTTTGTTCTTATAGTTCTTACATGACTATTGAGGATTTTCTATAAGAACCTCTCATCACGTGCTTCATCGATTCATCTAGCGCACTCAATCATTTCTCGATGACGCCCTATTGCTTTACACACGATTCATTATCGATCGCCAAGGCTTTTTCCTAAATGAGCCTCATCAATATGTTGGGGGAATCTATAATATTACCCCTATGTTCATAATATTAACATGCAATTCATCTATTAGTACATATTAATCAATCATTTATCATAATTTTAGATACACGATCATACTACATAAATCACCCATCATCACATTACACATGTTTGTCTATCATCTTTACATCATACTACAAATCTCAATCGATAACCATAAAAAGTATCTAAAACATTACAACAATAATCACAGGATCATACATCATCAATCACATTATACTAATAACTACACATCATGAGCAACATTCAATACAATCATTCACAAATCATATCTCATTAGTCACATTATAACATCAATACACAGTGAATATAATCATCATATGCCACTAAAATCATCTATATAGATCGATTACAATCATAGTTACAAAAACATCTCATCACTGGGGGGAAATGCCCCTACATAATATACAACAATACAAATCAAATCTCATCATCATTATCACTCTCTAAATCTTGAGAGAGCTCTTGAACTTGACGTTTCACCATTAAATTTGTGCCCTTTGGTTGTGGCCTTGATATCTCTCCACCTTCCTCCATAGTAGTTTCACCTCGGTACATTGCTCTAAAAATTGAGGTTATAACTAAACATAATATTCAAACACATCCTGCGCTAATGGGCCACCACCCGCCACCTCTCTAACTCGTCAAGTCTCTCACCTAACACAACAATACATGTCATTATTGCTATGGCCACTGGCTCAAACAAATGGGCATGCTTTCCTACAATATCGTGCATGTGCTCTAGTATCCCTCCACCCACAAGTACATAGGCTAGCACATTATACATCGATGTGTTGATGTATGTGTCCACTATCAAGGACCAATACGTGTCACCTATAGCACATAGAACAACCGATTAGCTAACCATCACAATCATTTAAGTAAATAACGCATCATGACATAACTATACAAATACTCACACTTCACAATAGTTGTCGCTACATTTTTGGGGCATATTCTTTCCCTTATCCCACTCTTCCATGTGGTATCCTGTTACTTCTAAGAACAATGGATACAAGAACACTCTTCTATGTGTTTCCCACCATGTATGGTAGGCCTCCGTACACCTCTCATCTTCTAATTCTTTGGATCTATCGCCGCATATGCCTTATCCGGCCCAAAGTAGGTACTAGCTTCTCTCTTATAGGCCATGGTCTAGCTCTAGCCCTCCTCAATGCTATAATAGCTCTCAGCCATATATATGGCTTTAGGGGCACGTCTTGAGCTATACCTAATTGTTGTGATACCCTCTCTACCCGGAATAACTTGTCCAACCCTAGGAACCGATCCTCCGACCACATAGTCCTCTGTACACATCATAGCTCTATAGCATCTTTCGGCCTTAGTATGGCTTCCATATCACTACCTTTTCCCCATCCGATCTATAAATGCTCTATAGGTAGTAGTATCCATCTTCCGCCCCACACACCAACCCATCTCCTAGCAAATACATCGGCCTAGATGACTCTACTCACGGACCACCAAGTGGCCTCAACACTATTATATGCTTGTATGCCCATACATGTAATAGTGTAGTAGCTCTTATCCCACCTCCATGTTCCTCTTATGTAAATCTATATAGATCCCTATACAAGTGGGAAACACACATCATGCCCATGCATATGTGGTACTCTCATCCTCTATCCGGTGGAATATATTGTGCATCTTATATAATATGCCCACACCGCCTCCCTCTATTGTGATAGATGAAGCAATAACCATGACTATGAACTTCCACAAGTGCGGAACCCCCGACCTCATAATCATGTCCAAGCTATACCGTATAGTGGCCCGCATATTTCTCTCCATATCCTCCATGATCATGACATGTACTCTCTCCCCAATAACTAGTAATCGTAATATGTGATACACATCCTCCAACGTGACTATCATCTCACCAGTAGGAAACTAAAAAGTAAAAGTATCCACACACCATCGCTCACACAATTTTGTCAACATAGGCATATTATGGGGCACATTCCCCATCCATGATATATGCAAAGAGCCGGCACAATCCATAACCTCCCAATCATTGTCAAAAAAACCAAATCCAAGAAAAGTACTCAATTGATGACTCTCACGGAACTCCCTCGAGTGTATTTCCCTCTACAAAGACACAAAATAACAAAAAACTTAGTGTTATAACATTATAAAAACCCATACACACTCGCTTATCAATTTACTATACAATAAAAATCACATTTACACCAATTAAGACTGAATATACACTCTCTAGACTAGGGTGCCTAGAAGCAGGACTAGGGCACCTAGGAGTAGGACACCAGTACCCAGATCTATGCGCTCTTGTTCCAAAGGTCACTAATGCCTTCATCACTCTTGTCTAGGTTTAAAACCCTTAAAGCAGTAAACATCATAATTTTGGAAAAAAAAATAGTAAAAATGACTACTACCCAACTATTTCTCAAAAAATAGTGCACTTACTAACTTTGTTGTTGTACGTGATGCTACGGTGGTTGCTACCATCTTGAATCGGCTAGGTCATGTTGATCTCACTTGCAAAGCATCCTTACACACTCAGAGCTCACTCTCACACTCGCACAAAAGACAAATGAAGTGACTAATCACTTTTTCACCTTACTATTTATAGTTACTTTACATGTCTTTCCCTACTATAGTCATTCCTCCATAATCATTATCTCAACTAATACACACCACATGGTTTTCACCATATCTTGAGCATTTTACTTTGATTTACACCTGTTTATGGAATTTATTTCATAATTCTACCTATCGTCATCTCATCCACATGAAACACGTGTTATCCCTCCTCCAAATTTTCCTTCACTCAATATACACACATTTTGACGATCTTTATCACACTTTATCTATCTTGTGCTTACTTTTGGATTAGCGTTTGTTCTTATCATCACTTCCCCTTTCTCCAAAAGTGGGGGCATATAATTGGGATAATTCTATAATTCTCCTTACATCACTATGCATTCAACCAACACTACTAATTCAACAATTCCAAACACTTACTAATGCACTATGTGACATTTCACCATCAATTCCCCTAATGACCTAACCTGGGGGAAACAAGTGTAAATTATCTATATATGATACTTCATCAATTTCTAGCGGTTCGTCCTAATGACCTAACCTAGGGGAAGCAAAAATAAAATCTCTCCATGTGATATTTCACCAATTTCTATTGATTGCCCCTAATGACCTAATCTGGGGGAAACTAGTGTAAAATCTCTCTTTGAGTAACTAATCAAAATCAATCTATGAATCAATTCACCAACGCATTCAAGTCTCTAACAATTAAAATCACACTATTTAATTGATACAATACAACATATGTGGCCTCCTAGATGACCTAACTTGGGAGCCATCATACATTTCATGTTTTATTCTAGATGACCTAACATGGAATCCATCATATTACGGAAACACCCATGGAGTGGGGGAAATATTTCCTTTCCTATACCACTCCTATATGGGTCAACTATTTGATAAAAATTATTTGGATCCAAAAAAACCAATAATTTTTTTATTTGAGTCCTTTTGTAACAGCTATATTTTGAGGATGTAGTTACAGGTTGGAGAGTAATGCACCTTTCTCCCTACACTCTTCCTCTGGTGGTAGGATGCCCAAATCCTCTAGTTTTCCATACACACACAATCAAGTTAGGAACTGATCACTCCCTACCCCATCGTATCGTCATCATACAACATTTAAAATCATCAACCATTCGACATCATAATCATCACTACTTCATCACGGTTTTTCGCATTGTACCACTACATTACATGGATCAACATGTTGATCCATGGTTTGACACAGTATATGGTTCATTTGGCACACTTTTCTACCACATCTGTACATTTTACTACAACATGGGATTTTTCGTACTTCTCTTAGGTATGCATCTCTAACTACTTTATGTTACCGATATTTTTCTCACCAACATAAAGTGGGGAAAATGTAGTCACAAAATCACGCACTCACTACTATAATTATACCGCCAAGTATGTAGTTTTATATATGGATATTGCATAAGAAAAGTATTCACTAATGACCCATCCCTTTTTTTGGTCATCGTTTTAGTTGGTATTTTTCATTATTTGTGATACACAATCGTTAGTCACTAGCACGGTTCCGGTCATCCCTCGGGCGTCTTAGCTATTGTTATTCACTCAGTTTTCATCTCTAGTCTTAGACTAGGGCACCTAAGAAGGGATTAAGGTGCCCGGGTCACCCACAGTCCTCATTTCTAGATGCCCTATTCCTCGGCATACTTGGTTCTAATTTAGAGGTTTGAGGTCGGTCTTTATGATTTTCCCTCCCTTTTCACTAGGTACTAGTCGTCATGTCATGTCATTAGTGTCGAAATTCGAGCAAGATATCCCTATATATTAAAACATACAAACTATCTTATGGGAAGACTATTTCTACTAAGGGCTAGCTATCTACATAGAGCAAAGGACTATAGTTGGGCATTATTCTGCATCACACACTACATAGAAAGGGATTCTATTATATTTCATCCATTATTTTGCATTTTATCTAGTTATTGCTAGATATTCTCTACGTCATTGGTGTTAGGGAATCTTAAGCACATTATTACACACACAATCACACATAACTACATTGGGTATGAGATGTAGTGCAACGCTTAGTTGTAAGACCACTATTGTGGCTGCTAAGGATATTCTAACCCCTTCATTTGCATCTTTCTTTTTAGGGTTTGATGTTTTGTGTGGGGTTTTTAGGTAATTCTTTATTGCAGAGTTCATGGCAACATCGGTGAAGCAAGTGTGATATACACCTAATCAATGGTGAAGTATTGCAAAAAAACTAACGACCCTACCAAAACCAAGTTCCAATTTGTTTCACATACTAAAGATCCCATATTTTAGACCAGGGTGCCCCAAGTGCCCTTATTCTTCTTCTAGTTCCCGGTCAGCAGATCTATCTCTTCTATAATTTTCGAGGTTCCTTACGATGCTCAATTCGCTATTTCATCACCATGTCTAGTCCCATATCACTTTAAGGTAAGTCTGATTCAAGTTAGTACCTTTCCCCTTTCATTTTATTTTATTTAAAATATCAAATAAATTATCTAACATTTATATTTTAGATATTACATTGTTATACTTATTAGATTATTACTAAAATACTGATTTTAGATAATCAAAAATGTGTTACTAGTTCTTCAAATGTGCCACTATATCTCGTAAAAGCATCACTCTATTGACAAAAGATGGAAATAGGTTAAAAATACAATTTTGGGGTTTCAAAGGAGAAAAAAAGGCAGCCTTTGAAGTATTTACAAAGGTGTCGGGGTTTTACAAAAGCACCAAATTAGAACATAGGTGTTGATTCAGGTCATAGGCACCATTTTACACACATAGGCACTAATACACAAAACAAAGGTGCTATTTTGTCTTTGGAAATAATATTTGAGCCCAAAAATTACAAATTTGAAGAAGTAAACAAAGGTGAAAATTCTTGAAACTTGGACAGCCCTGACTGACAGCGCCAATATGTATATGTTTAAAATATTAGATAAAAGTTAGAAACAAAAAACAAAGCAATTGATTCCTAAATCTAATATATTCAACAATACCTCATATTGAGCTAGATGGAAGGGAGAAAGAAACGCAATTCCTTCACTTACCAAATGAAGAGCTCCTTGATGCTTTGGATGTGCTCAAGATGTTGGATTGGATATTATTGCTTCATATTTTGGAGACATTTGGGCAGCACCTCCCCTTGATTATGCTTGGATTACTTTGATGAAGGATGTCGATTGAATTGATTGTAGATTGATGGATCGATTGGATGATTGAAGATAAAAAGGATGATTGATGAAACAAATTATTAGAGATTTGTTATGGATTTTCAATTTGGATCTCATGGAGGAGGAGAGCTTAATTTATAGCTTATGGGTGGAGGATTCAATGGCTAAGGTGAAGCCATGTTGAATTGAGATCAAGTGTGGAGGATTCATGTGAGGATGGAGGATTCTAGAATTTGAAAGAAGATTCAATGGAGGGTGAGAGGTTTAATTGAATTTTTAAATATGAAAGTGGGAAATTTAGAGAGGCCTCTAGAAATAGAAGCCTCTAAATTTAGAGGTAAGGATGTGATTAGGATTATAATTAGATTATGTTAATAAAAGTGATTAGGAGTGAGATTACATGGAAAGGCTAGGTGGTAGGTGAGGTGTAGGAATATTAAATTCCTAGAAAATGTTAATGAAGAATTAAAATAGGATAATATGATATAATAATGGAATAAAAGGGATTAACGATAAGATGGGATATACTTGATGGATTAAAATGATTAATAATGGAATGATGGAATATTAGATAAAAGATAAGGATGATAAAGGGGTAAAATGATAAAAATGGATTAATAATGATAATTCATCTTGCGATTAATTATTATATGGATGATGTTGGGATATTTACGGGACGGAGTTACTCAGTAATTAAGCATGTCGACATTTTATATGTCTACATGATGAATAAGCATTTCTAAAAATTTCATAGCAAGATCCTCAGCACATTAACACCCTTCTTTACATTGTTTGAGATGAACAAGAGTGTATAACTAATATCCGTAAGTCCATTGTTACATCTTCCACTATGGATACGTCTATTGTTGTTACATCCATAGTGCCCATATCTTCGGGGGTAGCTCATATCCCCTTCATACTAGTCATAATTCCTACATCTATTGTGTATACTCATGCAACTTTTGATCTCTTTGCTAAGAAATAAACTCTTGATAATCTTGCTACGCACGTTTGCAAGCCCAAATATTAAAGATCCACTAAGGTATCTCTACCTCTTCTAATATCACGAAGTCTACTCACTTACTTTACAACCCACTTGCACTAGAAAGTGAATTCCTATCCTTTTCCTATTGGTTTTTGTATCATGAGATTCCTATATATGATTAAATGAGTGATCCTGAACAACACCTTCACACTTTTCATGCCACATGCTTAGTTTATACTTATAACGTTGTAATACTTACAAAGATATTTCCTAGAATCCTCAATGAATGTGTGTTTCAATGGTTCTCTCACCTTCCTATTTATTCAGTATGGGCCTTTACCCCTTTGGCTAATCAATTCTTGGCACAATTTTCAATCATTATTGGGGACAAGGTATCCCATGCTCAAATTTCTAAGATGTAAAAAGGGTTCCAATGATCCCATTAGTGGCTATGTTCTATGTTACAAGACTATGCTTACTAAAATTAACAATATCTTAGTTAACGAGTGAGCTTCAAGATTTATTAGTTCAAATCCTTTTTGTTCTTTTACAAGAATAGGTTAGCGTTGATCATTTTTGTTTGTTTGATCAATTATGTCACACATTAAAATAAATGGAATATAATCTCCTTAAAACGAACAAGATAAAATATGTTTTGCAATGTTCATAACACACCTAATTATAAATTTCAAGGTAAACGTAATTTAAAATTTAAATCTAATGATAACAAAATTAATGTTAAATTCACTATCATTGTTGTATATCAACCTACCAAGATATAACTACAAGATATAACTACAAGTTGTTCCTCATAGGAAATATAAACGATTTTAATCTTTTCCCCAAGTGGTCCTACAAAACTTGTTAGAGTATAACCTGGTCTCTCTCCCTCCACCCTTAGGCATCGATACAAAAATCCTCGTGGTAAATCTCTTGACCCTAAGTCCTATTGCAATGATTATAGATGTGTTAGCCATTTTACTAATCAACATATCAAGATTTTCATGTACTTAAGATCTTATCAATATAAATGTTATTAAATTTGACTCGCCTCTTGAGCAATCTAAGCCTATTATTGATAATGTTAAGCTTAATATTTTCAATGGCCCACTTCCTAATCACATTACTATTGAATAAAATTTGGAAGTGTATAATAATTATTGAGCTTAGTCTCCTCCTCCATATGATCAATAAATGGATTCTCTTATTGAAAACATCACTACTATGTTACATCCTAGGCCTATTGTTATGTTTGATGATTACGATATTGCTCATTATCTTGTCTCGATGTACTTTTCCTTGAGCCTTTGTTGAGCTAACCCCTGTTCATAATTGTTTGTTTCATAGTGATGTGAGATGCAATATGTGCACATTCAAATTTTTATGTCTCTTAGATATAATAAGTGACACATGACCTTTGATACTAGCACCTCTCTTGAGCATATTCGTATACATATTACCATTGGTTATACTACTATGGAAATCCATTTTTGGGTCACCTCTTCCCTTATCTCACCTATTATATGTATAGGTTGCCCTTGGCTTCATACTGTAGACACAAAATCTTTGCACTTGGGTACATTTATAGATCCTAAAACATAGTAATGTATACATGATTCCTAAGAAATAAAACTCTTGGTTGATAACTCCTTTTGGCCTTTTGGTTGTTTTATCTCTTTCTCTTTACTAGCTTTAGACATTTTACAGCTTTTTTCAGCACTTGATTACTTTACCTTTTGATGGCCTCGAGACACTAGTGCCCGATTATGAAAGAAGCACCCAAACACTCTTTTCCATCCTAGGAACTCTTGTAAGCTGTCTTTCTTCTTCTTACTATTTTGGGTCCCTTTCGATTCTTGGTCACCTTTTAATACTTTGGGTCAACCTTTCAGTTGTCAATTACAAAATTCAAATAAGGGAATCATATATATACTTATTTACTTCTCTCAAATAAGGGGCCAAGCATCATAAGCATTATCTATCACCACTTAAGCTTGCACAAAGGAACAAGAGCATTATAAGGCATACATCTAGCACATCCATACAAGGGACAAGGGCTACATTGATATGCATACACTGCATAGGAGGGGAGTTCATTATATTTCATCACACACATTTTTACATACTCGAGACAAGTCTCGATCTATTACAATATCATCATGTAAATTATACAATGGAAAACCTAGGACATGGGACACAGATACACACACACACACACAAATAACTACATGGAGTCTCAGATGTAGTGCAATGTTTGGTCATAATTTCACTCTTTGTGTGACCACTAGGGTCAGTTTGAATCCCCATTTTACATCATTTTTTATTAGATTTGATGTTTTTTGTGGGAATTTATAGCTATTTATCTATTTTACAAGCTACATGTGCGATCGAAACCCTAACAGAAAAGTCAGAGTGACATAGTGAATATTGGAGCGAAGACCTTTCGACCCATAAAAAACCATATTCTGATTATCTAAGCGGACATAGGCACCCATACAAGTCACTAGCACTTGGGGTACTCCTTCCCTCAAGTGGGTGCTTCTTTCCAGACACGGTCATGAGTTCTCAAACCCTCATTAATCCCTATTGACATTGCTTTCATCCGGACTCATCACTTAAGCAATATTGATTACTCTTAGGTTTCACATGATTCAACTGGGTCATCTTTCTCCACCCATTTTCTTAGAGTTTTACATCTTTGAATGCTTATTGCCTATGCATAATGTACATAATTACCAACATATCATTTTTACTGATAGTAGTTACTCGAAATAAAGGTTTAATTCAAATTAGAATAAATCAATTTGGTGAACCCAACCTTCTCCTCGAACATTTGTCTATTCTTCTTCCATGGCTAAGACTCGTGTCCCCTTTACCAACAATGATCTTCATGACCTCTAGACTCATATTGCTGAAAACCCTCAAGACCTAGATCTCTTATTATTCACTTCTTGTGAAATGGCCAAGCGTTTAGTTTGAGATCAACCCTCCGGCCTCCAATGGTACATCTACATCTATTATCCCCATTTTTATGCCTACCCCAACAACTCACTTTACCTTCCCCATTACTTCTCACACACGACCTAGATCCTCTTTAGGCACTCATGACCTCGCCTCCTTGTACCATGATTTGCAAACCCAAATTCATCGATTACAACGAGTCTCTTCATCCTCCTCTCCATCTCTAGATCCCTCACTCCTCTTACATATACCTTTTGCACCTACCAGTTCCTCTTATTTGTTTCCTCCTAACTTTGTCACACATAAGATTCCTATATTTATTGACCATGAAAACTCTTAGGAACACCTTCGATCCTTTCACGTTGCACGCGTCTAGACTATGTTGATGACCATACATTATTAGCAAAATTATTTCCTCAAAGTTTACATGATTATGTTATGTAATGGTTCTATGGTCTACATGTCCATTTGGTAACGTCTTTTACATCTTTAGCCAATGCATTCCTTTCTCATTTTTCTATAAATGTCGACATTAAAATTTTACTATGCAAAAATAGCTAAAATTAAACAAGGATCTAATGAATATATTGCATACTATGTTTTGTTGTATAAGAATAACCTTGCCAAAATGACCAATGTTCTAGTTAATTTAAAATTGCAAGACCTATTCACTTAGATCCTTTTGCCTCCACTCCAAGAGTGTGTTCTTTTTAGAATTCTCCTTCTTTAGATTAGTTGTGCCACACAGTCAAATTACATGAAACCAAATTGATATCTATGGGAAAATTGAAATATCATGAAAATTCCTCCACTTCATCTTCCAACAATTTTCAATCCAAATCTACATTCAAACCATATGCTAATCCTACTAATTCCAAAGCTATTGCGAATGTTATCTCTACACCAACCACGCTTCAATTTCAATCCATGAGGAAATTTTTACTAAGCTAGCTTATGCACCTTGGATCTTATTACCACAACTCATTCAAAGTAATCTAATTACTTTACCTCTCTTTGCTCAATCTAGATCCTTCTAAACCAAATGGACATAATTATGATTAGAATGCACTTTGTGATTATCACTAGTGCAATGGGCATCCTCTTGATCATTGTTTTAAACTCAAACATATACTTCAAGATCTTATTAACAACAATGTGATTGACCTTGATTGACCTTCCAGAGCCATCTACTTTTAAACCGGTCAATGATAATCAAATGCTTAAAATATTCAATGACCCATTACTAAATCATGAAAATTCAGCCACGATTCCTCTGCCAATCATGCATACCATGTGGTTCCTCCTTCCTCATAAACAACACTTGATTTTCTCATTGCTACTATTGAGAATCCATCACCGGTTATTACATTCTCAAATCGTGACTATCATGCTATATTTTCCTCATATTTGTTACATATTTATGCTTCCATTGTGCTCATATAATCAACAATATTGTGGTCCATCCCTCTACCCCTTCCAATGCATGCTCTGTGGATGTAAGGTTGATTCAACACATGAACAAAGTGAATGTTCACTATATAAAGGATTTGACGCAATTATGGATGTATTATGATTTATCATGGATGTATGATGATTTATCATGAATGTGTGATGATTACATGCTCGTGGCTTAAATTTTAAGTTTGTAGCTTAGATTTTATTCATGATGTATGATGATTATGTTAATTCTAATTTATTATTGCACTATTATAATTAACACCATGATTAAAAACACACACAAAAGAGACTGCAAAACAATGATAATAATGCAAACAAACCCTTATGCATATAACAATACAGACACACCAAAATTATATACAAACTACGATGCTAAAAAAACTATTGACACTAAATTTAAAAAAAACAATAATGCAATACAACTATTAATAGTGATATCTAACTATTTCCCTAATGTGTTCCATAGTAAAGAACGATAATTTGTGATTACCCCAGGAAATGATATATGCAAGGGGATTGGATCAAACCAAAGAGCGGAGTAACTACTCCTCATGAAACTCTTATTGGATCCCATTGAAGTTTAATCTAAAAATGAATTTAGTTAGTTTTCGGGGAAAGGAAATATGCGAGAAAACTTGAAAACCGAATTCTCCCTAAGTGAGGATACACACGAAGGTTTGATTGATGTTCTTTCCCACAAGTAATGATACATGCCAAGGGTAAGAGAAGTAATAATTGTAGGAAGATCTGAAATGATCATTAGGATTATATTCAAATGGAAATATTGTAAATTGTGTTGTGATTGCTGAAATTTTGTGAAACATTTTTCTAATTTTTTTAATTTTGACATGTTTTAATTTTTTTGGATTTTGAACATTTTATATATTGTTTTGGGATTTTGGATTTTCTAGATTTTTTAGATTTTTTCCTTAGTAAGGAGGAACTATCCACACTCATATTTTTAAAAAGTAAAATATCATTCCATTGTGAGAATGGATTATAGATGAGAAAGTGATGATATCCAACTCCATTCTTAACTCATGCAACTAGTAAGATGTGAGGGCTCAACACCAAGAGACAAGAAGGATGTGAGACAAATGAGATAATGATATGAAAATGAATATTATAGATGTTAAGACATAAGGTGTAACAATGGTCCATTCGAGAGAATGTGACTCATCTCTGTCGTATTATCTAACTGATTCCAAGATGATTCACTTTATAGATCTTGACTAGACTTAGATCCATTGATGGCCTATTGATTGGAAAGATCTAGTTGAAGGAATTGTTGTCTCTCTTAACATGAGAAAATTCTTGGGATGTGTATGATTAAGCACTTTTGATTCATATTTTCTAAAGGATTTTTGTGTAATTTTTAAAATGACCCCTACATATTTCCCCATGCCCCCAGAAGAAGCAAGGGCTTAACACCAAAGATAAAATATGGTGATTAAGGATACCTTCCTCCATTCCCAGCCTCACATTACTAGTAAGAAGTGTGGGCTCATCACCAAAGATTGTGAAGGACGAAAGGTGTAATAAGTGATTTTTTTGTATTTTTGGTTGAATTTTCCTTTTTATTAATATGGTGCTTATTAGGGAGGAACATTTGCCTCAAGTGTCATATCCATACAAATATTAGGAACACAAAGGTTCAACACAATAGATGAGATATATAGTCAAACTATCTGGTGAAGAAGTTTAGTTATTTCTATTAAAAGAGAGAGCTTGTTTGGAATGAGGATTTTACCATCAGTAAGTTTCTAGACAAAACCATAGGTAAAAAGATCTGGAATGGTAGAAACCATAATAAGGATGAGGTATACAATTTCCGAAAGGAAGAATATTAACATATGTCGATAAGTGAAGAGTGTGATGCTATGATAATGTTATGATTGAGATATCTGCGAATGGATGAAACAATTAAAACTATTTTTTTAGATAAGTTGATCGTGAGAGCAACCTCCCTAGTGTGGAGAGTACATGCGAAAAAGATGTTTTTTCTTCTACGTTTTTATTTTCGTATAGTACATTAATGATGGGTTTAATATGGAATTTTATTCTCTTTTTATGCTTTTTTATTTTTCTGAGTTTTTGTAGATGAGGGTTTGTAATGGACTTATCATCATGGAAGAAGTCCATGTTTAGGAAATTTGAATGGTCTTGATTTATGATACTTGGGTGGATGAGGTCCAAGTCAATGGAGTAGATCAAAATATTTTCAATAAACTTATGATTTGATCGGTCCTGATTTATGAGACTTGGGTGGACGAGGTCCAAGTCAACGGGAAGAGAATTTGATTGGCCCTAACGTACGAGACTTGGGTGGACTAGGTCTAAGTCAACGAGTATGTGATTGGATAAGTTTTTATGAGATAAAAAAACCTATGTGATGTTAGAGGTAATTTGTCGATGCGGAGAATATGTTGGAATTCATATTCCCCAATACCTTTGTGAATGATTTCCAATGTAGGTGGAATAGAAGATTTAGATGATTGGTGTTTTAAAAGGTTCTCTACATCAATACGGCCTTCATCCGTGAATGGAATGATGTGAGGAGTGAAGGATTGATCCATAGAGGGGAATCAAGGCATCTTGTAGGTTGTAGAGAGAAAAAATTCATTGTTAATCCTTTCAAACATTGGATTCATTTTTTTGATGATAGATTTACATTTGAAGCTCGAAATGGTTGTTTGAGGATACCCCAAGGAATACACAACTCATGGAATGCACACATATGGACATATTGACATGCAAGTATCATCGTTGTGTGTTTTATAATGTTATTTAAAACAAAAAAAAGATTCTATAGTAGATAACATTTTTGAAACATTATTAAATTCAAGATTGATTGTTTGAGGTATTATGGATATGGAAGGTTGTGTTATTACAAGTGTCCAAACTTCTTGTTGTTGTGTCTCTACAACAAGACTAGGGATGTCAGTGTAGGATCTAAAATTGAAAGGATAGAATCAATCTCAATAGTGCTTGATGATTGACCCTCTTCTTGATCTTCATTTGTAACACTCTGAACTATTGTTACTTCCTCCTGAGCATTCAAGTGTTGATATATGATTTCTTCTGTAAAAAGGATGTGTTCCTTTGATTGTGAAGTCATGCTTGATATGGATTGTATCTTCTTTTCTCTTGAAGATCTTTGACTGAGTCAGGATATGCTTGGACTCTTTTATTTCTTTCATTTTTAGCACCTGAGTTTAATCTGATTTCGGGGTGAATTGTGGATTTACCCATCTTTATGACTCAGCCTTGGATCAGTTGCATTGATCCAAGAGATGTTTTAAGTTTATTCTGGATGAACCAAAAATTATAGACCTTACGAAGGTTGCAAGGTCTGAATGTGTGGAATGAGCAATTCAGGAGTTAACTCAGGCTGATCTTGTTATATGAATTGGTTCCCGATATCGTAATATCAGGAAGGTCTAGACCTTGAGCCAGGTAATAAATTCTGGTATACATATTGCTAGCTTATTATCAATGCTGGATTGAATCCATTTCGGGAATGTATATCTGTTGGTTCTTATACTGAACGATTCTATTTGTAGACCTAGACTGGATTTATTAAGGTTAATAACCTAAACCTAAGCTATAACCTATGGGTTGGATTAGTGCTAATCTAACCTAGCCCTAAACTATAAGCTAAATGTTTCTAAGGTTAGTGACCTAGCACTAAGGAAGTTAGACTAAGTATCACCTTAAGATCTAACCTATGTTTCTAACCTAACTAATGACTATGGATGAAGGGGGACCTATGAAGGGGTGTGAGCCATGGGCGGTAGTTTCTATGGCATTAAATGAAAGGGATAAGCATGAAGGACAAGGGATTTAGCGGAGATTTCAAATGGCCAACGAGACCGACGTGGCAGAGTCGCCAAATCTGGAAATGATCTTGGGTTTTCATTTGTCCATCGCCAACTATGGCGGTCGGTGGCAATGGAGATTGAGCGGGAATTTTGGAGTAAATGCAATTAATGAACTCGATTCCCAGCACGGATTGCTCGGGAAGGCATGCAAAATGGAAAACTAGTTGGTTGTTTGGTTTTCCATACGCTCCGGTTTTCTCTCTGTTTGATCACTGGTTCTTCGAACCAGTCTACTTGGTGTTGCATGGCAACTATGAGAATAACTAGCTCTTTTCTCTGTCGAGGAAAGTTTATAAGGCATGGAAATAACAAATTATTGTTGTTGAATCTAACGTGGAAGAAGAGGAGAAGGCTCGAGCTCATTCAGAGATCTTCTTCGGATTTTTAAGCGGCATTACCAGGCATGTTAGGCCCTAACTTTTAAAAATCTTGCTTTCCTTCAAATGATTTCATTAGAACAACTCTGTTCAGATGATTTTTGGTTCAGTTGGTTTTAATGGTAGCAATGTATGAATTATCTTGTTGTGTTTTCATGTTGGCTCGACTATTGATTGATTCCTTCTTTGGGTGTACATTTGGTTTCGTGTTGTCGAATTATCTTGTTGTGTTTTGCATTTTGGTAGATTCGAAGAAATGCTTGCAATGATAATGTATGAAATTGGCTCTGTGGGAGTCCATGTATTGTTTTCTTGTTTGATTCAGACTTCAGTCGAAACCTTGTTGTTTTCACTTGTTGAAAATGATACTGTTGGAATTCTTGTAATGTATAGTATATTTCGACTTCTGTAGAAGTTTAGTCGTGAGTACTATATGTTATTGTTGCTGTTGGAATTCTTGAAATGTATAGTATATTTCGACTTCTGTAGAAGTTTAGTCGTGAGTACTATATGTAATTGTTGTTGTTGGAATTTTTGATATGATAGCATGTTTTGGCTTCTGTAGAAGTTCAGCCGTGAATACTATATGTTATTGATACTGTTGGAACCCTTGCAATGGATAGTATGTTGTGACTTCTGTATAGGTTAATTGAGAATACTACATGGGTTCGACTCCTTTCGAGTCCTTGAAACGTTATTAATGTTTCGACTTCGGTAAGAAGTTTTGTTGAGAATTCTGTTGGAATCCTTGTAATGTATAGTATGTTTTTAACTTCTGTAGTAGTTTCATAGTGCATACTGTTGGGATCCTTGAAATGGGTGGTTTGTTATTGACTTCTGCGGAAGCTTGTTGTGGATACTCATTGGCTTTGAGTCTGTTGAAGTTCTTGAAATGTAACTAGTGTTTCTACTTCTGTGTAAGCTCAGTTGTGAATACGGTTGGTATTGACTCAGTGAGAGTCCTTGAAATGTATCTCGTATTTCAAACTTCTGTCTAAGCTTGGTTATGAATGTTGTTGTTTTGTTATGAATACTAAATGTTACTGACTTCGATGGAGTTCTTGGAACGTAATTTATGTTTTAACTTCTGTAGAAGTTTTGTTGTGAGTACTTTTAGGATTCTTGAATTGTTGTCGTATGAATTCAACTTCAATCGAAACCTGGGTTATAAGTACTGGTTGGAATTGACACTGTTGGAGACCATGATATGCTGCGTGTTGGCTCATTTCTCGATTTGAGTCTTCGCTGAGCATGCATATTGTTTTGACTCTTTCTTAATATTGTTGTGTTATATTTCGTAGTAGCTCGATGAAACTTTGAGGAAAATTATTGATAGGGAATTCGGCTTCTGTGAAGACCGTGTTGTGATTATTCTTCTTGAAATCAGCTTCTAATTTACATCCTTGCTGTATAATCGTAGGGATTTGTTTAGTTGAATGAAGTTGTGTATGTTGCTGAGTGTTGCGACTCAGTGGGAATGTCGTTGTGTTTGCACATGGTTACCTCTTCTGTTATTGTGTTATCTAGTCTTGTGCTTGACCAGGGTAAAGAGTTACTAGCTGTGCCATGACAGGTGATGGAGTTGGATATTTTTCATGTTGTTGTATAATATGGAAAGTTTTGTTGAGCCTATTGGAGTTGGATTATTTATTAATGCTTGTTGCGTGAACTCTTGAATCGTTTAGTAGCTACAGGTGACCTTTATATTTGGAATTAGATGGAACTGTAGCTCTTCTTGTAATTTCGACTATTTAGTCGCATGCGTAAATGTATTTGCATTAATCGGTACAGTTCAGAATGTTATTGACTTAGGATTCTGATGGACTCTGTTTCTTCTTCTAGACTGTAATTTATATGTTGATGTATAAATAAGTTGAAGGGAAAATTCTCTCTCTCCTAGTCAGGAAACCTTGTGTGCTTTCTTCTTGCATCCATTTGCGATCTCTATGGTAAGGGCATAACAAGAATAAACTGAGGTATTGTATGGAGAGACTGGTATAAAATGTGTGCTGCTGTATAAATAGGTATACTTGTCAATACCATTGAAATGTGTTAGGATGATAAAAGAATTAAGACTGTGAGATTGTTGAATGTTTTAACTGCCATTGAGAAATTGTAGAAACAATCTTGTAGGAATTTTGTTGTCTTAAGAATGGTTGTATTCATATGTTCTTAGTCTCTAACATATAGGATGAATAGCCTGATTTAAGTTTGGAATGTGAAGAAATGATTTCATTTAAACAGGTTGTTTAATGAAAACAATTGGTGGATTGCATTTGTTTTAAGAATTAGTGCTTATCATGCTCAGTTCACCAAACTGACCCGTGTTGACAATTTTTGTAGATGATTGCCGTAAGTGGTAAAGGCACGCAGATCTGATATGATGTTCAGATTGTTTAATTTGGTTTTATGATGAATTTCAACTTGATTCTCTAAATGTACTACTTGAAGAAAGATGTTCTTTTCTTTGTTAGAATGGTTTGTATTCATATGTTCTTAGTCTCTAACATATAGGATGAATAGCTTTGAATTAAGTTTGGAATGTGAAGAAATGATTTCATTTAAACGGGTTGTTTAATGAAAACAATTGGTGGATTGCATTTGTTTTAAGAATTAGTGCTTATCATGCTCGGTTCACGGCTGACCCGTGTTGACAATTTTTGCGAGATGATTGCCGTAAGTGGTAAAGGCACGCAAATCGATATGATGTTGATTGTTTAATTTGGTTTTATGATGAGTTTTACTTGATTCTCTAAATGTACTACTTGAAGAAAGATGTTCTTTTGCTGTTGAGTATTGTATCAAATATGCTGAATGCATAAAATGTATTTGATTAGCTTTGAAATGAATGAAATGAGGTATTTGTTACTTATGTGTTTGCATTCGTATCTTGATGGTTTGATCTTCTTCGGTTCGAATGATTTTAAGAGCATTGTTATTATTGTATAACTTGGAGACCTTTGTGATTATCTAAGTAAGCTTGCAAGGTTATGTGACTGAATACTTATGATTGTTTAGTAGTTCTATTATGTTCTATCTAAAGCTAAATTGGAATTTAGATCACTGTCTTTCGAGAAGCTAAGGTTAAAATAAACCTCAACAGGAAGCTAAATGAGCTGAATAAATTATTACTTCCTAGTCTTGATCTAAGTCAAGACAACGTTTAATTGGATTTTTAATCACTATATCTCAATACTAATAAGTAAGATATATTTCAGCTATGAGATCTGATATAAACCAAAAAGGGTTTGGTTAGCAATCTCATGTGAAGATTAAGGGTTATTGTCCAGTTTCGTTGATTTAGATTTATGTTTTTCTATGAACTCCTTGTTGGGACCTCAAGTCTTAATAACTTCTCTTTGCGTAATGGGTTTTATTGAGAAAGGTAATCCTAAGGTGAGGAACCCAGGGGTTGGGAAAAGACTACCCTAAAAGGAGCGTCTTAAAGTATAACTTTAACTCAACGTATGTAACACTTATATATAAGTAGATCTTTTCGAGGTGGATTTGAAGGTTGATGGCACAAGTCAACTGCAGGGTTGTACCTTCGAGAAGATTAGGATCTTCTCGAAGATACAACAATACAGGTGACTTATGGCGACACCCTTTGCATTGATCGTTAAGATTTACACCTTAAACTCAAACAAGATTTACTCTGGGACTGGTTAGGAACGTGGTTATGTTATAAGGCTGCCCCAGGAGACTCGGGGTATCTTGACACACTGGGTTAACTAGGGTTGACCCAGTATGTCAGCGTATCCCTAGCCCTCGGGAGCATCCCTATAACATTGTCATATTACTAATCCATTCCTGAGTGAATAACTTGGGGCAGGAGAGACTGACAGAAGTCAGTATAAGACATTCTACATAACACAGGAATGGGGTGAAGGATGTATTCCAGAATGACGAGTATGTCGTCAAGGAATACGAGACATAAGCAGTATGTTTCAAATCTTTGGCCAAAGTATCGCAAAGTTGCTTGATTGCGTTTGTCTATGTCACCTAATTTAAGGGATGAGATGCCGATGAATAATGGTAACAATTATTCAAATAGGTTCCTTGGACAGAGCATTTTGAATCCTGGATTAGGGAAGAGAACCGCAAGAGTGATGTGTTAAAATAAAAACGCCAACTCTTTGATACTCATGAATAGATCGGTGGATTACCGAGTCATGGAATGAATAGATCGGAAGTACTCCGAGTCATTACAGCTGCATATGGTTATCTGTTATAAGAATGGTGGTTTTGATTTGTGAGTTCTAAATTATGTATTTAGAACTAGGAAGTATTTATCAAAAAAATAAAATTACTTGTTCTAATGTTCTTAAATGGGGATGTTACATCATTTGTATCATGGAGTGAAAAAGATTCTTGAATCATGCTCAATGTCTCTTTCGACATTTGAAGATAGTTTTCTAAAAAAAATTCAATTTATGTTTGAACTAATGGAAGAACATCCAGAGGAGAGATTGATTGGTTTTGGTTTATAGATCCTTGACCCTTGTCGTCTTGATCTTGTTGAGTTTTATCATGTAAATAATTTTGGACAATGTTCAACTCTTCATTAGAAGTTGTGGTAGTTGACGTGTTTTCAATTTTGATAGCTTCATTGTTGATTTCTATTTTTATGACTTCGTCATCAATTAAGTCTTATACATAATGGTAGAGACTTGAACAATGATCCGTAGAGTGGCCTTCAATACAGTGGTATTCACAATATTATGATTCTTTATACCACTTAGGCTTGGGTTCCCCTTTAAATAAGGGTATTGTGTTTGGATATTTTATCATATTATCCTTTGTTAATTGATGAAATACACTAGAGAAACTTTCGTAGGGGTGTAAACTGACATTTGAATTTGCGCAGAGTAGTGTCTTCACTAGGTTGTATGATTGGATTTTTGGTTGATTTCTCACTAAGTTGGGAAGCCATATGAGAGAGTTGTTTCATCATCCCATGAAGTTTTTGAGTAACTCATCATTTGATGTCTTGTGTGAACCCACCATTGTAGTAAAGATAAATACCTAAAGTGAGAAGGTGGTTTGACTCAACCCTTAACAAAATGAATGCTAAGATGGAAGAGGTTAGAAATAAAAGCGTCCCACTCAACCCTTAGCAAAGTGAATGTTAAGATGGAAGAGATTGGAAATGAAAGGATCTGACTTGACTCTTATCAAAGTGAATGTTATTTTAGAAGCATAAGGGTGAGAGAGGGGATGAATCAGTCTTATAATAATTTTCTTTTCATTTACCAATCATACATGCATCCATTATATTGATTATACAACATCCATGATTATGTGATCTTATTAAGATATGTAAGAACATCCACAAGAGAAAGAAATTAAAGTACTCAACACAAGAACACCATATGTAAGTGGGAAACCCTCATGGGGAAGAAAACCCACTAAAAATCTACTTATATTACTCAAAGAAAAGTAATTTATTATAGAACCTATTGGGAATGGTTCTATGCGGAAACATTGCAACTATAGAATATCAAATCCAAAACATGTAAATAAAGATCTAAAAATCCCCACAAAATCTATAGTAGTGGAATTATAAACAAGAATAATCTAAATCACACAAAATTACACACACATAACACAACATGTATCGTGGTTCACCCAATGTGGGCTACATGCAAAAAGATAAAGATCTTATATATATATATATATATATATATATATATATATATATATATATATATATATATATATATATATATATATATATATATATGTATGTATGTATGTATGTATGTATGACAAACTAACTCTTATGCACAAGAGTACATGTATTTGTACAAGAGTATCTCTTGCTCCCAGATCTCAACCGGATCTGCACTGAGTACACTAAACCATGCCTCCATACAACCACATGTGTCTCCAAAACACCACCAGATCTCACATACTTGAAGCTACTCAGTATCGCCATTGTGTAACTAAGCTCTCACTTTGTCTTTGTTAATCTACAAACAAGACCTCTAGAAGTATCTACCAATGTGCAACCGTAACCATGCACCAAGAAATAAGTATCTCCATCATCACTACATCAACCTGTGCAAACATGAAGACAACTTCCTCTACAATACTAGATTCCTATGGATCAACAATACATCATGATCTCATGGATCTGTAATACAAGATCTCACAACATGTGGATTTACAAAAATGAGAAATAACAAGATATCACAACAACTTGTGGATCTAACAAGAAGAAACACTAAGTGATTTACATACTATCTTCTCACAAATAGTGTACCTACACTTTCCTTCTAATCAAATTCTCTCTATGAAAGCTCCTGTCTTCAGGAAATCTACTTTTATTTTACTTCTTCTTCATCCTTTCAACCAAGGATTATGCTCTTCTTCACATCTTACACCTCTAACCCTAGTTTTATAACTTATATAAGCCTAGACAAACTTAGGGCACAATAGTCATGCAATTACATCAATAGATTTTCTTTAAAATAAAAGCTATATTAAATCCTGTGACTTATAAATAAAACACTCTTGCACAGGTAACCGATGTCGGTTAATCCATGTCAACTTTGGATGATGTCGGTTTCTCCCGTCTTCGATGTTGGTCAATCCTAGCCGATTCCACTCTCTGTGTAACCTAGTCACTTTGTAATGCATGCTCCAGTGAAGCTATTTAGCTCCACAACCTAACAATCTCCCACTTGGAGATAAATTTTTGAACCTTTGTACATGTACCTATACATCACCATCCTCTACACACTGTGAAGACCATCTATTCTTTCCTTCAACAATTCTCTCAACAAATAAAAAAACAGGAAGATCAAACCATCTTCTAAAACTAAGAAGATAAACCATGACTCACCAAACCTACACGAAGATACAACTGATCCATGACACCAAGCCTAAAGCTCCCACTGAATCATAACACCATACCAATTTTTGGTATCAGAAATCAAGCCAACCAAGCTCCTCATGCAATAAGCCATCATGACTAACACACCTGCAAGAGCTCCCACTCAAATTGAAGTATGGAGCCTCTATCACATCCATAACCATACCTGTAAAACCAACCATGTTCTCCATCCATGTCTCCATGCAATCACCAATGCAACTGACCAAGACAAGTCAAACTAGAATATGTGAAAGAAAAACAAGTTCCTAGATAAAGACATCCTAGATGACTTCTACCTACTGATAGTGGGTGATCAATCCACAAACCTACATAACTCAAAGAATCCAAACACTACAATCAAATCCAACCCTACATAAACAACTAGCATGTCCAAGACAATCATCTGTAGATAACATCTCCCATGGAGTAACATAGTAATCAAGAGGAAATACAAACATCCCCTACTCATGCTCAAGGCATCCATGTGCAAATCAAACATCTACATCATCATAGACTCACAAAACTAAATCTATCCACATGTACAAACTCACCATGTACATCCATCCATATCACCAGGCTCTCCAAAAGCTCCAAGTATGCCATTGACTAACTCTAAAGCCAAATATGAATCTTGTGTTCATCAATGTCAATAACAAACATCCATGTTAAACCATGCCACTAATACCAAGTGTAAATACCAGCAAACATGTCATCAACATACTCTGCATAATTAACCAAGATGAAAGCAAAACAAGGGAACCATCCAAAAATGATAAATAAACATTGTTGTCAAACTTGTGACTTAACCGACCACAATTTCTCAATTGACCACAATCAACTCTTGGTGACCCGGTTATCATATGATTGACCATGGTTACCCCTAACCGACACCGGTCTCTGTAATAGTCATATTTTCTTTTCTACACCCTTTAAACTTTGAAAAGTTTCTCTATCATCTAAAACCCAGCTGAATAAACCATCAACTGCAATCCCATAGGAATATCCAGGCACCAAAAAATAAACCAAAAGTGACATCACAAAGCAATAAACTCAAAATACCTACAAATCCATGATTTCCCTCCAAAACCAACTTGTGCCTCCTACCACTTTAAATAGTAGCAATCTTCTCTCACTCCACATGTGCATCATGTATCCAATCCTGCAATGCTAATAACCATGGCTTGCTCCCACTGAACATGAAATCCCCTACACTACCTCTAACACCAAGCTCAAAAGCTAATATGTCAGTGAGAAATAAAACCAGATGAAAGAACTATAAAATTGATTCCCTTTCTTCTCTGAGAATACTTCTACATCACAGAATTTTGGAATTCTTGTGAAGTAGGTGAATCATCTTCTTTCCATCCATGTGTACTCAACATCTCTTATTACTCTGCATTGTGTCTAATCATGATTTGAAAATAATCAGATTATTACTACCTGATCTCGGACCCTTGTAGGCTTTAATTATTTGTCGATAATTTACTCCTTTTAAGTAATCAATTTAAAAATAATGCAAGACAATAATGACAATTGCACACAGATTGATTACGGAGTTCGGCAATTGCCTACATCTCCGGGTTCATGGTCGAACCGTTCCACTAGTCAAAACTTGTAAGTTACAATAGTACTTTCACAAGAAAACCTAATGGAATTTTTAAACTTGCTTAGAAGAATAACCAGACCTTCGGATGACAAGGGTGAAAAATAGCACCCAACTTCCACCTTCCTGGCATACAATCTCCTTTGGCTTCGATCGGCCTTCCCGACGCTATCAATGCGAGCTAGCACTCCGGTCGACAATCCAAGATTTGCAAGTAATTGGTGTGGCTCAATGGGCCTATTGGGTAGTTTATAATTTACTCCCAATCACAAATATTTCATCTACTATTGCCTAAAATAATAGGCCAATAGACAATACCTGTTGACACATCCCACAAATAAGATTAACAAATAATAAGCTCGGGTTGTGCGTGTCCCGACAATAAGCTTAACAAATAATAAGCTTGGGATCTGTGTGTCCTTTACAAAGAACGGGTTCCCTATTTATACAAAATTAGGGC
This sequence comes from Taxus wallichiana var. yunnanensis, assembly GCA_018340775.1. Classification (NCBI taxonomy): domain Eukaryota; kingdom Viridiplantae; phylum Streptophyta; class Pinopsida; order Cupressales; family Taxaceae; genus Taxus; species Taxus wallichiana. The sequence goes on from CM031239.1 coordinate 625,549,292, forward strand.
CCAACAAATATGCATTGCATATTATCCTTAGGCTATTTTAGCCTCACCCGTAGCATAGTTGATGGGATTAAATCCCAAATTGGGCGGATGTATTTTTAAATGGGATAAATCCCATGTGGAGCGGATTGCATGTTTAATGGGATTAAATCCCAAATGGAGCCGCATTTGTATAAGGTCCCACATTTTTGGCGGTGGGGGATAATGTCTAAGGCTTTAAATAGCCTTCCTCCACGCAATTGAAGTGTTAGACTTAACCACCCCCATCTCAAACGCTTCATCTCCTTCACCACGTGGACCTCCACACATGGCATATGGTTTGGCAGCTATGTGGGTAATTGCTAACCATTAATACATGGCTGTTATAATAAAACCCGCCCCACTTAGTCATGTGGCATGGAAATGGGTTTGTAAGTGGACTTACCAAGATAATATAATTTTGACCAATATAATGTGGCATAGAAATAATTAACTCGGTAAATAGCATATATTCCACTTGTCGTCTCCCGATAGGCAAATCGATTGAATTCGACAAGTGGTGGCAAGCCACACGTCACAGTGCAATTCGGTCCAATATTGACGATTGACGAGTGAGTTGACTTTTTTCGTTGTGTCACGAACTTTGGTGAACATATCTAGAGCTCCCGATGTCATTTGTCACGTTCTCACAGTCATTGGAAAGCTCTCAAGATGATATTCTACACTTTGAAACCATTTAGGAATGTTTAGGGAACATTTAAAAATGATCCCTGATCACACCTCCCCACGAGAAAAGCTTTTGTCCCAAAAAGCTTCCATCTTGTCCGAAACGGAAAACTCTGCTCCGATCCTGGGACTGTGGGTTATGGGCCCACGATGCTTCACGCGCCAATTTGATATCTAAAGAAGACCTCCACACCTTCGCTTTATGGTGCTAATTTTCTAAATGAAACCTCAACGCTCCTTACGTGTGATGCTAAGCTTCTTGATATCGACAATAAGGATCTTCTTTGACTCTATAACACACTCCACGGATCCGAGTTAATTCCACATAATCTAAAGCTGGTTTGAAGGAACTTCATGTTATGTAGAGCTTTGATTGATCGATGTCACTAATGGACAATATCTTGTCCCTTTACTGAGACCTCAAAGCCTCCAATGCATGATGTTAAGCCTCTTTCAAGACCTCAAGCCTCCGATGCACGATGTTAAGTCTTTGTAGACCTCAACGCCTCTGATGCATGATGTTAAGCCTCTTTCAAGACCTCGAGCCTCCAATGCATGATGCTAAGTCTCTGTAGACCTCAACGCCTCGATGCATGATGCTAAGCCTTTTTCAAGACCTCGAGCCTCCGATGCACGATGCTAAGTCTGTTGATCAGCTACCATTCATATGTGTGGTCACAATGCCTTGACACCGAATGACGTTCGAGCTAATCCTTTGAGAGCTCCTCTTGTTGACATACTAATATCAGGTACCATTTTGCTGCATGGTCACAATGCCTCTACACAGAATGAAGTTCCAACCTGATGTCAATGCCAACGGTGATTCAGCTACCATTTTGCTTGCACGGTCACAATGCCTCTACACAGAATGAAGTTCGAGCTGATCTTTTGAGAACTCTATTGTCTACACAAATGATAGATCAAACTCTAAGCTTTATATGAGTTAAATCCTGTATCCAAGCTGTAACAGGTACTCACACACTTATTAGGAGATATGTTTGGAGCATTAATCAAATTTTCTAAGTAAGAAAATCCACTTGAGTATTGTAAATCTTTCTCTGACATTTTCTCACAGAATCTTATCTCCAAACTTAATAATGCATATGATTCATCAATCTAAATTATGTAATATATAATTAAAAAATTGTTGACTTACCCATTTTAAAGGACTTTCACTTTTAGGTATTACCTAGTCTGGGTTGACTTGTCAATTGGTGGCGAAGTAGAAACCTCCTTTGCCTTTACAATAGGCCTCCATTCCATCTTTGGCTTGTCATTACTACGATGGCGAGATGGATGCGATTTCAGCAATTTTCCACCGATGCCCATTCTCTCGGCAATGATCACAAAAATTCCTCTTAATCTCCTTTTTACGGGATGAGGAACTCTTTTCGCCATTTCTCGACTCTGCATGGACGAGATTGGTCTTTCTGATTTGCCTTGTTCTTGATGAATGGCATCAACTTCTTCATCAATGTCCTTCTCTTCCAGCATCTGGCCACTGAATGATTATGCAATCCAAAAAAAGTACATGGAAAATAATTCCACATCTTCGAAAATCATAACCATACTTCTTAATTTGAAAAAGTGGATCGGAAGTTTTACTTGTGCTTATGATTATGGTAAGAAAGCGGAGGTTGAATCTCATTACCTCTTCGCTGATTTCTCTTACCACATCTTACCTGTGACGATGAAGCACAACTTTCTTGCTCATAATCTTCTTGTAGGACTAGTGGGGTAATCACTTTACTTTCGGAAGCTTGTCTCCCGTCAGCATTCTTGGAGCATTCTCCAATTTCCATTCCCATACTAGGATAACCCAAACCTACAAAATGAGGACGATCCTCAACTTGTATTGGGTTAGCAATGCCTTGGCCATTTTTCCAAGGCCTCTTCCATCAAATCCCATTTTATCTAGTAACTTGGATCTAATGCCTCTAGTATGCTTTTCAAACAAACCAAAGACTTCATTACGAATTGAACCGAATGGGAGGAAGACGAAGATTCCCATGGTGAACAACTTACGGTGCAATCATCTGCTGTCCTCTACATCTGAAGTAGAGGGTTTTTCCTTCCTCTGATCACCACATTGCAACCTTGCCAAGATCTCATCCTTGGTTTGCAATTCTGATTTTAAGCGAGCATTCTCCTCTTCCAAGGAGTAATACATTGATTAGGAGAGAGTTCTCTTCCTGGATCTGGTGATTATAAGCTTCAATCTCTTGAGCTTCACCTATGTAGACATCTTGCCCATAGTGCACTTGTACCTGTTCACACAAACTGAACCAACTGCACTAATCTTGAAGCAATCACTTTGTTAATCAGATTTACTGAAAAACAAATATGGAGCTAAACCAGCTCTGATACCAAACTTGATCCGAAAATAATCAGATTATTACTACCTGATCTCGGACCCTTGTAGGCTTTAATTATTTGTTGATAATTTACTCCTTTTAAGTAATCAATTTAAAAATAATGCAAGACAATAATGAAAATTGCACACAGATTGATTACGGAGTTCGGTAATTGCCTACGTCTCCGGGTTCGTGGTTGAACCGTTCCACTAGTCAAAACTTGTAAGTTACAATAGTACTTTCACAAGAAAACCTAATGGAATTTTTAAAATTTCTTAGAAGAATAACAAACCTTCGGATGACAAGGGTGAAAAATAGCACCCGACTTCCACCTTCCTGGCATACAATCTCCTTTTCGATCGGCCTTCCCGACGCTATCAATGCGAAGCTAGCACTCCGGTCGACAATCCAGGATTTACAAGTAATTGGTGTGGCTCAATGGGCCTATTGGGTAGTTTATAATTTACTCCCAATCACAAATATTTCATCTACTATTGCCTAAAATAATAGGCCAATAGACAATACCTGTTGACACATCCCACAAATAAGCTTAACAAATAATAAGCTCGGGTTTTGTGTGTCCCGACAATAAGCTTAACAAATAATAAGCTTGGGATTTGTGTGTCCTTTACAAAGAACGGGTTACCTATTTATACAAAATTAGGGCCCAACAAATATGCATTGCATATTATCCTTAGGCTATTTTAGCCTCACCCAGAAGCATAGTTGATGGGATTAAATCCCAAATTGGGCGGATGTATTTTTAAATGGGATAAATCCCATGTGGAGGCGGATTACATGCTTAATGGGATTAAATCCCAAATGGAGCCGCATTTGTATAAGGTCCCACATTTTTAGTGGTGGGGGATAATGTCTAAGGCTTTAAATAGCCTTCCTCCACGCAATTGAAGTGTTAGACTTAACCACCCCCATCTCAACTAGAAAATTATGCGATAATTTTTTTTTGTTTAAGGGATCAACTACTAGATTACAAGATCATAGCTAGGACAAACAAGATTAGGATTATCAATCAAGACTAACTTTCAAAATGCTTCTAAGCAACAAGCACAAGGTCAAACAAGAGGTTTAAATTCATCACTTAGGTCAAGAAGGTAAATTCTCTCTCAACCCTACTTTAAAAGGCTTACAGGGTTCAACTTGAATTTTCACACAATTAGAATCATAAAAATTTCTAAATCATACCCATGTTGTGTTTACCCAAGATTTGAGTATGCTTTTAGAGGGGATGCGACCTCAAGATTCCACACAACTAGGAAATAAAATTCAAACACAAAAACCATGGTGTAAATATGTGCACACTATCCAAACATAATATCAATTTCTCCAAATGAAAGAAATAAAACATGAATCATATAGAGATACCTGACTCAAAGTCTCAATGGACTAACTGAGCCAAATTCGTCCTCTTTTTGATCCAAACCATGAAGTGATCTACACCATTTCTTCCATGTACACTCTATGCAAGAAACTCGATCCTCCAAACCAAGACAAAAAAATCATCTGCCCTCACCTACTGTAAAAAAACTTTGTACATATAAGGTGCCATAGAGACTGACCATGACCATCCCCTAACCAACCATGGTTAGTGACTATCTTGGTTCCTCTATGGCCAACCTTCGTTCTCAAGCCGATGTCGATGTTGTTGGAATGAACCCAACACCACACAATTTGGCATAGAACACCACACCAGGTGCCTACTTTGACTAAAGCTGATAGTTGAGTTGAGCCAGTCATTTCAAGAAGCATCCAAATCGTACAAAACCACTACAACAATAAACCATGTAGATAAGCGCATCAATGTGAAATACCTCACCTTACGTTTGCAAGATACTAGGCCGCATCTTCAGTGAAGAACTTGTCTCTCTCGGTGAAGCCCCATCTTCATTCTATGCTACAACCTCTCTACCAAATCCTGTGCATCTAACTGCACCAAGGATGCATACCTTCTCCTTTTCTTTGTCTAGATCTATAATCCAAAACCATGCATGTGTAATTAAACCTCAAATCACTTTGCAACACCAAGATAAAACCATACTTCTATAACCCGGATCTATCTGATCGCCACCATGCTTGTGCCTCTAAGAACCAGGGACACCTCAGCAAACAAGACACATTCCATAAATCTCTCAATTTCTTCAGATTTATGATTTTCTATTTAAAACCAAGTTTCCAAATAACTGACCATAGTCACCCTTCCGGCGTCGGTTGCCACCTAACCGACTCCAGTCCTTGAACTCTCCAACAACCCTACTCTTCTATCTCCCACTTGAGATTCAATCTCTTCCTATGATTTTTCACATCAAGAAAAACAAACCCTACTCTCATACACTGTCAATAAACCACTAAAAAAACCATTAAGCAAACCCTTGATCTGAAAAACTAAAAGCCATGGCTCGATACCACTTAATGGGGATGGGTCTATGCGGAAACATTTGCAACTATAGAATATCAAATCCAAAACATGCAAATACGGATCTAACAATCCCCACAAAATCTACAGCAGTGGAAGTATAAACAAGAATAATCCAAATCACACAAAATTACACACACATAACACATCATGTACCGTGGTTCACCCAATGTGGGCTACGTCCACCAAAGATAGAGATATCATATATATAATATAACAAGAGATTACAAACTAACTCTTATGCAAAAGAGTACATGTATCTCTACAAGAGTATCTCTTCCTCCCAGATCTCCAACCGGATTTGCATGAGTACACTAAACTGTGCCTCCATACCACCACCCGTGTCTCCAAAACACCACCATATCTTACATACCTGAAGCTACCCTACATCTGCCGCATTTATGCAACAAAACTCTCAACACCGTTTGTGAATCTGCAAACAAGACCTCTAGAAGGGTCTACCAATGTAAAACCGTAACCATGCACCAAGAAATAAGTCTCTCCATCATCACTGCATCAACCTGTACAAACATGAAGACAACTTCCTCTACAATACTAGATTCCTATGGATCAACAATACATCATGATCTCATGGATCTGTAATACAAGATCTCACAACATGTGGATCTACAAGAATGAGCAATAACAAGATCTCACAACAACATGTGGATCTAACAAGAAGAAACACTAAGTACTTTTTGCATACTATGCAAGCCGTTACATGAGACTAAATAATACAAAGGAAATACGGTAGAAGATAACACCATCTTCTCACCAACAATGTACTTGCACTTTCCTTCATGTCTGATTCTCTCTATGAAATCTCTTCTCTTCATACAATCTGCTTTTTCTTTTTCTTCTTCTTCTCCATCCTTTCAACCAAGGATAATTCTCTTCTTCACATCACATGCCTATAACCCTAATTTTCTAACTTATATAAGCCTAGATAAACTTAAGGCACAATAGCCATGTAATTACATTAATAGATTTTCTTTAAAACAAAAGCTATATTAAATCCTATGACTTATAAATAAAACACTCCTACACAAGTAATTGATTCTAGTTACTCCCTGTCAACTTGACCGATGTCACTTTCTCCTTGACCGATGTCGATATACGTGTAACCCATTCACTTTGTAATGTATGATATAGTGAAGCTATTTAGCTCCATAACCTAATAGTACCAACTACATAAGGATCACCAACCCTTGATTTAGTGAGGCACCAACCCCACAAGGAGCACCAACCCCTATTTTAGTAGAGAACCAATCCTACAAGTGGCACCAACCCCTAATTTAGTGAAGCACCAACTTAGTCATCTATAGATTTTTTATTTTTGATTTTTTTGTTGCCACAACTAATGGAGATCACTAATTCAGTTACACAACTTTTTCTCAAACCCTGGATCTTCAATCTTGTTCTTTCTTTCTTTATCTTGGACTTCTCTTTCCCTCTAAAAATTTGCACACATGTATTAAAATATTCTTAAACTTGTAAAACATAATAACAGCCCTCAAAATATTCCCACATACCTGTAATTCACTCTACTATGGGTCGTACTCTTCACCCACGCAAGACTAGCTCCCAAAATGAAGCAAAACATCGCTTTTATATGCATTTCTTCTTTCTAACCCAAAGAAGGTCAGTCCCTCATGAAAAATTTGACCTATGCATCATTAAAAACTTCTCATAAATTTTTCACAACATGATCACAAGTGACCCAAGTAGGTTGGCCTAGAAAAACCCTTCATTTCATGATCCAAAATCACTAAAACACATGCATTGGGATGCCAAAATTCTCCTCATTCCAAAACCATGATTACTCAAGCTCCCATATTCATAAAACATGAGTAGTACATCATTTAAACATCAACCATGGTCAAAAAAATTAGTTAGGGGATGTGAGGGAGTAAACAACTATTTAATTAAATTAGCTAAAGGTCATCGAAGTATAATTTATGCGTGATTATAATTAATTTAATTAATTCTAAAGGAATGTTATAGATTTAATTGAATTAAATCTTAAAGGGATAAATACTCAAAGTGTGAATTAATTAATTAATTCTAACGAGGATATGTATTGTTAGGGTGTCTACATTTTCCCCTCTTTAAAGTGGTATTACGAAGTAATATCATTTTAAATATAGTAGACGCCTGCAAATCAATGAGAGAAAGACATGAAATCCTACTGAAGCATATATATGCCCCAATGAGTGTGGATTTTAAGGGAATGCCCCATCAAGCGAATGGGTGACACAATAAATCTATGGACAACCGCTTTATAGGAAGAAGGGAAAGGTGAAGGAACCAGGGAATTGAATAAAGATGGAAGGGATTGTGCTCATAACATGAGTTTGCATTTAGAGAGTGAAAGTTAGAGCAATTTTATGTTGATGTTGCACAATAGAGTTGTCACTGTGATTATGAAAGAATAATGATGTTTAACCCATTGTGTGCATAAAAAACACACACACACACACACACAACAAACAAAAGTGAAAAAGGAAAAAAAACCCAATATACACAGTAGATGTAGGCACCATGGTTATAAATGAACCAAGATGTTAACATACTACTTGTAATTGGTCCAAAGAAAAAAAGAGAAAACAAACCCAATATACACCATAAAAGTAGGTGTCATGGCTATAAATGAGCCAAGAAGATATGAGAATACATGTAAGTGGTCCAAAAATAACAATGCAACACAACTTTAAAATAAAGACAATTAAATTTTCCCCTAATGTGTTCGCATGAGTGATAAGTAAGCAGATTTGCATGCCCCTTAGCAATGATATACATAGAGGGATTGGATCGGACCAAAGAGCGGAGTAATTACTCCTCATGACATGCATATTAGATCTTATTGAAATATGATCCGAGATTTAAAAAGGGTCATTGCCCTCAAGCAAATACGTTGAAAATGGATTGGAGAGAATGAGAGCCGAGATTACCCCAAGTGAGGATATGCGCGAGGGAAATAAGTAATTGTGATAGTCGTAAGATAGTTTGGAATGACCACGAAGGCTAGGAGTGAATTGTTTGATTTCACGGATTGTGTTGATTTTTAGGTTTTTTGAGAATTTTGTAAGTTTTATGATTTTGTGATTATTTGAATATTTTTGATGATTTTATATATATATATATATGGTTTTTGGTTGATTTTTGGAATTTCGGAAAAAAAAATATTTTATTTTGACTTTTTATCGAATCGATGGATATTATGATGTTTGATTCGATCTAGGATTGATTGTAAAGTCATTGCGACTGATTTGATAAAAGATTTGCTTAACTTGGATAAAGTGAATACCCAAATACTAAGACTCTTGATATACTTTAGATTTGATTAATACGATAACAAAGTGAATGTTCGGCATATAATAGTTTGGAATGATCAATACATGAATAAGGTAAATGTTCAATGGATGAAATTTTTATTTGACTTCCTATAGGTATCAAAAAAATGGTTGATAATACAAAATTTTGACTAGCTTTTTGGTTATATTTCGAGTTTTCTCCACCAATAACCTGAAACTTAGACAAGTAAATCTGAAATGAGACAAAGAAAACACCAATAAAGTTATTTTAATAAAAAAATAAACTAGAAATAATAGAAGAGGTTGTGTGTCCCACCGAGCATGTCAGAAATGTATGTAGGAAAAACTTAGCGAAGTGAAAGACAAGTAGATAATTAACAACAAACATTTCTCCAAGCTCCTCTTGTAACATTGATGATGAATTTGCTAAAGTGCACACATACTTGTTGAATTTATCATGGTCTTTGGATTGTGGATGCTCTAAGTTGATCTTTAAATGAAGAAATGGCAATGCTACGAGAAAATTTGGACATAAGGAAAGATTTTCAATAGGAAGATATCAAATGGAAAATTAGCAAAGGTTACAAAGATTCTACGGATTTCAAGAGGATGTTATGGCATGTTATTTATAATTGAAGGAGAGGCCATGGAGTGGTTGAAGTTTCATAATGAGGTTTGAATGCATATTCTTAAAATAGCATTGGATGAAGTTGCAACAATTCGAATGGATTGAATATCCATTGAGGGGCAGTAAATTTCTATTTTTTATTCAATGAGGTGGTTGTACATGCAACTTTGTTGCCCCCACCTTTGTAGGATTCTAGAAGTGGAGTTGAGTGAGGTGACTAGGATAGTGAAGTGGAGTCCAAGTGGAGGATGAGTAGGTAAATATATTTATTTCTATTTAAATAACTAATTTAATTAGTTACATAATGTGAGTGAGTAAATAACTATTTAATTAAATTAACTAAAGGTCATAGAAATATAATTTAGGCATGATTATAATTAATTTAATTAATTATAAAGAAATGTGATAGATTTAATTGAGCGTTTTGCGCTTATGTTTGTCATACGGTGACCCTCTTGGGCCTTCGCGGATACTATCTCTATTGTTTTTTAAGGTTTCTTTCCCTTTGGGTGCCTCATAAAATGAGCTCTTCCACTTGACCCGGAGTTGTTTCAATCGCGATTGGAGATAGTGGAGCTTTAAACAATGACACCGCCATGCTTTGAAACACCCTCGAAGTTTGTCTGAAATTTTTCACGAGGTAATTTTTCTCCTCCCGGATGTTATTTTACCTATTCTGATTTTGATGTTGCGTATGTCAATGGTTCGGACAATTTTGTCTCATTGGGTATTTTATGGGTCGCATCCCCTCTAAAAGCATGCTCAAATCTTGGGTAAACACGACCTGGGCCCCTCATGGCATCCGCCTTGAGAGCGTCCAAAATATGACCAAAGGATTTTTCCTCTTTCGCTTCACTGACCCATCCAATGCCCCCACCATTTTGGCCCGCACGGCAACTTGGTATGTTCATAACTCTTTGTTGGTCCTATTCCCATGGACCAAATATTTCATGGTCTCTGAATATGTTGCACTCAAAGTGCCAGTTTGGGTTGAATTCCCTGGCCTTCCCTTGCCTTGTGTTCACTTTTTACATCAAATTGCCTCTTCTATCATCGGTGCGAGTGGTTTGTATCTAACCACAACATTTTTGCAACACTCATCCACGAAGCGTGTGCGTATCGAAGTGGATCTCTCTCAAGAACTAAAAGAGTTTGTGGAAATTCAGATGGGAGACTCTGTTATTCCCAACGTATCTTATATATCAATTTTCTTAATACTTACTTCGATGTCGGCCTCTCGATCACAAGATCAAGGACTACCCTCTTTATGTCCCCCTGATCACCCGGAAGAGCCAAGGTGGCTCCGAGTGACTAAACCCTCTCATGAGGAGAGGGGTGGAAAATAGCTAGTGGCTGGAAAAATAGAAATAAATCTTCTCAACCTAAGGCCTCACGGTTCAAATGGCCAATGTGAGCTAGTTATTAAGGATTCCCATAGCCCAAAAGTTAAGGAGCAATTGTAGTGCCCATTTAAATGACCACTTGAGACCAAAGAAACAACCTAGGGTTAACTAGAAAATTATGCGATAATTTTTTTTTTTTTGTTTAAGGGATCAACTACTAGATTACAAGATCATAGCTAGGACAAACAAGATTAGGATTATCAATCAAGACTAACTTTCAAAATGCTTCTAGCAACAAGCACAAGGTCAAACAAGAGGTTTAAATTCATCACTTAGGTCAAGAAGGTAAATTCTCTCTCAACCCTACTTTAAAAGGCTTACGAGGGTTCAACTTGAATTTTCACACAATTAGAGTCATAAAAATTTTCTAAATCATACCCATGTTGTGTTTACCCAAGATTTGAGTATGCTTTTAGAGGGGATGGGACCTCAAGATTCCACACAACTAGGAAATAAAAGTCAAACACCAAAAAAATCATCTCGCCCTCCTGCTTGTAAAAAAACTTTGTACATATAAGGTGCCATAGAGACCGACCATGACCATCCCCTAACCAACCATGGTTAGGTGACTATCTTGGTTCCTCTATGGCCACCTTGGTTCTCAAGCCGATGTAGATGTTGTTGGAATGAACCCAACACCACACAATTTGGCATAGAACACAACACCAGGTGCCTACTTTGATTAAATCTAATAGTTTAGTTGAGCTAATCATTTCAAGAAGCATCCAAATCGTACAAAACCACTACATTAATAAACCATGTAATAAATTGCATCAAGGTGAAATACCTCACCTTACCAAGTGCAAGATACTAGGCCGCATCTTCAACTGAAGAACTTGTCTCTCTGACGGAAGCCCCATCTTCATTCTATGCTACAACCTCTCTATTAAATCCCCGTGCATCTAACTGCACCAAGGATGCATACCTGCTCCTTTTCTTTATCTAGATCTATAATCCAAAACCATGCATGTGTAATTAAACCACAAAGCACTGCAAAACCAAGATAAAACCATACCTCTATAACCCGGATCTACAATCTGACCACCATGCTTGTGCCTCCAAGAACTAGGGACACCTCAGCAAACAAGACACATTCCATGCATCTCTCAATTTCTTCAGATATATGATTTTCTATTTAAAACCAAGTTTCCAAATAACCGACCATAGTCACCCTTCCGACGTCGGTTGTCACCTAACCGACGCTTGATCATCCTTGAACTCTCCAACAACCTTACTCTTCTATCTCCCACTTGAGATTCAATCTCTTCCTATGATTTTCACATCAAGAAAAATAAACCTTACTCTCATACACTTGTCAATAAACCACTAACAAAACCATTAAGCAAACCCTTGATCTGAAAAACTAAAAGCCATGGCTCTGATACCACTTAATGGGGATGGGTCTATGCGGAAACATTTTCAACTATAGAATATCAAATCCAAAACATACAAATACGGATCTAACAATCCCCACAAAATCTACAACAATGGAAGTATAAACAAGAATAATCTAAATCACACAAAATTACACACACATAACACATCATGTACCGTGGTTCACCCAATGTGGGCTACGTCCACCAAAGATAGAGATATCATATATATAATATAACAAGAGATTACAAACTAACTCTTATGCAAAAGAGTACATGGATCTCTACAGAGTATCTCTTCCTCTCGGATCTCCAACCAGATTTGCATGAGTACACTAAAGCGTGCCTCCATACCACCACTGTGTCTCAAAACACCACCATATCTTACATACCTGAAGCTACCCTACATCTGCCACTGTGCAACCAAACTCTCACTGTACTGTGAATCTGCAAACAAGACCTCTAGAAGGATCTACCAATGTACAACTGTAACCATGCACCAAGAAATAAGTATCTCCATCATCATTGCATCAACCTGTGCAAACATGAAGACAACTTCCTCTACAATACTAGATTCCTATGGATCAACAATACATCATGATCTCATGGATCATGTAATACAAGATCTCACAACATGTGGATCTATAAGAATGAGCAATAACAAGATCTCACAACAACCTGTGGATCTAATAAGAAGAAACACTAAGTGCTTTGCATACTATGCAAGCCATTACATGAGACTAAATAATACAAAGGAAATACAGTAGAAGATAATACCATCTTCTCACCAATAATGTACCTGCACTTTCCTTCATTCGATTCTCTCTATGAAATCTCTTCTCTTCATACAATCGCTTTTTCTTTTTCTTCTTCTTCTCCATCCTTTCAACCAAGGATAATTCTCTTCTTCACATCACATGCCTATAACCCTAGTTTTCTAACGTATATAAGCCTAGATAAACTTAAGGCACAATAGCCATGTAATTACATTAATAGATTTTCTTTAAAACAAAAGCTATATTAAATCCTATGACTTATAAATAAAACACTCCTACACAAGTAATTGATTCTGGTTACTCCTGTCAACTTGACCGATGTCACTTTCTCCCGACCGATGTCGTATACATGTAACCCATTCACTTTGTAATGTATGATATAGTGAAGCTATATAGCTCCATAACCTAATAGTACCAACTACATAAGGATCACCAACCCTTGATTAAGTGAGGCACCAACCCCACAAGGAGCACCAACCCCTATTTTAGTAGAGAACCAACCCTACAAGGGGCATGACCCCTAATTTAGTGAAGCACCAACTTAGTCATCTATAGATTTTTTTATTTTTATTTTTTTGTTGCCCACAACTAATGGAGATCACTAATTCATGTTACACAACTTTTCTCAAACCCTAGATCTTCAATCTTGCTCTTTCTTTGTCTTCTTGGACTTTTCTTTCCCTCTAAAATTTGCACACATGTATTAAAATATTCTTAAACTTGTAAAACATAATAACAGCCCTCAAAATATTCCCACATACTTGTAATTCACTCTACTATGGGTCGCACTCTTCACCCACGCAAGACTAGCTCCCAAAATGAAGCAAAATATCACTTTTATATGCATTTCTTCTTTCTAACCCAAAGGAGGTCAGTCCCTCATGAAAAATTTGACCTATGCATCATTAAAAACATCCCATAAATTTTTCACAACAGCTACAAGTGACCCAAGTAGGTTGGCCTAGAAAAACCCTTCATTTCATGATCCAAAAATCACTAAAACACATGCATTGGGATGCCAAAATTCTCCTCATTCCAAAACCATGATTATTCAAGCTCCCATATTCATAAAACATGAGTAATACATCATTTAAACATCAACCACGGTCAAAAAAATTTTGAACCAATCAGATTATTTCATTTTATAGCCTCATAGTCCTTTGTATTTCTCAAAATTGTTGTTTCCTGCACCCTTGACCCTAGAAACTTCCAAATGTCACCAAATGACTTCAACTAAACCAAATCATGCTATGTAACCACTCAAAATAAATTAAATAACTTTTAGAACTCTTATAAGCATGTTAGAAGTCATGAAACATCTTTCATTTCAAACCATGACAATGTTTTCCTTCACAAAATCAACTTTGCCAAAACCGTTGTTTCAAAGGTTTTCTCATAAAAATATTTATACATGCATTCAAGACCTATAAATTGATTCGTGGGATTCCACATTCATCCATCTTCACATTCTAGGTGATACGAAGCATCAACCAATCAATGACCTAAAAATCATGTCATCTCGACCTAGAAATCATGTCATATGACCTCATCGTGATGCAAGTCATATATCACTTTGAAATATATCTTAATCCTATTTCCAACACAACTTGAATCACCTCAAAATTCCACATGTAGCTCAAGTTATGACCAAAACACTAGACCCTGCTATTTGAGACCCCAAAATTGCCCTTTGACCAGTCAACTTATTTGAGCCTCAAAACCTCATGAACCTAAATGAAAATGTCTTAAAACCTCCACGGACATCAATAAAAACTCACATAAATTTCACAACATCAATTTAGTTCATTCCTCATTTGGTAAATTTCTCCTCAAACTGAAACTCTTCAGAAACTATCATTTTTAGGTGGGGCCCACATATGGTCACATGCTCAAACATACCTTTCTGGAAATCTCGAGGAGTCCTCTACATCATCCAAAAATCACATTTTCACTTGCAATCAAAATTGGTTCGGTATACTTCATCTTTTGTAAACTACTCCTAGCTGGGGTTTAACTAGGGTTTGTGACATTTTTTCTTCTTAACATTTGTTCATAAAAACCTGAAGATCAACTCACCTCATTCTTTTTAAAACCTTATAAAATCACCTTAGAATCATCCCTGAAATCCATAAGGTCCCATGCAAAGTACATGATTCACAATGAGCATCTGAAGTTGCACTTCGAGCTGGATTTTGCATTGTTTTTCACCTTGTCTCACCAAAACAATCATATCTTGCAAAATTCAGATCATGGGCACCTAAATTTTTTGCTGAGAGAACTATGACACATCATAATAACATATCCAATCATCATAAATTCAATACCATTTCTCAATCTTTCCATCAATCTCATTTGCATAGCCTTGCCTTAAGGATTCTACCCGTAGCAACTAGGGCCAACTGAAATAATGCAATAACTCATCAAGTAACCTCTGAAAATGACCCAAACATACCTCATATACCATGATATACCTATTTTCATGTTTCCATGAGCTCATATAGCTCCAATCCACTCTGTCACACCTCCTAGCTAGCATACATGCTCCCAATGAGTACCTGTAGCCAAGTGAAACACCTGTACCTGCACTATGCCACTATTGTGAGTGCAAAAGAACCCTTAAATCATGTTATCCATCATGCCAACATGCTTCCCAAGAATCCAAGAATCTCACACTTTGTTCAAGTTACACCTCCTAGGCACTGTATGGGCTTGTTAGCAAGCAAGCATGCATTATCGAATCTTCCTATAGCAGCTATTAAACATCTGAACCATCATGTTAGCACCTCATACAACATCATGACATCATCCTATAACATCCACTTTGCCATTAATGTGGTTTTGCATCAATGACAAAACCTATTAGACGTACATGCCAACATGCTAAAATGGAAGAGGTTGTAAGTGAAATATGGATTACTCGACCCTTAGCAAAGTGAATGCTAAGATGGAAGAGATGAGAAAATAAGATCAGATTATTGGACATTTAGGAAAGTGAATGCTAAGGTAGAAGAGTTGTACCAATGATAGATAGATTACTTGACGCTTACCAAAGTGAATGCTAAGATAGAAGAGTTTAGATCGATTACAAAACCCTTAGCAAAGTGAATTCTAAGATGGAAGAGACGTATGATTGATTTATTAACCCTTAACAAAGTGAATGTTAAGATGGAAGAGACTTGTAGAAATGAGAGCGGATTACTCAACCTGTTAGCAAAGTGAATGCTAAGATGGAAGAGGTTAACAACAAAGATCAATTACTCAACCCCAACAAAATGAACTTTAAGATGGAAGAGTTTAGAAATGAAATTTATATACTCTACTCTTAGCAAAGTGAATGTTAAGATAGTAGAGTGTAGAAATAAGATTGATTTTTGTGTGATATGAGTGTGAAACATAAACTTAATGATATGTAGAGTATATAAAAGTAATGTTATTTAAGGAAATCCTCTAAGCTTAAGTTGGCTTGGTCAAGTGGGGCTTACTTATAGAAATGGTTCTCTCCTAAGTACCAAGAATTTCCCAAGCGAGCGCGATATACTATGCTTACTTTCCGGATTTACTTTACCCCTCTTGATACGATAATACATATTTTACTCCACTCAAAGGATCAAATCGGGGTCACATTACTATGAATAGTTTGGCTTTAATCCTCACAAAGGTATACTAGTAAAGTAGGTGGGGATCTCGTGTCATTGCCGAGTTCACTCAAGGTGCCAACTACTTTGGGGTTCATGTGGTACTCCTCACAATGAGTTTTTGGCCCTTGGCCATGCACTTCCCACAGTTACAGTCGGAGGGGGAATAAACTCATTTCTCGAAAAATTAATTAAGAGAGTTTTATAATTTTTTTAATAAAAATGGTGATTAAAGTTTGTTGACTCTAGAACAAGGCAACATGCGGTTAGTAGTTTAAATCCAACCTTCGTAGAGATGGTCCTGCAAACCATTAGTAGTTTTCCCTTAGATAAAAACCATAATGCAAAACACAAAAATGCAAATACATATTTTCTAATTTTCAAGATCACTTAGAAAAGTGTGAGAAAATAGCATGTGTGGTGGTTTGCAAGTTAAATTAAAAATGATAACTATTAGCAAAACAAACAATTAAAATGACTTGTTACTAGAAACCTACAAGAAAAGGGTTAAGATATATCTTAAACAGTGGTTAGAACAAAGTTAGCTTATTGGAAAAAAAAATACATAAGTAAGAAAAACATAGTGACAAAACACTAGCACATACAAGGAGACACTAGCACATGTAATGGGGTGCGCTAGTGTGTTAGGGGATCTTAGTACATGGAGGTGAACGTGTCTCGCATAACAAAGAAAATATGTTAAAACAAAAACAAAGACACTTAACGCTAACATAGACAATCACACGCTAACAAGTGCATGAAAAATAGAGTATTACGCTAGTGTATAGAGAGCTACACTGGTGCATGCAAAACTATGCTAGCACGTGAAGTACAATGTTGGTGCACTTCTCAAGCAATACTAGCACACACAATAGTACACTAGTGAAGACTTCTTATAGGTGGCCAAAATTGATTGGCGAGTATAAAATTTTGATTGGTTTTTTGTTATATTTCTTAGTTTTCTCCACCAAATGACCTCAAACTTGGATAATAAGTCTGAAATGAAACAAATAAAACACTAATAAATTTAGTGTAATAAAAAATAAACTAGAAATAATAGAAGAGGTGGTGTGTCCCACAAGGTGTGCAGAAATGTATGGAGGAAAAACTTAGCGAAGCGAAAGACAAGCGAGATAATTAACAACAAACCTTTCTCCAAGCTCTTCTCGCAACCTCAATGATGAAATTGTTGAAGTGCACACACACTTGTTGAATTTCTTATGGTATTTCATTTGTGTTTTCTCTAAGTTGATTTTTAAATGAAGAAATGGCAATGCTACGAGAAAATTTGGACACAAGGAAAAAAATTTAATAGGCAAATTAGCAAAGGTTTGTTGCAAAGCTTCCAGGAATTTCAAGAGGATGTTATGGCCTATTACTTATAGTTGAAGGAGAGGCCATGGAGTGGTTGAAGGTTCATAATGAGGTTTGAATGCATATTCTTAGAATAGCATTGGAGGAAGTTGCAGCAGTTTGGATGGATTGAATATTCATTGAGGGGTAGTAAATTTTTATTTTTATTCAATGAAGTGGTTGTACGTGCAACTTTGTTGCCTCCACCTTTGTAGGATTCTAGAAGTGAAGTTGAGTGGGGTGACTAGGATAGTGAAGTGGATTCCAAGTGGATGATGAGTGCATAAATATATTTATTTCTATTTAAATAACTAATTTAATTAGTTAGGGGATGTGAGGGAGTAAATAACTATTTAATTAAATTAGCTAAAGGTCATCGAAGTATAATTTATGCGTGATTATAATTAATTTAATTAATTCTAAAGGAATGTTATAGATTTAATTGAATTAAATCTTAAAGGGATAAATACTCAAAGTGTGAATTAATTAATTAATTCTAACAGGGATATGTATTTTTAGGGTGTCTACATTTTCCCCTCTTTAAAGTGTTATTACGAAGTAATATCATTTTAAATATAGTAGCGCTTTGCAAATCAATGAGAGAAAGACATGAAATCCTCTTGAAGCATATATATGCCCCAATGAGTGTGGATGTTAAGGGAATGCCCCCTCAAGCGAATGGGTGACACAATAAATCTATGGACAACCACTTGATAGGAAGAAGGGAAAGGTGAAGGAACCAGGGAATTGAAGAAATATGGAAGGGATTGTGCTCATAACATGAGCTTTCATTTAGAGAGTGAAAGTTAGAGCAACCTTATTTTGTTGTTGCACAATAGAGTTGTCACCGTGATTATGAAAGAATCATGATGTTTAACCCATTATGTGCATAAAAAAAACACACACACACACACACACAACAAACAAAAGTGAAAAAGGAAAAAAACCCAATATACACAATAGATGTAGGCACCATGGTTATAAATGAACCAAGATGTTAACATACTACTTGTAATTGGTCCAAAAAAACAAGAGAAAACAAACCCAATATACACTATAAAAGTAGGTGTCATGGCTATAAATGAGCCAAGACGATAATGAAATACATGTAATTGGTCCAAAAATAACAATGCAACACAACTTTAAAATAAAGACAATTAAATTTTCCCTAATGTGTTCCACAGTGATAAGTAAGCATATTTGAATGCCCCTAAGCAATGATATACATAGAGGGATTGGATCGGACAAAGAGCGGAGTAAATACTCCTCATGACATGCATATTAGATCTTATTGAAATATGATCCGAGATTTAAAAAGGGTCATTGCCCCCAAGCACAGACGTTGAAAATGCATTGGAGAGAATGAGAGCCGAGATTTCCCCAAGTGAGGATATGCGTGAGGGAAATAATTAATTGTGATAGTCGTAAGATAGTTTGGAATGACGAGAAGGCTAGGAGTGAATTGTTTGATTTCATGGATTGTGTTGATTTTTAGGTTTTTTTAGAATTTTGTAAGTTTTATGATTTTGTGATTATTTGAATATTTTTGATGATTTTTTATATATATATATGGTTTTTGGTTGATTTTTGGAATTTCGGAAAAAAAAATATTTTATTTTGACTTTTTATCGAATCGATGGATATTATGATGTTTGATTCGATCTAGGATTGATTGTAAAGTCTGTTAGCGATTGATTTGATAAAAGATTTGCTTAACTTGGATAAAGTGAATACCCAAATGATAAGACTCTTGATGTACTTTGGATTTGATTAATACGTGAACAAAGTGAATGTTCGGCATATAAAAGTTTGGAATGATCAATACATGAATAAGGTAAATGTTCAATGGATGAAATTTTTATTTGACTTCTTATAGGTATCAAAAAAATGGTTGATAATACAAAATTTTGACTAGCTTTTTGGTTATATTTCTCGATTTTCTCCACCAATAACTGAAACTTAGACAGTAAATCTGAAATGAGACAAAGAAAACACCAATAAAGTTATTTTAATAAAAAATAAACTAGAAATAATAGAAGAGGTTGTGTGTCCCACCGAGCATGTTAGAAATGTATGTAGGAAAACTTAGCGAAGTGAAAGACAAGTAGATAATTAACAACAAACATTTCTCCAAGCTCCTCTTGCAACCTTGATGATGAAATTGCTAAAGTGCACACACACTTGTTGAATTTATTATGGTCTTTGGATTGTGGATGCTCTAAATTGATCTCCAAATGAAGAAATGGCAATGCTACGAGAAAATTTGGACATAAGGAAAGATTTTCAATAGGTAGATATCAAATGGAAAATTAGCAGAGGTTACAAAGATTCTACAGATTTCAAGAGGATGTTATGGCATGTTATTTATAATTGAAGGAGAGGCCATGGAGTGGTTGAAGATTCATAATGAGGTTTGAATGCATATTCTTAAAATAGCATTGGAGGAAGTTATAACAGTTCGAATGGATTGAATATCCATTGAAGGGCGATAAATTTCTATTTATTTTATTTTATGAGGTGGTTGTACATGCAACTTTATTGCCCCCACCTTTGTAGGATTCTAGAAAGGAGTTGAGTGAGGTGACTAGGAAAGTGAAGTGGAGTCCAAGTGGATGATGAGTAGGTAAATATATTTATTTCTATTTAAATAACTTATTTAATTAGTTACATAATGTGAGTGAGTAAATAACTATTTAATTAAATTAACTAAAGGTCATAGAAATATAATTTAGGCATGATTATAATTAATTTAATTAATTATAAAGAAATGTGATAGATTTAATTGAACGTTTTGCGCTTATGTTTGTCATACGGTGACCCTCTTGGGCCTCGGGATACTATCTCTATTGTTTTTTAAGGTTTCTTTCCCTTTGGGTGCCTCTATAAAATGAGCTCTTCCACTTCAACCCAGTTGTTTCAATCGTGATTGGAGATAGTGGAGCTTTAAACAATGACACCGCCACCTTTGAAACACCCTTAAAAGTTTGTCTGAAATTTTTCACGAGGTAATTTTTCTCCTCCAGATGTTATTTTACCTATTCCTGATTTTGATGTTGCATGTCAATGGTTCGGACAATTTTGTCTCATTGGGTATTTTTGGGTCGCATCCCTCTAAAAGCATACTCAAATCTTGGGTAAACACAACATGGGCCCTCTAGCATGGCATCTGCCTTGAGAGCGTCCAGAATATGACCAAAGGATTTTTCCTCTTTTGCTTCTTCGACCATCTAATGCCCCCACCATTTTGGCCTGTAGGGCAACTTGGTATGTTTCTAACTCTTTGTTGGTCCTATTCCCATGGACCAAATATTTCATGGTCTCTCGAATATGTTGCACTCAAAGTGCCGGTTTGGGTTGAATTCACTTGGCCTCCCCTTGCCTTAAGTTCACTTTTTACATCAAATTGCCTCGTCTATCAGCGAGTGGTTTGTATCTAACCACAACATTTTTGCAACACTCATCCACAGAAGCGTGTCTGTATCGAAGTGGATCTCTCTCAAGAACTAAAAGAGTTTGTGGAAATTTAGATGGGAGACTCTGTTATTCCCATCGTATCTTATATATCAATTTTCTTAATACTTACTTCTGATGTCAGGCCTCTGATCACAAGATCAAGGACTACCCTCTTTATGTCCCCGCAATCACCCAGCAGCCAAGGTGGCTCCAGAAGTGACTAAACCCTCTCATGAGGAGAGGGGTGGAAAATAGCTAGTGGCTGGAAAAATAGAAATAAATCTTCTCAACCTAAGACCTCTCGGTTCAAATGGCCAATGTGAGCTAGTTATTAAGGATTCCCATAGCCCAAAAGTTAAGGATTCAATTGTAGTGCCCATTTAAATGACCACTTGAGACCAAAGAAACAACCTAGGGTTAACTAGAAAATTATGCGATAATTTTTTTTTGTTTAAGGGATCAACTACTAGATTACAAGATCATAGCTAGGACAAACAAGATTAGGATTATCAATCAAGACTAACTTTCAAAATGCTTCTAGCAACAAGCACAAGGTCAAACAAGAGGTTTAAATTCATCACTTAGGTCAAGAAGGTAAATTCTCTCTCAACCCTACTTTAAAAGGCTTACGGGGTTCAACTTGAATTTTCACACAATTAGAATCATAAAAATTTTCTAAATCATACCCATGTTGTGTTTACCCAAGATTTGAGAATGCTTTTAGAGGGGATGCGACCTCAAGATTCCACACAACTAGGAAATAAAAGTCAAACACCAAAAACCATGGTGTAAATATGTGACACTATCAAAACATACTAAACAAATGAAAGAAATAAAACATGAATCATATAGAGATAATCACTCAAATTCTCAATGGACTAACCGAGCCAAATTCGTCCTCTTTGATCCAAACCATGAAGTGAACACTATTTTTTCCATATACACTCTATGCAAAAACTTGATCCTCCAAACCAAGACAAAAAAATCATGCCCTCACCATCCTGTAAAAAAACTTTGTACATATAAGGTGCCATGTAGACCGACCATGACCATCCCATAACCAACCATGGTTAGGTGACTAATCTGGTTCCTCTATGGCCAACCTTGGTTCTCAAGCCGATGTAGATGTTGTTGGAATGAACCCAACACCACACAATTTGGCATAGAACACCACACCAGGTGCCTACTTTGATTAAATCTAATAGTTTAGTTGAGCTAATCATTTCAAGAAGAATCCAAATCATACAAAACCACTACATCAATAAACCATGTAATTAATTGCATCAATGTGAAATACCTCACCTTACCAGCACCAAGATACTAACCCGCATCTTCAACTGAAGAACTTGCCTCTCTGACGGAAGCCCCATCTTCATTCTATGCTACAACCTCTCTATTAAATCCCCGTGCATCTAACTGCACCAAGGATACATACCTTCTCCTTTTCTTTATCTAGATCTATAATCCAAAACCATGCATGTGTAATTAAACCTCAAATCACTGCAACACCAAGATAAAACCATACCTCTATAACCCGGATCTACAATCTGACCACCATGCTTGTGCCTCCAAGAACCAGGGACACCTCAACAAACAAGACACATTCCATGCATCTCTCAATTTCTTCAGATCTATGATTTTCTATTTAAAACCAAGTTTCCCAATAACCGACCATAGTCACCCTTCCGATGTCGGTTGTCACCTAACCGACGCCTTGACCACCGAACTCTCCACCAACCTTACTCTTCTATCTCCCACTTGAGATTCAATCTCTTCCTATGATTTTCACATCAAGAAAAATAAACCCTACTCTCATACACCTGTCAGTAAACCACTAACAAAACCATTAAGCAAACCCTTGCTCTGAAAAACTAAAAGCCATGGATCGATACCAATTAATGGGGATGGGTCTATGCGGAAACATTTGCAACTATAGAATATCAAATCCAAAACATGCAAATACGGATCTAACAATCCCCACAAAATCTACAACAGTGGAAGTATAAACAAGAATATTCTAAATCGCACAAAATTACACACACATAACCCATCATGTACCGTGGTTCACCCAATGTGGGCTACGTTCACCAAAGATAGAGATATCATTTATATAATATAACAAGAGATTACAAACTAACTCTTATGCAAAAGAGTACATGGATCTCTACAGAGTATCTCTTCCTCTCGATCTCCAACCGGATTTGCATGAGTACACTAAGCTGTGCCTCCATACCACCACTGTGTCTCCAAAACACCACCATATCTTACATACACCGAAGCTACCCTACATCACGCCACCTTTGTGCAACAAAACTCTCACCGTATCCGTGAATCTGCAAACAAGACCTCTAGAAGGGTCTACCAATGTGCAACCGTAACCATGCACCAAGAAATAAGTCTCTCCATCATCATTGCATCAACTTGTGCAAACATGAAGACAACTTCCTCTACAATACTAGATTCCTATGGATCAACAATACATCATGATCTCATGGATCTGTAATACAAGATCTCACAACATGTGGATCTACAAGAATGAGCAATAACAAGATCTCACAACAACCTGTGGATCTAACAAGAAGAAACACTAAGTGCTTTGCATACTATGCAAGCCATTACATGAGACTAAATAATACAAAGGAAATACAGTAGAAGATAATACCATCTTCTCACCAACAATGTACTTGCACTTTCCTTCTGTTGATTCTCTCTATGAAATCTCTTGTCTTCATGCAATCTGCTTTTTCTTTTTCTTCTTCTTCTTCATCCTTTCAACCAAGGATTATTCTCTTCTTCACATCACACCTCTAACCCTAGTTTTCTAACTTATATAAGCCTAGAAAAACTTAGGGCACAATAGCCATGTAATTACATCCAATAGATTTTCTTTAAAACAAAAGCTATATTAAATCCTATGACTTATAAATAAAACACTCCTACACAAGTAATTGATTCAGTTACTCCTGTCAACTTGACCGATGTCACTTTCTCCCCGACCGATGTCGCATATCTGTGTAACCCATTCACTTTGTAATGTATGATATAGTGAAGCTATTAGCTCCATAACCTAATAGTACCAACTACATAAGGATCACCAACCCTTGATTTAGTGAGGCACCAACCCCACAAGGAGCACCAACCCCTATTTTAGTAGAGAACCAACCCTACAAGGGCACCAACCCCTAATTTAGTGAAGCACCAACTTAGTCATCAATTTTTTTGTTGCCACAACTAATGGAGATCACTAATTCATGTTACACAACTTTTCTCAAACCCCTGGATCTTCAATCTTGTTCTTTCTTTTTCTTCTTGGACTTCTCTTTCCCTCTAAAAATTTCACACATGTATTAAAATATTCTTAAACTTGTAAAACATAATAACAGCCCTCAAAATATTCCCCCATACTTGTAATTCACTCACCTATGGGTCGCACTCTTCACCCATGCAAGACTAGCTCACAAAATGAGCCAAAACATCACTTTTATATGCATTTCTTCTTTCTAACCCAAAGGAGGTCAGTCCCTCATGATAAATTTGACCCATGCATCATTAAAAACATCCCATAAATTTTTCACAACAACTACAAGTGACCCAAGTAGGTTGGCCTAGAAAAACCCTTCATTTCATGATCCAAAATCACTAAAACACATGCATTGGGATGCCAAAATTCTCCTCATTCCAAAACCATGATTATTCAAGCTCCCATATTCATAAAACATGAGTAATACATCATTTAAACATCAACCATGGTCAAAAAAATTTTGAACCAATCAGATTATTTCATTTTATAGCCTCATAGTCCTTTGTATTTGTCAAAATTGTTGTTTCTTCACCCTTCAAAGACCCTAGAAACTTCCAAATGTCACCAAATGACTTCAACTAAACCAAATCATGCTATGTAACCACTCAAAATAAATTTAAGAACTTTTAGAACACTTATAATCATGTTAGAAGTCATGAAACATCTTTCAATTCAAACCACAGCAATGTTTTCCTTCACAAAATCAACTCCGCCAAAACCGTTGTTTCCAAAGGTTTTCTCATAAAAATATTTATACATGCATTCAAGACCTATAAATTGATTCGTGGGATTCCACATTCATCCATCTTCACATTCTAGGTGATACGAAGCATCAACCAATCAATGACCTAAAAATCATGTCATCTCGACCTAGAAATCATGTCATATGACCTCATCGTGATGCAAGTCATATATCACCTTTGGAAATATATCGTAATCCTATTTCCAACACAACTTGAATCACCTCACAATTCCACATGTAACTCAAGTTATAACCAAAACACTAGACCTTGCTATTTGAGACCCCAAAATTGCCCTTTGACCACCAACTTATTTGAGCCTCAAAACCTCATGAACCTAAATGAAAATGTCTTAAAACCTCCACGGACATCAATAAAAACTCACATAAATTTCACAACATCAATTTAGTTCATTCCTCATTTGGTAAATTTCTCCTCAAACTGAAACTCTTCAGAAACTAGCATTTTCAGGTGGGGCCCACATATGGTCACATGCTCAAACATACCTTTCTACGGAAATCTCGAGGAGTCCTCTACATCATCCAAAATCACATTTTCACTTGCAATCAAAATTGGATCAGTATACTTCATCTTTTGTAAACTACTCCTAGGTTAGGGTTTAACTAGGGTTTGTGACATTTTTTCTTCTTAACATTTGTTCATAAAACCTGAAGATCAACTCACCTCATTCTTTTTAAAACCTTATAAAATCACCTTAGAATCATCCCTGAAATCCATAAGGTCCCATGCAAAGCACATGATTCACAATGAGCATCTGAAGTTGCACTTCAAGCTGGATTTTGCATTGTTTTTCACCTTGTCTCACCAAAACAATCATATCTTACAAAATTCACATCATGGGCACCTAAATTTTTTTGCTGAGAGAACTATGACACATCATACTAACATATCCAATCATCATAAATTCAATACCATTTCTCAATATTTCTATCCAATCTCATTTGCATAGCCTTGCCTTAAGGATTCTACCCTGTAGCAACTAGGGCCAACTGAAATAATGCAATAACTCATCAAGTAACCTCTGAAAATGACCCAAACATACCTCATATACCATGATATACCTATTTTCATGTTTCCATGATCTCATATAGCTCAAATTCACTTTGTCACACTTCCTAGTTAGCATACATGCTCCCAATGAGTACCTGTAGCCAAGTGAAACACCTGTACTTGCACTATGCCACTATTGTGAGTGCATAAGAACCATTAAATCATGTTATCCATCATGCCAACATGTTTCCCAAGAATCCAAGAATCTCACACTGTCAAGTTACACCTCCTAGGCACCTGTATGGGCTTGTTAGAGCAAGCATGCATTATGAATCTTCCTATAAAGCAGCTATTAAACATCTGAACCATCATGTTAGCACCTCATACAACATCATGACATCATCCTACAACATCCACTTTGTCATTAATGTGGTTTTTCATCAATGACAACACCTATTAGGCCTACATGCCAACATGCTAAAATGGAAGAGGTTGTAAGTGAAATATGGATTACTCGACCCTTAGAAAGTGAATGCTAGAATGGAAGAGATGAGAAAATAAGATCAGATTATTGGACATTTAGGAAAGTGAATGCTAAGGTAGAAGAGTTGTACCAATGATAGATAGATTACTTGACGCTTACCAAAGTGAATGCTAAGATAGAAGAGTTTAGATCGATTACAAAACCCTTAAGCAAAGTGAATGCTAAGATGGAAGAGAAGTATGATGATTGATTAACCATTAACAAAGTGAATGTTAAGATGGAAGAGACTTGTAGAAATGAGAGCGGATTACTCAACCCTTAGCAAAGTGAATGCTAAGATGGAAGAGGTTAATAATGAAGATCAATTACTCAACCCCAACAAAATGAACTTTAAGATGGAAGAGTTTAGAAATGAAATTTATATACTCTACTCTTAGCAAAGTGAATGTTAAGATAGTAGAGTATAGAAATAAGATTGATTTTTGTGTGATATGAGTGTGAAACACAAACTTAATGATATGTAGAGTATATGAAAGTAATGTTGTTTAAGGAAGGCCTCTAAGCTTAAGTTGGCTTGGTCAAGTGGGGCTTCCTATAGAAATGGTTCTCTCCCTAAGTACCAAGAATTTCCCAAGCGAGAGCAGTATACTATTGCTACTTTCGGATTTACTTTACCCCTCTTGATTCGATAATTCATATTTTACTCCACTCAAAAGATCAAATCGGGTAAGCATTATGAATAGTTTGGCTTTAATCCTCAAAAAGGTATACTAGTAAAGTAAGTGGGGATCTCGTTTCATTGGCCAGTTCACTCAAGGTGCCAACTACTTTGGGGTTCATGTGGTACTTCACACAATGAGTTTCTGTCCCTTGGC
Source organism: Taxus wallichiana var. yunnanensis (assembly GCA_018340775.1). Taxonomy (NCBI): domain Eukaryota; kingdom Viridiplantae; phylum Streptophyta; class Pinopsida; order Cupressales; family Taxaceae; genus Taxus; species Taxus wallichiana. The sequence goes on from CM031239.1 coordinate 625,577,125, forward strand.
CATGCACTTCCCACACTTATAGTCGGAGGGGGAATAAACTCATTTCCGAAAAATTAATTAAGAGAGTTTTATAATTTTTTTAATAAAAATGGTGATTAAAGTTTGTTGACTCTAGAACAAGGCAACATGCGGTTAGTAGTTTAAATCCAACCTTCGTAGAGATGGTCCCGCAAACCATTAGTAGTTTTCCTTAGATAAAAACCATAATGCAAAACACAAAAATGCAAATACATATTTTCTAATTTTCAAGATCACTTAGAAAAGTGTGAGAAAATAGCATGTGTGGTGGTTTGCAAGTTAAATTAAAAATGATAACTATTAGCAAAACAAACAATTAAAATGACTTGTTACTAGAAACCTACAAGAAAAGGGTTAAGATATATCTTAAAAAAGTGGTTAGAACAAAGTTAGCTTATTGGAAAAAAATACATAAGTAAGAAAAACATAGTGACAAAACACTAGCACATACAAGAGAGACACTACTAGCACATGTAATGGGGTGCGCTAGTGTGTTAGGGGATGCTAGTACATGGAGGTGAACGTCTGCATAACAAAGAAAATATGTTAAAACAAAAAAACAAAGACACTTAACGCTAACATAGACAATCACACGCTAACAAGTGCATGAAAAATAGAGTATTACGCTAGTGTATAGAGAGCTACTTTGGTGCATGAAAAACTATGCTAGCACGTGAAGTACAATGTTGGTGCACTTCTCAAACAATACTAGCACACACAATAGTACACTAGTGAAGACTTCTTATAGGTGGCCAAAATTGATTGGCGAAGATAAAATTTTGATTGGTTTTTTTGTTATATTTATTAGTTTTCTCCAACAAATAACCTCAAACTTGGATGATAAGTCTGAAATGAAACAAATAAAACACTAATAAATTTAGTGTAATAAAAATAAACTAGAAATAATAGAAGAGGTGGTGTGTCCCACAAGGTGTGCAGAAATGTATGGAGGAAAAACTTTAGAAGCTTAAAGACAAGCAGATAATTAACACACAAACCTTTCTCCAAGCTCCTCTTGCAACCTCAATGATGAAATTGTTGAAGTGCACACACACTTGTTGAATTTCTTATGGTATTTCATTTGTGTTTTCTCTAAGTTGATTTTTAAATGAAGAAATGGCAATGCTACGAGAAAATTTGGACACAAGGAAAAAAATTTAATAGGCAAATTAGCAAAGGTTTGTTGCAAAGCTTCCGGGGAATTTCAAGAGGATGATATGGCCTATTATTTATAATTGAAGGAGAGGCCATGGAGTGGTTGAAGGTTCATAATGAGATTTGAATGCATATTCTTAAAATAGCATTGGAGGAAGTTGCAGCAATTTGAATGGATTGAATATCCATTGAGGGGTAGTAAATTTTATTTTTATTCAATGAGGTGGTTGTACGTGCAACTTTGTTGCCTCCACCTTTGTAGGATTCTAGAAGTGAAGTTGAGTGGGGTGACTAGGATAGTGAAGTGGATTCCAAGTGGAGGATGAGTAGATAAATAGATTTATTTCTATTTAAATAACTAATTTAATTAGTTAGGGGATGTGAGTGAGTAAATAACTATTTAATTAAATTAGCTAAAGGTCATAGAAGTATAGTTTATGCATGATTATAATTAATTTAATTAATTCTAAAGGAATGTGATAGATTTAATTGAATTAAATCTTAAAGGGATAAATACTCAAAGTATGAATTAATTAATTAATTCTAACAGGGATATGTATTGTTAGGGTGTCTACATTTCCCCTCTTTAAAGTGTTATTATGAAGTAATATCATTTTAAATATAGTAGACGCCTGCAAATCAATGAGAGAAAGACATGAAATCCCTACTGTTGAAGCATATATATGCCCCAATGAGTGTGGATTTTAAGGGAATGCCCCATCAAGCGAATGGGTGACACAATAAATCTATGGACAACCACTTTATAGGAAGAAGGGAAAGGTGAAGGAACCAGGGAATTGAATAAATATGGAAGGGATTGTGCTCATAACATGAGTTTGCATTTAGAGAGTGAAAGTTAGAGCAATTTTATGTTGATGTTGCACAATAGAGTTGTCACTGTGATTATGAAAGAATCATGATGTTTAACCCATTGTGTGCATAAAAAACACACACACACACACACACAACAAACAAATGTGAAAAAGGAAAAAAAACCCAATTTACACAATAGATGTAGGCACCATGGTTATAAATGAACCAAGATGTTAACATACTATTTGTAATAGGTCCAAAAAAAAAAAGAGAAAACAAACCCAACATACACTATAAAAGTAGGTGTCATGGCTATAAATGAGCCAAGAAGATAACAGAATACATGTAAGTGGTCCAAAAATAACAATGCAACACAACTTTAAAATAAAGACAACTAAATTTTCCCCTAATGTGTTCCGCAGTGATAAGTAAGCATATTTGCATGCCCCTTAGCAATGATATACATAGAGGGATTGGATCGGACCAAAGAGCGGAGTAAATACTCCTCATGACATGCATATTAGATCTTATTGAAATATGATCCGAGATTTAAAAAGGGTCATTGCCCTCAAGCAAATACGTTGAAAATGGATTGGAGAGAATGAGAGCGAGATTACCCCAAGTGAGGATATGCGCGAGGAAATAATTAATTGTGATAGTCGTAAGATAGTTTGGAATGACCGAGAAGGCTTGGAGTGAATTGTTTGATTTCATGGATTGTGTTGATTTTTAGGTTTTTTGAGAATTTTGTAAGTTTTATGATTTTGTGATTATTTGAATATTTTTGATGATTTTATATATATATATGGTTTTTGGTTGATTTTGGAATTTGGAAAAAAAAATATTTTATTTTGACTTTTTATCAAATCAATGGATATTATGATGTTTGATTCGATTTGGGATTGATTTTAAAGTCTGTTATGACTGATTTGATGAAATATTTGCTTAACTTGGATAAAGTGAATACCCAAATGATAAGACTCTTGATGTACTTTAGATTTGATTAATACGTGAACAAAGTGAATGTTCGGCATATAAAAGTTTGGAATGATCAATACATGAATAAGGTAAATGTTCAATGGATGAAATTTTTATTTGACTTCCTATAGGTATCCAAAAAAATGGTTGATAGTACAAAATTTTGACTAGCTTTTTGGTTATATTTCTCAGTTTTCTCCACCAATAACCTGAAACTTAGACAGTAAATCTGAAATGAGACAAAGAAAACACCAATAAAGTTATTTTAATAAAAAAATAAACTAGAAATAATAGAAGAGGTTGTGTGTCCCAAGAGCATGTCGAGAAATGTATGTAGGAAAAACTTAGCGAAGTGAAAGACAAGTAGATAATTAACAACAAACATTTCTCCAAGCTCCTCTTGTAACATTGATGATGAAGTTGCTAAAGTGCACACATACTTGTTGAATTTATCATGGTCTTTGGATTGTGGATGCTCTAAGTTGATCTTTAAATGAAGAAATGGCAATGCTACGAGAAAATTTGGACATAAGGAAAGATTTTCAATAGGAAGATATCAAATGGAAAATTAGCAAAGGTTACAAAGATTCTACGGATTTCAAGAGGATGTTATGGCATGTTATTTATAATTGAAGGAGAGGCCATGGAGTGGTTGAAGTTTCATAATGAGGTTTGAATGCATATTCTTAAAATAGCATTGGATTAAGTTGAACAATTCGAATGGATTGAATATCCATTGAAGGGCGAGTAAATTTCTATTTATTTTATTTTATGAGGTGGTTGTACATGCAACTTTATTGCCCCCACCTTTGTAGGATTCTAGAAAGGAGTTGAGTGAGGTGACTAGGAAAGTGAAGTGGAGTCCAAGTGGATGATGAGTAGGTAAATATATTTATTTCTATTTAAATAACTTATTTAATTAGTTACATAATGTGAGTGAGTAAATAACTATTTAATTAAATTAACTAAAGGTCATAGAAATATAATTTAGGCATGATTATAATTAATTTAATTAATTATAAAGAAAGGTGATAGATTTAATTGAACGTTTTGCGCTTATGTTTGTCATACGGTGACCCTCTTGGCATTTGGATACTATCTCTATTATTTTTTAAGGTTTCTTGCCCTTTGGGTGCCTCTATAAAATGAGCTCTTCCACTTCAACCCGGAGTTGTTTCAATCGCGATTGGAGATATTGGAGCTTTAAACAATGACACCGCCACCGAAACACCCTTAAAAGTTTGTCCTGAAATTTTTCACGAGGTAATTTTTCTCCTCCAGATGTTATTTTACCTATTCCTGATTTTGATGTTGCATGTCAATGGTTCGGACAATTTTGTCTCATTGGGTATTTTTGGGTCGCATCCCCTCTAAAAGAATACTCAAATCTTGGGTAAACACAACATGGGCCCCTCATGGCATCTACCTTGAGAGCGTCCAAAATATGACCAAAGGATTTTTCCTCTTTTGCTTCACTGACCATCCAATGCCCCCACCATTTTGGCCCGTAGGGAAACTTGGTATGTTTCTAACTCTTTGTTGGTCCTATTCCCATGGACCAAATATTTCATGGTCTCGAATATGTTGCACTCAAAGTGCCGGTTTGGGTTGAATTCACTTTGGCCTCCCCTTGCCTTAAGTTCACTTTTTACATAAAATTGCCTCTATCTATCAGCAAATGGTTTGTATCTAACCACAACATTTTTGCAACACTCATCCATAGAAGCGTGTATCGTATCGAAGTGGATCTCTCTCAAGAACTAAAAGAGTTTGTGGAAATTTAGATGGGAGACTCTGTTATTCCCATCGTATCTTATATATCAATTTTCTTAATACTTACTTCGATGTCGCCTCCGATCACAAGATCAAGGACTACCCTCTTTATGTCCCCCGCAATCACCCAGCTGCCCAAGGTGGCTCCAGAGTGACTAAACCCTCTCATGAGGAGAGGGGTGGAAAATAGCTAGTGGCCGGAAAAATAGAAATAAATCTTCTCAACCTAAGGCCTCTGGTTCAAATGGCCAATGTGAGCTAGCTTTTAAGGATTCCCATAGTCCAAAAGTTAAGGAGCCAACCGTAGTGCCCGTTTAAATGACCACTTGAGACCAAAGAAACAACCTAGGGTTAACTAGAAAATTATGCGATATTTTTTTCTTGTTTAAGGGATGAACTACTAGATTACAATATTATAGCTAGGACAAACAAGATTAGGATTATCAATCAAGACTAACTTTCAAAATGCTTTAAACAACAAGCACAAGGTCAAACAAGAGGTTTAAATTCATCACTTAGGTCGGGAAGGTAAATTCTCTCTCAACCCTACTTTAAAAGGCTTACAGGGTTCAACTTGAATTTTCACACAATTAGAATCATAAAAGAATTTCTAAATCATACCCATTGGATAGGAAATTTTCTCACCTTTCCAACCATATAAATAAGTCCTCCTAACTCCTCATAATTTGAAGATATGGGCCGGTAAAATTTAAGGGGGAAATTTTCCCTCGGGAGTCCGCAAGCTTAAGAAGGGGACACGTGGTGTTTCCAGCGGAAATGTCTCAAAAGCGGTGAGGAATAGACTTGCTTCTATCCTTCAATTCCTTTGAGAAACAGATAAGGGTTAGGGCTAGGAGGAATACCTGTTGAATGTTGAGATGGTGTGCGCGTACCGTAGAGAAAGATCAGATCGACTGCGAAGAACTCCTTTTTGTCTTGGAAGGACTACCTGCAAGTAAGAATACAAGACCACCAGATTTTAATTAGACAATAAATGAGGGAGCTGCCTTAGGCCCAGGAAATATAAAACTTCCTTTCGAAGGTGGTCAGTTCCCCTTTTAATACGAATTAACACAAATGATAACAAGGAAAGCTATTGCAAAATCACGATTTAGGTATCTCGTTACAAAGCAATAGAAACTAAACTATCAATAATAAAGCGTCACGTTGTTTGTTCGGTTACTGGTCGTTGATACATTCAGGTTGAGTTATAGGGATAAACCAGATAGTTACGGGGTTGTTAGGGTGACAAATAGGCGAGCAAAGGTTTTGGGGTATAAGTCATAGTGACCGACGCCGGTCACTGATAACCGATCGCGGTTAGAGAACCACCGCCGGTGGGGGATAAACGACACCGGTGGGGTCAGCAATCTAAATGCTTCTAGATAGAGGTTGGTTGTAAGGTGATCATGGGGTTATTAAGATTGGTGGATGGCTGAGGGGAATAATGGGAGGACAGGGAAGGCTCAGAGTATGATAAAATGGTCTTGGACAATACAAAGATGTATGGATGAAGGTTAAGTGCAGGGTCTTTGCTAGGTGGTAGATCTAGGAATGAGCTTATAATTACAATCAATTCACAGGCTCAAGAAATGGTGCTTAGAATCATACAAGACACTACTTACTCGTTCCTCGATGAAGATGCGGAGTTCCAGGATCTGTGACGACGAAGACATGGCTCAAATAGGATGATCGACAATCCAGCCGAGAAATCTCCTCTTCGATGCTCGGATGAGTGTCACTCGGGGCACTGGTTATTCCGTTGCGATCTGGGCTTGATGTCCTTGTCTGCAAACTCTTCTCATTTCTTCACTTGTCTCTTTCGCCAACCAAATCCGGATCCTTCCAATGATTTCACCTCCTTTTGATCAAATGAAAATCCGATCCCTTGTTTTTGGTTGAAAGTGGTCATTTACAGGAACCGATGGTGGTTCGAAACCGACAGTGATAAGTAGGAACAGTATCGGTCAGGTCAAAGTGGGCTATTTTTGGTAAAATAGCCAACTTTCCCTCCTTTTCTCCCGAGGGATTAGTTGTGGGCTTAGTCAAGTCATTATGAGGTCGAGTTTTGGGTGCGGGCGAGGAGTAATTAATCATAGGTGTGGATGTGGACCAAGTTATAGGTCTTAATTAGGTTAGTTTAGGGTTAAGACTCGATCATGATGAGGTGGCAAAATGAGGTGGCAGGTATGGTGATGTGGATTTATTAATTATAAGGTAATTAATAAATAATTTTTGTAAGGTTTAGGTGATGAGGTTAGGTTGCGAAATGAGATGTGGGGCACAAGGGGTCGTGAGACACAAATTTGGTGTCTACATTAGCCCCTTGTTGTCGTGTAGCTTGTCTTTGTTAAAGCTGCACGGACAATAATAAGAAGTGGTTACCCCTGTTAAGGGTATAGGTAATCCCCCTCAAATCTATCACAGATTGAGGTAGCGTGAAATCAGGGATAGGGTTGATAAAGGGTAAATGGTGTTTATATGATGGTAAGATGGTGGGGTAGGTCCAAGGAAGTAGACACACGTTGAAATGCAGTAGTGCGACCAGGGTACATGATTTGAAGAGCAAACAAGCAATTCATAGGCAAAGGTCGATAGTTTATCCAAACAAGGGTGATATAATCCCGGTATCAAGGCATAGGAAGTAGCTCCGGGGATATAACGGGTAAGGCACGAGAGCGTTTAGGCATGTTCGGCAAAAGATACAAATGGTTGGTTTGGTTGAGATAAATGTCACGGTCTTGGTCTAGGCAAAGTTTGTCGACCGATCAAGTCAAGGACCCGATCATGCTAAAACACGAACAAGTGAGCTCGATTGAACAAAAAGCTACATGATGGGTGGATAAAATTGTATTGTGTTGAGGTTGGGTGAGGTATTTAATTGGTGCGGCCTTGGGTCGGGCCAAATGGTTGGGTGCGGCCTTGGGTCGGGCCAAATGGTAGGTTACGGCCTTGGGTCGGGCCAAATTGGTTGGTTACGGCCTTGGGTCGGGCCAAATTGGTTGGTTACGGCCTTAGGTCGGGCCATATTGGGTGGTTGCGGCCTTGGGTCGGGCCAAATTGGTTGGTTACGGCCTTGGGTCGGGCCAATTGGTTGGTTACGGCCTTGGGTCGGGCCAAGGAAGTTAACAAAGGGTTTTCAGCCAAGGTGGATATAGGCGATTAGTAAATAAGGGCAGAAATTGGGGAAGAGGTGGGATAAAACCGATATCAATTGTCCATGACCGATATCGGTTAGGTGACCGATACCGGTTCCTTAGGGCACAATAAAACCGATATCAGTTATAGGCGAAAAACCTATAAAAAGAAAAATACAACTTTGTCATTGTCATATTGTCAATTTGAAACCCAATTTGAGTTGTCTGAGGTGTATTGTGGAGATTGGAGCATTTTTGGTTGAGGTGGCGCTATTGGAAGGGAGAAGTGAGTGGTTAGTGGGCCCGAGTGAGTAGGAGGCAGTAGTTGATTGGTGGAGGACCCAGTAGAGGAGAGGTGGAGCTATGGCACGCCCGGAGAGGAGCAGGAGGTGCTGGACCAGCTGGACCACCACCACCCATTCCACCACCACGACGTGTCGTCGTACCGGTAGGTTCGAAACCCTTCATTATGTGAATTTGATTGTGTTAAGCTGGATTTGGGTTTTGGGTAGGGATGTAAGGTTTTTAGAAAATAGTTAATAAATGGAAATTATTTGAAAAAAGGAGAGGGTAGATAGGTGAAATAGGCAAGGTGGCGGGGTGGGTAGGTTTTAGGGTGTTTGGGTGGGTATAGAGGAGAAATATGAAAAAAATTGAATGGGGTAGCCGCGTCGGGTTCGGCTCGGGTATTTTTAGTGACCCGGCATCGGTCAAGAAATTTTCAGGCGGGGGTAGTTTATGCGTGACAGGTGTTGGTCATAAGTCGACCTGACGTCGGTGGAGAGGGGACCAGTGGCGGTCATGGGTGACCGTACCGGTCCCTACTTAGGAATATTTATTTTGTTGGTTGGTTTTGCTATGGTTTGGGGTGTTTGGTGGTTGTTGGGGTGTGGTTTGGGTGTTTAGGGATTAGTGGTTTGGGTGTTGTGTTTGTGGGGGTGAAGAGGGAAGGGGTAGAGGTTAATAGGAAGGGTGATTGGTGTGTGCATGTATACTTTGCTTAATGCTAAATCAAATGAAGCAAGAACTACCACCTAAAATAGTTCTACAATTTAGCTAAAACAAAGCATAAACACCATCATGATAAGAATTAAACAAGGGTTAGATGCTAGCATTCATCAATACAAACTTTGAAACTAACAATGCTAAATATCTAAACTCCTCTATTCTCTAACAACAAATAAATGAATGGACCTAAGTAAGCTCCATGGCTATCAAAATAGTTGTCCTTAATGCTCCAAGAACCTAGGAATGGGGGCTAATCAAAGTTGGGCTACAAGACCCTTTTGACACCTCCCATATGACCCAAGCACTTTAAGAAAGAGGCTTAACTCTTCAAGATGATGAACTCTCAAAAGGGCAAGGTGCAAGCTCTTAGTCTCTTTGCTATATGCTTTGCATTTACTCTCTTAGAAAGTTTAGGTGTAAGTAAAAAGGTAGGTGGAGGGCTCTTTATATAGCCCAAAGGATAAAGGATTCAACACATTCTCATGAATGTGGGATAAAGGTAAAACATGATTAGGAATGGATAAGGTTGCTTTATTAAAGGTAACCTTACTTTAGAAGGGTTTAATACATGTTTAGCAAGTCATGGGAGTTGGGGGGTATTTTAATTAATCAAAGGTGATTAATTAATAGGTAGGTGTAAGCTTATAGAAGCCAATTAGAGGAATATTAGTGTGATTTAGGCTATTAGAAGGGGATTAAATCAATTAAATATTGATTTATTGGTTAAATGGACGGGAAAGCTAATTAATTAATAATAATTAATTAGTCTAGGTAGAAGGGGTGATTTATTAACGGAAGGTCGTTAATTAGGGTATTTGTTGGATAGGCAACTTAATTAATTAGCTTAGTGTAATTAATTAATGATGATATGAGGGAAAATGAGTGCCTTTGACGATATGTCGTTGATTTGTGAGAAAGGGGATAATTAGCACAATTTAAGTATTTAAATTGCTTGGGCATAATTATAGGTGTCTACAATTGGTGAGTGGGGGAAAAATGGGGCGATTGTGTGGTTAGTGCGGTTCGGATAGATTAGGTGTTGGGCATGAATGGGAGTGTTAAATTGGTAGGGCATAGGTAAATGGCGAGAATAGAGTGAGTGATTGGTAGGATGTGAGATAAGGCAAGGGGATATCGTAAAGTTTTTAGGGTAAAATAGGTGAGTGTAGGTGTGTGTTATAGAATCGGGTTGTGGTCGAGTGGATAAAAGGAGGTATAGAAGGTTAAAGTAGTTGTTGTTTGAAAGAGTAGGTCTAATGAAGTGGGTGATTTGTGTAGAGTACGTCGGCCAGGTGACTATGCGGGATAGGATGCCCCCCATTGTTGGGACGGATGTGGCCACACGTGTCGGGCAGCTTGATGGGGCATTATGCGCGAGTGGGACTTGCGAGAGTCCAAAGTGGTACAGAGGCGATCGATAGGGATCACGGTTTGATGGTCGCCCTCATCGAGAGATGGATCCGGCGACTAATGTGTTCCATCTCCCGACTGGAGAGATGACCATTACATTGGAGGATGTGTATTGCATCCTTAGATTACCGATTGATGGAGAGGTAGTCTTTCAGGTGGACGCAGAGACAGCCATGGACAACATCCTACACGTATTCGGGATGCGGCAGCGCCATCGCGTATCACAGCGCGAGCATCGCGTATGGGGATATGTACCGTGCCCACCGCCATGAGACACGGCTGGCCATGTTGATGATGATTGGGATCACCTGCTTCACCCTCCGGACTCAGAGGGAGGCCGCTTTCCACGGGCGTTGATGGGGGTCTTACATGAGATGGTCGAGGAGCATACATGTTATGCTTGGGCACCAGTATACCTAGTGCAGTTATACCGAGAGTTATGGGGCTATCGCCGGATGAGGCGATTCGGGATTTGCTCTACGTTTTTGCTACACTGTTGGGCATATGAGCATATCATATGCATTAGACCAGTAGGGCTGCCCCAAGCCCGGGCCACAGGTGATCTACAGATATGGCTTTCCAGAGGTGGTTGGGGGTCGTGGGCCAGCCACGAGCTATTCTCACCGGGACGAGATGTGGCATAATATCGGCATGTATTAGAGGGTTTAACAGTGTTAGATATTGTATCGAGACCTTATAGAGGTCATCACCCCGCGGAGGAGCCCGAAACACGATTGGCATAAGATGGATCCAGTATACATTTGGATAGCGGGACGGAGGCCAAGGAGAGAAATGCAGCGGATACCCACAGAGAGGGTACGGCAGCGAGATGGGGTTCTGCAGGATGAGCCACCTCCCTTCCCTCAGTCTCGGAGGGATGATGTAGAGGCCCCACTGCCTGCACCACAGCCCATGGACCCAGATTGGGTAGCCGAGAGGCTGTAGATGATACCGTGGATGATGATACTGCATTTGTCAGGAGCTTTTTGGTATGGTGGCGGGAGAGAGAGCCGCGAGAGAGCACAGCCACACTGCACCCAACTCTGGCGGCGATGATAAGCAGAGAGGATCAGCCCGGGGGCGGTATAGCTATTACAGGGGCAGCTTGCTGCTGCACGATTGTGCATAGATAGGTGTCTTACGAGGGCACCTAGCCTAGTCTCGAGTATAGGTAGCACCACAGGTACCACCACAGGTACAGGTACCGCCACAGGCACCACCAGCGCACACCATCACGAGCACAGTACCGGCACCACTGGCGTAGCCACAGGCACCACTAGCGGCACCAAAGACAAGGGGCACTATTAGGAGTCGGGGGACCAGCCCCAGCAGCGATGGTGGCACGGGCCCGCTATATGGAGGCGAGAGTGGAGGCTCGGTATTATCAGGATATTCTTGATGGTACCAGGGCTGACTATCAGCCATATGCGGTGCATAGAGCAGAGACCTCTCGGAGTCAGAGATCTCAGGGAGGTGCAGCCACAGCCGGTGGGTCTGTTACAGGCAGGAGGCGAGAGGCGGCACAGGGACCCGCAGGGAGACAGGCAGAGGGCGGTGGGGAGAGCTGAGGGATCTCGGGGTCAGAGAGAGATGTTTTGTTTATAGATGGATATTAGATAGAGGCACCGATCTGTGAGGCTATGTATAGAGAGGCATGCGTGCCCACATATGATTCTTTCATTTATTTATTCATTTATTGTATATCTTGGCTGCGAGCGAGCACAGGAGTTGTCACGGTTAATCTGATACCGGCCTACTGCAAGCCGAGTATAGTTTTGTTATGAGAGACCGCTGCGAGTGAGTCGATATTTTGTGATTATTGCGCAGCTGCATGCCGCTTTGTATTAGTATGAGCTCATAGAGGCCCCTTGCAGGCACATTGTATATTTGAAACTGTTGATGTATAGATATGATGATTTTGACCCACATGCTGTGTTTAAAATGTGTTAAGTGTTTTGTCGATGGTTTGTGATATTTAATGTATGATGAGTTTGATCCACATGGTTTATATATTGATGGTGTTGATGTCTTTTGTTGATGGGATGTATGTATATATAGATGATGAGTTTAATTGACATGTTGTGTTTATGAAATGTTTGATGTGTTGTGTCGTTGGTTTGTGAAATTGAACGTATGTAGCTGCTGAATTGGATCCAAATGGTGTATAGATTGATGGTTTTTGATATCGTTTGTTGATGGCTTGGTTGTTTTTGTAATATGGATAGATGATGTTGATGAAATTGTGATGAGATATGGATTTGATGAAAAATTATAGATAATGGTGTTGTTTATGCAGGAAAAAGGGACGGGTGCCACAAATATTTGCAAAAACGAAGAAACGGCTTAGGTTTAAGCAACAGGTACATGACCGACATCGGTTATGTAATCGATGTCGGTATCTATATGACCGATATCGGTTACGTAACCGATATCGGTTATGGAAGAATTATTTCCTAAAAATAGAAGCTGCTTTGGGTAGGCAACTTAAGTTCTTATTTTTAGCATTCTTATTTTAGAGTCATGCAACAAGTTAAATATGTGAATGCGCGATTTGTTTGACGACTACTACGGTGGTAATTGCATGGAAGAATTGAGTGATAAGGAGAAAAGAGACAGTGAAGTGAGTGTGGGCTAAGATTTAGAAAGACAAATTATATTGGAAGAGGTGGTGAACATGGCTGAACGAGGAGAAGCATCCAGCAGGCAGGGACGAGGGGGAAGATATGTTCCGCCCCAAGCTGCTACATCCCGAGAGGTAAACTGTTTGGTTGTAATTCGATTCTTGCATGTTTTGTGAATAGGATGAAAGAAGTGTAAGTGGGGAAAGATGAGAAAGAAAAGGTGATAGGCAAGGGTTGGGGATGGGGTGAGTGCTATTGGGGTAGGTAAACAGGGTGGTCACGTATGTTTTTAGGTAAAAATAGGAGTAAACGGGAAAAAATAATTATCATAGGTATATGTTTTTATGCAGGGTAGGTATATTTTTGACAGTGACCGGTATCGTTTAGAAGGAACCGGTATCGGTTAGCATACCGGTATCGGTTATTCATAACCGATATCGGTCACTGTAAGAGTTTCCAGAACTTGAGAAAAAAACCATAGAGATTTGTTCTTTCAAATAATTATGTGTCGATTTGATGTATACGAGAGCGACGAGGGGTTAAGGATGAATGATCTTTGTGCGGCATTGTTGTCACGAATCGAGCGGATGTAACACCAGCTGAATGGGCATTGATAAATCGTTTGGGGTTAAGTGGAATCCGCTATTATTCAAGAATCGCGCGTAACCATGCTATGTTGCAGGTATTGATTGAGAGATGGAATCCAGAAAAGAATACCTTCTATCTGCCAACAGGGGAGATGACAGTGACTTTGGAAGATGTGTTCCGTATTTTGAGACTCCCAATGATAGGAAAAATAGTGTATCAGGCATTGCCTAGCGTGGGGCGGGCAACGATAACAACAGTATTTGGGTCAGTTGCATGAGATTTGACACAGCGAGGTTTGACATTCACCTATGGTATAATGTATGTAGCACACCCTGAGGAGACAAGGTTAGAAAGTGATATTAATGATAGCGGTAGGGTATTATGCGTTGCCAAGGGTGGATGGGGAAGATTTCCAAAAGTATTGATGAGTGTTATTTGGGAAATGATAGAAATGAGCGTGAATTTCACATGGACACCCGCATATCTCTGGAGCTAGCTATACAGGGGTTTATGGGCTTGTAGCGAAATCACAGACAACACTAGATTGTTCAATTTTATTACATTGTTGGGCCTATGAGCATATTGTTTGTGTGCGTCCAATAGGCCGATCCATTGAGTCGAGAGAGGCAGGAGTGCAAAGGTTGGGATTCAGACGATGGGTCAGCAGAACAAGAAGCGAGATCCCAGGCCGTGATAGATGACATCGAGTATTATAGACAGGTATGGGAGATGGTGACGATTGCGGATATTTGTTGGAGGCCTTACGGGAACTATATGGTGACAGAGCACATAGCTGAGGAGTTGAGGGGTGTAGAGCGATTGAGATGGATCACAGGGCATAGGCCGGGTGAGTACGAGAGGATTCCTCTAGATCGCGTGCGGCGACAATTTGGGTTCGTTCAGGATATACCGATGACATATAGACCATACATGAGGATCGATGCCGAGGCAGCATTCTCACCTCCCCGGCCTACACCTCCAGAAGGGCCAGAAGAGATAGCAGCCGATCGTAGGGTAATGGATGCGGGAGCAGCAGAGGCCTATAGAGTATGGTGGGTAAGCGGAGCTGCGAGGTGCACGTGAGCGCCTGCACATATTTGTGATTACAAAGTGGAGAGAGATCGTCTCACAGATTTGGCTCACCACTTCAAACACAGTGAATGAGACAAGGGATTGTTAGAGGTTTCACGATTCTGAGTGGAGAGACCTGGAGGCAAGATTTCTCCACGCGAGAGGACGTATTCGTATGTTACAAAAGATGTTGGCGGATCAATGGGAGGAACCAATGGTAGTGGCACCTTTGAGGATGGAGAGGCCAGGCGAGGGGCATCGATGATCACGATCACCACCGATTCGGGAGGAGGTGCAAGGGTCTAAGCGAATGTTATCGAGGTATAAGAATAAATAAGGATGCCGACCTACGTGTCGATGATAGAGAAGATGTATTTGTTTAACATCTAAATAAAATGAATATGTATGTTGATTTGAGTTATGATAATAATAAGAATGTTTGTGTTTTGACTTTTGTGTTTTGAAAAAAGGATAAAGAGGAATACCAAAAAAAAAAAAAAAAAATTATATTTACAACACATGATAGGTTATGGTAGGGGATGGTCGAGCTAACCTTGGGAGACCCCATGTCTCCGAAGTGCTGCCTACATAGCCCATTGCACAAAGCAAGGAGGGGCCTCAGACCGATGTAGTTCTCCCTTAGGACCAGGGAGAGATGAATTCAGGCAATTTAGGTATGGTTAGGCAATTTGTTGGTTGGTAAAAATATTGATATTGATATTGGTAGGGTAATGTTGTTGGTGTTGGTAATGAATTGGTGATGTTGGAATAGGTATAAGTGAAGTGAAAGTTAGCCTACCCAAGTGGTAGGGAACCATGTCCTGATTAAGATCAACACATAATCCTAGATTCGAGTCAAAGAGGAAAAAGCGGTCCCGTGGTTGAGAAGAGCTAAACAAACCACATATTAATGTAGAATGAGCTTGAATCCCCTAGGCACCGTGCATAGACGAGAAGTCAATAGGTGAAAAGAGTTGTATAATCACAATATATCGGGTGTACGTCACGTCCCTTGAGTTGTGTTGTTTTAACAAATGGTGAGGTGAGGTGGATGGTATAGCTGAGGCACGGAGAACTTGTTATAAAGTGAGTGTTCTGACGAAAGAGATCCTAACCTAAATAGACAAGTCCATGACTTCAAAGTTCTTTTGAATGCGGCTTTTATTTTACTGAATATAGACTGATCGATGCGGGAAGTCTACAAGGGATATTGATTGTATTATTCTTGAGGTCTTCACGAAGCTGATCAATGCGAGAAGCTTCTGATAAAGGCTGACTGTGTATAGTTGTCCTTCAAGGGAGTAGGCTATTTATAGTAGCAGATGCGTTTTTAGTGCATAGCTGTCCTTCGGGGGAGCAGTCTATATATAATAGCAGCAATAGTGTGGCATATAGCTGTCCTTCGAGGGAGCAGTCTATATATAATTTAGAGAGCCAGATGTCCTTTTGGCGTAAAGCATCTAGTTTGGTAGGAAGTTTGACTCAAGAAAATCCCATAAGAATGTGTTATTTTAAAACTTTGAAGTCATGGACTAGACTAAAAAGGGGAAGGCATCGTTAAAGGGGAGGTGAGAAGCAAACTATGTGAGCTTGATTTTATTTCGAGATGTAGGAAACAAAGTGTATGTGGTGGTAAGTGAGCTCAAGGGACGAGCGGTAGGTAGATAAGAAGTGATATAACACTAAATTCAACAGTAGAAAGGTCGAAGATGCAAGGCATTAAGGGGTTTAGGCTCAGGTTTACCATTAAGCGAAGCTAAACGATAAGTGCCTGATCCATAAGTATGAGTGATTATGTAAGGCCCAATCCAATTGGGAGCAAATTTTCCACGTTTGCTCTTTTCTAGTTTGGTTACATGTTGATTCTCTTTGAGGACAAGATCACCAACCTTAAAGGTACGCTCATGAAGTCACTTATCATAAGCACGCTTGATGCGTTTTTGATAGATTTGAAGGTGATCAAGAGCTGTAAGACGACGCTCATCAAGAAGCTCCAATTGGGCTAACCGCTCTTGGCGGAAATCATCGTTGGTAAGAATATCCTGAAGAGATATTCTGAGGGAGGGTATTTGTATTTTGAGAGGCAAGACAGCCTCGGTACCATATACCAAAGAAAAAGGTGTGGCATTAGTGGAGGTACGAATGCTAGTACGATAAGCCCAAAGGGCAAAGGGGATATGATCATGTCAATTTCTTCCGGACTCATTGACAACTTTCATAAGGATTTTGGTTAGGGTTTTATTAGAAGATTCAGCTTGTCCATTCGCTTGTGGATAGTAGGGTGATGAGAAGCTAAGTTTGATACCAAAGTTGTCACAAAGGTCTTGCAACAACTTATTTTTGAAAGATTTTCCATTATCTGTTATCAGGCGATGAGGAACACCAAAACGACAGATAATGTGGTGGTTAATGAACTCTACAATTTTTTCTTTTTTAGTTGAAATGAGTGGAATAGCCTCCACCCATTTTGTGTAGTATTCGGTTGTTGTGATTATCCATCGGTGACGTTGCGAAGAGGACGGATGAATCTCACCAATAAGGTCTAAACCCCATTGTGAGAAGGGCCAAAGATCTCGTGCGACCTGTAGCGGATGGCTAGGAGTATGTTGAAGGTTGGCATGTTGTTGACACATAACACAACACTTAACATATTCGTCAAAGTGATCGTTATGAGAGTAGGCCAATAATAACCTAGGCAAAGGATTCATTTGGCCACGGCGAGGCCGCTAAAATGTCCACCACAAATACCGTCATGAACCTGTTGGATGATATAGGTGACCTCCGGGCGGTTAGACATCAAAGGAGGATGCCATCAAAGCCACGTTTATAAAGGAGTCCCCCCATAACGACATAATGAGAAACACGTTTAAGAAAAGCGTGTTTTCTAGTACTTGTAAGGTCAGATGGGAGAACGGAGGTTGTAAGGTAGTCGTGAAATTGGTGATACCAAGTATCCTGCGAATTAGCAGACACATTATTTATCATACAAACAATCGGTGCTGAGTAAGATGGGGCAAAGAGTTGTTGGACCAAGACGAATATGTCAGAGTTAGTTGGTGAGGCAGGGATTTGCGAGGCTAAGCAAGCCATAGTATCCGTAAATTTGTTAGTGGAGCGGGGAATAGTCTGGATAGAATAATGAGTAAATGAGGTCAAAAGTGAATCCACGTAATGTTTGTACTTTTGAAGTTCCTCATTCTTACATTGGTAGATGCCCATAACTTGATTCACTACCAATTGAGAGTCGCAAAAATATTAATAGATTTGACACCTAAGTGTAACGCAACCCTGAGACCCAAAACAAGGGCCTCGTATTCACTTTGTATTATTAGTGCAGGGAAATCAAGCCGGAATGAAAGAGGCATAGGCTCGGGTCAAGAGGAATGAGAACAACGCGGCCCCTCCGCCACGCCGGCACTTGGATCCATCGAAGAAGAGGGTCATTGGATACAACTCTTATTGAGTGAAAGAGTGGCGATGAGTTCGTCGGGAAATTAAAATTGGTAAATTGTTCCCCGAGTAAAGGGGCCTCCGCAAGTTGATCCGCAATAGTTTGTCCTTTGATTGACTTCTGTTGTATAAACTCAAGGTCGAGGTCAGCGAGAAGCATAATCCATCGGGCGATGCGTTGGTTTAGATGTGGTTTGGCATACATATAATGAATGGGGTCCGTGTTGGTGATGACAAAAGTTTTGTGATTGGGAGGTAATGTCGAGTTTGGTGACTACGAATGATAGGGCTAGGCACAATTTTTCTACATGTGTATACCTAGTCTCGTAATCCATGAGAGTATGACTTATATAATAAACGGCTTGTTCTCGACGTGCCGAGTCCCGATGTGCGAGCATGGCTCCTATAGCATGGTCAGTGGCAGAAAGGTAAAGGTAGAAAGGGCGATCATCCTGAGGTGGAATAAGCATGGGTGGCTGCAAGAGATAGGCTTTGAGAGCTTCAAAGGCTTGGTGACACTCTTCACTCCATTGAAAGGCAATGTCCTTTTTAAGAAGGTGATGGAAAGGTTGACATCGATCCGAGAGTTGGGAGATGAAACACCGGATGGATTGAAGTTTACCCTGCAAACTACGCAATTGTTTGAGGTTTTTGGGTGGGGGCATTTCTAGGATAGCTTTGACTTTAGATGGATCGACCTCAATGCCACGCAAAGAGACGATAAAGCTAAGAATTTTTCCCGAAAGAACACCAAAGACACATTTCTTTGGTTGAAGCCGGATTGAATATTGCAACACGTGATCAAAAATAGTGGTCAAAACATCGAGATGTTCACTGCGATGTTTAGATTTGCCAAGAAGATCATCGACATAATCCTCAAGGATAGTGTGCATAATGTCATGAAAAATGTAAGTCATAGCTCACCGATAGGTGGCACCAAAGATTCTTAAGGCCAAATGGCATGACACGATAACAGAAGGTTCCCCAAGGAGTTATGAAGGTAGTTTTATGTTGATCGGCTGGGGCTACCAAAATTTGATTGTATCCCGAAAATCCATCCATGAGAGAAAGCATTTCATGGCCTGCAGTGAGATCAACAAGTTGATCAATACTTGGGAGGGGGAAATCATCCTTGGGGCAAGCGAGGTTAAGGTCTCAGAAATCCGTGCATATCCGAAGTCCCCCGTCGCTTTAGTGACAGGTACGATGTTAGAAATCCATTGAGGATAGTCAATAGGCAAGATGAAGGAAACAGAAAGAAGTCGTTGAAGCTCTTCTTTGACCAAGAGGGCAATGCGTGGATGCATTTTTCTCAGTTTTTGTTTGACTGGTTTAGAATCGGGGTTTAGGGTGATGTTATGGACAGCAATGGTAGGATCAATTCCTGGCATGTCAGCGTAAGACCAAGCGAAAGCTTGGTTGCGGGTACGGAGAAAGGTAGTAAAGGCGGCTTGTTCTGATGTGCTAAGGGATTGTCCGATCTTCACAACGTGAGGATCCTCCTCTGTGTGGATGTTGATTTCTATAGTCGACTCATTCAACATGGTTTGAGTTTCAGACGGTAAGGCGCATTGAATATAGGAGTCGTCATCTTGGCACTCAACAACATTAATCGAAAGTGAATCCTCTTCGATCATGTCTGGATACAGAAGGGGAAGAGAAGATGGGTCCTCATTATCGCGTTGATAAGTGAGAGGACCTAGGAAGATAACATTTATGAAAAAAAAAAG
Source organism: Taxus wallichiana var. yunnanensis (assembly GCA_018340775.1). Classification (NCBI taxonomy): domain Eukaryota; kingdom Viridiplantae; phylum Streptophyta; class Pinopsida; order Cupressales; family Taxaceae; genus Taxus; species Taxus wallichiana. The sequence continues at coordinate 625,596,877 of CM031239.1, forward strand.
TTAGGAGGGATAGATTCAGTGGTCTATCGACTGTGGTGGGTGATGATGGCAAAATGGATGACGATGGTTTGGTAGGGGTGACATCATCATCTTCCAGATACAACCGACACAAGGTTTCTCCAGTGTAAGTGTTTCAGAAACCGAGACCACCACGATCATTGTGTTTGCGTGTAGTCACGGGAATGAGTGTATGTCGGCCTTGTTCATAAAGACCAAAACCAAAGCCTTTCCAAGCACAACGAGTCAAGAAGGTGAGGGCGAAACGACGATTTGTCAAGTATTGAAAATCAGATTGGAAGGGAACCACACCAAGAGGAGGTTCAGGGGTAACGGAGGATGTGTCAACACCCCCATACGTTAGGTTGGTGCAGCAATGGGGTGGTCCGTAAGAGATTACCTCCCCCACGCGACGGTCGTAGGTGGGATGTGCATGTAACTATCCATACTCTTGCGGGGTATGGAAAGAGCTAACGTTATATAGGCGGTATTCCCCAGCGTAAGGCATTGAAAAACATCTACTAAGGGGTCGAGTATTGCTATTTCTACTAGCAGGAACCTATGCAAGTCTCACAGATTCTGCCTTCGGGGGTTGGGATCTCATCCCAGTAGAGTATTCCAGGCTGCGAAAAGAAAGGAATGAAAGAGGGAGAAGAGAAAGAACAGATCCGAAGGGAGAAAAGAAATGAATTCCAAAGCAGAAAGGTCAGAAGATTTATGTTTTTAGTTTGGTAGTAAACAGAGCCAAACCTACTTGCATAAATAAACAAAGCAATACTGATAAACAAATGACGGAAAAGTAGATATGAATCCAACAGATTAAACACATACAGATCTAACGTAAGAAAGATCTAACGTATAACACAGCTATTGAGCACAAAGTCTGAATAATTGTATTACTGTCCTTTTTCTGTTACAAGAAAGCTCAAAGTCTTTCTCTCCTCACTTCTATTTCTATCTGAAAAATGTTCACCCCGAATACAACAAGTATTCTCATATTTATAGAAGATGAGGGAGAGAGAAGGCAAAAAGGAGCCAACCACTTATTTACAAAGATATTTACAAAATATCTAAAAGTCATGTTGACTTTGACAACTTTGATGGATGACATCATCCCATGATGCAACATGGATGATGTCATCATTTGTGCCAACACATTTTTAGACATTTCGAAAAGAAAGTCGGAGAATAGAGAGAGAGAAGAAGAAGAAGAAGAAGAAGAAGCTACTCATCATCATCATCCTGCGGCCGAAAAGGGGTTGCCTGCTTTGCTTCGATGATGTCGTCAGTGATGATATGTGGAACCGAGCGGTATTCCAAAAACTTGCTGATCATGGCCCAAATTGATCCCCGTGATGGATCCTTGTGCCGCTTCACCGATTGCTTCGCAAGTCTCCCGCTCATCTATGAGCTTTTCCGGGAGTTTGGAATAATCTTTCTCCGCCTCGATAAGGAACCCAATGAAGTCCCTACAGGCCAAGAGGTTGTTGATAGATTCAGTGTCGAACGTGACCTCTGGCCCTGTCCCTTGAGAAGCTATCTCTTTGAAGATCCGGATAGTGTCATCAGCTGATCTCAAGGTAAGGGAAGGAGTGAGCAACCCTGGAGTCATGGTGAGGACAATTTTCTCCATTTGATGCATTGCATCCAGGGCCTCTTCCTTTACCTTGTCTATCTTTTCTAAAACAAATTCCAGCTGATCTATCTGATAGTCCAAAGTGGACATAGTTTTGTTGAGGGCCCTTGGATGGCCGAAGACTCCGAACTTGACCAGATCTTCGACTGAACAGTCGAACATTTGTTGGAATGTCTCGTGCTGGAGTCTAGCATGTTCTAACTCTTCTGATATCGGACCCGCTAATGCTTGGAGTTCCTTATTCGCCTTCTCGATGTTTAGGTATAAACTGATATACTCGGCGATTACTCTTTCACTATCCTTGAGGATTTGGCTCCTCCAAGCAGAAACGGCCATGCCCTGCTCACCAATCTTTGAATATTCATTGATCTTCTCCTGACTGAGCAGCTCAGGAGTTTCGGCGGCAGTTGTGGGAGGTGCACTTCCCATCTTCTGTAAGGCTTGAAGCAGATACTTGTTCTGCTCCTTCAGTAGCCTTTTTTCCTCTTTCGTTTCCTGAAGCTTCTTGCAGAGTGCATCCACTGCGGAAAGAGCTTCCCCCTGGAGACTTTCTGAGGATGTCCCCATTGTGACTTGGGTCACGGTGAAATCTGTCGGAGACAGATCTTCTTTCTCTTTGAGGGGGTTGGGGTATGCTATTTCCATGACTCTCTCACCTGCAGCGCTCTTCGAGAAGCGTGTAACCGGCTTGTGCTTCTTTACTCCTTTAGCCGGAATGACCGAAAAGTCCATCGGAGCGATGGGGACTTTCCTCTTTTGTTGGCTCAGCTGCTGAGAGATCCAAGCTGGTCCTATAGAAGAAGGACCAGAGACAGAGGGGGAGGCAGCAACGGTAGAAGAGGGGAAAAACGTGGAGACACGCGGCGGCGGCATCGAAAGAATAGCCGAGGAAGTGCCCACGGGAGGAAGGGAAACCGCAACCGCAGAAGACATAGGAAGGGAAGGGAGCTCGGAGATGAGGGAAGAAATGGAAGAAGACAAATCAGCGAGGGAGGAGAAGATAGATGAAGAGGCGGGGGAAAGAGTAGAAGAAGGGGCAGAGGACACAACCAAAGGAGTGGTCGCTTGAGTCACTCGAGGAGGGGAAGGAAGAGAAGAAGAAGGGATAGAAGGGACCTCTGAAGTTGTAGCGACGCCGACATCCTGGGTGGATGGGCGTATAGGACTATCCTCTGTCAATTCTTTCTCTGGCGAATCCAGAGTTATTACTTGTTCAGGCTCTGAAGGAAGAGGACTTTCAGGGGCTTCCTCCTGAATGGTGCTAGGTTCACCTTCGGCACCTTTGCCTTTCAGCAGCTTCTTTGACCTTGGAGGTGCGTTGCCCAAAGGGGAAGTTGTGAAATCTACCCCGAGGTAGATTAGTCCGTTCATGCGGCACCAATGCTCTGTTCTCCGCATAGTCTCCTTGACCCTCTCCTCAATTGTTTGAGGAGCCTTGCTTCTGTCAATGTCCGGGAAGGGCCAATCATCCCCTTCTGTGTCATTATACACTTTGTCTACTTCGTCTTCCGTGGTTTGGAAGCCTTTGGGGACAATGGCCACTCCGTATTGGATGATTTCCGTTAATGCCAAGCGAGAGTGATCCTTTCTTCTGAGTTCCACCTCATGGAGAACGTCAATGTAAATATCCTCAATTTGAGGGACGTGGATCGGATCAAGCTTAGCCTCTGGCAGCACTTCTCCTAGGATCGAAGGTAGGCCTGGCTGGGAAGTCATGTTTCAAGTTTAGCAACTCCAGCTCTGCGAACATTTCCTTCGCCTTGTGATAGGAGGAGCATGTGTACCGGCCCACTGTGAGGGGGAAAGGAGTTCCGCCCTTCTTTCTTTTGAGGCACTTTTCATGGTATGTGACCAGCTGTCTTGATAGTTCTAATAGAATCAGCCTTGGTCCAGCATACCTCGGTAGCCTGGTTGGCTCTCCCAAAAAGTTGGCAGCCCTTAGATAGGTGAACGTGGGAAATTGGGTGAACAGGGCCCCCCATTTCTCTGTGACTGCCACTATGTTCTTGGTTGTCCGGCTATGAGTCATGTTCGGCCTCAGTAGGCAGATGACATGATAGAAGAATGCATCGTTAACTTTTGCGAAATGTTGGATGCTATTCTCCAGCCTCAGCTCCGGATAGTAATCAAATATCTTGGCCTGAGGCCATACTCCACTTCGGTTCAGCCCGGATAATCCCTTGCTGACGCTGCAGCATAGACTACATAGGAGTTCATATGGAACACTCCCGTTGTGGCGAAACTGTCAGAGCCGCCGAGATGGTGTCGCTGATTATTTCACCTCAAAGAAAAGCGCCGATCGGGCAAATTCTTATTCATTGTTTCTAGGTACCGCAAAGATCCACTTATGGAAATAGTGGGCATCCAAAGCCCGAAGACTCGCTCAGAAGGTGATCGAATCACCGAGTTCCTCCGAGAAATCACTTGGTGGATAGTCCGAGAGCCACCACCGGGTCACTACCTTCTTATTCTTTAGGTAGACCTCATTCATCAACCGCATGCACCGGCCCTCGTTGTCTTCCTGTGCCTTGATGCATTCCTCGTTGGCTAATGCCACGTAGTTCCGGTGGTGAGGGATGCCAAGCATCAACTCAAAATGACGGGCAAAGTGAGGTTTATGACTACCTCGCCCTCACTGTTCTCGACACATCTTGTGTCCTTGTTGAAAGATTGCGCAACTACCATCATGAACTCATTGTTCACACAATATGACAGGATTCCTCCAAAGCAAAGTGCAGTGGCACCGCTATTAGCTTGTCCATCCATGGACTTCTCAGAACCTTCGAGTTCTAACCTTAACTCATCCATGTCAATGTGACCCACCCGAGTCTCCGACATCCATACCGCACTCACTCGTGATTCGGGCATCTCGACCCTCTCGATATTTGTATTTCATCTCTTCTTCTCGTCGCCTTAGCTTTCCTCTTGTTTTGGTGGGTTTCTTGCTGACGTAGACATGTGTTCTTTCGAACTCGCCTGCTGATCTCGCATGAAGAAGAAGAGAGACCCAATCCAAAAAGGTTGAATTAGTCATTTGATCTTCCATTGGAATGCAAGCAGAGGAAAGAGTTAGAGATTATAAGGCTCAGGGCGCATGAAAAATGTATGTTACAGGCCAAATAGATAAGGCGCACAGAAAAGGAATGTCGCAGAGGTTAAACTGGCGCCAAAGGCGCATGGCGCATGGAGGAAACAGGTTGCATTTTATAGAAGGGCGCACGGGAAGTGCGTGTTACATTGGGGTTCGGTGCGCCCTATGGCGCATGGGAAGATTGTGTAACATGGACAAATGATGCGCCAAAGGAATATGGCGCGGCGCATGGAGGGTTTACACAACATCATGTTACTGCAATGGAGGGTGCGCCCGCGCCTATGTAATCTTTATATTTGCGCGAATAAGGCTTGTGTTGCATCGAAACTGGGTGCGCCCTTTGGCGCATGGAAACATTATGCAGCATGGATAAAGGGTGCGCCAAAGGCTTTTAAGGAGGCGCGGGATTCAAACTTGCAAGCATGCAAAAAGGGCGCGCTTAGAGGGCGCATGAATTCAAGATGCAGCAGGACAAAAGGTGCGCCATTGGCGCGGATCTTGAGCATGTTGCATGGCGGGTAGGTGCGCCGAGGGGCGCGACTGTTTTTTTTTTACAAGGCGCGCCAGTGCGCCTATGGAAATAAACTACTTCAAATCTCTTCTTTATTCCTCTCTTCCACTTCAAAAATTACTTGGACAAGTAAGGTTTTACAAAAAAACTTTTAATAGACCAAGCCAGTTACAAAACGACTCCTTTTCCAGCAGATCCGGAAAGAGGGAGGGAGAGGAAGAGGAACAGAAGAAAACGATCAGGACAGCACAGGGGAAAAGGCTTAAACACATTTCATTTAAACACAGACTAGCAGACCAAACACAGACCATGCATACCAACAGAAAGCAGATCAAACACATGAAAGCACTCAATGAAAACGAGGGAGAACCTCTTACCTCAAATATATATGAAAAATCGGAAAGCGGGTCCACAGGGCGACAACGACAGAGCAGAGCTGACAAATCCAGAGCGATCACGTGCTTTGATAAAAAGGAATGAAAATGACATGGGCGCGCACGGATATTTATAGGAAAAACCTGTCATTAATGCGCCACCAACCTTTTGAAATGGCGCATGGAAACTGCTGTCGACAGGGGAAAGCGTGCGCCGTTTGGCGCATGGAAGGAATTGACAACAGAAGAATGAGCGCCTTTGGCGCACCATATGCATGACACGAAGTTATGTGTGCCCTTTGGCGCACCAAAACTTGGTGTGCATATAGATTATGCATATAGATTATGTGCGCCCTTTGGCGCACCGAAAAGCGTGTTAACATGGAAAACCATGCGCCAAAGGCTTTTTAAGGGGGCGCACTGAAACTTGGTGTTACAAGGAAAATCCATGCGCCCACCAAAAAAGGCTCAAAAAGACTAAGTTCGAAAACTAAATTTCCCGGGAAGGGATTTTACGACGTTTCGAACGCGAAGGATCCCTAACGAGGGATCGAAACAAAATTTTTGGTATGGTTATCGGTAAAATTGCCCTTGTCAATTTTACGGGATAACAGCTGGCTCTTTCTGGGGACTATCCCTGAGCAAACTCGGGGGTAGAGAATCCCAGATCACATGTGCCTATCCATTGGGTACGGAGTCAAAAACAAGGGGGACCGGAGGGAGAACAAAGGAAACACAACACCAACCAAACGAAAGCAAACACACGACAAAAGCAAACACACGACAAAAATAAACTGTACAAAGAAGAGAGCAAGCTCTACTTCCTGAAAATCTTGAGATGTTGCCCGCTATAGGGAAGCGGGAGTTCAGCTCCATCCAGATACGAGAGATAGAAACTATTCTCTCCATTGAGTTGCTTGATTTTAAAGGGCCCTCTCCATAGGGAATCAAACTTTCCGTGCATGCCCTTTGGCTCTCTTCGCTTGTCCCAAAGAAGGACGAGATCTCCCACTTGAAAACTCTCTGCTTGGCTTTCTTATCAAAAAGCCTCTTTACTTGATTCTGATGTTCAGTGATCCTGTCGACCACCCTTACTCTCTTTTCTTCAAGTTCTGCAAGATACATGATTCTCTTTTCTAGAGAATTCTGAAAAGTTTCATCTTCGATTACTTGTGCCAAGCGTAGAGCAGGAAGTTCAGTAGAAATGGGAAGTTCGGCATCAGTGCCATATAACACTTGAAAAGGTGACATGCCGAGAGATCTCTTGGGAGTAATGCGGTCCGCCCACAAAGCGTCGTACAAAGACTTGTGCCACATCCGCTGATTTTCATCTACTAATTTCCGTATGATGGTCACCAAGTTCTTATTACTGGATTCCGCCTGACCATTTCCCTGAGGGTAATAATCCGAGGCATGTGCTAAAGTTATTCCATATTCATAGCAAAAACTAATAACTTCTCGGGAGGAGAAGTTAGAAGCATTATCAGCAACGATTTTGTTTGGAACGCCGAACCTGACAATGATATTTTCTTTGATAAAACTGCACACCGCCTCAGAAGTGGCATGCTTGACAGGTATGGCTTCCACCCACTTGGTGAAGTAATCCGTTGCTGTAAGGACATAGCTATGTCCGGCACTCGATTGAGGATTGAGTGCGCCAATAAAATCGATTCCCCATTGCCTGAATGGTTCATTGATGATGACCGGCCTTAGGGGAAGGGCAGCCAACTTGGGCTTGCCGACGAATTGCTGACAGGGTTCACACTTTGCCACCCAGGTAGCCGCATCTTGAAAAAGCGTTGGCCAATAGTACCTGGCTCGGATGATCTTGTGTGCTGTCACGGAAGAAGAAAAATGACCTCCACAGGCTGAATTGTGAAAACTTTCCAGCAGTTTTACTTGCTGGGGCTTGTCAACACATCGCAGAAAGACACCGTCTATCCCGCGCTTATATAAACCATCATCCCAGATGACATATCTGGCCGCTCTGAGCTTTATAGTACGCTTCTCCTTCGTAGTTAGGTGCATTGGGCATTCGCCGTAGGTAAGGAAGAAAGCAATGTCGGAGTACCACTCGTCGCTAGTTGCAACAAACAGAACTAGAGGCAGAGAATCAGGCTCCTCTAGAGGGCTTTGCTCTTCGTCGGTACAGTCCTCTTTTCCTTTAGGGTCTTCTAAATTTTTGTTTTCAGCCATTAGCTGACACAGGCCCTTACCCCTTACCAGCTTGGTTGGTTTAATATCCAAGTCATATTCCTGGACCTTTGCGATCCAATTCCCTCTCAAGCTTCCTAACTCCTGCTGAGTTAGAATTGATTTCACTGCGGTGTCGGGAACCAGCACCACCGTATGCGAGTTCAGAATGTAATACCTGAAATTCTTCACCGCTTTGACAACGGCAAAGGCATGCTTTTCCAATTGAGTCATCTTCAGTTCGTGAGGCTTGAGAGGAGAACTCATGAACGCGATTGGAGATTCAATATCCTCCGAGTTCTTTTGCATTAGGATTGCAGACACAGTATGTTCGGAGGCGTAACTATACATGATGAAGTCCTTGGAGAAATCGGGGCATACCAGGACTGGTGCATGGGCAACAGAAGTTTTTATTTCTTCAAATGACCTTTTCCCTTCTTCACTCCATCTGAAAGTTGGTGACCCCTTCATCATGTTCAGTATGTGGCGGGTCTTCTCAGCAAAATCAGGAACAAAACGCCTGAGAAAGTTCACCTTTCCGAAGAAAGAATGAATACCAGTCTTGCTTGTAGGCAGAGTAAGGTTCTGAATAGCCTTAACCCTTTCAATGTCTATCCTCGTTCCTTCTTTGCTAACCACATGCCCTAACAACTTCCCTTCCGTAACTCCAAAAACGGACTTTTTGGGATTTAGGGAAATTCCATGTTCTCGGCACCTGGCCAACACTTGCTCCAAGTGATCACAATGATCACTTCGTTGTTTAGAGAACACGGTTAAGTCATCTAGATAAACTACAATGACTTTCCCCATCATACCTTTAAATGCGAAGTCCATGGCCCGTTGAAAAGTAGCACCTGCATTAGTTAGGCCAAAAGGCATTCTGCTGTAGGCAAATGTACCCCAGGGAGTAGTGAATGCTGTTTTGAATTGATCTTCCGGCGAGACTTCAATCTGATTGTAGCCTGAAAAACCATCAAGCATAGACAACATTTCTGATCCAGTTACTGCTTGCAGAACTTGATCCATTATGGGAAGAGGGTAGTTGTCTTTCAGCGAAGCTTGATTCAAGTTTCGGAAGTCTACGCATATGCGTATCTCACCGTTTTTCTTGCGTACTGGCACAATGTTCGCCACCCAAGTGCTGTGATGAATAGGGAAGATGATTCTTGCATCCAGCATCTTCTGAATTTCAGCCTGAATGGTGCCCGAAATCTTGGGATTATAGTGCCTTTGCTTCTGGCGAAAGGCTTTGACATCTTCTTTCAGCGGTATGTCATGCTGAACGTCCTTTGGCTTGAAGGACTTTAGATCGGCATAGGACCATGCCAACACATCTATATATTTCTTCAGCAACTTGACAAATTTCCGCTTCTCTTCAGGTGTGCAACATTTCCCGATGTTTACAAATTGCGGATGTGCCTCAGAACCTATATTGACTGGTTCTGTTTCTGGGGACGAGTCAGGAACATCTTGCTTCTTCTTTTTCATAAAACGGTCGTGCCTGTCAAACAAGCGCTCCAGAGAAACCAGGCCCTTCGGAATTTTATTTCCTTTGAGCTGACATATGCCGTCTTTCTCCTCTGATTCATGGTTTTGACTGTTGATTGATTCACGGCATGTAGAAGTGGATCCTTCAAAATACAACTCATCAAAATTTTCTGATTTTTCTAGAAAGGCAATGAGGTGATTATCATCGTTGAATACCTGCCAATGCTGAGAGTTGTCTGGCACGCTTGGTCGGAAAACTACCTCAATGGTGTACTTGTTCATTTTCAAACCCGGGTGTGGGAGCATGAGAGATGCTGAAACAGCCAACGAATCAGCCATGTCATTTTGGGCTCTTGGAATTGCCCCTATTGAAAAAGCATCAAATTCTTCGATGCTGTCCCATACTGCGTTGCGGTAGTGCCTGAGCCTTTCATTTTTCACTTGGTAAATCCTTCTGACCTGATTTACAACTAGCTCAGCATCACCTTGGACTTTCAAATTTTTAATTCCTCTTTCCTTTGCGGCTTGCATACCGAGCAAGAGAGACTCATACTCAGCAGTATTGTTAGTGTTGAAAAACTGCAATTTGAAAGAGAGAGGAATCACTCCTCTTCGGGAGATATCAAGACAACCCAAAGCGCCACATCCACTAGTCGCGCAACCGCCATCAAATTGCAAGGTCCAGATCTTATTAAGGTCCTTTTCGAACAAAAACGCCCTTTCAGATCCTCCTCTCTGTAGATAAGAAGTAGTTTCCCAACCCTGATGATTCAAAAAGGATTTGAGCTTTGGGATCTTCAGAGCTAGTGACCAAGTACTTCTTTTGGGATTCCGGCTCTAAAGTTTGCATTACGCCTTTGACTGGAATTCTAGCTTTAGACCAGTCCATGTGAATTTCTCCGCCAACTTCGCTGCAAAAGCTCCTTCCCAGCAAAATTCCATAGGCTGCTGGAATGTCAGCGACGAGAACGGTCATCTTTACCCTCTTTTCAGGGAATGCTGCGAACGCAAATTGCGCGTCTTTGATTTGGCCAATCAATGGCACTTGCTTGGTCTCCAATGAATAACACCTGCCGAAAGGCTTGGTAAGAGTAAGGCCCAAAGCATGGGCGACTTTCGCCGGCATAACGTTGTCAGAAGCTCCGGAATCAATTATACAGTTGCTCAACTTATGGCCGTTGATTAGGAGAGAGAGATAGAAAGGTTCTATCTTGCCTGATGCAGATGTTGAAGCAACATTTATGTGGGATTCAGGGGGAGTGGAAAGGATTCCTTTTGGGGAAACTCGATTAGATATAACAAACTTGACTTGGATATATTTAGTTAATCTTACAAGCTGTTCGGGATTTGACTGAAGATACTCAGCTTCAGACATTTGGATCTTGGTCTTTTTTGCATGATCTATTATATCGAATGCGGCCAAGGGTTGCGTTGGTGAGGGAATGAGTCCTTCACTTCGCGATGGTGGAACAGGGTTACTGATCTTGATAGGAACATGAGGGGGCTGATTCGGAGGAGAGATGGGCGGAAAAGACTTCTTTGCAAAAGACTTAACAGGAATTGAGTAGAAGAGGATTACCTCTTCTAACAATGGTGGAGGCACGTTTGACACGACCTTCTCCTTCTTCGCACATGGGCAGCAACTTCTCGCTTCTTTTCCTCATGAGCGGGTGAAAACAAAGATATGATTGTCCGCTTGCATAGCCTTGAGTACTCTCTTCTTCATCGATTCATCCTCATCAAATTCCATGTATCCAATAGTGGAGTCGCCGCCGGCTCTCACGACATCTTGATCATCTTCGCCTCGAGGCGAAGATTCTTCATAAGATCGCTCTTCCTTCTTCAATTTCGCCAAAGCATTGACCGAGGAGCTTCAAGCGCCAACCGTGGAGAGCAGCAGTGCAGTAGACGCGGTCTTTGTGAAACATTGTTAGGAACAAAATTCCTCCGTGGGACATCCCGGTACGAGGAACTAGGAGAGGCCTGGGCCAACTGTTTTTTTAATGCGAGCAGATCATTCGCCATCTTTTGGAATGCTGGATCAGACAAAGTAGTAGGCGAGGGATCTGAAGATTTGGACTTTGATGATTCCTTTTCAACTCGCCAGATATTATCAAATTGTCTTCTATCCGGATGGCGGCAGCCTGAGCGAGAGGTAGAGTAGCTACTCGCTCTTGAAGGAGCAAGAAGCTAACTTTTGAGCTCATGGCGTTCACGAAGAAACACTTCTGATTCTCCGGTGTTGGAAGCATGGCAGTAGGGACACGGTTGATTAATGCATGAACCGGGTGATAAAATCGCGCATGGTCTCATTGGCCTCTTTTCTTCAGTGAGTGATTCGTGATAACAATGCAAATGCATCCTCTGAAGGCTTATATCTGTCTTCGAAAGCATCCCGCAAGGTGGCCCAACTGGTGATAGATCCGGCCGGCAAATGCTGAAACCATTCACCGGGCCCTGTAGGGTTTCCAGTAAAAGGTGAACCGACACATCTTCGTGAGTCACGTCCAAAATACTGCATGACATAATGAAAGCAGATATGTGGGAATCCGTGCTTTGATTTCCACTCCCGTCGAATTTGGGAAAATTCTTTCTGTTTCCGTGAGGGAGCGCGTGAACTGGATGTGGTAATGCGAGAGGACCCATAGCATTTCCCCATGGTACCGCCATTTGAAAGGCTGGAAAAAGCACACGAGCTGGGAGGGTGGTTCCACTGAGCAGCAAGGCACTACAAAGGGATGTAGATGTTCCTTGCAAAAGATTTTTTCTTCGTGGAGGTGAGACACTCCTGGACGACCGGCTAGCCGAGCTTAGCGCTGAAAAACGTGCCGGTGTCACGCTGAAATTGTGCCTTTGAAGCAGATCGAAAGTAGGATCAACTTCTCCACGGCTCTCCCGCGCGTAAAAGGTTCACTCACAACAGTACCTTCCAGATCTCGTGATATTATGGCGCAGATTTAAACTTTATTTTTGGGTGTACTTGCTGATTTTCTGGTTTTTTTGACAAAACCAGCAAAGATGCACTTTTCTCGATATTTAAAAACTATCCTCTTCGAAAACCGATGCATGTTAATGACAAATAATAAATGAGGATAAGATGGCAGGAAGAATAGCAGCTGATTTTCAGATCTGATTTTAATTTTTCAGAGGGTTTTGAACTTTTGGAAAATAGTCAAAAACTCGATCTACGGAAAATGTTAATTTTGATAAAAACTCAATAACTAAAGATCTCAGAATTATGCCCGATCTACTTGATCTAGAAGAAAATTTTCGATTTAGGCACTTTTGCAAATTTTTGGATTTTCAACAAAAAGTGCAGATTTGCAAACAAAGCAAAGTGATTTTCTTATATTTTTTGATTTTATATTATACCACCACCATAGATCCGACAGATCTATCGATCCCCAAATGAGTCGCCAAAATCGTTGGTCCGAAAATCTGTCACATGGATGATCTATGGATGACGAGCCAACAAAGTGTTGCAGCAGGCTTAGCCCTCTTTGAGACAAAAAGCGAAACTCGGTTTATTGCTATTTCTACTAGCAGAACCTATGCAAGTCTCACAGATTCTGCCTTCGGGGTTGGGATCTCATCCCAGTAGAGTATTCCAGGCTGCGAAAAGAAAGGAATGAAAGAGGGAGAAGAGAAAGAACAGATCCGAAGGGAGAAAAGAAATGAATTCCAAAGCAGAAAGGTCAGAAGATTTATGTTTTTAGTTTGGTAGTAAACAGAGCCAAACCTACTTGCATAAATAAACAAAGCAATACTGATAAACAAATGATGGAAAAGTAGATATGAATCCAACAGATTAAACACATACAGATCTAACGTAAGAAAGATCTAATGTATAACACAGCTATTGAGCACAAAGTCCGAATAATTGTACATTGTCTTTTCTCTACAAGAAAGCTCAAAGTCTTTCTCTCCTCACTTCTATTTCTATCTGAAAAATGTTCACACCGAATACAACAAGTATTCTCATATTTATAGAAGATGAGGGAGAGAGAAGGCAAAAAGGAGCCAACCACTTATTTACAAAGATATTTACAAAATATCTAAAAGTCATGTTGACTTTGACAACTTTGATGGATGACATCATCCCATGATGCAACATGGATGATGTCATCATTTGTGCCAACACTTTTTAGACATTTCGAAAAGAAAGTCGGAGAATAGAGAGAAGAAGAAGAAGAAGAAGAAGAAGAAGCTACTCATCATCATCATCCTGCGGCCGAAAAGGGGTTGCTCTGCTTTCGATGTCCGCTCAGTGATGATATGTGGAACTCGAGCGCGTATTCCAAAAACTTGCTGATCATGGCCCAAATTGATCCCGTGATGGATCCTTGTGCCGCTTCACCGATTGCTTTCGCAAGTCTCCGCCATCTATGAGCTTTTCGGGAGTTTGGAATAATCTTTCTCCGCCTCGATAAGGAACCGATGAAGTCCCTACAGCCAAGAGGTTGTTGATAGATTCAAGTGTCGAACGTGACCTCCGCCCCGTCCTCGAGAAGCTATCTCTTTCAAGATCCGGATAGTGTCATCACCGATCTCAAGGTAAGGGAAGGAGTGAGCAACCCCGGAGTCATGGTGAGGACAATTTTCTCCATTTGATGATGCATCGCATCCAGGCCTCTTCCTTTACCTTGTCTATCTTTTCTAAAACAAATTCCAGCTGATCTATCTGATAGTCCAAAGTGGACATAGTTTTGTTGAGGGCCCTTGGATGGCCGAAGACTCCGAACTTGACCAGATCTTCGACTGAACAGTCGAACATTTGTTGGAATGTCTCGTGCTGGAGTCTAGCATGTTCTAACTCTTCTGATATCGGACCCGCTAATGCTTGGAGTTCCTTATTCGCCTTCTCGATGTTTAGGTATAAACTGATATACTGGCGATTACTCTTTCACTATCCTTGAGGATTTGGCTCCTCCAAGCAGAAACGGCCATGCCCTGCTCACCAATCTTTGAATATTCATTGATCTTCTCCTGACTGAGCAGCTCAGGAGTTTCGGCGGCAGTTGTGGGAGGTGCACTTCCCATCTTCTGTAAGGCTTGAAGCAGATACTTGTTCTGCTCCTTCAGTAGCCTTTTTTCCTCTTTCGTTTCTTGAAGCTTCTTGCAGAGTGCATCCACCGCGGAAAGAGCTTCCCCGGAGACTTTCTCGAGGATGTCCCCATTGTGACTTGGGTCACGGTGAAACTGGCCTGAGACAGATCTTTTTCTTTCGAGGGGGTTGGGGTATGCTATTTCCATGACTCTCTCACCTGCAGCGCTCTTCGAGAAGCGTGTAACCGGCTTGTGCTTCTTTACTCCTTTAGTTTAATGACCGAAAAGTCCATCTGAGCGATGGGGACTTTCCTCTTTGTTGGCTCACCGGGCCGAGAGATCCAAGCTGGTCCTATAGAAGAAGGACCAGAGACAGAGGGGGAGGCAAAGAACGGTAGAAGAGGGGAAAACGTGGAGACACGCGGCGGCGGCAGATCGAAAGAATAGCCGAGGAAGTGCCCACGGAGGAAGGGAAACCGCAACCGCAGAAGACATAGGAAGGGAAGGGAGCTCGGAGATGAGGGAAGAAATGGAAGAAGACAAATCAGCGAGGGAGGAGAAGATAGATGAAGAGGCGGGGAAAGAGTAGAAGAAGGGGCAGAGGACACAACCAAAGGAGTGGTCGCTGAGTCACTCGAGGAGGGGAAGGAAGAGAAGAAGAAGGGATAGAAGGGACCTCTCGGTTGTCAGAGCGACGCCGACATCCCGGGTGGATGGGCGTATAGGACTATCCTCTGTCAATTCTTTCTCGGCGAATCCAGAGTTATTACTTGTTCAGCTCAAGGAAGAGGACTTTCAGTGGGCTTCCTCCCGAATGGTGCTAGGTTCACCTTCGGCACCTTTGCCTTTCAAAGCAGCCTTCTTTGACCTGGAGGTGCGTTGCCCAAAGGGGAAGTTGTGAAATCTACCCCGAGGTAGATTAGTCCGCTCATGCGGCACCAATGCTCTGCTTCTCCGCATAGTCTCTCGACCCTCTCCTCAATTGTTTGAGGAGCCTCGCTTCACAATGTCCGGAAGGGCCAATCATCCCCTTCGTGTCATTATACACTTTGTCTACTTCGCCTTCCGTGGTTTGGAAGCCTTTGGGGACAATGGCCACTCCGTATTGATGATTTCCGTTAATGCCAAGCGAGAGTGATCCTTTCTTCTGAGTTCCACCTCATGGAGAACGTCAATGTAAATATCCTCAATTTGAGGGACGTGGATCGGATCAAGCTTAGCCCTTGGCAGGCAGCTCCTAGGATCGAAGGTAGGCCTGGCTGGGAAGTCATGCTTCAAATTTAACAACTCCAGCTCTGCGAACATTTCCTTCGCCTTATGGTAGGAGGAGCATGTGTACCGGCCCACTGTGAGGGGGAAAGGAGTTCCGCCCTTCTTTCTTTTGAGGCACTTTTCATGGTATGTGACCAGCTGTCTTGATAGTTCTAATAGAATCAGCCTTGGTCCAGCATACCTCGGTAGCCTGGTTGGCTCTCCCAAAAAGTTGGCAGCCCTTAGATAGGTGAACGTGGGAAATTGGGTGAACAGGGCCCCCCATTTCTCTGTGACTGCCACTATGTTCTTGGTTGTCCGGCTATGAGTCATGTTCGGCCTCAGTAGGCAGATGACATGATAGAAGAATGCATCGTTAACTTTTGCGAAATGTTGGATGCTATTCTCCAGCCTCAGCTCTGGATAGTAATCAAATATCTTGGCCTGAGGCCATACTCCACTTCGGTTCAGCCCCGGATAATCCCTTGCTGACGCTGCAGCATAGACTACATAGGAGTTCATATGGAACACTCCTGTGTGGCGAACCTGTCAGAGCCGCCGTAGATGGGTGCGCTGATTATTTCACCCCAAAGCAAAAGCGCTGATCGGGAAAATTCTTATTCATTGTTTCTAGGTACCGCAGCATCCACTTATGGAAATAGTGGGCATCTGAAAGCCCGAAGACTCTGCTCAGGAAGGTGATCGTGTCACTGAGTTCCTCTGAGAAATCACTTCGGTGGATAGTCTGAGGCCACCGGGTCACTACCTTCTTATTCTTTAGGTAGACCTCATTCATCAACTGCATGCACTGGCCCTCGTTGTCTTCCCAGGCCTTGATGCATTCCTGTTGGCTAACAGCCACGTAGTTCCGGTGGTGAGGGATGCCAAGCATCAACTCAAAATGACGGGCAGTGAGGTTTATGACTACCTCGCCCTTGCTGTTCTCGACACATCTTGTGTCCTTGTTGAAAGATTGCGCAACTACCATCATGAACTCATTGTTCACAGCGCTGACAGGGATTCCTCCGGCAAAGTGCAGGGCACTGCCTATTAGCTTGTCCATCCATGGACTTTCAGAACCTTCGAGTTCTAACCTGTAACTCATCCATGTCAATGTGACCCACCCCGAGTCTCGACATCCATACCGCACTCACTCGTGATTCGGCATTCTCGACCCTCGATATTTGTATTTCATCTCTTCTTCTGTCAGTTTAGCCTTTCCTCTTGTTTTGGTGGGTTTCTTGCTTGACGTAGACATGTGTTCTTTCGAACTCAGTTGCTGATCTGCATGAAGAAGAAGAGAGACCCAATCCAAAAAGGTTGAATTAGTCATTTGATCTTCCATTGGAATGCAAGCAGAGGAAAGAGTTAGAGATTATAAGGCTCAGGGCGCATGAAAAATGTATGTTACAGGCCAAATAGATAAGGCGCACAGAAAAGGAATGTCGCAGAGGTTAAACTGGCGCCAAAGGCGCATGGCGCATGGAGGAAACAGGTTGCATTTTATAGAAGGGCGCACGGGAAGTGCGTGTTACATTGGGGTTCGGTGCGCCCTATGGCGCATGGGAAGATTGTGTAACATGGACAAATGATGCGCCAAAGGAATATGGCGCGGCGCATGGAGGGTTTACACAACATCATGTTACTGCAATGGAGGGTGCGCCCGCGCCTATGTAATCTTTATATTTGCGCGAATAAGGCTTGTGTTGCATCGAAACTGGGTGCGCCCTTTGGCGCATGGAAACATTATGCAGCATGGATAAAGGGTGCGCCAAAGGCTTTTAAGGAGGCGCGGGATTCAAACTTGCAAAGATGCAAAAGGGCGCGCTTAGAGGGCGCATGAATTCAAGATGCAGCAGGACAAAAGGCTGCGCCATTGGCGCGGGTCTTGAGCATGTTACATGGCGGGTAGGTGCGCCGAGGGGCGCGACTGCTTTTATTGTTGCAACAAGGCGCGCCAATGCGCCTATGGAAATAAACTACTTCAAATCTCTTCTTTATTCCTCTCTTCCACTTCAAAAATTACTTGGACAAGTAAGGTTTTACAAAAAAACTTTAATAGACCAAGCCAGTTACAAAACGACTCCTTTTCCAGCAGATCCGGAAAGAGGGAGGGAGAGGAAGAGGAACAGAAGAAAACGATCAGGACAGCACAGGGGAAAAGGCTTAAACACATTTCATTTAAAAAATGACACTAGCAGACAAACATGCATATGCATACCAATAGAAAGCAGATCAAACACATGAAAGCACTCAATGAAAACGAGGGAGAACCTCTTACCTCAAATATATATGAAAAATCGGAAAGCGGGTCCACAGGGCGACAACGACAGAGCAGAGCTGACAAATCCAGAGCGATCACGTGCTTTGATAAAAAGGAATGAAAATGACATGGGCGCGCACGGATATTTATAGGAAAAACCTGTCATTAATGCGCCACCAACCTTTTGAAATGGCGCATGGAAACTGCTGTCGACAGGGGAAAGCGTGCGTTTGGCGCATGGAAGGAATTGACAACAGAAGAATGAGCGCGCCTTTGGCGCACCATATGCATTGTCGACACGAAGTTATGTGTGCCCTTTGGCGCACCAAAACTTGGTGTTGCATATAGATTATGTGCGCCCTTTGGTGCACCGAAAAGCGTGTTAACATGGAAAACCATGCGCCAAAGGCTTTTTAAGGGGGCGCACTGAAACTTGGTGTTACAAGGAAAATCCATGCGCCCAGCCAAAAAAAGGCTCAAAAAGACTAAGTTCGAAAACTAAATTTCCCGGGAAGGGATTTTACGACGTTTCGAACGCGAAGGATCCCTACACCAAAGTCGATAATTTCGTCTTCAGAGAAACTGACAGCAGCGGCTTGCTGTACAGAGACAGAAGTGGTTGGGGAGATAGATTGTTTGGTGAGTGAAGCAACGTGATTGGGTGTTAGAATAGAGGTAACAGGCAAGGTTTCATTAGGTAAGACCTCTATCCCTTGAAGGATTTCAACGAGAGCTTGTCGATGAGATTCAGAAGTCTGAATGAGATCATACAGTGTCATTTTTACAGGCGATTGGTGAAGCTGTTTGATCATGGTTCGGTGGGAAATTCCATTAGAGACGGGGTAGGTAGGTCCACGAATAACCACTTTAGGTGGTGGTGCAATCGGGATGGTGGATGGAGAAAGAGATGCCACAGGTGTGTTTTCTTTTGCTTTCCCATTGTTTTTCGCCCTCGAGTAAGAACACTAATCATATTGATCTCGTAAATACGAGAGGAGGAAGACGATAGGGATAGGTCATGGTCTTCGAGAGGTGGGGCTGTAATAATGATAGATCTTGGTGAGGCGGGGACAGTGGTATAGGAGAGGGAATTGAAGCTAAAGGTCTCTCTCTTCATAAATTGTCTTTCTTAACTTTTCTATCTGAGAGAGGTGTCTAACGAAGAATGGCTTTTAAAGCTTTGCATCCCTCTACATCATGTCCTGGTGTGTGGTGGTAAGCGCAGATTTTAGACTCATCATAACCTATAGGTCGAGGTTTAGACGGGTCATAAGGTCTAAGTGGGGGTAGAGAAATGGTTGCATTCTCCATCAACATAGCAAGGATTTTTGCGTAAGATTCTTTGAGTGGGTCAAAATCGGAGGAAGATGAAGGTATTGGATGGGTGGGTTTTGGTAATGTTTGGGTATGGTTGGTTCGTACGGGTGGTGGTTTAGCCAAGGGGTATTGATACATGGTTTTAACTAAACGTGGTTTCTTCGGTGCAGGAGCTACGTTTAGCTAGTTAGATGATGAGGCTCTAGATAACGTGGTATCCGGAAACAATGGCGGAAAAAGAGGAGTGATGCAAACAAGTCCTTTGATGATGAGATTTGTTTAGAGTTGATGGGTGGACAGGATACGTGGGATGACAGTGTTGATATACCCTTAGATCTCTGTATGGATGTAGAAGGCATAGGTCACTTTAAAGAAAATGTAGGAGGTATGATATATTGATGTAAGGTAGAGGGATGGGGTCCCAATATGGAAGGTAGGTGTGATGACGAGGATTTGAGTTGTGATAGCGGCATAGATTGAGGAGATTGGGTTTGTCTCCTAATGGGATGGACGGCTTTATTTTTAGATAAATCAAGCCGCTTAGGTGGGTTTGTTAGACTAGGTATTGGTGAGGTCTCAAGCGTAGGAGAATATTTGGTTAGTTTAATAGAAGTGGATGAGGTATTTGGTAGAGATGAGGGGGTGAAAATGAGGACATAGGAATTTTAAGCTTCTGTAAACACTTCGGGTATATGGTAGAAGCATCTGGATCGGTCATCTGCATTTGAGTAGAATAGGGGGTACTCAAACGTTCCCATAGGACTCGTCTATCTTCTGGAGAATGACAGTCTTCAGGTGTGAATTGGAACTCTTGTATGGAAGAAAGGTGGGTTGTGATTCCGATCCACTGTGGGTGTGATACAGGGGGTAGATGAGGCACTGTATCAATAGGTGTTAAGAGGTCAACTGGTCGCTGAAAAGATTTAGGTGATGAAGGACTAATAGGTAGGAGGGCGTGTTTGAGAGGATCCGTCATGTTTAAAGAATGTGGTGATGTCGGTTCAAGAGGTTTCTCGTCTAAGGATGACAAAAGAAGTGGCGAGCCTTCCTCTTGTACAGCAAGAATGGTAGAAGGAGACATTTGGGAAATAGATAAATTAGATAACATCCGCTCACAGTCTTGCAAGGATGTGGTATAAGAAGGCTCATTTGTGAGAAGGGAACTCTGGGCAGTTAATTCCTTGATGGGTAAAGGAATGGCAAGGATTTCAGCTTGTCTTGATGGCGAGGAAGGGGGTTCGGTTTCCTGCGTTAGGGAAGAGGCTGATTCGAGAATTTGTTCGATAGAGGTTTTGGTGGGAATCGAAGACTACATGGATCTCATGAACACTCTCCTCGGCTAAGATATCTTGGTTTAGATTACTGTTAGAAGAATGATTCGGGAATGGTTTGTTGAATATTTTCAAATTTCGGTTAGCAGGGGCGTTAGGATTATCGAGGGCTATATCCCCATATCAACCATTTCTGCACTATGTTTTTCAACATCTTGTAGTTTTCATGACTATGTCATTTTACGCGGTGAAAGTTACAGAAGTCATTTTCTTTGTACCAGGAAGGTATAGCGCGGGTGGAGTCAAACCCGGAGTGAGGTTTAACAAGAGGCAAGGTGATAGCTCCGGCTTTGAGCAATTTTTCCAAGATGACACCATAAGTTTCCCCCAAGGGAGTGTAATTGATGGGCTCGGATTTATATTTATAGGTGGTTTTTGGCGGGGTATTAGACGGTGGTTGGGATTTGATCATCACCGCATGCACGACCCCTTTTGATTTCGAAGCAGTTGATGGGTGAGGATTGGTGGTGTTAGGTTTGTTGGTGGAATCTTGGGTTCGGAAAGTGGGGTTTTTGTTGCGCAACCGCAATTTCTCTTCCTCTAAGGCTCGAATCTCTAGTTTCCGAGCCATGGTAAAGGCCTCGTCAAATGTGTAAAAAGTTTGAATTTGAAGGGTAGGAGAGATGTGCTTAAGCGCAGCCCGCGTAAAAAGTTTGATAAGTTCGATCGAGGTAAGGCATATGTGAGTTGGTTGATAAGGCCCCGCCATCGTCGATGAAATCTGCGATAGATTCATCTTCAAATTGTTGGATGGCATAGAGGTCGGTGATAGATACTTTCTTGGAAATATTAATGGAGAAATGATCCAAGAAATATTGGGCTAGCTGGTTAAAAGAGAAGATTGAGTCTTTGGGTTAAAGCACCTTGTACCACTCAAGGCGGGTCCGATAAGGATGGGAAAGGTGCGGAGTAGTAAAGTGTCATCATGAGCAATCGGATAGCGAGGCATGTCTAAATGATCGCAAGTGTTGTTAAGGGTCCTCCTTACTATTAAAATGGGTAAATTTTGGTAATTCCCATTGAGGAGGATATGAATGAAGGGGATTGAAGGGTGGATAGGCTCCCAACAAACTTTCTCGTATGTCAAGGCGCTACGACTTCACAAAGCAAGCCTCCAGATTTTGCATTTTGTCCATCATTTGTTTAATTAAATCAGTAGTTGGATGAGATGATGGTGTGGTTGTGGTAAATGGAGGCAAATTGGGCCAAGGGCCACCGCTAGACAATGGTGGGGTTAAATGTTGATAAGGTATGGAGGACAAATGTGTTGAGGCAACCGAATAGGGATGTCCTATATAAGCTGTTGAGGTTACCGGATATGTGTGTGGAAATGAAAAGGTGGGCGGAGCTTGAGAAGGAAAGCTCGTGTGGATAGGTGGCAGAGAGCAAGTCATGAATGGAACAGTCTACAAGAGAGACGAGGTAGGAGCAGTCGGCGGTAATGACATGTTGGGCCCAAGATTAACCAAAGGAAAGCCAATCTGTGCCGTATGAACCCCTGAAGCTGCTGAGGTAGGAGACGGGACTAAGGATGCGGAAGGCAAAGTGGAGTTATCAGGCAGAGAAGGAGCTAAATGAGTAGCTATACTGATAGGCATGCCAACAAGGAGTTGACCATCGGGTGTACGGTCAGGGGCATGAGACAAATAGTATTGTACAGCGCTAGGATTAGCATCCAGAAATTTGGCAAATTCTTTATCTCCTACAGGAATTTTAGGAACCTCGCTGGTGTCTGTAGGATTCCCCACAGAATGTGAAGGGGGTGATTCAGGCAAAGGCACAGAGAAAGCATGTGAAACCATGGCGGCAGCTTGCTTTCAAGTGATAACAACCATGGACAGGAGTACACAGTAGGGTTTCAATCTATCAGGAACAGAAACGAAGCAACAAGATGTTTTGAAATTGGTAGGTTCTTTGGTTTGTCGAATCAGTAAAAGCGACAAGAATCGATATCGGTCCGATAACCGATGTCGGTTAGGATATAGCCGACATCGGTAAGGTAACCAATGTTGGTATAATAGAACTGGTGTAAGAAATAGTAAGAAGTTGTTGATTTGGTGTTAACAGTGATTAGTATGCCTACCAAACTATTCTGTAGTGGTCACGTAAAAGCAGAGTGTATGACAAAGAAACAATCGAAAACAAGCAAGAACGCAAAAACAAATTAACAGATTAACCCTAGGGTTAATTTTAATCAATTTGGGCTTATGCCTTTAGACGCAGAATGATGTCAATCCTAAACAAAAGACTTAGGGGAAATGTCAAGTTTGTTTTGGCTTATAAGGTTACCTCAATCGGGCGGAGGAATACCGCGGAAAAGGGGGGATGTTTTGAGCTGTTGTGTTAATTATGAAGTGATTTGGTATGTGTTGTGCAGTGAAAGTAAGATTAATTTCCTGTCAATACCGTGGAAATCACCCCCCGTGTACGACACATTACTTAGTCTACATTCACTAGAATTGAAAACAACAAGCAAGAATGTAATGCACGTGTTTTAAACCCAAATCGAAAATGATATTCGATGAAGCAAATAAGATGACTTTCACTAATGCAAAACTAGGAAAGCAAGACAAATTCTTTTACTAAATATAACAAAAACAAAAAACAACAAGTATGCTCCCTAAATGAAAGCAAGCAAGAGAAACAGAAACCCGAAATGGGTCCCACGGGTGCAAAATGTTTTGACCGAATGTCTCAAATGGTGAGGAATAGACTTGCTTCTATCCTTTCATTCCTTTGAGAAAGCAGAGATAAGGGTTAGGGCTAGGAGGAATACTGTTGAATGTTGAGATGGTGTGCACGCACCGTAGAGAAAGATCGGATCGCTGCGAAGAACTCCTTTTGTATGCGGGAAGGACTACTGTAAGTAAGAATACAAGACCACTAGATTTTAATTAGACAATAAATGAGGGAGCTGCCTTAGGCCCAGGAAATATAAAACTTCCTTTCGAAGGTGGTCAGTTCCCCTTTTAATACGAATTAACACAAATGATAACAAGGAAAGCTATTGCAAAATCACGATTTAGGTATCTCGTTACAAAGCAATAGAAACTAAACTATCAATAATAAAGCGTCACGTTGTTTGTTCGGTTACTGGTCTTTGATACATTCAGGTTGAGTTATAGGGATAAACCAGACTGGTTCTGGGGTTGTTAGGTGACAAATAGGCGAGAAAAGGGTTTTGGGGTATAAGTCATAGTGACCGACGCCGGTCACTGATAACCGATCGCGGTTAGAGAACCGCCGCCGGTGGGGGATAAATGACACCGGTGGGGTCAGCAATCTAAATGCTTCTGGATAGAGGTTGGTTGCAGTAAGGTGATCATGGGGTTATTAAGATTGGTGGATGGCTGAGGGGAATAATGGGAGGACAGGGAAGGCTCAGAGTATGATAAAATGGTCTTCTGGAAAATACAAAGATGTATGGATGAAGGTTAAGTGCGGGGTGCTTTAGTAGGTGGTAGATCTAGGAATGAGCTTATAATTACAATCAATCCACGAGCTCAAGAAATGGTGCTTAGAATCATACAAGGCACTACTTACTCATTCCGATGAAGATGCGGAGTTCCAGGACTGTGACGAGCGAAGACGGGGCTCAAATAGGATGATCTCGACAATCCAGCCGAGCAATCTCCTCTTCGATGCTCGGATGAGTGTCACTCTGGGGCACTGGTTATTCCGTTGTAGTCACGGGCTTGATGTCCTTGTCTCGCAAACTCTTCTCGTTTCTTCACTTGTCTCTGCTCGGCCAACCAAATCTGGATCCTTCCAATGATTTCGCCTCCTTTTGATCAAATGCAAATCCGATCCCTTGTTTTTGGTTGAAAGTGGTCATTTACAGGAGGAACCGATGGTGGTTCTGAAACCGATGGCGGTCGAGTAGGAAGCTGGTATCGGTCGGGTCAAAGTGGGCTATTTTTAGTAAGGTTTAAATTCATCACTTAGGTTAGGAAGGTAAATTCTCTCTCAACCCTACTTTAAAAGGCTTACGGGGTTCAACTTGATTTTCACACATTAGATTAGATCAAAACTTTCCTAAATCATACCCATTGGATAGGAAATTTTCTCACCTTTCCAACCATATAAAGAAGTCCTCCTAACTCCTCATAATTTGCAAGATATGGGCCGGTAAAATTTTAGGGGGAAATTTTTCCCTTGGAGAGTCCGCAAGCTTAGGAAGGGGGACGTGGCACTTCCCGATTGGGCAGGAAAAGTGCACGGGGATGGAGAATTTGTGAAAATGGAGATTTTAGGCCCAAAAGCCCAAGGGTGAAATTTTTCGCGTGCCTCCGCCAAGGAGAAGAGCTCCAGCCACGTGTCAAAATCTTATTGGTCATGGGGGAGGGATGGACCAAAAGAAGAAAAAGGGAAATTGATTTTAATTTTAGAGTTAAAATCTCAAAGGAGAAAAATAACTCCGCACTCCCGCCGAGGAGAAAATCTGCCACGTGTCATCACGTGATTGATTGGCGGCGGGCGGGATCGGCGGGCCGGAGAAAATTGGGAATTTTTCCAAGGCCAAAACCAAATTTCCAAAGGAAAATTTTTCTTCCCTCCTCCAACATCGTCAAAATGCCATGTGGCATCCTGTGATTGGACACGGGCCGGTGGGGCCAAAACGTCAATTTTCCCCCCAAAAAAAAAAAAGCTAAAGGGTTAAAAGGAACCCACGCCTCTGTCGTAGCTATAAGAGGGACACGTGGCACCCTCTAATTGGCTACGGGCCGATGGAGGGAAAAGTGAAATTTTTCCCAAGGTCCAAAATTTCAAAAAAATTCTAAGGCAATTTTGATGGGAAAATTTTGGGTTGCGGGCCCAACAAGGAAAATTTTCCCAAATTTTCCTGCCAAGGCACAAAAACTTCAAAGTGTCATAACTTGAGCTAGAAAGCTCGGTTTTGGGAAAACGAGGACTTTTTGAAAATCTCTCGATGCCCTATTTGCAAGAAAATAAAATTTACATTTTGATAAGTTTTTAAGGGTCAATTTTGTAAAAACGATCTGTAGGATTTTAATTTGTAAACTGGCATTTTTCCAACTTCTCGATTTGATTAAATTTGAACTCCTCCTTCACTCCACATGTCAAAAAAACATGGAGGATCAGTCTAAGGAGGGTTTAGAGTGTTTTAGTGAAGTCAATTTGTCCAATTATTCAAGTTTGCATTTTTCGGCAATAGACGGGAAAAATGACTGTGCAAGCTCCGAATTGAATTTTATTAAGTTTTGGAGGTTCATTCTTGACTGTTAGAGTGAATTAGAGTTCCTTAGGTCTTCCTAAATGTGAATTTCAAAGTTTCATAACTTATTGTTGAGTATAAGTTTGAACTACTCATTTTTAATAAAACATGGATTGCTAGAATGAAGTTTTAAAAATTGAGTTGTTTCTTTTAAATTGATTTATGCAATTTATCATTTAAAATGTGTATATGTTTCTAATTGGTCAAATATATTTTCTTATTAAATCATTTTATTCAATTCTAAGTTAGATTACAGTTTAGATTTCAATTTTAATATACATTTTGCAAGAATATAACATTATCTTCCATTTCCACGCATTCTTTCTTTTCTTTTCAAACAACAATCAATTTTCAACAATAATTCAAAATAAGATGTGCAATACACTTTTGAGAAAGGAATGCATTCTTTCATTGATCCTCAATACAATTTTACAACTTTCCTTTCTATTTGATTTCAAATACAATACATGAAATATACAACACTGTTTCTTATTCTTTTCCAAAACAGAGATATCTTTCTTGGACAACAAATCAATCTTATACATTACATACAAATTTAAAAGAACTAATGCCATCCTTTTTATTCACATTCAATTGAAAACTTTACATCTCATCTCTTTTCCAATTTGAATTGGTTTCAAATTACAAAATACAAAATATGGAATATCATTTACATTTTCTTTCCAAAACAAAAACAGAGAAGTATAATTCTTCTTGTACATTTCTCAATTCAAATTCAATCTTCCATTTACAATGCAACAACTTCACATTACAACATTTATACACTCATCCACTCGAAGTGGGAAAGGTTACATTGAATTACTCAAAGGAAAATGACTGTCAAACTATGAAATTTCTCCTTCTCCAAACAACAACATGCTTGTTTCTTCTTCTTTTCAACTTTGATCACAACAAGGAAGGGGAAAGGCAACGCTCTCCACCCAACCAAGACATCCAATGAGAAAGGAGAATCCATCCTTCCTCATTGGCCCCCGAGCCCCAACCATATTGAAATGGAGCATGAATATCAACACATGGCAACAAGGCTTCTATCACATACAAGCAACATTCACATTGCATACAATCAACAAAATGCAGTTCAAAATAAGACAGCAGTTCCCAACTACATTTGAAACAATTCATACAACACATAGGCTTGATCAAGCAAGCCAACAAGAGCAAGGACTATGGGGAACTCCTTATGCCTCCCAATTTGGAATTGGGCATCCACCAAAATGCATACCGCCAATAATCATATCAACCCCATAAACCTTATATCTCCCAACCCCTCCTTATGCCCCCAAGTTTATCCCTTATGCCCCCCATAGTAAGAAATGCAAGCAGTTTCTTTTCCAAGGTGGATCCCAAACCAAAACTCCCTCCACAATAAAATTGTGCCATTGGAAATCCCTTATGCCCCCATATGAAATCCCCATAGCCTTCTCCTACACCATGCCCTAAGCATTCTACCCAACTAGCCAAGAATGCAAACACAAACACCATTTAAGCATGCATGCAAGAGAAGGAAAGACCATTAAAATACAGCTCAGATCCTACCTCTCCATAATGAAGTTTGTTCCAAGCTCACAAGCTTTCCACAATGTCAAAGTGCAGTCCAAAACCAGCAAGTATAAGCAAGCAAAAAGACTCCAAGCTCTTCCTCAAACAAGCTCCAAAAAAAAACAACAAAAAAAATGCACCCCCAAGAGGAAATAACAAAGTTTCAACAACCTCCAAATGAGCAAGAAGCTTCACTTTTATAAGAAAGGAAAGAGAGAGGATGATGTGGATCCAAGTGGGATGCCACATCATTTTTCCTCATCCCCAAGAGGAAATCCACAACAAAACAAATCACAATAAATTAAACATGACAAAATCACTTACATACTCCAATTCAACCCATACTCCAAAAGGACCAAATTAAAAACATGTAAGGGAAGTGCAATTAAAACTTACATATTGTCACCTCAAAATGCATTATAAATGCCTACATTTAACCTCCAAACCATAGGCATGGTTGGTGGATCATTTTAAGAGGTGTGGGACAAGTTTAACTTGTCCCACAAGCCTCCAAATTTGGCCTCCAAGGTCAAATTCGAATTCCATAAAAGATGGAGTGCTAGACCTTCCAAAATCTACCTTACATACTCTTACAATTTCTTACACATTCTTACATGATAACTTACACACTCTTCCAACATTAATATCTAAGACAACAACTTTATTAATTACATTCCACATCCCAATTTAATTTAAATAAAATTTAACTATATGACTATCACATTAATCTACCACATTTAAATTAATTAAAAGAAGGAACACATTACAAATAAAATACATACAACAATAATTAAAAAGGAACACATAAATAAAACACATATCCCATGGTCACATATAATGGAAATCCCCCATGGGAATTCCTAACATAACACAACACACAAACTCATAACACAGTTGCCATGGTGACCTTGTTGATTTCACCTGGAATTTCAATATGGTTAGTCTCCAGTCCCCGACATTGTTGTGATTTTTAACCTACAAAATGCAAATACCTCCTTCGGCCTCGTGGCCATATCAGAACATCCAAAATGATATAAACAATATCTCAAAATCATCCAAACACACAGATCACAACAATATCAATAATTTCAACATTATTATTTTTAATTAAATAAATCAACTATATCATCATCAAAATCTACCATACCAGATCTACTCAAAATATCAATATCATAAGTCCAAATCAACATCTATAATATGTCCATGTCAAATAGTATATCATCAACCACATATAGAAAATGTCTCTAGTAATCATCATGCATAATAACTGAATCTAGATCAATAATAACCCATGATCTAACATCTAACCATCATACTAAAATAAAACATAATAGTGTCCATAATATGATCAATAGTATCAAAATCAGTATCTAAAAGTGTCAAAGGGAAGTGGGCACTACATCCCCCTCCCCTTAGACTTGACTTCCTCCTGGAAGTCACTAGAACAAATGTGGAAACTACACTCGTAATATTGTGGCATCCTCCCAAGTGGCTACAGTCTCATCATATCTATCCCACTGTGCACCCGTACGATCAATCTCTCTACCTCGAAGGCCCAGGGTCTTGTGATCTATGATATGGATGGGCTCCACCATCACCTGCCCCTGATCCTGCACCTACAATGATGTCCAGTCCAACACATGAGAAGGATCTGCAATGTACCTCCTAAGGATAGAAACATGAAACACATCATGTACGTGAGACAAGTTGGGTGGAAATGCTAGATGGTAGGCCAAAGGGCCGATACGCTCCAAGATCTCAAAAGGACCAATGAATCAAGGAGCTAACTTAGAACCTTTTCCATAGTGGATAGGGCTCTTGTGTGGTCTAACACGAAGGAACACCTTCATGCCCACATCAAAGCTACGATCAATCCTATGTTGATCCTACATACTTCTTTTACCTGTCATGTGCCTCCTACAATCTCTGCCTGATCAACACTACCTGCTGCTCCATGTCCTGCAAAAGAGCTGGTCCAAGAGATACTCTATCCTCTAACCTATCCCAACTAAGGGGTGTCCTACACTCTCTACCATATAATGCCTGAAAAGGAGCCATGCCTATAGAACTCTGAAAACTATTATTGTAGGAAAACTCCACTAAGTATAGGTACTCCTCCCACTTAGATTGTTGATCCATCATGTACATCCTGAGCATATCCTCCAAAATTTGATTCACTCACTCTCGGTCTATCCATCTATCTCAGGGTGATATGTTGTGCTGAAATTAATCCTCATCCCGAGGACATATTGCATGGTAGTCCAGAAGTGTGAAGTGTACAAAGGATCACGGTCACAAATGATCTTCATGGAATCCCATGTAACCTGACAATCTCATCCAAATAAACTCGTGCCACTACTCTAGTTATATAAGTGGTCTTCACCGGAGAAAAGTGAGCCACTTTTGTCAATTTATCAACCGTGACCATAATGGCATCATGGTGATATCTCGACATAGGTAGTCCAACAATGAAATCCATGGAAATGGTGTCCCACTTCCATTCGGTATGGCATGAGGATAAAGAAGACCTGTTGGATGTTGATGCTTGGCCTTAACCCTCTAGCACTCTAAACACCATGACACAAACTGAGCCACATCTCGATGAAGTCCTCTCAGTGGTATAACTATCTCAAGGTAGCGTGCATCTTCTTCACCCCGGGATGGGCTGAATAGGGTGCATGATGTGCCTCTACCAAGATGTCCTACCTCAAGCCTCCATCTCTGGGAACATATATCTTGCCTCTATGCCTGAGAAGACCATCTTCCTCTAAGGAAAAACCATCAAACTTCCCCTCAAGGGGTCTCTGTGACTCGATCTCTACTCAAATCTTGTCATGTAGAAGTTCAAGAGGAAGCTGTTGAAGAATCCTGCTCCACAAATCTATGCTCATTGAGGTAGCCATAGCCACATGTCTCCATCTACTGAGAGCATCTGCTACCACATTCTCCTTCCCCTTCACATGCTCTATCTCCATGTCATACTCACAAAGCAACTCCATCAACGCCGTTGATGAGTGTTTAGATTGGGTTGCGTGAAGAGGTGGTGAAGACTCAAATGATCTATCTTGAGTGTGAATCTCCATCCAAGAAGAAAATGTCTCCATCTAACCAAAGCATGCACAACTACCACAAGCTCAAGATCATGGGTAGGATAATTAAGCTCGTGATCCTTGAGTTTGTGAGACTCAAAAAGCTACAACCCTATCATCTTGCATCAACACAACCCAAGGCCCTGCTAAAGAAGCATGTGCAAACAAAGAACTCACCCTGTGGATCCGGCACTGCAAGAATGGGTGTTGTAGTGAGGCACTCCTTCAGTGTCCTGAAGGCCTGCTCACATTTATCCATCCAAACAAACTTCTTCCCTTTCCTCTGAAGGGAAGTGATAGGGTCTTGTGCAATGAGAGAGAAGTCTGAACAAATCTCGGTAGTATCTATTAAACCCATGAAGTTGCGCACCTCGGTCACTGTAGTGGGTGTTGGCCAATCCATAATGGCTCTAATCTTGGAAGGATCGACTATGATACCTTCCCTAGAAATAATATGACCCAAATACTTGCACCTCTATCTAGAAGAAAGCACACTTCTCCAAGTTCTGTAAAGTTGTGCTGCTCACGAAGACACTGGAGAACCTGTCAAAGGTGCCCCTCGTGCTCCTCACGTGTACGTGAGTATATCAAGATGTCATCAAGGAAGATGAGCATGAAGTGATCTAAAATTTTCTGAATACCCCATTCATCAAACTCATAAACATTGCAGGGGCATTCGTCAAACCAAAAGGCACCACTGTGAACTCATAGTGCCCATATCTCATGTGGAAGGTGGTCTTATGAATGTCCCCTCCGAAATCCTCAACTGATGGTAGCCGACTTGAGATCAATCTTAGAGAACACCGTGGCTCCCTTCATCTGATCAAACAAGTCATCAATACGAGGAAGAGGATAACGATTCTTGATCGTCACTTTGTTCAACTGGTGGTAATCAATACACAACCGCAATGATCCATCCTTCTTCTTCATGAAGATCACTGGTGCACCCCAAGGGGATACACTAGGATGGATAAGGCCCTTCTCCAAAAGGCCCTCAAGCTGCAACTTGAGCTCACAGAGCTCGGGGTGGTCATCCGATAAGGTGCCCGTGAGATAGGCTCTGCTCCTGGAACTAGGTCTATATGAAAATCAATCTCACGTGGGGGTGGCATCCCCGTAGCTCCCCTAGAAATACATCAGAAAACTCTCTCAAGATGGGATGATCATCTAGTGATGGTCCACTAGACCCATCCTCTGATCTATCACTAACTGTAATAACATACATACATCGACAACCCCATCGCACACACCGCTTAAGTTGCATAGTGGAAATGGTATGAATAGAAATGGGTCTCTTGACCCCGAGATCACCGACTCAACTCCCAAATCATCTACACAAGCTATAGTCTTATGATAACAATCCATCTTGGCCCTATGTGTAGATAGCCAATCCATACCTAAGATAACTCCATACGAGCCCAAAGGAAGAATACGGAGATCTGAGGTGGTGGTGAAAGGTCCCAAATCCACTACACACTCCTTAACTAAGGAGTCCAGAGATCTTGGCTCAGAAGCCATCTCGACATCCCAACTGAGACCCTACCTAACTACCACCAGCCTGCATCACTCTACTAAAGATGGTGCAATAAAGGAATCAGAAGAACTAGAATCAAACAATACAGAGGTAGGAATACCACCAATGCTACATGTGGTCTCAATGATCTGTGCTCTGGTGCTCTGCTGGTGGTTCTCAACCATTGCATAAATCCTGTGGCTTGTGTCCCATGTCACCAACTATCGGCTCAGAACTGGTGCCTTACCCTTGTTAGGGTTCTGAGGACAATCTCTCCAAAAATGTCCAGCTACTCCACATCCAAAGCAACTACCTGATCCTCTCCAAGGAACAACACCTCCAGTAGGTGCCCTAGAAGCCTATGGTGTGGATCTGATGATCCGGATGTGGTCTGTTATGGCCTCTTTCTTTGTGAGCTCCATTGGTGAGCTCTAGGTCCACCTGTGTCCTGATGGGACCCCTAGGAGGAGGCCCCATGCTTTAACCTCTCTCTATGTGCATCACTCTCGTGGAGGTCTATACGGTGGGCGGGACTACTACTGCTTGCTGCTTCTATGGCCTAAAGGATGATGACTATGTGCTGAATGTTGACCACCATGAGGAAGAGGTGTTGAACCTCTCGATCTACCATCCTGCATCTACTTGAATGCGGCTCTGACTCGGTCTCTAGCCTATTGGGTTTTACCCGAGTCTCCTCTGCAATATAGGCCTTCTCGATGGCCTCTGCTAAAGTCTATGGATAGTGAATCCAAACTGCACCTCCAATGTCCAAATTAGGCCCCGGATGAACCTATGAATCCACACTGCTCATCCTGCATATACTCTACATACTGAAGTAGATCTAGAAATCTACTCTCATACTCTACTATTGAAAGGGTAGCCTATCAGAGGTCATGGAACTCGTCAATCCTCTATTGGATGAACCTCTGTGATAGGTACCTACTCCTGAATCTCTCCTCAAAATAGCTCCCAAGTCATTGTCTCTGAATCTACATGGAGCTTTTGCTCCTCTGTCCTCCACCATACTCTGCTCCATCCCTCAGTAGATGGATCACAACACGAGCTTTCGTGTTGCTAGAACAAGGACAAAGCTTGAAGCAACCACTCAAGCTCACTAGCCAAGGCCTCTTCCTGAAATCCACCTATATCACCTAAGTAATGTGAGGGCCTAAGCTTTAGGATCTCCTGATGTGATCCGCTACTATGGTCTGTCGGCCTCTAGGCCTCTCTACAAGCTCATCCCTAAGCCTAGGGCTCTCGAGACCTCTCTCTATGCTCCGGAACTCTGTCACCCTACCTCCTAGGTGGTGAATCCACTCTAACTGACTCCGCATGGGAGTTCTCTCCTCTATGCTCCTCACTGAGTCGAGGGGTACCTGACCCTCGATAGAAGGAGCTCTATCATGACTAGTTGCATGCCACATGCCCTCCACTAAATCCCACGTAGAGCGGCATTAACATCCTAAAGGGTCTGTAGAATCTGAGGTAGAATGGCTGCTACACCCTGATCCGGTGGTGGTGGTGGTGGTGTGGTGAATCTGAGTCTCTGTGAAGGTTCCTCTCACTCCGTCTGAGCCTCCTGCATAGACCAAAGTGAGAGTCAGTTCATTTGTTAAGTTATACAACTTCCATGTTTACTAAAACATACAAATTCTTGCTAAGTTGTTTTCTTGATTTACAATGTGCTAGGTTTAAGTTTTCATGTCTCAAGTTTTCTAGTGTGCCCAATGGTCCAAGCCTTTGAACCACTTGCTCTAATACCAAACTGTAGTGCCCGTTTAAACAACCACTTGAGACCAAAGAAACAACCTAGGGTTAGCTAGAAAATTATGGGATAATTTTTTTTTTTGTTTAAGGGATCAACTACTAGATTACAAGATCATAAAGCTAGCACAAACAAGATTAGGATTAACAATCAAGACTGACTTGTAAAAATTCTTCTAGCAACAATTAGCAACAAGCACAAGGTCAAACAAGAGGTTTAAATTCATCACTTAGGTTAGGAAGGTAAATTCTCTCTCAACCCTGCTTTAAAAGGCTTACAGGGTTCAACTTGATTTTTCATAATTAGAGTCATCAAAACTTTCCTAAATCATGCCCATTGGATAGGAAATTTTCTCACCTTTCCAACCATATAAAGAAGTCCTCCTAACTCCTCATAATTTGCAAGATATGGGCCGATGGAGTTTAGGGGAGAAATTTTCCCTTGGGGAGTCCGGGCTTAGGGAGAAATTTTTCCCTTGAGCGGGTCGGGGGAGGAAAATTGTGAATTTTCCCTCCTTGGTGCAAAAAATTGCGCCACCATGCCCACGTCCGCAGTGAGGAGACACGTGGCACTTCCCGATTGGCATTCGTGAAAAAATGGAGATTTTGGAAATTTTAGGCCAAAAGCCCAAGGTGCAAAAATTGTCACGCACCTCCGCCAAGGAGAAAACTCTGCCACGTGTCAAAATCTTATTGGTCGTGGGGAGGAGCGGACCAATGGAGTGAAAAAGGAAATTGATATTTTTGGAGTTAAAATCTCAAATGGAGAAAATAACTCCGCGCTCCCGCCGAGGTCCGATCTACCATGTGTCATCACGTGATTAGGACGCGGGCTGGTGGGCCACGGGAAAAACTTGGGAATTTTTCCCAAGCCAAAACCAAAATTTTCAAAGGAAAATTTTTCTTCCCTCCTCCGCCGTCGTCAAAATGCCACGTGGCATCCCTATGATTGGACGGGCGGCGGGGCAAAATCAATTTTTTCAAAAAAAAAAAAATTAAAAGCTAAGGGGTTAAAAAGAACCCGCGCTGCCCGCCGTCGTAGCCACCTGAGTGGACATGTGGCGCCCTTTGATTGGCTGTGGGCCGGCGGAGGGAAAATTGAAAATTTTCCCAAGGTCCAAAATTTCAAAAAAAAATTCTAAGGCAATTTTGATGGGAAATTTTTGGGTTGCGGGCCCGATAGGGAAAATTTTCCCAAATTTTCCCGCCAAGGCACAAAAACTTCAAAGTGTCATAACTTGAGCTAGAAAGCTTGGTTTTGGAAAACGAGGACTTTTTGGAAATCTCTCGATGCCCTCTTTGCACAAGAAACATAAAATTTACATTTTGATAAGTTTTAAGGGTCAATTTTGTAAAAATGATCTGCAGCTTTTAATTTGTAAACTGACATTTTTCCAACTTCTCGATTTGATTAAATTTGAACTCCTCCTTCACTCCACATGTCAAACAGACATGGAGGATCAGTCTAAGGAGGGTTTAGAGTGTTTTAGTGAAGTCAATTTGTCCAATTATTCAAGTTTGCATTTTTCCAATAATAGATGGGAAAAATGACTGTGCAAGCTCGAATTGAATTTTATTAAGTTTTGGAGGTTCATTCTTGACTATTAGAGTGAATTAGAGTTCCTTAGGTCTTCCTAAATGTGAATTTCAAAGTTTCATAACTTATTGTTGAGTATAAGTCTGAACTGCTCATTTTTAATAAAACATGGATTGCCAGAATGAAGTTTTAAATCAATGAACTATTTCTTTTAAATCTGCATGCCAATTTATCATTTAAAAGTGTGTATAGTTTCTAATTGGTCTCATATATTTGCTTATTAAATATTCTATTCAATTCTAAGTAAAAATACATTCGATTTCAATTCAAATATGCATTTTGCAAGGAATACAACACTATCTTTCATTTCCACGCATGCATTCTTTCTTTTCTTTTCAAACAACAATCAATTTTCAACAATAATTCAAATCAAATGTGCAATACACTTTTGAGAAAGGAATGCATTCTTTCATTGATCCTCCATACAAATTTACAACTTTCCTTTCTATTTGATTTCAAATACAATACATGAGATATACAACATTGTTTCTTATTCTTTTAAAAATAGAGATATCTTTTTTTTTGGATAGCAAATCAAATCTGTATACATTACCATACAAATTTAAAAGAACCAATGCCATCCTTTATTGATAATTCAAATAACTTTACAACTAATCTCCTTTCCAATTTGAATTGGTTTTCAAATTTCAAAATACAAAGTATGGAATATCATTTACATTTCTTTCCAAAAAAAAAAGATTGAAGTATAATTCTTCTTGTACATTTCTCAATTCAAATTCAAACTTCCATTATCAATACAATAACTTCACATTACAACATTTATACACTCATCCACTCGAAGTGGGAAAGGTTACATTGAATTTACTCAAAAGGAAAATGACTATCAAACTGTGAAATTTTTCTCCAAACAACAGCATGTTTGTTTCTTCTTCTTTCAACTTTGATCACAACAAGGAAGGGGGAAAGGCAACGCTCTCCACCCAACCAAGAATCAATGAGAAGGGAAGCCATCCTTCCCCATTGGCCCCCAAGCCCCAACCATATTGAAATGGAGCATGAATATCAACACATGGAAACAAGGCTTCTATCACATACAAGCAACATTCACATTGCATACAATCAACAAAATGCATAGTTCAAAATAAGACAGTAGTTCCCAACTACATTTGAAACAATTCATACAACACATAGGCTTGATCAAGCAAGCCAACAAGAGCAAGGACTATGGGAACTCCTTATGCCTCCCAATTTGGAATTGGGCATCCACCAAAATGCATACCACCAATAATCATATCAACCCCATAAACCTTATATCTCCCAACCCCTCCTTATGCCCCCCCCCCAAGTTTATCCCTTATGCCCCCCCCATAGTAAGAAATGCAAGCAGTTTCTTTTCCAAGGTGGATCCCAAACCAAAACTCCCTCCACAATAAAATTGTGCCATTGGAAATCCCTTATGCCCCCATATGAAATCCCCATAGCCTTCTCCTACACCATGCCCTAAGCATTCTACCCAACCAGCCAAGAATGCAAACACAAACACCATTTAAGCATGCATGCAAGAGAAGGAAAGACATTAAAATACAGCTCCAGATCCTACCTCTCCATACTGAAGTTTGTTCCAAGCTCACAAGCTTTCCACAATGTCAAAGTGCAGTCCAAAACCAGCAAGTATAAGCAAGTAAAAAAGACTCCAAGCTCTTCCTCAAACAAGCTCCAAAGAAAACAACAAAAAAAAATGTGCCCCCAAGAGGAAATAACAAAGTTTCAACAACCTCCAAATGAGCAAGAAGCTACACTTTTATAGGAAAGGAAAGAGAGAGGATGATGTGGATCCAAGTGGGATGCCACATCATTTTTCCTCATCCCCAAGAGGAAATCCACAACAACAAACAAATCACAATAAATTAAACATGACAAAATCACTTACATACTCCAATTCAACCCATACTCCAAAAGGACCAAATTAAAAACATGTAAGGGAAGTGCAATTAAAACTTACATATTGTCACCTCAAAATGCATTATAAATGCCTACATTTAACCTCCAAACCATAGGCATGGTTGGTGGATCATTTTAAGAGGTGTGGGACAAGTTTAACTTGTCCCACAAGCCTCCAAATTTGGCCTCCAAGGTCAAATTCGAATTCCATAAAAGATGGAGTGCTAGACCTTCCAAAATCTGCCTTACATACTCTTACAATTTCTTACACATTCTTACATGATAACTTACACACTCTTCCAACATTAATATCTAAGACAACAACTTTATTAATTACATTCCACATCCCAATTTAATTTAAATAAAATTTAACTATATGACTATCACATTAATCTACCACATTTAAATTAATTAAAAGAAGGAACACATTACAAATAAAATACATACAACAATAATTAAAAAGGAACACATAAATAAAACACATATCCCATGGTCACATATAATGGAAATCCCCCATGGGAATTCCTAACATAACACAACACACAAACTCATAACAAAAGTTTTGCCATGGTGACCTTGTTGATTTCACCTGGAATTTCAATATGGTTAGTCTCCAGTCCCCCGACATTGTTGTGATTTTTAACCTGCAAAATGAAAATACCTCCTTTGGCCTCGTGGCCATATCAGAACATCCAAAATGATATAAACAATATCTCAAAATCATCCAAACACACAGATCACAACAATATCAATAATTTCAACATTATTATTTTTAATTAAATAAATCAACTATATCATCATCAAAATCTACCATACCAGATCTACTCAAAATATCCAATATCATAAGTCCAAATCAACATCTATAATATGTCCATGTCAAACAAGTATATCATCAACCACATATAGAAAATGTCTCTAGTAATCATCATGCATAATAACTGAATCCAGATCAATAATAACTCATGATCTAACATCTAACCATCATACTTGAAATAAAACATAATAGTGTCCATAATATGACTACACCAACTATTGCTACCAACTTAACACTCCGATTACCTAAATTCTCCAAAGCATACCCAAGGAAACCTCGGTTCTCATGGACCATATAAATTTTGTTAACAATGTCGCCATTCCATAACAACTGCCATTGCTTTTAACCAACGATTTACATGGCCCATCCAAAAGGGCCCAAAGTCCTTCTCGCCACTCCGGGATCATAGCTCAACACGTAGTGTGGATTTTCTGAGAGGAGGAATACAATATTGAGTATGTTAGGCGGAAAAAAATTGAGCTGCAAGATTTCTTGACACATAACAATGCTCAATTCCTACAAAACCAGTTTGATGCTTTAGATGGCTTGGAGACAGATGGTATGGCACTTGACCATCGTTTCCCATGAATTGTCTATCTTGGAATGTGTGGGGTCTTACAAACTCCAATCACAAGTATATTGTTCATGATGTTTGGCAAAAAAATTTCCAATCTAGATGTGTTGTTTTTGTAGGAAGTGAAAATTACTGAGGTTTCACTTGCAGGTGATTTGTAAATCCATTTGGCTTGACAACAAGAAATTTCTACACTAATCGTGCGGGGATCCTAGGAGTTTAATTTCCCTTTTTCTCCTAAATGGCGGCCTTTTTAATGGATCATGGCATCGGCCCCACCAATCGTGCCATGCGGGTCTTATTTAATATTGGTGGCCGCCCTTTTGGCCTCATTAATATTTATGCCTCCCAGAAAGGGCCAATCTGTATGCGGTGGATAGCATGCGTAATTCATGATGCTTATTGGGTTATAAGTGGTGATTTTAATATGGTTGAGATACCCATTGATAAGTGTGGGCACCCACCCATGCATTTTACAACTGGCAAAAGAGAGGCGTGGTTTTTCATGTGCAATAAGTTCGGGTTTTTAGACCCTGATGCCTCTCGCATTCCTACTTCGAAGCTTGGTTTACTTGGTCTAACCTTCGAGGCGGATCGAATCAGTTCTTAAACGACTTGACAGAGCTATATGATATCAACTCAATATTTTTTTGAGTTTGACAACATTTATTTCTTACTGTGGAGGTCATGTCGACTTTTTCCTTTCGGACCATTCCCCCATTTGATTTCATATCACTTGGCATGATAGGTGCGTTTTTTTTTCATAAAGGCCAATTCTTTCTTAATATTGCCTTGATGGAACATGGGCCCACTCTCAATCACATTAAGCATGTGTGGAACCTGGCCCCTCGGCCAAGTCATTATTAGCGCTTTCATCCACCTATGCATGTTAGTTGGACTCAATGGTGGGAGGACACTATGACTCAGGACTACTAGATTCCTCAAAATCTATGGCAAACAACTGGCTAAAATTAGGCGCCGCTCATACTCCGCTAACACCTCTGCTCTTAGCCGAGTGGTGGTGGCACTCCAAGGCAACCCCTTCTCTAAAACCTATGACTTCAAGTTGCGGAGTTTCGCCAACAAATTCAAATTGTTGACAACTACAATGCTCAGGGAGCTCAAATTCATGCCCGCATGCATTGGCTTAAAATTGGCGATCGGGTTTGAAAGAATTCTTTCTTTCACTCAGAGCCAAAAACCTTCTCAACAAATCTGTGCCATCAGTGATGGCGAGGCTCGGGTCATTGATCCCCAACTCATGCTATAGGCATTTGTGCGACATTATAAGTTGGTTTTCAAGCTCAACAGCCCTCTGCCGAATAACAAGCAACTCTCGACCAATGTTTGGATGTTGTGCATACAAGCTTTCTCCTGCTCAGAAGGTGGCTTGTGACCGCATGCTTACCATTGATGACCTTCATGAAGCGGTCATGAAAATGGCCAATGATAAGGCCCCTGGATGTGATGGCTTCCCATGCGAGTTTTATAAATCCTTATGGACACATTGTCAACTGGATCTTCTTCAAGTTTATCTTGAGGGTTTTTAGAACCAGTCATTAGGGTTGTGTATCAACAAAGGAACATTAAATTCATCCCAAAACTAGGGGATCCTGAGCAAATTACTAGTTGGTGGCCCATCACCTTGTTGAATGTCTCCTACAAAATTATTGCTAAAGCTCTGGCTATGCGGTTGCGTCATATCCTTCCCACGTTGTCATCCAACCAGGAACAAATTGGGTTCATTCAAGGGTGGTATATTCTTGATAACATCATTGTTGTTTGGGAAGGCATGGAATGGGCTCACAGATCCAATCAATTTGTTATGTTCATTAAAATTGATTTTGAGAAAGCTTATGATTGGATTGAATGGTCGTTTATTCTTGTTATGCTTCAAGCTCTTGGCTTCGGCCCCATCTTCATTCAATCCGTCTAAATGCTATTTTCAATGCCTTTGCCCAGATCACCATCAATGGCCTCAGTTCTGAGTCCTTGGATTGTTTTGTTCCATTCACCAAGGGTACCCATTAGCACTTGCACTTTATGTGCTTTTTTAAAGGTTTTGGGTATCTTTTGGCCCAAGCCAAATCCCAAGGGCTCATCAAGGGAATTACGTTGCCTTCATGTGAACAATTCTCAATTGCTTAATGGTCACTTCGCAGATGACTCTTTTCTCACTCTCATTGAGGAAGAGACCAATATCCGTAATGCCATGCATTGCCTCGATATTTTTTGTTTAGCTTCTGGTTCTTCCATTCAATGGAAAAACTCAGTGTTACAGAGTAATCTTTCCTTTGTGCGCCCACTTGGTTGGACTCATTTGAGTGGAAGATTCTTCCCATGGTGAAATGTTTAAATTTCTTGGCATTCCCTTTTTGCCTTTCAAGCATCGCCGACAAAGCTATGGCAATACGTGATTCAACGGGTGGCCAAAAATTTGGAGTATTGGATCACCAAACCATTGTCTTTGGCGGGGAAATTCCAAATTTGCTCTAAAGTCCTCACAGTCACTCACGCCTACTACTCCTCATGTTGGGTGCCTTCCAAAGCATCTATTCAGAAGCTAGAGAAACTCCTCAAAGCCTTTCTCTGGGCCAATGTTTCCACTGGAAAAGGCTTTCATAGAGTTTCTTGGGAAATTTCTTGCCTTCCCCGTGATTCTGGGGGGTTGGGCCTTATTACACTCAACGCTAAGGGCGAGCACTTTATGCGAAATGGATCATTTGATGCATTAAGGGACAAGAAGCGTGGAAAGTGCTTTATGCGCCATGGCATCGAGGAGGGTCCCTACGACCGCCCGCCTGGAAAGGTTTGGGGTTTGTCAATCTCCTTATTGCTCATGTTCGATTAAAGTTGTTGGCACTTTTGTGCTCAAAAGCATATGGAAGGCATGGGAATGCATCAAACCATGGCTACAATGG
Organism: Taxus wallichiana var. yunnanensis; assembly: GCA_018340775.1. Classification (NCBI taxonomy): domain Eukaryota; kingdom Viridiplantae; phylum Streptophyta; class Pinopsida; order Cupressales; family Taxaceae; genus Taxus; species Taxus wallichiana. Next base: position 625,638,345 of record CM031239.1, read on the forward strand.
AAAGGCAATGGTTTCCGTAATGGCCTCTCCATTAACCATCAATCTCTATGGTGGTCGCCAGTCTTTCAAGCTCATGATCGGTGTCTTGCAAATGTCCTGGAATTCTGCGCTCAAGCTTTTCAAATGTGGAATTTGTACCATTCAAGATTTATTCTACAAACACTCTCAATCTTGGTATTCTTGGCCTAAGCTTAAAGCTTGGTTTCGCTCTCACCACGAGGATCGAACTAACATAACCATAATTATTAATTCGGTCCCCGATCATATGCTGCACAAAAAATTTGTGCATCCATCTCACCCTTGGTGGACGAACTAGAAATGGTATGTTGATACCCCATTTCGCAATTACTCAACCAAAGAAAGGCTACCATTGGCTGGCTCTCCCACATTTGCCCATGGTTGAAAAACTCAACACTCGATGGGGGATTCATTCTACTCCGTCATGTTGGAGAAGGAGATTTGACATTGTTTGGTTGGTTTGTGTGGAACCAAGAAGGAGATTTGACATTGTTTGGTTGGCTCTCGACTTGTTCAAATTGGGGTTCCGACTCCCAAGTGTCATTTTGTGGCCACTTGGAAACTTTGTTGCACCTCTTCTGGTTTTGCCCAAAAGCACAGCTTGCTTGGAATTGGATTCATTCCTTTTTCTTTCCTCTCAGACCTCAGTGTTTTACTTGGCAGCACATTCTTTTAGGAGATAACCCCAAAATTCCACACATATTCGCCCAGATTTGGCATGTTTTCAGAGGGGAAATTTTGTTTTGGATATGGAAAGAATGAAATGTTTTTTCTTTGCTAATTCTGAAGTTGATCAACAATTTTCAATGTATAACAAGTCTATGGTTATCTCCAATGTGCTTCTGCATATTCAAGTCCAAGCTAATAAAGTTGCCCTGGAGGTGGACCACCTTCAGACTTTGTTGCGGCATTGGGGGATGCCCCGTGTAATGTCGTTCGGGAGGCACCTTTGCCATCTTGGCGCTCTCTGCCACGTGGCGGCCATCCCATGGTGGTCGTCGTAGCCGCTCTCAACGACGTTTTTCGGATCGGGCTCACCTCTCTCCCGAAGTTAACAAAGGAGGAGCATCACGCCACCAACTCACCAACAAGGCTAGGGCTCCCCCTGCTCGTTAGCTCGGGTGGGGCTTATCGATCACTCCCGAGCCGCGCACCCTGGATGGCTAGAATTTGCCACGTTAGCCCCCCCACGCCTTCAAACAAGTTTCTCTGTTTCCTCTTGTCATCTCTCCTACACGGGTGGTGGCGGACAATGAAGAGGAGAACCCCACTGGTTGGGACATTCCAGATGTTGGCAAGGACCTCCCTTGTTTGGAAAGGCTTGATGACCATGATCCTCCCGCTTACGAGATGTTTGCGCAGCAACTTGATTTTGTATCTTTTATTTTGATGTATTCCTAGGCATTGCCTAGTGTGTCTATTGCTTTCGTAAGCTTGGCCTAGTTTGTTTATGGTTTTGGGGTGTATTCTCATACCGCCCGCTTTTTGTTTAAAGCTATCTTGTATCTTATTGAATTAATATAATATAAGATCCCTTTTAATCAATAAAAGTGTGAATTAAGTAATAAATAAATAAGTATATAATTTTAGGGTTATCTGCTACACCAACTATTTCTATTTTTTTAAAATCAATAGTTGAAATGCACTAATTTAATTATAATCAAAGTTTGATTTTATAAATTGAAGGTAGTCTTAATATTGTGATTGTATCCAATATATTTTCATATTCTCCACAACTTCCCTTAATTGTTGGTTGAGCGAATCAACTTCTCTTTACTATCATTCATGGTGGAGTGTGCTCAAGGTACTAAGGGCATGGTCCCATAGAGGGGCTTGGGCTACTATTTTCTTGGAGCGGAAGGTCCCATGTTTATTTTTAAAGCCAGCTACAAGAAATAATCTAGGCCTAAAACTAGGAGCTCCACTTTTAGCCCCTAAACTTAAGAGGTGGTTGGAGAGGGGGCTAGGAGTTTCCCCTGCAGTTTAGGGCTGATAGAATCTAATATGCATATCCACCATTATTTTTGGTGATTTTAGAGGGAAATATGATTTTATTTACCTACAAATAATCAAAAAAATCCAATGGGATCCTATAATATCTCAGTGGGTATTGTTGAGGAAACTAATAAAAAAATCAAGGGAACTTAAAACTGTTAAAATACTCCTAAATTTTCTCAGCAGCACCCGCTGAGACATTTATGGAGTCCCCCCTCCATGAGACCATGCTCTAAGGCACCAAGTCTGGCTGCATTATGACTGATGACATTACATCTGTGCCAACTGTTTTTGTCCAAAAGCTAACAAACTGCTCATAAAAGATATTAGGATATTCGTGAACAATGCAAGAAGGGCAATCCTTGAGACTAGATCTTCCGAGGACAACCATTGGAGGAGATGAAGAAGAACATTGATTGCATGGTAGTTGTCATGGGGATCGAAATACATGGATTAACCAGAAATAGATTTGGGAAATAACTTGCAGACAAATGGACATGGCAGCTTGTAAGATTTCAGACTGCATGGAATTTGGGTGTTTAATTAGGCTGGTTACCAAAATTCAACATCCAATGCACTTAGGCCGAATTGGTAATTCCTTGTCATTTGGTTGTTTCACAAAAGGGCTGCTTCGGTGAAGTGTTTGACCCTGATGTAATTGCAGAAATTTAATCTTTTATGTATTGAAGCAAGAGAAATCATTTAATGAACCCGATAAATACCACTAATACTGCAATGCATAGTTACCCAGTCCAGAAATATACATTCTTTGCAGAGGGCCATTTTTGAAAAAAATAGGAAAATTTGATGAAAGATAATTTATAAATATGTTAAAAATTGATAAATATAGAGAAAAATATTAATATATTTAATATTAAATAATATAAAAGGGTGTAGTATCTTCTTATTGCCAAAAAAAATAGGGCCTATGTGGACTGAATTTATCCAGCCACCTGAAATATCCGGATCTACATGGATTTGGTAACTACGGTGCAATGTAAATGAAAGTTTTATTGATAATGAGGGTAGTTTACTAGTACAAACATCTTAAATACATTTATATGACAAATGGTGAAAGATATCAATCTCAAGGCCCTTATCTTAGATTTTTAGCATTTCAAAATTATTAATAATTTCATTACCTTTATCACAAATTTCCCATTGAATGGTGACAAATGATGTCAATCAACTATTTGGCGGCAAGCTTGTGCCATGATTTTCTAATAGATCTGCAAATAGAAACTTGTTGAGATATTGGTTGACAAACTTAAAATTTTGTTGACCTAGATTCCCTCCTCCACTAATGGAATTTTATTATTGCATCCCAGCGCTCATGCAATTACAAGGTTTTCTTGCAGTGACACTATTTTTCTTGTTTGTTTTGGTAAGTGAAAGGTATTCATACATCTAATTAAGACTAGCAAGGACCTAACCAAAAGATTTACTGGTTGTAATAGACATTAACCTGTTCTGTTTATAACTTTGGCTTGCAACAACGGTTGTATGAGGAAAAAATTGAATGCAAAATTGTACATTTGAAAATGACAAATGCAAATGGTATAACCTTCAAGTGCTTCAACTAACTGGTGTGACATTCTTAAATAGGAGCATTTTACAAGACATAAATGATATGGTTAGGCCCATTTCATTTGGAAGTTTGGAACAAAGATGTATACAAATATATATATATATATAGTTAAAAATGATTTACAGGGCTTAATACTGATTTAAGAATGGGCTGCTATCGTTGGAGATGGCTACAGTAAATCCATGGGTTCGTGTTGTTCTATCTCACTGCTAGTTGAGATTGGGGAATTCAGAAGAATGGAAGGAACGAATTCATAGTTCATCTTTTGGTAGAAAAGAAATGCTTTGTGTGATAGCATGTTCATTCTTATATTTCTTGCATCTTTGAAGACATGAATGAGGGCTGACAGAGCCAATGGTGTAACCTACGGCATTTTCACAAAATGTTGTTGGTGTACATCCTGAGGATACAGTCAGATCAATTTCTGCTAAGACAATGTTCTCACAAGGAAAAGTTTCACTGCATGCAAATCTCATTACTTCTTTGGTTGCTGATGTCCCTTCGATGTTTTTGTATGTAACATCACTTACTTTCACAGCAGATGTCTGCACTTCTATACAACAAAGTAACATTAGTAAGCTCAAAATATTTCATATTACCTACTAGATATCCTAACAAAATTACTGCCACCTAAGGACTCTTAGTACATTGATATTACTCATATTTTCCTCAGTCTCTTAAGAGAGCAGCATAACCAGATTTTGTAAATAAGGCAAGAGAGACCTTATTTGAGCATGGTTTCCTGGAGTCACAGTAGAACTGATCAATAATGATAGGATGTTTGACATTCTCCATGTGGACGTTCTGAAATTTGATCCCCTTGGCAAACCCAGAGCCACCCTGTATATTAGTAGCAAGAGACACTCAATAAACCGTACTTGAATAAAGCCTTATTTCAGCTGATAAATCTCTCTAGGTTCATCATTTTCACTGTTCTCCAAACAACTCTACTTTTCCCTGTTTCATTTCTGTTAAGTTGTGGTTCTACATAGCCTGTGTGCAGCTTGGCATAGCAACAAAAAGTTGAATAAACCACCTTTTCCCAGAGGCTTCCTTGTATCAATTAAAATTCAAAAAACCATCTAAATCAACAAGCCTCTATCATCTAGATGCACAGCTCAAACTATTTTTAACCGTAAAAAATAAGCAAACAGAAACTATTTTAATAAGTTCTTTGACCAGACCTGCCATGTCTTGATCCTGAGCCCATTTGTTGTACTATACAGAGAGGCACCATAAACTGTCACGCCGGACACCTGCGCCTCCAATTCCACTTGCCCAAGCTTCCAATGCTGTTAGTATCAATAACTATATTCATAAATTTCAACTCAAAAGAAAAGAGTGTGATTCTACTTGCATGCCAAACTAGAATTTTATGATTTTATTTACATGGTTTTTCTTTACCTTATCCCATGGCCTGGTCCACAAATGATGTTTTTAATTCGGATGTTAAACGAGTCACCTACTATGGAAATACAATCATCCCCTGCATTACAGTTCAACGATCTCAAAATTATCTCTAAGACAATGGCAGATGAGTCATAAAATGCGAACTCTTAAGTCGACATGACAATATTTTGTGGCACCAAATGTCTGAAGGAGGACCTGCAACTGAGGAAACCAGAACCACTAACCAGGACAATGGACAGTTTTACTTGGGGCTGAATATAGAGCATAATAAAATGTTGAAGCTTGTGCTTAATTCAGTAGAGAGAATCCAGTGACCATGTTGAGCTTACCCGTTCCAATAATGCTGTTCTTGATCACAACATCTTTGGAGGCACTGATATGAAGGCCATCAGTGTTAGGACTATCACCGGGTGCGACAACCTTGAGATGGTCTGCTTGGACCCCGACACATTTTCTAAATTTGACATGCATTTGTTGACTGTTCTCTACAATTATATTGTTCACCCTCAGATTGTTGCTTGATTCGAATATGACTGCCTGATAGAATGGAAGTTTTCAGAGTCCAAAATCTATTCAGACAATTGCTGAAACCAAAATTTCAAACATCCTAAAGGTGCCCAATAATCCCATTCCAAATTCAACAAGCACATTTTTTCCCTTTCATATTCTGGAATAAGGTGGAATGAAGAATTTAGATCAACCAGAAGAATGATCGTTGGAAAAAGGTGAAAAGAGGGGTGGAAGAGGTGCGTACTGTTGGAGCTGGTTGGCATAGCTGCAAATTACAAGAATATAGATTGTCATGAACCTAATATAATCAATTTCAACAAGGCATAGATATGGTTGCAGGAACTAGAGGAAACAAACAGTAAAAAAACTGATCAACATGAAGACTCAACAACGATAGTTTTGCTATATTTACATTTGTTTTGTTGATTTTGCAAGACTGCGCCCACCATTGGTCTCCGCTTCCATAAAATGTTCCTCCACCCTTTACTGTTAAATGATTTATTCCCTTAAAACGAAGCCATTGCCTTCGATTTAGCCCTTCCCAAACATTGGGGTCTCCAGGTGCAATGATTGTTCCAGACACCTGAAAGGTTATATTGTTTGAAATTGAGCTGCATTGAATACATAAAACCCCAACCATGGATTCCATGTGTATTAAACCTCGTGTCTATGAAATAGGCTATGCAGAGGTACCTGAAGGATCAAGGCAGATTTACATGGGCCAGAGAATCTGACAGGCTTGATAAGATACTTCTTCCCATGGGGCACAAGTAACACTGTTGGGGCTGAGGAACATGCCTTTTCCCACGCATTCTTGAAAGCCTGAAAGAAAATGGCAATTCACAATCGTCATAATTCCCTACAGCTCCTGAGAACCAGTCATGGAAACACAGTATGTTGCCAGAAACAAAAATTGGAGATGAAATGGAAACAGTACAATCCAAGAAAGCGGGAGTTTTAAGGTTTCAGGGATAAGAAAATATTTAGGGTTACTCCACACATATACAAGACCTACAAAAATTCAAATATATTAACATACCGAAAAAACAATACAAATCATTCAACTTTCTACAAGTACAAAGACTCATATTCCAATTCAATGTAGTAAAAACAAAGAGTGTTCACCAAGGACAATAACCTTATTTGCCACATACATTCAGTTTGACCAGATTATCTGATTACATCTTGAGTAGGAATGTAAAATTGTAAATCATAAAACATACAGAAAAAAATTATGAGACACCACAACAAGAGACTGATTGAACAGATGTCCACCTCAATGGAGAGCTCGGGAGATAGACCAAAAGATAGAATTATTATGGATAAATGTTGAAATGGTTACCAGAAAATGGATATAATTAGTTTTGCATATTTGTTAACATTTGTTTGCTGATTTAGTCAGTAATTGGTTGCTGGCCAGGAATAGCTTTAGAAATGCAGGCTTCTCAAGGAACTGGTTTTGGAATGTGATGGTCCCTGGCCGTACTGTTTTTGGTGACATAGGCAACACTTAATCTTGCAATGAACAGTAAAGGATGAAAGCCAGTTGTGCAATAAAATATTCTACTGTACAGGAAGTCATTGTATATGTTGGTGCAGTCTATTTTTGTCAGGATTACATTTTTTCCAGGGGTTACACTTCCTGGGAAACCCTCCTTACACCTGTGTTGTTCAGAGTTATTTTATGCCTATGTTAGTAACTGAATTTGGTTGCTCTCGCTCTCCTTTTCAGCTCTATTAACCTATTTTGGTCCTTCATGGACATTAACACAATTTCTTTACTTATGTGTACTACTTATTGGAATTAATGATTTCAGAAGAGCAGTGACATTATATCAAGGCCAAATTAAAATAAAATTAATACAACCTGAAATGGTTATTTAAAATACTATTTGGCTCACTATCCTGTACTATGGGCATTAATATAATTTCTTTCTTTCCATAGTGGTATTTATTGGATTTATTGATTGCAGAAGACCAGAATCAAAAATCAAAACAAAAGCAATAAAAGAGTGTCCTGCTGATCTATTTTGGTCATTCATGGATATTTATATGATTTCTTTCTTTCTAATTGTTATGCATTGATATATGATTGCAGAAGACTACTTGCATTTTATAGATATGAATTTAAAGCTACAATAGGAAAAGAACAAAGCTAAAGTGCGTGTTTGAAATCCTATTATTTTGTGACTACTTTTCAGTCCCATTGCTCTAGTTTGATCATTCGTAGATCTCGTTGCCAGGAAGCGGGTACACGTACAGGTACAAAAGGCGGAAACGCCAATTTTCAAAAACCCTTGGGTACAAAACGACATGGAAACATCCATACAATATATTATAAAAATATATAAATATATATTAAAAATGCATAATACTCATTTTTAGTCCATAAAAGATAAAATACTAAAAATATTTTGAAATGAAATGAATATATTTTGAAAAGATAATAGTCAAGCTCCTGAATAAAATATAAAATCATACAGCTTTGAAACATGAAGAATAAATTGCTAGAAAAGTGGCTAATAAAGTTTTCCAGCAGAGGTAGAACAAATCATAATTCATCATTTCAATGCATGCAAAATTCATATCAGAACAAACATGCAAAAAACATTACAAATGCTTTGAATATGGAGGCCTGCACACTGAAATCCTCAAGCAAAGAGAACCTAGAATTTTTTTTTTTAAATACTGAATTGTTGAAACAGCACCATTAATAGTTCATTGGCAAAGCTATGGAGCTTGTTAACATAATCTCACGAAAGAGAACTAATTTTTTCCGCTGCAAGTTTGCAACCATTAGCAATAGCAGCAGAACTTCAAGTAGATGACTTGAATAACAATTTGATACGAAGGTTTAACCAGTGAAACCCCACACATTCCTACAAACTAGAAGGACAGAAGCTGAAATGATGAAATCTGAGAGTACTTGGGATCAACATTTCCATAACAATAGGTAATCCAATCCTTCTACCATTGTAGATGCAGTAATCAAATGTAAATGTGAAGAGAGACATCACATAAGCCAAAGGCGAGGTTGTAGCTATGCAAGACAGCCCAACAACAAGAAGTACTTATTATTGAGGATACCCAAAAGGCAAGAGGGGTCATGTCTCACAACTTAACAAGGTAAACCAGAAAGCCAGCTGAAAGCGGGACAGGTACGTCCCGCACCCAGAATTTGGATGCATTTCTGGGATGTTCCAGCCCGTACCCATACCTGGTACATTCGTATGAGGGTACGGAGGCCTCTTAGGCGTTTCCAGATATCCGAGGTGGACACTGATATAATTTCTTTCTGGTTACCATGTATTGAATTCAGTAATTACCACATAAGCGTGGCATTGCAAACATGTGAATCCAAAATCATAGAACCTAAAGTGGGTATTTCCAGTGCTATTTTTACCAACTGTACTTTTCAATCCCATTGGTTTATTTTGGCCATTCATGGGGATCAATATAATTTCTATCTTTCTGGTTGCAATGTATTGAATTCAATGATTATAAAAGAAGAATAGCATCATGAACGTGTCGATTCAAAATCAAATTGAAAACAATAGAATCTGAAGTGGGTATTCCAAATGCACCTACAAAATCTCTTCGTTTCCGGTTGCTATGCATTGAATTCAGTGATTGCAAGAGAAGAATACCATTGCAAACTGCAAATTCAAAATAAAATAGAAAGCAATAAAAGCTGAAGCCGGTATTCAAAATGCATATTAATATAGTTTTGCAGAAGGAGAATAGTATTTTGAAAATGTGGATTCAAAATCAAATTAAAATCAATGAAATTTGAAGTGGGTATTCCAAATTCACCTATATAAATTCTTCCTTTCTGGTGGTTATGCATTGACTCTCAGTGATTGCAAAAGAAGAATTGCATTTTGAACATGCCATTTCAAAATCACACTAAAAGCAAAAAAACCTGATGTGGGTTTTCTGAATCCACCTTGGTATCGTCAGTTTCTCCATCTCCTTTGGCTCCAAATTCGTCCACAGAGACCACTCTAGCAGACATTTCCCACCAGTTTTCCATCCCCATTCCATAGCTAAAATTGCCGTCATAGCTAAACTGGGGCTCCATTCCATAGCTAAAATTGCCATCATAGCTGAACTGGGGCACCCGGTCAGTAAACTTGCCAGAATGGCTAGAGTTTTGTCCTCCCATCATTGATAATGAACACATTGTACCATGTTGAGCATGCTTCTGCCAACATATTTCAAGCGGGTCTTCCTCAATTGGATTCATGCATTCACCACTTAAGACCCCAATAAAAAAAAATGCAATCTGCAATGCTTTGTTCTCCATTTTCTCCTTGCTCTGGTTCACGACACACCCCCACCACAATACAGAGATTAAAAGTAGAAAAGAAATGGAGCTACAGGAGTGAATCTTTCCAGCTTCACATACTTTTGAAAAAGCATAAATAGGCATGTGGGTATTGAGAAAGCATATACCAAACAGACAAGCAAAGATAGCACTTGCGCAATGGTGATGATTTTTGTTTTGTTTTTTCTTATGGAACATTGGTTGCGACTCGTGAGGTCCTGATTCGAATTGTGATGAAGAACAAGCATTTGAAAAGTAGTACAACATCCAGTCAACAACTTTTATCAATGGAATTTATGAATCATGATGGACCAGAGAATTTTTGTGGGGAATCGGGATCAATTGAGCGTGACTCTAAACTAATTTGTGTTTTAATGATGTCATAGCTAGCTACAAACAATTTTATTTGTCACTCCTATTAGGGGAAGTCTAGAAGGGACCCGTTTAAGTTTTTAGAGTTTTTTTATTAACTAGCCATTGCACTTGAAATGTATGATGTGAATGTTGAAGGGGCAATGTAAGACGAGGTTGAATTTGAGGGACCAAAACATAAAAGGAGGAAGAGTGGGGGTTAGAGGGAGGAGAAGCAATTGGGAGATGATATTATCGGGTGGAACTATTTTGAGGAAGCTAACTTTTTTTGGAGGAGGAATATGTGTAACATGTGCAAATTTTGTCAAATGTTCTACGGAGAAAGGGGATACGACACAAGGGTCATTCGTAACTAGGAATTCAACCTCATCGAGCTCTTACAATTCTCTGGAATTTGTTCCATTTGTTGGTAGATCAACCTCTGCAAGACCGCCCAAAAGGAAGAAGGCCAACAATAGGATAAGTTAGACAGCAACCCTAGCTCGAATCAAGAAACCAACATTTTCGTCGGGAGAACGTGAGACGACAATCACAATCAAATGGCTAGCATTGCCTAGAGCCATGTACTTAAGACGAAGGAGATGAATAGTGACGCAAAGAAAGCACATATAGGCAAAGTCCTTCACCAAATCATATTTAATTATTATTATGTCATCGATGTTCGGATGTTAATCTACGTCGTCCACATCCTTTCCCATTGTCAGAGGGGGAAGCCTCAACCCAATTGTGAACGCCCTATTGCTTGACTACTCACGTGGACGGTGAGGATTTATTTCAATGATTTACGATAACAATCGAATGGTCAATGTCGCTTAGAGCCATGTACTTGGCACGAAGGAGATGGACAACGACATAGAGCACCTATACGCAAAGCCCTTTGGTCAAGTCAAATTAAATTATTATTATGTCATTGATGTTCGGATGTTAATCTACATTGTCAAAATTTAGGGTTTGCAGAGTTAGGACACATTTTAAATTTGTTTTTAAGGGCATTCGATATAGATATTCCTTATATTGATAAGATTGTGGTTGAGAAGATATGATATGAATCGTATATATTCAAAAGTATCGTATATTTGTTTGTTTCTCCATGTATTTAATAGCAAAATAAAAGTTGAGTGAGAAAAATAGACCCATGTCAAACAAACCCACCAACCGGGTTAACCGCTCTTCAAAACCCAAAGCAGAACATGGAGAGTGACACATCCTAAACAAGTGTTGCAGACTGTCATTTTCCTTGCATAACAATACAAGCACTTTATTTGAGATCCAGAGGCATTAACCATGTTGAAACCCAAGTTAACGTTGTAAATTTAGTAGTAATTGGATAGTTGCAGCGAGAAATAAATTAAATAAATAAACGTTAGGGGGAACTATGCTAAACAAAGCTCTCATTAATAGTCATCCTAAAATCAGCACCATTATGGGCTATATTAGATCTCGCATACGAGGTAAGTCTTTAAACCTAATATCTTGTCATTTTACTAGGTACAAATTGATTGATCTCGGATCTCGTATCAGTATCTCTATCTCGTATCTAAAGCGAGTTCAACTATCTCTAACAGAAACTACCGCCTATGTGGTGTTTTGTTTCCATCATTGGATCATATTAAAATATTAATATGTTGACCATGTAAGGATCTCAATCCGGCCGTTCGTGTCTTGTCACCGTCAGAGAGGCGAAGGGCCGAGCCCAAATCATAAACGCCTTCAAAGATAAAAAATTTGCATTATTTTAAAAATTATCTATTTGATCCTTTTTCCTATTAATTGGAAATGTCTAAACAAAATATGTAAAATTGAAAATAAAATTGTCATCAATACAAAATGTTTGGCACCAATATTGTGCATTGGACTATGCATCAAAAGGTGGTAATTATACTAGCAATCGCACCATAGGGGTGCAGAATGTGCATGCCAACAGTAACTAACAATGATGCATATAGTTGGCAAATGCGGGGGAGCGGAGGAGGTTTAGAAAGCAATGCGAGTAGTAGCATTGATTTTCCTAAGAAAGTGAATATATTGTTATGCAATTCATAAAGCAAGAAATCTCAAATTCTATGACAACATAAAGAAATGTTGTTGATTTTTTCTTTTCTCCCTATTACACTTTAGTGGCTCAATAAGTTAATGATAGATAGAATATATATGAAATAAAATTCAAGAACTCGTAAAAAAATTGGTGCATTTCATTCCAAAGAGTGCTTGCAAATTTTAAGCAACACGAGCATCATGAGACAAATTAAAATAAGTGGAGAAGCCAAGTAATGGCCCTATTCTCATAATATGTATTATAAATTCATGGAAATGTGTGGCTCGAACTCAAACTATGTTGTAATTGGAGCAGGAAATGTTGCACACAACCAAAGGAATATAAATTGTTAAATATGCAATCATTGAAATAACAACATTCTTTTTCTTAATAAGTATTCAAATAGTATTTAACGATCTATGAAACATTTTTTTAACCAATTGAAAAATTCAAGCATTGAGCTAAAAAGAATGAAACATTAGCAGGGTAAAGCTAATATATGTAGAACATTTTCTTACAACACTTGTACATGTATTTGTAATAACTTTTTTAAAGTATAAACCATGAAATGTACACTAGATCCATATCAATAGACAAATATGAAATATATTATGGAGAAGGAACTTCGGAAGATGTTTTAGTTCAGAATGCCATGGTAGATATGTATGGAAAATGCAAAATATTTAAACCTTTAAACAAAAATGGTTGAAAGACGTGATATATTTTATATGTTAAACATAATAGAGGATCATATAATAAACATCCTACATAACATGCTTTGTTGACTTACATGCAATATTCCTTCAGGAACAAAGCTTGATGCAAAGCTGAACCGGAGTTGATGCCAAATGTTGTTGCATATGTTTGTATGAGGTTAAAAACTTATAGTTCGCATATGTAAACAAAGGACCAAAACTTCAAATAGCATGAAAAAGAGAAGAAATTAAAGGAAACGAAGTTGTTTGGAAAACCTCAATTTTCACTTCTCTGTAATATCCCTTTTGGGGACAAAACTAAAAATTAAGGAAATCTGATTTTTATAACAGCAATTAATAAAGGGCCAAAAGAACACTCTCAAACCCTAGCAACTAGGAGAGAGAGAGAGAGAGAGAGAGAGAGAGAGAGATCCACCGTAGAAACACACAAAAATTATGAGAAGTTATTCCTTGGATTGCCCTTGATTTTAGAAGCCAAAAAATGTGATCAAATCATTAAACTCAGAATTCTGGAATTTATTATGGCACAAAATAGCTGAAACTTGTAAATTCAATAACTCTTAGAAAACAAGGAATCTCACACATATGAATACTCAAAATGATCATAAAAATATCAGCAATCAAATGAGACCAATATCATAATTTTCCAACCATGGGAACCCTCTCAAAATTGATCCCGAAATCTCTAAATGAGTAGATAAAGCTGCCCAATGCCAATAAAAATTGAATATGAAGTATTCTTCTCAAATATGCAATATTCTTCAATACCAATCAATGTTGAAGGGTTTTCTCCTCCAACAAAACCACTAGAAGGGTTTTTGTCCTTCTAGGAAGCCACACAAGAGGGTTTTCATCAAGTGGAAGAACATGGAGCAACAAGCTCACAATGCCCAAATAGAGAAAATGCGCCAAAATCTAGATGCTCCAAATGAGCTCTCTAATCTTCTTTTATATCCTCCTTTTGGCGCCAAGGCTCATAAAGGAAAGGCCGACCCCTAATAAGTCATTATAATCTTTTATTAAGCCTCATTAAAGGCACTAAACCCAACCGACCCACTAAGAATGGGTAATACAAAAATAAATCATGAATATGAATGATGAAAACTGAAATATAATCCATGATCTTCCATTGTTCAACCGTTGCTTGCTAAGGAATCTTTATTTCAGATTAATTCGAAAAAAGGGACATTACAGTCCTCCCTTCCCGAAATTGCTTGTCCTCAAGCAATTGTAAGAACCCGGATCCCAAATGAATCTTAACTGCTTCTTCTTCGACATACCTGCACATGAAGCAAACATATTAAAGAAAACAAGAGTGTTTAACAACACTTTTACATCCCCTTTGTCATGCCTTAGAAACATGACAGCTAGCTCTCTTTGTTGCTTGATGCCACTTCATAATTTTCACTCAGATGATGGCTTCCCAATACTTTAGCAAGGTTGTCCCAAAAATAGCTATGAGCATGCATTTTCCTTCAAAAATCAGAATCTTCAAATCTGAAAATAACTCACCACAACCTGATTTCTTTCCTCCTTCCAACTGGAATCTTCCTTCCTCATTTTTCCATGAGGGAATGCTCTCAAAAAATGAAAACATATTGTTGTTCATGACTGAAAATGGCAGCCCCAAACCTGATTTTTGTAATTTCAGTCTTATAATCATGGCATAACAACTAGCAAACTGAAATTTCACGAAAAATGGAAAGTCCATGAGTAATGTGGAGGCTGAAATTTGATTTGCATACTCTGAAAATTTATGAACAACAAGTCTACAACTGAAACCAGCAGATATATTGGCCGTAATCTTAAGAAAATCAGCTTTCTTATTACCCCTTTGAATTTGATTTCACAACAATCAGCCATCATGCCCAATTGAAAATTCATCATGTAATGGTGCCACAAATTAGGTGTACTCAAACAATTACCTTGCTTGTAGGAGAGCATCTTTTTGCCCAAAAGTGAATGCTTGGAACACCAAAATAAGTATTCAGGCTGCGTACTTACCGCTGTCCATAACCCCACGATTTGTCCAACTCATGACTGAAAATGTGCATCCTATCATCCAATGAAGTGATGACAACTGAACATTCATCACGAGTGATTAGAAGAGTTTTGAAAATCTGAAAATTACCATCTCTAATGGCTGCCATGAACATGCTTATTCTACCCTCAATGCATAGTGGAACATTTTCCCAAACTTCTCCAATGATTTGTTGGGTCTTTGGAACCCAAACCATGACCCCAAGTGACAAAACATTATGCATTTGTGGCACTTCTATATCTTGCAAATGGGTTGTCCTATGATACTCTGAAATGCACACCATACTATTTTCCATTCTCCCACAATAATCAGCTTTAACACACAAATGAGGAAGCAACAAACAAGTGTGTCTCAAAATTGATGAATCGAAAAGATTACCTTGTTGTAGAAGACCTTTTGGTTGCCCCAAGTGGAGTGTTTGGAACACCAAAACTTGATTTCCAGGCTGCATATCAACTGTTGTACCTAACCTCTTTGAATTGCTCAATCTATGCCTGAAAATATGCATATCACTCCCAATTGAAGTGACCATAGCTGAGAGTACTTCAATGGTGACCCATAATGCCTTGAAAATCTGAAAATTATCTTTCATTATGGCTGCCTTCTTGTGCCAATCAGCAAGTATGATGAAATGAGATCTGAAAATAATGTTCTCCATACTTATGTTACAAACCATATCCATTTCTCTAGCATACCTCTCATGTTGACCCACAAATTGACATGTTGTAAGCAATGAATTTGAAAGACTTTCATACCTTAAGCTGATCTTAAAATGTTCATCTCTCTTTGTCACAACAACATCACTCAAACATGACATGTGATCCTTAACAATTTTCCCATCATGATATGAGTATGGCAGCGATATAAAAGGAGATAAAATGTCATCATACCTTGAGTTGTTCCCCACATGTCTCCCTTCCCATGCCGGATGAGGAGTGATCGAAACATCCTCCATTTTTCCAATCTTGTGACTCAGAATTTCTGAGTTGAAATCAGCCTTCTTCTTCTCCTCAGATTCAACAAGTGAAGCCTTTTCCGCTTGGGCTTCAACCACATCTTGATGGTGTTCACATAGGGCATCTTTGTAGCTCTTACCGTGCTCATGGACACCATAAATCTGCTCTCTTATTGTCTGCTGTTCTGAACAGACCAGCAAGCTTATTGCCATCATTTTTCATTGGAGAAGGGTTTCCAACCAGCCCTTCCTCTTCCCCAACATGCTCAACACCCCTTGCTTCATTTCTGGATTCATCACATGTCAAAACATTTTCAATATTAACCACAAAATGAGCAATATTTACCTTATGAAGTTGATTCTTCGGAATGGGTGCAAGTGTCATGGCCTTAGATCTCTTGATCACCAATTCATCTTCCTTAATGACTCCATCTTTTATTGTCATATGAGAATTGCTTGAGCTATTCATTTCACCCTCTTGTTTCTCAAGATTCCCTTCATTCTTCCGCTCATGCTCCCAAGTGCCCTTAGTATTTTCCAACATGCAACCATTAGAATTCAAGGAAATATTATTGATAATTAAAAATTCTTTACCTTCCCTTTCTCTTGGCTCTTGCTTAGCCATTTCTTCCTCTTCTTGTGCTTCCTTAGGGCTGCAAGAAAAATCAATGAAGGGTTCACCTTTGGCCATGGTGGTGGGTGCTTCTAAGGCTCCCAAGGGCTGCTCCCTTTTAATAACCAGCTGCTGCAATAATTCTTCCTCCCTCTTCTCCTTAGGGAAATAGGTATCTCCATCCTTGCATGGCGAACTTGGGGTTTTGGTCCCCTCTTCAACAAACTTTGTGCTTTCTTCCTTTTTGCTTGTGTGGCATGTGATGTCTAGGCTTGGGCCTAGGTCTTCCTTGATTCACTCCTATGAATTCAGCGAGTGAAATAGCCTCACGAATCTCCCTTGGTAAGGCCATGTATTCCTCATAACTTGCAGTGATGTTCCGTCCACCCGTAGGCCTTGCTTCTTCCTCTAGAATAACCTCCTCTCTAGGAAGGAAAGTGGGCTTCGAAATCGATCCTCGGGCTGATCCCATAGGTCACTTAGCATTATTAGCTCCAGTCGAGCTACCTTCACCACTTTGAACCCTAGGTTCAATGATCCTTTGGAGAGATAGGGCAAGAAAATCCATGGTGTCCTGCAAGTCTCTCTTGGCCGGCAATTAATTTATCAACTTTGGCTACTTGAGAGTCCATAGTGTTTCTCTTTGATAGTATCAAACCCTTGTTGCCTTCTTTCACTGAAACCCTAGGCCTTTGAGAATCCAGTGCTCGATACCACTATAATATCCCTTTTGGGGATAAAACTGAAAATTAAGGAAATTAGCTCAAACCCCAATACAAGCAAATCTGATTTTTATAACAGCAATTAATAAGGGCCAAAAAAACACTCTCAAACCCTAGAGAGAGAGAGAGAGAGAGAGAGAGAGAGAAATCCACCATAGAAACACTCAAAAATTATGAGAAGTTATTCCTTGGATTGCCCTTGATTTTAGAAGCCAAAAAATGTGATCAAATCATTAAACTCAAAATTTTAGAATTTATTATGGCACATAAATAGTTGAAACTTGTAAATTCAATAACTCTTAGAAAACAAGGAATCTCCACACATATGAATACTCAAAATGATCATAAAAATATTAGCAATCAAATGAGACCAATATCATAATTTTCCAACCATGGGAACCCTCTCAAAATTGATCCCGAAATCTCTAAATGAGTAGATAAAGCTGCCCAATGCCAATAAAAATCTGAATATGAAGTATTCTTCTCAAATATGCAATATTCTTCAATACCAATCAATGTTGAAGGGTTTTCGTCCTCCAACAAAACCACTAGAAGGGTTTTCGTCCTTCTAGGAAGCCACACAAGAGGGTTTTCGTCCTCAAGTGGAAGAACATGGAGCAACAAGCTCACAATGCCCAAATAGGAAAATGCGCCAAAATCTAGATGCTCCAAATGAGCTCTCTAATCTTCTTTTATATCCTCCTTTTGGCGCCAAGGCTCATAAAGGAAAGGCCGACCCCTAATAAGTCATTATAATTAGTTTAAATTTTTAACTCCATATATGAACATTATAGGGTCCTTTGTATTTGCATCTCCATTCAAGGCAACAAAAGTGGTTGCTTGATTGAAGGGTTCTCTTCTTCTTCCTCCTCTAAAAGTTGCAACACATTTTTTCTTTCAATTATATCCTCGAGATATTGTTTCAAGGGTATGTCCAAGTCTTCTACCGAATGGTCATGTCCCAATGGGAAATATCAAATTGTGAAGGGGAATTTTTATGCATGCCTTGTTTGATTTAATCCATGGTTGTATTGAATTGTTTAGACGATACGCATGGTCAACATGTTTGTGAATGGGTAATAGTTGTTTAATTTTCAGCTTTAAACACATTTTTTTGCATTTTTTTGAGCATTTTTAGGCATCTGTAAAGTAGCAAGACATAAGAGCAATTATGAAAGTTTGAGAATTGTATAGTTTTTGTGTTTGTGCATTATAGTTATTAAACTATAAAATAAATTGATCCTGTATACAACTTTTAGGTGTCAATGTTGAAGGTAATGTTGTTGATTGTAAAGTCATTGTTTTTCGTTGACAAATTTTGCTACCTATTTTCTTCTTGCTTTCTTAATCATATATAGGATCAAAGTTACATTTTAGAGTATCTTTCAAAGGAGAAACCATGCGAGAAACAAAATCTTTCAAATACCACACTATAGTAAAAACACCGTAAATGTAATCCCCAACGTTATGTGGTTCCAATGTCTATTGTCACCCTATCCAAGGTCAAACCTTCGCAACTTGTGTATAGTTAGAGCCCAAACCATTTTGAGAGGGAGTTGTCTTTGGCTCCCTCGTGTAATCTATTAAATTGGAAAATGTGAAGGATAGTTGATGTCCCATGGAGGGCCTTTGTAGTTCATGAAGTCAATGACGACAAAAAGTGGTATCTTAAGGGGCTATTCCATGCTTCAGTATACAATTGCTTAAATATACCCCGATGCACCGTTGACCGGTCTTGTTGAAATCCATAAATTAGATGTTAGGATTACTTTTTGGTTGCAACACAAGAGAATGGAATATTCTAATTGCTCTTCATCAATATCAATCAATTTGGTTTGTTTAACATGCTCTGTGCAACATTTTGTAATGGGAATAATAATTTTTTTATCACGTCTTTGTTATAACTAAAACCATAGCAATTGTTGCAAACAAATGCATTGTTGATTGAAAATGTAAGTTTTCTTCTTCTGACAGGGAAGATTTAGTCTACGTCATGAGTAGTTTCCAATCTTCGACCTTAGGTTCGCATTTCGATGTTGAGCAAAAGACCACGGAAAACATTTATGCCTTCGCTTTACCAAAAGATGACATCTAGAGTTATAAGTGTTGTGAAGCTTTGCCAAAGTGTTGTCCCATATTAATTTTCAACATAAAGCAAGACATCCATTACAAAGTGTAGCTAGCCTATATCACCAATAAGAATATTAGAACCTATACTACTAAAAGGAGAGTTTCTATGGTGAAGGAATGCTTGTTGTAACCTAACATCAATGCAAGAGAGTAGTTTTGGACCAATAAAGCTCATTTCATCTAGCGAGATGTAACGCACATGTTTTATAGACTCTTGGAAGGAGGAGAGTGTCTGACCATCCAATGGTTTCATGTCCCTTAAGGGAATACGCAGTGCGACATGAATAGTAGTCGTGTTTATGTTAAATGTAGCAATCCTAGTTGGTGTCAAAGTTATTATTGGGGGCAATCCGAGGCGCATGTAAATCCATTGATTGTCTCAATCAATCTGGTCAAGTATGATTTTCCCATTCCTACAAAGGCTGCCTGGATTATAATTTTTAGAGGTGACAAAGAGGTGTTGCGGAAGAAGTGAAACCCGACAATGTCAAATACAAGCCATTGTTTAATGCACAAGTTAGTAATTACAAGAGTATCTACAAAAGAATTTGACACTATATCATGCATATCATAATTCAATTCTATGAAAGAGGTTGTTTCTTGTAAAGGAGGTGTGATGGATGAAAAAAACCGATTATGCTAATGAACAAAGTCACAATTTCCTAGCATGTCTAGGTCATTTTGCTCCATTGAATTGGAAGGGTGATGTTGGGATAACAATTGCCATTCATTTTCTTTTATTTGATGGCGTTCTATGTCCTCACTAGAAATGAGTTCAGTTGTCACATGAAAATCGGAATGTCCGAAACTTTTCAATTTTATCCCCGTTATGATAAACTTAGTTTTTAAGCACTTCATAATTGTCATTTGTCATTTTCCCAACATGTTTCTTCCATCTGTCCCTCTAGCACTTTAATATGTGGTGTTCCCTGAGAGTTGAAGTCTTACACCTTAGGTATCTCATTATCCCCATCAACTCTTATGTTTGAAGCCGAAGTTCTAATTACATCGGTTAAATCGGTTTTCGTGGGAACTAATGGAACGGTTCTTTGGTGCTCCGATTTGCCGACTCAGCCAATGAAGCTCGGGCTGCTTTAGACTACCTTCATTTTCTTTTCATTTTGTCAAGTGATCTGAACAACTGAGAGCTTTCTGAGGATGAGGAGTTAAAGAAATTGTATGAGCAATGGAGGTTCAAACCACATATCTGAACTGTACCTTAAAGAATAGCATCTCTTCGTGGTTCTGTGCTTGGTGGAAGACATGTAGGAAGGGTTGTTTTCAATTTACTGTAAAAACAAGTTCGAGTATTTGATATCGCAAACCATTAAGGGCTTTTGCATCTGGAGATGTTAATGTGAGTTGAACTTAGTCATCGGTGAAGTCGTGCATTTTGAAAACCAATGGAACAAGTTCCTTTGTGCTTACTGTTCTCCGTGAGCCCGATTCGCCGACTTTTCCCACCATTCAAAAAAATTGGTATCGGTGATTTCGCAGGTTTTCTGACAGTAACATTCCGTTAATCATCCGATTGTCTGCGGAGGTCAATTCAAGCATTGAAGGATTTTTGGGAAATCATGTGAATTGTTTGACAAAACGTCTCATTGAAATTTGATTTCATGGTTATAAGAATCGCCCGTGTGTAAGAAACAGGGAAGCTGGCGGATTTATGATCTTAATTACCGTGGTGTTGATGCCCTGAGGAACTTAAGAAAGAGGAATATCATCTGGGACTGGAACTCAAATTAGCAACCTTGTGCTTACCATGCATTGTTTTACTTGTGCCTGGGTAATATATGGGAGGAAGTATAAACCTATAACGGTGAAGAGATAACGAGTTTTGGATAATTTCAATCATTTTCTCGGCTATTGTTACAGTTGGGTTGGCTTATTGGATTTGTTTTCATTTTGTTTGCTCGGAAAGTGTAGAGGAAAGAAGGATTTTGAAATGGCATACCGTGCTTCATATTATCCCTATATGGATATTTTGTACGAGTGTTATGAGGATGTAGCTTGTGGTAATGAGATTCAGAGTGTAGCCATAACAGGGCGTCGGTTAGTTCAAAAGGATGGTCTTCCAGCATTTCCAATGGGAAAGATTGACCAAACTCGAATGTGGAAAGTTGGTGAACGGGTTCGTGCAGTGCGACCTGTGGGCGACTTGGGTCCTCTTTATCCATTTACCGCTGGTGTTTATGTGGCATTAATGATGGCACAGATTGAGATCTGGTGGAGTGAGTGACACTGTATTTAAGCAACGCTAGAAGGTTTTGTTATATTTGGTGGAGACACATCTGAAAGACAGACATGAAGAGGTGGAGGATTTTGAAAGACTAGGACTGGGACCACTTATTCGACATCCCTTGATCATGCATTAGTTTGCACCCCCAGAAGACATAGTCACAACTTTTAAAATAACACCATAGAAGATTGTATCCTATCTTTCTGATTTCTTATACAAACACCATGAGAAGAATAACCAGGTGGAAGAGTTCTTGTCTTTTCTGGCCAAGAAACAAAAAGTGTCTTCTCCAGAACAGATGAACATCCGCCTTCTTTGGGAACTAAGCAGGTGGAGAAAGATCCAGTTTGTAATGTAGAGGCTGACATAGCTAAGGAAAAGGATTGAAAGAAAGAAAAATTGTCTGAGCAACAGTCTATTAATAATAAATTTGGTGTCTCAGAATGTGATCCTAAAAATTTAATGTCCGAGAAAGATCGAAGTTCAGATGATAATGTTGTTCCATACAGCAGCAAAACCTTGATATCTGCAATTAGAAAAATAAATCAGCAATTTCAAAATCCTTAAATAGTTGCCCTTTAGCATCAGAAGGAGGAGAGTGGTCATGGTTGAAAAGCCATCTATCAACAGAGAAATTTGTCTTTAGGTCATCAGATTATAATAAAGATCTAGGAGGTTCAAAATTATAGAATGTATCTAAGAGGAAGAGAAATGTTTTGCAATATAAGAAATCCAATAGGTAGTGACCCTTGCTCATCAACAGAGGAAGAACATGCATAGGTGGGACAAGAACTGTTAATGCAGGAGTTCACATATGGGCGTATCAAAGTTATTCTGCTCTCATATCAGGAGCTAATAATATTTATTGCAGCTTGGAGGAACACTTGTAGGCTGTAATCAGTTTCTCAGGTGTTCAAGATAATGTTGGAAATGCAAGGAACGATAAATGAGAAGGGATGGTAGAGTTCTCAAATTTTAATATATTCCCTCACTGAGTAGGCTTTTAGTGAGTGATAACTCCAGTGAGGCAGTTTATTGTAAGTTTAAAATAATAAACATTTTAAATTAATTTGTTTATCAAATGAATTAAATATCATAATTTGTAAACTAAATCCTAAGTTGAGTCGACTTGAGGTTTGGGGTGGGTTAGGAGATAGGTTAAGTAGTTTTATAACTACTTTGAGAACATGAGCTTATATAAGGTTGCATTGTAATTGTAAAGGGTTGCTTCTTCCTCTTATTCTCATTCACACACCAATCTTCCTAAGAACTATTTTATTTGTCTATCATATTGTTGTAACTTTGTGTACACAGAATTTTCCCTCATGAATACAATACATTTTCTATTGTTGTGTTAATGATTCTCGCCATACAAAATTTTCTATTATGTTTGTGGTTGAGGTGTTAATGTTGTTCCTTCCTCATAGTGTGATTGATGCTCAGGTGATCAAACTTTGTGTTGGATATCAAGGTACATGGACTTTGTGCCATATCAACATATTCTGAAGGAGATGAAGACTTTGTGCTTCCTAGATTTCACGCCCATTGTATGCCTTCTTGCCAAATAGAGAAGTTTCCCTTGTGCAGCTCTCTGCTTGTAATCTGCACTTCTCTTTCTCATCCTTCAAACCTTGTAAGGAAATCTTGTATGACCAAGAAGGAAATGTGTGTCCTTGATAGATAGATTTGCGAACTTTGTGTCTCAAGTTTATCCGTCTTGCCAAACACTTACATGGTTGTATTATTTCCCTCCTCGTCCCTCTTTCCTCTTTGTATTATTCCTTTGCCAATTTTTCCGCCCTTTTGTGATTTCCAGTTAAAAGCACTAAAAATGTAAAATCACATCATACGAGGAAATTGTCCCTCTCAAAAGCAAATGAACTTCATCCCTTTGAAAGGTGAACTTCCCTAATCGTTGTTGGTATTTATTTATTTCCATTGGGAATACATAAAATACGACCAATAGTTTTTGGCAACCTACTGGGTATTAAACTCTGTCATGTTCATTCCTTGATTAAAGAACCTTCTCGGGAGCGAAGGAAAGATGACAAACACTTATTGACCCACGCCAACAAGTGACGAGTGACAAAGATGGGGATGAAGATAGAGATCTCTCTATTCAAAATTTTCAAGCTTCAAACAATCGAGAACACGCCCAATTCGTGGGATTTCTACGGAGGTATGAATTCACAAACACTTCTACAACCTGTTGAACACAAGAAAGTAAGGACATTTCTAGAGTGTTCTAATATTTCATGTGCAAAAAGTAAAGCCTCAAATGTATCTATATTATCTACAAAAATGAAACAAAGAGTGTAGGAAAGGATGGATAGATTGGAAAAAATTGTTGCATTTGATGATCCAGTAATTAAATCTTTGTGGCTTAAGTTTTAAGAGAGTGCTGCAAAAGGCAAGAAGATGAAAATAACACTTGCAGATGATCAAAAGTCTATACAGTTGATGAAAGAAGTACAAAGGCAATACAAGAAGTTATAAACATGTGAGGAGGCAAAACAAATTGAAGAACAATCAGTGAATGAGTCTAAGACACTTCATAATGAGGAGGAAAACATTCAAGTTCTAGAAGTTGCTCATGATGATTCTTCTCATTGTAAAGTATTTATTCCTCAATGCTTCTTCAACTCCACCAGTGAATGTCTTCTTGTTGCTCCGCCTAGTGAATGTCAAATTGATATTCCTTCAAACGATGAAGAAGGCGAACATTTGAGGGTCCATTCCAACCCAAAACAGAGTTCCTAGAGGATATATCATACATTGGGAGTGAATATCCTTGTCTTGAAAGAAATGATCCTATCTTTGGTGAGGTTAATACTCATCATGGAAACAAGGACAAAGCTAATCTCTCTCCTATATTGAAAGAGCTTCAAGACAGTGAAACCAAGGAGTTAATTGTTGATATAAGCACACCAAAGCCTCTCTTCGGTTTCTCAAAACAAACAAAAAATGGAAATCAATGTCTGGAATATTTTCTTCACATTAATGATTGCATCAGTCTTGTTTTAGCCCATTCTTTGAAATGTAAGCAAGAGGAAGAGGATGTTATTGTTGATCAATTTTTATCTAGTCTCACAACTATTGAATTTCTTGTTAATCATGAAGATAAATCAACAATGTAGTTTGTGCCCGAAGATCAAGATATTTTGAAAATTGAAAGTAAGAGTGCTGATTTTGTAAAAACAATAGGTTTGTTTTCCAGGGACAAGATGGAAGTTGTAGAAATAGAAGAAAATGAAGATGATAAATCATTTAGTTCTTACTTCCCAATTCCTCTTGAAATTGATTATAAGGAAAACCCAATGGAACTACATGTTCCTCATGAGCTACGTCGTGATGATTGCCGCAATTTTTACATGGATGTTATCGTACTTAGTTGAAGTAGGAAGTTG
This sequence comes from Taxus wallichiana var. yunnanensis, assembly GCA_018340775.1. Lineage (NCBI taxonomy): Eukaryota > Viridiplantae > Streptophyta > Pinopsida > Cupressales > Taxaceae > Taxus > Taxus wallichiana. Next base: position 625,663,426 of record CM031239.1, read on the forward strand.
GTGCATACAAGGATCAAGATTTCTCTTGAATTCAGCTTTCAAAGTTCGGTGATGTGCGAGAGATCAAGACATGGACGCGGTCAAGAGTCATACAAGCCTTTGCATGGTCATATTCCTTCTTTGCCTCATTGTCGGAAAAGTACAAGTTTCAAACGAGATATCATGATTTTCACTGGAATTGGGTAAATTCACATTGAAATTTCAATTTGTGGATGAAGCATTTGATTTTATATTTAATTTTAAACCATGCAATGCTCATACAAAGGATGGGTTTCAAAAATTGATCATCCTCCATTTATGGCAACCTTATACCTTCAAGTGTTTTATTTCACAAAGGAAATTATTTTTCCCAACCTGTTTCCGGATTGTGTAAACTTTGTACATTTCCTTCGTTCTTTGTAAATACTCTTTCTTCCTTGTAAATATCCTCCCAATTTTGGATTTTTTCCATTTCGTTTCTTTGTGTGGGTTTGTGTGCATGTTCTCGTTGGTACAACTAAGTATTGACACCAATTTTTGGTACACTTTTCCCCTATCCTGCATTCACTCCCCTTCGTCATCATCTTGCACATACATACCTCTCTTCCTATTTAAATTCCCCTTTCCCTCCTAAACCCCATTTATCCTATCTAATTCCCATTTTCCCATCTTAATCCTCTTAATCCCACTGTTATTTTATCCCCTTAATTCATCCCTAATTGTATTTAATCACCCCTAAACCCATCCATTATCCTAAACACTTCCCTAAACACTCCATTTATCATCCCTAGGCTCCCATTTACCCTCATTCAATGCATTTCCACCCTCCAACTACCTTTTATCATCCCTATGCAACCCTAACCCACCTAAAGAGCTCAAAACCCTAATCTACCCCCTTTAGGGCCCTTTGTATCGAGTTTAGAATCATCTCCACCGCCCAAATCAAGGGTCAATCGTAGTCGATGATGATGACCCTAGCGGGTCACCATCGACCCTATAAGTATACATCTACCCCTCCTCCTCAAGAGGATGAATTTTGGATTTTCGACCTTCTTGCGAGTTTTCTTCATTTCCTTCTCTTCTTGTGAGCAACTATCATCAACTTGGAGCCATCTTGGAGATTTTACATGCCATCTTGGGAGATCTAAAGTCTATTTTTACTTGGGAGCCCACCATTGTTTCATCATCCCTTTTGCATAAGTCTTATAGGTTTTATCATTGCCTTGGAGATCCAACATCATCTTTGCCATCCCAATTCATCTTCTAGCTTTTTCCCATCCATTTAGCCCTACCAAGCCCTAATTTTTCCTCTCATCACCATCAATCTAGCCTAGTCACCATTGACCCAATCTGCATCAACTCTATTTTTTTTTTTTTGCTTCATCTTTCATCTGTTTTCTAGCCTTCTTCAACATTCAAATCCCTATGTTTCTAAGATCCATCTGTCGACATCCCAGATTCTACTTTTTGGACCCATTTGCCATCGACTATCTCGATCTTCCCCAATCATCATCGATCATCGCATCTATCATATTCTCATCAGATATGTTCATTTCTTGCATCTTTTTGTTTCTCTCGGCATCCCAATATCAAAACCAGAGCCTCTTCAATTTTTCAAAATCTATTTTAGATCTATTTTTCTGCACTTTTTTCGACATACTTGTTGTAATCATCATCAACTTTCCCTCATCAGTCCGGGTCACCATCATCAACCCAATCAGGTTTTATTTCATTTTATATCATTTAGATTATCAGATCTTTATCTTAGCATCTCTAGCATATCTCGATATCGATTTTTATGTCATTATCTCATTACATCCTATTTATGCATTATATTTTATCGATCTTTTTATCAAAGTGGGTTGACATCCTCCCTAGGAAGTTATCACTTCTCGGGGACTGACTTTGTCAGGAAACCCACCATCTTATCTACTAATAATTTTCTTGTTTAGCTTTCTCTTTGTTGTGTAGGTTATCAAGCTCATCGCGGAGAGGATATTTGTGCCCGTATCTTCATCTTCATCTTCATCATCATCACATATCAAGAGGTAGCCTTAAACCCTCTCATAATTTGGAGTTTCTATTTTTTTGCCACCATTCCATTAACTTGAAACATGAGTGGGAAAATTTGATCAAACATTCTGGCACACTTGGTGGGACCCACCCTTTTCTTTGGTGAGTTCTTTCTTTATTTTCATTTCATTTCCTATTTATTTTCTCTTTATTAATTCTAGGTAGAGCTTCTTTTCTTTGTGCTTTGGGGTTTTGTTTGCTTGATCAACAACATGTGTGTGCTTAATTTGAAAAAAAGGAAATAATGTTATCCAGTATTCTCCATTTTGTCCCTATTTTCTCTTTTTGCATCACTCTCTCCCTCCTTTGTTTATGTGATCTCATCAAATATAACATTTCATTTTGGGATTTAAAAAGAACACCTTCTCATGCTTTCTTGCTCACATAGTCTAAGTAGAGGTAATCTTTTACATTCACACTTCTTCCACACACAACCAAACTCACAAATCAATCAACACATCTAAAACATATTCTACTAGGTGGAATTATTGGGATTTCATCACCCAATAAGGAAGCCACCACAGTGTTGTTCAAGTCGTGTAAGAAATTTTTTTGATTATCGATATATCAGGCTAAGAACCGAACACACCTTATATCATGTGTGTGTGAAGTGAGGGGTAGGCCCCAATACCAAGCCACGTATTGGTAATCATCATCGATTTTTGCCTCACGTACCTTTGGGTATATCAAGGACTCCATTCCAAAACAACCCAAAACCATCCTTAGATTGGCCACTTCTTTAGGTTCCTTTGAGCCTCTTTCTTTTCTTTTTCACACTTTTCTAAATAAACAAGATAATTAAAACTTTGCTTCTTGATTTTTTTGTCATATTAAAATCTTGCATAAGTTCTTATTTGTTGTTTCATGCCCATTATTACTCATTCTTAGGCCAAAAAATGGAACAATCAACCTCATCCAACAACATCCCCACTTCCAACAATCTTTCTCAACAAACTTCTACACTTTCCATTGTTTCCTCTACACCTATGATCACCACACCTTTGGTCTCCCAACCCATTGTTTCTATGGTTCCTCTTCACGAGACCCATGTCATCCAAAATAATCCCCATCTTGAAACCAACCCTTTTCTCTATCATCATTCCATTCCCTCTAGACCAGCTACACCCCCATCTGCCACTTCCTTAGGAGCCTTTGGACCTCCCACTATCCCTCGTGGATGTGTGGAGTTTCAAGAGATTCTTGATGCCAATCACATTTCTCTTCATGATTATCTTGCTCATAAATCCACCCATCTCCCCATCGATGGACCTCCCCTTCAACAACTCTATGCTTATCCTCCACATTCTAAATCCACCAAAGTCCTTACTTCCTCAACTTGTCATTTTCTTTCCAAGGGCCATGAATGAATTAACAATGGATCAACATGAACATGGCCCCCATGACTCTTCCACCATGATCCCTCAATCCCATCAATCCACTCAATTGGTGGTACCCATTCCACCTAACCTACCTCACATCAATACTATCCCCTATATCTTCTATCCCCATCACTTCTTCATCTACCGTGGTCATCAATGCTCCTACCAAACCCATCAAGAATCTAATCTAATTCTTCCACCACCTAAAGCAACATGTTCAAAACTTGGTGCCCATCTCTACATCTCAAGTTCCATGAAAATTTCTTCATCTCGCAACCCCACCCTTTGGAGTCAACTCAAACTCATCAACCTCCACTCTAAGTGTCTTTCAACACATGTTCCCTAATCAACCTACCCAAACATCTCAACCCATCCCACACACACATCCCAACTCATCCAATGCAAACCCAATCTAATATCCCCATCTCTCAACAACAACAATCACAATCCTATCCATCTAATTACATCCCTCCTCCACAACATCCTATCTCCCAACCTATCCAATCACAAGCATTCAACTATCTTCCTCCTTATCAACCACCTCCACAAACTCCTACTTATCCTCAACAATATCAATCTCATCCACAACCCAACCCATCCACTTCTTATAATCCGCAACCTCACCAATCAGCCCCTCATCCTCACACATCCAATGACCCCATGCAAGATTTGCTAAGTAGAATGAAAATCTCAAAGCCACTACTTTGGGTCCTAAGAGCACTTTCACTTATGAACAAAATGAAATGAACCTATTAACCCCCATTACCTCATCAATCCTTATCCTCCACACTAGGAGACTCCCCAAATTTTCTAAAGTTCAATAGTAAGGAGGATCCCTCAACAACACCTTCATGCCTTTAGGCACACATGTTATCTTATCACCCATGACCAAGATCTCATGCTTCACACTTTCCCCATGTCATTGGTTGGACCTACTTTCGATTGGTACAATGGCATTCCTCAGAACTCCCTCTTCTCATTCACTCAATTTAGTGCAACTATTCTTATAACACTTCTCCATTAATATTGTGTGCAAAATCACCATCACCGACCTCTATGCCATCAAACAATTTGATGACGAATCCATCACATGATTTCATCAGCTAGGTGGTGTGACATCATCAATCAATTATCCTTCTCTTCCCCAAACCGAACTCATCAAACTATTCTCTAGATCATGTGTGAAGCATATCTCATCCACTCTCCAAATCCAATATTTTCAAAGCTTTGAGGAATCCTTCACCATGGCTTGCAAATTGGAATTCCGTGCCCTTAAGAAAGGCCATGTCAAGCTCCACTCCAATAAGCCAAAACTAAATTCACCAAGTCATCTACCCATAATGAAAATCTAAAAATTCAACCAATGCCATCATAGTTAAATCCTCTTTTGCATCCACATCCCATGTCAAGCCTCCACAAAGGGCTCCTAGACCAACTCCTAACTATACTCCCCTCAGAGAATCCTATAGTTCTATCTTTGAAAACTTATGGTTGCACACCTCATCCAACTTCCCCCTCTATCTTATCCATTAATGATTTACATCCCAAACCCACATGGTATGCAAAGACCATTATTATAAACACACCATTAAGTTTGTGGTCATGATATCAAAAAGTGTTGTACCTTCAAATATTTGGTGCAATGGCTCATAGATCATGGGGATATTCAATTGGAAAATCCTAATGCCCCTCCTAACCAAACATTAGATGTCTTTAAGCAACCCTTCCCTAATCATCCACCAAACAATCAAGCCTAATCCCCTACATCTCAAACACCCAACGCCCATACGATCAATACTCTAGGTCAAGATTCAACATCACCACCCACATCTATTATCCCCTCTACTCTACCTACATCTATTATGCCCACATCTACTTCAACATCTACCCTTACCTCTACAATCATATCTACATCCATACCCCTATCTACAACTATTATACCCATATCCACTATACCCACATCTATTACATCTACATCTACCACATCCACATCTATCTCAACACCTATCTCTACACCCATCCCTATATCTACATCTACTTCCCTACCCTTATCTATAACCACATCCATAACTACATTCATTCCCACATCTACCCCAACATATATCTCTACATCCATGCCTACTTCTACATCTACTTCTTTATCTACATCTACGACCATATCCATACCCACATCAACATCCAAATCCATGTCCACATCCATATCATCCCTTAAAAATTCTACCAAGCAAACATCCCCCTTAATGCAACCACAAGTGATGTCCCTACCCCATCCTTGTCCTCAACAAGTACAATCACTTCTACACCAACACCTCCAAAATCCACACAATCTACAACCCCTTCTCATCATACCACTCATGTTATCCAACAACCACCTTCATCTTCAACCCCCACATCTACCACTAACTCTACATCCAAATCATCTAATTCTACCCCAAGGAAAATCCCCCTATTGAAATCATTTTCATCCCCGCCAAGGGTAAACCTTCATAGCAAAAACCTAAAACCTTGGTGCCCCTATCCAAAAATATCTCACTCATCCACATAAGAAATTGGAGCTCCCTCCTCCAAAGCCCCAACAATCCAAGCCATCTAACGTCTCATCATCTATCTTAGGGCCTCCCCCATCCATTGTGGGATAAGGCCCTCCATCTAAATCTCCATCACTACCATTAAATCTGAATCAAAATCATCCATCCCTCCTCCCAAATCTAAATCAAAATCCAAGCCCGCACAAATCCTCACAAGAGTAAGGCACCGCTTTTTCCTTCATCCACCGCTCCTAAATCAAATCCATCCACAACCCACAACACTCCCTCTTCTAAAACCCCAATTGGATATTATAATGAAATCATTTAAAGTATCATCTAAGCATTTGAAAACACCATTCCCCCTATCAAATCCTTCTATTCACGTGGGTAGAAACCTACGTGGTTTGATTATAATGCCATTTGCACTTATCATCGTACCCATGTACATGACACGAAAACTATAGGGCCCTCCAAACCCTCATCGATAATCTCATAGAAGAAGATGGCCTTCTCATCAAAGAAGACCACCCTCTTCCATCTACCAACTCATCCACATCTAAGCACAATCCTCCAATAAAATCTACAACTTCTAACACCTCTAAATTTGATTCTCCTCCCAAATCCTTCGTTATAATCCCCCTCCAAAACTACCTCTCCCAAAGAAGGTCTCCCTCTTTTCATCAATGTCGCCTCAGTATTACCACTCACTCTCAACCTCGTGTCCCTCAACCATCTACCTAACCTAAACTAAATATTTTCATCACTACTCCCCTAATGAGCCTATCCCATCTTCCATCTTCATCCAAGGCTAAGGTGTCCATCCTAGCCGCCCCACCTACCCAAAATCCTATTGCTATAGATCAAAGCATCGTAAAACAATTACATCATGACCTATTAAAATGCCTCTCTATGAGCTCATCCAAAAGCTCCCCTAATCCTTGACGAGATCTTGTTGAAGCCTTGTAACATGTCCCAATCACCAATGATGAGACTCAACCATTTGTGGCCCTCATTGGCGCTCTCACGACTTCCATTGCCATATTCTTTGATGATTATGAAATTCTTGACATCCTTCCCGAAGATCATGACCTTACCCTTTTCATCACTATCTGCATCAATGACACCTTTCATCATCGTGATTAACTAAAAATAGAAAAAAAGAGAGGGATTTTCTTATTTTATGAGTTAATCTAAATATAAACATAATGTGATACCGAAATTTTGAATCTAAATGTTTTGTTTTATTATTTATATATAGTGAAATAATGGGAATAAGATGGATATGGTATTAACCTCAAGTCAACTTACCTCTATGTGTGTTGAACTAAAGCGAGACTATTGTGCAGATGGGAAAGCTAGACTGAATGACCCAAGAAGGGTAGAAGTTGGGTATATAATTATCTTGAGGCACTTGTGAAGATATTGGAGTGCCCTAGGGCACCTTAGTTTGTGATCTGGGTGCTTTAGACGTAGAAAATCTCGGGATCTAAGTTCGTAAGTGTCGCAATGTCTCCGTAGTACCTTCGTTTTTGTCGTATGGGTGTCACAATAATGTTGCACGTGTCATCTGTAAATCTTTTGTGTAGATAAACCTACAAAACCTATTCAAAGTATCAATTATTAATAAATGAAAATGCATATGAATAGGTCAGATTGGCCTTATTAGTCACAAAATGGTGGACTTACGACTAAGCATTCCACTACATTCCAAACCCTATGTAGATATGTGTGCATGTGTGTGTAATTTTGTGTCTAGGATGCCCTAACGCCAATGACACAAAAGTAGGGGGCAATAACTAGATTTAAAAATGCAAATGGTGGATGGAATAGAAAGAATACAACCCTTTCCCCTATGCTTATGTGATGCAGATGTAGAAGATTCCCAAATGCAATCCCTTTCCTTAGTAGATAGCTTCCCTTGATAGTGAGATGTTTACCCATAATGTAGTGAGTATGCTTTATGTTTATATAGGGATCTCTTGTTCAAATTTCGACACTAGTGACCCAAAACTTCCAACTATAACCTAGGGGAATGCATGGGGTAACAACAAAGACTAACCTTGAATAAATAAATTAGGACCAAAAATTATGAAAACATGAGCACCTAAAATCATGGGTGGGGTGCCTAGGGGCTCCCTAAAGTATAATATGGAGATGACAATAGACCAAATTACAACACTTAAGACTCCCTAAAAGATGCCCAAAATTGTATAGACAAGTGATGACTGAACTAGACAAACAACAATGACCAAGAGATGAGTCACTAGTGAATAATTTTATTACGTAAGATCCATATATAAAATAACATACCCAGGGTATAAATGTAGTAGTAAGTGCATGATTTTGTGACTAATTTTTCTCCCACTTTATGTTGGTGAGTGGAAAGCTCGGTAACATAAAGCAGATAGAGATGTGTGCTGAGAAAGAGTCAAAGAAGACCATGCTATAGAAGAATGCACAGATGTGTAGTAGAAGCGTGTTGGTAGAATCTGTAAAGGCATGCAAACCATGGATCAACAAGTTAATCCATGTAATGTAACGAAAAAGTGTAAATGTCGTGATGAAGTGTTCTAAATGAAAATAATGATTAGGATGTATGATGATTTCAAACGTAGTTTAATGACGAATAGGTGGGTAGGGAGTGATCAGTTCCCAACCCGAACGCTTGTATATGAATGGAATAATTAGAGGATTTGGGCATCCTACCACCAGAGGAAGAGTGTAGGGAGAAAAGTGTGTTATTCTCCAATATTTAACTATATCCTCAAGATTTAGTCGTTACAGATGAACTCAGATCAAATTTTGTGATTTTTGGATCCAAATGATTTTGATTAAACAATTGACCCATATAGGAGTGATAGAGGAAAATCACTCTTTCCCCCACTCCATGGGTTTTGCCACAATGTGAAAGCTTCCAAGTTGGGTCATCTAGAAGCGAACACAATATGGAAAGAGGTAGCTTCCAAGTTAGGTCATTAGGAAGCAAACACAAAATGAAAGAGGTATGGTAACATGAGGTGGATTATAGGGGGACCCCCAATAATATGCCCCCCTTTTGGTGAAAGAGGGAGTGAGGAGAACAATGGAATCTAAGCCGAAAGTAATGACAAGAGGTTAAAATGTGGGTGTAGTGAATAGGAAACAACGGTGAAGAGATATAATATGCATCAAACATGTACAATATGGTGGTAGGTGGAATTCTAAAAATAATGCTGCAAACAAGGTGTAAATTGGAGTAAAAACACTCAAGATATGAGTGAAATAGTGTAGCGTGTATTAGTTGTAGTAATAAGCATAATAAAGGTAAATGATGAAAAGTAACTATAAATGGAGAAGTGAAAAAGTAATTTATTACTTCATTTATCTTTTATGTGAGTGGGAGAGTGTGTACGGAGTGAGTGAAGATTCCTCAAGAAAGACCATTACGTCCTAGTCGGTGTGAGCGAGTGGCAACTATCGTGGTGTCACATACGGTTGCAGAGTTGGTAAGTGCATTATTTTTGCAAAAATGTAGGGTGTAATAGGCATTTGAGTTAAATTTTTAAAATTTTGGATTTTTGATGTTCTCGGCATTTGGGACCTAGACAAGAGTGGTGAGGGAGATAGTGACTCACGGGAATGGAGTGCCCAGAACTAGGCACTAGTGTCGTGCTCTAGGGTGCCCAGTCCTGCATCTAGGTGCTCGATCCAAAATTTTTGTATTTTGTGGATAGTGGTAAAAACATGTTTTTAGTGTGTTGAATGAGTATTTGTGGTTGTGTAGGTATTCTAATTTGGGTTTTTGTTTGTTTAATGTTTGTGTAAAGGGATATCCACTCGAGGGAGTTCCGTGGTGGTTGTCACCTGAGTACATTACTTGGACTCGGGTTGTTAGATGATGAGTGGGATGTGATGGACCATGTTGACTTGTGGCACATAGCACGGATGGGGATGTGCCCCATAACATTCCCATGTTGACTGAATTATGTGAGAGATGGTGTGAAGACACATGCACATTTTGTTTCCTACGGGAGATGACAGTGACACTAGAGGATATATATCACATATTGTGATTACCAATTTTTGGGGAGAGGGTATGAGTGATGGAAGTAGTGGATATGGAGTGACAGATGTGCTCGGCGAGGTGATATTTTATAGGGGATCAAGTACCTACTGAGGCCCATATTAGCTTGGATCCGATATTGTAGTCTAGGGTTCCATGTTTGTGGAAATTTATCGTAGTGGTGATTGCTTCATGTATAGCCATTGAGGGAGGAGGTGTCGGCATCTTGTATAAGATGCATGAAATATGTCAGTGGATAGAGGAGGAGGGGATGAGATACGCATGGGCATGGTGTGTGTTAGCCCATTTATATAGAGACTTGTATCAATTTACGTAGGATGAGCATGGTGGAGGTATAGGAGCCACCACACTGATGCATGTGTGGGCATATGAGCACATAGTTGTATTGAGACCATTTTAGGGCCACGGGAGAGTGGGCTCTATTCGAGATATATGCTTAGCGCTAGGTGGATATTCACAGTAGGAGGATGGACAATGACACCTTCAGGGAACTTATAGATAGGATGGGTCCCGATTCAGTTATATGGAGGCCAACGTGACTATAGGGGATAACCCGAGGATTCTACAAAGTTGCGATGCATTCTGAGAGGACTATGTTGTTAGAGGACCGATTTCTAGGCATGGTGGAGATTTTCGAGGTGGAGAGAGTATCACGAGAGTTTGGTATGGCACAAGATGTTCCCTGCAACCATATATATGGTTGAGAGCTATTAGGCCCCTAGGAGGGCGGGTGCGAGGCCAAGGCCCACATCGAGTAGTTGACACCACCACGGCTAGATGAGACTAACATTTGTGGATATAGATGATGCGGGGTGCATCGAGGAGTACTGAGCATGGTGGGTAGCGCATCGGTGGGTATTAATATACCCATTATTCGTAGGTGCTATAGAGTTGCCACTGGAGGAGGAGGAGGGGAGGTGTCCCCAATCTGTTGTAGTGGTGGTGGTGAGAGAATAAGTGTTTGTGTATGCTTTTATGGTGTTTAGTGAATTGGTTATGTTGTTTTGCATGTATTTGGATAATGTGGGGTCATGTGTTTTGTTCACAAGAGATGCCTATTGGTCATTGATAGTGGACACATCGACCGCTAATCGACCGATTGGAATGTGCCGAATGACGTGCTAGGTGGAGGGATGCTAAAACATGTTGAAAATATTGTAGATGAGCATGCCCATATTTTTGAGCTAGTGTCCATAACAATAGTGACATGTACAATTCTACTAAGTGAGAGGGAGGCATGTGAGGACACTCGACGTGCCCAAGAGGTAATAGGTGGTGTTCCCTTGGCTTAGGACACGTTCATGCAATATGTAAACTTGCAGCATCGAGTTTTGAGCATAGTACAAAGATGGCTAAGCTACAGAGGCGGTGGAGAAATTTGGGGCTGAAAAATGTGGCTTCGCAATAGTGGAGAGGCATCTAGTTCTAGGGATCTCATAGTACATGAGAGTGATGATGATGATGAGATATGAAAATGATTATTGTATATGATGTGGGGGATTTTCCCCCCAGTTGTGAGAAATGTTTTGGGATGATGATTGTATTAACGATATATGTATGGACACCTATTTTTGATATATGTTGACGTTGGAACGTTTTTCTTATAGGGTTGTAATGGATATTGTATGATTCTATGGTTATTGTCCTAGCATGTGTATTGTAGTGTATGTGATGAATATAAATTTTCATGTTGATGTTAGTAGTGGTAGATAAAATGTGTATGGTGAATGATGACAATATATATAACCAATGTAATGTGATTGATGAAATGTTGAATGAATAAAATATGTAATGCGTAGGTAATGTAATGATTATAGTAGAATAGATGTGAAAATAGAAAAATGTATGATAGTGAAATGAATGTAAAATTAAGGATGTGTGAGAATTTTATATAGTCATAGTAGGATAGGGTGATGAAAAAGTAGGGGATTAATGATGCCCCCAACGTGTGAATGAATAGGCCCATATAAGTAAGATCCCTCATCATTAAAGTATGAGCCGTATAAGCAAGAGTGAATCATCAAGAAATGATTGAGTATGTTAGATGAAATGACAAAGTGCATGATGAAAGGTTCTTAGAATTAATCCCTCAACAATCGTGTAAGAACTGTAAGAAGACAAGTGTGTCATCGGGGGATAAGGTGATAATAATAACCTATCAAAGACCAAGACAATGGGTGGTGGTGGAAACATGTGGAATGGACACAATGTGAGTGTACGATCCAAATGGAATGCCATGTGTAGTGACCACGAGATATGTAGAGACCGACGAAAAACTATGAGATGTAATAACATGTAGTGGTGGATAGTGTGGATGTAATGGATGCAATGAATGTGGTGGTGGAAATGATGAATAAGGTGGAGAATGGGAATGTGAAGGTGGAGCATGAAGAATGAACTGAGAGCACCGATGGGGTAGACTCAAGTGGGGTATGCCTACATGCTACGGTGGGGTGGAGGAGAAAATGACCTCTCATGATAGGTAAAGGAGATGATGCAAAGTCCACTCGTTGGTGTACCTTCTCACATAGGGAAAGGAAATCATTGTTCATATGGCCAGTGATGAGATGATAATTATAGTAGTGTTGGTCATGCTGAAATTATAAGTGGTGTAGGGGATGATATTTGATTAGAGGGTAGATGAATTAATCACTCATTGAGTAATATGCACAACACATCATGTGGTCAAGCATGAGGAGAGAAATACAAAGGCTCTCGTGATGGGGGTGGAGTGGTGGAAGTAGGAATTTTCTGTGGAACTAGAGAAGGATGTGGTAGTGAAGTAGAGGGTTGAGATTTCTTGAAATGAACTTTAGGAAAAGATGGAGATTGCTTTGGATGCACAACTTGAGGTGAGACTGGAATACTAGAGGATGGAACTATCGAGAGAGACACATGCATGCTCAACAATATGTGAGGATAGAAGATATTTTTTGAGATCGATAAATTTATAGCACAGGAGAATGAATGACTCACAAGTGTCATATTGTAACCTTTTCTTAAGTGGAGGGTATATACCATGAAAAAATATGAATTTCTTTTCTAAGTCACTAGGTTGGAAGATGAGTTGGTGAATACAGGCATTGAACCATAAGATATAGTCCTAGATAGGTTTAGAGGAGCCTTGATGTAAAGTAGGAATGTGGTCATAGGTAACTCTAGGGACATTGTTAAGAATGAAACAAAAGAGGAAAGAATCCTCCATGTCATAGAAATTGTTGATGGACCCAAAGGGTAGATGGGTGTACCACTGTAGTGCCTTATTAGTAAGACTATAACGAAAGGCCTTAAGAAGAAAATGATCATTAAGTAATCCACCATAAGCGTGCGGTAGTGTAGGATATGAGTATGAGGATCACCAGTACCATCAAAACATGTGAAATTAGGCATGGTAAATTCTTTAGGGAAGGAAAAATTATGAATATTTTTAGGAACGCCATGTAAAGAATTATTTTCAAGAGAGGTATAATAGGCTTTACTTTCTAAAGTAAGAGTATGAACTTGTGATTGAAGTTGTCCTACAACATGCATGAGAGATAGAATATCCTGTGAGGGGATGGTAGGAGATGGAAATAATGTATTAAAGGGTTGAAGTTTACCATGATGAGTGATCATAGGGATATCAAGAGGTGATATAGTGGAGTCAGATGCTAAAGGAGCTATGGTAGATGATGATGTAGGAGCTATAATATGACTAGGATCAATACCATTCCTAGTAGGTGCAATGAGTAAAGAGGAAAACTATATAGGAGAAGATGTAGTAGGAGTTGTGGAGGATGTGGGGATAGAAGGAGAAGAAGCCATAGGTAGTGGTGAATCATACAAAATAGTAGATTCCACCTCAGGAGAGGACGAAAATGGAGTAGGAGAGTCACACTCAGTGGTATAGAAGAAAGGAGACCCATGGCGATCATTAGTAGAATATGGGGTCCAAAAAATAATGTTATTTCCATCAAGATAATCAATAGGATCATCAACATAATATGAAGGAGAATGCAAGATAGAATGAGATGTGGGAGGAGTACGATCAAAAGTAATAGAAGACATAGGAGTAGCTATAACAAGTAATAGAAGGAGAATAGGTATGAGGGACATGTGATTGTGGATCAATTCTTGATAAGGAATCAACTATAGAATCATTTGAAGCATCAAGTTACATATTAAAATAAAGATCACATGCAACAGATGGCATGGTGTACAATGAGTGAAAGAAATGGGGTCATCAACAAGGCATATACCTATAGGAGAATCAACAAGACTAGTTGGCACATGTTGTTGGCCTTCCAAGAGGATTTTTGACTATCGCTAGGTAGAGTCATGGGGGTACTATATAAAGCCTTGAGTTCAGCTATGATAGCCTCATCGTAGATAGGATTGACACTAAAACAAGACATGATGGGAGAAAAGAAGAACTATGCTTAACCACTAAGGGATTAAAAATGATCCAAAGGAAAAGTATTCGAAAAGTAGGGTTCACAAAATGATTAACTAAAAATAGAAAAAGAGAGGGCTTTCTTATTTTATGAGTTAATCTAAATAGAAACAAAATGCTATACTAAAGTGTTGAATTTAAATGTTTTTTTATTATTTAAATATGGTGAAATAATGGGAATAAGAGGGATATGGTACTAATCACAAGTTCACTTACCTCGTTGTGTGTTGAATCAAGTAGATCACAGTGATGGGCAAGTTCTGGTTTGAATGACCCGAGAAGGGAAAAAGCTAGGTATCGACTATCTATACCGAGGTGCCTGGGAAGATATTGGATCACCCGGGGTGCCTTGGTTTATGATTTGGGTGTTGTAGAATATAAAAAGCTCGGGATCTAATTTTGGAAGTGTCACAATTTTTTTGTAGTACCTTCGTTCCTTTCACATGAGTGTCACAATAATGTCGTCTATGTCGCTACAAATGCTATGTGGAGATCCACCTAAAAACCCCATTCAAAGCATCAATTCTTAAGAAATAAAATTGTATATGAATAGGTCGAGATCGACCTTAGCTGCCACAATGGTGGACTTACGACTAAGTGTTGCACTACATTCTAGACCCATGTAGTTCTATGTGTGTGTAATTTTGTGCCTAGGATTCCCTAGCGCCAATGACATAGAAGTAGGGGAAATAACTAGATGTAAAAATGCAAATGGTGGATGGAATATAAAGAATACAACCCTTTCCCCCTATGCTTATGTGATGCAAATGTAGAAGATGCCCAAATGCAGTCCCTTGCCTTAGTAGATAGCTGCCCTTGATAGTAAGATTTATGCCCATAATGTAGTGAGTATGCTATGTTTATATAGGGATCTATTGTTCAAATTTCGACACTAGTGACCTGAAACTACCAACTATAACCTAGGGGAATGCATGAGGTAACAACAAAGACCGACCTCAAACAAATAAATTAGGACCACACATTACAAAAAACACGGACCCCTAAAATCATGGATGAGGGTGACCTTGGGGTGCCCTAGTGTAACCTTAGGTGCCCCAATATAGGACTAATATGAAAATTAAGAAAATTACGACACTTGAGAATCCCTAAAATACACCCAAAACTATATAGATAAGTGATGACTGAACCGAAAAACAACAATGACTAAGAGATGGGTCACTAATGAATACTTTTATTACACAAGATCCATATATAAAATAACACACCCGATGGTATAAATGTAGTAGTAAGTGCGTTATTTTGTGACTACAATCTGACGTTCTGTCATTGATAATGGTGCTAACATCAATATCATCTCATCCCATACCTTCAACCAACTTAAAATTCCTAACCACATTATATCTTAATCATCCGTGGTTCTTTAAGCCTTCAATGATGTTGTTTCCCCCGCCTTAATAACAATTATCCTCCCCATCCGCATCGGTGAAAAAATCCTCCATGACCTCTTTCACATTGTTGAGGGGAGTTCCAATATAATATCTTGCTTGGATGACCATGGATCCATACCATGTGTTGCGTCCCATCCACTCTTCATCATTTCCTTAAATATGAACATGAGGGGAAAATGTATACACTCCCCACTAATCTACCTCACTTCAAATCATGTCACATGACCTATCAGCCAAATGACATGCTAATCCCTAAACAATATTCATCCTTCAAAGATTCCACTAGTTCATCCATACTTGCATCCAAGTTTCCTAATGAAGAATCTCTTGCACCGTGATGCGCATTGTATTTCACGGGGAGTACCAAATCCTTGCCATCAATGCTCTATGCACATCCAATCAGCTTGAAAGACATGAAAAATCCCCCATGTATCAACTTAATGTCAGGGATATCATTCCCTTCAGATCCTCCCCATTGAAAACCAATCTTATCTATGGTGGCATTGATCACCCTTATCATATTGACAATTCAACCTCACACTAAACCATACACCAATGGATTCAATTTCCTCTATAATAAATCCTTCACCTATACCTACCTCCATCACCTTTGCACATGGAAGGTATTTGGTCTTGAGCATTATGAGAAAGGAATGCACGATCTTATCACTAACCAATCTCACAAACCTCATGAGAAGTTCATATTGGGTTTCAAAGAGCTATCCATCAAGCCTCTTACACATACTTCTTCTACATCCCCATGCACATTGATCCATCATCCAATCTTTCTCCATCCAACGACCCCAAGGACATGGAGGAAAATGTGTCCCTTTCTTATAACTTTTTTAAAATCTCCACCATCACCTGGGACCGGTCACCTATCAAGATGATGGGGAATCTAGGTCCCTCCCTCTCAAATTTCCTAACATGGTAGAGGAGGATTCCCCTATCGTTGACATTCTCTAATGTAATGATGACGAATCCATTATTTCCTATAAGGGGGTAGAATACTCACATCTTTATAAGGGCTTACCTCTCGACATATCCATCCTCTATCGACATCAATATAGGGACTCGCAAAAGCTCCACATCCTCAAGGTTGATCAATCTCTTTATCCGCAAGAGCTAGAGTCCTTCACCACCTTCCTTTCTAAATTTAATTAGGCCTTTCCATGGTTATATGCCAAAATGCTAGGCCTTGATCCAAACATTATCATCCACAAAATCGTCACTATCACCGCATGAACCCTCACGTTTCCCTCCAAAGAGGAATTATAACGCCTTCTTTCCACAAATTTCATCCAACCTATAGACTATCTCCAATGGGTTTCTAACATAATACCCACTTCAAAGCTTCAAAAAGCTCCACATATGTATTGACTTCTGATATTTAAATCTTACTCGTTGACCTCACAACCATCCACAAGATGATTTATTTTATGGATGGTTTTTTTGGATACAATTAGATCCATATCACACTAGAAGACCAACATAAGACCTATTTCATCACCCCTTGGGGAACCTTCTATTATCGTGTCATGCCCTTTGGTTTGAAAAATTCAAGGGCCATCTATCAACTCACCATGACATACATATTCCATGATCTCATTTATAAAGTTGTGGAGGATTACGTCGATGACCTCTTGGGTAAATATAAGCATCAATGACACCATATTTCTATCCTTGAAATCCTCTTCATGTGTCTCATCCATTTCTTCCTCCACCTTGATCCCGCCAAATATGTGTTTAGATTTGTAAATATTAAACTCCTTAGTTTCATCGCTTTTATCGGGGTATTGAAGTTGACACTACAAAATCAAAGCCATCCTTGAGATGCCTACTTCCAATCTTAATCAACTTCGCAGTCTACAAGGCCAATTCTAATCGGTTCTCCATTTCATCTCATGGTTTTCCAAATATTACCAACATTTTCATCATCTCCTTCACAAAGAAACTCACTTCAAGTGGGATGCCAATTATCAAAAGGCCTTTAACGAACTCGGGCATTATATTCTATCACCACCACTGCTTACCCCTCTATGCGAGGGGGCTTTATATCTTTACATATCTACCACCGATCATGCTCTAGGTGCCATTTTGGCACACCATGATGAGAAGGGAAATGAGCATGCTATTTACTACATCAGCCGCACTCTTCGCGATTATAAAATCCAATACACGAAAGTTGAAAAGATGTGTTTTGTTCCCTTCTTCACCACTTATAAGCTTCACCACTATCTTCTCAATCACAAAACCTATGTCATCACCAATTTTAATCCCCTCAAAACCATGCATTTGAAACCTTACCATAATGATCACATCACTCGATGGCTCATGCTCATGACCGAGTTTTACCTAGAGTTCATATCTCAAAAATATATCAAGGGCTAGGCCATCATTGATCAACTCACTGAAGCCCCTCTTCCTGACAATCAACTTCCTCATGAAAAATTTCCCAATGAATCCATCCACACCATCGATCACGAGTATTCTCCCCTCAAAATGACACTATTATTTGATGGATCTAAGTGTCAAAAAGAGGGAGATATCGATGTCATCATCATTCCTCCTTTGGAAACTCCTATTCCCATTACCTACAAGCTTAAATTTGAGTGTACTAACAACATGGATAAGTATGAAGCCCTTATCTTGGGCCTCCAAACTACTATCATGCTTGACATTCAAATCCTCAATATCTATGGTGATTCCCAACTCATCATAAATCAAATCAAGGGAATCTATCAATGCAAAAATGAAGTCTTTGAAAAATACAAAGACAATGTCGACTTTCTTCTCGAATCCTTTGATCAATATACCATCTAAACTAATAGAAGAAAAGGAAATATTTGGGATGGATACTAACTCAACAAATGTGAGAAAATTCACAAATGAAAATTGAACCAATGATGATGAATGAGGGAATCCACTTTGGAGATTACATGGCATGGAGTAGCCTCGGGTGGGAATTGGACTTATGTTGGAGGTGGGATGGCATGTGGGGCTAGGAGAAATCGATGCACTAACCTACCTCTTCATAGTGAGAAATCTAATACGTCACTCGATTGGTGGTGTTTTAGGAGGGTTTCGTGGAGCAGCGAACAAAAATGTAGGGGGGCATAGCTCATGATGGAAGGGGTTTTGACCCTTTGTTTTCATTTAAGGATGCCCTTGGGAAAAATGGTGGTACTATCCTAGGTGGTTAGGCATATTTGGTTGATCTTGCAGAAGAAACCCCATCTTTGGTCATTGAAAACCAGGAGGTGGAGGATTATTACCAAACCCTATCTCGGGATGCCATAATTGGCCGATTCAATGGGTTATGGCCTTCCTCTTCCACCTTATACCAGTGGATTTTCTAGAACTGGACAGACAAGTGTGAAATTTCCCTGCTCCAGAGGTTTTTTTGTGGTGCATTTTATTGAGCTAGAGGACTTACCAACGATGCCTATTAGAAGGACCATGGTTCTGGGGTAATGTGGGCCTATTTTTGACTCCATGGTTCCCAGATTTTGATCCAAACACTCTTTCGATTTCTAAAACGCCTATTTGGGTTAGACTTCCCAACCTTCCTCTGCATCTTTGGTATGCACTGGAGGATATTGGAAATGTCTTGGGAAAGTTTATAAAAGAAGATATGGACAGAACTCATTTGGGTCTATGCTCCTATGCTCATATATGTGTGGAAGTTGATTTGAGTAAGGGTTTTCCAGATCGAATCAATTTGAAATTTGGAAATTTTCAGCATTCCCAACCTTTAGATTATGAAAATACAACATTCTGGTGTAGAATTTGTAGAAACCCGGGGCATTTGCAAGCATCATGTCCTTTGAATAAAAACTAGTGAAAAAGGGTGGTTCATCCTCTCCTGGTGGATGGGGATCTTTGGATCCAGATTTGGTGTCTGCCACGACGTTTAAGGAAGAGCCTAGTAAATTCAATACGAGAACAAAGCATAGGTAAGAATGTAAAAGGGAATATGGATATAACGAAGGACTCTCGGGGGCTATTGTTGTCAAAGCGTAATGAAAAGAGGACACTCCTCGAAAAATCATTTTTCGATCAAGAATCCTTACGGACATTCAATATGCTTCAACAAATCCAAGTGATCTCATGCTGGTGGTTTCATCGAAAAATGGCAAGTGGCATGAGGTAAAGAAAAGGAAAGGTAAAAATGTCACATGGGTAATATTAGGATTGTTTCTCATCCTAGGGTGGGAAATATATTTTCCGTAGAGAGTGGATTTTGAAATATAATCATCTGGGGATTGAAAATCCCATATGCTTAGTATGATTAATATATAGTTTTTCTATATATATGCCGGTGATCTGGTTTATGATCATTCATTTCAGCTATTCACTTTTGGTTGATGAAACCTATTATGATTTAGCCTAATTCATGTACAAGGTACGTGTCCCTTCAACCCACCGTAATGATAAAAAAATATACCATACAAACTATCCCTTTTTCATCTAATTGCTTCACATAAACCATGACATACCTTACATCTCTCATCCCTTGGACAATGGAAGAATCCAAACTCTTCATTGTTTTCCACCATATCAATCAACCATCCCATGCTAATGATATTCCTTGCATCAATCTCATCACTAACCAATCGATATCCGGTACACTCGGATCTTCAACTATCTATCTCAATCTAAAATCCCCTCCGACATATCCAAAAATTATAGGAGGTTGTTCCTTTAATGTGCTAACCACTATGTTATCCTTGGTGGCATCCTCTACAAATGTGGGTTTAACGATATTTTATTACAATGCCTTAAATCCCATGAATCTATCTGTATTTATCCAAGAAATCCACAATGACCTCTATGGTGGACATTTTAGTGGTAAGGTCATTTCAAATGCATTTTTGGATGGGTTACTATATTCCCATCCTTAATCAAGACTACGTGAATATGTCAAAAAGTGCGTCAAGTGCCATTAGCTCTCCAATCTCATCTGCATCTCTAGCCATGCCTTACAAAAGACCCAAGATCTATGACCTTTCTCACAATGGGGACTCGACCTCATTGGCCTCATCAATCCATACTCTTCTCAATGTCATCATTATATCATCACTACTACTAAATACTTCACCAAATGGGTGGAAGCCATTCCACTCGCATCCACCAAAGATAACAAAATCATTAATTTTGTCTATCAACACATATCTATCATTCCGTCCCTCATAAAATAATCATGGACAATGGAAAGTCCTTAAAAAAATATCTTAAGAATATTTGCAATAATTTCAACATCAAGCTTAGCTTCTCTTCTCCTTACTATCCTCAAACTAATGGCGAAGAGGAATCTCTAACAAGACTCTTCGCAACATCCTTACCAAAACTGTTGATAAAGTAGGTAAAAATTGGCATCTTCATATCCCCTTTGCTCTTTAGGCTTATTGGACTAGCATCTGCACCTCTACGGGTGCTAATCCCTTCTCTCTTGTCTATGGATTTGAAGTTGTCCTTCCTCTCGAAGTTCAAATCCCATCCTTGCATGTTTCTCTTCGTGAATTTGTCTCGATGAAGAATATCACTAGGAGTGTCTAACCCAACTTGAATTGCTAGACAATCGTCACTTAATCACACTCTAACATCATCACATATATAAAGAGTGAATCAAACATGCCTACAATAAATATCTAAAAGAATGAAAATTTAACATTGATGACCTTGTCCTCAAAGAAAATTAGAATGTCACTACTCTAGAAAGGAGCCAATGTGGAAATTTTTCTCCAAACTAGATTGGACCATATATTATCATGTATAAGTATGGGTCTAGGGCCTATTATTTAGCTTCCCTTGATGGTAAACTAGAAACAGAACCTCTCAATGAATTGCACTTACAACCTTTCTACTATTAACACACTTACCAACATGATCTTAGTCACATTTTAGGATCTCATTTCCATCATTATCCTTTCCATATCTCATTGTAATGATTTAGAATCATGTGGTCTTCCGTCACTATCCTATCTATGACCTTGAATATGGGCACCATGACTCTACTCATAGCATATTCCTTATGGATAAGTTCCTCCTTCTAGGTGGGAACTAAACAATCATTACATTCATCACATTTTTATCTACCTACAAGAACCATGATAAGGGTCCACGTGTATTGCTTGTATACCTTAATTTCCCCCAAGTGGGCTACTTCGCTATCCTCAACTCTGTCCTAAAGTTAAAAATCATGGATGCTCCTATCAAAATATATATTATATAAAAAACATATTGCTCTCTCGAAGGACAATTGTTCAAATAAAGAAAATAATGTAAAAATTATAGACTAATCCCTTGAAGGAAAACTATCATACATCTTATCCTACCATCTAAAAAGTAAAAAATAAAAAAATCTGAAAGAAAAATCCCATAATGTAGACCAATCCCTTGAAGGATGGCTACTTTCTTATCATGGCACTAAAAGGTTCCCACATCGATCAACCTTTTTAATATTAAAAGCAAAAGCAAAATCAAAATAAAACATCATAAGAAAGCTTCCCACATCGATCATGTTTCCTATATACAAAAAAATTTCTCATATTGATCATTTTGTGCCATATTTCTTAGAGTTGGGGCATAGACCTAGGACAACCACCTAAGGAGAAACTACTTCCCCCATACAGGATACATATAAACCCCTTGTCATGTCTATAGTAGGTGTATAAGCACACCTTCCATCTTCCTTTCATGATCTTAAATGTGACTAACTATCATTGGTTATATGTTAACAATTACCATAGGTTATAAGTGCATCACTTTTTGTGTGTTCCTTTTCATATTTTATCTCCTATCCCATCCAAAAGAATATATCCTATGTGTGCCCCTTATTACTATGAAGTGTACTTTTCTATGTTTCATTCACTCAATCAAGGTTGTATCTTATCTATCGCATCCCATTTAATTTCTTCATCTTATGTCATATTCAAATACAATTAACATCTATAACTATCACTTTCATATCTAATATAAATTATCTCATCATCATTTCTAATACATCTGATCCATTCTAATCTAAATCAAACCATTAGATCCATCATATCATTTTTTCATCTAAATCCATCACATCATCTATGTATAATCATATCTACCATCTCGCATCGAATCTAACATATCTAATCTAATTTTCATAAAATCTAATCTACATCTATCACATCATCTATATCTAATCAAACATCTACATCCCATCCATCATATCTAATCTTATCCGTCATATATATTACATTTATCATAATCATATCTAATCTAAAATCCATCGCATCTATTCTAATCTCAATCATATCATACAATATCTATCACATCTATCACATCATAATCCATTTTCATCCATGCATCATCTAAATCAACATCGTAATATAAGAAAAAATCATTTCTACATCTATAATCTAATCAAACATCCATCAAAACATATAAACCATCACATCTATTTACTCTACTAGTCACATACACAAGTAAATCACAAAAAAATCATCATATATATACATATATCATCAAATTATATAGACATCCATGATAGGCCTCTACTAGGCTCTATCTAAAAATCTTCACATCAAAATCGATATAAAAATATATATACAATGTTCACCCGCTACTTAGTGAAGACAAGATTAGAAGCTCTAAGTTCGAAGTAGGACCCCGTCCTCCACCCTATCCTCCATCTAGACCACCATCATGTTATATAGTTTAGATAATGAATATCATATTTTGTAACTTAACAAGTGCATCACAAGTAGGAGATTGAACTAAATCCCTTATTATCGTGAGAATGTGTAACAGGGAAATTGACAATTTCCGAGCATGACAACTATACCCCTATGCCAAAATTTTCATGTTTTATCATTCCTAAGAAACCCCAGATCTATTCAGTTAGTCCAAATGAATTCCCAACCAATGTCATGATATTATCCTAGGTGATTTAGGAAATTCCATTCATTCCCCCTAGGTGATTTTAGGAGTTCATTGAAAATGTTATCTTTTGGCAGTATAGGGAAGGGCTATTGTTGGCCTTCCCGGGATTGGATCAACCCCCTGGAGCAGAGCAGAAGGGCCAAATTCAACATAGAGGTGAATGGAAGACCTTATAACATCATGGAAATGATTTTGGAAGGCTTTGGGAAGTTTTGAAAGACTTGGAGCAGTCTGAGTGAAAATAGGGTTCATAAGCCTAGGCAGTACACATGCCTAAAACAACTATTGAGCTTCAAATGAAGATTTGGGAGCTCGGATGGATTTGGAAGTAAAAAAAAACATCTTCAGAAAGAGGATTCCAAGACCTACATGATGGTGAAATAATATTTTTCACAAAACCTTGGTGCATATGATTGGAAGACAATTTTTCTCAGGTATAAGTGGAGTCCCAGATCAAAACTCTGATTTTTCAGGGATCATATGATCGAATCAAGACATGAAACCCACATCATTGGATTCAAAATTCCATTTCCAGTCAAGATCATATAAAGTAGAAGCAAGAGATGAAGTAGAAGAAGAAGAAACAATGGCGGATGAAGAAGAAATACCTCAACCCATTGTTCCATGGGGAAGGAATACAGGCCCGCTTGCTCTTGAACCCCCTCTTCACAATCTACCAACGGGTTCCCATGCAAGAACTTTCCAAAGTTCAAAGGTGACAACACACAACATCTAGAAGAACACATCGCTACTTTCATGACATCATGTGGAATTCTTGGTGTCCAACATGAAGATGTTGTTGTAAGATTGTTCGTGGAGTCCCTCCAAGAAAAAGCAATAGAATGGTTTTACCTCCTACCTTCCCGGTCCATCACGGGTTGGAATGACATCAAGGATGCATTTGAAGAGAGATTTAAATCAATTGAAGATTGTCAAGACCTCTTGGTGTAGTTGGCTCAAATAAATAAAGGAGAAAATGAAACCATGAGAGACTTTATGGCTCGTTTTGAATGGTTGTTGCGTAGGATACCTGAAGAGGATTCACCATCTGAAAACAATATCAAAATATTCTTCATAAATGCTCAATCACCGGAGGTAGGATTTCTCCTACGAAGAGTTCAACCAAGGAACATTGTAGAAGCACAAAGGAGGGCCATTGAATTGGATGACGATCTCATCCTCTTTGGAAAGATCAAGAATCCATCAAAGGGCAAGGCCCAACATCCTGAAGATGAGAGAACTAATCCATCGCTGCAAAAGTTGGTGAATGAGATGGCCTCTTTGAAGAGGGAATTATTTGAACAAGTTTCTTCTCAGAGAAGCAATAGAAATCAGATTGTAGGAGCACCCCAAAGACTTGCCTTGGAGGCCCCACCCGTGAATGTAAATTCTGATTTCAAGAAAGTGAAGAAGAGCTTGAACAAGAAGGTGGTGATTTCCAAGAAAGTGATGAGTTTGAGAACGATACACAAATCAGGTTTTGTGAGTATTCGAAGGTTATGAAGAAGATGAAGAAGATGCACCAAGTTTCTCATGTGTGGTATTCACTCGTTCTCAGTCTGAGAAAAGAGCATCTCCCTCCACTACTGCAAAAGAAAAGAAGGTTGATGATCCTCCTATGGCGACTCGAAAAATAAAATAATCAGTCGAGGATCCCCACTTCCATCTTCCATGAAGTCTACATTGTTGGAGCCTGACCCTGCAACAAGTAAGAAGATGCCCGCAATCCCAAGTAAGCTTTCTGATGTCTCTTCCAAGTCTAAATCTAAATCTGCTCCTACAAAATCTAATACCTTGAAAGCTCCTAGTGTGTCTTTTAAAATACCCTCCATTCCTCAAACATCAAATCCTGCTCCTAAACCTATCCAAACTCCAAAATCAGTCCCTTCACCCCCCTTGTCCACATCTTCTCCCTTTGACTTCATAGAATATGCAAACAAAGCCAAAGTGCAGATTACCAAAACCGAATATTTGGACTCACCCTGAACAATTCGAGAGGTTCATCCGATACATCAGGAGTGGTAGTCTAACACCCAATGTTGTAACTTCTAGTTCCAAAGGCATGCTACAAAACTCACCTACACCTCCCTCACAGAACATGCTTTCTCTGAGTGCATCAAAGACTGATAAAGTTGAACCTTTCTACATCTCCCTTCTTGTTGGAGAATATGTACTAAACAATTGCATAATAGATTTTGGTGCCTCAGACAACGTGATGCCTTTGAAGGTCGCCAAGGCTCTTAAACTTACAATGACTCCACCTAGTGGCTCTTGTTACTCTTTGGAATAAAAAAAGGTCTCACTTGTAGGGAAGGTTAAAGATGCATAGGTGGCTCTCGCTAGATTTCTAGACAAGAAAGTTTCAGCGATGATTTTGGTAGTAGATGTCCCAACCTCATTCGGAATGTTGCTGAGTAGAAATTTTACTGAGAATTGGGAGGGAAAATTCAAATGAATTGGTCTTTTGCAACCATACCAGTGAAGGGAGACATGGAGAAATTGCTTCCCGAGAAGAAAATGAGGTACACTGTGCAAAAATCCGAAGCCCAGAAGCTAACATTTTGTACCAAAATACCAGGTGGATGAATCACTTGGTGACAACCAAGGAGGAAGAAGATATTCCCACCTTGATAGGTCTAGACATGCCTTCCCGAGATATTTGGACTTTGAAGAAGCATTGAGGAGATTCGAGTTACAAGAGGGCAGCCCCGAATTGCCAAATGATGCAGACCGCGAGGAAGAGGAAATGGTTCTCGGTGATTTTCAAGAAGAAAAATCAGCCTATACGCTTTTCCAAGATGAGGAGTTATTCTCATTCCCATTTGGGGATGAAGATGATCTCTGTCAAGCCATCTATGGAGAGACAAAATCAGCTTGTGATGAGCCCGTGAAAGGTTTGAAAGAAATGTCTATACAAGGACTGCTAAGAGCCGGGAAGAAACAAAGGACCCTGAGATCAGTCTGGAACTTTTAATGCAAGCCATGAATATGGAAGATAAACATGAAGCTGATTTGGAAGCCTTAACTAATGTGAAGGTCAGCCATATTGAGATAAGGCAAGATGAGAAATATGATGTCCCTCTCAAGCCAATGGTTGGTGGATACAATGATGAAATTGAAGTATTTTCTTTCCCATTTGAAGATGAAGACTCTTTCTATGATGAAGAAATTGAAGCAAGGAGTTTGAAGACCTCTAAAGATGAAGCTCCTTTTGATGAAGGATCAGTAGAGTGCAGCGATTCTCGAGATGATGAGGTAATCCCTCCAGATAGTTTCTTTGAGTTGCAAGATAAAGATTCTTCAAAGGTGTACAAAGAGGGACTACAGGAAATGATGAAGCATTACTCCATGCAAGAAATATTGGATGCAGTAGAAGTGGCAAAGACCCTGAGCTGATTCTTGATCTCTTCACTCATGCCATGGGCATACAAGACAAGTATGAGGCCACATCCAATCTTTCAGTCAGTACTCAAGCACCTCACAGTGAAGTAAAGGAAACAGATAAGTCTGAGGTTTCTCATGGAAGAGATGTCAATGAGCATAGACCTGGGAAAGAAATTAACTCAGAAGGTTCAAGGAATTGGAATGAAAATCAGCATTGGGGCAGCGATGAGATGCTCGATGGAGAATCAACTATATGGATAAACATGGAAGGAAACTGGCACGATGAAACCAATTTCAAAGAGCATGAAGACAATGGAGTTTTCAAGAAAGGACCGAGCATCAAGAAGATCACATGGAATCACTCCTACCAAGTACATAGAAAATTGTGAAAGCACCTACTTTCATAAGTAGCTGAGGAGGGGAGGATACTTTCTAGAACCCGTCAACGGCTTCGCAGAACATCATCATTCGGTGTTGCCTCTTCAGGGGTAACTTTTGTGAAATAAAAAGTACTTCAGTGAAAGTGGGTTGTCCCTCGCCTTGTACCATAGGTGATTGATAGGTGTTTTTCCCTTTCCGTTGTGTGTGTTTCCCTTCTTGTTGTGTGTCATGTGTTTCCTTTTGGTCGTTTTGTGTGTGTGTGTTTCCTTCTTCTAATCTTCCTTTCTTGAAGTTGTGCATGACTCCACAGGGCCCAATGGATAAGGCACTAGTCAACGAATTATATGGTCTAAAATTGAGATTCTAGATTCCCATGTCATGTTGTTGTTGCTCAGTCCATGTCATGTCCCCAAGCTAGAGCCAGCTGTTGTCGTGAGAATGTGCAACAGGGAAATTGACAATTTCTGAGCACGAAAACTATACCCCTATGCCAAAATTTTCATGTTTTATCATTCCTAAGAAACCCTAGATCTGTTTAATCAGTCCAAATGAATTCCCAACCAATGTCATGATATTATCCTAGGTGATTTAGGAAATTCCATTCATTCCCCCTAGGTGATTTTAGGAGTTCATTGAAAATGTTATCTTTTGGCAGTATAGGGAAGGGCTATCGTTGGCCTTCCCGGATTGGATCAACCCCCTGGAGCAGAGAAGAAGGGCCAAATTCAACATGGAGGTGAATGGAAGACCTTATAACATCATGGAAATGATTTTGGAAGGCTTTGGGAAGTTCTGAAAGACTTGGAGCAGTCTGAGTGAAAACAGGGTTCACAAGCCTAGGCAGTACACAGGCCTAAAACAACTATTGAGCTTCAAATGAAGATTCCAGGAGCTCCGGATGGAGTTGGAAGTAAAAAAATCTTCAAAAAGATGATTCCAAGACCTACATGATGGTGAAATAATATTTTTCACAACACCTTGGCGCATATGATTGGAAGATAGTTTTTCTCAGGTACAAGTGGAGTCCTAGATCAAAAATCTGATTTTTAGGGATCATATGATCGAATAAAGACATGAGACCCACATCATTGGATTAAAAATTCCATTTCCAGTCAGGATCATATAAATTTTCACCAATAAATTCCACCGGAAGCTCAAGTTATCTGCATTCCAAGTTACCCTCTCAAAGGCAGTTCAGGACTTAGTCATTTTTTCGAGAGGACACGTGTCAGCACCAGGAGCCTGGTGGGATTTCATGTCCCCCACGTCCCTGAGGTCAGGTACATAACCCCTTGGAAAATTCACCCAGCCCTCATGTGACCCTTGGGACCCTCATATGACCTCCAGACCTGGCAGTTCAGCCCTCAAGTGCTTATTTGGAGCATGCATTCCCTGCCGTCGGATCGGTCGCCACGTGTCAGCTCCAGGACCACTGTGGAATTTGATGTACCTTATGCACCTGAGGTGGGGGACATAAGACCTTGAAAATGTGCCCAGCCCCTAGGAGGAGTCTTTTGGACACCCACGTGACCTCCTTTCAGCTCCTAGTGCTTCAAATCAACTTTTCCTCCTTCATTCCCTGTCGTTGGATCTAGTGCCACGTGTCACCATCTTGCTCATTGTGGAAATTGATGTCCCTCACATCCCTGAGGTTAGGGACATCAAGCATGGAAAAATTTTCCCAAGCCCTACCTATGCACATCTTTTTGAAAAATCTCCAAGTTGCTTTTCCCGCTTCTAACTTCTAACAGTTTTATTTGCACTCCTTTCCTCCATTCTTCCTCTGCAACATTCTACCATCACTCCACCATTGCAAATGCTCAGACCAGATCAACAAAGGAACTAAAATACCTTTCCCATGGTGATGCATAGGTCTCAAAAGGAATCCTCATCAAGCTAAGGAGAAACAAAGAACAACAAAGAAGAGAACAACAAAATCCCCATAGCTAAAAAATGGAAATCTAAACAAAGCTTGCAAACCAGTGCATGAATCAATGAACCATTTATTTTTGTTCATTCCTCTATCCAAGACCATCAAGAAGACACCTTCAAACTCCCCCCATGTGCGACAAAGCATCCACAATGAAGAAATCTCCTTTCCGGCTCAACGAAGAAAGAAGTGGGATTTCCTGTCAAACCGGTTGATCGAAGTAAGATTACACGTGAAGCACCAGAAGAAAAAACCCACATCAAAAATACAATTTTATTCTTAAACAGAGGAGAAAACCAGACCTACAATTTTGAGGTTCATTAATGGTTGCCAGAAGCATTGCCAGGTCCAAAAATTAAAACTTTAAAATCTCCTGGATTATTAAGCGAGCGGGCCCAAAATTTCAAAGGGATGATATTGGGCAAAAAACCATATCAAAAAAATTTATTCCATGTCAATCTGACTCCTAGAGGCCAACTTTCTAAAAATAGCAGGTCTACTACATAGGAACTGCTATTTTGGGAAAGTCATTAACAGAAGAACCTGCGAAGGAGATGAAGATATCAGAGGTGCACTACAGCTGAGAATCCACCAGAATGGACATTTTTGGCACTTACTAAAAATAGTAAGTGGGCCCTTGAGCACCTGCTAAAAATAGAAATTTGATCCAAAGGAGTGAGGAATGCAGGGAGAAAGGGGAATCAAGGTCACAACACTCAGCAAAGGATCGAGAGAGTTGCCTTTTTCACACTTACTAAAAATAGTAAGTTACACTCAAAGAGAAGTTTTGGCACAATGGGATGTACAAGGATAATCATTCAGGGGGACATCATTGTTTGGGAGCATCCTAGTCATTTTTCACAGGGCATTCAAGATCCACCTTAGTTCATTCAACTTAGCAAACGTTCGTGAGATAATTTGGAGGAATTTCACAGTGTGCAAGGAGTTCAAAGATTCAGAGTTTCACTACATTTGGAGCTTTCCATCAACGAGGATCAATGGAATTCATCAGGAATGACATCTCCTCTTCTTCTTATCCCCCTCTTTCTCTCTCCTCTTCCCCCAACTTTCTCTCACTTTCCAATATTCTAATTTCATGTTGGGGTTTGCACTTTTAATATGACTTAAGAGACTTTAGAAACATAATGTAAATTAAGTCGCCTTGCTATTATAAAAGGGACTTAAATATTTGAAGTGGAATATGAATAGTCTTAAGTCATATTAAGGTATTCGAAAGGTCATGAGGAAGATGAAGAGTCATATTCTATTCTATAAATTGTAAAGCCATTCCCATTTCAAAGGGTTGGTGATTGATCTTGTAGACTCAAGAGTGCATTCTACCTTGAGAGAAAGCAAAGGAGATAGCCATTTTCTTCTACTCTCTTCCCCTCTCAAATTTCTTCCATTCCTACACTATGTACAACTTTTGTTCAAGCATCAATACAAGAAGGAGTTTCTAGCTTTCTTTGACCAAGGGATTTCATGACACTTTGTTCTCATCAAATTCTATTTGGTCTTGTTGTCATTTACAGGGTTGTTTCTTCTCATAAATGCATGTGATGAAGTTTCTAACTAGTGTGTGTGCAGGAATATGATTTTCTACCTGCAGCATTAGTTCTCCTACCTCCATTCTCACTCCCTTTCCCACTTCCAGAAAAAGTCATCTCTTGTAGGTATATGCAAGCATTTGCCGTAGGGTCAGTGGAGTGCCCCTGTTGGATCCCCGGTCGAAAGGCCACCACAGAAATTCACCTTTTCATGTGCATGCACATACGAAAACTACACCAGATTAAGTAGAGGGACTTAGATTCCCAGAGCGTTGGCAAGAAATCCACAAGTTTGTCCACCCAAAAATTTTTCTCGCCAACATCCCTCTATCAACCTATGAAAAAATAACCAATTAACATAGAAATAATATAAATAGAATATCGACAAGATAGAATCCATCTCATCCATACAAGTACAAAATAATTTACATAACCAATGCAGTAAACTCTCAACTTTCAATTTATCTTATAACTTATACCTTTACAAGACTTATGCATTTAGGTATACCGCATAACAACCGTCTTCATGATAAAAGAATACTACATTTCCTTTTTCTATACAATCTCAAAATGAATTAGAATTCTTCACAAGAAATCAGATTTAATTCAGCCAATGCATCATATAAGTTTTTCCTTCTTTTATCACTTACAAAGTCCATCAACAAAAATTGTTAGCTTGGTCAATTCAATGAATTGAACATGATAAGCACTAAGCCTTAAAACGAGGTGCATTCCAATAATTGTTCCATTAAAACAACTCTACTTTAAAGACACAATTATTACATCATAAATATCAATTTAAGAATAACAATGGAAAATAAGTACATTTAACCAAATGAATTCACTTCAAGAGAAGAACAAAATATAATCCACTATATCTTTCTTACAAAATTAAAGTTTAATTGATCCCATCAATTATCTTTTAGCAAACAATAAATCATATCATCTCATTGTTCCCAATTCTATCATAATAGAATACAACAATTATATTTTCTTTAACGAAAGGGTTTAAAGCATGGTTCTTATTAGGGTGATTCATCTAACTCCTAAGAAAAAGTAAAATAAGAACCATTACAACTATGCTCAACACAAGACATCCGAAAATCAAATGATTCATAACATGAATTAACGGTTTCATTTAAAGGAAAACTACCTTAAATTTCAACATTTAAGATATTCATCGAAAAGAATCCCATTTCAATCCAAGAAGGAATAGAGAATGAAACAGTCTACCTACAAGTCTAAATCTACTTCCACATGTTAGAAGTTAACATTTATAGATTAGAAACCAACGTTCACAAATCAACGTATACTTATACAGGATTTATTTTCTACTCGAGTCCATCCAAGGAGTATCCATAAAAAGATAGAGTGCAAGAGACAAAACTTACTCATCACAAACCAAACAAAGAAAATCCTTGTCAAACAAACGGTTTGCCAACAAGCTTACATTTTCGATTAAAAAAGCCGAATAATCTATTTACTTCCTACATCATTTCTACAAATGATTTGAACAAGGAAGGCCAAACAACTCATAAATAAATATCAATTTCATAAGAGAATCAAAACATAAAAGTTCAACCAATGAACTTATCCTAGTAATAGAAAGAAAGGTATCATAATTAGAAAATGTTCCAATCAATAATTCGTTTTGTTGTACTAATAAATGAATTTCCTCTTTAAATTCAAACATAGAAATTCATAAGCTAGTTCCCAGGGAGAGAGAACAAAATCACCTAAGCTGTAAGAAGAAGGCACACTTTGCCATTTTCCTTGCAATCCTTTACCTTCAATAAACACGAGTTTGAATTCTAATCTCGTAGAATGAAATACGCTAATAACGATCCTAAAAACAACATTTTGTTCCAAAGGAATCACATTCCTTTCTTTTAAAAAGATACAAGGTCTATTTACTATATCCAACAAGAATATAAAAACAAGCCGATTAAGTATGCTAAACATGTTCAAAGTATCACCTAACTCAAAGGCTGAAATCCCAATGCCGATTTCAATATTGCATTACAAAAGAGTAATTAGTTCTTGATTCAATAAGTATTATAATACAAAAATTATTTGAACAGAGACAAATAATCCCATCATAACAATTCAGAGCAATAAAATCATAAACTCTTCTTTTAAATGAAACCCAAAACTTATTTTAAAAGATTTGAAGATGCGAGTTTCCACAAGGAATAGAGGGGAAAAGAATACCCTCGATAAAATGCCATTGCCATCTCAAACAAGATGAAATAGTTCTAAAAGAATTACCCATTCCATTCATCAACAAAAATGTTTCTAGTTAAGGTCTCGAAGAGTTTACCCAACAACTCAGCCAACTATTCACCAGATTTTCTTTGAACAAGTAGTTCAACAAAAGAGTTATAAGTTTTAAACTTTTAATGCAAGTAAAACCACACTCAAAATGCGAACGAGTTGAACACAAGGTCTCAACAAAAGTTTGGAGCTACACAAGTATTTGAATACGAGGGAAGTATAAAATACAACCTTCCATTAATAGTTCAGAGCTACACGAGTCTCTAGTCACAAGTTCAAGGCAACACGAAGTTCTCATTCTAGTTTATACTTTAAACAAGAATCCCTAATACTATCTCAAAACAAAACACGAGCTTCAAAAAGAGTTCATAACTATACAAGTAACAAAATAAGAGTGCGGTGTAAAACACAAACCTCCAATAATAGTTCAGAGAAACACAAGAATAAAACATGGGTACAGAGCCACATACGGGCTTCAACAACAGTCCCGAGTTACTCAAGATTCCCAAACATAGGTCAGAGCATCAAGAACCTCCATCCCAGTTTTCATCAAACAAAAAACCAAGAACAAGATCCAAACCAAATACAAGCTCGATTACAAGCTAAAGAAAAACACAAACTCCAACAAAATTAGATGGAACTCAAGGTTCCCATAAAGTTCAGAATCCACATATTGCAATGAAGGTTAGTTCCAACATAACAACCTCGAATAAAAATTTCAAAAATGGAAAGTAGAGCTACTAATACAAGTTTCACATGCATGTATCACTATTAAACTATCACAAAGATAGTTTCAAAACCAACGTTATTTTTCCATGGATTCATATCCAAGATAATAGAGATTATAAAACCCAGCAAACAAGTAACCAGATAAAACATGCAAGCCAAGAATCTCAAAAGAGTAGAATCGTTTTAATGAAACATTTAGAAGAAAGCAAGAGATCTTAAAGATTAGAGCCTATCATGCCTAATATGCTTCGTCAAATCGAAGGAGACCTCGGTATGAGCTCACAACTTCTCCTCTTCTCCACAAAAGATCAAACAACCATATTATTTTTCCACATTGTCTCTTATACATCTCACGAATCGAAAACAGGTCTAAGACTTCAAAAATAGCCATTAAGTGTAGTTCAATCTGCTGGTTCGAAAAACCAGAGAGCATGTAGAGTGAAAATCATGAAACATGCAAAGTGAAACAACCCAGACAAACCCAGTTGCATGCCTTCCAAGATGGTTTGTGCACGAAAAATAAAAATAACAAATTTCATTTAATCCAATTTTTCCACCTATCCTTTGCCACTTTGCCTTCTAAGCTCAAGCGATTGCCAAATCAAAATTAACATGGAATTCCATTTTAGTGATACTTCCACATAAGCCTCCGCCATGTCACTAGCCACTACCAAAACTAGCGATTACCCATGTATTAAAAACCTTATCAATAACATAAATGCCATAGGAAATGTCGCCCTTAATGCATGCGACCACCTATTTCCCCTTTCATACACATTAGTTTAGGATAGATCAAATTTCTTAGGTTAGATCTTAGGTATTTTATAATACATACCTTAGGATATAACCCTAACAACAAATTTCCACCATAGGTCTTAACACATAGCCTTAGGTAGTTTCCACATAGGTTAGATTAATTCACAATAGAATAGTTTTAGGCATTAGGTTAGATCATCATGAAACCTTATAGTATTAGGTTCTTGGTTAATTTTAATAGCCTAGTAACCTTTCCATATCCTTTAACACAGAGCTTAGGTTAGGATGTCAATCAACCAACAAAGTAAAATAGGAAGCTTTAGGTTAGAATACGAATTCTATTAAGTGTCATAGATTAGGTAAAAATATTCTTACCTAGCTTAGGATTCGTAGGATAGTCCTTTTTAGGATCCCGAATCCTTCCTATGTCGTGACAGTTTGTATTTTCACGTTCGACAGTATTGTCCTTCCGTGATTGATCTCCAAGGACCCAAGCACAACATACAATGAATGGAAATAAATTAACACAAAAATCAAAGAACTAGTAACAACAATGTTGATCAATATGTCTCTTAATTCATGGAATGTCAATTTACCATTTGTTTAACAGAGCAGATTTAAAAGATTCGTTGGATCACCTGAAATTGATCCAAGGATGAGTCAGATTAATAGATAAGATTACAACTCTAAAACTAGATTGCAATTCATCTAAAAGAAGTGAAAAATGGATTCAAGGAAGCCATTCCAATTCAGTCAAAGGATCTTAAGAACAGAAATGATTTTTCCATATTAAGCATGATCTCCAACAATCAAAAGAACATATCTTTATAAGGAAAATCACATGTCAACACTTGAAATGCAAAGGAGGAAAATAACACCGCTGTCAAGGGTGTTACATGCTTCCCTCCTACAAGAATCATCATCCCGATGATTGACTCTTTTAACAATTTACACCAAAGACAATCAATTCAGTCACTTCTCTTATCCTAAGTCAAATATCCCAAAATCTTATAGTTCCAGAAATTAGCATTAAATAGTTGTTTATTCAAATCAAATAAATATCTACCCAAAATGGCATACTTATTGTCATATAAAGATAAAATCATAAATTTCTATCAATCAACGAGAATCAATTTTGTTCAAATAGATATGGAAAAGAAGTTTTCACATCCTCTAGATTTTCCCAAGTTGCACTCTCTTCATTAAACTGGTCCCACTTTGGACCTTACATTGACTTATTTCTCAATTTCTGAAATACAATTTGGTGAGTTTCAAGCACTCGTATGGGTATAACCATGATTATTCTTAGGTCTTGGACTGCAAGGAATTCCGATTTAACACATGTGATAAATCTGAAATGTATTTCTTAAGCAAAGAAATATGGAAAACATCATGCATTCATGACAAAGCAAGTGGTAATGCTAAACGATAAGCTACAAGGTTGATTGCTTCAAATATTTCAAAAGGTCCCACATAACGTGGTGATAACTTGGCAGCCTTGCCAAAAGTTATAGAACTCTTTTTCAGTTTAATCTGAAGAAAAACCTTCTCACGAAGTTCAAATTTCCTGTCAACCTGCTTCAAGTCGGTGTGACTCTTTTGCATATCTCTTTGCTTCTTTCAAGCATTCACGAATCATTTTAACTTGTTGTTCCATTTCTGTAAAGATTTTAGGTCCAATTACCTCTCTATCTTCTATGTTATCCCAACTAACAGGGGTTCTACATTTTCTTCCGTATAATGGCTCAAAAGGTGCCATCTTAAGAGAAGCATGATATGTATTATTGTATGCGGATTCAACTAATCGAATATACTCTTCCCACTTATACTATTGATCCATGCAATACATTCGTAACATATCTTCTAAAACTTGATTTACTCTTTCAGTTTGCCCATCTATTTCCGGATGATACACAAAACTGAAATTTAGCTTAGTTCCTAGAGCTACATTAAGTGTTTGCCAAAATCTTGATGTCATTCTAGGATCTCTATCTGAAATGATTAACTCAGGTACTCCATGTAATCTGAAAATTTCGTGTACAAATCTTCTTGCCAAAATAGGAGAATCATCCTTCATATTTCTAGCAATAAAATGTGCTACCTTTGTTAGTTTATCAACAACTACTAAAATAACATCATGCTTATTTCTTGACATAGGTAACCCTTGTACAAAATCCATGCTTATTACTACTCGCCATTTGTACTACGGTATGCTACTGAGGATACAACAAACCTAAATTTAGTGCATATGTTCTGCTTTAACACATTGACATTCAAGGCAACATGTCATAAAATCAATAACATCCTTTTTCATTCCTTTCTAGAAATATTGTTGTTTTATATCAGCAAGCATCTTAGTAATGCCAGGGTGTCTAAAAAAAGGTGAATTGTGAAATTTAGTTAACAATTTCTTTCTCAAATCGTTAAGCAAAGCTACATAGATTATGTTTTTAAATCGTAGGATTCCTTCTCTATCAAAGTGAAAACCTTTATACCTCGAATCATTAGAATCTACATCAAGTGTTGCTTTTACTTATTGAAAGTAAGAATCAAATTCCCTAACACTTTTTACTTCATCCTTAAAGCGAGTTCTAAGTGTTATAAGAGCAGAAATGTGCTTCCTACGACTTAGAGCATCAACCACTCTATTTTATTTTCCTTTAATGTAACTTATGTCAAAATCATATTAGGACAAAAAGTCTAACCGCCTTCTTGTCTTGCATTGATTTGGCTAAGTAAAAATTTACTTCAGCCCAAGATGATCGATTTTCAACTCAAATGGTTTACAAACAGTAGATAATGCCTCCAAACTTGGAGTGCATGAACAATGACATCAAGCTCTAAATTATGTGGAGCATAATTAAACTCATGTAACTTAAGTTTTCTACTTTTGTATGCTATAATATGACCACTTTGTAACAAAATACCTCCTAGACCTTCACCGGATGCATTAGTTACCACCATAAAATCTCCATTAGGATATAGTACTGCAAGAATAGGTGCTGAAGTTAACTATTTCTTCAAGGTTTTAAATGTAATTTCACATTTCTCACTCCAAACAAACTTTTTATCTTTCTTCTGTAAGGAAGTTATTGGTGCAACTATCTTAGAAAAGTCTTTTACAAATTTCCTATAGTAGCCAACAAGTCCCATGAAGCTTCTAACTTCATGTACATTCTTTGGTGCATGCCATTCTGTTATAGCTATAATTTTTGAAGGATCTACAACAATTCCATATTTAATAATTACATGACCCAAATAGTGCACTTCTTTGTCATAAAAAGAACATTTGGATAGCTTACTAGACAACCATCTCTTTCTCAGAATTTCCAAAACTATTTTCAAATGCTCATGATGCTCCTCAATGATTTTAGAATATATGAGAATGTCATCCAAGAATATGAGCACAAATTTGTCAAAGTATTCTCGAAAGATATTATTCATTAAATTCATAAATGCCACAAGTGCATTAGTTAATCCAAAAGGTAAAACCGTAAACTCATAATTTCCATACCTTGTTAAGAAAAGCTATTTTATGAATATCCTCATCCTTAATTCGTAGTTGATGATATCCGGATCAAATATCTATCTTGAAATATACCGATGCTCCACGCATCGATCAAATAAATCATCAATCCTAGGAGTGGATATCTATTCTTGATTGTTGCCTTATTTAACATTTTGTAATCAATGCACAATCTAAGTGTTCCATCTTTCTTTTTCACAAAAATTATGGGTGCTCCCCAAGGTGAAACACTTAGTCTAATCAAACCCTTAGACAAAATTTCTTGTAATTGAGCCTTAAGATTTACTAATTCTATAGTAGTCATTCGATAAGGTGCCTTAGAAATAGGTTCAAGATCTGGTTTGATTTCAATCGTGAAATTAAACTCCCTTTTGGGTGGTAGACTTGGCAATTCTTCTAGAAATACATCACTGAAGTCTTGTAACAACGGATATTGTTCCATAATATCACTACTTTCTTCTATTGATTCAGTAATTTTTACTACATATAAGGTACATCCTTTATTTTTGGCCTTTTAAGTTGCATAGCTGATAATTTTCTAATAGAAATCTCACGTTTCACACCTTGAATCTCTGTTGTTTTTGCAAGTCATCTAAAGCGACTAATGTGTTTTCCGAAACAATCCACTTTAGCCTTATGTTCTGCTAACCAATTAACACCTATGATTACATCATAAGACCCTAAAGGTGCAACATAAAGATCAACCTCTATGGAAAAGTTAGGTAAATCAAGGACTGCTCCAAAAAGACACATACTAACCGTATGAACAACATTATTACCATACTATATAGTCCATGTTTTATCCATGTTTCCATCTTTTCTTTTTAATTTTGATGCTAATTTACTTGAAATAAAACATTGAGAGCTCGGTATAAAAAAGAATAGTTATTATAAACCAAATATCTTACCCAAAACTTCTATGGGTGTGGCACATTTCTTAGCCTACTTGTTAGCTACTTTACTGTAACATGTATCTTGTGTTTCGATTACGATCATCCTTCTTCAAAGGACATTGTTTATTAAACTCAATCAAAACCAACATACAAAGAATGGGCTGCAATATTTATAGACAAACAAGAAACTAAGTTGCACAGGTGCAACCATATTCCAAATTACATAAGCTTCCAATAACATCAGGAAGCACAAATGAATAATTACAAATATATTGTTAAAACAATATAACTACACCCGTATGCAGACATAAATACAATTAGATGGTTATGAAGAAATATAACCATATAACAACATTTATTAAATAATTTATTATATAATGCATAATTAATAATATTAGGTAAATAATTAACCTAACATTCCCCCCCTTAATTGTGCATTGTCTCAAGGGATGTGGAGAGGAACTCTCTGAACAACTCGAACTTGTCACGTGCAAGTGACTTTGTGAAGATATCTGCTCGTTGTTCAGTTGTTGGACAAAATTGAAGCTGGATGTTGTGCTTCAACACATGCTCATGTATGAAATGAACTTGAACCTCAATGTGCTTTGTTCTCTCATGAAACATTGGATTGCGAACAAGTTTGAGAACACCTTCATTGTCAACATACATGGTGGTCGGTTTGTCTGTGGTATTCCAAGTCCTTCTAGTATGCGACGTAGCCAAATCGCTTCACAGATAGCTTCTCTGTAGAATGATACTCAAGCTTCTGTGGAAGAGTGAGAAATGAAGTGTTGTTTCTTACTTCCCCATGATATTGGTCTAGATCCCATAAAGAATACAAATCCAGAAGTGGATTTTCTATCATCAATGTTACCTGCATGATCTGAATCGAATATCCAGTCAAGAAGAAGTTGTCGTTCTTCTTGTATTCTAGACCAAGATCCACTGATCCTTTGAGATATCTCAAAATGTGCCTTGTTGCTTTCCAATGACAAACTTTGGGTTCCTGCATGAACCTGGATAGATAGCTCACTACAAAGCTGATATCTGGTCTAGTGTAGGTTAGGTAAATGAGACTCCCAATCAGCTGCCGATAGAGAGTGGCACTTACCTCAGGAGATGGATCTGAATGAGATAACTGTAATCTGTTCTCCATGGGTGTAGCATTGGTGTGCAATCCATCATCCTAAAATTCTGAGCGTAGTCTTGGTATATTTCATTTGAGAAACAAAAATGTGATTCTCTTTCTGCCATACTTCCAATCCAAGACAGTAATGCATCAGCCCGAGATCGGTCATGTCGAACGATCGATTAAGATCTTTCTTCGTTGCATCGATCATCTCACTGAACTGCCAGTGATGACTAGATCATCGACATAGACAACAACAATCACCATCTCCCCCTTGCTTTTTGAGGTAGAGATTGGGATCGTATGGATTTCTAACAAATCCATGTTGTACGAGATGCTCATCAATCTTGATGTACCATGCCAGGGTGCTGTTTGAGGCCATATAGAGATTTCTTGAGTCTGCATACCTTTGCTTCTTGACCAGGTACTACATATCCCTCAGGTTGAGTCATGTAGACTTCTTCTTGTAAATCTCCATTTAGGAAGGCACTTTTTACGTCCATTTGGTGGACTTTCCATCCAAATTGTGTAGCTAGAAAAGATCATCTGATGTTTTGATCTTAGTTGTGGGAGAAAATGTCTCCTCATAGTCAATGCCTTCTTTTTTTTGTGCATACCCCTTTTGCTACAAGTCTTGCTTTATACTTGTCCACTATCCCATCTACTTTGTACTTTGTTTTAAATATCCATCTGCATCCAATGGGTTTCTTCCTGGTGGAAGATGACAAAGCTTGCCAAGTGTTATTCTTCATCTTGATTGATATTCGAGAATCCATGGCATCTTTCAAGATTTTGACTATAGGGCTTCTGGACTATAGAGGGCTCATCGATTCAATAACTCTACTCATCAAAGAAAAGTTAACTTCTTCTCTTGCTTTACTGTGAGTCCGTGGTCCAGGGGTGGATGTATCTGGTGGAGCATCCATTCTTGCATCTCGTAATGTACTTGTACACCATTTAGGCATACGTTGAACTGTTCCCATGGGTCGTGGTTCTATCTCGATCAACACCATCATCCCCATCATCACTTTCATCTTCTGAGGGAACATCAGCTTCAATTTTTACAATAGGTGAAAAATCTACATCTTGTGAGTCTGGAGGAGGAGTCTCTGCTTCCTTCTTCTCGAAAAACTCAACATCTCTGTTGGTGTAGACTTTTTTGGTCTTAGGATCCATCAAT
This sequence comes from Taxus wallichiana var. yunnanensis, assembly GCA_018340775.1. Lineage (NCBI taxonomy): Eukaryota > Viridiplantae > Streptophyta > Pinopsida > Cupressales > Taxaceae > Taxus > Taxus wallichiana. The sequence goes on from CM031239.1 coordinate 625,704,935, forward strand.
CTATACCCAAGAGTCTCTTCATTGTACCCAATGAAGATGAGTTTTTGTGACTTCATGTCCAATTTCTTTCTATTTTGTTTGGGTATGTGCATGCTTGCTTTGCACCGAATACTCTGAGGTGTGCAATAGATGGTTTCCTTTTTGACCATGCTTCTTGTGGTGTTATTCCATCAAGAGTAGTTGTGGGTGCTCTATTCAACAAATACACTTTGTTGTTTTTTTTTCTTCTTACCCTAGAATGTCTTTGCAAGTCGGAATCATCGATCATGCATCACACCATTTCCATGATAGTATGATTTCTTCTCTCAACAACACCATTTTTTTGTGGTGTGTGTGGAGGAGGCATTTTTTGATGAATCCCGTGAGTTTGTAGGTAGTCTCTGAACTCATCACTGGTGAATTCCCCCTCGATCTGAGTGGAGAGTTCTGATGTGATGACCAGTTTCTTTCTCAACTACTACTTTGAACTTTTTGAAGGTTTCAAATGCTTCACTTTTCTTGCGAAGACAAAAAATCCACATTTTCTCGAATAGTCGTCAACACAAAGCATGAAGTATTGGAACCCAGAATGACTTGGCTGCATCGGACCACAAAGATCGGTATGAACCAGGTCAAGTTTACCATGAGCTCAAAATGTACTCCTCTGGAATGAAGCTCTGTGTTTTTTCCTCTAGGCAGTGAGGACACTTGTTTGTATCCTTCTGAAGAGATGGTAGCCCATGTACCATATTACACGGTGAAGTGTTTTGAGATATTTGAAACTTACATGACCAAATCTTCGATGCCACAACTATGTTGAGGTGGAGTTCTTAGCCACAAGTGCTTGATCATCTCTGTGAACAAAATCAAGTTGGAACATGCGTCCCACATTGGAGGCTTTTGCAATTATTTTTGAGCCTCTTGATTTATCTCGAATCAAACACGTTTTCTTGCCGGATTGACTATCAAAGTCAATTTTTAGGTTGTGATCTAGGAGTTGACTGACTGAAAGTAGATTCTTTTTGTCAACCAGGGACATATAGGACATCTGATAGTCTGCATTTGCGTGAACCAAGGGGTAGAGAAATGTTCCCAATCCCCTAAACTGTATATGAAGAATCATCTCCCAATGAAACATGATTTTTGATGGCGTGTCCCTCATTGAAATAAACCTAGTCTCTGTGGCTGGTCATGTGTGAGTGGCTCCCGAATCAACATACCAGACATCACTAGATGATGTGGATGGTTCACTTGATCGAGCAGTGAACAAGAAGTCTTCATTGTCTGATTGTTCTTGTTGCTCAACAATATTACCTTGCTGGTGGGGTCTTCTTTTCCAGTTCCCCTTTTTCTACCCATGATTGTTGTTAGAATGTCCCTTGTAAGATTTTTTGTTGAGGTCAGAGTTTTTGGATGAACCTTTCTTGTAAGTATTATACCAACAATCTTGTAGGTTATGTCCTCTTTTGTAGATTGGACATTGCTTCTTCTATTGTCTGTCCCCTTGATATTGATTTTGATTTTGGGATTTTTGATAGGAATTAGGTTTTCCTTTACCTTTTCCTTTCCATTTTTGATGTGAAGATAGTTCCTGCTCCTCTTCATCATCCTTATTGTGCATTGCTTCCTCTTGTTGCAATAGGTTTACTAGTTTGTCAAAACCAACTATCATCGTATCTGACACGTTTAGTGTTGTGAAAAAATGTGGTAAGAAGAGGGGAGTGCTCTCAGAACAATGGGAATGAGAGCATCATCTGTGACTGGTTCTCCCAGGGCTAGAAGTGAAGCCCTCAATTCTGTAACTCTTCTTAAGAAAGCTTCAATTTTTCATTCTTGCTTGAACTTTAGTGTGTGTAACTGACTCTGTAAATTCAGTATAACATTCTTGTTCTTGGCCTCGTATACTGTGCTCAATTTATCCCATGCTTCTTTTTTATTTTGGCATCTCGAATGTGGGGTTGCACATCATCGGACACTCCAAACAAGATGATGAGTTTGGCCTTCTGATCTGCTTTATCAAACTACCATTTGTTGTGTTGTATCAGTAGTTGATCTGGTCAGAGTACCATTCACAGTAGGCCAAATTTCTTCAAACTCAAGTTGTGTCTTGATTTTTAGTCTTCCATGCATGCAGCATAGTTGTTTCCTCGAGCAATTGTGAATCGGAAGAAAAAAATTTGGGGGCATTGGTGCCCATTTTGCGAGAGATCAGCGATGAGGGTTTGGCTCTTATCACTCAGGTATTAGGTCTCCCAATATATATACCATCGATCGATATACCAAACCTTTCTATATATATGTGCCCTTCCGATATACCCGTCGGTACGTGGAAGAAGCTCGCCCTTTCTATATACCCGGTGGTACGTGAAAGAGGTGTTAACGTATGTGAAAGAATTCAATACGTGGTACCAAGACAATACTGATGGGGTCTATGTGATTATTGACACCGGCTCAAAGAAATATCCTCATACGCATGCGTAACTTTTGCTATATACTTGGATAATTTCTGAGTCGGTTTATGTATGTGTAATCATTCACAGACGGATGGGATGGTTCATAGTGTGTGCATTGTGACCTTATTACTCCCCGTCGATTTAAAGGGTCGATGCCTCAGATGATGTTGTTGCAGCTATATTAGGTGTTAAGTGTAGTAGTAGTCATGATGGCTTTACCCGTAAGTGCTTCCCAGAGGCACCGTATATACCAAACGTTGCGAATGAGATCTAGGATCTCGTGAGTGTTACTTAGAACCAATTTTATATTGTTTTGTATTACAATTCTGCCAGTTTTAGAGTAGTTACAAAGTTTGTAGTTGACTATGGCAACCTGTAAATTAGTACAATATAATGCAAGTATACAAATTACATTCAAAAATCTAGAAAATTTGAATGGCAGGCAAAATTTTTTTGTTTTGCGGGCCCTGGTGGCCTCTGGAGCCCAATATGACCCAAAATGCAAAGAATTGCAAAAAAAAAGCTGAAAATGCAATTTTTAGGTATCCCCCTTTTGGAGAAAGTTGCCGGAATGAAAAAACAAGTTGAATGGGAGAAAAAAATTTTTTTTTACCCTAAATTAGGGATTTCTCCGCTAAATTTAGTTAGTTATAACTAAATTTAAATTTTTTTCTGCTAAAGTTAGCGGTTCCCAAAAAAATCCACCAAATTCAAAAAAAAATGTAATTTCGGGGTGGGATTTGAACCCCAAACCTCCCACTTCTAAGTCATTTAGTCTATCCACCTTGGCCGCTTAGGCTTGTTTGAATATAAAATGAACAATATTGTATTTAATATATGAAAAAATGACTTACCTTTGTAAAAAAGTGATTTGTGAGAGACTCCACATGGCTGAGGATTGAGGTGGATTAGGGCTCCATTTGCATCAAAAATGGATCTAAAACTTTTTCCATCCGCTTTATAGCCTTTAGCCTTTTTTTTTTGTTTCTTTTCTTTTTTTTGCCGCTTTTTTTTTATTTTGTTCTTCCTTTTCCATTTTTTTTTTTTAGTTTTTTGAATTGCATTTTTTTGTGTGTTTGTTCATTTGCAGGAGAAGCCACAACCAACTTTTTTTTTAATTTTTTTCCAGTTTCCACCATTTTTTGTTTGTTTGATTGCCATTGTAGATATGCCTTGCGTGGAGACGTCCTCTTAAAAATGCCAATTGAGTATCAAAGAACATAGACTTTTTTTTTTGATGCTCTTGCAGATAATTTTGATATCTCCTCTGGCTTTCACAAATTTGGAATGCATAGATTGATTTTGATTGTCTTGTGGCTTTGAACACTATGTTGTTTAGCTTTATGAAGAGTACTCAATCTAAAAAAAGTTTTGACTTGAAATTTGGCCATTGTGAATAGTAAATAGGGTGTAGTAAATTGGGCTTGTTTGAATGAAGGAAAGGCCTAATAAAAGAACATGTCGACTTTGTATAAGCCACACACCTTCAATTAAAAAAAATCTTGATGGGAGAAGACACCTCCAAATTTGATGACAATACCTCTAAAATAAATAAGTAAATGTAATGTATGTATAAAAAAAACTCCTCTAATATTAGAGGTAAACCCCTGGATGGGAAAAAAATTACTATTATTATTTTATTTTTTATATATATACTTACTAAAAATTTTTCCTAGTCTCTTTGGGTGCACGAGTGCAAAAAAAAATTTTTTTGCTTTCCAAACACTGGAATGAAACAAGGAGGATGTGGGGAGGCGGGGATGAGGTTGGGAGGTTGCGGGAGAGGCACAGGCTCTCTATTGCTGCATACTCTTCTCAAAATCTCTCTCTCTCTCTGCTCTCTCTTTCCACTTCTTTCAGAGTCAGATTTCTCACTGGTACCAAATGTAGATTGAGAAAACGAGGGGTGGAAGCCTGATTATATTTATTAAACTCAATCAACCAACATTACAAAGAATGGGCTGCAATATTTATAGATATTGCATAACCAAATACAAATAAGAAACTAAGTTACTGAGCAAGTGCAACCATATTCCAAATTACATAAGCTTCCAATAACATGGGAAGCACAAATGAATAATTACAAATAATATACTTGTTAAAACAATATAACTACACCATATACAACATTTATTAAATCATAAATATGCATAATTAGATGGTTATGAAGAAATATAACCATATACAACATTACTAAGTTCTAAAATTTATTAAATAATTTATTATATAATGCATAATTAATAATATTAGGTAAATAATTAATCACCCATTACTTGTTGTTCTAGCACATCCAAAGCGATCTTTTGTGTCCAACAAGGTAGCAAGGATCTCATTGAGTTTCGGGTAGTTGCCACTCCTTCCTTAGGTGGAGGGTTATTTGCAACATTTCCTCTTGTTCTCACCATGTTTTCTTACAAGAAAATTTGAGTTTCATAGATTTTGGACACAATAGGTCCAAGAGCTACAACCTTCACTATGATACCAAGATGTAACATTCCCATTTTAAGACTTTAGAATCAATATATATTTTTATAATGTTCACTATTCTAAATAAAGAAATATTTAGAACAAACATTCCATGCCAATCAAATTCAATGGATAAAAATATGCAGTTGTAATGACTTGGTGATTCACCGATCTATTCATTCCATAACTCGGTAAGCTACCAATCTATTTATGTTATCTTATGTATTGAATACATATTATACACATCGTATACTTTTTCATCCTACCCTACACCGAGTACTAAGCGATCTGTCTAAATAACATATATGAATATTTGTTACTAATATTCATCGATATCACATTGATTTAAACTTGGTGACATAGGACAACGTGACCAACGGTTTGCGATACTTTGGCCAAATATTTATAACATACGGTGTATATCATTATTCCTAGATGACATACTCGTCATTGCGGAATACGTCCTTCACCTCACTCTTCTATTATCATGATCTATCTTTACCGACTACCATCAGTCCACTTGGTCTAGGTTTTACCCTAGCCCTAGATAGAAACATAACTATTATAGGAAGATGCTCACAAAGGCTTAGGGTAGATGGGCATACTCGTTTGACCTAATTCATCCAAATGTGCAAACATATCATGAGCCTTTAGAAGCTAATTCCTATCCTAAATATGCTCCTATCCTAGACCTAGAGAGCAACTAGGTTCAAGTCGAGTTCCATATGTGTGTAGATCTAGATGATCAATGCGGAAGGGTGATGCCACATGTCAACTACAACACTTTGTATTCTCGAGAAGACTCAAGCCTTCTCGAAAGTACAACCCTACGGTTGGCGTGTGCTAACATCCTATAGAAGCGCCTCATCGAGATGTACATACCCCCAAGGAGATTGTTAATACATTATTAGTTTGGATTAAAACATGATTACAAAGAAACCTTCCAAACCCTAATCCAACGCTTAATAAGTTCTTCCCAAATTTGATTCATTTAGCCCACTAAGAACTTCATTATTTTCATAGTCACTTTTAATAATTGATCACATAGTTAAATTGTCAATTAACCGTAACGGTGTCGTGTTATAATCTATCTTATTTATGATGTACAATTACTTTTATAAAGTTCAACACTAGAATATATCCAATATAAGGTAGACTTCATAAAAATTGAAGTCTAATAAATTGTAGTCATACTTGCAAACCTTTTTGGGTTATAATCCATTAAGAAAGAGAAGAGTATTTCTATACATGTTGCGTGTTAGGGTTTATCCTACCCAATGTCCACATTTTCTTAATGTATGTTCATCACACGTTACATTACTATGTTATATAGTTTAGATAATGAATATCATATTCTGCAACTTAACAAGCTACATCACAAGTAGGGAGATTGAACTAAATCCCTCTATCCAACCTATGAAAAGATAACCAATTAACATAGAAATAATGTAAAAGAATATCAACAATATAAAATCCATCTCATCCATACAAGTACAAAATAATTTACACAACCAATGCGGTAAACTCTCAACTTTCAATTTATCTTATAACTTATACATTTACAAGACTTATGCATTTAGGTATCTTTGCATAACAACCGTCTTCATGATAAAAGAATACTACATTTCCTTTTTCAATACAATCTCAAAATGAATCATAATTCTTCACAAGGAATCGTATTTAATTCAGCCAATGCATCATATAAGTTCTTCCTTCTTTTATCACTTACGAATCCCATCTGCAAAAATTTCTAGACGGGTCACTTCAATGAATTGAGCATGATAAACACTAAGCCTTAAAATGAGGTGCATTCTAATAATTGTTCCATTAAAACAACTCGCTTTAATGAGACAATTATTAAATCATAAATATCAATTTAAGAATAGCAACGGAAAATAAGTGCATTTAACCAAATGAATTCACTTCCAAGAGAATAACAAAATATAATCCACTATATCTACCTTACAAAATTAAAGTTTAATTGATCCCATCAATTATCTTTTAGCAAACAACAAATCATATCATCTCATTGTTCCCAATTCTATCATAATAGAATACAACAATTATATTTGCTTTAACCAAAAGAAGGGTTTAAAGCATGGTTCTTATTAGGGTGATTCATCTAACTCCTAAGCAAAAGTAAAAGAAGAACCATTACAAACTATGCTCAACACAAGACATCCGAAAAAACTGAAACAGATTCATAACATGAATTAACGGTTTCATTTAAAGGACAACTACCTTAAATTTCAACATTTAAGATATTCATCAAAACATAATCCCATTTCAATCCAAGAAGAAATAGAGAATCAAACAGTCTACCTGCAAGTCTAAATCTACTTCCACATGTTAGAAGTTAACATTTATAGATTAGAAACCAACGTTCACAAATCAAGGTATACTTATATAGGATTTATTTTCTACTCGAGTCCATCCAAGGAGTATCCATAAAAAGATAGAGTGTAAGAGACAAAACTTACTCATCACAAACCAAACAAAGAAAATCCTTGTCAAACAAACGGTTTGCCAACAAGCTTACATTTTCGATTAAAAAAAGCCGAATAATCTATTTACTTCCTACATCATTTCTACAAATGATTTGAATAAGGAAGGCCAAACAACTCATAAATAAATATCAATTTCATAAGAGAATCAAAACATAAAAGTTCAACCAATGAACTTATCCCAGTAATAGAAAGAAAGGTATCATAATTAGAAAATGTTCTAATCAATAATTCATTTTGTTGTACTAATAAATGAATTTCCTCTTTAAATTCAAACATAGAAATTCATAAGCTAGTTCCGGGAGAGAGAACAAAATCACCTAAGCGTAAGAAGAAGCACACTGCCATTTTCCTTACAATCCTTTACCTTCAATAAACATGAGTTTGAATTCTAATCTCGAGAATGAAATACGCTTAATGATCCTAAAAACAACATTCATTCCAAAGGAATCACATTCCTTTCTTTTAAAAAGATACAAGGTCTATTTACTATATCATACAAGAATATAAAAACAAGCCGATCAATTATCCTAAACATGTTTAGAGTATCACCGAACTCAAAGGCTGAAATCCCAATGCGATTTCAATATTGCATTACAAAAGAGTAATTAGTTCTTGACTCAATAAGTACTATAATATAAAAACAATTTGAACGGAGACAAAGTAATCCCAACATAACAATTTAGAGCAATAAAATCATAAATCTTCTTTTAAACAAAACCCGAACTTATTTTAAAAGATTTGAAGATGCGGCTTTCCACAAAATAGAGGGGAAAAGAATACCCCCCTAATAAAATACCATTGCCATCTCAGAAAAGATGAAATAGTTCTCGAGAAAAGATGAAATAGTTCTCAAAAAAAGAATTACCCATTCCATTCATCAACAAAAATGTTTCGAGTTAAGGTCTCAAAGAGTTTACCCAACAATTCAATCAACTATTCACCCGAGTTTTCTTTGAATAGTAGTTCAACAAAAGAGTTATCTGTTTTAAACTTTTAATGCAAGTAAAACCCAACTCAAAATACTAGAACAGAGTCGAACACGAGGTCTCAACAAAAGTTTGGAGCTACACAAGTATTTGAATACAAGGGAAGTATAAAATACAACCTTCCATTAATAGTTCAGAGCTACATGAGTCTCTAGTCACATGTTCAGGGCAACATGAAGTTATCATTCTAGTTTATACTTTAAACAAGAAGCCCTAATACCAGCTCAAAACAAAACACGAGCTTCAACAAGAGTTCAGAACTATACAAGTAACAAAATAAGAGTGCGGTGTAAAACATGAACCTCCAATAACAGTTTAGAGAAACACAAGAATAAAAATGGCAGTGCAGAGCCACATACGGGATTCAACAATAGTCCCGAGTTACCCAAGATTCCCAAACACAGGTCAGAGCATCAAGAACCTCCATCACCAATTTTCATCAAACATGAAACCAAGAACAAGATCCAAACCAAATACAAGCTTGATTACAAGCTCAAGAAAAACAAAAACTCCAACAAAATTAGACGGAACTCAAGGTTCCCATAAAGTTTAGAATCCACATATTGCAATGAAGGTCAGTTCCAACACAAAAACCTCGAATAAAAATTTCAAAAATGGAAAGTAGAGCTACTAATACAAGTTTCACATGCATGTATCACTATTAAACTATCAGAAAGACATTTTCAAAATTAATGCTATTTTTGCCATGGATTCATATCTAAGATAATAGAGATTATAAAACCCAAACAAACAAGTAACGAGATAAAACATGCAAGCCAAGAATCTCAAAAGAGCGAGATCGTTTTAATGAAACATTTAGAAGAAAGCAAGAGATCTTAAAGATTAGAGCCTATCATGCCTAATATTGCTTTTGTCAAATCGAAGGAGACCTCCGGTGAGCTCATAACTTCTCCTCTTCTCCACGAAAGATCAAACAACCATATTCTTTTTCCACATTGTCTTTTATACATCCCACAAACCGAAAATAGGTCTAAGACTTCAAAAATAACCATTAAGTGTAGTTAAATCTACTAGTTCAAAAAACAAGAGAGCATTCAGAGTGAAAATCATGAAACATGCAAAGTGAAACAACCCTAGACAAACCCGGTTACATGCCTTCCAAGACGGTTTGTGCACGAAAACTGAAAATAATAAATTTCATTTATTCCAATTTTCCCGCCTATCCTTCCTTGCCACTTCCTTCCAAGTCTAGCAATTTCCAAATCAAAATTAACATGAAATTCCATTTTAGTGATACTTTCCACATAAGCCTCCGCCAAGTCACTAGCCCACCGCCAAAATGGTAGTACCCTAGGCATTAAAATCCTTATCAATAACATAAATTCCATAGGAACCATCACCCTTAATGCATGCGATTACCTAATTCCCCTTTCATACCCATTAGTGTAGGATAGATTAAATTTCTTAGGTTAGATCTTAGGTAGTTTATAATACATACCTTAGGATATAACCCTAAGAACAAATTTCTATCATAGGTCTTAACACATAGCCTTAGGTAGTTTCCACATAGGTTAGATTAATTCACAATAGAATAGTTTTAGGCATTAGGTTAGATCATCATGAAACCTTATAGTATTAGGTTCTTGGTTAATTTTAATAGCCTAGTAACCTTTCCATATCCTTTAGCAGCACAGAGCTTAGGTTAGGATGTTAAAGTAAAATGAATTTAGGTTAGAATATGAATTCTATTAAGTGTCATAGATTAGGTAGAAAATATTCTTACCTAGCTTAGGATTCTAAGGATAGTCCTTTTAGGATCTCAAATCCTTCCTATGCCATGACAAACTTGTATTTTCACGTTCGACAATAATGTCCCGCCGTGATCAACTGTAAGGACCCAAGCATAACATACAATTTGAATGGAAATACGTTAACAAAAAATCAAAGAACTAGTAACAACAAAGTTTAGTCAATATGTCTCTTAATTCATGGAATGTCAATTTACCATTCGTTTAACGAGAGAAGATTTAAAATATTCATTGGATCACCGAAATTGATCCAAGGATGAGTCGATTAATAGATAAGTTTACAACTCTAAAACCAGATTGCAATTCATCTAAAATAAGTGAAAAATGGATTCAAGGAAGCCATTCCAATTCGATTAAAGGATCTTAAGAACATAAATGATTTGTCCATATTAAGCATGATCTCCAACAATCAAAAGAACATATCTTTATAAGGAAAATCACATGTCAAACACTTGAAATGCAAAGGAGGAAAATAAAAACTATCAAGGGTGTTACATCCATTATGTAACCATAAGGTACTTGGTCCTCGTGCATCCCATATGTCTATCGGTTCTATCATTAGCCATGTATCTTGGGGCACCCTTTGATAATGGTGAATCCTCCCAATATAACCGCCTCCAAGTGGTATCACTTTACATCTATCACATCGGCCTTGATATTCCCCAACATCATCAAGACTATGTATCTTAGGTATACCATGTCTCGAGCCTACATAAATCCATCAAACAAACACCCATCAACATTCAATCATCATTTTTAATCAAAAAAACCTAACTCTACCCTAGTGGATGTCGACCCACCAAGTCGATGTTGACTTTCCCTAGGTTGATGATGACCCACTCACCACTCTTGACTAACCCCTAACACCCATAAAAAAATTCAAAAAAATAAAATAAAATAAAAAACTAAGCTGGAAACCAAACTAAGCTAGGTTTTCAACACTTACCACTCTTCGAGACCTCGACACTTCCTTCCTCTATTATTGGCCTCTATTTCACTCAAATCTTAATTTTTATATCTCTCAAAGCTCTCGATTGTCAAATTTATGGCGTGCAAATGAGCCTTGTTAGTTGTATAAGTTGTTTATTTAAGCGTGTTGACCCAAGATCACCATCACCGTCGACCAACCCGGTTGTTGTTGACCCAACCCTATTTTTCATCTTTTATCCCGTCTCATCCAATTTCCTTATCAAATTATATTTTCTTCCACTTCAGGCTTGTGTGTTACTCATAACACACCTTAGATAGTATTACATAGCTTATTTCATTATTCTTTGACGTATCTATCCATCTCATCACACATCTTTAATCACGTCCAATAATCCACATTACATCGATCTATATGTTCCCTATCAGGGCACCATCTCTCATCTTAAGCCCACCGTGGCCATATTTTATCCTCATCCCACCCGAAACATATTTTCTCAATTCCTCATGTATGGAGGATATCTCATCCTCTTTTTCCCCGGTATTTTTGTCAGACCATTGTCTTGACCATCCTTGCATTTGTTTGTGCATATTTTTGATGTCTGCCTTTGACCCATTGGTCCCACGGCTTACACATCCATCTGAGTGGATTCCCACAGGATTCACTCCATCTCAAAATGATATTTGATGATGACACACGGGTCTATAGGAAATTAAAGTCACCTCCATAGAGGCCATGTTATGTTCTATCTTGACGCGATTCCAAGATCAACGCCATATTTTGTTTTTGGTTTTTTTTTATCAACCCCCTCATGCAATGGTATAGTCATTTCTCCACATGGGGCATATTTTCTCATCTTTCCTCATCTTTCCACACATTTTTTCCCTTCATCCATCTATCTCTTTCAACCTCATGATTGATTTTTCTTCGTTTCATTGATCCCTAGTTTGAGGGGGAGCACCTCAATCATCATCTTTTATCACTTATATTTTTAGTCTCGCAGCTTTTCTTTATGAAAACCAATCAAAAAAAGGGGACAAATGTAGACACCAATTTTTGGTATGCTTGTCCCCCATCCCACATTCAATTCCCTTCGTCATCATATTGCACATATAAATTTGATAACATGCATCGAATATTCAAGTCCAGGTAGATAGATTAATTCAAGGCAAAAATCATGTTTCTAGAGGTCCCTCGGCCTTTTTCTAATCTCCTGTCAAGGAGAAAAGAGAAAGTTCTAAAAAGGGTGAAAAAGTTACAAAAACAAGCTTGGGCCAGAAAAAATCATGAAAATGGCTAAGTCCTAGTCCAGTGGTCCTTGGGACAGTTTGGGACGTTGGGGGCGTGAATCGGCCAAAAAGCCTCCAGTGGTTCGCAGCAAAGACTTAGGGACATTGGGTTGGGGGACGCGGGACGCGAAAGCCGATTCGGCCGAAGGAGGAAAAATTAACTAACTGCTATGTAGAACAGGCTGGGACATCTGGGCCGCGAGGACGTGAAGGATGCGAACCACCCGGATCGGCCGAAACAGAGAACTTTCACACTGGGACAGTTGGGACATAGGGACGCGTGGGACGCGGAGAGCCGAAGGAGCCGAGAGCCAATCAAATAACGCCACGTGTCTTCACCTCAAAGAGGGACAGGGAAGCCTCGAATCGGGTGGATCGAGGAAATTTGTCCTAGATAGTTTGGGACAACCGGGCCAAAGGGACGCGAGGGACGTGAAAAGTCCGGCAGGCCCGCGGACGAATCAGGAAACGCCACGTGTCACAAGGGAAAACATCCAAAATTTCAAAGGGCAAGGTTTGAAGCGTTGGCCCGAGCCAATAAAAAGAGGACACGTGTCCTAAGGAGAAGGGGAGTGTGGAGCTCGGGGAGGAATTAGAGAATTTGGAAAAAGTTTTGGCCAAAAACTAAAAGGTAAAGGATGACCCCGCGCCCCTGTCCTCCAACCAGATCATGCCACGTGTCCCAAGTGGCGGGGACGTGGGGAAAAAATGGGAAATTTTCCAAAATTACAAAAAGTCAAAACTTTCAAGGAAAACCCACGGGTAAGGGAAGGAGAGAGAATTGCTCATCCAATCAGCGCCCGACACGTGTCATCCAGGTGGCGGAGCGCGGGAAAAAATTTCAAAACCCATTTTTGCCTGTTTTGTGCCCTAAATCTTCAGATCGCCATATCTTTCGATCCAGAGCTCGGATTTGCACGTTCTTTATATCATTGGAAAGCTTATAAAATTCTCTACATGATTCTAGGGTCAATCTTGAATTTTGGTTTAGTCTGGAGAGAGAAAGTTAAGAAACGGCTCTGACGTGTGTCCATGGCCAGAAATGACATTTCAATGACCAAATTTAATGCAGAATGGGTCGCATTCTCCTCCAATTTGGTCAAAAATGACAGGGTATGGGTTTGTAAGGTCCTCCATGCCATTTTAATGCATTTGTAGTCAATGAGGAATGGGCTCCCATGTTTTGTACATTTTCTCTCTCCTGGGCTTGACCCATGCAATGTAAAAGCCAGATTTGGCTCATTTCTAAAGGGTGGAACATTTTTTGGCATAGCAGACTTCTTCTTTCACCTCCAACAAGTGATTGTTGCAAGAATCAGACCTCTTCAAAGATTGTAACAGTTTTCTACCTCTCTGAGGTTGTAATGCAGTGGTTTTGACATTGGAAATGATAATGCAAGCTTTGTGAATGGGTTTCAGTCCTTTGTTTGTATTATTTGCTTCATTTCAGATCCTAAATTATATCTTATCAGCCTGTGTATGTTTTATGTTGCAATCTTTGGTTTGTGTCTATTTGCATGACAAAAATATTCACCACTCCTTTTGGTGCATCACCATCTTTAGTTAGTTTCAATTTTTGCATTTCTATCCCTGTCTCCTTGCAATTTAGAGTAGGATTAGGATCTGAACCTCTGTAGTTGTGCAAGCATTAGATCTAAATCGAGGAGTTTGAGGAACCAGCCTCTAATCTAGAGATTCCTCTCTCAGTTTCACAAGTCCCACACTTGGAGAGAGGTTTCCATGTTGTGCAATCACACTGGATGCTAGAATGATCAACCTAGAAATCTGATCAACATCCAGGGGTGCTGTGATTTTGCACTAACAGTTTTGGCACGCCCGGTGGGACCTAGAGGTCTCATTTTTATTGCAGCAAAGTTGATGTGCATCTGCTACAATTTTCTTGCTTGAAAAGAGCTATTATTTGCATATCTGGCGACTCCAAGGGGAAGAATCAACTAGTTTCAGCAGTGCAGGCCTGAAAACTCATGAGAAGAATCACCACAAGGTCAAGAGTTGGAGAAGAAGAAGTGTTATTTGAATACCTGCAATTATCTCCAAGAAGAAGGCAAAGAGGAAGAAGGATTCAAAGGTCTCCATCTCCACCAAACAGAACCCTCTCAACTCCTCCACCTGGTAGGCCTTTCATTCAGTCAACAAGGGTTTTAAGACCAATTAGAATGGCACAAAACAACCCCTATGTCAACTTCACAGGAAGCAGCCCACTTGCCCTCAATGCACAACATCCAATTCCTATAGCAGCCTTGAAGAACATTCCTACTTCACTGGAGAAAATCAGACTACTCCAGGTGATCATGTTAAAGATATTGCTAACCTTTGTGCAATCCATGAAATCAATGAGATGCAAGTGGCTGTCAAGTTACTGGCATCTTCATTCAAGGGAAAGCATTGCAATGGTTTAGAAGCCTTGGAGCTGGTTCTATCACAAATTGGAATCAGCTGTGTATAGCACTTCATGAGCAATTTGGAGAAAAGGGAGACAACTTGTCTCTTTTGGAGCAGCTGACAACCATCAAGAGAGCTCCCAATGAGCAAGCTGACCGATTTCAACTTCAGATTTCAAAAGACTTGGGAGAGAATAGTGCAAGGTGGCGGCAAAGCCAACAAAGAGAAGGTGCTTTTCTCTACTATCTCAAAGCTCTAAATTCTGATATTTCTATGTTAATTCAGTCCATGGGAGGCATAACTATCCCTATGGCTTATAGCATTGCCATTAGGGCTGAAAATTGTTTGATCCAAGCTGGCAAACTTGCCCCTAGACCTCCCATGCCATTGTTTCCAAGTTTAGAGAGTCCAAACACCAATCAAGCACCTAATTTGGCTCCTTCTCCCACTCCTAGAAATCAGAGTTCAAATGAAGCTTCCACTTCATCTCCAAGTGCCCCAAATGAGCTTCAAGAAGTCATGAAGCAATTGCAAAACCTAGGCAATGAGCTGGTTACTCTCAAAAGGCAGCAAGCCCAAGGTTTTAGACCTTCTTATCAACCCCAAGCTCAGCCTAACAGGCAGCCATACCAACCACAAAGGCCACCTAATCCAGTTGCAAATATGAATCAAACAAGGCCTCCTGCCAATAGACCATTTCAGCCCTATAATCCAAATGCCATATCTGCCTCTAAGGCATTGGTGCCAACACAAAACAACATTGCCCAAGAGTATGATTGGTGTTTTCCATGCAATGAGCCTCATAACCAATCCATGTGCTTCAATGGTGCTTTGAATCAAGCATTAATGGTGACAACTACTGGTGTGGAGGGTGAGGGCAGTCAAGGAAACAACCAACAACAAGAAACATTCCAACAACAATCAGCCCCAAATGACACCACATTGGTAAACTGGCAAGTAGAGATTTTGTGGCATGAATCAAGTAGTTTCTCAAGGTGTTGCAGCCAACACAAGGTCAAAAAGGAGGAATTTGGGTGAAGAACAACCATTAGCCCCAACCAATCCACAACCTTCCATGGTTCCACAAGTGGTTGGCAAACAAAATCCAATTGTAAATGCACAAGGGCAGCCAAGAACAGCCCCTAGGCCAACTCAAATACCAGTTGTTGCTGCCCACATGCAAGGAGTGAATGTGCAAACCAAGGGACAACAAAGAGATCCTTCATCACCATTCAGTATCATTGATCAGATGAAGAAGACAAATGTCAATATATCAATGTGGGAATCCCTATCTATCCCAGGCCAAAGAGATCTGCTGCAAGCTGCCATGAAGGACTGGCCAACTTCGAATCAGCAAGTTCAGATGCAAGACAAAGTGCTTACAAATGCTGCCCAGCCTGAGGGAAATCATGGAGGACAAAGCAAGGTAAAATGTTGAAGCCCCCTCCTTTCTATGTTTCATTAATCATTGGAAATCAGCTAGTGCATAATTGCATGATAGACTCGGGGCAAGTAGCTCGGTAATGCCTAAACAGATAGCTGATCAGCTAGGGCTCCAATATGAAACAACATCCAAAGGGGTAGTGCAGCTGGATGGGACAAGTAACAATAGTTGGAGTGATTAGAAACTTGAGTCTTACCTTGCATGCATGTCCAAATGTTGTTGTTTTACAAGATGTATCAGTCATAGACCTTCCACCACTCTTTGCCCTATGCTTGTCAAGGGACTTCACAGCCAAGATTGGGGGATATTTGTCTGCTGATTGGTCACACATGCTGTTTCAGAACGAGGTATGGAACTAAGGCTACAATCAGGTCAGAACCTATTGCAAACTTCCATATTGAGCCTTACACTCCAAGTCAGATTAATGCCAATTGCTCAGCATTTGATCAAGAAGATCACCCAAGCACTGATGAAGCTGACACTAAGGTTGGAAGCATCCCGGATCTAACTCTTGATGAATGGGAAAACAAGATACATGCATTTGATCCTTATCAAGAAGTGGAAGAATCTGAGCTAGGGGTCTATTGCATACACGAAGAAAATCAGCCTATTCCTAGCATCACCAAGCCAAACCACAAAGATGACAATGAGGTATGGCAGCTATTTTTTGATGGATCAAGGAGTAGACAAGGTGCAGGAGGTGGAGCTATGCTTGTTTCACCTCAAGGAATAAAGTACTATTCAGCTTTTAGATTTCAGTTTGCATGCTCCAATAACACTGCTGAATATGAAGCCTTAGTGCAAGGGATGCATTGGGCAATCAAGAGAGGAATAAAGAACTTGCAAGTCTTTGGTGACAGTGAATTGATTGTAAATCAGGTCAAGGGACAACATGCTACCAAGAATGATCTACTCAAGTGCTACAAGAATAGGGTGTGGGACCTCATGGAAGATTTTGAGGGTTTTGGCATCAAATCCATTCCTAGAAAGAGAATCAAGTCGCCGACAAAGCTGCAGCAGCAGTAGGGGCAGCCTTTGACATTGTGGAAAGCATTCAACAAGACAAGGTACAGCCAAACATCCACGTGATTGTGAGGCCTTCAGTGCCAGATAACAATGTTAGTTGGCAAGTGTTTGAGAATGACCAGCAAATCATCCATTTCTTGTAAGAAGAAGTTGAGTTCTCAGCCAAGAATCAAGAAAAATTGGAACAACAAAGACCAAGTGGTGACCAAGTGGTACAACTGAGAACTAACAAGCTGCCCAAAGGACTTATCACTTTGGAGTCCATTTTTAACCCCAATGATCAGTTTAGAAAGGAGAAAGCAAACATTCAGGTCAAGAGAGAGGATTCAATATCCATCTTGGTAGAAGAGAACAAACCATTGCAAATTGGAAGGATGACAACTGAACAAGAAAGGTATGAGTTCATATAGCGTGTCAAGAGTTCCCCGACGTGTTTTTGGAGCTATGAAGACTTGAAAGGTTTCAATCCCAACTTAGCTCAGCATACCATCGAATTGGATCCAAATACTAAGCCTGTCAGGAAGAAACAAAGACCAGTCAATCCACACATGGAGCCTCTCATGAGGAAAGAATTGGACAAGCTGATTGAGTCAAGGATCATATTCCCAATCAAGCATTCTAGTTGGGTTGCCAACTTAGTTCCAGTCAGAAAGAAGAGTGGAGAGATCAGATTGTGTGTTGACTTCAGAGACTTGAATAGAGCCTCTCTCAAGGACCATTACCCACTCCCTTCCATGGAGCAAATCTTGCAAGTTGTGGCTGGCTCCGAGAGGTTTTCACTACTTGATGGCTACTCAAGCTACAATCAGATTATGGTGAAGGAAGAAGACCAGTTCAAGACAGCCTTCACAACCAAATGGGGAACTTTTGCATATAGGAAAATGCCATTTGGGCTGTCCAACGCTGGTGCTACCTTCCAAAGGGCAATGGACATGGCATTCAAAGGTTTGATTAACAATGTGGTGCTGATTTACCTTGATGATATCACTATTTTTTCCAAAAATGCAGCAGACCACCTCTCTCATTTGAGGCAAGTCTTCACGAGGTGTAGGAGATTTGGAGTGTCTTTGAATCCTAAGAAGTGCATCTTTCTTACACATGAAGGAAAGCTCCTTGGCCATATTGTCTCCAAAGAAGGATTAGCAATTGATCCAGAGAGGGTTGAAGCCATAAGAGCACTACCATTGCCAAGCCACAAGAAAGCCCTTCAGAGTTTCTTGGGAAGGATAAACTTTGTTCGGAGGTTTGTCCCAGATTTTGCAGCCCTTGTCAAGCCCATCACCAAAATGTTAAAGAAGAGCATGGCTTTCAAGTGGACAAAGCAGAAGGCAAGGAGAGTTTTGAAGCAATCAAAGAAGCCATCTCTCAAGCACCAACTCTCATCAACCTGGACTTCTCCAAGGATTTCATCCTCTATGCATTTGGAGGTAATGACACTATTTCTGCCATTTTGGTACAGCAGAACAAGGATAATGATGAGCAGCCAATTGCCTTCTTCAGCCAGAGCCTAGATGACTATGAGGTGAGGTACTCTTTTATTGAGAAGCATGTACTTGCAGTAATCAGAAGCTTGAAGAAATTCAAGCATTTAGTCTCAAACAACAAGGTCCAGTTGCTGGTCTCACATGCTGGGGTAAGGACTTCCTCCTCAACAAGGATTTGAATGAGAAAAGGGCAGGTTGGATCACCCGTGTCATGGAGTATGACATTGAGATCAAGATCACCAAGCTGGTAAGAGGGAAAGGATTGTGTGAGCAGCTGGTTTTGGGGAAGCAAAAAGAAGTATGCAATGAAGAAGAGGCTGTTTTGACAGTCCAGGACAGCCATGAGCCAAGTGGCAATCAAGAAGAAGACAATGCTGCCCCCACTCCTTGCTGGACCCAAGGTATTATACACTTCCTAGGCACAGGCCTATGCCCTCCGGAGATGAACAAGACCCAAAGGAGACACTTCAGATTGCAGGCTATTCCGTATGCCATTGTTGATGGAGTTTTGTTCAAGAAAGATGTGAATGGAGTGTTGCTGAGGTGCATTAGCACAAATCAGATTCAAAGGGTGTTGGAAGAGTTTCATGGTGGACCAGCTGGTGGTCATTTTGCACCAAGAGTGACAGCTCTAAAAATCATGAAGGCTGGTTATTATTGGCCTAAAATCTTCAGTGATTGCTATGCATGGATCAAGAGGTGTAAGAATTGTGCATTCTTCACAGGAAAAGAGAGACTTGCTGCCCTTCCATTACATCCAATCTCAGTTGACCAGCCATTCATGCAATGGGGTTTGGACTTCATCGGAGTCATTAATCCCAATTCAAGCCAAGGGCACAAATGGATTTTGACAGCCACGGACTACTTCACCAAATGGACAGAAGCAGTAGCACTCAAAGAGGCAAATGAGTCTAGCATCTTAGACTTTTATGAGGGGATAACAACTAGATTTGGTGTACCTGCTACAATAATCTCTGATAATGCATTGGCATTCATTGGATCTAAGGTGACTGAGTGGGCTGTCAAGAATGGTATCTACCTAAGCACTTCATCAAACTATTACCCTCAAGGTAATGGCTGCCAGCCGAGTCTACAAACAAGAACTTGTTGAGGATCATTAGGAGGACTCTTGACGAGAATCGAGGTCTTGGCATACCAAACTTGAAATCAGCCTTATGGGCTGATAGGATAACTCCCAAAAGATCCACAGGTAACTCTCCATTCAAACTTGTCTATGGAAGAGAGGCAATCTTGCCCATGTCACTTGAGTTGCCAACATTGGAACTCATGAAGCAGCTGGAGTTGCTAGAGTTTGAGCCCATGGAGGTGAGGTATGCAGAGTTGATGGAGCTGCAAGAGATCAGAAATCAGGCATCCCAAGCAATGGAAAAGGATCAAGCTTTGATCAAGAAGACCTTTGATAGGAAGGCCAAGGATAGATCTTTTCAAGGTTGGAGATCTAGTGTTGAAATGGGATGTGGATAGAGCAAAACCGGGAAGGCATTCAAAATTTGATGCCATTTGGAGTGGCCCATACATGGTCACGAAGTGCAAGAACAACAATGCTTTCCAATTGGCCCCATTGGATGGTGAAGAACTGCAGATTCCAGTAAATGGAATCTATCTCAAGCATTGCTTCTAGAGGGAAATTCACTACCTTGTAAATATTAGATTAGATTTTCATTCCTCCAAGTGCTTGTGCACATTGTTTTTTGTGTAGGTTAGTTTTGTTTTCCCTAAGTGCTTTGGCACAGCTTGCTGTCCATGGAGATGTTTTGCAGTCCTTGCTTCCATCAGGTGATATTCCATCTTCCTCCTTACACATTCTAAGTCAGTTGGGGTTCTAAACAGAATATTTGATGACTCCATGCCCAATGGACTGCTTCAGGAAACTGGTATCTTCTACCTAGCAGGCAGGTGAACCCCGCTGAGTCACCAAATTGTTATCCAAAATTCACCCCCAGGGTAAATTTGATAACATGCATCAGAATACTCAAGTCCTAGGTAAATAGATTGATTCAAGGCAAAAAATCATGTTTCTAGGGTCCCCTTGGATTTTTTCTAACTCTCCTGTCCAAGGAGAAAAGAGCAAGTTCTAAAAAGGGTGAAAAAGTTGCAAAAACAAGCTTGGGCTAGAAAAAATCATGAAAATGGCTAAGTCCTAGTCCAGGCGGTCCTTGGGACAGTTGGGACGTCGGGGTGCGAATCGGGCCGAAAAGCCTCCAGCGGTCTCGCAGAACATCGGGACATTGGGACATGGGGGACGCGGGACGCGAAAGAGCGAACCGGCCAAGGTAAAAGAAAAATTAACTAATCACTGTGCGTAAAGTGCCTGGGACATCCGGGCCATGAGGAGGACAAAGGACGCGAACGAACGAAACCACCCGGATCGGCCAAAAGGGAGAGAACTTTCACACTGGGATAGTTGGGACATAGGGACGCGTGGGACGCGGAGAGCCGAAGGAGCCGAGAGCCAATCAAATAACGCCACGTGTCTTCAGCCAAAAGAGGGACAGGAAGCCCGAATCGGGCGGATCGGAGGAATTTGTCCTGACAGTTGGGAAATCGGGCCAAAGGGACGCGAGGGCGAAAAGGCAAAGCCAAGCAGCCCGGATGAATCAGGAAACGCCACGTGTCACAAGGGAAAACGTCCAAAATTTCAAAGGGCAAGGTTTGAAGCGTTGGCCCGAGCCAATAAAAAGAGGACACGTGTCCTAAGGAGAAGGGGAGTGTGGAGCTCAGGGAGGAATTAGAGAATTTGGCAAAAGTTTTGGCCAAAAACTAAAAGGTAAAGGATGACCCCGCGCCCCTGTCCTCCAACCAGATCATGCCACGTGTCCCAAGTGGTGGGGGACGGGGAAAAAATGGGAAATTTTCCAAAATTACAAAAAGTCAAAACTTTCAAGGAAAACCCATGGGTAAGGGAAGGAGAGAGAATTTCTCATCCAATCAGCCCGACACGTGTCGTCCAGTGGTGAGAGCGCGGGAAAAATTTCAAAACCCATTTTTGCCTGTTTTGTGCCCTAAATCTTCAGATCACCATATCTTTCGATCCAGAGCTCGGATTTGCACGTTCTTTATATCATTGGAAAGCTTATAAAATTCTCTACATGATTCTCGGGGTCAATCTTGAATTTTGGTTTAGTCTGGAGAGAGAAAGTTAAGAAACGGCTCTGACGCGTGTCCATGGCCAGAAATGACATTTCAGCGACCAAATTTAATGTAGAATGGGTCGCATTCTCCTCCAATTTGGTCAAAAATGACAGGGTATGGGTTTGTAAGGTCCCCCATGCCATTTTAATGCATTTGCAGTCAATGAGGAATGGGCTCCCATGTTTTTGTACATTTTCTCTCTCCTGGGCTCGACCCATGCAATGTAAAAGCCAGATTTGGCTCATTTCTAAAAGGTGGAACATTTTTTGGCATAGCATAGCAGACTTCTTCTTTCACCTCCAGCAAGTGATTGTTGCAAGAATCAGACCTCTTCAAAGATTGTAACAGTTTTTCTCTCTCTGAGGTTGTAATGCAGTGGTTTTGACATTGGAAATGATAATGCAAGCTTTGTGAATGGGTTTCAATCCTTTGTTTGTATTATTTGCTTCATTTCAGATCCTAAATTATATCTTATCAGCTTGTGTATGTTTTATGTTGCAATCTTTGGTTTGTGTCTATTTGCATGACAAAAATATTCACCACTCCTTTTGGTGCATCACCATCTTTAGTTAGTTTCAATTTTTGCATTTCTATCCCTGTCTCCTTGCAATTTAGAGTAGGATTAGGATCTGAACCTCTGTAGTTGTGCAAGCATTAGATCTAATCAGAGGAGTTTGAGGAACCAACCTCTAACTGGAGATTCCTCTCTCGCCACAAGTCCCCATTTCTTGGGAGAAAAACCATTGTTTCATCATCATTTTTATCAATCTTGTAGGTTTGATATTTTCCTTAGAGATCCACCATCATCTTTTCCATCCATTTAGCCATATCAAACCCTAATTTGCCTCGAGTCATCATTGATCCATTTGAGTCTCCGTCAAGCCAATCTACATTAACCTATTTTTTTACCTTATACTTCATATGTCATTTTTTTTATACCCTCCTTTAACATTTAATCTCTTTGTTTTTTAGATCCATATGTCTAACAACCCATATTCTACTTTCTGGACCCATCGTCATTGAATGTCTCGAGATATGCCCCAAATCGTCACCACCTTGATCTGAATCTATCACATTCTCATCACATTTGTTAATTTATTACATATTTTTGTTTCCTCAAGCATCCCAACACTAGATCAAGAGCCTCTTCGGTGTTTTAGTTTGTTTCAAATCTATTTTTGCACTTCATCCGATCTTATTTATTGCATTGTCCATCGACTTTCCCTGTCACTCATGGGTTTTCGTCGACCCAATCAAGTTTAATGTAATTTATCATCATTTACATTATTAGATCTTCATCTTAGAATCTCTACCATATCTCGATATATGATGTCTATCATTATCTATTGCATCCTATTTATCCATTATCTTTATCGAACTTTTTATCAAAGTTGGTTGACATCCTCCCTAGGAAATTATCACTTCTTGGGAATGATTTTTTTAGGAAAGCCACCATCTTATCTACTAAACATTTTCTTATTTAACTTCTCTTTATTGTGTAGGTTATCAAGCTTTTTGTAGAGAGGATCTTTGCACCTATATCTTCATCATCATCACACATTAGGAGGTAGCCTTAAACCCTCTCATAATTTGGAGTTTCCTATTTTCTTGCCACCATTACATTAAATGTAAACAAGAGTGGGGAGATTGGTCAAACACAATCACTATTTGGTCCCAACATGTTTCTTCCATATAGCCCTTTAGTCTTTAATGGTATTTGTTATATCCTTATCTTAGCCTTGCCGCATATAATGCATTGTCATGAAGTTATGAACTACATTCAACTTTAATATGCGGTGTTCCTTGATGGTTAAATTCTTATACCTAATCTCATTATCCCCATCAACTCTTATTGAAGCCTAAGTTTTAAGTACATTGGTTAAATCAATTTTCATGGGAACTAATGGAATGGTTCTTATGTTCCATTGGTGCTTCAATTTTATAACTCGATTTGATGAAGCTCGGATACTTTAGGCTACCTTCATTTTCTTTCCATTTTGTTAAATGATCAGGGATGTCTGAAAAATAGATATTTTTGAGGATGAAAAGTTAAAGAAAGTGTATGAGAAATATTAGTTAAAACCACATATCTTAATTGTACCTTTAATAATAACATCTCTTCGTGGCTTAGTTCCCGACATGGCTTAAGGATTTTATGCAAGCTCATGGTAAAAGGTTGAAGTTACAAGTTGAGTTCCAAGGAAGCCTCGAGGCATTATTTCGAGCTTGCTTTAGGTTTGAAAAAGGTCGGTTGACAAGTTAGTCTTTCTTACTTGCTGATCTTGTGACTATTAGGGACTATTGGCTAGAGATGGCCATATGTGACAAAGTGATTGAACCAACAAAGAATGTTGATCAACAAGACTAGTCCACTCTTCTTTACGAGATAGATGGAAGGAATAATAATGGCAGTTGGATCCCAAAGGATAAATATGGGGAGTTCCTTATCATTGGGGCAACTTTGGTAGTGGCATATAGAAAATATAGATTTGTGAAACACAATATACTTGCAATTGAGGAATGGGAATATTTTTGGGGACTAAAGCTTGAGGGTAAAATTTCAATGGTGGATGTTCCCAAGGAGATAGTTGGTGTAGTGTTACAATGTATGTTTGTGAGCATATTATAATTCAAGTTTTGAGTCCGATATTCTTGGTGGAAGACATGTAGTACGGGTCATTTTCAATTTACTTTAAAAACAAGTTCAAGTATTTGATATCGAAAACTATATAAGGGCTTTTGCATCTAGAGATGTTTGTGAAATAACTTGAGTTGAACTTAGTTATTGATGAAGTTGTGCATTTTGAGAACTAATGATACAAGTTCCTTTGTGTTTAATGTTCTCTGTGAGCACAATTTGGTTGAATTTTCCCACCATGCAATTTTTTTAGTATCGGTGATTTTGTTGGTTCCACCAATATCTAAGTTGGCCACAACAAAGTAACCTTGCGAATGTTCCACCATTTTGTGAATGATTCGATTGTCTACCAAGGTAAATTTAAGAATTGAAGATTTTTGGGAAATCATGTGAATCATTTGACAAAATGTCTCAATGAAATTTGATTTCATGAACATAATAATCACCCATGTGTAAGAAAAAGGTAAGAAATGAATTCCCCAACATTGATTTCTTCAAATTTTGATCGATTGATATTGTCTAAGTCTAAATGAAAACATAAGTTATTAAAATAACTTGGGGGAGGGTATTTTGGATGACAATTATCAAGGTGTGTTAAGCAAGAGTGAGGAGAGTGCATTTGTCCATGTAAGTGTGAAATGTCAAGATTAGCAACATCAAAGGATATATTGCCAAATTTGAGTGTCACACCTAGATTAGGTGAAGGTTCAATCAAAAGTGGGTTCACCAAAATGTTTAACCCTTAATTAAATTTTAGGTGAATTTAATTAGGTGTAGGATAGATGAGAATTTATTAAAATATAAATTCTAACTCATATCAGATATGAATAATTAAAATACACTAAACCAACCTAACACATGATTGAAAACAAAAATGTATGTATAAAAGAAATTAGTTAATTTCAAAATATTTCTAGATAGATTTGGGATTGTTTAATAGAAAAACTAGGATATTTGAACCTAGATGACCTTTGCAATGAGATCTCAGAATCGTGACTACACTTGGGTAAGGATTGTACCATCAAGTAAGGACCATACTATACGGTTTAACCCCTTTTTATATTCTTGGAACTACTTTGATTTTGATCATGGAACTTTTTAAGTTGATTGACTTCCTAGACTGGTCTATCACTATCAAATCCTTCTTGTCACATATGCAAGGAGGTTCTATCAATGGGATTATCATCATCTCAAACCCTAGCCATGAATGAAGAGTCCTATAAAACAAACAATATAATGGTGTGTGTGAACCCCTACGTACTTAATGATGTTGGACACTAATTCAAGAGGCTTTAAAGCGCACATTGTTTTATACCTACAATGTGATATCTAGATGTATTAATAAGATTTGGAAATTACTTTGACCATTTTTCTTTCACTTGGAACTTGCTAAAACACTTGGAGATAAGATTTTGGATGCTTATAGATGAGAGGTATGGCTACCTTTACCTAGTTTGTAGCTTTAGACCTTATGTGGGTGTTTCCTAATGATTTGTAGATGTGTAATTTTGAGATTTATGGAGCTTTGGATGCCTTTTGTAAGTGTGTGAAATGAGATCTCTAGTGTATTTCCTTATGAATTATAGGTTAGTATATGAGGTAGTATTTACTTAATTATATAGGGTTCGTAGGTGAGTTATCAAGGAAAGGTTGACCTAAACTAATAAAATATTTCAACTTGAAAGTGCGGTTAGAAGACATGTCGGTCTAGGACCATACAAAGAGGTCGGGACCGGATAGTACAGTCCCTAACTAGGAGCAAGGAATGTGCTAAATGAAGTTTGGAGCTGGTAAAATGATGCATCTCTATTGGTTTTGTGTAATGCACTCTCAAGATGTGTGTAGTATCATTTCCCTTATCCCTTTAAACTCCAAGCATGCCGACCTATCACCCAACATTAAGTTGGGTGCTCACCCGAGGCACGTGCAGGCACCGAGCCCCTCCTTTATGTGAGATTTGTAAGAATTCTTTGCCATTAATGGAGGAATGTTTGTAGAAATAGAAATATAAGCATTTATTCTAGTATAGAGTAAAAACACTAGATCTAACATAGATGCACCATGATATAAACGTAAACATTGTAACAACATAAGAGGACTAGATTTGTACCATGAGTAACATGAAATACACTAGGGTTTGAACCCATAAACACAAATATATAGAATAACCCATCATATATTGATTAACAAGTGTTTACAATAGCCATATTACATCAAAAAGGTTTAACAATAGATCAATACATCATTCTACCATTAACATCCTACCCTTCCCATGGCTCTGATCTAGAAACCCTATATTATCCCCTTAGAACCATTACATAATCCCTTCTTGCAGAAATACACCACTCATATGCACCCATACTCGACCTCTAATCTCTAACACCCAATACCAATACACACACTAATTTATATCCTTGTCTAGATCCAAAATGCCTCCTTAAATAGGATAAGAGCTTGCCTAAACATCATTCTAGAAGTAATCCCACATGCCAAATGTCATCATATCCTATTATACTCAAGTGTCCAAGCCATGCAGATGCTAGCTAGCCATAACAACCTTCACTTTACAACCCATAACCATAATGATTCCCTAGAATATTCTTTTCTTGAGCTCCAAGTCTTCATGTAACAACCTTGTCATCATTATGCTTATCCGCAACTTCACGTGTTTTGCATGTGATACCATTCAACCGAAATGTAGATAAGTCCTTAAATTCTTAAATCATATCCTTCTCTTGCATGCAAACCTATCTCTCCTTGTGTGCATTTACCCAAGATATCTTCCTCATAGTGCCTTCCGAGTGTGCTCATCTTATGCCTTAGGACTTAGTCATTTTCAGGGCTCAACAATGCATTGGTATGTCGGTGTGAAAGGATAAACAATTTAACTAATGGAACTCATGAAGTGCTAAGAGGAATGGAGAAATCATATTTATCATAGCAAGAGTGTATAGCTAAATCAATGGTTTCCAAAGTGAAAACTACCAAATTTAAGTGTCTACACAAGGTATGGGGGCATGGGCATTTTTTCCTTTACATCATTAAACATTTACATAATCAGAATTAGTTATTATAGCACATGGTGGGGTGTATGGGCCATCTATTTCCTTTTGAATTTGTGTTATCAACAATGTTATGCCTAGATCCGGCTACATCGGTGTGGTCCATGAGGTTGGAAGATATCAAAGAGGCTAGGTACTTAGTAGGCTATTCATCCTTTCATCCTTTATGTGGGAAGATATTAGGGTGGCTAAATAATCTATATATTGTTCTTCCCTCTTTACGGGGTCATTTGGGGATAATTTCCTATGGTACTGTGACGTCAAAGAATCAACACATGACTCTAAGGTGCACTCGACCTCTTGAGGTCATGTCGGGACAACCAATATGAGATGGAAAAATGGCTATGGAATGGATAAATAGGGTGAATAGGCGGAATATGCAAAAATAGTAAAAAAATGCACGAAAGTTAGGTCAAGGAAAATAAATGTATTCTACGAGCACTAAGGTAATTTTTTCATTTAAGGTAATGAATTTCTGTCTAACTTGTTTGGGTGAAATGAAACGACTAAGGATAATGATTGCATAAAGGTTTCGATCAATGTTATAATCACCAAATATACCTTGAATGGGTTGTGGAATACATGGGAACTGTCTTGCATCTCTCACGTAAAAATATCAAGACAAGGTCATGGAGGTGTGAGAAGAAACATGTGAGAGGGATGAATCTATGGATTGCAGAGTCTAGTCTTGACCAAGCTAATTGTGCTAGAACTTGTTAGCATTTTCTACTTCATCATTCAAGGCTATCAACTATGAGACAATGTTTGGTGGAATTGGTGTGGTTTTAAATATGAGTTGTCTAAGGCCCTGATATATGTCAATCAATTATGTTACAATGTTGGGTTGTGGCACTCTTGGATCACACACTCTTCATCTAGGTTGTCTAGTGCCTTGGATGGTCATGTGGATGTGTAAACAATTAATCTAAGGAAATAAACAAACACACAAAGAATTCAAAAGGGGCAAGGTCAATGTTCAACTAACTTGAGCCCAACTAAGGAAACATAGGGAGTTGTATTAATTCTTGTCTAATTAAATCTATATCCCTAAATTAACAAAAGAAATGAAACTAGTGAACTAAATCAAATGAAATTAATATAATTTTAAAAATGCAACTATTTAATTAAAACAAATGGAATTAATCTAAAGAAATGAAATTAATCTAACCTGTTTGTTTTTGTGTTTTTCAAGGACTTTTAAAAGAAAGGAAATAAGACAAATAAATGAAACTAATTAATATAATCTATGTTTTTGAATATTTTCTTGGTTTTCTAGAATTAATTAAAAGTAAGCTACACAAACAACCAAATTTCTTCTAATTAAATAGGAATTACTTCTATTCTAAAATAAAATAAAATAAACAGTGAAATAACTAGATGTGGCTATTTCCCTATTGCAGAATGAATTTAATCTAATCTAATTAAAAAGAGTATTTTCCTAATTTGTAATTGTGGATCTAATTTCCTCTGGTTCTACCTCAGAATCATGGGAAGATTGAAAAGCTTCTCAAAAGCAATTCTTCCCTGAAGCTTCCCAGTAAAACAATAGGATCTACAAAAGATTTTTAAATATGAAGAAACTAAAACTAATGCACAGACACATAAGCTTCTTCAAACTCACTTCCCTTGCAAATCCATAGGGATAGGTAAGGAGGAAGCTTTCAAGAGAAGCTTTACTTGTGTGCTAATGAATGAAATGAAGTCTACTGGTAATTTGTTAATGAAGAATGGATGAACTCCGTACACAAAAACTTCCTGAATCCTTTTAGAAAAATCCACAAAATCTTTTATGGAAGCTACTTATAGGAAATAAAACTAGTTGTAAATTCTACCTTTCTTAAAACAAATGTTTGAATTGATTATAGATTAAAATCTAAACTAAAACAAAGAAAGATTCAAAGAATTCAATTACACCCCAACCTAGAAGTGTAGAACTGAGACAATTTCTAGTGTTGGTTGTGCTTTTTTGATCCCCTCATCTTATTTTCCAATGGTGAATCCAATATTGTCTAGGGAATTGTGTTGGTTGGTATGCAAGAAGAAGATGTAGAAGTGCTAGAGCTAGCTAGTTTGTAGGATCTGGTAGCAATGTAGGAAAGAGAATAACAAGGAAAGAGATTTGTGCTTTGGTTGTGTGCTTCTTGGAAAGATTTGACAACATAACAATGTGATTCTAAATCAAAAGAATCCAACTAATGATTCGGGATTTTTTTAATAAAAAGTTGGCAAGGAGATGGCACAACATACTTGACAACCAAGAAGTGCCAAATCACCATGGGAAGGGACACTTAACTTACTAATAATAGTAAGTGAAGGAGAAGAAATCTGTATGCATCTAACAAGCTCAAAGATAGATGATTTGGTCAAGAAACGTGTGAGATATAAACTTGGGAAGAAGCAACATGTATTTAGAACACCTGATAAAGTCTTAGGTTTAACCACACAAAACCTCCGGTCTATATAGACTAGAGGTTACACAATCATCTTTATGTTGATTGCGTAACCACCACTTAAGGCAAAATGATAGTTGTGCACAACCATCGAGGTAGTTACGTAATTGATAAAGTGCGGTTCCGTGAATTTAGGTGAAAAAGCTAAGGAAAAGGATGAAAATCAATTAGGAAAGAAAGTAAAGCTAGGAAATAGATAAACAAGATAGACTAAGTCTGCAAGACATGCTACAAACACTAAATTATAATTGGATACACCATTTAATCCATAAAAAAATTATCATCATTGAATATTTTCACTTTTTGACAATGTAGCACCGTAAAAATTTGGGTGCAAACATATTTCCCCCTGGGAATCATTTTATTCATGAAGAGGTGTAAAATGTGAAGTCTCGAGTATGACGTCCCAAATGGGAAAGTTAGAAATTATACCTGACATGTCCGTGTGTTGATACTACGCCAATCCAAGCTTCCCGTTATCTGCAAGAAGAAAACAAGAATCAAGTGTAGATATAATGTATAATCGACAAAATATTAAAACTAAAATGACAAGACTACTTACCATATCCATGGGGATAGAGATATACTTGTGCTAGTGCTCCCGCCTTGCAAGACACACTCATAACAATGTTAAAACATGATATATATATTGAAATTTCTATTTATAGAAAATCATTTGCACCTACCCACTTAGTGAAATTTGAGCTCTGGATTACCTGTGATGGTTTCTTGTGAAAGTATATTTGAAACGAAGAGGATCTTGAGATGATGACAACACAACTAGTGGGAGGAGGAGCGGCTCAGAGTAGGTTAGCTTATCTACATTTGTTTAGTTTCACCCTAAAATGTATAATTTGGTAAAAACTTAACATAGGGGGCTATTTTTGATAATTTTGTAGTTAAAATGACCATAAGGGGGTGCCACATAGGATTTGTAGTTTGTTTTATTCAAAATGGTCCATTTTTGTGTATTTTTGACTTTTTAGGACCTTAGGGTATGACCCGAGATTTGCGGGTGGAATCTTTATGGTGGTCATGCAACTACCATAGAAGTTATGTAATTAATACTAAGCATGTACCAAACTCTCGATTGCTGCAGTGGTTACACAACCACTATTATGCAAAGAGCGATGATTGTGTAACTGTCAGGGCAATTTACTAAATTTGGCTAAGTATGGAATTTTTTTATTTAATTATTTTTTATAATGTTTTTGGTGAGCTTATTAGACATTTGAATGGTTCTAACTTTCTCTTTTTTACTATTTTGAATGCGGGGAGAGTATATCGGGTTGAGTAGGACTGTGAGTGTGACCGGTTAGCTCGAATTTGGATGGACTGACTTAGTATGAGAGGGATTTGTTACAAAGGGCTAGGATAGGAGGATTTCTCAAACACTATTAGTTCCACCCACCAGCCACTTACTATGTGATCTATTGTCTTATTAGGATGCATACCAAAGCACTTTCGGCTACCTAGAGTTAGGGGAGTGGATGATCACTTTGGAGGACATCTACCAAATTTGGGGTTTATGTTACTAGAAGGAAGTTGGTTTTAGCTAGCATGAGTTCGTAACTTCAGAGACACAAGCTCACGGTTGGGCCGCGTACATGGGGATGCACATGTACCTTAAATCAAAAGTGCAAGCATGGGATGAGACTATTATTGGTTTCTCATCTCCTATCCTTTCCTTAAACAAAGCCATTACCGGTATCTTGGCTTTGTGTTTAAAGCAGTGAGATAAGGGTGGAGACAAGCTAATTTATTGTTGGGCACCTATTATATAGAGTATCTAGTAGTATGGCCTATTTTTTTTTGCATGGGGCATTGACATTCTAGGTTCTACATACCATGATTTGTACAGAGTTTTTTGACTGAAGGGGAAATCCCTCAGTCATCCTACCTTGGTCATGAGATGGGTCTATGAGCACATGATTCCCTATCAAAGGGGCATTGGGATAGCAGATCTCAGGAAATTAGAACAATGAGATGGGTTTATATGGATTTTCTTGGATGACCACATCAATCGGTTGATACACTTACTATAGATGACATGATAATGCAACCGTATTAGAAAATGGTTGGCATTTGGGGCGAGGAGACCATCATATGGACTACATGCAGATCTACGGTTCAATTAGTGGACAGGACTGGGAGAGTAGAGACCCATCCAGTCCTTAGGGTGCCTTAGCAGTTTGGGATCCCTTACATAGATTCCCTCCCAGTAGTGCCCATGGTATACATGGGCATCTAAGAGGTGAAAGCGGCTTGAGGGGAAAGCTAGAGTGGAATACTATCAACCTAAGAGTTCGATTGGTACACCAATAGTCACTCCCAATCTAGTGGATGGGGAAATGGTTAGGCCATGACATATTCTTCAGATCAAGGTTGAGCCAACATACAATGGAGAGGAGGAGGAGGAGGTTGGGAATGACTCGGAGGCTCAAAGGAGGGGGATGACATAGAGTGGGATGCTTCTAGAGATGATTTTTGATTCCGAGATCCAAGGAGGAGGTAGATGAGGACACCATCCACACCGAGGAGGAGTTTCCTGTGGGTGGCGGGGATGAGGATTCGATCTATGGATAGTGCATGGGTACGGGGAGGTTAGGGGGAAGAGGATGTGCAAACACTAAGGCTGCCACATCAACACTAGCACCGATAGTTGATCCCTCCTAGATTCTTGGAGACCCGAGTAAGTAGAATACTCTTCCCTCAACTTACTCTTATAAACTAAACTTATTAGAAAATATCTAATGTATATATATATATATATATATATATATATTTTGAAAGTTTTCTAACTCACCATTGTTTGAATTGTGCTTTGCAGCTACCATAAATGAGTGGCGTGATTTTATTCGTCAGATTCTCTTGGACACATTTTCACTCTCTATGACGATGACATAAGAGGAGTTTTCAACATATGCTAGATGCCCAATGATGGCTGGACTTCACACTGATGTGTTTTCATCAGTATGACATGTATTTGAGGTCATGATTTAGACGAGGTCTAATATTTCTGGATACAAGGTGATTGAGAGGATACAAAGATGGGACCACACATGCAACATTGGTACTACCACCCTTTGGTCATTTATGTGCTCCACCATCATATGGACACTCTCACAAGTATGGAAATGAAGGATCTCATTCTCGCGTCATTGGAGACGTAGTAGGAACCCTCGCCATGCACCTCGGAGGCATCTTGTAGAGAGGGATAGGCCATATGCCTTTATTGCTTTGGGCCATTTTTGGTTGTTTATAGATTTTTTGGGTTTTTGGCTCATAGATGAGTGTTTTGACCACACTTTTTAGATTGTGATGGCATTATACACGAAACCTTATTTTATTGATATATACATATATACATTTCTTTTTGGTTAGGCTATTCCATGTAAGAGTTGAATCGTTCATGATTTGTCCCATCTATATACTCTGTAGAGAATAAATCACACACTTTGGATATTATTTAGTCTCGGTCTCATACTACTATTCATATTGTTTTGAGTGAAGAAAGTACTAATTAACCCCATCTTTTATCCATTTTAATTTACTTTTTGTTGTCATTCACGACCTCCACCACATCTGAGCCAGTCTATTAATGACACTTTAAGTCATTTTAGATTTGGTGAAAATTTGGGGTGGTTGGGCTAATCTTTGGGAACTTGTTGGTGCCTGGTCCCAATTGGGGCACCCTAGTCAAAGCTAAAATGATGGAAATTGTCGAAATAGACTAGGCATGTATGCGGTGGAGGTTGCGAATGATGACAAAAAGTAATTAAAAATGGCAAAAGACAGGGGGTTAATTAGTACTTTCTTCACTCAAAACCATATGCCATAATCATTTTTACACCTTCCCACCGCGTTTTGCATACTTTCTAGCCATTTGAGCTTTTATCTTTTTAGTGGTCGGCCTTTTCAGGGTTGATTATGAAATTATAACAAGAGAACCATATAAATATAAAGTTATGAGACCATAATGAGGGGCCAAGGACCAAACACTAAGCACTACTATTGTCATCTAAGATTGCATCCATCTATAGCTCATTTGCATCCATATAGATCATCACAAGGAACAAGGATGGTTCATCTGCATCACAAAAGCATATGAGGGAAGTTTTTTTCTATTCCATCCACCATTCTATTACATTTTCTACATATAGTTATTGCTCGCTACTTTCACAAAGTGCAACTGACACAAGAGAAACCTAGGGGATGATCACACACACACACACACATAGAACTACATCAAGTATGAGATGTAGTGCAACACTTAATTAATAATTCCACCATTGTTGTTAAGTTGAGGTTAGTCGGCCCATTCATATGCATATTTTTTTAGGGGTTGATGCTTGTCTTAGGGTTTTTTAGGTCTTTTCTTCATCATTGACTACCGGTGACATCCGACACGGTTTGGATACATCAAAGTGTGACAGGCAAATGAAGGCTTGAGATCATATAAAGACCCCAGAAATCTAGTTTTAGACCTCCTACATAGATTCGGATGCCCATAACACATACTAGGATGCCCACAGGTGCCACGATAATCTCCCAGTGCCCCAGTCCACTCAGATTTGCAAGTTTTTAAACCTCGGTATACTTGTTTCCTCCTCCGTTTCTCCATTCATATCTATGAAATAGTTTAGCAAGTTCACCAAATCAGCTAAGCTCCTTCCAACCCTTCTTTGCATATTAGGGTTTCTATTTTTATTAGCCTAGTTTCTTGGGTCACTTTCCATATTTATTTACCACTTTTATCTACTGTTATTTACTAATGTTCCTAATTATACTAACTTAATAAATCCATATTTTAATTAATAATTATGGTGAACCCGATCTTCGAATACACTTGCTCCTTGAGCTTCTCCTTCATATGCCCATCAATCATAGTGGTAATTTTAGTACTTTTCAATATTGTGAGTTTCCCTCATTCACCCGTAGGGTTTCCAAACCAATGGCCGATATCCCTACTTCTGTAGCTCCCACTGACAATCCTTTAGATAATTCAAATAATGTCCCTCTTCACGAAATAGAGGCATCTGATAGTGAAAAGTCCTATGATGAAGACACCAATGTTGATCAAGATCAACTCAACACCATTATTGACTTTCAACAAGCTTTGCGTGAAAATCCTACTCATCTTCCTCATGTCTTGCATGCTTTAATCATTCTAAGAAAACTCATGAAGCTTCAACCTCTATGCTTGCTCAACCTTCGCTCCCATGGTCTCCACTCCACCCACTTATGTTTTTGCTCCTATTATTACAACTACCACTCCCATCACTCACCTTGACACCTATAATATGCATCTTGGATCTTCCTCAAACACTCTTGATTTAACATCTTTATATCAGGATTTGCAAAATCAAATTCACTAACTCCAATTTGCTACTTCTCGAGGATCACCATCTTTAGATTCTACTTCATTGCTACATACCCCTTTTGCGCTAGCTATATCCACTTATCCATTGCCACCTAACTTCATCTCTCCCAAATTACCTATTTTTAAAGGCCATGGTGACCCACAAGAGCATCTTTGTGCTTTTCATATATCATGCATTGACTATTTGGACGATCACACTATATTAGCTAATATTTTCCCTCATAGTTTGCAAGATTATGCGATGTGTTGGTTTTATGATCTACCTATTCATTTGGTAGTATCTTTCACATATCTAGCCAATTCTTTTCTCACGCACTTCTCTATTAACATTGGCTCTAAGATATCTTATGCACAACTTGCATAACTTAAACAAGGATCTAACAAACACTTGTCGGACTATGTCTTGCACTATAAAAACAACTTAGCTAAGATGTCTAATGTACTTGTGGATGCCGAACTCCAAGATCTATTCATTCAAATTCTCTTGCCACCTCTCCAGGAGAGTGTTCTTTTGATACTTCTCCTTCATTTGATCAAATTTTTCATACTCTTAAGCTTTGTGAAACCAATATTTTAGCTATAGGAAAGCTTAAGTATCAAGAGCAAGCATCATCCTCTACGCGGTTTTAGAGAAAGTCAACATTCAAGCCATCTATGATAAAATCCTCCGATACAAAGGTCACCATCAATGCAATATCTACTACCAAGGAGCTTTAATCACAACCATTTAGGCCTAGCTTTTCTAGGTTCAACATCCCTCCATGAATTTTGTTACCACAACTACTCGATAGTAACCTTATTACATTTCCTTCTCCTCTACAAATTGATCCATCTCAACCAAAATGGAGAAATTTTGATGAAAATTCCCATTGCGATTATCATCAATGTGTAGGACACTCTACGATCGTTGTTTTCAACTATGACTTCTTATTCAGGGTTTGATTGACAATGGTCAAATTGAGATTCTGGAATCTACCACATCTCCACCTATCAATGAAAATCATAAGCTCAAAATATTTAATAACCCTCTACCCAAACACGATATAAAAACAACGAGACTCCTCGGCTAAATCATGTATATCATGCATGCCTCCTCTCTGCATCGAGGGGTTCTTAATTTCATAGTTTCACATAATAATGATTTTTCACCAATTATCTATTTCTCTAATCACGATTATCATGTAAATTTCACATCTAAAAAATTACACATTAATGCATCTATTGATTTAGTTTCCATCAATAATACTAAGGTTAACCTGCATGGCCCATTAGTTCATGTTCCATTCCACTTCTTAAATCTATCGGTTACCCTCAATCACAACTTAAATACCCTTTTAGTGAAACCCTTTGGTGTTGTCAAACTACATGTTATGGTTGGCCCTCTTACTATGTTTGTGCCTTTCCTCGTTGGAAATACATTTGATGGGTGTGATATGATTCTCGGTCTTATTTGGATTCTTCAGTCCCAATCTATCATCTCTATTAATCATTTGTGACTTAAATTCATTCACAAAAATCAAGTTATCTCTATTTACGGTGTCCCTCCATCTACTCTATGGTTTTCATCTCCTTGAAAAATAGTTAACACATCACATTCTATACCACTTAAAGCACCATCTACTCCTAGCTCACCTACTCATGCATTATCTACACGACCTCACCATTCTGCTAGTCCTACACATCGATATAGGCCCATTCCTAGGACAATTACTGCATCTCAACATCGATCACCACCTCGGTTTATTCCATGTAGGTGTCCATCACCTTCACAATCAACATCACGTAGGTCTCCATCACCAACACATTTTTCTACGCCACATCATATATTCATCCATCACATGCACATATACTTCATTCACCAACACAACATTTTTCTACCATACCACCACTATTAGATCAAATTCACTCTTTCGTCATGACATGCATCAAATGGAGGATATTTGTCCTTCACTATCATTGGATATTTCATTCATTCACACACAATTTTGGGACATAACATCTCACACATTCCCCCATTATATTAACTGGGTGCATCTCTCATCTTTGCATTCAATTACATCAATATCCTTATATAAAAATAATCATATTCTAGCATCGTCATTACTGATGACACACTCTTGTGCTTCCTTTCACACTTTACTATTAAGGGATTGCTACACATGAAACCCACACACCTTGCACACTAGGTCCTACAAACTACATCTATTCATACATCTTCGTCATACATCCTACATTTAGCCTGCATTGTTTCAAATTTTACACATCTATAAATCTTACATCATACATCCTACATTTAGACTACATCATTTTACATATCATACATATACAAAACTTCCATGGTCTATGATTCTATAATTTTACATACTACATCGTGGGAATCGTACAATAGTTATTCACCATCGTACATTACATCTTATACATTGCACATTACACAACCTACTCATCACATGGTTGTCTTTTATCATAGCATACACTCTGACATCTTCTATGCACTTTGCACTCACTATCCTATGAGGCACTTTAGTTCTTCAATCCTTTACTCGAGTGCGAGGGTTTAAAAATTAAATGGACCTCATTACACTTACATTTTCATCACTCAACCTTTCATCATGCGACATTCTTAGGTTAGTGACATATGATATAGGCTAAATGGTCACCTACTCTATCATCTTGTAGTGGTATACACTTTAGGCTACATCATGAGTCCCCCATTCATCTTGTAGTGATATATGCTTTATGCTACATCATCTCTCTTTTGATCATCTTGTCATGATATATGTTTCAATCTATAAGGTTCATGCACACATTATTTCTAGGTCACATCTCACCAACACACACTCATCACAACGCATTAGACACCACACACACTTTAACCATTTCCCAATGACACACTCTCATTTATGGTTCATTCTTGATCATTTGCTGAGGGGGAAACCAATGAACCTCAATGCATACATTTCCATTCACTCGGAGGGCACATGGATCCTATCATCCCATCTTGCATTCCATTCCATTCATCCATAACATATTGCATATCTTGGTTGCTTTTATTCTTGCTTACATTTTATTATATATGGTCACTTTATTACACATGCTAGTTAGATCTCTTATATGTCATTTATCTATATCATACACACATGCGCATTCACACCTTTTTTAGTTGTGATTGCAGATACATGTCTTTACATGTAGCATAGACTCTCACTTTCTACCCATCCTACATTGGTTCTTTAGGGCATCAAATTTGTCTCTCAAAGTGCTAATGTTTCATTTTGTACTTAGCACTTTACATTATTTGGCTATATATACTTTTGAAATACTAATTATCTTTCTAACATGCTAAGGGGTGCTTCATATGCAACATTTGTTTACATGGATATTTTATTCCATACTTGATTTTTACATTGTATGTTATTGCATGTTTTTGTGTGTGGTCCTTACCCTTTGTTTGTTGTGCACACTTGTTTGTTGTATGCATGCATGATGGCCTTGCGTGTCTTGCGACATCATGATTGATGTCCCATGTTTACATCCTGAATTGTGTGAATTATTTTTGTCTTCTTGCATGTTTACATTATAACATTTCTTGGTATCTTATACATTTTTGCATAGATTACACTTGCATGTTTATTTATACTAACACTTGTCTTTGGCTAGCCTCTTGTTTGTGCATGCCTTAGTTTCTACCAAGCACTTTCCTTTCCCCCTATAGGGAAGAGTTACAGAGTTCATGCAGTTGGTATTATTTTGGGGCTACATTATCTTATCCGTGACATATTATGTGTCCCCAAAGAGGGGGGCATCATTTGGGGTTTTTACATTCTACACAGTGCTTTACACCGGTTGTTTAGTGAACTTTCCACCCTTGACATTACGGGTTACACATCGAGTGGGTTCATAATAGTCTACGAAACCCATACAAAGTGGATTTTACATGACACGGTTGTCCTTAGAATTCTATGGAGAAGTTACTGAGGTTATAGAATATAACAGAATTCATCTCTACACTACTTCGGCCGCCAAGTGGCGTCGGATCGCCCAAAAAAAAAAAGGAAGTACAAAGATCTCTTCACACATATTCTAGAGACGGTTATATGTTGGAGAATATATCATAATTCCTCCCTACACTTATTTTTCCTATGGTGTCAAATCACCCAAAAACCCAAGATATTATATCAGCTTTCTACACCCTTTCTCTCATCACAGATCAGTGCACATGTTCCTTTTACACTTTTCATACTTTCATTTCAATATTTTCATTACATGTACATGCATTTATGGAGTTTGATGAGGTATGAGATGTTGATACAAGTCATGGAAAGGTAAAATAAGAATTGGGAAAACATAGAAATTTTGTCTAGGGTATGCACGAGAAATAACCAGAGGCTTAGTTTATCTCTGGAGGTAAAAGTTAGAAGTTCACGAAATGGTCTTTAAGAACTAATACTGTAGTCTGATGTAAATGAGATTGGATAGAAGAATACAAGAATAATTATGGATAAATATATCATGAATATTTTATAGGGATTTTTATGGTGCTTCATTTCAAATTTCATCAAGCTCGAGATGGAATGTGAAAGTTATCCTAGTTTCTCTAAAACAAGTTTTTTGAAAAGTGCATGATGAGTCATCGATTTCTTAACACTCAAGAAAAATTATTGAGAATTCTTCAGATAAATCATGGAAGGAATTTTTGTAGATAATTTAAATCTTGAAGTGTGGAATTTGTTTTAAGGGAAAATGGATTAGTGTCGAGAAAATATGAACATTTTACTAGAAGGTTTCTTTGTCCTCAGGACTACTTCTTGGAGTGGTTGAGTTGAAATGAATTGTTCTAACTCCTGTCAAAATTTTGAAGTGGTTTATCTTCTCATAGTTCAATGAGGTCTTCTCCATGTCATATTAATGTCAATCATGAAATTCAAGGATAGTCTCTCCAGTAAAACCATCTCGAGTTCTTGAGGTCATTCACATACAATCATGAGAATTGGAAGGTGCGATCGGGTTCAACTTTTTAAAAGGTGTTGCTTGCGATGGACAATGATGCTATCTACAATATCTATCATTTTCTCTCAAGTATTTAAATAAGGATATCATGAGATATTAAAATGTATCTACCTAGATTGTCATCAAACTCATGCCTTGGTTAAGTGAAATCTTGAATTTTTGAGACTTACTGAGATAACTTAAGAGACAAGGTGTCCAAAGTACAATATGTCAATCCTTCTTGTGCTAGAGAGTGATGTAAATTAGGAGAAAAACTATATACTTATCCTTAAGAGTATGATATAGATGAAAATGGAAAGGCTCCACATGAGAAGACTAAGGTAATGTGGAAAGTGAGAATTAAGAATCCCAACCTAATACCTATGTGTGTGGGTTTTGCACATCCCTAAGATGATGAACCATGTAAAATATCTCAAAATTTGGATGACATACAATTTGAATCATTGAGATAGGTATTTTCACATTAAAAAATGATAGGAGTTTGTGGCAAATATCCCTAAGGGATTTCATCTTCTCGAGAATTCATGTATGAGGATAGGGTACACCAATGCATGATGAAAATTTTGATGACTATGATATCAAGAAGACCATCCAAGACAAATCATGATTTCAGGAGTTTTACTAGGTGGTTAGATGCAAAAAGTGCAAATTTTTTAAGACAAACTATCAACAAGTGAAGGAGATGTAAACGCATGGTTCTCAAGATATCAAAATGAGCCTAAACCCGGAACTAGGGTGTTGGGGTTAAACAATATAACAATGTTTCACAGATCTATAATCAGATAAAGCATATAAGAAATGAATGTAGAAATAACTAGAAGATAAAATAAAATAAGAGAAAGATAACACCAGATTTAATGTGGTTCACCCAGTGTGGGCTACGTCCACCAAGAAATGACCAATATTATTATTTAGTGCTTTACAGAGGAAATACAATGAAGATTTGTTGTCTTCCAACACCTCACAGGGTGTTTAATTCTTTTCCCTCACTCAACTACTCTTTCTTTCTCACTAAGAAAACTAACATGTAAAATAATTGCTATATTATTCTCTCATACAATGCATGCATGCATATATATCTATTTTGGGCAACTAACTATGCTTTTACAACCAATAAATCATCTTTAAAGCAAGATATTTATTCTAATTCTTGTTTAAAGAACAAATCACTATTGCTTGTTGGTGACCGATTCCGGTTCTTTCCTAAGCGATATGTCAGTCACTTCTTACCAATGTCGGTTACCTTACGATAGATGTCAATTTCCTCATGACCGATTATGGTCAATGTCAAAACCAACAACATGTAAAAGCAAGCTTCCTATGAAGCAATTAAGCTCCACACTCAACAATCTCCCACTTGGAGATCAATTTTTGCACTATACTATGCATCACCATCCTTAGTTCATTTTCCTTGCACTGTTTCTTCCTCTTCATGTCTCAAACTCGAAGAGAAACACAAGTGGATTGAAGCTCCAACTTCTCCCTTACCAATGGCTTCATTAGCATATCTGCAGGGTTCTCATCTGTATGGATTTTCTATAACTTCAGCTGCCCATCCTCCAACACTTGCCATATGATGTGATACCTCAACTGAATGTGTTTCATTCTTGAATGAAATGCTAAGTTCTTTTTCGAGATGAATCATGCTCGCACTATCACCGTATAATATGCAATCCTCTTGCTCCTTACTCAACTCTTTCATGAACCTTCTCATCCATATCATCTCCTTGCTAGCTTCGTCAGCCATTTTGAAACACACTCGACTCTCTATAGTAGATAAAGCCACAACCTTTTGTAATCTTGAAATCCAACAAACTATCGTTCCATCTATTATGAAAACATATCCAGTGGTGCTCCTCCTGCCATCCAAATCACCAACCATATACGAATCAACATATTTGTGTATATAATTATTTGACCCTTTGTAACATAACTCCATGTCGGATGTCCCTCTCAAATACTGAGAATCCTTTGACTGCTTTCCAATGTTCTTTACTGGATTAGCCATAAACTCGCTCACAACTCTCCTCAGGTGTGTAATGTTTGGTCTAGTAAAAACCATGACATACATAAGACTTTCTACCGCTGAAGCATAGAGAACATGTGCCACGTACTCAACCTTCTTGTGTGATGAAGGAAACTGATATTTACTCAATTTGAAGTGTCCGACCATAGGTGTACTAACGGGTTTTGAATTTTTCATGTTAAACCTTTCCAACACCTTATTGATATAATCTTTCTAAGACAAATACAACCTCTTATTTTTCCTATCTCGATGAATTTATATGCCAAGGATTTTATTTTCAGTTCCCAAATCCTTCATTTTAAATGTGTGAGCTAACCTTTCTTCAAGTTTACCAATGTCCTTCATACTAGATCCTACAATCAACATATCATCCACATATAATAACAAAATAACATAGCTCTCATTTTCAAGATTTTTGAAATAAACACAATGGTCATATTCACATATCATATAGCCATGCTCATGCACAAAACTGTCAAATCTCAAATACCATTGCTTTGGAGCTTGCTTGAGCTCATATAGAATTTTTTCAATATGCACACAAGTTTCTCCTAACCCTTGACTTCATAACTAAATGATTACCGCATATAAAGCTTTTCCTCCAAATCACCATGAAGAAAAGCTTCCTTAACATCAAGCTGTTCTAAATGCAAATATTTTATTGCAACCAAAATTATAACAATTGAATAGAATTCATATTAACTACGAGAGGAAAAAATATCATCAAATTCAATACCTACTTTCCATGAAAATCCCTTTACCACAAGCCTCACCTTGTACCTTTTCGGTCTACCATCTTCTTCCTTGATTCTATAAAGCCACTTGTTATGTAATATTTTCTTACATGCCGATAACTTGACCAAATCCCATGTTTGATTTTGTTCAAGGAGTCCATCTCCTCATCCATTCCATGCTCCCTAGTGCTCATGGGTATCTACTACTGCATTGCTTCTTCAAATATTTTTGTTCACCACTATCAATCAATAATAAATAAGAAAAGGAAGGTGAAAATCTCTCCGGATATCTACTTACCCTTTGTGACCTTCTCATCGAGATTTGGGGTG
Organism: Taxus wallichiana var. yunnanensis; assembly: GCA_018340775.1. Lineage (NCBI taxonomy): Eukaryota > Viridiplantae > Streptophyta > Pinopsida > Cupressales > Taxaceae > Taxus > Taxus wallichiana. Next base: position 625,748,452 of record CM031239.1, read on the forward strand.
TATGGGGTTCATTATGTTCTGTTGCACATTCATGTCAATTTTTTTCATTCACCGATGCAGTCACTTGTAACCGACCACGGTTCCTCTGTTTGCTGACCTACTATGGTTTCCTTACCAACATTGGTTCAAGGAGTACCAATTCTAGTTCTAATGGATGTCTATTCGAACCTAATCATGTCTACCGATCTTTGGTTATCGACCAACATCAATTTCTATAGAACTGATGTTGGTGTCTATGGATGTTTGCTTTAGATCTGAAATTTGATTTTCCTTCAAAATATCATCAACCTATTCATGTTTAGGCACCAAAACTTGATCCTTGTACATTATTTTTTCATTCCAATCAACGTCACGACTCCTAACAATATTATAATCTTCTAAATCCAAAATTGATATCCAAAATCACCAGATCCATAACCAATGAAAGTGCATCTCTTAGATTTAGCATCCAAATTCTTCCTATTTTCCCTATCAACATGCACAAAAGCTTATGAGCCAAAAACTATAAGAAAAGAAAAATCTACCTCTTTTCCAGACCAAGCTTCTTCTAGTATTCCACCATCCAGTGTTGTTGAAGGCCCATGGTTGATCAAGTACACTATTGTATCCACTGCTTCTACCTAAAAATTCAAAGGCAAGCCGACATATATCCTCATGCTTCTAGCATGTTCCATGATTGTCCTGTTCATTCTTTCTGCAACTCCATTCTCTTGTGGAGTTCTAGGAACCATTCTTTCTCTTTGTATTCCATTCAATGAACAATAATCATTGAAAGACTTACTATAGTACTCACCACCATTGTCAGATCTAAGGAACTTCAATTTTAATTTTGTTTCATTTTCCACAAGGGATTTCAACCTTTTAAAAGTCTCAAAAACATCAGATTTATGCTGAATACAATAGATCCATACCTTCCTTATGGTATCATCAATGAAAGTCACATAATATTGGGATCATCCAATAGAAGCTACCGAGATGGTCCCCACACATCTAAATGTACAAGATCCAATTTCTAATCCTTTATTGACCCAACCTTGAGAAATATCATTCTCTGTTGCTTTCCAAATATGCAATGCTCACAAAATTCAATATCTAATTGTTTCAAATCTGATAGCTTACCTTTAGCCTTTAAGATTTGCATTCCTTTTCACTCATATGTCCCCTAGCCAAATTATGCCACATGGTTGCATCTGAAACTATAGTAGATAGCATAGAAAAGGAATTAGTAACACAGGTAGATAGATATAAAGTTCCTACCTTCTTACCTCTTGCCATAATAAGAGATCCCTTGGTAACCTTCTAAGAATCGACTGTGAATGTAACCACACATCCAAATTCACCTAGTTGTCTTGCAAATATTAGATTTATCTTGAGGCTTGACACATGCCTCACATCCTTCAATATCCATGGATTTCCATTCGTAACTTTAGATGAACATCACCTTTACCAATAATATTGCATGGCTCATCATCTCCTAAATAAACTTGTCCAAAATCACCTTAAACATAATTTTTGAAATAACCCTTATTAGGGGTAGTATGGAAAGAAGCTCCAAAATCTAAAACCCAATATTCTAATTTATTATCCAAGGAGAGAATAAGGGCATCTTGATTTACCTCACTTGTAATGTTTGCCTCTTTACCTTTGTCTAATGTATTCTCTTTGTTTTCCTTGGACCAACACTCCTTCTTTATGTGTCCTCTCTTTCCACAATTCTAGCAAAGTAAATATCTATACCGGATCTAGATCTACCATGTCTTGACTTTGATCTCCCATTCTTCTTGCTCTTTGATGATATCTCCTTAGATATTCCCTAATTTCTACAATTAAAGTGTTTTTAGATGATGCTTCTCCGAGCATTTCCTCCATATTTCCTCATTAAGGATTACACTAACCACATCATCAAATAAAAAAACTTTAGAAGAATTCATTGTATTACTTACAACCATTCCGAGTTCTCCCAACTATCCGGAAAAGAGCCTAAGAATAAAAGTGCTTTCACTTCATCATCAAATGAAATTTCTACTGATTTTAATTGATTTACAATAGACTAGAAATCATTCAAATGATTAGATATAGATCCACCTTCTTTCATCTTAGAATTAATTTTTTTCATCAAATAAACCTTATTCGAAGCACTAGGAGTTTCATACAAAATTTCTAAATATTTCATCAAATCTACCATGGTTTTTGCATCTGTAAAATTCAAAGCCATCGATGCTTTGCAGGCTCAATAATATAGATCCCAGAGACTTTGTGTCAAGAACCTTCCATTCTTCATCGCAATGATCGTATCAATTTCCATGCTCATCCAATGGTAATAAAAATAATCCTCCACTTGCATCTTCCATAGTTCATAATTACGACCATCAAATTTCTCTACTTGGTATTTACTATCTTCTGCCATTGCTCTGCTCCCATTCAATTAGAAAAACCCTCTGTGAGTAATCCTGTCAACACACAAAACATCCAAACAAATCTCTGATACTAGTTGTTGGGGTTAAACCATATAACAATTTTGCACATATCTATAATCGAGATAATCATACAAGTAATGAATACAAAAATAACCAAAAGATAAAATAAAACAAGAGAAAATAACACTAGATTTAATGTGGTTCATCTACGGTGTGTGGGCTACGTCCACCAAGAAAGGGACAATATTAAACCATATAATGATGTTGCACATATCTATAATAAGATAAAACATACAAGCAATGAATACGGAAATAACAGAAGATAAAATTAAAAAAGAGAAAAATAACACTAGATTTAATGTGGTTCACCTAGTGTGGGCTACGTCCACCAAGAAATGACCATTATTATTATTCAGTGCTTTATAGAGGAAATACAATGATGAATATCTGCTATCTTTTAACACCTCGGAGAGGGTGTTTGATGCTTTTTCCTCACTCATCTACTCTTTCTTGCTTACCAAGAAAACTAACATGAAAAAAATTTCTATATTCTTCTCTCATACTCTCATACAATGCATACATGCATATATATCTATTATGAGAAACTAACTATGATTTTACAATTAATAAATCATCTTTAAAGCAAGATATTTATTCTAACTCTTGTTTAAAGAACAAAACACTATCGTATAGGTGACCGATGTTAGTTCTGCTTGATCGATGCAGTCACTTCTTAATTGATGTCGATTACCTTTTGACCTATGTCGGTTTCTTTTTGACTAATGCCGGTCAACATCAAACAAGCAACATGTAAAAGTAAGTTTCTTGTGAAGAAATTAAGCTCCACACTCAAAATAGGGTTTTACATCAAACAAGAGTTTGCACAAATAAAAATATCGAAAACTTAAAGAATGGTTTGCAAGAATGTCATGATGACATTGCAAAAATAATTAGAATAATTCATTAACACATGAGAGAGCAGTCATTGATAGTCTTCTTTCAAGTTGTGGTTCAACTATACAGAGGCAAAATTGGGGTTTTTAGTATAGTTTACTCTCTTTGAATCTTCATAAGATTGTTTATAACCTTTCCAAATGAGAAAAACATGGATTAAACTCTTCATAGTTGTATCAAGTTTGTGATTGAAAGTTTAAAATTGACTAGTAGTGGCTTCATGGTCACTCTCTAAACTTTTGTAGAGTTTGTGAACCATTTTGAATGCAATTATGTTATGAAGTATACCTCAAGCCTTCCTACTAAACTCCCAAAGGATAAGAAATGGTTTAATGATTTTGGAGAGGTGATATTTCTTCTTTGAAAGCTTGATTGATCATATCTAAATATGGAGTTCATACAAGCACAACATAATTGACTTGTAAAAGATAAATCTTCTGCAACAAAATGTGTTAACAATGAAGTTGATATTTCTTACATCAAATAGAGTTGATCATTAGGTCTCGTGGGAAAATTTCATGTCAACATTTATTTATAATAAATGTATATCTAAAAATCATATGAGTTGAATGAGTTCTGGGGAAAGATAGATAGATAATCGATTCAAACTTGTTTGTCCTTATCTACCTCGAGCTAGAATGTGAAGGGTCCTACTTAAGTCGAAAGGTGGTGAGTCCAAGAGACACAAAAGTATAAGGGAAGTTGAAGAGAAATTATTCTTGTAAGAAAAGTTTGAGATAAAGTATGAGTGAGTTGAGTGTGAGAATCATTGATGAAAACCCCTTTTTCTTCACTTGAAGAAAAATTTTCTGCAAAGAAAAATCCCTTAGAATTCTCTTTAAGAAAAGTAGATAGTTTTTGTGGAATGGAGAAGATGAAGTGTTTATAATGACAAGCTGATGAAGAAGAGCGGTCTCAGCTGGTCTACGTTAAAAGCCTTTGTCAAATCATATTGATGTCAGAATAGTATTGTTGAGATTTTGATTGTTTTTGTCTCTGTTGATGTGGATCAAATCAGTGTGGTCTATTCTAAATATCAATAAAGAAAATATTTGAGTTTGTTTTGTGATCTTGTCATGTATGCATGCCATGATAGACTATATCAAATTGTTATCAAGCACTAGTGTATGTGATTCATAAGGTTGTATGTTCATTGTTTGAAATAGGGAAGTGAAAGTTTTTATCACAGGAGTGATTCACCCCCTCTCAGTCCTTTGTCATTCTAACAATTGGTATCAGAGAAGGCCCTTGGAAGAAACTTTAATAAGCTAGAGGGAGATATTTGGTGACAATTATAGGAGATGTTTATTATGTAAAAGGGGAGTAGATCTCTATAAATAGAAGCTAGAAAAATTGATTTAATCAAAATAGGAAGTTCCCAAGTGTATACGAGACTCAACTCAAGGAAGCTCTAGATGAGAAAGAAGAACTGAAGAAAGAGAAAGAAGAACTGAAAGAAAGAGCTAAGCATCATGACAAATAAGGTATCATATTTTCAAGAGAGGTCAGAAAAGTTGAATAAGATGTTAGGAAAATAAAAGGCATATGGTGATATAATGGGTCTATGTTTCATAAAAGATTCATGAAGTATAGAGAAAAATGAAGGTGAATCAAGTCAAGGATCAAATGGAAAAATGCAGTCAAGAAAGGGAGATAGTTTAAAGATTTCATCTAATGGAAGATCATTTGTCAAGTAGCCAAATGCATTTAGGCATGTTTCTTTTCATGGTAATTTCTACAAGTGTGGTGCTTACAAACATAGGGATAATATGTGTAATCCTAATGTTGAAAAGAGAGAAGATTCTAAAGAAGAAATTCAAGAACATCATTCTGAAGGAAAGAAGGAAGAAAAAATTAGGACAAATATATGGAGATGAATTCTATCACTATCATGAGAAAGTACATCTAGCAAATTATTGCAAAAATGAGCCATCGGTCATAAGGAGGCATGCAAGAAAATTAAATGGCTAATGCTTTGTTTGTAATGAATTTGGACACGGGAATTTTGAGTGCAAAGGAAGGAAATTGGAATGCTTTAGGTGCCAAAAGGTAGGGCACATTTCAAGGTTGCACATTATGCAGTCAACAAGAAGAAAGAGATTCAAAAACCCAAGCAACAAGCTTAGAAATACAAGAAGAAGGGAGAAGCTAGTCAAAGTGCTCAAAAGGATCCCAAGAAAGTGACTAAGAAAAAAGAAATGGTCAGTGTGAAAAATGAATAATCACATAATAATGAACCGATCAAGAAACCAAAAGAAGATTTGAGACCTTCTGAGGTCTCTCATCAAGCTCCTCCATGGTATATAAGTGAAAATGAAGCTTTAGAGTGAGGGGGAGCTGTCTAAGTCAGTATGAGTCTTCTCCATGGTGCACAAGGTATGCCATCTTGTGTTGTTAAGTATGTTGTCAAGGTTCTATTTGGATATTCCTATGTGAAAATTTGTGATCTCGGTTGTGTAGTCATAAGTAGCTCATATATAAGTTCTTATGATCTATGTTTGCATCATCATGGTATGTGGATGATATGAGTTGGTTGGGTATGATTCATAAGTATCTTTTTCATGACATAAGAAGTGTAAAATTGTATTGATGTCATGAAATATGTGATGGGTCGTTGTATTCTCCAATCATTTAACTAATAGATTCTTCTACTAGTGTCATTATAAAACCAAAGTTTGTGTGTCCAAGGTTGTATGTAATGAAGCTTTATGCAACTCAATTGTTCGGTGGTTCCTTTTGGGGGTTTTGGTTGTTATGTTTCTTTCTATCTCTGCTAATCTATAGAAATGTAATGCTAAACTACTGAAACAACATTACTTGTAATGAAATGCATTTAATGGAAATACTTTGCTAGAATTGGAATGCACACACCAAATTAATATAACAGAATTCAAATAACACACACTCTAAATTGAAATTACAGAATTGAAATGACACACTCATAATTGAAATTGCATGAAAGGAAATAACACACACTGAATAGAAATTGTAGTAAAGGAAATAAGTAATTGCATTCAAACTATAACTTATCAAAAACCATGAGCACACATAAATGTAAAATCCTCCAGTCGCCTTGGTCGAGTGGGCCCTTTCTCTTCCTTAGGGAAAAGGTAATATCATAACCACAGGATATTCAAAACAACATATAATATATTGATTCATAAAAGTTCCATAACATAATCAAGTACATAAGCTGGAAAATAGACACTATTGTTATGAACCGATCGTATATTACCAACATCAACTAACTACTAAATTATTCTTCAAGGAGATGTCTATATAGACATATTTGGTTACACATCATGCCAAAATTGTAGGCACTGAGTTCTTCCACTAACAACCCTATTAAAGTTCATTAAATCCTATGGAACTGCTAAAAACAAGATCCATGTTTATAGGTTGTCAATGGAAAAAGTCTTCCATGACTGCACGATGGCTCCAGACTCAGACTCCTTGATTACAATTCCTAGCATTGGCAGTAAATGTCCACTATTATCCTGCACATGTCACCACATTTCACTCACAGAGGTGATTAGTGGGAGGTTCTATGGTAATCAAGTTGCATGAAACAAAACAAGAGAAATACATTGAACTTACTAGAATATAACTATATAAAGCATCCCCATGCACTAATTAATCATGTTTAATTAAAAATCAATAAGCACATAGATGATATAAACAAGTCAAATAATGCACTCATCATCTCCCCTGCACTTTACATGTTGCATGTCCCTATGTATCTCATCTTTTCCCTGCCCTAAGGCCAAGCTATTATGCCATATCATATTCCTCAAACTGATCTACATATTGTTTCTGGTTCCTTTGCATCCCTGATTGTTTGAAATAACTTCCACCCAAGCTGTGAAACTATCATGTGATTGGGCAACATTGTTCTATTAGGTAGTAATCGGATTTAGGAGAAGAGGTTCCCTCACTGTATTCATACCCACTCATCATTGTATTCCTTGTCATTTTTCTCATATAACTGCCAAATTATTGTAACCAATGCATCACCCCTCCACATACACCAATTGAGATTCCGAGGGAGATAACTTCCCTACTTTTTAATGTAAAGTTTAATTTATCTCATCTTCTATCACAAACATGTCTTGCTTTACCAAAATGCTGACTATAGGCCTCAAAATCCTACACACTTTTCAATAGAATATTTTAAGTATTTTCCCAACACCATTTGATAATAAAGAGATCATAAATTTTTCTTCATAGCCACATCATTGTGATGGTAGGCCTAATGTAGAAACCTATGGTGTGAGTTATTTGAGTGAAAATATTTGTTTGTTCACCCCATGTAATTTGGTTCCTAAGAAATGATTGAAAGGCCTTCAACTGAAAATCTCCCACAAATAGATTAATAAAGAAATCAAGCACATTTGTGATTAGCATGTTGTGGAGGTAAAATTCACATAGTTGATTTTGTATCTAAGGGTACTATTTTGATAAATTGACAAAAAGGTTTTTCCATTAGGAGCTTCATGAGGTTCTTGACTACACATTCTCATTAATTTCCAAACATAGAATTTCTCTTGGAAAAACATGCTATAGATAGAAGAAGGTTTCTACAAGCCAGAAGCTTACAAGCCAACGAGAAAAACAAAGTATAAAATAGATTCTAACTTCTTCTTATTTGCACTGGCCTCAATCTCCTCTTTTAAATTTTTATTTTCCTTTTTAATGCTTTATTCTAAAGAGATAATAGATTTAAATCATCCCATACTTTAAGGCCTATATCTCTTTGTCTCTTGAGACTACTAACCTCTACCTTCAAAGCAATAATTTCCCTCACTTTTTCTACAGTTCTCTATGTAAATGTAGTTTGCAAAGATAAGTTGGTTTCTTACATACCTTTTAAATTTTCCTTCAGGATGGAAATTTCATCCAGATAACACCTTAGTACATCATCTCAGTGATTTTTGGCTGTTAATCTCCATTGTAATAGATTCTTGTGTCGGGGTATATATATCCGTGTGCTAAAGGAATTTTAGAAGCTCGACTTGTGTTTCGGTGCTACAAAATATCTAGACTTTGTGTTACAAGGATAGTTATTGTGAATATATCATCCTTAGATTTTTCATCAGGGATAGTTGAGGTACTAACCTCTTCCTTCTCCTCCACAATGGGAGTAGAATCTTCATGAAAAATTCCAGCTTAGGAAACTTGAGGTCTCGTACAAAGTACAAGACCTTCTTAGCCTCAACGAAATAGAAGAAGAAACTGGTAAAGTGATTTTACCCTTATAATTTTACAACATAGAAAATGGAATATCCTGACTACTAGGTTCTTCCACAGTCTCTGTGAAGGGAGAGGAGCCAAATCGAGCTTAAGTTGAATGATGGGAGATGGTCCCTTCTTTATTTTATTTTGTTTAGAACTCTCCCCTGCACTTATTTATTCGATCCTTCTCTTGGGTTTGTAGAAAACCTGATGTGAATAGATCAATTGAATAAGCCATGGGTGTTTCAATGTATCCTACCACCTCCATTTTTATATTTCTATCCCACTTTAATGACTACATCAGCTAAATATTCAGTAAATTTACCTTGAGTGTAGGGTTTATGTGGCCTTTCTTCAAATGAATTAAAATATTTAGCAAATCCCCTCTAAGAAAAGATGGTTGTCCATCCCAAATAAAGTACATGTTGACACATTTAGAAACTTCCTTCCAAATACTAGAAAAATTCCCGCTTAATCCCCTTTTGAGTACCATATGAAGTGAGGATTACTTCCAGAAGAGATTTTTGTCCTCATGACCTTATATTCTTCACCTTCAAACATGGGAATTAGGTATTTAAGAGGATAATTTTTCATAAGCTGTTGGTTTCTCAAATGTGCACCTACGTCTCGGATCTTCAATTTGAGGTGTTTGAGACCACAATGGAACTATCCCCAAGTTGTGGGACTCATCAAGCTTGGGAAATTTCAGAGAAGGCCGGTTCCTCTATCTATTTCTAATAAGTACTACTATTACTCATAAAGTCTTTGAAAGGGGAAACTAAGCTAATAATGCCAAGGACTAGGGAAAGAAGGATAACATGAAGTCACCGAGAAAAGAGGGATGAAAAAATATCCGTGTCGAGTGAGAATGATAGGGAATCATGAAAAGGAGGCTAGGCATGAGTAGCAAAGTGAAATACGCATTCACCGGATCGTTCTCATGGAACACAACCAAATACGGAAGTCGCAAGGGACAAGTAGCACAATGCATGGTAAGCACACAACGCAAAAGAAAAGGTAAGAATAAGGAATGTAAACATGTTAGGACAGAGAATAGTAAAAAAATGCTTCTATTAATTCCAGAAATGCATAGAGCTGTTACAATGATGAAGGAGGTCAATATCCACATGCAAGAGCCATACATAGAGGTCTGCAACTCAAAATATAGAAAATATGAAGTCCTTGGTAGAACGTGTAAGGATCTAGAGTGTCCAACATAACAAATGCAATGAGCCTTGCTCTTACATTTATAGATAAATGCATGGAGGAAAGGGAAAAGGAGAGAAAACCTGAATTTGAAACACAACGACCAACAAGAATCATTCAATGTCTACAAATCCACTTGGAAATTTGTGAAGTATGCTTCCCTATGCCTGTTTGATATGTTGAAGACAAAGGAGGGAAAATCATACCAAATTGGGTGGTTGGGGCAATCAAATCTACTCATCAATGTTCACAGAGACGTTTTCCCATTTCTTACCTACCAGATCCACCAAAATGTGATCTTTGTTGAAGGTTTTTTTCTAGAACTATAGATTGATGTTAGCATTCTCTCGACAAGTCAGAGTGTGCACCGATTTGAGCTTTGATAGCAGAATATATGGCTATCAAGAGATGTTAGAGTCATCAGCATACGTAAAACACATGGTGTACATGAATTTCTTTGAGATGATGGACAAAAGTACAACTATTTGTCATTTTTGTTACGTGTCAATCATTGATTTATTGTCATCTAAATTTGACACTCTGTTAGCATGCTATCCTGGTTATACACGACACAAACTAAGTTTTTCAAAAGATGATCTAGGGAGAAGGGCATGATGGAAGGGCACATGAAGAAAACATAGGCACACATAAATGGGAGCACGCACGATGCGCATGGGGAGATGAAGAAAATTGGTTAAGAGAATGTATGGTTAAGGTATAACTATTACAAGGTAATGGGTACGGTGTGAAGGACCAAGGACTTAGTAGTAAGTGCAAGGTGTGTGGGATGGGAAGAACCTAAGTAGGAAGAAGGCGAATGTGTGGAATGAGGGTGCAAGGGAGAAGTGGAAGGAGAGGAAAGGAAAGGGGTGTAAGTAAACTACACATTCTCATTAAATACCAAACATAGAATTTCTCTTGGAAAAACATGCTATAGATAGAAGAAGGTACTCTTTCCGAAGCTTACAAAATGGGGGAAAAACAAATTATAAAATAGATTCTAACTTCTTCTTATTGAGATGCATTTCCATGGGCCTCAATCATATCTTTTAAACTTTTATTTTCCTTTTTCAATGCTTTATTCTAAAGAGATAATAGATTTAAATCATCCCATACTTTAAGGCCTATATCTTCTTTGTCCTCTTGAGACTACTAACCTCTACCTTCAAAGCAATAATTCATCCTCTCAATTTTTCTAGAGTTCTCTATGTTAACAGTTTAAAGATAAGTTAGTTTTCACACACCTTTTAAATTTTCCTTGGGATGGAAATTTCATCCAGATAACACTTATTAGTACATCATCTCCAAGTGATTTTGGTTAGTTAATTCACATTGTAATAGATTCATGGTGTCGGGGTATATATATCATGTGCATTAAAGGAATTTTACCAATGTTAGTCTTTCCTATCTTGACCATTCACCCTCCTTATCAACAACAATGTTTGTGCTACAAAATATCTAGACTTTGTTTACAGGATAGTTATTTGAATATATCATCCTTAGATTTTTCATTAGGGATAGGTAAGGTTTTGACCTCTTCCTTCTCCTCCACAATGCGAGTAGAATCTTCATCTAAAAAAATTCCAGTGGTGTAAACTCGGGTCTCGAGTAAAGTAAACAAGACCTTCTTAGCCTCAACGAAATATTAAGAAGAAACATTAGTGTCAAAGTGATTTTACCCTTATAATTTTACAACATAGAAAATGGAATATCCCCGACTACTTAGGTTCTTTGATCTCTGTGAAGGGAGAGGAGCCAAATCGAGCTTAAGTTGAATGATGGGAGATGGTCCCTTCTTTATTTTATTTTGTTTAGAACTCCACCTGCATTATTTATTCGATCCTTCTTCTTGGGTTTGTAGAAAACCTGATGTGAATAGATCAATTGAATAAGCCATGGGTGTTTCAATGTATCCTTACCACCTTGGGACCTTGCGAGCTTGGGATGGATCTCTAGGAGAAGGCCGGTTCCTCTATCTATTTCTCAAATCTGCTACTACTGCTACTCCTAGTGCTGAAAAGGGAAACTAAGCTAAGAATGCCAAGGGACTAGGGAAAGAAGGATAACATGAAGTAAACTACACTAAAAGGTGATAGCACTAGAAAAGAGGGATGAACACTATCTATTCTGAGTGAGAATGATAGGGAATGTGAAAGGAGGCTAGGCATGAGTAGCATAGTGAAATACACATTCACCAGATCGTTCTCATGGAACACAACCAAATATGGAACTAGAGGGACCTGAAGTAGCACAACCAACACACAATGCAAAAGAAAAGGCAAGAAGAAGGAATGAAAACATGTTAGGATCAGAGAATAGTCACAAAATGATGCTTCTATTACTTCATAAATGCACAGAAGCTATTATAATGATGAAGGAGGCTGATATCCACATGCAAGAGCCAAACATAGAGGTCTGTAACTCAAAATATAGAAAATATGGAGTCCTTAGAAAAATGTGTAAGGATCTAGAGTGTCCAACATAACAAATGAGCCTTGCTCTTACATTTATAGATGAATCCATGGAGGAAGAAGGGAAAAGGAGGGAAAACCTGAATTTGAAACACAACCACCAACAAGAAGCATTCAATGTCTACAAATCCACTTGGAAATATGTGAAATATGCTTCCCCATGCCTATTTGACATGTTGAAGAAAAAGGAGGGTGGATCATACCAAATTGGGTGGTTGGAGCAATCAGATCTACTCATCAATGTTCAGAGAGATGTTTTCCCATTTCTCACCTACTAGATCCACCAAAATTTGAATTTTGAATTTTTTCTAGCATGCACTATAGTGATGATGTAGATCTCTCTCGAAAGTCTAGGTGCACATGCTGATCTGAGCTCTGTAGTAGAAGATATGGCTGTCAAAAGATGTTAGAGTCATCGGCACAAAAACATGTGGCACACATGGATTGGTTGAGATGATGGCCAAATGTACAACTATTTTTCATTTTACCATGTGTCAATCATTGATTTGTTGTAAGGATTTGGCACCCTATTGGCATGCTTTGATTGGTTGTGCATGTGACACACTTAAGCATGTCAAAAGATGATCTAGCATAGAAGGGCATGAGGGAAGGGAACATGAAGAAAATAGAGGAAGGCATAGAGGGGGCGCATGTGATGCGCATGGGGAGATGAAGAAAACTGGTGAGTAGAGAAATGTATGGTTAAGGTAACTATTACAAAGTAATGGGCATGTGCGAAGGCCAAGGACTTAGTAGTAAGTGTGAGGTGCGTGGGATGGGAAGAAGCTGACTAGGAAGAAGGTGAATGTGTGGAAGGGGGTGGGAGAGTGGAGAAGTGGAAGGAGAAAAGGAAAGGAAGCAGTAGGTGGGTAAAACTGACCAAGGAATGTGCCAAGTGATTTTGAGCATGTGTAATTCTTCAATGAATAACTTAGGGCAGAATGTGTATGCAAGTTATCCAAATCACTAGGAGAGCTATTTGGATAATAGTTTTGGTGACTTTTGGGGCCATCTTACCTGCTAGATGAAAGAGATCAGTAGCCTGAAGCATCCATTGGGCATGGAGTCTACTTGTGTAATCATGAAAATCCCCTGTGATCACTTGAGAATCATTTCTGCACTTTTATTCTAAATCTCACAATTGTTGAGAGAAGCTCTGCACTCTAGAAGTAACAAAAAGAGCATGCATAGGAAGCACGTGAGAGGAAAGAACTATGTACAAACAAACAATGTGCATGCAGAGCACACTTGGAGGAATTGAAACTACTCTAATATATACAACATGATGCAACAAACCTAATGGAAGGGTTTGAGATAGATCCCATTTACTGGGATTTGCAGTGTGCTTCCATCTAGATGAGTTAACTGAAAGAGTTAGCTTCTTTGCAGGACTTGATGATGTATGGGCCACTCCAAAGTGCATCAAACTTTGAATGGCACCTAGTTTAGCTCTGTCAGCATCCCATTTTAGAACCAGGTCCCCAACTTTGAAAGCTTGAGGCCTAGCCTTTCTATCAAACCATTTCTTTGTTTTCTTGTTGATGTTGTTCTAGCTTGATCATGGTAGAGTTTTTGAGTTCTTCAAGATGAACCAGCTCTACCATTCTGATTTCTCTCGATCCATGCCTTCAAATTCTAGTTGTTGGGAAAGTGCTAATGAATTTAGTTCTAGTGTCAAAGGAAGGGCAAGCCTCCTTTGCCATAGACAAGCTTGTAAGGTGAAGTTCCTATTGCCTTTTTTTTACTATGATTCTATCCCAGAGCGCGCGCATGCAAGACCTTTGTATGCCATTGTCTTTGGCTGATGTTCATTGTGCACTTCATGATTCTGATTAGGTTCTTGTTTGTTGATTCTGCCAGACCATTTCCCTGAGGGTAATAGTTGGAAGAGGTTTTTAGGTAAATGCCCAGACTTAGAGCCCAATCAGTGATTTTAGCACCAAGGAAGGCCTTTGCATTATCAGAGATAATGGTTTGAGGAATGCCAAACCTTGTGACTAAACCCTTCGAGAAAGTCAAGGATGACTACCTCAGTTGATTCCTTAAGCATGACAACTTCTGTCCATCTGGTGAAGTAATTTGTAGCTATCAAGCACCCATTTATGTCCTAGTGCTTGAAGGTGGATTGATCATGCCTATGAAGTGAGACCCCATTGCACAAAAGGCTGATATGCTTGGATTGGTCGGAGGGGAAGTGCTGCCAATATTTTCTTTCCTACAAAAGAAAGCACATTCCTTGCATTTTGTGACCCACCTATGTGCATCTACAAATAGGGTAGGCCAAAAGATACCTACCATTATGATCTTTATTGTTGTAGTTTTGGTAGAGAAGTGTCCACCAGAGAATCCATCATGAAATTTTGCTAACACTTTTTTCAGTCTGCACATCATTGATACATCTTAACAACATGCCATCAAGATTCCTTTTGAAGAGAATTCCATCAATCAACACATAAGGGATAGATTGTAACCTCAGATGTCTTCTCTTTCTTTATTTAAACTAGGAGGGTATGCACCCTCGAGAAAGGAATGTGATCATGTCCTTCATCCAGTCACATGCGTCCAGGGTCTATATTTTGTTTAAGTTCTACACATGGAAGGTCTTCATCTAGAAATAATGAAGCCTCAGGTTCACTCTGTGCATCCTCAAGCAATCTGCTTGTAGAGTGCACTACCTCTTACCAGCTTTGTGGCCTTAATAGTCACATCATATTCCATGATTTTAGTCACCCATCGTGCTCTCTTCTCACTGATTTCTACTCCCATGATGAAGTCTCTGATAGATGAGTGGGAGACTAACACCTTGATATGATTTGTGGTGAGCATACTTTTGAATTTCTTGAGCATGTGCATGATGGAAAAGACTTACTTCTCTGTGTGACTGTATTTCAATTCATAATCCTTCAGCGTCTGGCTGAAGAAGGCCACTAGTTATTCTAGTCCTTGTTCATTTTCTTGTGTTAGGACAACAACAACACTTGCATCACACCATAAGCATAAAGGATGAAATCCTTTGAATAATCTAGATTGATGAGTGTTGGCACACAAGAAATCTCTTTCTTGATCTTGTTGAAGCTTTCTCTTCCTTTTGTTGTCCATCTGAAGGCTATGTCCTTCTTGAGCATAAGGGTGATGGGCCGAACAGTCCCACAAAGTTAGGGATAAAATGCCTAACAAAGTTAATCTTGCCAAGGAAGGATTGTAAGGCCTTTTTTTTGTGCTTAGTAGGGAAAGGGCTAGGATGGCTGAAATGTGCTCAGGATCAATCGTGATGCCATCCTTTGAAACCACATGGCCCAAGAGCTTGCCTGTGCCACCACAAAATTACACTTCTTGGGGTTAAGAGATACCCCAAATTCTCTGCATCTCTCAAAGACCTTTTCTAGGTGTGCCATGTGATCCATGCTCTACTTTGAGAAGATAGTTATATCATCAAGGTAAACCAAGATGAACTCATTGATGTAACCTTTGAAGGCAATATCCATGGCATGCTTTAAAAATGTGCACCCACATTTGATAGACCAAAGGGCATTTTATGATATGCATATGTTCCCCACTTGGTTGTAAATGTTGTTTTGAATTGATCCTCTTCCTTGACCAAGGATCTGGTTGAAACTGAATACCCATCTAGCATGGAGAAATCTATGTGTGGCTAGCCATAGTCTATAAAATCTACTCCATTGAAGGAAAAGGATAATGATCCTTTAGAGATGCCTTATTCAAATCTCTGAAATCAACACAAAGTCTGATTTCACCATTTTTCTTGTGCAATGGAACAAGATTCGTGACCCAAGTGGAATATTTGATGGGAAAGATAATTTTTTCCTCAATGAGTTTGGATAATTCCTTTCTCATGAGGGGCTCTATTTTTGGATTGATTAGTCGTTTACTTCTATTTGATGGGCTTTATACCAGGATCAAGGTCAATGGAGTGTTGAGAAACACTTGGATCAAAACCTTTGAGGTCTTCATACTCCCATGAGAAAATATCATTGTATTTTTGATAGAGAGAGATGAAGGCCTATTTTTTCTTCATGCGCACAAGTCTTGTTGAGCAAACAACTCTTTTCCATGCACAATAGTAATGGAGGAGCAGTCTCTTCTTGGTGCATGCATGTATCTTTCTTCACCCTTGAACTCATCATCAGGGCTGAACATTTTCTCTAAGGTGACCAGCCCTTTAGGAAACTTATTTGTCTTCATTTGTATTACTTGGTCACCATAGCTATCATGCAAGTCACTTGCATACTTGATGAAAATTCAGCTTCATTCTGGATAAATTGGATGATCTGTGCATCATTATCAAACACTTTCCAGCTGGTGTTATTTTCTGGAATGGATGGTCTGATTACCATCTTAATGTGTTGAGTGTTTCCTTTGACAAAATTCCTCAAGTAGAGAAAACTATGAACCGAGAGCATGGCCATTTGGTCAGCTTCTTTGTTCATTTTACATGGGACTACCTATAGATTAAGGGCATCAAAGCTCTCAAGTAGGTCCCAAACTCTATATTTATAAGCTTTAAGAAGCTTATTCTTTGTCTAGAATTTGTTGGTGACCTGGTGGATGATCAATTTTGTGTCCCCAAAGATCTGCAATGCTTTAATTTTCTTCTTTTCAAGCAATGAGCAAGCCATGCACCAACGCTTCATATTCTGCCACATTGTTAGAGCATGCAAACTACAGCCTATGCATGAAGAAGAATTTCTCATCCTTAGGGGAAATGAGAACCACTCCTACTCCTGCACCATTTTTCTACTTGGATCCATCAAAGTACAACTTCCATAGACCAGTTTGAACTTTTTTCTCTTTCATGAGTGCATGCGTGGAAGTGTAGCGTCTTCTTCTAGAATGTAATAAGTACCAAGCCTAGTTTCATAGGCTTCTAGTTCTTCAAGCATAGGGATCAAATTTGTGATGCCTTTCCACCCATTCATCAAGCACTAGGTCTGGAATAGAGGGTGGAAGAGACTTCTCTTCAGGAACTGAAACTTGTTCTTCTTGGATAAGACAATTGGCTTGGAGAGGGGATGGGACATATGACTCTACATGATAGGAAAATATAGGCTCAGCTTGTATGGTAAACAGGTACCATACCTTGTCTTGAGTAACATATGAGACCAATCAGAAGACAAGTAACCACCCACTTTAGCAGTAAATTCTCTTGATAGACATAGGGAAAACAAAGGAGGTAGGTCAATAATTGACACATCTTGAGTAATTATTAGGCTTGGACATGCATGGAGGGTTAACTCAAGATCCTTGATGACTCCTAAGGTGGTTACAATTGAGCCATCAAGTTGTAGGACTCCTTTAGACAAAGGGCTATATTTTAGACCTAAGACATCAGCTATCTTCTTAGGCATAACAAAAGTACTAGCACTGAGTCAATCATGTAGTTATGCACTAGGTGTTTTCCTATAATCAAGGACATATAGAAGGGTGGGGTTTTTTAAAACTTTACTTACTTTTTTCTCCTCTTCTTGGAAGATTTTGATAGAAGTGTGTGGCTTCTGCATAACCAGGTCAGCATGCGGGAGTTGTGCAGAGCTTCATGCAATAGATCCCATTGAGATGGAATGGTCAGGGCATCCCACATTGTGATGTTTATGTTTTTTCTCTTCATCTGGTCAACAATGTTGAATGGAAGCCCCCATCTTGTGCATTTGGGGAACAACATCCCTTCTTGATTTTAGGCATGGAAGCCTGAATTTTTTAGTTGAGAGAGGCTTGGCCTACCAAATGAGGGGTGCATGTTTTTTCAGATGGAGCTTTATGAGGGGCCTCCTGCATAGGGATTTGAGAGCCTTTTTACACAATGATGCCTTGTCTGATTCTTTCTTCTTCTAAGGATCTTCTTGCGTTGGGGTATAACCTACGTGCTGACTCTAATATTCTTTTCTTATATCTTGTGTTGTCCGCAACTTGGGCGTGTGGTCTGTTTGTATCTTCTGTAGCTTGGTTGATTGCACAAAAGTCCTCCACACCAAAGAACATCAAATTGGACTCTGGAGGAACTTTGGTCTTTCTAGATTATCTCGCTTCATGGGAACTTGTTGAGGGCTCACAGGATGAAGCATTGGATCATGAAGGCTTGGGTGCATGCAACATTAGCACAATGATATTGACTATGAGGCATGTTGTAAGGGAAGCACCATTCTGACTCTTGTGCCAAATTGTTCTGAACTGGAACAAGCACTCGGCTCACACTTGGGTGCTGGGAGAGAAGTCATGGGAGGAACAACTTGTAAGGGTAGATGTGCATTAGGCTATCATCTATCATTCTGTTGATTGGGTGTGTATCTTTGATTTCCATATTGATTCCACCAAGGCTGATTTCCTTGGCCATGTGCCTGATTGGAATTGCCTCTATAGGCTTACACCTGCTTTACTTTTCTAATGATATGACCTTGTTTGATAAATTTCTGATCAAGGCCTTCAATTCTTCATCTTCCTTTTGTTGTGATGGAGAATAGGATGTTGAGGCAAATTGGTTTTGTGCACTTTTCTCAGGGATAGGAATAGGGGCCACAAAAGGTTGGGGTGCTTGTGACATCTCTATGGGAACAAGGGCATGGGTGGTCTAGGAGCCAACTTTCCCACTTGAATGAGACTATTTTCTACCCTTACTATAATGTTATAAGTAGTTGGTAAAGTCCTACCTCCCATAGATTGGATCATAACTAAAATATCACTATTGTTGAGCACCTTAGATAATAAAGGAAAGCATGTTGGGTTGTAGGTCTTACCACAAGAGGAATTCTGTCCCAAGTCTTCTAAAATATGATGTTGAAATCAGTCATCTACTCATTGGGCACCCTCCTTGTTGTTGTTAGTTGCTCCACCAATAATAGGTGATCGACTTATCATCAAAGTAATTACAAAAGAGTTGTTCCCAGCTCATCCCAAGTGGTGATAGATCCAAGTCTCAAGCCTCGGTACCATTGAAGTGCTTTACCTTTGAAAGAGGTTCAAGCAACAACTGATCTTGCTATATCATCATGTGTGATCAGATAGAGTGAACACACATTTTCTACATCTGGATATGCTCCTGAGGGGTGACTTGATTCTCACAAGTAAAGTAAGGAATACTCTTGAGTGCCATTTGACATATCATGTTGCATGGCCGACTAGGAGTAAGGGACTCCCTCCAGAAAAGTTTGCAAAGTTTCTTAATGGAGGGGGTTGTTGATGTGCCATTGCAAGGCACACAGGTTGTGTGTTTTGAGGAGGATTTGAATGGGCATGGCATGCACTGGAGATAGAGATGCATGCGTGGGCTTTCTGGAATGAACTCTTCTCGGGGATAGCTGGAGGTATTCAAAAGAATCTTTAGCTCTATTACACTTCTTCTTGTGTGCACTCTTCTCATGAAAGGTGCTCAGGACTTGAAACAAAGATCTTAAAATATTGGGAGTCACTAGATGTGTTTGAAATGAGCCTCTTCAAAGGCTGAAACACTAAGTTCACACACCAGAACTTAGAGATATGAAATTTGAGCTTTCAATGCTGGTCCCACCTGGGTGTGCCAGAAACTGTTGGTTTCTCAAACGTGCACCCATATCTTGGATCTCGGAAAGGCCAAGGTGTTTGAGACCACAATGGAACCATCCCCAAGTTATGGGACCTTGCGAGCTTTGGATGAATATCTAGAGAATGCCGGTTCCTCTATCTATTTCTCTCTCTCTTGCTACTACTACTCCTAGTCTTGAAAGGGAAACTAAGCTAAGATGCCAAGGCCGTAAAGAAGGATAACATGAAGTAAAACACCACCAAAAAAGAGGGATGAACACTATCTATTCCGAGTGAGAATGACATGGAATGCATGAAAGGAGGCTATGCAGAGTAAGGAAAAAGGATATTTGACATGACACAACCAAATACGGAACTACAAGGGATATCAAGTAGCAAAAACAAACACACAACATAAGAAAAGGAAAGAAGAAGGAATGAAAACATGTTAGGATAGAGAATAGTCACAAAATGATGCTTCTGTTTCACTTGATTCTAGATCATTTCTTCGAATGTTGATGAAACAGATAAGGGTAAAGGGTTAGGAGGAATACCTATCGAAATGTTGGTTGTAGGCTATGCGCGTATGACTTCTTGATCCACAACTGATCATGAGAGCTTCCTTTTTCTTGGAGGAACTACCTGAAATGGAAAACAAGACCACCAAATGAAAGTTAAACAATATATGCAAGTGGACTGCCTAGCGTATGCTAGATCGGGAAGTGTGATACTCCCTAGACAGTTGTCAATCCACTGTTTAAAACAAATTAATGCTGATAATAAAGGAAATCCTACTATAGTTAAAATGATTTAGGTATCTCATTCGTCTATAATAAGCAAATTCATTCACAACAGGCTAAGCTATGACTGAATATGAGGGTCAAGGTATTTGTTAGGGTATTGGTATTGATCAAAGTCAAGTTCTAGGCTATTTTGGATATTGGGTGGAATTTTTAAGCTCTATCTTTGGTGAGGTAAAAACACGAGAGACCAATGTTAGTCTGGTATGAATGATGTCGGTTTAAGTGAACCGGCGATGGTTGAGAGTAACCGGCATCGGTGTGGTCGGGGTACAAGAAACTCAATAAAAGTTTGAGGTGAGGGTAGATCCAAGGCTAAATGGAAATGGAGAGGGCTATGACAGGGTCTGTGTAGGTCTTAGGTATACTCAGGGGTGATTAAAATCCAAGTATGGGTAGTTCAAGGGTGTGGGTGAAGGAATGGTCAAGTTTTCATGGAGGAAAATGGTGGGTAAATGGAAATGGGAGCAAAAACTAATAATAGAAGTAAAAGAATCTACTAAAAATGGCAATGGACAAGTGTTGGTTAATAAAACACTTACTGTTGTATGAGCTTGATGTCTGGTTGGTAATGGTGGGTGATCAAATGAAAGGAACTTGGTGTGGTGCAGGCGCTTCCCTGGATGCTCCCGTGAAGGCAAATGGCTCTGTGGTTGCTTCAGGTGCTGGCTATGGATGCTCTGATGCATGTATGAATGTTGGTTCTACTTTTATGTAGCTCTGGTTTCGTCTCTCACTCTTAGAAGATGTGCCAACCTCTCAGAAAATGTCCCAACCTTGAAATAAGGTTGTTTTAGGGATTAAATGGTAACCGACAAGTGGTTTCGGGTTGACCGGTGATGGTTTAGGGTAACCGACATCGGTTAGGGCAGGATTTCCTAGGTTTACTAAACTGGGCAGATCCCCTTGATTTTATAGGATCTCGTTCATTTTTCTCCAGATTAGAATGGAAGCTTCCTTTCTAACATGTAGGAATGTGGTTAGAGGGAATATAGGATTTGATTTTTAGGGTTTGGGTAGGTTTTAGTTAGTTATGAAAACATACTAAGAATAGGTCTTAGGGTGAGGTGGCTAGATGAGGTGTATAGGTGAGGTGGATATGTGGGCATTATCCAATTAGGATATTTAAATAATAAATATTGTGAGGATAATGAATTAATTTAATTAAATTAATATTAGAGTGGGATGAAAGGGGCCATGGTTAGGTGAATGTGTTCAAGGTGTTTATTTGACAAGGGACCAAGGGGAGTGTGACCCAATTTTGGTGTCTACATTTTGCCCCTTTTTTGTGTAGCTTGTATTGGTAAGCGATGCTAAAAAAAAAAGATGTGGTTGCCCCATGTGTGGGTGAAGGTGATCCCCCTCAAACTAGGAATTGATGAGGTAGAAGGTAAAATCGGTGAGTGGTTTGATAAAAGGTGAATGTGAGGAGGAAGAAGGTGGGTGACGGGGTAAAAAGGAAAAAGGTCCACTCGGGTAATCCAGGTAATGGGTCAGGGTCAAAGGTAGTAATAGTTAAATGCACACACATGTATAAATTGCAGCATGGTACCAGGTTAAAGAGTAGGAAAACTCTACATTATCTAAGGTCGATAGGTTTATCCAAACAATGTTGAAGTGATTCCGGTATCCAAGGTATATGATATGGTTAGGAAAAATGACGTAGGTCAGGTACATGAATGTTTAGGTATGTTTCTAGTACACCAAAGGTTGGGTCAAGATAAATGGTCACAAAAGAGGCAAGGTAAGGTCAGTATGTCCATCAACATAGGTAACAATGCCACAAGGTATAGTGAACACATGAGGTCACAGGTCACTAGCAATGTTCTAGGTCCAAGTATCTAGGTCATGACATAGGTAGGGCTGAGGTATGGGTAAAATAATGAGTCCCCAAATGAGGATGAGGTGAGGGGGTAAATGATAAGGTCAGGAAGATAAAGTGGAGTGTCTAAGTGAGGTGTGGGTGAGGTAAAAAAGGATTCAAGTCAAAAATTGGGGGTAGGGGGTAGGAAAAGTACTAAGTAGGTAAACTAAAGATGGTTTGAAGGAACCAATGCTAGTCAAGATGGAATGACCATGATAAGCTAAGGCACAAGACAGGTTGGGTAGGGATGTTGTTCAAGGGAAAACCATCGCCGATTAAGTTGGGTAGGTTATAAAAAGAAAAAATGCCTTATTTTTCAAATCATTTGTCTTTTATCGAATTGGGAAAATGATAAAGGAGAGAAAAAAGGTAGAAAGCAATGTTTTTTTTTTGTTTGGTTTAATTCCCAATTATTGATTTAAAAGAAATATAACAAGAGTAGATTGTGATTTATGGAAATGAAAGGTGAATTGGTTAGGGTAGTAGAGTGGTTGAGCTAACCTCAAAGGGCTCCATGCCCTCGGAGTGCTACCTACATAGTCCGGTGAAAAGGGACCTCGGGCCAATGTAGTTCTCCCATAAGCTAGGGAAGAATGCGAGGAGGTATGAGTATGAGTTGGTAGGTTGTAGGCATGATTTGAGTCTAGGTTTTGGTTAGGCGTGGGTGAATTGTGGGCACATTGGTATGGGTGATGTTGAGTTGGTTACGAAAAAGAGGAAAATTACCCAAAGATAAGCGTCGAGGATCTAATCCTGTTCAAGGTAATCAATATGTAATGAAGAAGTTAAAAGAAAGAGGAGGAGAGAGCCACCCTGATTGGTAAGGATCATAATGAGTAGGTCATACCTTAGATAGTCTAGATGAACGTAAGACCCTAAAGACATTACATGATTGATTATTCTAAAGGTGAAGAAAAGTCACATGATCACCAAATGTCATAGTTTCAACAGGTCCCTTGAGGCGGTAGGAAGTGAAAGTGCGAATGGTGAGAGGGTAAAAAGTGGTTAGTTTTTATATGGTACTAGGTAGCATGCCTTTTGGCAAGAGATCCAAGGTCACAATGGGCAAGTCCATGATGAAATTTTTTTCTATTTGACTTGTATTTGAGATAGACTGATCGATGGGAAGTCTATATGGGATGAGGAAATTAACTCCTTGAGGTCTTCATGAAGTTGATCGATGCGGAAGCTTTAGATTCTCTCTCTTTTTTTTAAAGAAGGCTTTACATAACTATCCTTCGAGGGAGCAGTCTATTTATAGCAGTGATGTAGAGAGAAAGATGTCCTTTGAGGGAGCCATCCTTTTGTTGGAAGTTTGACTCAAGGAGTTGGATCCCAGCGTGAGGACTTTGAAGTCATGGACAAGAATTAAGGTGATGAATTGGATTCTTGTTCTAGAAGGCAAGGTGAAATGACCATGGGATCTCATCTAAAAGTAGATGAAAAGTATCCATGAGAATCATGCCATGTGCAAAGTGCCATGGTACACATATGTAAGAGAAGATAAGAGAGTGATGGGTACACACATGATTCTTATTTAATCATTGGTGATGGCGTAGGAAGTGGTAGTGCTCAAGGGATGAGCATGAAAGAGGTAGAAAGTGAGGTAGGACTAAAATTCAACAAAGTAGAATGGTGAAGATGTAAGGCATTGAGGGGCTCAAGTTTGGGTTGACCATCTAATGAAGATAAATGATAAGCACCTGATCCATAAGTATGAGTCACGATGTATGGTCCAAGCCAATTAGGAGAAAATTTGCCCATTTACTTTTTTCTGCTTTGGTTACATGTTGATTTTCTTTAGGACAAGGTCACCGAATTGGAAGGTTTGTTCATGGACACATTTTTCATAGGCACGTTTGATATGTTTTTGGTAAACTTGAAGATGGTCAAGAGCATTAAGATGACATTCGTCTAATAACTCAAGTTGTGCTAAACGGTCCTGATGAAATTCATCATCATTAAGCATGTCATGGAGAGAAATGTGAAGTGAGGGAATCTAGACTTCGAGAGGTAAGACATAGCCTCATACCATGTAGACCAGAGAAAAGGTGTGGGCGGTGATGGAAGTGTGAATACTAGTGTGGTATGCCCACAGGGTGAAAGGAATGTGCGTATGCAGTCCTTCCCTAGTATATGTTAACCACCTTCATGAGAATTTTTTAAGGTTTTATTAGTGGATTCAGCTTGGCCATTGGTTTATGGGTAATAAGGTGATGAGAAACTGAGCTAAATGCCGAAGGAATCACAAAGTTTTTGCAAGGTTTTATTTTTGAATTGCTTTCCATTATCAGTGATGAGGTGATGTGGGACACCAAAGTGACAAATGATGTGATGATTGATGAACTCACATATTTTCTCAGCTTTTATGGAGATGAGAGGTATGGCTTAAACCCATTTTGTGTAGTATTTGGTAGTGGTGATGATCCATTGATATCATTGTGAAGAATGGGGATTGATCTCTCTGACGAGATCCAAACCCCATTGAGAGAAGGGCCAAAGATCATGGGTGACCTGTAAGGCATGATTGGGTGTATGATGAAGGTTGGCATGTTGTTGGCATTTTACACAATGCTTAATGTAGTCACAATAATCATGGTTAAGGGTTGGCCAATAATATCCTAGGTGAAGAATACGCTTAAAACAACAAGGCCATTGAAGTGACCTCCACATATGTCATCATGAACTTCCTTAATGGTATAAGGAATTTCAGAACTGTAAGGCACCATAAGAGAATACCATCAAAGCCATGCTTATAGAGGAGGCCACCCATGATGACGTAATGAGAGACCCTTTTAAGAAAAGTGCGTTGTCCATTACAAGTGAGGTCGGGAGGCAAGATGGAGAGGGAAAGGTAGTCTGAGTATTGTTTATACCAAAGGTCACTCGGGTCGGGGGCAAGTGGTTTTGATAGAGTAAATTTCATGAGGTAAATAAGAGGGTGATTGGAGTCTTTATATGGTGACAAATATTTTAGAATCAATGGGTGAAGTGGGTATTTGAGAGGCCAAGCAGGCCATGGTATCTGTAAATTTGTTGGTAGAGCGGGGGATGGTTTGAAGGTCATAACGGTCAAAAGTGGTCAAAAGTATGTCCACATGATGTTTATACTTTTGAAGTGTCTCATTACGACATTGGTATATACCATTGACTTGGTTTATGACCAATTGGGAATCACCAAAGATGTTGATGGATTTGACATCCAAGGCATAGGCAGCTTGGAGACCTAATATGAGTGCTTGTATTCGGCAATATTGTTTGTATAATCAAAATTGAGTTTGAAAGATAAAGGCATGGGTTCACCATCAAGTGGAATGAGGATAACACCTGCCCCACCCCCACGCTGACACTTGGAACCATCGAAGAAGAGTGTCATTTGGTATGCGGGCTCATCAAGGAAAGGGAAGCAATTGACTCATCTGGAAAGTCAAAATTAGAAGGTTGATCCCAGAAATAGGTGCGTCAGACCAATTGGTCGGAAATGGCTTGGCCCTTGATGGACTTTTGATGGATGAATTGAGGTCGAGGTTGGCCAAAAGCATAAGCCAAGCATGTGGCACGTTGATTTTGGTAAGGTTTGGCATACATGAAGTGTAGGGGGTCAGTGTTGGTCACAACATAGGTTTTGTGGTTGAGTAGGTAATGGCGGAGTTTCGTGGCAATGAACACTAAGGCTAAGAAATTTTTTTGGCATGGGTATAGTGGGTTTGTAGTCCAAAAGAGTATGGCTTATGTAATAAACCACCTACTCCCTATGTTGTTCATCACGATGAGCGAGCATGGCCCCAAGGAATGATCGGTAGCTGAGATGTATAGGTAGAAGGGTTGATCATCTTTAGGTGGAATGAGGATGGGTGGTTGGAGAAGGTATTGTTTTAAGGCCTCAAAAGCTTTGTGGTAGTCATTATCCCATTTAAAGGAGACATCCTTCTTGAGAAGATGATGAAATGGTTGACACCGATCAGATAATTGCAAGATGAAATGGTGAATAGATTGCAACTTACCTTGTAGGCTATGGAGTTTCCTAAGGTTAGTGGGTGGAGGAATTTCAAGAATGGATTTGACTTTAGTAGGGTCAACCTCTATACCACGTAAGGAGATGATAAATCCTAGGAGTTTTCTCGAGAGGACTGCGAAGACACACTTCTTGGGCTGAAGGTGAATACAATACTTGATGAGGTGGTCAAAGATGGTTTTTAGGATGGTGAGGTGTTTGGAGAGAGGTGTTTAGATTTGGCAAGGAGATCATCCATGTAATCTTCCAATATACGATGCATGATGTCATGGAAGATGTAAGTCATAGCCCGCTGATATGTGGCACCAACATTTTTAAGGCCAAAAGGCATGAATCGATAACAAAAGGTCCCCAAGGGGTGATGAATGTGGTTTTGTGTTGATCCTCTAGGGGAAAGAAAGATTTGGTTATAACCCGAGAAACCATCCATGAGTGATAGCATCTCATGACCAGCGGTAAGGTCAACCAGTTGGTCAATACCGAGTAGAGGAAAGTCATCTTTTGGGAAAGCTAGGTTGAGGTCATGGAAATCCATGTAAATATAAAGTCCCCCTATCACCTTAGTGACAAGGGACAATGTTAGAAATCCACTGAGGATAATCAATGGGTAAGATGAAGGAAACAAAAAGAAGGCATTGAAGTTCTTCTTTGACTGAGAAAGCAATGCGAGAGGTGCATTTTCCTCAGCTTTTGTTTTATGGGTTTGGCATCGGGAATGGTTATGATATTGTGGACCACTATGGTGGGGTCAATACCGGGCATGTCTGCATAAGACCAAGTGAAAGCATGGTTATGGTTTTTGAGAAAAGAAGTGATGGCTTCTTGTTCAACAATATCTAAAGATTGTCCAATCTTTAGAATGTGTGGGTCATCTGGAGTATGGATGTTGATTTGATAGTTGATTCATTCAACATGGTTTGGGTCTCAGATGGTAATGACCGATGAATATATGAGTCTTCAGCACCAAGGTAGGTGAGTATAGACTCATCATCCTGACATTGAATGATGTTAATCGAAGGTGTATCATCATCGATCATTTTAGGATACAGGAAGGGAAGAGAGGAGGGAGCCTTGCCCTCGCGTTGATAAGTCAGAGGCCCCAAGGAAATGGTGTTTATGAAAAAAAAAGTTAGGAGGAATGGATTCTAGATCCATCGACTCTGTCGGTGAAGGTGGTGAAGAAGGTGGAGCGGGTGAAGAAGGTGGAGAAGGGTTGATGTCCTCAATGAGTTCAATGGGCCTTCTTGGTAGGTGGTTCAAGCAAAGCCGATACCACTACGGTTGTTATGTTTGTGGGTAGTACATGGAATAACAGTATGGCCTTTCTCATAAAATCCAAAACCAAAACCCTTCCACGCACATCGGTGTAGGAAGGTGTGGGAAAAATGGTGATTGGTGAGTGACTGGAAGTCAACAGAAAATGGGTGGGTTTGTGATGGTGGTTTAGGTGTGTAAGTGGTAGTATCAAGTCCCCCATAGGTGAGACTGGTACGAAGGTGGGGAGGACCATAAAGGAGGCACTCTCTATATGGTGATCATAAGTGAGGGTGTTGGTGAAGACTTTCATACTCTTGTGGAGTAAGGAATGTGTTGACACTATATAGGTGATACTCCCCCAGAGTGAGGTGTTGAAAAATGCCCTCCAAGGGATCGGTGGTTGGTATGTGGGTAGCTGGAATAGATGATGTGTCGGAGGTCAGATCAGAGATGGGGTTAATAGATTGGGAGGCTGATGGTTTGGCCGTGGAGGTTGTGGCAGTGGTAGGAATGGAGGAGGTATGTGCGGTTGAGGTAGCGGGCTACACTGGTGAGTGGAGGTGTAGGTGAAGAAGCAGTGATTGTGGAGGTAGATGCTTTAATGGGTATAAGCATGTCATTGGGTTGGTAAAGCATGTTACAAGTTTTGAAAGGTGATGGGTTAACCGGAATGGTATAGGTGTGTCCCTCATGCTCAAACTTTACACAATGATGCAAAGTGGAAGGAACACAACCCATAACATGAATCCAGGGTCTACCAAGCAACAAGTTGTATTGAAATTCCCCTTCCAAGACATAAAATAACTCTAGAATAGTGTAGGGGGCCCACACAAACATGGAGGATGATGGTGCCAAGTGTAGAGGTGATAGCATGTCATTGAATGAATGCAACATGATGGGATGTTTATGCATGTAATTGTAGGTATGCACATTTGAGTGAATGCATGGGAGGAAATGATATTAATGCTAGCACCCCCATCGATCATAACACATCATACATGTATATCATCGATGTGGATAGAGATGAAGAGAGATGGATCTGGGTCATCGGTTTGGTGTGGTGTGATCTCTTCCTCTGAGAAGCTAAGGGAGGCTACTTGGTGAGTAGGTGGAGGTGTAGGAGAAGATGGTAATTTGGTAAGGGAGGCTACATGATGAGGTGTAATAATGGAGGCCACGGGTGTAGGGTCATTGGGTAAGACCTCAATAGACTGAAGAACCTCCATGAGAGCTTGACGATGGGATTTAAGGTTTGGATGAGGTCATATAGGGACATTTTGAGGGGGATTGATGTAGTTGTTTGAGCATGGCGCGATGTGTAACCCCATTAGACATAGGATATGTGGGGCCATGGATAGTGATTTTAGGTGTGGGTGTAGATGGTATGTTGGGTATAGGATTGGTCGGTGGGTTGGTTGCCTTTTCCTTGCCTTTATCCTTCTGAGCATGGGTAGCAACGTGGATCATGTTGATTTGAGGTGGGGAGGTGGGTGAGGTAGGTGAGCCATGAAAGGTATAGTGACAAGAAGGGTAGAAGCCCAGGGGTGGGAAGGAACCTTGTGAGATGAGTTGGGCACACCGACATTTGGGTGGAGGTTTGGTGAGTTCTCTGATGTGAACCATGTTAATTTCAAATCTTGGGGTGGCTCTAGGAGTTGTGGGGGTGGAGGTCTTGGTTGTTGAGTAGGTAATGAGGGAAGAACTATGAGAATGGGTGTTGGTGAAATGAGATCCTCATCGAGAAGGTCATCATCATCAAAGTTTTCTTTGGGAGGACACAACTGGATAAGAATGGTCTTTAAAGCCTTACAGTTCTCCACATCGTGCCTTGGCACATGATGGTAGGTGAAAATTTTGGTGTCATCAAACCCCTTTGGTTTGGGTTTGAGAGGGTCATAAGGTCTGAGAGGTGGTAATGTGATGAAAAAAGTTTCAAGGAGGTTGGTTAAGATTTTGGCATAGGATCCCATAGTGGATCACAATGGGAAGTGAAAGTGGGTTTGGGTGTAGGTGTGGTGACTATAGAGGAAGGGTCTTTGCATGAGGGGGAGTAGGTGAGCCATGGTTTTAGGTGTTGGTGTGGTCTTAGGTGTTGGTCATGTGTTTTTTGGGTAGGGGTATGGTAGATGAACTGGAAAGAGAGTGTGTGGTTGGTTTGACTACCTTATTGGAGGGTAGCAAATTTTTGTCTTTAGGTTGCACCTTCTTGGGTAAAGGTGATATGGGCACACAAGATCTAGAGGGAAAAGTGGATGGTGGAAGAGGGTGAGTTACCCATGGGGATAACTGAGGTGTTGTGAAGGTAGATGACATGGGTCGTGTAGGAGGTGTGAGGGAAAGAGACTGAAGTGTCATGGGTAGTGAAGAAGTTATCGATGGTATTGGAGGTATGGATGGTAAAGATGTTGCAGGTGTGGGTGGAAGCCATGTTGGGTGCTTGGGTATGTTAGAGGTCTATGAGGGAGGAATGGGCTGCTATGTTTTTAGTGTACCAATGGGTAGAGATTTCTTACCCATGCCGGAAAAGAGTGAGGTCCTAAGATGGATGGAAGGGGTGGAAGGTGATGAAGGTGTGATCGGTGAGGTTAGAGTATGAGATCTATGGGATGGGTTCTTCTGTTTGGGTGTCGGAGTAGGTTTGGTGTTGGCTTTGGAGGATGTAGCTAAATCTAATTTGATGGGTGGATGAGTAAGGTTGGTGGTTGGGATGACCCCTAAGGTAGTAATAGGTTTAGGTGAGGAAGATGATGTAGGTGTAGGTTTGGATTTTGATGCATGTTGGGTTATGGGTAGGGGTGTGAGTTGAGCCATGAGTGGTATCGTGGTGGAATTTGTGATAGTTGTGGTTGTGTTTGGTTTGATCGGCTGAAATATTTTTGGATATATAGTGGAAGTATCAAGCAAGTGACATCTGCATTTGTGTGGAGATAAGAAGTAGAAGATGCCCCCAAAGTAAGGCTCTATCCACATAATCTAGGTGATGGCTAAACATGAGAAAGGCACTATTGTAGGTGAGGTTGATGAGGATCTAATGGAAATTCCCATAAAATGTGTCTTAGAAATGGGGAATTTGCTAGCTTCAACTTCTGTGGGTAAGAGAGCTGAGAAAGTAAGTCGCAGGATCTTGGGTAACTGATGGAGAATGGGCACCTAGAGGTAAAGGCATTTCTACTAGATTTTTGATAGGTGGAGGAGAGGATGGGTGCTCCTCTGTGGGTGGAGGAGATGATGGGTGCTCCTCTGTGGGTGGAGGAGATAAACAAGCCTCTTCCATGGGTTGGAGAGGTACTGCAGGTGATAGATCTCTAGGTGGAGAAGCCAAAGGTGAAATGGTTTGATGTTAATAGGAGTCTCCTTCATGGGTGAGGGAGGAGATGAAGGGTGTTCCTCTGTGGGTGGAGAAATAGGTGAAGTGGGTTCAAGTGTAGGTGGAGGGCTTTGGGCTAGAATTTCCTCTATGGAAGGAATATGAGGTAATTGGGAAGCAATGGGTGTGCATCACTAAAAATAGCATGGACCTCGCGGGTATGGCTATCATGAGTTGAGGTCTCTCCGGTTTGATCAAGAAGGGGCATGATTAGGAAAGGGTTTCTTGAAGATGTGTAGGTTTTGATTGGTAGGTGTTAGGATTATCCAAGGTTAATTCACCTTTCTCGAGCATTTCTTGGACAATGTTTTTGAAAGTGATGCAATTTCCATCACTATGACCTTTACTCGATGATAGTTGTAGAAGTCATGCTCTTTGTACCACGTGGGTGTGGGGTGAGCAGGATCAAAACCAAGTGTGTGGTTTTATGGGAGGAAGGGTGATGGCCCCAAGCTTTAATGAGATTTTCTAAGATAGAAGAATAAGGTTCCCCAATTGGGGTGTATTTCCATTGTTCCATCTGAATTGAAAAGTCTGAATGGGTGAGAGATTAGATGAGGGGTTAGCCTGATTTGAGGGATGAGATGGGCTGGCCTTGAGTACCACTGCATTAGTGGTTCCCTTGGCTTTTGAATAATTTTTCTGTGGTTTGAAGAAGAAGAGGTATCATTTGACTTAAATGCCAAGTTTTTATTGCGTAGTTGGATTTTCTTTTCTTCGATGGCCCGAATCTCTAGCTTTTCGTGCCATGGTGAATGCCTCATCAAAGGTTTCAAAAAGTCTGGACCTGTAGGGTTGGTGAGATATGTCTAGCACAAGCCCACGTGAAGAGCTCTATGAGTTTGGTTTGTGGTAATTGGAACGTGAGTTGATTGATCAAGCTATGCCAATGAGTGACAAAATCATGATAGATTCATCATCATATTGACGTGTAGAGTAGAGGTCAGTCATGGTAACCTTCTTAACAACATTGATGGAGAAGTGATCCAAGAAGGCTTGGGCTACCTGATTAAATGAGAAGATAGAATGTCTAGGCAACCCACTATACCAGTCTAATGTGGGCCTAGTCAGAGACATGGGAAAAGTCCTCAGGAGCAAAGCATCATCATGGGCAATAAGATAACACCCATGTTTGAAAGACCGCAAAAATGTTGTTGCGGGTCCTCCTTATTGTTGAAGTGGTTAAATTTAGGCATTTCCCAATGTATGGGATATGGATGAATAGGAATGGATGGGTGGATGGGCTCATTACAAATCTCATCGTAGGTAAGAGAATTCATGTGTGCCAGAAACCGATGCCTCCAATGTCTACATCTTGTCCATCATTAACTTGATTAGGTCGTTGGTAGGTTGTGATGGTTGGGTACCTCCTATAGTAGTAAGGAGGTTGGTGTTGGACATATGATGGAGGTGGCATTCCTATATATGGTGATGTCATATAGGTAGATTGAGAAGGAGGAAGTGAAATAGGGGGTACGTACCCAGAATGAATGATAGATGAAATGGGAGGTTCTTTGATATAGTATGTATATGGAGGTGGAAGGGTCATGGTGACCCTAGTGGAAATGGGGGCTAAGGATTGTGGAATAGAAAGAACAATGTTTTGAAAAGGGGTAGGGGTCACCGACACCGGGGGTGGTTGTGTAGCTATGGGTATATGTGAGACAATAGGTGCATGGATGAGGTTATGTTCTAGGTGGTTGGAAAAGGTATATTGGATGTGGTGGGTGTAATAGATGTGGTAGATGTGGTGGTCATAGTAGGTATGGGGCCTAGCTATGAAATGACTGGGGCAAGGTAGGTGTGGGTAGCGTGGAGCCAGAGGAGGTTGGAGAAGAAGTAGGAGTGAGTGTTGGGGGATAGATATGGGCATGCCATATATCAACTGACCCGAGGCATCTCGAGTGGATGAGTGGGAAAGATAAAACTGCAAGGTGGCATGGTTTGGTCAAGGAGTCATGTGAACTCCTCATCCCCTATGGCGATAGTGATAGGTTGGGTAGGATCCATGGGTGATAAAATAGAAGGTGGTGAAGGGCTAGGTGGGAGTGGTTGACAACTGGCATGGAATATGAGGGCATTTTCTTGGCTACGCATGTCAGCACCATGTGGACAAGTACTAATGACGTGGTAGGACTACTTTTATAAATGCCCCAAAAATATAGTAGAGATAGGAGAAATAGGTGGTGGTAGGTGGATTGGGGTTAAAATGTTAGCTAGAGAATTACACAAGGCTAACCGATGTTGGTTAGGGTAAACCGACATCGGTCACAGTTAACATGGTGGTCATCACTATGGAAAATGGTCAATTTGTCAAAACAAGGTAAAAGGCCAATAATTTTCCAAGTATGCAAGATGTTGATGGAATTTATCTAGAAAGTGAATATGTTGAGAGTGACAGAGGCTCTGAACAAAAAAGAAGGTGAAGTGGGTGTCCTTTTGAGTAGGTTAACCAAAAGAACAGTAAACCGATGTTGGTTGGGTGAAACCGATGATGGTCAGAGGATAACCGATGATGGTCATTGGACCGACACTAGTTACTATGAAATTGAAACAACAATGAAGAAAATGTGGTTGTGAGTTAAAATTAGATGTGGAATCAAACCCAAAATTCTGAGAATGATGAGAATATGGTCCAGGCACACTCAGATGAAGCTGGAATACACCAACTATGATGAGGAGCATGCAAGGGGAAATAAGAAAATGAAGAATGAATCCTCTCACCTCAAAATGCAAGCCAAGTAGAAACACTAAGAAAAATATGATCCTAAGAGTGATTTTTCTATTATGTTTGTTTAGCTTATGCTATTTAAGGACTGACTCATGAACTTTAGAATAGAATTTTTGGTGAGGATGGCTTCCTATGAAGAAGGAGATCTACAAGGAGAGGTTTCAAGTTATGTTATGGTGAGGGGTGGGCCATCCTCGATGGGGTACTGGATAGAGATAACCAATGGGGTGCCCACTGTACCGTGATCATGTGATCACCTACAACTTCTTCCGGGTGAGATGTTGTTTAAGAATGTGTGTGTATTTTCAATTTTGTGATGTTTGGTAAGACTTAGAGAGAGAGAGAAAGAGAAAGAAAGTGCTTTTCTATGATTTGTTTATCAACCATCAGTTGGGCATGACTTCCAACGTATAGGTTGCCCTCATTTAATGTGAGCTAATGCAAGTAAAGTAGAATGAAATGCAGTTAATTTTAAGCCCAAATCAAAATGTTGAATTTGATGACACAAAAAGATGAACAGGAGAAGGGATGCTCTTTCACTAATGTGATACTAATGAAAGGAAAGAAATGTTTTTTTAAAGCACCAAAATATGATTACTTTTAGACAATAGAAGAAGAGAAGATTCAGGGGAGAAATTTTAATGTAAGAACCTTTTAGAAAGGAAACAAACATGTAACTTTTCACCTAGAAATGAAAGAATGCAAAGAACCCCGAATGGGTCCCACCAGGTGTGCCAAAATGTTTCACCTGATTCTAGATGTTTCTTTGAATGTTGACAAAACAGATAAGGGTAAAGGGCTAGGAGGAATACCTATCGAAATGTTGGTTGTAGGTTGTTGCGCATATGACTTCTTGATCCACAAGCTGATCGTGAGAGCTTTCCTTTTTTCTTGGAGGAACTACCTGAAATGGAAAACAAGACCACCAAATGAAAGTTAAACAATATATGCAGTGGACTACCTAGTGTATGCTAGATCCGGGAAGTGTGATACTCCTAGATGACGGCTATCAATCCATTGTTTAAAACAACTTAATGCTAACAATAAAGGAAATCCTACTATGTAGTTAAAATGATTTAGGTATCTCATTCATCTACAATAAGAAAATTCATTCACAACAAGCTAAGCTATGACTGAATTTGAGGGTCAAGGTATTTGTCAGGGTATTGGTATTGGTCAGGGTCAAGTTCTGGGCTGTTTTGGTATTGGGTAGAGAGTTTAGGCTTTGTTCTTGGTCTGATGGTAAAAAATAGAGAGACATTGGTCCGATATGTCAAGCTGATAGGTGATGTGGTTTAAGTGAATGGTGAGGGTAAACCAGGGCGGCATGGGTGTGGTCGGGTATAGGAAACTCAATAAAAGTTTGAGGTGAGGGTAGATCCAAGGCTAAATGGAAATGAGAGAGGCTATATGACAGAGGTCTGTGTAGGTCTTAGGTATACTCAGGGGTGATTAAAATCCAAGTATGGGAAGTTCAAGGGTGTGGGTGAAGGAATGGTCAAGTTTGCATGGAGGAAAATGGTGGGTAAATGGAAATGGGAGTAGAAACTAATAACAGAAGTAAAAGAATCTACTAAAAATGGCAATGGACAAGTGTTGGTTAATAAAACACTTACTATTGTATGAGCTTGATGTCTAGTTGGTAATGGTGGGTGATCAAATGAAAGGAACTTGGTGTGGTGTAGGTGCTTCCCGGATGCTCCCGTGAAGGAAAATGGCTCTGTGGTTGCTTCAAGTGTTGGCTGTGGATGCTCTGATGCATGTACAAATGTTGGTTTTACTTGCATGCAGCTCTGGTTTCATCTCTCACTCTCAAGAAGATGTGCCAACCTCTCAAAAATGTCCCAACCTTGAAATAAGGTTGTTTTAGGGATTAAATGGTAACCGATGGTGGTTCTGGGTTGACCGGTGGTGGTTTAGGGTAACCGCATCGGTTAGGGTGGGATTTCCTAGGTTTACTAAACTAGGTAGATCCCCTTGATTTTTTGGGATCTCGTTCATTTTTCCCATGGATTAGAATGGAAGCTTCCTTTCTAACATGTGGGAATGTGGTTAGAGGGAATATAGGCTTTGATTTTTAGGGTTTGGGTAGGTTATTAGTTAGTTATGGCAACATACTAAGAATAGGTCTTAGGGTGAGGTGGCTAGATGAGGTGTATAGGTGAGGTGGATATGTGGGCATTAAAATTTGAATTATGAATTTTGGCACCGTAGTTGATGTTAGTAGCTATTTGACTAGTCTAGGCACACACCGATTTGAGATTTGTAGTAGAAGATACATCTCACAAAATATTTCGAGTCATCGGTGTATGCAAAACACGTGGCGTGCGTGGATTGGTTGAGATGATGGCCAAATGTACAACTATTTGTCATTTCTGCCACGTGTCAATCATTGATTTGTTAAGGATTCAACACTCTATTGGCATACTTTGATTGGTTACACATGAAAAAATTAAGCATGTCAAAATATTATTTTGTATAGAAGGGCATGAGGAAGGGCGCACGAATAAAATAGAGGAAGGCACAGAGGGGGTGCACGTGATGCATGTGGGGAGATGAAGAAAACTAGTGAGCAGAGAATGTATGGTTAAGGTGCAACTATTACAAGGTAATGGGTGTGGTGCGCAAAGGGCCAAGGACTTAGTAGTAAGTGCGAGGTGTGTGGGATGGGAAGAAGATGACTAGGAAGAAGGTGAATGCGCAGAATGTGGGTGCAAGGGAGAAGTGGAAGGAGAAAAGGAAAGGGGCGCGCAGGTAAACTACGACCAAGGGAATGTGCCAAGTGATTTTGAGTGTGTGTAATTCTTTAATGAATAACTTAGGGCTAGAATGTGTATGCAAGTTATCCAAATCGCTAGGAGAGCTATCCTGGATAACAATAACCTTGAGACCAAAGTATGGTATAGGTCAAAAACAACTTGACTACTTATTTATACTCTTTTCCCCTAATTTTTGAGTAGGTGGCTTCAAAATTTATCAAAAACTTGTCAACCAAATTTTCATCAAAGCCTTCAAATTTCCTAATAAATTCTAGCCAGCCAACACCATAAAATACCCGAGAAATCGCAGCATTCAGTGTGAGTGGGTCGGAGAGTCTAGTTTGGATTTCTTATTTTGCCCCACAGTATAGACAAATTTAGATGGTTGCACGAGAAGAAAGATGTTGTGTTCAAACTCATAGAGTAATGACATGAATTGTTTGACGAGTGATAATTTGAAATATACCACAATTTTTTTTAAAATTTGCTTAGGTGGGTGTAAAATTCGTGGCGTGAAAAGTCGACAGGACCAAGTTTGAGTGGGAAGTTTTAATACATGGCAAGACACACACTCCATCTTATTAAATAATAATGCCACCTTTATTTCTCATAAAACATCCCATCCCTTTCTTATAAATTTGACACATGTGGTATCACTGCTAATTATGATTCATGAAACCCTAGTCCACATCACAAGACTTTGAATGATATTCCCAATAAATGTATTGAAAATTGTGTATTTATTTAATCATTCTAAGTAAATGTGATGAGGAGTGCTTCAAAATTTAATATCTATAGCAAAGTAAAATTCACTTACCCTTGCTAGCTCAGCTTCCCGATATCCATAGATTTCCACATCCTGCACTCATAGAGAAAATATGAGTAGTGTACATTCTAAAAATATACATGCCCACATTTATTGAAAGCATGAAAAAAAAGCAACTACAATCTAAGGGAAAGAAGATTGAAAGCACGATCATCTTTCTTTATTCAATTTTAAAAATGACTACTCATGATGGGAAGAGCCAGGCTCCTCCATTGAATCCATTTCCTCGCATAGTAGCATATATTTGCTGAATATTTATTTATCCAAAGGATGCTAACACATACTTAATCTATGTCCATTCACCAGAAGAGTTATTTTATCTCCATCAATCGAAACAATCTCACAGAGCCATTATCAAACACTTGTTTGATCTAGTATGGTCCCAACCATCTTGTCCTCAGCTTGCCTTTGAATTGTTGATACTTTGAGTCAAAAAGTAAGACCTAATATCCCTCATTGAACTTCCTATATTTGATATGAGCATCGTGCCAATATTTTATTTGATGTTGAATAATCTCAGTTTGTTTTTGTGCCTCCATCCTCATTTCATCCAGCTCATTCAGTTGCATTACTCTCTCACGTTGTTCTTCGTCCAAATCAATGCCAACTTCCATTGATGTCCTCCAAGTATGCAATTCAAACTCAATGGGTAACAATGGATTATTCCCATACACCAGTGCATATGGGGAGAAACCAATAGTGGTATTCTAGGTTGTATTGTAAGCCTAAACCACTACTGGGATTTTTGGTACCCAAGTTTTTTTGTCTACATTGAAAAATTTGGTTAAAATATTCTTCACTATCTATTTATAAATTTTACCTACCCATTGGATTGGGGGTGATATGGTGATGAATTTCAATGCTTGATTTGGTAGATCTCTAGGAAATCCTCAATCATGTTAGACACAAATTGAGGTCCCTGATTAGATATAATAGCTCTAGGGGCACCAAATCTCAACATAACCTTGTTGTACAAAAAAGTTAGCTACAACATCTTCATTAGAAGATGCCAATGCTTGAACCTTAGCCCACTTTGTGACATAATCAATGCACACCAACATGTACTCTTTCCCAAAGGATGGGGATCAAAAGGTCTAACAAAATCAATACCCCACTTCTA
The DNA here is from genome assembly GCA_018340775.1 of Taxus wallichiana var. yunnanensis. Lineage (NCBI taxonomy): Eukaryota > Viridiplantae > Streptophyta > Pinopsida > Cupressales > Taxaceae > Taxus > Taxus wallichiana. The sequence continues at coordinate 625,786,983 of CM031239.1, forward strand.
AAATGGTCCTAAGACCAGCTGAGGATTGAGAGGCATTTCCATGGATGATGTAGGCTTTCCCATTCTTCGACATGCATCACACTAGAACACATACTTCTTGGACAGACTTGTGAAGAGAAGGCTAGTAATACCCAACTCCAAGGACCTTGTGAATTTTCCTCTTCACTGAGTAATGTCCTCCTCCAGGATCATCATGACAAGCTCTCAATATGTCATATACTTCATCCTCATGAACACACTTGCGAAGAACCATATTAGGACAACATTTAAAAAATTACGTTACACCATTTATATGTTGAGTTGTTTTTAACTAATCTCTTTCATTCCTTATTGGTAAAGTAAGATAGAAACTTCCCTGTAGTTAGGTAATTCACAAGATTAGAAAACCATGGAGGCTGAGTCGATATTGCAAATAAGTGTTCATCTAGAAAATGATCCTGGACTGCTTCTTCTTCTCCTGAAACATTCAATCTTGAAAGGAAATCGAAACAACGTTAGTCTTTCCTAGCTTATCAATAATTATTAAGTTAAATTCTTGCAACAAGAGTAACCATTTGATAATTCTGCCCCCCCACTACTAGTTTATTCATCAAATACCTTATGGCCGAATGGTCAGTATAAACAAATATTTTGTACCTAGTAATATAATGTCTGAATTTATTCGAAAGTAAACAACAACTAAAAATTCCTTTTTCGTAGTGGTGTAGTTTCTCTCTGTAGGGGTCATATTCTTGCTGATAAAATAAATGGCATACATATGATCTTATTCATCTTTTTGTCCAAGAATAACTCCCATTGTTGTATTAGACGCATTAGTGTGAATATGGAAAGGCTGCCCCAGTCGGGTCCTCTCAAGACTGGAGCGGTGGTTAGATTCTCTTTGATAATCTCAAAATCCTACTGACATTGAGGAGACCATTCAAAAACAAAATATTTTGTCAGCAAAGAAAACATAGGTGTAAAAATTTTACTAAATTCTTTGATGAAACACCTATAATACCCTACATGTCCAAGGAAACTCTTGATGTTAGTATGATTTTTGGCGTAGGCAGCTGAGTAATTACTGCAATATTTTTGGGGTTGACTTGTATTCCTTTGGTAGAAATATGATGACCTAAGACAATTCCTTGATCAACCATAATAAAAAAATTCATGACTCAAGGAAAGTTGGTGTTGCTCACATCTAGTTAATACTTTTTCAAGATTGTTTAGAGATTCATCAAAAGTGGAACTGTGGATAGTGAAGTCATCCATGTAAAATTCAACACAATCATTTGTAAGATCTGCAAAATGGCCAAAACTACTCTCTAGAAAGTAGCAAGTGCATTACAAAGCCCAAATGGTAGGAATCTATACACAAATATACCCCAGGGACAAGTGAAGGTGATTTTATCCTGATCAACAGGTTCAATACTAATTTGGTTATACCCTCTAAACCCATCAAAGAAGGAGAAATATTTCTTACCTGCAAGATTGTCCAAAACTTGATAAATAAAGGGTAGGGGAAAGTTTTCTTTCTTGGTGGCTTTATTAAGTTCCCTATAATCTACAAAGATTCTCCATTTACCATTTTTCTTGGAAACTATAACTAGTGGTGATACCCACTGACTATCATATATATGATAGATGAATCCTACCTTTAATAATTTATCTATCTCATTTTTTACTATGTCTCTAAGTGTTGGATTAATTCTTCATCCTGGTTGTTTCACAGGTTTAACATCCTCGGTGTAGATATGGTAAGTGCAGATGCTTGGATGGATCCCTTTCGTATCATTATAATCCTAAGAAAAATCTTGGGAATGCTTCCTCAAGATTTCTACAACCCTATCTCTCTTGGTTGGCCTCTAAGTTATTACCAATGGTCAAATCTTTTCCTATGTCAACAATAAATTTCTTAGTATCTTTCAAAATAACGAGATCCACATCGTAATTAAATAATTCAAGGGAAAACATGAGGCTTAAGCATGTGTCAAAATTATCATATTTTCAAGAGACATAACCTTGGTTAAAGGACAATAGAAATCAATGAGTACACATTCCTCATTATAAACATAGGTTTCTTTAAAATTTTCATTAGAAATATCACTAACCAAGGTAATATTATCTGTTGTGTTCGAACGAGATGGTTTATAGCCTCGCCCAATTTTGTAGCCCCGCTTCGATTTTTATAGCCATAGTGTACTCTTCATCGGGCATTATGTATGACTCAACAATTTATTCCATGTGATTTTTCACTACAATGGTGGCCAAATAAGAAGAACTCAAATGATTATTATCTGAATAATCTACCCATACATGTTTACAAACATCCACATATGGCTAGGCAAGAGGATATAATGAAATATTATTTGATTTTCACCCATTTAAAATGGTCATTTTTCCTAACCTACAATCAATATATGCATGCAGCAATAGTAGCCAACCAGGGCCTTCCTAAGATGACTAGATATCCCAACTTCCAAGCTTTAGGGTCAGAAGACCATAAAATCAATGAGACACTCCAAGGATTCAACTGTGACCATTATATCCTCAATCACTCCATCTGGTACAACAATCGATTGATCTTCCAATTGAAGAATGGTATTGGTTAGCTGCAATCCTATTAAAGACATCAGATTGAACATATCTATTGTTATAACACAATGATGCCAACACCAAAATGTTAGATATTGACTAACCATTTACAAAATAATAATAAGCTGGACTTCCGTGATCCCCATATTTTGGTGAAATAAAATTTCCATTAACAAGATCAACTAGATTCCCTTCCACTTTGACTATTTTTGGGTATTTCTCGTTTCTTCTTGATGTTTTTATACATTGGTCTCTAATGGTCTGATTTAATTTAGGAATGTCCCTTATTTCTCTCAAAATTAGGACTTTAATGTTCATATTTTTCAACTCTTGAACTAGTGTTGTTTCTTCTCATGATTCGAGTTTCCTATAATCATTATAGAAAAGGAGATGCATGTGCATTCTTATATTTTTCTTGACCATTCCTAGTGTCTTGCATCTATGGAACATGTTCATTTTCTTCATTTTCCTCAAGTGTTTCTTGTTTCTCATTTTCCTCAGTATTTTTGTGATAACAATAGCAGGACGATTCATTGTTCTCCCACACCTTAGTCACATATTATTGATAGTATTAACCTGCATTGTATCACTTTTTTGTGCTTCATTAATTGAAGCTATCTCATTGATGTTTAGGGTTTCTACGGGATAGGATATAAGTTGAGCTTGTGCTTCTTTCCCATGTTGTTGATAGTTTTATGGTGGGGCCATTAAATCTGTTGTGGTTGCTGGAACCTCCTTTGTTGATTAGAATTTTTTTGAGGTGCCCATTGTTGGTTTTTGTTGATTTCCATTAGCTAGTGGTGTCTAACCCTACCGATTGTAGGAGTCATCCATGGTGGTGGATGTGGGTAAACCATCCGGTTTGGTGGTGTCCATTCTAGTTGTCTCCAAATAGGCTAAGGAGCCCGACTAGGCCATGACATCCTCCCGGGGGTTCTAATTAGGTCTAGGGGTATACACAACTGATTATTTGGCCTTTGAACAAAGTTTACTTCTACATCTTATTGAGATATGACATTGAATACTTATTTTAAATGAGGTAAGAAAGTGCAATGGTTAATATCGTGATAGTGACATCATAAATCAAACACATGTCTATGACATCCACATGATAATCTCTCAAAGGATGTCTCTTCCTACATTTAGGGAAGTATATGTCTAGAGGTTCTTTTGCAACACTAATATTGGATTTCAGCCCATCTACGAGTTGATGTTAATTGTGAAAATATGTTTCTTTCATGTTAGCCACTTCCTCTAGAAGTTACGAGGTACCTAGGGTAGTCTTCGATGTTTTTATTTTCCGTATACCTCCTCGTGTTCTAGAGTAAATTTTACATAACTCAGTAATATTTTCCATACTAAGTTTTTGTACATCACCTCCTCCCATAAGATGGAGGGAATCCTTGGCTTCCTCATCAAGTCCTTTAAGGAAAAATGTCTTCATGATTTCTGCATGTAACTCATAACCACTCCTCCGATGGAGAAATAGAAATCTATCTAGATAATATTCTAGATTTTCATCACCCTTTTAGTTTATTTGGAAGAACTCTTCTTTCCTATATCTTCCCTACAAATAGTCTTGATATTTTTCCAAAATGTTGTCTCCATGTTCTCCCAAGAATGAATGGAGTTAGGGGACAATACCATGAACCACCTCATATCGAGTCCTCTAGGGTGGAAGGAAATAGTTTGAGTTTTTGATTATCTATTTTATAGTTATATATATGGAAAAGAACTTTGAATTCAAACAGAACTGATCTCGTGTCTTATGTAGACATTCCTAAGATAGGGAGGATGGAAGGTGAGATATTTTTCATAGGTGCATCCTCATCTTCGTATAAGAAAATGGGATAGGTAAAGGTTCTACTCAAAGGTCGGTTCTCATTATTCCCATTGTCTCCCATTTTTGAAGGTTGTTTTGGTTCTAAAGAGGATGATAAATAATGTTCGGAAGGGATTCTAGGCATTGTATTAGATTCAAGGTGTTCCCTAATTGTACTCTATTTGGATATATTCTTGGATATTACATGATATAAATCTCCCTTGAATGTATCGTGGCTTGTGCATCAAGGTTAGCTATGTAAAAAAGTCCTAGGACTTCTACCGGTTACATAAATTAACTATATTAACAACCATAACATGTAAAGTCAATAAAATAGTGTGTTGTGCTTATGGTGTCCTAAAAAACGGTGCCAAAAATGATGGGTCGTTTTATTCTCCAATCATTTAACTAATAGATTATTCTACTAGTGTCATTATAAAAATAGGGTTGTGTGTCCAAGGCTATTTGTAATGAAGCTTTATGTAAATAAATTGTTCAAAGTGGTTCCCTTTTGGGGGTTTTTCTTGTTATGTTTCTCTATGTTTCTGATAATCTATGGAAATGTAATGCTAAAATATTGAAACAACACTACTGTAATGAAATGCATTTAATGGAAATACTTTACTGGAACTGGAATGCACACACCAAATCAATATAACATAATTCAAATAATACACACTTTGAATTGAAATTACGAATTGAAATGACACACTTAGAATTGAAATTGCATGAAAGGAAATAACACACATTGAATAGAAATTGCAGTAAAGGAAATAAGTAATTACATTCAAACTGTAACTTATCATAAACCACTAAGCATGCATAAACGTAAAATCCTCCAAATCACTTTGGTTGAGTGGGTCATTGCTCTTCCTCGGGATGGAGGTAATCTCAACACTAATGGATTTTAAAACAACATCTAATATATTGATTCATAAAAGTTCCATAACATACTCAGTACATAACTGGAAAATAGATACTAACTATTATGAATTATATTGTAGATTACCAACATCAACTAACTACTAAATTGTTCTTCAAGGAGATGTCTATATAGACATATTCAGTTACAAATCATGCCAAAATTATAAGCATTGAGTTCTTACACTAATAACCCTATTAAATTTCATTAAATCCTATGGAAATGCTAAAAACAAGATCCATGTTTATAGGTTGTCAATGGAAAAAGTCTTCCATGACTGCACAATGGCTCCAGACTCAAAATCCTTGATTACAATTCCCATCATTGGCAGTAAATGTCCACTATTATCCTACACATGTCACCACATTTCACTCACAGAGGTGATTAGTGGGAGGTTATATGGTAAGCAAGTTGCATGGAAAAAAAAACAAGAGAAATGCGTTGAACTTACTAGGATATAACTATATAAAGCATCCCCATGCATTAATTAATCAAGTTTAATGACAAATCACTAAGCACATATATGATATAAATAAGTCAAATAATGGACTCATCATCTCCCCTACACCTTACCCGATGAGTAGGGTCTGTATACTTCCCATGTACCAATTCTTCCCTAACAACCAATTTCTGTCTTGACATCTCCCTTGCACGTGTCACTTCTTCTCACGTTGTCATTAGTACAGGTTCTAATCTTGACTCATGTACCACTCTTAACATCCACTAAGGGTTGGCCTTCTTTATACTCACCATCCCAGCACCTTTGTCTTTCCGGTGTTGTTGGCTCATGTGTTCAAACAACTCAGGGCACTCCTCGTACTTATGTTTCTTTCCACACCATGAGCACTATAATAGATCAGGACACTCACGCTTATAATGCTCTGTAGACCCATAGTTATAATAGGTTCCTCGTGGGAACTCACTTCTTCCTCGACATATGTTACCGCAAACAAAAAATTCTCTGCGAAAACCTCTTCCACGTGCTCCTCCATCTACATGCCCTTCATAGTGGCAATCATCATCCTTGGAACTACTTGCAAGACTAATCAGTGCACACCAAGATCAATAGCATCATGAATTTGGTCAATCATTCTATAATCCTTGGTATCATGGGTCGTAGAGGTACAAATATTGCAATAGCAAGAAACATTCTTACAGATTGTGTGTTGTAGTAGAGGACACCTATTTGCATCATGATCCCCATGGAAAATCTCACATTCTATCGCCATGGCACGTACCAACTTCCAAGGGAAACTATCCTTTGCATGCCCTTCCACTTCACAGTCTGTACACCAAATACCACTACAAACCTCATGCACCTGAATTTGTAGACAAATTCTCTAACTGCTTGGCCATTGCAGCAATTTGAGCCTCCAGAAAGGGATAACACCAGTATCAATGCTCCTAACTACCTTAGCACACAGAGAAGCTTCCAAGGACTTGTATGGGTCTATGAAAGTCTTGTGTGATAGTTCCCTCTTAAACGGTGTTATCAATTCTCCAAAAACCATGAGAATGTTGAGAAGGGTGAATTTCATAGGATAGTTTTGATAAGAAAGACTTGAATCATGTGTCTTACTCTTGCACAATTTCTACTATTCCTTGCTGGATCTTCTTAAAATAATTTGATGCTCTTCTACTCGAACTCGGGGATATGGAAATCTACTAGGAAGGCATTCTTCAACATAGTGTAATCCATGACCGTCTAGTGGGGGTCATACTTGCGTTACCAGATATGCATGTGTCCTCGCAACATCGTTGCAAACTAAACTACTTTTCTCTCGGGGTATTGATCCTCTTTACACACCATAGCTATTCACACTTGTGCACATGCTCTGTAGCATCTTCAATACCTATGTAGTTTGGAAAATGTAAAGACATCTCAAAGAATACTTGTGGAGGTGGCTGAGGCCCTTGTCCACCCGACCCCTTAACCTTGGTTTCCTCCACCACCAAATCCACTAGAACCACTGTGTCCCATTCCTCCCGTCCCACCGAGATCCTCTAGATCCACTAGGTCCACTAGGTACTCCAGATCCTATAACACTAGATCCACCTCCTGTAGCTAGAAAATGGTGAAGTGGTTTAAATCTCTAGATTTGCATAAATAAATTAAGCAATAATTAATTAAAATCAACACATGAAATGAAACTACTAGAAGATAGAAACCAAATGTAAATAGAATGGAGCAATTTATATTGAATATGAGAGGAATTTTATACAATTGCTTGCTCCTAAAATCATGGAGTCAAGTCTTATCATTTTATCCCCATATCTCTCATTTATTCCCTAGTCTTACTCCCAATCCCAAGATATTCTCACACATTCCTATCTCTATGAGTTGTGCATGACAACTAATTGTGCACACTCATATATTATTTTATAAATATTAAAATATTTACTACCAAATAACCCAAACCACTCCTAAGTGTTCACACTATGAACAATTTTTGTAACAATCACCCCCTTAGTGTGAACATGGGGAAAGCTATCTCCTGTACCTGCTCATGATCTACAAAGAAATGAAGGTTTTCAATGAGTACCAACAACTCAAACAATATGAGGTTTTCAAAGAGAACCTCTAACTTAGAAAATGGTTTTCTAGTGGAACCAACCACTACATAGCAGCGTACATTATTTTGCTCACATCATTGTTTCTAACTTAGAGGGATTACAAAATAGAAATTATGCTCATGTAGGAGCTTTAAACAAGAATGTTACTTCTGTTCATTATTACAACATAAAGTAAACACACCACACAACAAAAATAAAAGGTCACCAATACCATGAAGCAATCTCTTTGTTGGTGACTAACAAGAGATGCCAATTTTCCTCCATCCTCCTATGCCTCCATCCTCCATCATGATGTTGCTAACTCAGCTGAATTTTTCTTTGAGGATCATTTTACAATTATATTGGGTGTCGGTTCAACTGATAATGCACCCTTACAATAGTAACCACTTTATATTTAACCAAAATAATAAAGCATATCAGAGTTTTATTGTTGGAAATCACTCACTATTTTTTTTACAAAATAATTAGAAATGTCAGAATTGTTTCCATGATTTATCTTAAAATACGAAATGGGTTTCTGTAATATTTTGATAGAAGTTTCCCATAATACAAATAAACAAACCCAAAAAATTTCAGAAAATTCTGAATCTGGGTTTTGAGAAAAACACAAATTACCAGTCATTTTTTTAAGATCAGAATCTAGAAAATGGCGACGAAGCTTTAAAACTCTCAGATCTGCATCCTTGAGGCTGCGGTTTTGTCCTGCAATCACTCTCATAAATATTCCTAACCTGCTCTAATACCAGATGATGATAAATCTCTAGATTTGCATAAATAAATTAAGCAATAATTAATTAAAATCAACACATGAAATGAAAACTACAGAAGATAGAAACCAAATGTAAATAGAATGGAGCAATTTCTATTGAATATGAGAGGGCATTTTATACAATTGCTTTCTCCTAAAATCATGGAGTCAAGTCTTATCATTTTATCCCCATATCTCTCATTTATTCCCTAGTCTTACTCCCAATCCCAAGATATTCTCACACATTCCTATCTCTATGAGTTGTGCATGACAACTAATTGTGCACACTCATATATTATTTTATAAATATTAAAAACTATTACTACCAAATAACCCAAACCACTCCTAAGTGTTCACACTATGAATAATATTTCAAAGAATAAAGATTGCCTAGTGCCCCCAATGTCCCACTGAACTACGCGTTGATGGTTTGTGATATTGTCCCACTACCCATTGTGTGTCCCGCGCCACTTCCGCATTACACGATACCCAAACCTTGTGTATTTTCACATTGTCTAAAAATTCCTCTAAATACATGAATGATTTGTGCAGCCATGGATGTCCCAAATGATAAATTATATCTCCTAGGCATAGATTGGTTACTTCTACCGATACTAACTGGATTAACAATACTTCTTCCTTGATCTGGGAAACCAAGCGCCAGTGGGTTGGTCACCATGTGGGTTTAGATGCATGCCAACAACTCTCATTTCTCCATGTGACGAATTCTCATTAGAAGCTAAAGGGGCTTCTCTCCCATGCTTTCCAAGATGGGGTAGCATATACTACTCAGTTCCACATCCTCTATGTGAACCTCAACTCCTTCCCACAATGTCTACCTCCATAGATCCATCACACCTACAACCTCGTGTTGTCTAGCCATCTCCCTTTCATGAGATTCACTATACTTGAGTCATCTCTTTTCTCTTTCTTTTTAGCCACAATCTCCACCATCTTCCTCCACCCTAGCTTCCTCACCTAACACTCAGAGAAGCTTAGCCAACCATAGGGAATGCCTCTAAACTTAGGGTAATGATCAAGATCTTCATAGCCAAAGGGATAACATGTAAAAAATGATCCTCTGGGCTCCCTCAAAACTCAAACTCAACAACCTCTGAAAAGAATGCGTAGAAATGGCATATTCTAGAGTATAACTAGTCAAGAATCCTTTCCACTAGTGATCAACAACACACGTCCAAGTTAGATCTACATCTTGCAGCCTCTGGTAATCATCTTGGGTCCATATGCGAGATCTATAGTACCGGCTTGATCTGGATGTATATATTGAAATACATTTATATAGTTCTACTGGAAAACAATAAAATAATGTCTCATATAACTCATGGTATAGGTTCTCTTCTACCCATCTACATGCATTGAACTTAGGTCCAGTGTTGAATCTTTGAGAAAACTCATCCTCTGTGCTCTTGAACCATGCTTCAACACTTTCTAAGGTCAAACATTTGGTCATCATGCATCACAGGGACCAAGATGTATGTCATTTCTCACAACAAATTTGAAAAGAGGTCCCGACAATGGAACCAAGATGTAGTCATTTTTATACCCTTAGAACAATAGTCTAATCCCATATGCACCGGCCTATCACCCCACTGGGCACTGGGAACTCACCCAAGGCATGCACGGGTATCGAGCCCCTCCTTTATGTGATTCTTGTGAGAATACATCCCCTATTGACATAATCTTAGATGCGAAGAAGGAAAGAACCATGCATTCATTCTAAGAGCTTAGGATGAGTTATCATATCAATACATCCATTCAGATAACAAAAGAGAAGTATCAAATAGAATATAGAACTGATTCATAACACAAAGGAAATGCACTAGGGTTTATGCTCATGAACAACATATATTCTTTAGAATAGAACCTTATATTCATGTTAACCAGTTCAATAACCACATTACATTCATTAAGGCCATAAGAGACCAATATAACAATGCAGATCAGAGTCATGCATTAGGAACCTAAGCTATGCTTTCCACATTACAAAAACCCATTACAAACCCATCCCCCTAAACATGCCATTTCACCTATAGTCCTCCTAACAAGGACCTTAACCCATAGAACCCACTATTATCTCTACAGAGCTTCACCTATCCAAATGCTATATGATGCCCCTCTGATCCTCCCTTTCTTCTACTTGAGCATCTCTATATATAGCTTTAGCCTCCACCGCCATGCCTTTCTGAGGTAACAGATCGGTTGCCAAGTGTCTAAGTGGTCCTCCAATGGAGCATGCTCCCTTTGATCCAAACTCTCCATTCTTTGTAATGATGTCTTTCTTGGATCCTTCCATCACATGCATGGAATATTCATTTCTTGACCATATAGTCTGCGAGGTTGGCACATTATCCACTCCACATACTAGATGGGTCATGATTTAATCCTATGCTTCCTAGAAATCTGAATATGGCTAAGTCCCAAAACATGTCTTACCTTGCATGTGCATTGTGTGTTCTATTAGACCCTGTTAAAAACCTGTCATGTGTGCTTTCACCCCACATGCCTTCTTGTACTTAGCCAATATTCTAAGGCCCAACATACTTTAGGTTTTTTTTTTTTGTATTCTCAGCCTATCCATTAGCTTGAGGATAGTACAAAGAGGTTGTGTGATGGGATATTTTGAATTACACAAAAATTCTCATACCTATTCATTTTTAAAAGAGTGTCATTATCTAAATTGATGACTTGTAGGACTCTATACCTACAGATGATCTAGTTTAAAATAAACTTGGTAATTATAGATCCATATATAATAGTAAGAGGCATGGACTCAACCCACTTTGTAAAATACTCAGTGGTTGTGAGAATGAAGTTGTGGCCATCGATGAACAAGGAAAGAATTTCCCTATCAAATCAAGAACCCAAGTAGAGAAGGGCCAAGGTGTCATAATGGGTTGTATATCTTGAGTAATAATATGTATCTTGTGTGAAAACTCTTGGCATTTTTGACACCTACATACATACTCTACAATGTTATATTGTGGAGTGGGCAGAAATAGTGCATGTAATGAATCTTATAAGAGGTTGCATTCCCTCCGAAGTGGCCACCAATGATTGTGTTGTGGGATTCAAATAGGATTTTATATTAATCTTCTTCATAAACGTATCTTATTAACATACCATTAAAGGCTCTATGATAGAGCACTTCTTCCACAATTACGTACTCGGTGGCTATGATACGTAGTTATCATCTTACTATGAACTTTCTCCCTCGGGATACATTGATCCACAATGTGATTGAAAATATCAATGTACCATGGAATCAAAGTGACAGAGGGATTTGATTCTATGAGGAATACACATTCATTAGGAAAATCTAGATATACTAGTTCCTCACAGTCTATAGGATTGTCTACTAAGAAATCAATGATAATTTGTCCCTTTATGGACTTTTGGTTAACAAAGGCGAGTTCAAAATCACCCATCAACGTAATGAAATGGCCAGCCTTCTTGGATAAGGAAACCACGAGTGAAAAATGGTGGAAATTGTTTGGAATTTACAATCACTCGCGTCTCTTGTTTTAGCATGTAGTACCTTAACTTATTTTTGTGAAAACAATAGCCAAAAAATCATTTTTCACTTGTGTGTATCACATATCGTAATCAAGAAGAGTACGGATAATGAAATAAATGTCCCACTCACAACCATTGTTATCTTCTTGTTCAAAAATGCACACAATTAAGACATCAGTGACTTGAGAATATAAAATCAAAGGACGGTCAACTTTCGGTGGCATGAGTATAGGCGGTGACATAAGGAAGCGCTTCACTAACTCAAATGCTTCATGACATTCGTTGGTCCAATATTTTCTACAATATTTCTTCAATAATTCATTGATGGGGTGAACAACGTAAGTCAAGTTAGGGATAAACCTACAAATTTCCCCAATCTTACCTAGGAAATATCTAATGCCCGACTCATCAGTGGGTGGGGAAATTTCCAAAACTTCCCAAATTTTTGCTGGATCAACATCAATGCCTCTGGATGAAATGATGTATCCTAAAAACTTGCCTCCTATAACTCCAAACACCCACTTCTTAGGATTTAACATTACTGTATAGAATAAATCCTACCTCTTCAACTTAATTGAATACACAAGACAATAAGACTTACCTAACCTCAAAATGACGGGGTTTAGAGATACCCATGGATGTGGATAGATGATGTTGAAGTTACACTCGTATATAAAAGAGATATAAGTTCCTTTCTTGTAAGAACACATGTAGATCACAAAAATAAACCAAATATTATTAGTAAATTATTAAGTGGATTTCTTGGCAAAGGCTAGTCCCTAGAAATCAAAGGACTTCCTGATAAGGGTGTCAATCTACTTTTACACAATCAAGTGATTTAAAAACAATTTGTGATATACGATAGATAATAAATGATAAATGTTGTGATAAGTTTCAAGTTTATTACAAACATATAACTGGTATATAATAAGAAATGAAAGGCTTAGACTATGGTTTGAAATTAGAGTCTAAATTAGAATCAATTCTTAGAGGATGCCGAATTATCTTCTTCAAGAAACTCAAGTTCTTCATCTTCAAAGTAATATGAATTCTCGTGTTCAGTGTGTTCTTATTTAAAGAAGTTTAAATACTCCTCTTAAGTGTTGTATTTGTGGTCAAATTCAAAATTGGAATCCTTAGAATTAGTTTCATTCTCATATTTGGATTCGAGCTTAAATCCTCTAACTCAACTTCATATTGATATTAAAACCAAGCCGATCAGCTTGGATAAGCAAGAACTCAAAGTAAGCCTCCCAAAATTCTTCTACTACGTCAAACATCTCATTGGGTGGATTAAAAAATTGTCTCGCAAATGATCCAAAGGGGAAGAAAGGATTGCACACAATTGAAGGTTGTGAAGGAGATTGTATTGTTCCTAGTACAATGGATGATGGAAAATGGGAAATGAATTAATGTTAGTTATTTCGTTACTTGGGCCACATATTGCCATCTAATAGAAGCAATACTAGAAAAAATATTAGCAAAGAAAAGAGATATGATATAATTGATAAATGAAATCGATTAAGTCTACATGAAAACAAAATAGACAGAATCACATGTGATTTTAATAATCGTTGGAGATTCTAGACGATAATGAAAAAATAATAAAAATATATTATCTAACCAATTAATTTTGAAATTATGATGTTCCAAGGACTTAGATTATAACGTGAAATGAAGAAATAAATAGATAAGTATACTTGAATGTATAAATGAAGGTATAAAATGATATTTGACCTTGGTTGAAGGTGATGAATGTAATTGGTGAAACGTGTAGCTAGATGATGATTTTTGATCTGCGGTAAGCTCCAAAATGGTTCCCAAGATTGCTTGATGATTGTGAATGTAAATGTTGGATGATAATGTGTACACATTGATGCAGGGTAGCACTAATGAACTCTAATAGAAAAATTAGACTAAAAAATGCAAGTGGATGATCCCGAAAAGGGTCTAAAATTTTGGCTTGAGTAATCACCTGCGATTGACCAAATCACTGATGATTTTAGTTTGTTTGTTTTAGGTTAGAAAATAGTTGGAATTGTTTGCTAATTCATGCCTCTTGTTTTGGATTTCGAGGTGGTGGTTTGTGAATTTGTTTGGAAGTGTCAAAGTTGGCTAGTGATGTGTAATTTTTTTAGGGAAATGATAAGATAGGTTAGATATTATCTAATTTAGCTAAGTTTGTTTAGGATAGACATTAGGTGGATATTCAATGATTGATTAGGTGTACGAATATAAGATTATATAGGATAATTGGTAAATAATAGGATAATGAAGTATTAATATATACTTAATTAATTAGGGATAAATGAGTATTATATAACCTAGGTGTGGAATACTAATGTATTAATTAGATAAAGGGGGTGTGTTATCTTATATATCTATTTAAAAAAGAAATGAGGGGGATTGTCGATAAATATTAAGATATCAAATTAATTGGATAGAGATAAGGAGTGGATGTCAATATATTCAATTAATCGAAGAGGAGGGTGCATTGTATAAAATGTTTAATTAATTGAAAAGATGAGGGGTGTAGATTATCGGTGTCTACAATTACACCATATTCAATTAGGTGCGAGAGAAGGACACACAAGACCTCGTGGTGATTTCCATGTTTATTTTCTTTCACCAGTAGGTCATCAACATATGATTCCATGATCTTATGAATAAGATCATGAAAAATATATGTCATTTCCTTTTAGTAAGTGGCTTCAACATTCTTCGGGCTTAAAGGAATGACTGTGTAATAGAAGGTTCCCCAAGGATTTTTGAAGGTATTTTTCATTTGGTATTCCTTGAAAATCCTTATCCGGTTGTAACCATAAAATTCATCCATTAGAGATAACAACTTATACCCATCCATTGCATCAATGATGACATCAATTGAAGGTAGTGGAAAATTGTCTTTGGAAAAATCCTTGTTAATGTCCTTGAAATCGATATAGATGTGTATCTTCATATTATTTTGTAGGATTGGGATGATGTTTGAAACCCACATGGAATAATATATGGCTTGATAAACCATACTTGCATGAGTTTTATTACCTCCTATTTAACCATTAAAGCCAGCTTTTTTCTTCATAGGTCTCAATTTTTACTTCACGGAGTTTAGTATCGGGATTCATAACTACATTATGCACTACGGTGTTAGGAGTGATACCCTTCATTTCTTTATAGATAAAGTTGAATCCTTTTGAATTATATTTAAGCACCTTCATGTGCACTTCTATTTCTTTTGGAGATAATAAAGAACCAAGTTTCGTGGATTTTGGGTTCCTCTTTCATCCATATGTTGATGTCAATTGTTCCTTTGATCAAAGAGGCATTACCCTCTTCAAACTCGGGAGGGGCTTGAGGTAATTGCAGCTATTTTCCTTGACTTCATATATCTCAAAATATTTCAATGAGGAAGAGTTCATCGTGTAATCCCCAAAGTAGGAGGAATAGTGAGGTATAAGGAAAAATCCCTTCTTATGGTGTGTGGGATGGAGTTCAATGTAAGAATTGAGCTACCCTAAGATGGCCTCATCATTTTCCATGAAATCAAATGTGATGGGCTCATTATCGAGTTTTTATGTATGTCAAAATTGCATTAGTTGTCATCTTTCGAACAAAAGTTTAGCACAACCTGAAATGTTGAATTCGGTCTCCTTTATGCCCTCACTCAAATTTTTATTGAGGAGGAAGTGGCCATAGAATCAACCAATAGGTTTTGTTCTCATGGAATATCTTCTATGGAGATAAATTCAAAACCCTTCGAAAGATCAAGAACGAAAGACTTGTAGAGTTGTAGGTGCTCTTCCCTGGTCTCATATAATTTTGATACTTGATCAATAATGAGTTGAGATTCACCTAAGAATCGACATTGTTCACACCCATCCTCTTGGCCATGATAAGACCAAGAAGTATAGATTCATATTCAACTACATTGTTTATGCATTTAAAGTTTAGCTTGAAGGAAAAAGGCATGACCCTTCCCTCAGGGGAAGTGAGGATCACCCTTGCCCCAATGCTAAAGAGGCATTTTCACCATCATAGTTAAGAGTCCAATAGTGATAAGAGAAGATAGAAGTTTGATCATTCTTGGAGTCTTCTTCCTTGACTTCCAAGACCTTAACCATACAAACCTCTTCAAATCCATTGGCTAGAAGAGAGGTGATTCCAAGAGCATGACCAATGCCCAAAGAATTGAATGGGAGAATGATATGCAGATCATGCTCCAAAAGCTTAACAATTTCAGCGGTAGTTTTTTTAACACGATTCTACTACAATAATATTGTTTTCATTAACATCCACCCCTTCAATCACCTTAGGTGGTTATAAAATTTGTTGGCACAAGGTTAGATTTGGTAATTCATCCCTCGGAATGAATAGTCGTGTTTAGCTAGTTAGTGGGAATTAGAATTCAATGTGAACCTCGAGTTTCCTCTTGAGGTTGGATAAATAGATATCAAATGACATTGGGTCACCTTGAGCCAAAAATACCTTCCCTAGATGTAAAAATTAACTTCTTGGAATAGCATGGAAGGGATGGCCTTCATCCTATGAATCCAAGGTCTTCTAAGAATCATATTATAGTTGGTTTCCTAATCTATAATATAAAATTTAGTCAAAATGGTCTTGGGTCCAAGGGTGACCTGGAAGTAATATTGTTCCAATGGATGTTACTTGAAGGCTATCATAGCCTCTCATTATGCTTCATGTCGAGGAAGTGTTCATTTCCCCATATCTTAAATTTTATAAAATGAGAAAGGGACTATATTAACAATAGCCCCATCATCTATCATTTCTCACTTAGCGTAATTGTTATAAATCAAAACTTGTAAATGTAACATAGGATCGCCTCTCTATGCTATCTTAGAGTTAGTAGGCATCTTGCGATATGGAACGCAAATCCAGAATCTCTATCAAGCTACCCCTGGGGATAGACATCAAAGTCTATGTAAGCGATCGGGCCTCTAGAGGAGGAGTGACGTGGATTAGATGGCTAAGACCTAACACTTCTAATAAAGAAGATCGATGCGTAGGGGAGTTTTTAATAAATCTAAAATGTAAATGTGGGAAAAGGTCTTAGTCAAATAGGTGATCAAATCATAGCCCCTCTTTGGATTAGGAGCTACTAGCATATCATCTGATATTGATGGATAAATGGGAAGAGGTTGAAAAGAATAATTACATGTTTGATTTAGTGGCCCATATTTTTGTTGTTAGTTATTTTATTTAAAGTTTGGAGGCCTCTGGCCTTGGTTCTAATATTGATTTGGAAATTGGTTTGGATATTGGTTTGGGTATTGAACTGGGCCTGGATTTAACCTATTAAGGAGGAAAGGGAGGGCGACTAAAATAAAGCGTGTTAATAGAAGGAGTGAAGTTGTTACTCCTTTGGTTTTTCATTTTTGCATTGTTATTGCCTTTATTTACATTGCTAGTGCTAATAATGTTGAACTTCTTAGGTTGATCGATTTACACTTTGTCTATTATAGCACCATGGTTCTTGTTAAGGACCTTGGGTCCTTGATTGTTATTGTTTGAACCGTTCAAGTAATTTGAATTACCTTGAGAGGGAGTGACCAATTTCCCATTTGGACCATACATCTTTCGTCAATGTCGATCACCACTTGGTCAATGAAAATAACACCCTCTAAGACACCTGCTCATAGCTCGTAAGAGAAAATTTTATACCTCCTCCTTATTTTATTGATTGAGGGAGTGGAGGAACATATCAAAATATTTTTTTGATCCATGTTCGAGCACTAGTAGTGGAGTATAGGACCTTCTGCGCTCTCCGAATGAAGTGGGTGATGAATTCATTATGCTCTTGTTGAATGTTTTAGCTAAAACAAAGCATAAACACCATCAAGATAGAGAACTAAGCAAGATCTAAACTAACATTATAACTTTGAAAACATGAGATCAAAACTATGCATGTTATTTTAACATCTCTACTCTCCTAGATTACCAACAAGAATGAATGGACCTATTTAGCTCCAATGGCAATCAAAAATTGCTTTGTTTGATCCTTAAAGAATGCAAGAATAGGAAGCTTTAGCTCTTAACAATGGTGACCTCTCAAGAAAACAAAAGGCAAGCTCTTAGTCTCTTTGCTATATGCTTTGCATTTGCTCTCTTAAGAAGTTTAGGTGTAGGTATAAAGGTAGAAGGAGGGCTCCTTATATAGCCCAATGGATAAAGGAAACACTTCATCCCTTTGCATGTGGGATAAAGGTAAAACATGATTAGGAATGGATAAGGTTGCTTTATTAAAGGTAACCTTACTTTAGAAGGGTTTAATTTATAATTAGCAAGTCATGGGAGTTGGGGGTGTTTTAATTAATCAAAGGTGATTAACTAATAGGTAGATGTAAGCTTATAGAAGCTAATTAGAGGAATATTAGTACGATTTAGGCTATTAGAAGGGGATTAAATCAATTAAATATTGATTTATTAGTTAAATGAAGGGAAAGCTAATTAATTAATAATAATTAATTAATCTAGATAGAAGGGGTGATTAATTAATGGAAGGTCGTTAATTAGGTATGTTAGTTAGATAGGTGACTTAATTAATTAGCTTAGTGTAATTAATTAATTAATGATGATATGAGGGAAATGAGTGCTTTTGATGATATGTCGTCGATTTGAGAAAGAGGATAATTAGCACAATTTAAGTATTTAAATTGCTTGGGCGTAATTATGGGTGTCTACATTTGCCCCTCTTTGGGGTGGCGTAAGTGACGCCACTTCAAAGATAGTAGAGATGGAAGAAAATTTTGAAGAGATAGAAGAAAAATTAGTAGGAGGAGAGATGCCCCCTCGAGTGTCGATGGGGTGATGGAAGAAGATCGATCGATGATCGAAAAAAGGTGAGAGATAGATAGAAGAATGGGAAGAGGCAAGATGCCCGTAAGATGGAAGAATAGGGGTGAGAAGAAATGATGTAGAAGGAATATGGAGGAGGGGAGAGAAGAGCTTAGCCTCTAGCCACTGTGTATTGGAACAATTTTGATGTCATCATATTGCCATAAGAGCTACGTCATCGGTCCTTATGAAAAATATAAGCATACGACAAAGGTAGAATGACATGAAAAGCCATACTACGAACAATTGTCCATTGCTGAAAACACCAACTCCATGCAACATACAAAAAATGCAAATGAAAGTAAACAATAATACGAGAAAGTGAAAGATGCCTAACTCCATGCAACATACAAAATGTAATGCAATATGAGAAAGTAAACAAGCTAAACTAACAGAGAAACACAATATAATGTTTTTATTATCAAGCTTATTAATGAACCGTGAGTTATGTGTAAATTAATGACAAGGGTTGATGATGGTGCCCCAAGCAAGGATACATGCGAGGGGAATAACGGAGGACACTTGGGTCCGATGGAAAAGCAATGTGCACTACAAAATAGTACCAGTGCAACTCGTTGTGCCCCAGTAGAGAAGAAGTAAGTAAAAACCTAGCTTTTTTTGATGATGGAGATAGATCAAGATGTCCATGTAAGACACATCACACACACACATGAACAAGTGAGAACCAAAAAAAGTGATGATTTTTGTAGGATGATTTTCAATTTTTAGAAGTTTTTTGAAACATATTTGAATGTTTTTGATGATTTTTCTAACATATTTGAATGTTTTAATTTTGATTTTTTTTGAAAGTTTTATGAAACTATGTATAGGAAGGAAGACAAGTAAGTGGATGCCCCTAATGATAGATGGGATGTACAAGGGCATAAGGCCACGTGCGTGTACGAGAAAGGTGAAGATGTAAAAATGCCCCAATGATTAGGTGGGAGTATTCAAAGGAAAACTCTTCATAGGTAGAAGCGGGACCCAAGGCCATTATGGATAGGTTCAACATGATGGTGAACATAAACCAATGAAATGCTGGGAAGAAGCAAGGATGCCCCCAACGTAAGTTGGCCTAAAAGCACATGATAGAAAGGAAGGAGAAGATTTTTTTTGTGAAAGGGGACAAAGGTGCCCAAAAAAATGGAAAAAAAGTAATCTTATACACATGGATGTTCTGAATGAAGTAGAAGAACAATGTGAATGATATGAATGTAGCTTAGAAGCCTCACAATGAAGAAGTGATTAGCCAAAGGCACAAATCATGAGACGAGATATGGACTAGAGTAAGAGTCTGAACAAGGTCCAAAAAAAAGACACTTGGTAACATACTAATCTTGTTTACTCATAGAGATCCTAGTGTGTGCACGTGGAGTTTATTACCTCTTGAAGTGAAGATTTAATAGACAACAAGTGAAGACACCCTAGCCAATGTGTAGGAATGATTATTGTGAAAGGTGATTTTGTGAATGGATGGTGAAAGGATAGCCGTACATTGCTCCGCTACCAGCCAGGTGTCCATAGCCCCGATGGAGATGTATTTGATTCTAATCACAACATTTCTCTATTGCCAGTCAGGCATCCATAGCCCCGATAGAGATTATTGGAAATACCCCAAGAGAGAGTAATATATCAATTTGCTTTTGCTTTGTAGCTTTTAGCTTTTGATTTTTGATTGATTTTGATTCTTTTGCTTTTTGAAAACTTATTTCAGCTCTCTTGTTTGCCAAGGGGTTAAGAACCACTGATGGCTTGATGGAAGGAGGTGGAAGTGCTTATGATGATGACATTGGCTAGTGTCAACAAATATGTCCAAAATTTCTTCGCAACAAGTTTATTAGATGTTGAATGTGATAGGATCTCTAAGAGGTCAGTCATTCTTTAATTTACCAAGGTGATAAAAGACCAAGGTCAAACAGATACCATAGAGATAAATGTCACAAAATGCATGTGAATAAGCTAACCAAAATATCACCGAAGGGATGAAAATGGTAGGAAGACTTGCAAAAGAATAGCAAGGAAGGGAAGAAATAAACATCCATGTGTACACAACACCTGATTGCAATGTTTGATCTTTGTACCTTTGATTTTTGTTGTGTTTTCTCAATGTTTTTTTTTTTTTGTATTTTTGAATTGTTTTTTATTTTTAGATTTTTGATATTTTTGAGGTTGGGACTAACAAAGTCACTCTGTGTGATAAGATCCAACAACAATGTTTGTGACTTCCTTGATAAGGGAGACTAAGCGTGTTTGTTTATCAAGAGTCATGTTTTCCCGATCTCGATGATCGTGGTGAGTTCACACTCAACAAAGGACTGTGATTTATCCTGAAACATGGATTTTTATATGGGAGCTTGAGTTCCCTATCCAGAGGTTTATGCACTTTGTGCCATACTTGATGGTTACGTTGATGTGCGTTCTTGAATCGCGCTTGATTTAGAATTTTGAGATTGTTTGATTTGTTGGGAGCTATAGAGCTCTTTGCAGTTTTGATCTGAGCTTGATTAAGAAACTGTTTGGGTTTCTTATAAGCTAACGTGTGACTTGTTTGATCCCGAGAAGGAGAAGAAAGTGAACGTGGACATTTAGAACTGATGTGAGAAATGACCATGGGGCTTGCCACTGTCTTTGGTAGAAGAATAATGTGATTGATGAAAAGGATACGGTCCAGGAGTGAGCCATAGATAGAAGAAGATGGGCCCAAGGGAGGTGAGCCAGGAGATAGAAGAGAAGAAGGGCTACTAGGATGTGGCCCAAGAATAGAAGAAGAAGGGCTACTAGGACGTGACCCATAGATGTAAGATGATGGACTACTAGGATATGGCCCAAGAATAGAAGATGATGGACTACCCGGGGTGATCCATACCTAGAAGACAAGGGGCTAGTTGGACGTGCCCCAAGAATAGAAGATAGTGGACTACTCAAAAATGTCCCACAAATAGTAGAGGGAGGGCTACTAGAAGGTGACCCACACCTAGATGAAGATGAAGGGCTACTTGGCGTTGACCCCATAAGAGATTGTGATTGAGGAATTATGATAGACAAAGTGTTATTGGGTGATGAGAAGATAGGCCATGGATCAATGCAAGACCAAGGAGTTTCATCACATAATGAAGAATGGGAAGATGGAAGATTAAGAGGAGGATCAAGTTGCATGATTTGAGGCTCTTCCTCCATTTCTTGATAAAAGGAATCAACCTTTTCCTCACAATATGTAGACGCATCAAAGTCTAAAGAGAATCCTTTCTCATAATCTACTAAAGGAATATCTTCATATGCCCCTATAAATGCCCTGATTGTTTCTTCATTCTGAAAGAGATCAATCGGTATGAGTTTTTGATCAACCACCAGGGGTTGATTGGAAGAAAGAGATCCAATTGGTGTGGGAGACTTAGAAGATGCTTGATGATGATTGATAGAAGAAGATGTTGTGGGGGATGAAGAAGATGTGTAGCTATATGTCTCAGGAGTAGAAGAAGGTGGTGTGGACCTACCTATACAATGGTATGTCATATGTAAAATAGTAGGATTAATTCCAAAGTCTATAGATTGCGATGCATGGGTCGATTCAGATGTTTGTCTCGAAGGACTTTGAGTCACATGAATCTTCAAAGGAGGAAGACTTATTGGGGGTGATTGATGAAGAAGGTCCTGTGAAGAAGGGGAGGACCATGATTCAAGAATCGCATTGGATGAATAATAACAAGGGTCCTGCAAAGAAAGGGAGGACCGTGATTCAAGAATTGTATTAGATTTTTGATTGGATGGATTTGGAGTCACGTATCTTCAAAGGAAGAAGACGTCATTGAGGTGACTGATAAAAGGGGTCCTGAAGAGAGGGAGGACCGTGACGTAGGAGTCGCATTAGATGAAGGATGAAGATGATTTGTGGTGACACAAATCTTTAGAGGAGGAGAACATTGTTTAGATGACTGATAATAGAGGTCCTGTGAAGAAGGGGAGGACCGTGACTTAGGAGTCGAATTGGATGAATCTGAATAGTAGTTTGGATCCGAATAGTAGTTTGGATCCAAATCATTAGAAGAATCAGAAGAAATGTTTGGATTGGAATCCTCAGAAGAAGAAGAAATGTTTGGATTAGAATCAAAAGAAGAGTGGGGGGAACTCGAATAATAATTTGGATCAGAAGTGTCCAAATCATACCACCGACTATGAGATGAAGGTGGGGAATGAGTTACCGTATGGGCTCTCTAGCACGAAGAACCAAATGAGGTTTAGTTGTAATGGGAATATTTTGATTTGAATTGCTAAACCTAGGTTCCATATTTTTGTAAGTATGGGGAACCGTGTGATAGTCAGTCATTTTTGGTTTTTTAAGCACAAATGTCTAGATCTAGATAGTGTGATGGAACTCCTTCAAAGGGAAGGAAGTGACATGTCGATTTGGGTAGCATAAGGACAACCAACTAGACATTGTGTAAGTATGGAGATGCGTGCATGATTTTTGAAGAAGGTCTAAGGAAAATAGACATCGTGATGATGCAATCTCGATGAGATCGAGAGGGATTGTCCTAGAAAATAAGTTTTCTGAATGAATAATCACAAGGAACAATCATGCAAGTGTGAAACACAAAGCCAATCAACAAGGAAATACACCATATGAAAATGTGTGTGCAAAGTTCGATGCAAGATGATCAACACAATGTCAATATTTACGTCAAGCTCAAAATGAACAAGGCGTAAATATTAACAAAGGGTAGATGTGAATCCCAATCAAAGGATACCATGACAAGTTTAACAACCAACAAGGCCTAAATGTTAAAGGGTGAGGTTTACAAATGTAAGCTACGTAACCACACCAATTGGACACGTCTATCAAGCTTTCGGAGAAGTGAGATATTAGTGTCAAAGTGGTATCGAAATGACACAAACAAAGTAAGTGACACCCTTCAAGATTTGGGACAATGTTTGAAATCAAACTAAGTCAAAGTATACTAAGGATGTGTTAAAATGTGGGTAGCGTAATGCCAATAATAGACACTTAGATCATGTTTATGAGAAACGTGACATAAGTATCTTAATTATGTCGAGACAATACAAACGAGGTAACATGTCAAAGGGAGATAAAATGATGAATCATTCCTAACTATGATGATGATCTTGACGTGGGTATCAAGATCACAAAGGCTACCAATGATATAAATACGTCTCCACACACTTTAGATGTTTAACTTACCCAACCACAAACATGGATGGGCGTAAACGGACAAAAAAGTGGTAGAAACAATCGATTGGTAACACAAAGGTAGTCACCCTTCTTTTGATCAACAAAGTGTCAAAAGAATGTGAAGGAAGTAGAACAAATTGGGGATGAAAAATGTTGGCCTCACTTTGGTAGAGTTTCACCTCGCCTTAAGGCAAGTGAAAAACTAAGAAAGTAACGCGTCACACGTTTCATGATGAAAATATGGTTCACAACTCAACACTATTTTAGAATGGTCAAAGTGGGCTCCTGGCCAAAGTATATTTTCCTAGGTGGTTCTCTCATCCTAGGTGTTACAAAATTATCCACGAGTGGGATGATTTACCCAAATAGTCCCGACTATCTTGGGAGTATCTCGACTTTTCCCCCTTCAAGCATAGTGGGCAATAAATGCATCCATCATGTACTTAAAAGGGTCGCGTAGGGACAACTTGTAACGCTATCTCACAAAGGAATCACTAGTCAGGTAGGTAGTGTGGAGCACTTCCCATTTCATCCACAAGGTTCCCTCTTGCGTGGACTACTTTGGGGTTCCTGGAACCACCCCCATTGTTGTAGCTTAAGGCGTTATGCCAAAGGGGTTATGTTCCAGTTGAGCGGAGAGGGACGTACCCTTTTCCTAAAACCTGCAATACAATGTTTTGAATATGTTGTTCTTTTTATCTTGTTTAATTAGGTGTGGTTTTCTTGAACACCTTTTGGCAACCTGTATAACAACTGTATTAGTAGTTTTTGATTTTGTTTTGATTCCTCCTTTCTTTGACAAGCGTTTTTAGGTCTGCACTCAAGCGTTAGTAGTTCTCCAAGAAAATCACATTATTTAAAAGAGGATTAAGAGTTGCTTTTGATTCTCAAGATCATCCAAGGATGCAAGAGAAGAGCATACACAACAAATAATCCAACTAAAAAGTAAAGAAAATATTTTCAATCAATGAACCATACAAAATTCTTGATAAATGTTCATTCCCTAAACCAAAAGTGAAAGATGAAGTTTCAATTTACCAAATGTTATAAAATGAAGACTAAAGTTACTTTTGATTCTCAAGATCACCCTAAGGTGCAAGAGAAGAGCATACACAAACTTTATCCCAACTATATAGAAATGGAAAACTTCAAATCAAAGGACCATTGAAAAATGCTTTGTAAAAGGTTCATTCCCTTAAGCAAAATGAATAATCAAATTTCCAAGTTTAATCCCAATGTTAAAAAGATAGAGATCAAAGTTGTTTTTGATTCTCAAGATCACCAAAAGGTAAAGAGAAGAGCATACACATGCTTTGGTCTAAATCAAGTAAGCATGGAAATACAACATTCATCAAAACATTAGACATGTTAGAAAATGACCAGTTTTAAACTAATGAAAAAAATTATAATTTTTGTAAGTATAAATCCCAAATTTATGTTTTCATTGCATAGTTAACTTCAATACCTTTCCAACACAAAAAATGGAGTCATTTTGAGTTTGGGAGCAAAAGTTATGGCCTTCGGAAGATGGGTTACGCATATGCTCTTATGCTCACGGGTATGCACTTGACATGCACTAAAAAAATGTCAAAAAAACGTCCCTTAATCTGCAAAATGGGCAAATTTTTCCAACCAAGATTCAATTTTGACAACAACCCATCACATTAATATATGAATAGAAGACTCAACGCTATCAAACATTAACATACATGCTCAAGAATTTAAAATTTTCAAGAAATTGACAAAACTAGCATGTAGAATGATGAAAAAGTAAGCTCTAAAAATGAAAACATGATGAAATCTTGAAATTTTCTCACCAAGATTAAATTTTGACAGCAACCCACCACATTAATATGTAAATAGAAGACTCAGCACTATCAAACACTAACCTACATGCTCAAGAATTTAAAATTTTCAAGAAATTGACAAAACTAGCATGTAGAATGTTGAAAAAGTAAGCTCTAAAAATGAAAACATGGAGAAATCTTGAAATTTTCCCATCAATTCCAATTTTGACAGCACTTCACCTCCTTTATACCTACAAGGAAGACTCAACACATGCAAACTCAACAAAACAAGTTAAGAAAAATAAGTTAGATCAACATGTGTAAAAGAGGGTTAGTAACCAAAAATGAAACTTAACTACAAAAACTTGAAATTAAGTGCAAAGGACAATGGAGTAAGTCCCACCGGGCATGCCAAATGTGTGCATGTATACTTTTCTTAATGCTAAATCAAATGAAGCAAGAACTACCACCTAAAATAGTTCTACAATTTAGCTAAAACAAAGCATAAACACCATCAAGATAGAGAACTAAGCAAGATCTAAACTAACATTATAACTTTGAAAACATGAGATCAAAACTATGCATGCTATTTTAACATCTCTACTCTCCTAGATTACCAACAAGAATGAATGGACCTATTTAGCTCCAATGGCAATAAAAAATTGCTTTGTTTGATCCTTAAAGAATGCAAGAATAGGAAGCTTTAGCTCTTAACAATGGTGACCTCTCAAGAAAACAAAAGGCAAGCTCTTAGTCTCTTTGCTATATGCTTTGCATTTGCTCTCTTAAGAAGTTTAGGTGTAGGTATAAAGGTAGAAGGAGGGCTCCTTATATAGCCCAATGGATAAAGGAAACACTTCATCCCTTTGCATGTGGGATAAAGGTAAAACATGATTAGGAATGGATAAGGTTGCTTTATTAAAGGTAACCTTACTTTAGAAGGGTTTAATTTATGCTTAGCAAGTCATGGGAGTTGGGGGTGTTTTAATTAATCAAAGGTGATTAACTAATAGGTAGATGTAAGCTTATAGAAGCTAATTAGAGGAATATTAGTACGATTTAGGCTATTAAAGGGATTAAATCAATTAAATATTGATTTACTAGTTAAATGAAGGGAAGACTAATTAATTAATAATAATTAATTAATCTAGATAGAAGAGGTGATTTATTAATGGAAGGTCATTAATTAGGGTGTTAGTTGGATAGGTGACTTAATCAATTAGCGTATTGTAATTAATTAATGACAACAAGAGGGAATATGAGTGCTTTTGACGATATGTCGTTGATTTTGGAAATTTCTAATTCGAATTTGATCCACCAATGTTAAAATGACATCACTTAGTGTAGGCTTTGGATTTTTGTTGGGCATGTGTTGAGTATTATTTTGTTATGGGGGTATGTGATACCTTTGTGTGAATTGATCATTAGTTGACCCCCATTATGAATTGTGGTCTCTATTTTCGGTGGGGGTAGAATAAATGTTTTTGAGTAAGAATTATACATACCCTTGCATCCTATCTAAGGATTTTTCTATGAAATTAAGGCATTCACCACTTTGGGAAAGATGTGCCAAGACCTCATCATTTGGTTGAAGGTAATAAGGATGAGGTTTATATTGCATACTAATTTGGGGTATGGATTAGACCTAAGGATTGAACCCATTTTCTCCCATAAATGTCATATTGTTTGAGTTAGAGAACTTCGGTTGTGTGTTATGACTAGGTTGGTTGATCTCTTCAATCCTAATCAATGAGCTAGAATTCACAAGTTGAGGACTCGGGAGACTGGAAAGTTTGCAGTAATTATCAGCCCACCACGACAAGGAGGAAGACTATTGCATACTATTTTGAGTATAGTATGCTTCGAGACACAAGATGGGATGACCGTACTCATGACCCAACATATTTGGGGTTGTATAAATACCCACAAAATAATGGGAGAGGGGGAGGATGGATGAAAGAATAGGAAGAAAAGAGGAAATGAAAAGGAACTAGTCCTTCGTGTCGAGTTCACCAATTATTTATGTCTAAGATCCAACACATGACTCTAAAGTGTATTTAACCTCCCGAGGTCATGTCGGGATAACGATATGCGATGGAAAGATAGCTATGGAGTGGATAAATATGTGAATAGGTGGAGTATGTGAAAATTTTGAAAATGGTTGAAAGGTAGGTAAAGGAAAATGAATGTATTCTACGGGCACTAAGGGAATTTGCTTATTTGAGGAAACAAACACATGTCTAACTTGTTCGGGTGTAATGGAATGGTTAAGGATTATAGTTGCATGAAGGTTTTGATCAATGTCAAAATCACCAAATATACCTCAAATGGGCTATAGAATATGTGGGAGCGTCTGCATCTCTCAAAAAAATATATAGACAAGGTCATGGAGGTGTGAGAAGAGACGTGTGGGAAGGAAGAATCTATGGATTGTGGAATCTAGTCTCGATTAGGCTGATTATTCTAGAACTTGTTAGCATTGTCCACTTCGTCATTCAAGGCTATCAAATTTGAGATGATGTTTGGTGGAATTGGTGTGGTTTGAAATATGAGTTGTCTAAGGCCCTTATCTATGTCATTCAATTGTGTTATAATGTTGGGTTGTGGAATTCTTGGATCAAACACTCTTTGTTTAGGTTTTCAGGGCCTTGGATGGTCATGTGGATGTGTAAACAATTAATCTAAGGAAATAAACAAACACAAAAATATTTTGAAAGGGAAAGGTCAATGTTCGGAGTAACCTGGCCACAACTAAGGAAATGTAGGGAGTTGTGTTAATTCCCATCTAATTAAATCTATGTGCCTATATTAACTAAAAGAAATAAAACTAGTGAACTAAATCAAATGAAATTAATCTAATTGAAAGAATGTAACTATTTAATTAAAACAAATGGAATTAATCTAACCTGTTTGTTTTTGTGTTTTTCAAGGACTTTTAAAAGAAAGAAAATAAGACAAATAAATGAAACTAATTAATCTAATCTATGTTTTTGAATATTTTCTTGGTTTTCTAGAATTAAATAAAAGCAAGCTACACAGACAAAAAATTGCTTCTAATTAATTAGAGCTACTTATATTCTAAAATAAAATAAACTAAATGGTGAAATAGTAGGATGTGGTTATTTCCCTATTGTAAAATAAATTTAATCTAATCTAATCAAAAAGGGATTTTCCTAATTTGTAAGCTGTGGATCTAATTTCTTCTAGGTTTACCTCGAGAATCACGGGAAGATTAAAAACTTCTCGAAGAAATTCTTCCCTAAATATTCCTTGGTAAAAACAATAGGATCTACATGAGTTTTTAAATATGAAAAAACTAAAACTAATGCACAAAAATAGAAGCTTCTTCAAACTCACTTCCCTTGTAAATCCACAAGGATAAGTAGGAAGAAGCTTTCAAGATAAGATTTTCTTGTGTACTAATGACATCTAAATATGTTGAATGCAATGAAACCTACGGTAATTTGATAATGAATAATGAAAGGACTCTGTGCACAAGAACTTCCTTCGAATCCTTTCTAGAAAAATCCACAGAGATTACATGAGAATAAATCTTTAATGGAAGCTACTTATGGGTAGTAAAACTAGTTGTAAATTATACCTTTCTTAAAATAAATGTTTGAATTGATTTTATATTAAAATCTAAACTAAAACAAAGAAATCTTCAAAGAATTAAATTACACCCTAAACTTGGAAGTGTAGAAATGAGACAATTTCTAGTGTTGGTTATGCTTTTGTTGACCCCTTCAGCTTCTTTTCCAACGGTGAATCTAATATTGTCTAGGGAACTATGCTAGTTGGTATGCAAGAAGAAGATGTAGGAGTCTGAAGCTAGCTAGTTTGCAGGAATTATGGTAGCAATGAAGGAAAAAAGAGTAACAAGGAAATATATATTTACTTTCTTGTGTGATTCTTAGAAATAATTTAGTAGCATAATAGTGCAATTCCAAATCAAAAGACTCCAACCAATGCTTTGGGAAAAATATTGGTTTTTATAGAAAGTTGGTAGGGAAATGGTGCAACACACTTGGCAACAAAGAAGTGCCAAATCACCATGGGAAGGGTCAGTTAACTTAATAATAATAGTAAGTGAAGGAGAATAAATATATATGCATCTAACAAGCTCAAAGACAACTAATTTGGTCAAGAAACATGTAAGATATCAACTTGGGAAGAAGTAACATGTGTTTAGAACACGGCTGGCAAAGTCTTGTGTTTAAATGCACAAGCGCTAGTCGTGAAGACCGGTGGTTACACAACTATCATGGCATTGCATAACCGCCGCTCGAGGAAGGCTAGAAGTTGCACATGGCTTTGGGGCGATTACATAACCGCCAACATGGTTTTGTAACTTAAAGTGAAAAATACATGGAAAAGGCTGAAAATAAATTAGGAAAGCAATGAAAGCTAGGAAAAGATAAGACAAATAAAATAAGCTACAAGACATGATGTAAATGAGAAAATTGGACTTGGATACAACATTTAATCTCAAAATAAAATTATCATCATTAGAGATTTTCAACGATATGATAATGTAGCATCATGCTACTTTAGGTGCATATTGTACCTCCTCGTTTTGGGTGATGTGCACTCAATGCCTCTCTTAGTTCATTTTCTCCTTTAAAAAAATTGGGGACTAATCACCCCTAATCCTTCATCATCTCCACACAATAAAAAATTTACAAGTACAAAAAGAATGGGAGCTCCTCCCTCTGCAAAGTGAACAAGCACTTTACTTACATGCTTTGCATATTTCTACTTTACTATACACAAATTCAATTTTTTAGTTACATATGTTTTTTACATTTGAGTTACATTTCAATTTATTATATGCACATTAATTTCACTCTATGTCTAAGTTTCACCATGAAACATGTCAACACTAATGCATAGGATAACAACTATTAAGTGTGTGTCCACACTCAAAGATGTTTTCCTTTATGTGTGTAATTTTCAATTTTAGAATTAAAGGGGAAAAAATGTAGACACTCAAATTTGGTAAATTATCCTTTGGAAATGAAAATTTTTCCTTTGTTCCTATGCTAAGATAAATGCTCACATTCTAAGCTACATCAAAAAATATTTCCCTCTTATGACTCATTAATCTACACACACAACTATGTTATTCATTCATGCAATATTAATTATCCAAATTAGTAATACATCCTTGCGAATCATCTCGTACTCTAGATATTTCATCATTGAATCACTATATGGATTTATTAGGTACTAGAAGTAGAACCCTTGGATTAATCATGGAAGATCAAATACTTTGGATAACATGGGATTTTCTTCAAAGTGTGGGACTTTTCTCCTTGAGACAAACCTCTAGAGAAGGTTGGTTCCTTCTCTCCTAGCTCAATGCAAACTAACCTAAACTACTCAAATTGTAACTAAATCTAAATCTAAATCATATAGGATCCATGTTGAGAGAAAATGGAAAAGTTTTAAAATGAAAGAATGACGATGCGCCAACACTAAGACATGGTTCAAATTTGATTAGAAAGACACAAAATGATTGCACATACATGAATTCAATGGAAACATAGAGTTATGAAAGAAGTAAATTAATAAAAATTAAAGAAAATAAAAGGGTAAACATCCTTATTAAATATAGATAATTCGAAGGAAAAACAACCACATATGTATTACATTCAAGAAGAGTTCACCATGTTTACAGTGGAGAAGTTAAGATTTTTGTGAAAAATGCTAATTGCAGAGGTATGAAGTCAAGAAAATGTGTTGCTCTAAACCAAATCATGCAAATTTAGAGAACAACCCTTACAATGTGCCTCTGCATTTTTATTTATAGAATGTGAAAATTAAAGAGAGAAATGAGAGGGAAATTTGAACTTGGATTTTCAATGAATGAAGGAAAAATTTCCACCCGTAGATATTTTCGCCATTAATCTCACCGATAGATCATCACTTTCCTTTGCAATACACCATCGGGGTGAGATCAAATGCATTGTTTAAGCTTTAAATTTAGGAAGATGTGGTGGTTGAAGTCTTTGATACAATTATGTTACGTGTTTCCTCCATCAATGCCATGTTTTCATGATTTTCTTCCTAAAATAACATATTTCTATGTGTTCCTTTCTTATACAATGTAGCCCTTGGAGAGATGAAGTGAATGCAACCATTCTCATGCAATTTGGAGCTCTTAATTGGAAGATATGACCAAAATCTAGTTTCACCTTGTCTGCGGTATTCTACCTTGAGTTCTCAACTTGACTTTCTCCTGTGGATTTTACAATTATGTGTCTCTTTGAATTTGAATTCCTTTGCGGGTTTAGAATTCATGAGACAATAACTTTCACACATCCATGAAACCATTTACCCACATTACCAAAAATTCTTAATGCTTCACCCTCACACTCTATCACTTACACCAAAAGTTGTGAAGGTTTTTCCTTCTTCATTCCATGGAATTAAAAATTCACACAACCTTTCATTTAGAAAACCCATGGAACACTCGGATAGTGTTTTACAAAGATTAATACTTAGCTGATTCTCAATTAAATCCTTATGTTTTATAGTTCGATGAAATTTTCTATTACTTCATGGCCTTCACCAAGTACATATATTCCCATGGAATTAAGAAAATCCATAAAACTAAATCCTTCTCAAAACCCACGAGGCTTCGCAATCCTTTATTCGGTGAAACACTAGCATTTATTCTTATGATGCGGACCTTGATCTATCTTCAATTCCGACTTGTGGATTTGGAACTTAGTAAAATTTAAATCATTCACAAATGTGGACATCTTTGGAATCCTAAGAACTTCTTCATACATACTGCGATAGGGTAATATTTATGTCTATGGAATATTTGAACCATTAGCACCTTGTTTCATAGAATCGAGAATTTGAGAATAATGATATTTCCATAACAAGCCTCCATGGATTGTATACTTATCCATTTTCTAGACCTTGATGCCGAGAAAGAAGTCACCTTAGTCTCAAACTTGATGAGTCATTTAAAATAGAAAAGGAGATGTTGTTTTGGATAAATAGAATCATACAAAATAATGTTAGGTTGTACTACGGTATCATACAATCTCCCTAATAACTCTTTTCTTAATTTGAAAATATGATGTGTGTCATTTTATCATCCCAGGTCAATCATAATGTGAATATATAACCTTTGGAAATATTATATAAGAAATTTAAATGCACATCATAGTTCATATAGGAATTTAAAGCACTCTTATTACAAATGATTATTTAAAGTATCCCTTTGTTCTAAAAATTCCAAGATCGATAATCATCATTGAAGACCTGCCAATGATTTGCATTATCTGGTACACTAGGCCTGAACACCATTTCAATGGTCACCTTGTCTTTACCAAAAGAAGGATGAGGTGTCACTAGGGAAGTTGACACTGCAAGAGAATCATCCTTTTCATTATTTTCTCATGGGATAGCTTTGATGGAAAATGCATCGAAAGATTCAATGTAGTCCCATACTCTGTTTCTATAATTCCGAGTCTTGGATTTTTCACCTGATATTGTTGTTGGACTTGATTTACTATCACCTCTGCATCACCCCGACATCTCAGCTTCTTGATTCCCATGTCTTCTACCACACCCATGCCTAAGAGGAGAGCTTCATATTCCACCATGTTATTTGTATTATCAAATTACAACTTGTAGGAAAATGGGTACAATTCACCGGAAGGAGAGTACAACACCATGCTGCTCCTAAACATGCACTGGAATGACTACCATCAAATTCCATCATCCAAACTTGATCTTCTTCTTCTTACATAATAATTTACAATTTCTAATCTTTTTCTGATGTGAGGAAGTAGTTGCCTAGCCCTCTATCTTGAAAAAAATGTTTGACTTTGGATCATCAAACTTTTATACTGTGAACTTCATCTTCCTTACTGGAAAAAACTTCTTCATCTCACCTTTCACTGGAATAGTTACATATGACCAATCCATTTTTATTTCTCCACCCAAGTCTTTGTAAAACTTGCCTCAGTAGCATGCCAAAGGATGTTAGGATGTCCACCACTAGGATGGTTAGAAACACCTTCTTATCTAGAAAATAAGTTAATGCTACATGTGCATATTTGATTCTTCCTACTAATGGCACTTGCTTAGATTCCATTGAATAACAAGTGTCATTTTCCTAGGTCAAGGTGAGGCCTAGGGAATTTACAACTTTGATGGGCATCACATTATTTGAGGCTCTAGAATCTATGATGTAATTATTTAGTTGGAATCCTTTAATGAGGAGTGACAGGTAGAAAGGTTCAACCTTGTTGGTTTTGGAGGCACTAAGGGCTAGCATGTTTTGAGAAGGTGGTGTGGATAGTGTGGGGAGTAATCCTTTGGAATTTGGACCTGAGGTTATAGGATTACCACCATGGACTACATCAATGAACCTATCAAATTGGGTAGGATGTGTTTATAGGTATTCTATTTCTGTGAGATGGACTTTAGTTTTTCTTGCATGTTCCACAAAGTCAAATGGGGTTATGGTGGGCAAGGAAGAGGTTTTGAGAATGAAAAAATATTTACATGGTGAAGGTTTTGCTACTTTGGGGGTTGAATTTTCCTTCACAGGTGTAGTAACTGGCTTGGAAGGAGGTGGGGATGTAGGTTTTGATGGAACCTTAGATGTTTTTGTAGAAACAACATTTGAAGGAGAATTATTTTTAGCAATTTTTGAGCTGGGAGAAGGACTAGATGACTTACTTGGTATGGAAGCATGATCCTTGCTAACCAGTGGGTCTGATTTTTCTTTAGCTGACTCCATCGAAGGTGGTAGTGGTGATCCTTTGTTGATGATTTTATTTTGTGGAACCTCCGCAAAAGAATATTCTTTCTTCTTCTTTTCCTTCACCGCATCCATTGAGGATGGAGCACCTTTCTTGGACTGTGCGTGAGTGAAAACTACGCATGAGAAACTTGGAGATTCTTCATCATCAATGTACTCAATTAGGCCATTGTGTGTATCACCATAAACTTCCTCGACCTCAAGATAGTTGTTGTCACCCACATTTTCTTCTTTAGGTTATTCAATTTCCACTTCCTCCTCTCGGTTCTTTGATGTCACAAGTGGCATTGACTAGTGGTACTTTGAAAGTGAGCTAGTGAGGAGGTGGAGAAATCCTGTGTCTATTGGGAGGATTTGTCTTCCTTGGAGTGTTCTACATTATGATTTAGGACAATATTGTTTCTTCAAGGCAACCAAGTCATTTGCATTTTTTGGAAAAATTGGGTCTGTGGTGACCGAGCTTGAATTCTGGCCTTTTTATTTCCATTTGAGCCTTTCACTTTACCCAAAAATATTAGATCATCATCGTTTCTATATTGCAGACTCCTGAGCTTCCCTCAATGTTCTTGGTTGGGTTCTTCATAGGAAGAAACCTACTTATGATGGAAAGGCATTGATGAAGAATCTCTTCAAATTATTTTTAGGAGGCACCACATCTTTAGGGATTATTCTTATCAATCTGTTATATCTTTATATGAAGTCTCTCATTGATTTGGAGGTTTCTTTCTTCATTTGTACCAATTGGACCAAGAGATCCTGACAGTCTTCTATGGTCTTGAACCTGTGTTTGAATGCACTTCTTATATCTTCCTAACAGGTGACAGACCTCGGGGTAGCATGTAGAACCATTGAAACTTTTTCTTGAAGTGACTCCATAAAGATCCGGACTAACACATCTTCGTGCTCAATGCCCAATACACCACAAGTGGTGATAAACTCTATTACATGTTCTTCGGGGATTTGACAACCATCCCTATGAATTTTGGAAAGTTTTTTCTTGAGCCTTTTGGTAGCTTGTGAAGTGGTTGAGCAAGGGTGAGTGGGTCGGTGTTTCCCCATGGTACATTAGGCCTATGGTCCTCATGATCATGATCCACCATTCTGCATTTTGGATTATATCTTCCAACCTCTCTAAGCCCATGACTTATATTTTTCTCTTGCATCTGCTTTGGCTTGAGCTATTTCAATTAATTCAATTTGAGCTCTTATTTTGGCTTCAACTCTTACTTCTCTTTCTCTAGCTTCTTCTGCAGTCTCTATGTTAGTGAAATCTTCAAGATTCTCATTGATGTATGGGAACTCAACATATAATGGATTAACTATAATCAGACTCCTAATATGACCAGTTGTGTGACAAAAAGGAGACCTCTAAATTTGGAGCAACTCTTGTCTTCTTTGAAGTTCTTGAAAAGTAGGATCAATTTTTCCTCCTTTTCTTTTTGCAGGTGTATCTCCTATCCACCAACTTGGAGATTTATGCTCTTCTCTGCGGTGCTTGAATTTTTCTTTTTCTTTTAAATTTAACAGTGTGTTCTTCTTCAAGGTCAAGAATTATCATAACAATGAAATAATGGATGAAACTTTTCCTGTTATGTAAAATAGCCTCTCACAAATTTGAAGTAATATCCTCTTGAATTTTGAAGATAAATTCAAGTCTTTCAATAGGAGGATTTCCTATAATATCCATGGTTTGTAGACATAAGGCTCGTATAACTATTAAAATTCTAGAAATTTTCTTTTTTATTTTGAATTTTTGAATTTTTTGAATTTTTTTGTATTTTTCTAACCTTTTGGTCATATTCAGGTGTAAATTTTGCTAAATCTTCCCCACACAATGGGTGCCAAAAACTGTTGGTGAGAAAATTTGTCGGGGAAAATTGGTGGTTATCTTGCCAACGCTCTAGGAGTCTAAGTCCCTCTACTTACCAGTGCAGTTGCCGTATGTGCATGCATGCGTGAGTAAAAGTGAGTTTTATCCTAGTGGCCTTTGGTTGGGGATCCAACAGGGGCACTCCATTGACCCTGTGGAAAAATATTACATATATCTGCAAGAGAGGAATTTTCTAGGAAAGCGGGAAAGGGAGTGAGAAAGTTAGAAAAGAGAAACTAATGTTGCAAGTAGAAAATTAGAGACTTGCATACACCAGCCAAAAATTTCATTACATGCACTTGAATTTAGAAGAAATCAAATTTGTGTAACAACAACAAGACCAAATAATGTTTAATGAGCACAAAGTACCACTAAAATCCTTAGTCAAAAAAGGCTAAAATTCCTTCTTCCTTTATTGAAGCTCAAGCAAAAATTATACATAACATAGAAATAGAAGACATTTTTAGTAGGGAAAATGGAAGAAATTTTCTATCTCTTTTTTCTCTTCACAAGGATATCTCTCTCATGAATTCACAAAAAAATAGCTCCAATATCTAAGAAGTCTAAGAAGTTTTCTAAGAAGAATCTCAAATGAGGAGCTTGTTATAATTTATAGAAGAGAAGGCAACTCTTCATCTTCCCAATGACTTTTCAAATACTTTAATTTGACTTTAGACTGTTCATATTCCACTTAAATATTTAAGTCCCTTTTATAAAATCAAGGTGACTTAAATTTTACATTATGTTTCTAAAGTCACTTAAAGTTATATTAAAAGTGCAAACCTCAATGCAAAAATATAACATTGATGAGAGAGCATTGGGTGAGAAAAAGAGAGAAAGAGAAAGAAGAGAGAAAGAGAGAGAGAGAAGAAGAGAGAGAGAGAGAAGGAATAATTATGTGGAAGAATGAGCTACTGCAATGGATTTGATCTTGCTTCCTGATTGGTTTCCATTTCATGCTCCTGAGAAGGCCTCTATCCCTCCAAGATCCTTGCTGAAATGAGATGTTGTAGGTTCCACTTTTTTGACATGAGGAATGTGAATGCAACTCAAGGTATCTGTCCATCCATCAGCCACATTGTTGATGTCTTTGCACTTCCCAAACCATGATGAATGTTTCTTTGTGATAAGTGCAATAGAGGCCCAAATCTCTGAGAGGAATTCAAGGGTATCCTTAGTGAAGGAAAATGGGTTGCCTACCTCTTTCTTGATGTATTCTTCAAATGGACCAATCAACTCATCAATAGTTGTATCCTCACCCATTGCAGGTACTCCAAGTTTTTGAGTTTTCTGATTTACACTATCCTACAATTTGTATGCTTGTTCCTCTTTTTCCTCTAGCTCTGTGATGGCCCGATTGATTTCCTCAAACCTGATTGCCAAGGCCCTCGCCCATACATGTGACAAGTCTTCTGAGGGAGTTTCAAAATATTCATGTCGATCAACTCCTGGCAATGAGTGTTGCTCATTTCATCTACTACTGGGCCCAAAGGTTCCCAATAGTCCCTTTCTTTCTCCAAGTCCTCCTTGAGTGTCCATGTCCTATTTTTTGTCACACACATGTAAGCGAAGAGTTTGACCACTTCTTGGAGCACTAACTTCTTTTTTTAGAAATTGAGTTAATCCATTCATTATTTGGTCACCCCTACATTATGAACTGTGTGTCCTCCTTGATGGATTTTGGATTGAAGATACTAATGGGCACAACTTCCTCAATGGGAATTTTCATGGCATTAGGATCAACTAGATGTTGCACATAGAATGACAAGAGTTCACACCTACTCTTTTAGTTCATCAATCTTCTTCTTATACTCCTTATTCCTTGCCACCATGCAAGCGGAAGATTGTTGATACATGTGTAAATCCCCTTCATGAGTTTTGGTCCTAGTTGGATTGTTCTCATCTCATAGTTAGTTGGTGTCATCTCATCCATTGGCTTGATTACCTTGGGTGAGCTACTTCGATGTATTGATTACCCGTTTCCCCACTGTAGAACCATGAGGTTATATGTGTGATATTTCTTGATTTTTTATTTGGCCAATGAGACAATCACTGATAGATCAGGGGTTACCACTTTTACACAATGTGGGTGTCAAGGAAAATTATTTCTTGCATCTAATGAAACATCTCATCAGATTCGGGCTCAATGATAGGTGCACCAATAGTTCCCTATTTTTAAAGGAAGAGGAAAATCCTAAATGAGAGAAGTATGGTTGTCAACAAGAGGTGGGACCTCTGTGGTGGCTCAAAGACTGGGTCTTGGACCATGTGTTCTTCATCCACTTGTGTCTCTCACCACTAGATTTTCTTCCTACATTTTTGTGATCAAGTCTTCCTCTGCAGTGACTCAAATGAGTCTTCTTCTACCCTAGATTTCTTTGGCATCTTCTTGTGAGGAGAAGCTTCCAATTCTGTGGCCTTCCTTTTCAAACTTTCTAGAGTGTTTAGAACTAGAAGTCACCTCTACAAATTTTGAGGATGACTGATGGGAAGCTTGCTTCTAACTTGGGGGAATTCCTCATGACTGGATGATCATGGTTCTCTTCTTTTGAAACCAATTTCTCATTCTCCTTACCACTTTCTCAGTCCATTCCTTTATATCCCCTGATTCATGAACATACCAGTTGACTGGAGATAAAGGGGACATCTTGACTACCGCATACTCAGGATCATACATCTCTATCCCATCATCATGAAAAATATCTTCATACTAAGAGAACTTGAATTTCTTCATCTCACTGATTGTCATCCTCATATGGTCCTTTTTTCATGCACTTCAAATTCATCAGCGCAATTAGCCCAATAGTCCTCAACTTGTGGCTCATGTTGTAATTTGGGACATAGAAAGAGTTGGGATCTTCTTAGATGTCAAAATTAGGCTGGAAATGTAGGAATGCAAAGTCAAATGAGCGAAAGTGGCTCTCAGATGAGATGTTCATTTGAGATCTTACACGTGAATACCTAAGAGAGAGATAGAAATGGAATCAACTTATTCCTCCTACTTTTAAGCTTGTTATTCACTTGAATGATCTGTCTGTAGAGCTCAAACAATACAATTTGGTCACTAAGGTACTTAGGCAGCCTTAATGGAGCTTGGTTGAAGCCAACAACTCGCAGGTAGGAGAAGGTCGAGAATTGTATGAAATAAGAGCCATAATTTTTATGAGGACACCACTTGTGATGACATCCTAGCTTCCAGATCCCCTTCTAAGATTTGGACCACATACATTGTGAACACATCATTCACGTGAGAGAAATGCCTATGGCTTTCCTCCATCACCAAATATGGAAGTTTCTCAAATGCAAGCACCTTGGCAAGCAATGTTTTACATGAGAGCCAATCCTTTGAATGATCTTGAGCTAGCAGGAGATAGACCAAGTAAGAAGTCATGTGGAACTTATTTGTCATGGGTACTTGGAGTAGTTATAGATGGAGGTTTTCATTGATGATCTTCCCCCTAATAAATTCTTTGTTTTCCTTTTGTCAACATCAAGATGAAAAGGCCCATCCAGTCTTGGAAGTATCTTGTGCTTGCTTCACCCATAACTCTATTGAGGAGAGTGATGGCATATGAATATCCTTCTTAAAACTCACACCTTGGAAGGTTCTTAGGAATCCTTGAGGGATTTCTTATTTTTTAAACCATGAACCAAGAGTTCCACCCCTGTACATATGCATCCATCATTTCCCAATCATGCAAGGCCCTATCCTTTGAGATGACGACCATGTTGGGTGATGTTCGGTATCTGTAGAGAAAGTGAAATGGTTCTAGGGCTAATGACCACCATCATTGTACCATTTTCATCTTAGATGGTTTTGTTTTGGGCTCATAGTGGTGAGAGCATAGTAGGACCAACTCAAGACTTTTCACAGACATTAGGTGTCCCATAGCAATGAACAAACCACTTGTGAATATCGATCTTCAATCTTCTTTTGGTCCTTGGCTTCCATGCGATTTCTAAGGTCATTCAGGTCCATGTACAAGACATCACTATCTTCTATCTCATACTCACAGGTGAAGGTTTATCCTAGATTTTTCTTGTCCATCCACTTCTACTTCATGTTTTCCTTAGAAAGAGCAACTTACTATTTTTAGTAAGTATGAAAAATCAAGCTCCCTCGAACCTCAATTGAATGTTGCAACTTTGATTTCCTCTTCTCCCTGTGTTCCTCTCTCCTTCTGGATCAAATTTATATTTTTGGTAGGTTCTCGTGGGACCACTTACTATTTTTAGTAAGTGCCAAAATTCTCGTTCTAATGAATTCTCAGCTACAAGTGCATCTCCAATGTCTTTGTCTCCTTCGCAAGTTCTTTTATTGATGACTTTCCCAAAATAGTAGTCCCCTATGTAGAAGACCTGTTATTTTTAGAAAGTGGGCTTTTGGAGGTTGGGTTGACATGGAATGAATTTTTTTGATATGGGTTTTTCCCAATATCACCCCCTATGAAATTTTAGACCTACCCGCTCAATAGTCTAGGAGATTTTAAACTTTTAATTTTTTGACCTAGTAGTGCTTCTAGACACGGCAGCCATTAATGGACCTTGAAAATTGCAGGTTTGGTTTTCTCCTCTTGTTTTTGAAAAAAAAATATATTTTTGATATGGGTTTTTTTCTTCTTGTGCTTTGAGGTGAAATCTTGTTTCAATCCGACAACCAATTTGATGGGAAATCCAACTTTTTCTTCGTTGGGCCGGAAAGAAGATTTCTTTCATTGTGAATGTTCTATGCAGCACAAGGAGGGATTGAAGGTGTATTTTTTGATGGTTTTAGAGAGAGTAAGTAAAAAAAAAATGTGTGTTGTTTCATGCATTGGTTTGCAATATTTCTATGAATCTTTGTTTCACGGTAATGGATATTTTCACTGTTTCTTCTCTTTGTTCTTCACTTCTTCTTCCTTGTTTTCTCAAACCTCCTTTTGAGACTTGTATGTTTTCATGGAGTGGAGGAAAAAAATACTGTGATAGATTTTTCTAGGTTTAGCAATGGTGGAGTGGTGGTAGGAAGTTGCAGAGGAGTTTGGAGAAAGAATTGTGCACGGGTTTAAAAAGGAAGAAGTGGAAAAAAAAGTGACAGGTGGGGACTTAAAAGTAAATTAAAAAAAATATGAATAGAGAGGGATGGGTGAATTTTTGTGTCCCTAACATCCCTCACCTCAAAGGGACATGAGGGACATAAATTTCCATGGTGATAAAGGAAACGACACGTGGTGGTGATCGACGGAAGGAATGAAGGCTCCACTAGCTCCCAAGGCTGAAAAACTAGTCTTAAAGAGGTCACATGGGTGACTAGGAGTCTCCTTGGGGGCTGGGAAATTTTTCCAAGTCTGATGTCCCGACTGAGGGACATGATGAGGGACATCAAATTCCATGAGTGCTCCAGTGATGACATGTGCAGCGATCGAGATGACGGTTGAGGCTTTGAGCTCCCGTAAGCACCTGGGAGCTAAACTAGTGATCCTGGAGGTCACATGAGGATCTAGAGGTCATATGGGGGCTGGACACATTTTTCAAGTGTTATTTCCCTTACCTTGAGGGAATTTAGGGACACAAAATCCCGCAGAGCTCCTGGAGTTGACACGTGTCCTCCCAAAATTTGACTAACTCCCGAACTCACTCCAGAGAGGACAACTTGAAATG
Organism: Taxus wallichiana var. yunnanensis; assembly: GCA_018340775.1. Classification (NCBI taxonomy): domain Eukaryota; kingdom Viridiplantae; phylum Streptophyta; class Pinopsida; order Cupressales; family Taxaceae; genus Taxus; species Taxus wallichiana. The sequence goes on from CM031239.1 coordinate 625,829,291, forward strand.
ATGATAACTTGAGCTCCGATGGACTTTTTGATGAAAATTTATATGATCCTCACTAAAAATGACCTTTTGAATCAACTGATGGGGTTCTCAAGTCTTGATTATTCAATTTGATCCCTAAAAATTGGATTTATGATTTTGTACTCCACCTGTGCATGAGAAAAACTACTTGCAGACCAGAATGCGCCAAAGTTTTGTGAAGAAACTAATTTCACCATATTTTAGGGCTTCAAATTCCATTTATAAAAATGTTTTTTTCTCCTAACTCCACCCAAAGCTCTCGAGTCACCTTTGGAAGTTCAACAACTGTTTTGGCCATTGCATTGCCTAGGCCTGTGAACCCTAATTTTGGTGAAACTACCCCAACTTCTCCGAGTCCTAGAATCTTCCTGAATCACTTCAATAATGTCCCAAGGCATTTTTATCACCTCCACATCTATTTTGAATTTTATGCTATGCTCTCCATGGGGTTGCTGTTGTAGTCCTAGAAAGGAAAGTGATAGCCCTTCCCACAACTTCTTGAAGCTTGCAACTTTTAATGAACTCCTAAAATTACCTAGGGGGAATGAATGGACTTTTCTAAATCACCTAGGGGATGAGATAACATTAATCAAGAGGTCACTTGGACTGACTGGATAGACTCGAGGATGCCTTGGAATGGTAAGACTTGAAAAAATTAACACATGGGTATAGTTGTCATGCTCGAAATTGTTAATTTCCTTGTTGCACATTTTCATGACAACAACTGGCTCTATCTTGGGGACATGACATGGACTGAGTACATTGAATACATGACATGGGGAATATAGAATCTCAATTTAGACCATATGATCCATTGACTAGTGCCTTATCCATTGGGCCCTACAGAGTCATGTATAATTTACAAGAGAGAAATATAATGAAGAAGGAAACATGCACACACACACACAAAATAATGAAAAGGAAACACATGACACAAAACATGAAGGGAAACACACCTAGCAATCACCTATGGTACAAGGGGGGACAACCACTTTCACTGATGATACAATTTTAGGTATTTCCCACTGCGAGGTAATTCTAGTGGCGTTTCATCCAAATATGAGAGTAGAAAAAAATTCTCACCGCAAGCTTCATGAATCTCGGAATGGGCCAAGTCATAATGAATAAAAATTTCCATGGATACCGTTTGGTTTCCTTATATTTTCCCATAGTAGGACAAGGTCTCCAACTTTACATTCTCTTGTTTTGGATTTCTTGTCAAAGATCTTATTTAATTTCAATTGGTGCTCCTTTATACGGTCCACCTTCGTGAGTCTATTCTCTTCTATTTTCTCAAGAAATAGGATCCTCTATCAATGGAATCCTTGTATTGTCCATCTTCTATTCCCTAGAGCAACTTGAGAGTTGGCATTTACCTAACTTGTGGTTCCAAATTATAATCAAGATGAGAAGGGCATTCTCCATAAGTTAGGTAATAGGAAATATCAACATACCACTCATTAGTAGTGGTTACAAAGAGAACCTATGGATTATTTTAGAAAAATTGGGCAAGCACAATTGTCTTCACCATGTTGAGCCTTGAGTGCTTCATCTTCAGTGATCAACCTACACAAGCCATTTCCTCATACCAAATTGGAGGGCCGGATATCCAAATCATACTCTTGAATTTTTGTAACCCATTTTCCTCTTTTAGCTCTAGGATCTTGTTGTGTCAAGATGGACTTGATTGCACTACCAGGTACCATTACCACAATATGAGATTTTAGTATGTAAAATCTGAAATTTTTTACAACCTTGACTATGACATAGGCATGTTTCTCCAACTGGTTGTAGTTTAGTTCATGCTTATTCAATGGGAAGCTCATGAAAGAAATGGGTTCCTCCACACCTTCATCATTATTTTGGACTAGAACAACAGAGAGGGTATGTTCGATACATAACAATACATGATGAAATCTTTGCTAAAATTTGGAGACACTAGATTTGGAGCCTTGGAAATGGATTTTTTGATCTCTTCAAATGCTGCCTTCCCTTCATTGTTCCATTTGAAGTTTTCCTATGGTTTCATCATGGTGGTGATGTGCTTTGTCAATTCAGAAAACTCAGGAACAAAGCAAAAAGAAAGTTCACCTTTCTAAAGAAGGAATGAACTCCTTTCTTGCTTGTGGGTAGAGATAATGATTGAATGGCTCATACTCTCTTAGGATCAATGTGTGCTCCATGTTTATTCACAATGTGCCCCAAGTAAATTACCTTCCGTAACTCCAAAAATGCATTTTTTTGGGTTTAATGATATGTCATGTGTTCTACACCTTGCAAGTACCTGTTATAGGTGATGGATATGGTCTCCCCTCTTTTTTGAAAATACTATGAGATTATTAAGATATATGATGATGCAATGTTTTATATCTTTGAATGCCAAATCCATCACCCTTTGAAATGTATCTCCTGTATCGATTAGGTCGAAAGGCATTTTTCGTATGCAAAAGTACCCCAAGGCATTGTGAAGGTTGTAATAGTGTGATCCTCCTCTACCACTTTGATTTGATTGCATCCTAAGAATCCATCAAGAAATGAAAGCATTTCAAATCCAAAGTGCTACTTGCAAAATGTGGTCCATGATAGGGAGAGGATAATTGTCTTTCAGTGGATGCCTGGTTCAAGTTGTGGAAATCTACACATATTCTTATTTCACCATTCTTCTTCGCACCGACACAATGTTGGCCACCCATGTTGAATGATGGATAGGAAAGATGATCCTTGCATTAAGAATCTTCATTACCTCCTCTTTGATGGTATCAAAATATTTGGGTTATATGGCCTTTGTTTTTTCCTAAATGGCTTGGCATCCTGCTTCAAGGGAATCAAGTGATGCATTTCCTTTGGTTGGAAGGATTTGAGTTCATCATAAGAGTAGGCAAAAACATCTGAATATTTCTTGAGTAATGTAAAAAACCTTCTCTTCTCCTCGGGTGAACAACATTTTCTAATATTGACCATCCTTGGCTCCTCCAGGGTGCCGATGTTTTCCTTCTCAAAATCAGCTGGGCACCGAGAATATTGTTTTGCTTTCTCTTGAATGAATCTATCATGTTTGTCAAAGAGGTCCTCTAGAGAAACCAAGCCTTTGGGAATATTGTTTCCTTTCAATTTGATCACTCCTTCATCGATCCCTTCAATTCCTTCTTTCTCTTCTTGGCTACCACTTCTCAGTGTGGATTCTTGCTTCCTTCAAAGAAGAGGTTATTGAAATTGTCCCTTTGTTCTAAGAATGCCAAGATCTGATTATCATCATTGAAGACCTACCAATGATTTGCATTATCTGGTACACTAGGCTTGAACACCATTTCAATGGTCACCTTGTCTTTACCAAAAGAAGGATGAGGTGTCACTAGGGAAGCCAAAGCTATGAGAGAATCAAACTTTTCAATATTTTATCATGGGAAAGATTTGATGAAAAATAAAACAAAAGATTCAATGCAATCCCATACTCTATTTATATAATGCTAGAGTCTTGGATTTTTCACCTAATATTGTTGTCAGAATTTCTTTACTATCACCTCCACATCACCCTAGCATCTAAGATTCTTGATTCCCATGTCTTATTCCACACCCATTACTAAGAGGAGAGCTTCATATTCCACTATGTTATTTTTATTATCAAATTACAGCTTGTAGGAAAATGGGTACAATTCACCAGAAGGAGAGTACAACACCACACCTTCTCCCGAACCTACACTGGAATGACTACCATCAAATTCCATCATCCAAATTTTATATTTTTATTCTTCGATAATAAGTGGAAAGTTCTCATATTTTTTTGATGTGAGGAATTAGTTTCCTAGCCCACTATCTTGAAAAGAATGTTTGCCTTTGGATCATTAGAATTTCATACTGTGAACTTCATCTTCCTTACTGGCAACAACTTCTTCATCTCACCTTTCACTAGAATAGTTATAGATGACCAATCCATTTTTATTTCTCCACCCAAATATCTACGAAGCTTTGGCTCAGTAGCATGCCAAAGGATGTTGGGATGTCTGCCACTAGGATGGTTAGAAGCACCTTCTTATCTGGAAAATTAGCTAATGCTACATGTGCATCTTTGATTCTTCCTACCAATGGCACTTGTTTGGATTCCATTGAATAACATGTGTCATTTTCCCAAGTCAAGGTGAGGCCTAGGAATTTGTAACTTTGACATGCATCACATTATCTAAGGCTCTAGAATCTATGATGTAATTATTTAGTTGGAAGCCTTTAATGAGGAGTGATAGGTAGAAAGGTTCAACCTTGTTGGTTTTGGAGGAACTGAGGGCTAGCATGTTTTGAGAAGGTGGTGTGGGACGCTATGGGGGTAAGCCTTTGGAATTTAGACCAAGGTTATATGATTACCACCACGGACTACATCAATGAACCTATCAAATTGGGAAGGATGCGTTTGTAGGTATTCTATTTCTGTGAGCTGGAATTTAGTTTTTCTTGTGTGTTCCACAAAGTCAAATGGGGTTATGGTGGGCAAGGTAGAGGTTCGAGAATGACAGAAGATTTACATGGTGAAGGTTTTGCTACTTTGGGGGTTGAATTTTCCTTCACGGGTGCAGTAACTAGTTTGGAAGGAGGTGGGGATGTAGGTTTTGATGGAACCTTAGATGTTTTTGTAGAAACAACATTTGAAGGAGAATTATTTTTAGCAATTTTTGAGCTAGGAGAAGGATTGGATGACCTGATATGGAAGCATGATCCTTGCTAACCAATAGGTTTGATTTTTCTTTAGTTGATTCTATCAAAGTGGTAGTGGTGATCCTCTGCTCATGATTTTATTTTGTGGAACCTCCATAGAAGAATATTATTGCTTCTTCTTTTCCTTTACGCATAGCCATTGAGAATGGAGCACCTTGCTTGGACTATGCGCAAGTGAAAATGTGCATGAGACACTTGGAGCTTCTTCATCATCATCAATGTACTCAATTAGGACATTGTGCATATCACCATTAATTTCCTTCAAGACCTCAAGATAATTGTCACCATCACCGACATTTTCTTTGTCGGGTTATTCAATTTCCACTTCATCCTCTGGTTCTTCAGTGTCACAGGCGGCATTGACTAGTGGTGCTTTGAGAGCAAGGCGGTGAGGAGGTGGATAAATCCTTGGTCTATTGGGAGGATTTGGCCTCCTTGGAGTGTTCGAAATTTTGATATGGGACAAATTTTTCTTCAAGGAAACCAAGTCATTTTCCATTTTTTGGAACAGCTTGGTCTGTTGTGATTGATCCCGAATTCGGCATTTTTTCTTTTAATTGGGCCTTTCACTTTACTAGACAGGATTATATCATCATCGGTTTCTATCATAGAGTCCTGAGCTTCCCTCAATGTTCTTGGTTGGGTTCTTATAAGGAAGAAACCTACTTCTGATGGAAAGGAATTGATGAAGAATCTCTTCAAATTATTTTTAAGAGGCACCACATCTTCAAGGATTCTTCTTATCACTGTTATATCTTGTTATGAAGTATCTCATTGATTCAGAGGTTTATTTCTTCATTTTTACCAATTGGACCAAGAGATCTTGATAGTATTCCGTGGTCTTGAACCTATGTTCAAATGCACTTCTTATATCTTCCCAACAGGTGACAGACCTCGGGGGTAGCATATATAACCATTTGGTAACTTTTTCTTGAATTGACTCCACAAAGAGCTAGACTGACACATCTTCGTGCTCAATGCCCAATACACCACAAGTGGTGATAAACACTGCTACATGTTCTTCAAGGAGTTGAGAACCATCCCCTCTAAATTTTGGAAAGTTTTTTCTTAAGCCTTTTGGTAGCTCGTGAAGTGGTTGAGCAAGGGCGAGTGGGCCGGTGTTTCCCCATGGTACATTAGGCCTACGGTCCTCATGATCATGATCTGCCATTCCGTTTCGGATTATAGCTTCCAACCTCTCTAAGGATGGGGCTTCGTTGTTTCTATTATGTCTACTTTGGCTTGAGCTCTTTCAATTTCTTCAATTTGAGCTCTTATTTCGGCTTCAACTCTTGCTTCTCTTTCTCTATCTTCTTCTTTGGTCTCTATGTCGTGAAATCTTCAAGATTCTCATTGATGTATGGGAACTCAACGTCCAATGGATTGACAATGCTTAGACTCCTAATGTGACTTGTTGTGTGATGAAAAGGAGACATGAATTAAGAGCATCTCTTGTATTCTTTGAAGTCTCGCAAAAGAAGGATCGGTTTTTCCTCCTTGTCTTTATTGTTGGGTGTATCTCTTATCCAACAGCTTGGAGATTTATGCTCTTCTCTATGGTTCTTGAATTTTAGAAGAGAAGGAAAATCTTCATCCTCACAATGAATTTTCAACTAATTTAATTTGAATTTAGACTGCTCATATTCCCGATCCGAAAATAATCGATTATTGCTACCGATCTTGGACCCTTATAGGCTTTAATTATTTGTCGTTAATTTACTCCTTTTAAGTAATCAATTTAAAATAAAATGCAAGACATTTAAGAAAATTGCACAAATATTGATTACGGAGTTAGGCAATTGCCTACGCTTCTACGGGTTCATGGTCGAACTGTTCCACTAGTCAAAACTTGTAAGTTACAATAGTACTTTCACAAGAAAACCTAATGGAATTTTACTTGCCTATCAGTACACCAGTTCTTTGAAAAACTTTCGATGATCAGTCGAATTGTTCTTCACCTTCCTGATGCATAATCTCCTTCACTTTGATCAGCCTTCCTAACACTATCAATGCAACGCTAGCACTCCGGTCGACAATCCAGGATTTGCAAGTAATTGGTGTGGCTCAATGGGCCTATTGGGTAGTTTATAATTTACTCCCAATCACAAATATTTCGTCTACTATTGCCTAAAATAATAGGCCAATAAACAATATTTGTTGACACGTCTCCACAATAAGCTTAACAAATAATAAGCTTAGGGTGTGTGTCCACCTTTCCACACTCTAGCAATGAGCTTCTTTGTTGCGCTGGTGTGTGTCCCCACAATAAGCTTAACAAATAATAAGCTTGGGGTGTGTGTCCACCTTTCCGTGCTCTAGCAATGAGCTTCTCTGTTGCGCCGGTGTGTCTTTACAATGCAAATGGGTTCCCTATTTATACAAAAATTAGGGCCCTTAAAAAATGCAATACAAATTATCTTTAGGCTATCTTTAAACCTTAGCCTCATCCGTAGCAAAATTAATGGGATTACATACCCATATAGGGTGGTTTGCATTTTTAATGGGATAAAAAATCCCAATTTGGCACATTTGCATATGAAACGGGATTAACATCCCCATGTTAGTGGCTCTTCAACCATTTTCCACACAAGGTAAGTGGATGTATATCCAACATTTTGTGGGTTGATATTGTTTAAGGCTTTATCAAAGCCTTTTCCACGCATGTGAAGTGGTCAAAGGACCATTAGAGGCATAACCGCCCCTACGTGGATTTCCAAGCATAACATTAAACATGTTCCCCACCACCACTTCACTCCTCCTCCACGTGGAAGTATAGTATGTTGGTGGTTTAATACTAATGTATAAACATTAATATGTATAGTTTGTGGCATAATGTGTGGTATGTGGAATTTGGGAATAATGCATGGCAAATAATTACAAGGTAATTTGAAATTGACCCACATGAAATATGGCAAATAAAACCACCTTTCGACTCCGTGATTGGAAAATTAAATGAATTCGATGAGTGGTGGCACACCACGTGGTGGCTTGTGGACCCACCACATCAGTGTTAATACCATAGTCCACACGGCCGTGCTGCCCTCCGTAAAAAAAGTTGAGCCTCTTGCACGACATGTTATTCCATTTTACGATTGTCGAAGACCGGTGGATAAAACCCCTTCAATTTTTCCAACGCCTTTTGCCACATGTCGCAATGCGATTGGTCCAATATTGACCAGTTGACTAGAGTTGACTTTCTCATTGACCAAACTTTGACCAGACATAACTAGAACTCCCGATGTCCGTTTGTCACGTTCTCACAATCATTGGAAAGCTCTCGAGATGATATTCTGCACTGACACCATTTAGGGATGTTTAGGGAACTTTCAAAAATGATCCCTGATCAATTCCACTTAAATATTTAAGTCCCTTTTATAAAATCAAATCGACTTAAAGTTTACATTATATTTCTAAAGTCACTTAATGTCATATTAAAACATGCAAACATCAATGAAAAAAATATAACATTGATGAGAGAGAGCATTGAGTGAGAAAAGAAGAGAGAGAAAGGAAGAATTATGTGGAAGAATGAGCTGTTGTAGTGGATTTGATCTCACTTCCTAACTAGTTTCCACTTCATGCTCCTAAGAAGGCCTCTGTCCCTCCAAGCTCATTGTTGAAATGATCTACTGTAGGTTCCATTTTTTTGGCATTAGGAATACAAACACAACTCAAGGTATTTGTCCATCCATCAACCACACTGTTGATTTCTTTGCACTTTCCAAACCATGATGAATGTTTCTCTGCAATAAGTGCAATAGAGGCCCGGATCTCTGAGAGGAATTCGAGGGTATCCTTAGTGAAGGATAATGGGTTGCCTACCTCTTTCTTGATGTATTCTTTAAATGGACCAATCAACTCATCAGCAGTTGTATCCTCACCCATTGCAAGTACTCCAAGTTTTTGAGTTTTCTGATTTACACTATCCTATAATTTGTATGTTTTTTCCTCTTTTTCCTCCATCTCTGTAATGTCTTGATTGATTGCCTCAAACCTAATTACCAAGGCCCTCACCCATACACATTACAAGTATTCTTTGGTAGTTTCAAATATCTTCGTGTCAATCAAATCCTGGTAATGAGTACGCTCATTTCATCTACTACTTAGCCTAAAGGTTCCTAATAGTCCCTTTCTTTCTCCAAGTCCTCCTTGAGTTTCCATGTCCTATTTTTGTCACACACATGTAAGAAAATATTTTGACCACTTCTTAGAGCATTGACTTCCCTTTTTCAAAAATTGAGTTAATCCATTCATTATTCACTCGCCCCTGCATTGTGAACTCATGTGTCCTCCTAATGGATTCTAGATTGAAGCTACTGATGGGTAAAACTTCCTCAGTGGGAATTTTTGTGGCATTAGGATCAACTAGATGTTGCACATAGAATGAAAGAGTTTACACCTGCTCTTTTAGTTCATCAATATTCTTCTTATACTCCTTATTCCTTGCCACCATGTGAGAAGAAGATTGTTGATACATGTGCAAATACCCTTCATGAGTTTTCAAGTACTAGTTGGATTGTGATCATCTCATAATCATCTGGTGTCATCTCATCCACTAGCTTGATTACCTTGGGTTGAGCTAATTTGATGTATTGATTACCCATTTCCCCACTATAGAATCGTGAGGTTGTATGTGTGATCTTTCTTGATCTTTTTTCTTTTTCCAATGAGATAATCATTAATAGATAAATGGATTCTAGTTGTTGCATAGTGTGGGTGTCAAAGATAATTATTTCCCATCCAAGGAAACATCTCATCAGATTTGGGCTCAATGATAGGTGCACCAACAATTCCCTATTCTGAAGGAAGAGGAAAATCCTAAATGAGAGAAGTATGGTTGTCAACAAGAGGTGGGACCTCCTGTGGTGGCTCAAAGACTAGGTCTTAGACCATGTGTTCTTCATCCACTTGTGTCTTAGCCATTGTATTTTCTTCCTACATTTCTGTGATCAAGTCTTCTTCTCGCAGTGACTCAAATGAGTCTTCTTCTACATTGGATTTCTTTGGTGTCTTCTTGTGAGGAGAAGCTTCCAATTTTGTGGCCTTCCTTTTTGAACTTTCTCTAGAGTGTTTAGAACTGGAAGTCACCTCTATGACTTTTGAGGATGAATGATGGGAAGCTTGCTTGAGACTTGGGGAATTCCTCGAGACCGGATGATCATGGTTCTCTTCTTTTGAAGCCGATTTCTCATTCTCCTTACCACATTCTCGCCTACTCCTTTATATCCCCCGATTCATGAACATACCGATTGACTAGAGACAAAGAGGACATCTTGAATTCCACATACTCGGGATCATAAATCTCCATCCCATGATCATGCAAAATATCTTCATACTAGGAAAACTTGAATTTATTCATCTCACCGATTGTCATCCTCATATGATCCTTTTCATGAACTTTGAATTCATCAACACAATTAGCCCAAAGTAGTCCTCAAATTGTGGATTTTGTTTTAATTCTAGGATATAGAAAGAGTCGATCTTCTCGGATATCGAAATTTGTCCTCATTAATGTAAGGATGCAAAGTCAAATGAGAAAGATGCGTCATTTGAGCTCTTGCACGTGAATACCCCGAAAGAGATAGGAAATGGAATCAACTTCTTCTTCCTACTTCTAATTATGTTATTCACTAGAATTATGTGTTTACAGAGATTGAATAATACAATTTTATCACTAAGGTACTTAGGTAGCCTTAGCAGAGCTTGGTCGAAGCCGTTGACTCGCAGGTAGGAGAAGGTCAAGAATTGTATGAAATAAGAGTCATAGTTTTTGATTGAGGATGCTGATTGTGATGACATCGTAGCCTCCGGATCCCCTTCTAATATTCATACCACATACATTATCAATGCCTCACAAGATGTGAGAAAAATTCCTGTGGAATTTTCTCGAATGTAGGCACCTTAACAACAATGTTTTTCATGAGAGTCAATATTTTGAATGATCTTGAGCTAGCAAGGAGGTAGACCAAGTAATAAGTCATGTAGAACTTCTTCATCATGGGTACTTGGAGTAGTTGTAGATGGAGGTTGTCATTGATGATCTTCCCCATTCAATTCTATGTTTTCCTTCTATCAACATTAAGATGAAAATGCCCATCCAGTCTTGGAAGTCTCTTGTGCTTGCTTTACCCATAACTCTATTGAGGAGAGTGATGGCATCTGAATATTCTTCTTAGAACTCACACCTTGGAAGGTTCTTGGGCATCCTTGAGGGATTTCTTCTTATTTTCAACCACGAACCAAGTGTTACCCCTTGTACATATGCATCCATCATTTCCCAATCATGCAAGGCCTTGTCCTTTGAGATGACGACCATGTTAGGTGATGTCGGTATCTACAGAGAAATTGAAATAGTTATATGGCCAATGAAATCCATCTCTCGTACCATTTTCATCTTGGATGGTTCATGTTTTGGGCTCATAGTGGTGAGAGTAGGCTAGGACCAACTCAAGACTTTGCATAGACACTAGGTGTCCCACGGCAGCGAACAAGCCACTTGTGAATATTCTGATCTTCAATATTCTTTTGATCCTTGGCTTCCATGCAAGTTATAAGGTCATTCAGGTCCATGTACAAGACATCATTGTATTCTATCTCATACTCACAAGTGAAGGGTTGTGCCAGCTTCTATCCCATCCACTTCTACTTCATGTTTTCCTTAGAAAGAGCAACTTACTATTTTTAGTAAGTATGAAAAATATCTCCCTTGAACCTCAATCGAATGTCAGAATCATGTGATTTCCTATTCTCCCTGCATTCCTCTCTCCTTCTGATCAACTTTCTATTTTTGACAGGTGCTCATGGGACCACTTAATATTTTTAGTAAGTGCCAAAATTCCCATTCTAATGAATTCTCAGCTACAATGTATCTTCAATGTCTCCGTCTCCTTTGGAAGTTCTTCTGTTGATGACTTTCCCAAAATAGTAGTCCCTTATGCGTAAGACCGATATTTTTTTAAAGTGAACTTCTAGAGGTTAGGTTGATGTGGAATTAAGTTTTATGATGTGGGTGTTTTCCAATATCCCCCTCTAAAATTTTATACCTAACTACTCATTAGTCTAAGAGATTTTAAACTTTTAATTTTTGACTTAGTTATGCTTTCGGACATGGCCACCATTAATGGACCTTGAAAATTGCAGATCTGGTTTTCTTCTATGTTTGCAAAAAAAAATATTATATTTTTGATATAATTTTTTTATTCTTGTGCTTTAGGTGAAATCTTGTTTCAATCGATAAATGGCCGATTTGACGAGAATTCCAACTTTTTCTTCATCAAGCCGAAAAGAAGATTTCTTTGATGTGAATGTTATGTATAGCATAAAGAGGGATTGAATGTGTGATTTTGATGGTTTTTGATATAGGAAGTAACAAAAAAAAATGGTGTCTTGTTTCATGCACTAGTTTGCAATATTTCTAAGAATCTTCATTTCACGACAATGGAGATTTTCACTATTTCTTCTCTTTGTTCTTCATTTCTTCTTCCTTGTTTTCTCAAACCTCCTTCTGAGACTTGTATGTTTTCATGGAGTAGAGGAAAAAAATGATGTGATAGATCTATTTCTAGCTTCAGCAATGGTGTAGTGGTGGTATGGAGTTGCGGGGAGTTTGGAGAAATAATTGTGCACATGTGTTTTAAAAGGAAGAAGCAAGAAGAAAGCAGCAGGTGGGGACTTAAAAATAAATTCAAAAAATATGCATAGAGAGGGATGGGTGCATTTTTGTGTCCATGAAGTTTTTCACCTAAAAGGGATGCGAGGGAAATCAATTTCCATGGTGAGAAAGGTGGCGACACATGGCGGCAATGTGACGGTGGGGAATGAAGACTCCACTAGCTCCCAGGGCTGAAAAATTGGTCTTGAAGAGGTCACATGGGTGACTAGAAGTATCCTTGGGGGATGGGCATATTTTTCCAATTATAATGTCCCTGACCTATGAGGGACATCAAATTCCATGGTGGTTCGTGATGACACGTGGAAATGATGAGAAGGTTGAGGCTTTGAGCCCCGCAAGCACATGGGGGCTCAACCGGCAATCTTGGAGGTTACATGAGGATGCAAAGGTCATATGGGGGCTGGGTGCATTTTTAAATGGTTGATGTCCCTGACCTTAATGGACGTGATGGACACAAAATCCCACCAGATCCCGGAGCCGACAAGTGTCCTCCCAAAATTTTACTAATTCCTAAACTCACTCCAAGAGGAAAACTTGAAATGATGATAACTGAGCTCCGATGGACTTTTTTGATGCGAATTTTTATTATTATGAATGGAAATTACCCTTTGAATCCAATGATTTGGGTATCTAGTATTTATTATTCCATCGACCACTAAAAAGTGGAGTTTTTATTTGGTACTCCACCTATGAATGAGAAAAACTTCTTGCAGACCTAATGCACCAAAGTGTTATGAAGAAACTAATTTTTCCATATTGTAGGGATTGGAATTACCTTTCGATGATGTTTTTTTCTCCTAACTCCACTCGAGATCTTGGAATCATCCTTGGAAGTTTAACAATTTTTTTGGCCTCGTGAACCCTAATTTTAGTGAAACTACCCGAACTTCTCTAAGTCCTTCCAGAATCTTCTTAAATCACTTCCATGATGTCCCAAGGCCTTTGAATCACCTCCACGTCCATTTTTTATTTTTTCTCTACTCCATGGGGTTGCTCCAGTCCTAGGAAGGCTAGTGATAGCCCTTCCCACAACTAATGAAGCTTGCAACTTTTAATGAACTCCTAAAATCACCTAGGGGATGAGATAACATTAATTTGGAGGTCACTTGGACTAACAAGATAGACTTGGGGTGCCTTGGAATGGTAAGACTTGAAAAAATTAACACTAGGGTATAGTTGTCATGCTCAGAAATTGTTAATTTCATGTTACACGTTAAATGTTGCATGACAATAAGTATAAAGGGGATCAATATTAGAATTTGAAGCACGCCACATTATATTACTATTACGCTTGATACATTGTTGTTTATCTATAGTTACACTTGATATCTTTGTTTCTAGAGACACAAGGGAAAATACAGGGTTTGGTTTAGATTTTATATACTACTTGCACCAACACTAGGATAACTACATGAGGCTTTCTCCCACTCAAGGGGATGTAATGTAGTGCCTAGATTTGTTCAACAAGGGTTGATTGATAGGGTCAAGTATAGCGTCACCCATATATGGATATCTCTTTTTTTTACCTAATTATTTCATGAATTTTTTTAGATGTGCCTAGTATTTATATTTGTAGTAGATCATTATAGGTGGTGTTGAAGGTGTGTGAACCCTAGTTATAACCATTTCCAAACCAATGATGGATAAGTGAAGTTATAAAGATCCATCATTTGTACATTCAACATCGTATAAAGAGAGATAAAATTGTACCATGGCATGGTATGAATTGTAAGGTTCTATAGAGGAGCATTTTCTTGGAACAATCTCAAGAACAAAGAATTTCCAAGTTTAGATCATCTATTTTTGTTATTTTTCATGCCTTGATCACTTATTTACCTCTCCATGTAACTAGGTTTTTATCTTTTCTTGTGTTTTAAGAAATCATTCTATCATTATATCATTGTGCAAACTATTAAAAACCTTGATTCTTATTTGCATGTTAATGTTTATTAATCATCATAATATTCAATATGTAACATATCTTACATCGTATCCCATTTATATTTTTAGGGTGTAAACACTTATTAGTGTTCTTGTACACTTGTCCTTCATAATTTTCAATCATGTTTCCCCTAAGTTCTAAGTTTTGTTGTCACCCTAATTTCTAAATCTTTAGTATTGTATGGTTTTAAAACATTTAGGTCATTTGGCATAAAATAATCAAAACCATTTCTTATTTATCGCATACATAACTTGTTTTCATTGAGTTCTAGATCTAAAAATATCAATTGTGTTAGTTGTATATTCTTAAATTAGTTTTTCTATATCTTATTAAGCTATAATTATAAAAGGATAACATATCATGCTCATTTCATAGGCCTATAGACAGATCCCTCTCTTCACTACTTTCTATATATGATACTAATGAGATTGTTATGATGGATGCAAGACTTATTTTTCACAAACCGTAGGTTTGTGATAGTTGATTCACAATAGGTTGTGATGTTGGACCATATTTCTGCAAATGATTGTAATTTTGGTTTTGAGGAGGTCTAGTACTTTAGTTTTGATCAATAATTTTTGTTGTTACTCCATTCCTTCCCCATTTCCTTTAGAATACTTTAATTTTTTTCTTTCCCACAAAAGTCCATATTTAGAATTTGAATTCCTCACTTAAAGCACCTAGGTGTTCTCTTTGTTTTATCATGCATTCTGGCCATGATCTTTGATAATAGGTATAAGGAGACCTATTGGCATACTTGAATATTTTTGACCACCTTATATCCCCTTCCACATGTGTAACTCAAGTTTTACCTCACTTTTGTAGACTCCCTAAAAATACATCCATATTTGTATCCTATTGTTATCCAATTAGAATCAATTAAATTAATTCTACCTTACCATAATATACCCCTTTGGAATTAAGTAAATTAATTCCATCAATTAAATATCCCCTTATAGAATTAATTAAATTAATTATATTTCCTAAGTCACATTTCCACCCCTTAGAATCAAATATTTTAAGTATATTATGCCTTTGGAATTAATCAAATTAATTCCTACACCCCTAGCTAATATAATTAAATAAATGGTTAATTATTCCCTCACAATTACATACTAATTTATTTATTTATTCAATTAATTACTTTTATCTATTCATGTTCCACTTCACTCCACTTCAAAAATCCTACAATGGTGGGGGTGACAATAATGTATGAGCAACCACTTCTCAGATGAACTCAAATATAATGATTTCCCTAAAAATTTCAACTGCATAGACATGGTCATCTTACTATTTCAGGTAATTATAATTATTACCATGGAACCAATTCAAACTAAGACCCACTTCTCATGGCTCTACCCTCAACTATAAAAGCAATCCATTTCCTTTGTAAGTATATCCCTAGAGATTTGAGAAAATTTCATCCAACTTCTCCCAATTTTACATCCGCATTCTTGTCAAAATATGCTCATAGTATCTATAAACACATTTGGAGAATAATATTAAAGAGCATCCACAATCCAATCTTTAACAAGATCAAACAAGCTTAAAGCTTCTACGGTATTATCTTGAGGTTTGTAAGAAGTATAGAATGAAGGTAATATATGATATTTATTTATTTATCTTTTGCTTTTTGTATGTTTATGTTATCATGTGTTTTAACAAAGGCAAAACTCAATGTTGAAACATGACAACTATGCCCTAGTGTATAAGTTTTTGCATATAAACCCTCCTAAGCACCTCTCCCGGATCAATTCTCCCTATGTTTCATGCCTATCCCCATCCTACAAGTGATCATATATGTTTTAATAACCTTTTCCAAGTGTTTGAAATATGAAAACAAGTTCATGAAGTTCTTTCAATGTAGTGCTTCTCAAGGAAGATTCTTTAATAGACCTAGAAAGGCTATTTCTAGCCTTTCCGGGATAGGTGTACACCCACTAGATGGATTTGAAGGCCCAAATTAATAGATAAGTGGTTATTGATGATATAATAACATAGTGTAAGTGATTTAGGAAATTTTAGGGAATGTTTGATGGTTTATGAATAAGATTGGTGAAAGCAAGTTTTTGAAGGTGAAGGAGCTTGCAGTTCAAAACAAAGCCCGAGCTTCAAGATGATTTTGGGAACTTGTTTGTCAGATATTTTGTCAAACCAAAACATGAGGTTCAACCACAGTACATGGGATTAAATCCCTCCTCAAAGACAGGTGAGGCTGCCTGTTTATTGCTAATCTAAAACACGGTAAACAATATATACAGTATTCACACTAATCTAACCATTGGGGGTTGGAATGAAATCCCGAAATCCACATTCACAGATTCAAGGGTATTTCTTTCTTAAATGAACTGGATTAGAAACTGTTACAATGAAAGAAGCACAATAGAAAGGAAATGGGAGAAACGTATTTTCTTTCGAGTAAACGCAGAGCACGAAATAATCATACGAGTTTTAGATCACAAATATAATGTCGAAATAATCAGAAACACTAAGATGCTATGCAAAGAATAGCTTAAGATCATGAACATAAGAACACTGTCTTAAGTAAGATATATTCCACAACACAAAGTCTGTAAAACGATATCAATTCCTATTCTTCAAAATGATTGAATGAAAACACAAAGTTTTTCTTCTTTCCAATAGCCCCTAAATATTCCAAAAAATCTCGACCCTTTTGAATGCACAGGCATCCCTTATTTATAACAAAAGGAACTAGAGATAAAATAGGGCAGATCCTAAAAAGTAGCATGTTAACTAGAGTTCAGTTTTGCATGATTCTCACGCAGGAGATCAAGTCAAAGTATGAATCAAAAATATGACAAAACGGAAATAAAAAAGACATGTCAATCTAAAAATAGAAATGACATGGGACGTTGGGACTTAATCCGAATCATCATCTTTTGCTCCTTCCTCTTTTTCTTCCTCCTGCTGAGACTGTTTGCTCTGAAATTCCTGGAACTTTCGAATTATGCCTTGCATTTCGTTCTCATCAGGTGCAGTGGAATGATCATTCCAAATTTCGCAAGTTTCATGAACATCGCTGGCAGTGCCGGGAAGCTTTTTCAATCCTTTGCTGAGTTTTCTTAAGGCCTCCAAAGAATGCTCAATCTTTACCAACCGGTCCATCTTTTCAAGATCAAATCCGAGCATTGATTCATGCTGAACAGACTCTTGGAATTGTTTGAAGAGATCATCCGCTGATAGTACACCTGAATTTCCTACTGACACCTTTGAACAAATCTTCAGCAACTCTTCTTCTAAATCACTTTTCCCATCAATCAGTTTATCCCTTGATTCTCTCAACTTAGCGCAGGCTTCGTTGAGAATCTTCACCCTAAATCTGATGGCCTTGGTCAGCTGGAAATGCTTATCCGTATGAGGGAGAATACCTTCTTCAACCAAGAGATGTGCTTGGTATTTGCTTTAACACTTGGAGAGCTTCATAAGTCAAATCAAGCTGTCCAATTTCTTGAGAAATCTCCTCATCCATCTTTTCTCCATCTTTCTGAATGTCTCCCACAGATTGATGAACTTTCACAATGCTTTGTATTACTTCCTTCCCCTGTTGGAGCAACCTTTGGACCCATTCATCAACCACCCTTCCTTGTTTAGCAATCTTCTCAATTGTAGGCACTGATGAGAAATCGAATCCGACAGGAACAGAAGAAGGTGGTATGGATTCAAGGGGTTTTGAGAGTTTAAGCAAAACCTCTGTCAACTGCTCCACTTTTCTCTTAAGTTCATCTCTGCTGTCCTTTGTTTCTTTCAACTTTTGGCACAGGACCATCTTGTTGCGCCTTTCACTGTTACTTGAGGGAAATATTTATAAACCGGGTTTGTCGTTACGCTTCCCTTAGTATCGAGCCGGGATAGTTCCTCATCCCGGCTCGCTGCGTAAGCCACATATGAAAACATATAAAACTTTCCAAATCGATAAGACCGTCGCTATCTCGAGAATCAATTTCATTGCGATAAGGGTCCCCTACCAATCCCTTTGATTCTACTTGATGGTGACCATAAACCGATACATCCATCCATGAAATATATTTGATTCAGTAAGCCAAAACCCATTTCACAGGTGATAATATCATTGATTTCTTGTATGAAATCACATCGGGGATAGTCCTTGGAAATCTAGATATCACGCTGGTTTAGCCTTGACCAGAACTTCTTGTTGACATCCTTTATGCAGCTTCTTCCCGATTACTATCCTGTGCCTTCGAGTGACTTGATGTTCAGGTCCCCATACTCTTCAAAATTAGGTAGTTTTAGAAGATCATCAAAATAAGCTCCATCTAGCCTGATCACTACCTCACCAGCCTGGCTCTTCACGGAACGAGAAGCCGAGTCATAACTAGATGCACAAGCCAAAACAAATTCTAGACATTGGGCGGACACGGAAAGCCTGCTGCAAGGGGCAAGCCACTGTTAGCTAAAGCTGTCATCCATGGGGTTTGAGAGGAACTCTTCACCCTATTCCAGAAGTCATCCATATCTATATTGCCAAGTTCAGTGTCCCTGATATCATAATTGCAATCAATATATGATGGAGATTCTGGCTTCTTGAATTTGTACTTCATCCTGCTAGATTTCTCGGCCTTCTCCTGAGATGTACCAGGGTCCGACATGAAGAATGTTGGAGGGAGAAAGGCTTGAAACTCAGGAGATGTTGTCTACCGTCAGAATTTCGATATGCTGAATATGCCGGAAGAACAAAAGAGTCCGACAAGCTGAGTAGGATGTCGGAATATCCTGAAAGTCTCGATGTGTTGAAAATGTCGGAACTTCTGAAAAACCCGACACACTTGGTAATGCCGGAACTTTGGGAAAGCCCGGCACGTCTGCTACTGTCGGAACTTTGAGAAAGCCCGGCAGGTCTGTGTTGGTGACGGGAACTCTGGGAAACCCGGCACTCACTGTGGAGATCGGATATGGAAGAAACCCCGACACCTGTTGTGGATGTCAAAACTGGAAGAAAACCCGACACTTCAATATACTTCGGAACTTTGAGAAAGCCCGGCGCGCCAATCCGTCAATACACTTCGGGTCTCCGGCTCTGCAAAACAATCTTCAAAACCCAAGAAGAAAAACAGGGTTTTTCGTTGAATTCCAAAACATGTAATCTCCTTCTTTTTTATTATTCATGTTCCATGCATATAATAGAACTTGGAAGAAACAACATCAAGGGATAGTCTCAAAAGAGATAAACCCTAAAAACCTAAAACCCTTTCCAAAGCAACACAGAAAGAAGAAGGAAAGAAAACCTTCAACACCCGGCAAGAAATTGGGAATAAAATACGCTCAATCGATCCATAAAAACCAAGAATAAAGAAGGGAAAGAAAAATACCTTCAATTCGAGAAATGTAAGATCGAAAACAGACGATCCAATCGAGCAAGGTGAGTTTTCGGGTTTTGAAAATGGAAGAGCACGCACAAAAATTCCACGAATTAAAAATACGAATGGTAAGAATGACGTGGAAATCCACGTATTTATAAGAAAATTGGTAATTAATACACTTTAGCTCGGCACGTGCCAACTCACCGACCACTCGGCATGAATGCCATGTCAAGATGTTTGGGAGGTCCAAAACCCGACACGAGGGGACTTAGTGCAATCGGGTTTCGGGTTTGTAAAAACATGATGCATAAAGCATGAGGTGCTTAGATGCTACATAGCCCCGAAAACCCGATACAAAGGATTAAGTGGACTTCGGGAATCGGAAAACATGGGGCATAAAACATGTTTTGGATTATGGATGTTCCGATCACGGGGTCCAAAACCCGATTTTCTCAATACAAGGTGGGTTTCGGGTTTTGAAGTCGACAACACAAAACATGTTAAAACTCATGTCGAGTTGTTGGCAAAACCCAAAACCCAGCTTTTCTTAAAAAGAGGCCATAATGCAAAATCAACTTCGAAAATTTCGTAGGGTTATCTCGATCGCTTTGTCATGAACTCAAAACGGGATAATAGAACTCCATACAGAGTTAGAGGTAAAAAAAAAAAAATTTAAATCTAATTCAATTATATAAATGATGGTTCTTTCATATTTTCCACAAGACCAAGGAGATTCATTCCACAACCCATTTTCAGCAGACACCCTACGGTCCCGAGATAAAAGGCTATTTTAAGGGGTTTTGTTGGTTGAATATTTTGTCAAGCCAAAATATGAGGTTCAACCACAGTACATGGGATTAAATCCCTCCTCAAAGATAGGTGAGGCTGCCTATTTATTAGTAATCTAAAACACAACGGAAATAATATATATAGTATTCACACTAATCTAACCATTGGGGTTGGGATAGAATCTCAAATCCATATCCACACTAGGTGAAGATGTTGTTGTATTTCAAAATGGAATGTATTGGAAAGGAAATAATTATTATGGAAGAAACACAATGGAAAGTAAATGAGAGGAACGTATTTTCTTTCGAGTAAACACAGAGCACGAAATAATCATACGAGCTTTAGATAACAAATGTAATGTAATGTTTGAAACAATTAAAATAATTGAGAATGCTAAACAAATAATAACTTAAGATCCTGAACATAAGAACAATATCTTAAGAGAGATGAATCTCACAACACAAAGTTTGCAAAAATAACATCAGTTTCTATTCCTCAAATGATTAAAAGAAAACACAAAGTTTTTCTTCTTCACAATAGTTCTCAATATTCCAAAAATCTCAACCCTTTAAAATGCACAAGCATCCCTTATTTATAATAGAAGGAGTTGAAAGAAAATAGGATAAATCAAAGAAAATAGTCCTTTCAATGAGATTCCTATTTTTCTTGACTCTCATGTAGGAAACCAAGTCAAAATTTCTTTTCTACATGACGAAACGAAAATGAAAAAGACATGTCAATTTCAGATTGAAATGACATGTAACAACATTTTCTTATTTTGTTTCTTCATCTTTGTCTTCTTCTAGCAAAGCATGCTTGTCCCAAAATTCTTGGAACTTTTAGATTATGCCCGCATCTCATCTTCATCAGGCGCAGTGGAATGGTCACTCAGACTTCACATGTTTCCTGAGTATCGTTCGCGTTACCAGGAAGTTTCTTTAGTCTTTTGTTGAGCCTCGGTGTTTCCAAAGAATGTTCAATCTTCACGAACCTATCAATGATTTCCAGGCTAAAGCCATCAGTTGGTTCATGCTAAATTGATTCTTGGATCTGCTTGTGAATATCATCAACAGGCAAAATATTCGAGCTATCATTCAACAATTTAGCACAGATCTTGATTAGCTCTTCTTCTATGTCATTTGTGCCATCAACCAATTGATCTCTTGATTCCCTTAATTTTTGTAAGCTTCATTGATAATATTTATTCTGAATCTAATGGATTTGGTCAATTGAAAATTATTTTCCCCATGTGGAATGTTTCTTTCTACGATCAAGACACGAGATAGAACTTGTTTCAGCGTATTGAGAGCTTCAAAAGTTAACTCTAGGTTCCCGACTTCTGCTGAAAATTCATCATCCATTTTATCACCATCCTTCTTTATATCCTCCAAGGATTTGTAAACTTCCACAGAGTCATCAATGACCTCTTTTCCTTGTAGGAGCAACCTCTAAATCCATTCATTGACCGTTCTCCCCTTCTCATGAATCTTCTCAATCATGGGTACCGATGAGAAATCGAACCTGATAGGAGTAGAGGATGATGGTGTTGACTTAGGAGGCTTTGATAGCTTGAGTGGTACTTCTATCAACTCGCACTACCTTCTATTATAGCTCATCTCTATTTTCCTTAGTTTCCTTTAGCTTCCTAAGACAACACATTCATGGCATCTTGTGCATCTTTTTTGTGCTCCCTGTTGTTACTTTTCCTAGATCAACCCAAATGTCTTCTACATTGGGCACATGTAGATATAAGGTCCCATACGACTTAAGGACTCCTCAGAAAATCAAACCCATCTCTATGCTTCATGTGCTTCTTCAACTTGTCCTAAAGCTCATGCACCACATTCTTGGATTTAACCATTATTGAGCACGTGTACCTTCCGATGGAAATAGGGAAGGAGATGGTGGCCTTGTGCTTACTCTGTTGGAATTTGTGAAAATCCAACAATTGTCTAACCAACTCCATCAAGATCAACTTATCACCTGGGAACTTGGGAAAATGGAAAGGATCACCCAGGTACATGACCACCCGAAGGTATGTGAACTTCTTGAATTTCAAGAAGATACAACCCCATTTCGATACTTTGGCCCATGCCTCATCAGAGACTCTTCTTTTCCTTAAATCAAGGTTCAACATGTAGATGTTTTCATAAAAGAAGGCGTCATTCACTCTTCTAAATTGATCCTCAGAACACTTCATTGTATCTGAGGGAAATACAAGTATATATGTTATGTTGACCTACTTCCCTTTGCATCTAATCCTAGGTAATTTCTCATTCCAGCTGCTATATAGGTAACGTATGACAACATATAGAACTTGCCAGTAGTCAAGATTGTCTTCATCTGGGAATCAATCTCATCACTTATAAGACTGCTCCAATCGATCCCTTATTCATTCTTATTTATAATGACCATGAATTGATACATCCACCCTTAGAAGTATCTTGACTCGGGAGTCCAAATACTTGACTCACAGGTGATAATATCACTGATTTCAAGGATGAAATCACTCCTGGGGAAAAACTTGGGAAACCTAGAGATGGTTGGCTTGGCCTTGATCAAGAAATTTTTATTCACATGCCTGATGTAGTATTCTTGATCTTTGTCCCAGGATTTTTGTGCTGACTTAATATCTACATTAACATATTCCTCAAAGTTGGGAAATCTTAAGAGGTCATCAAAGTAACCCCCGTCCAACTTCACTATGGTTTCTCCTACTTGATTTTTCACTGAGTGGGAATCTGAGTCATAATTGGAAGCACATGCCAGAATGAACTCAGGGCATTGAGTAGACATTGGGAATCCTACTGTAAGAGGGAGGCCATTGCTGGTTATTGACTTCATCCAAGGACTCTGAGAAGAATCCTTGGTTCTGTTCCAAAAGTCCTCCATGTCTATGTTACCAAGCTCCGTGTCTCAGATGTCGTAATTGCAATCTATGTAGGAAGGGGAATCCATCTTCCGGTACTTGTACTTCATCTTTCCTAACCTATTTGACTTATCCTTAGATGATCCAAGATCCGACATGAGAATTCCTAAAGAAAGAATGCCTAGATAACTTTTGGTTGAATAATCGGGCTTGGAAGCTTGTTGAGCAACCCCTACGGACCACCGCACTAATGGACTTTGAGACTGTCGAGACACTTCGTGAAACCCGACACAATGCAGTGTATATCGGAAACTAGGTCATGTCAGACACTTCATGAAACCCAACACAAAGGCGTAAATCAGGTGGTGTCAAACACTCTGTGGAACCCAACATAAGCGGAAGTCGGAGGATGTCGAAAATCTACAAAAATTGACACAATTGGAAGTTGGGAGGTTCTCGAGCACTTGGAGAAACCTGACACTCTATGGAAACCAAAGGATGTCAAACACCCTATAAAACCTGAAATAAATACGTTGGGTTTCTGGGATGTCAGAACAAATAATATTCCACCAAGTTGGTAAGTTATGTTTGTTTATTTTTTAGATTCTTCTCAAAATTTAAAGAGTATACCCCATGGTAAAAATAAGAAAACACCTAAAGGATGAATTTTAAACTAGAGGTTTCATGGGAATACATCAGAAAATGAGGAAAACAACCCTAAACCCTAAAACCAGAGGGAAGAAAAAGGAAAGAGGTAAAATGCCAAATGAATACTTCAAAAACAACCCCAAAGGCCACAAAATGATAAGAAGAGAAAAATACCTTCAATAAATTCAAAAAATGGTGAAGACGGATCACGAAATCGATCAAGAGGTTCAGTCGGGTTTGGAGGTCGAAGGAGCATGTATGAAAAATCCATGTAGTGAAAATATGTTAGGTAAAAATGACATGTAAAATCGACCTATTTATAAAGCCCTAGCATTTATTACACCTCCTCTCGACACGTGTGCCAACTACTAGACAACTCGACATTAATGCCATGTCATCATGCTTAGCACATCCAAAACCTAATACAAAGGTTTTCTTATCAAATCAGGTTTCGGGAACCAACTGACATGAAGCATGCAAAAGACATGTTTGGATGTTATCAAGTTCTAAAAACCCGATACAAAGGAAAGGTTTGGGTTTTGGGTTTCAGGAAACAAGCAACATGAAGCATGCTTTTTGAAAGGTATGTTCCGATGCTCCTGAGTTCCAAAACCTAATATAGTAGAATGTAATCGGGTTTCGGGTTTCAGAAGAAAATTGACATGAAGCATGTAAAAGACATGTTTCCATGTGATGGAAACCTGAAAAACCCAAAGATCTCCTTCAAAGGGCATTTTTAGGAGATTTTGTCAAAAAAAATCTATGGTTATCTCAATTTTAGTTGAAATCACTAAAAATGAGATAACAACTGGCTCTAGTTGGGGAATTCTTTGAAACATCAAAGGAAGAGAACTCATATATCAAAAGATTTATCCATTGGGCTATGGAGTCTGAAGAAGAAAACTGAAAATAAACAATGAAAGAAAGAAAAGAAAGCAGACACACAACAAAAAAATAAATTATGATATATTGCATTACTAGTGGAACATCTTCAAATGTTGGCCACTGAAAGGTAGAGGGAGAAACTCTCCATCCAGATACGATAGACAAAAGCTATTTTCACCATTCAGCTGATGTATTTTGAAAGGACCTTTCCATAAGGAGTCAAACTTGCCATGCATCCCTTTCTACTCCCTTCTCTTGTCCCAGAGAAGTACTAGATCTCCGATCTGGAAATTGTGTTGCTTTGATTTTTGTCAAATATCCTTTTGAATTTTCTCTAATGATCTACAATGTGATCCACCACCTTGCTCCATTCTTCTTCTAACCTAGCTAGGTACATTATCCTTTTCTCAATAAAACTTTGAAAGGTTTCATCCTCAATTGCTTTAGCCAGTCGTAAGGCTGGAAATTCTACAGAGATAGGAATCTCAAGATCAATCCCATACAATAATTGGAATGGGGACATTCCAATGGCTTGCTTAGGAGTAATCCGATCTTCCCATAATGCATCATATAATGCTTTGTGCCATGTCCTCTGATTCTCATCGACCAATTTTCTGATTATGGTCACCAGGTTTTGTTGCTTGATTCAACCTGACCATTGCCTTGTGGGTAATAATCAGATGAATGAGCCAATGTGATCCCAAAGCCATAAAAAAATCTATCAACTCATGAGATGAGAAATTGGAAGCATTTTCAGCAACGATCTTGTGAGGCACACCGAATCTAACAATTATATTCTCCTTGAGAAAGTTACACACAGCTTCGGAGGTTGCTTGTTTGATTGGAGCAGCTTCCACCCACTTGGTGAAATAGTCTGTGGTAGTGAGCACATAATTATGACCAGCAATGGAGGCAAGATTCAACACTCTAATGAAATCAATTCCCCATTGGCAAAAAGCTTCTTCAATCACCACAGGATTTAAGGGAAGAGCTGTCAGCTTAGGATGACCAACAAAATGTTGACAAGCTTTGCACTTGGCCACCCATTCAACTGAATCTAGAAAGAGTGTAAGCCAATAGTACTTGGCCCACAATATCTTGTAAGCCATTACGGAAGAAGATAAATATCCTCTGCATGCTATATATTGGAAGGATTTTAGCAACCTTACCTATTGAGATTTATCAACACAAAGACAAGAATTCACCATCGATACCTTTCTTTTCAGATATACCATTATTCCATGAATGTATCTTGCAGCCCGAGTTTAACTGTCCTCTTTTATTTTTAGCTTAAATGTGGGGGAAAATATCCATAGGTTAAAAATAAAGAAATATTAGTGTAAAATTCATCATTCATGCTTATAAAAATCACTTTGGGAAATTATGAAGAAGTACCTTCAGTTTCTTCACATTCTGTCTCAGCATTATTTTCTGCGATCAATTGGCATAGGCCTCTTCCTTACACCAACTTGGTAGGTCTGATGTCCAAGTCATACTCCTAGAATTTGGCTATCTAGTTACCCCATTGACTACCCAGTTCTTGTTGGGTTAGAATGGATTTAATTGCGGTATCAGGAACTAGAACGAGAGTATGGGAACTTAAGACATAATTCTGAAATGTTTTCTTTGCTCTCACCACTGCGTAAGCATGCTTTTCAATATGAAACATCTTCAATTCATGTTCCTTTAGTGGGTAGCTCATGAAAGCAATGGGAGCTTCAATTACTTCTTCATTTTCCCGCTTTAGGATGGCCAATATTGTATGTGTGGAAGCGTAGTTGTACATGATGAAATCCTTCTTGAAGTATGGGCATACCAGAATAGGAGCATGAGAAATCACTCTTTTGACTTCTTTGAAAGCAAGCTTCCCTTCAGTGATCCATCAAAATGGAGTCTTACCTTTCATCATCCCAAGGATATCCTTGGTTTTATCAGTAAAGTCAGGTACAAATCTTCTTAGGAAATTGACCTTCCCGAAAAAGGAGTGCACCCCAGTTTTGCTTGTGGGTAGGGTAAGGCTTTGGATGGCCTTCACCCTCTCTGGGTCGATCTTGGTTCCTTCTTTAGTCACGATATGACCCAACAAATTTCCTTTTGTTACTCGAACATGGAATTTTTAGGATTTAATGAAATCCCATGATGCCTACACCTTAAGAGTACCTGCTCCAGATGATCATAATGATCACTTCACTTTTTAGAGAAGACCGTCAAGTCATCTAAATATACAACTATGAATTTTCCCATAAAATATCTAAAGGCTAAGTCCATAACTCTATGAAATGTGGCTCTGGCATTAATCGGGCCAAAAGGCATCCTCCCTGTAAGCAAAGGTCCCCCATGGGGTAGTGAATGTTGTTTTATGTTGATCTTCAGCAGCTACCTCAACCTGATTATATCCCAAAAATCCGTCAAGCATGGATAACATTTCTGATCCAGTGATAGTTTGTAATACCTAGTCCATGATGGGCAATGGATAATTGTCTTTCAATGAAGACTGGTTGAGGTTCCCAAGGCAACACAAATATGGATTTCACTTGTTCTTCTTTTTCGATAGGGACAACGTTTCATAACCCAGGTGGAATGATGGATTGGAAAGATAATCCTTACGTCTAACATCTTCTGAATTTTTGCAAGAATAGTCCCTGAGATCTTTGGTTTATAATGCCTCTGCTTTTGCTTATATAGGGTTTAACCTCAAGCTTCAAAGGAATGCTATGTTGCACATCCTTAGGCTTGAAATACTTTAGATCCACATATGACCATGCTAGGATGTCCATATATCTCTTCAAGAGGGAAGATAATCTTTCTTTTTCCTCCAAAGAACAACATTTACCATACCATCTATGGTTGGTTAGAAGAGCCCAGATTAACTTTATCTACCTCTGATGAGGAAGCACCTTTAGCTTGCCTTTTATCCTGAATGAAATGGTCATGCTTGTCAAATAGACCTTCAGAGAGACCAACCCCTTCATAATCTTATTGCCTTTGAGCTGGATGAATTCACCATCGATTTCTTGATATGAATTAGAGACGGACTCATGAAAAGCTGATTCTGATCCTTCAAAATAAAGCTCACTAAAATTATCAGCTTTCTCAAGAAAAGACAATACCTATTGATCATCATTAAACACTTGCCAATGTGTTGAGTTATCTAGAACACTTGGACAATACACAATCTCAATGGTATACATGTCCTATTTGAACTGTGGGTGGGGGAGAAGAAGAGATGTAGAAACACTAAGGAATCAACTTTATCATTGTAATCTCTTAAGACTACCTTAATGGAAAAAGCATCAAAGCATTCTATGTTGTCCCAAACCTTGTTTCTGTAATGTCTTAGGTGATCATTTTTACCTGATAAATCCCCCTTACTTGATTCACAATCAACTCGGCATCTCCCTGTACTTTGAGATTTTGGATTCCTTTTTGTCTTGCCATTTCTAATCCTAATAACAAAGCTTCATATTCAGCTGTGTTGTTAGTATTATCAAACTGCAACTTGAAAGCAAAGGGAAAGATCTCAAAATCTAGAGATATAAGAACCACGCCAAAGAACTTGAACCATTAGTTGAACAGCTCACATCGAAATCAAGAGTCCAAATAGTGTTAGGATCTTCTTCTTTAACTTCTACAGAGGGCACCTCAGATGTTAGGAAATAATTACCCAAGCCTGCATCTTCAAAGAGAATTTGAGCCTTAGGATCATCTGATTTAGTAACTAGGTACTTAGCTTGTGCTTCAGGGTGAAGGACATGAGGAACTCCATTTACTGGAATTTTAGCTTTGGTCTAATCCATGTTGATTTCTCCTCCAACATCTTTTTAAAAACATCTTCCCAAAAGAATCTCATTAGCAGTTGGGATATCAACAACTAGGATAGTCATTTTTACTCTCTTTTCCATAAATGCAAAAAAATGCAAATAGCGCATCCTTGATTTGGCCAATCAAGGGGACTTGTTTAGTTTCCATGGAGTAACACCGCCCATAAGATTTATTCAGTGTGAGTCTAAGGGCATGAGATACTTTTGCGGGTATTATGTTATTAGAGGCTCCTGAGTCAATTATGTAATTGTTGAGTTTAAAACTGTTTATAAGTAAAGACAAATAAAACAATTCAATCTTTCCGAAGAAGCAAAGCAGAGGTCATATTACTTTGAGGTAAAGGCTGAGTGGGGCTAGGAAAAATTCCTTTCAAAGATGGAGGAATAGCAGCCTTGCTTCTAATGAATTTGGCAAGTTTCTCAAATTTCTCAGGGTTGGACTGAAGGTATTCGGCTTCCGACATTTGGATTTTGGTTTTCTTTACATGATCAATGATGTCGAAAGTGGTATATGAAGGAATGATGGAGGGCTCAGTTCTAGTTACATTGGTCTGAGCTGAGGTACTAGCCTTGAAAGTAGGAGAAAAGAGAGTTGGAAGGTGAAGTTACCTTTTTAGTTATCTCCTTTTCAGTTTGTGTTGAGATGGGAGATCCTCTTTTAGCCATAACTATGGGAGCTTCCTTACTTTTATCCTTGGATATTTCAACCTGGATTTTGGGGTTCTGAGATTGGGATCGAGTGAAGAATGCAAATGATTTTCCATCATGCTCATCTTCATCTTCCTTGTACTCCAAGTACCCAATGCTGGAGTCGCCAGCTGAATTGTCAAAAGACTCATCAGCATATCCTGAAGCTTCAAAAGCTTCGTGGGAATCTTGATTTTCTAGTTCTTCATCTTCCTCAACTATTTCAAATGCTGTGTTAATAGGAGGAGCTTCAATGGCTAGCCTAGTGGGAGCAGTGATCAACCAATTCCTGTCTCTTGTGGGAGTGTTATTAGCATTGTTGAAATTCTGTCTAGGAATATCCCGATAAGGAATGTTGGTTGCTTGTTGAGACATTTGCTTCTTTAAAGCAATCAAGTCATTGGCCATCTTCTGAATCATAGGATTAGTAGTACTCTGAGAAGAACTCTAATTTTAGGCTTAGATGATTCTCTTCTAATCTTTCCGGCTAGAATAAGATCATCTTCTATTTCGGTGGTTGTAGCTTGAGCGGTGGCCAAATCGGGGATAACAGATCTTCTCAACAAGAAGCTCAAATCAGGGGGTTGAGAGTTGATGAAGAAACACTTCTGATTTTCAAGAGTAGGAATGGATAACTCGGAATCTTATGAATCAGCTTGTTGAATTTAGCTATTAAATCCTGCATAGTTTTGTAAGACTCCTTCTTCATGTGTGTAAGATGTGCTAACAAGGCATGAGAGTCTTCGGCTGGTTTGAACCTTGCTTTGAATACATACTACATGGTATTCCAGTTGCCAATGCATGCATTCAAAAGATGGTTGAACCATTCTACTTCTACACCGTGCAATGTCTCAATGAAGAGTTAAACAAAGATGTCTTCATAAGCAACTCCAAGAATGCCACATACGAAAAAGAATGAAGTGATGTGTTCATCAGGGTGTTTTTTTCCATCACCATTGAACTTAGGAATATTCTTATGTGATCCATGAGGTAGGTCATGCAATGGTGGAGTAAGGGAAAGAGGACCAATAGCTGCACCCCAAGGCATAGGTTGTGCTGCCATTCTTCTAAATGAAGTGCATATAGGAATCTAAATATCTGACAAGAATAATGCATGAAAATTTGTAGAAACTTCTTGTTCTTGAGGAATCTAAGTTCGGATGGGTGAATAACTTGCTTGGCTAGATGCAACACTATTGGGTGAAATCCTGAAATTATGTTGTTGAAGAAAATCAAAGAATGGATCAGTTTCACCCCGGGCTCGGCTTGACCGAGTGAAGATATTTCTAGCCAGCTTGAACTAGAAAATAGATCTTGTTGAAAATAAGGCAAATATGGAGTCACCAAACACCAATAGGATAAGCTTAGTCTTATCAATCCATATTCCCAGTGAGTCTCCAAAACTATTGGTTGGATATTTTTTCAAGCCAAAATATGAGGTTCAACCACAGTACATGGGATTAAATCCCTCCTCAAAGATAGGTGAGGCTTTCTGTTTATTACTAATCTAAAACACAGAAATAATATATACAATATTCACACTAATCTAACCATTGGGGTTGGGATAGAATCCTGAAATCCATATCCACACTAGGTGAAGATGTTGTTGTTTTTGAAATGGAATGGATTGGAAAGGAAATTATTATTATGGAAGAAACACAATAGAAAGGAAATGAGAGGAACGTATTTTCCTTCAAGTAAACACAGAGCACAAAATAATCATACAAACTTTAGATAACAAATGTAATGTAATGTTTGAAACAATTAAAATAATTAAGAATGCTAAACAAAGAATAACTTAAGATCCTAAACATAAGAACAATATCTTAAGAGAGATGAATCTCACAACACAAAGTTTGCAAAAATAGCATCGGTTTCTATTCCTCAAATGATTAAAAGAAAACACAAAGTTTTTCTTCTTCACAATAGTTCTCAATATTCCAAAAATCTCAACCCTTTAAAACACACAAGCATCCCTTATTTATAATAAAATGAGTTGAGAGAAAATAGGATAAATCCTAGAAAATATTCCTTTTAATAAGAGTCCTATTTTTCTTGACTCTCACGTAGGAGACCAAGTCAAAATTTGACTTCTACATGATGAAATGAAAATTAAAAAGACATGTCGATTTCAGGATTGAAATGAAATGTAACAACATTTTCTTATTCTGTTTCTTCATCTTTTTCTTCTTCCAGTAAAGCTTGCTTGTCCTGAAATTCCTGGAACTTTTAGATTATTCCCTACATCTCATCTTCATTAGGCATGGTGGAATGGTCACTCAGGACTTCACATGTTTCCTGAGTATCGCTCACATTACCAGGAAGTTTCTTCAGTCTTTTTTGAGTTTCCTCAGTGTTTCCAAAGAATTTTCAATCTTCACGAAACTATCAATGATTTCCAGGCTAAAGCCATCAGTTGGTTCATGCTGAATTGATTCTTGGATCTACTTGTAAAGATCATCAACGGGAAGAATACTCAAGCTTTCATTCAACACTTTAGCACAGATCTTGATTAGCTCTTCTTCTATGTCATTTGTGCCATCAACCAATTGATCTCTTAATTCCCTCAATTTTTTGTAAGCTTCATTGAGAATCTTTATTCTGAATCTAATGGCTTTGGTCAATTGAAAATGCTTGTCCCCATGTGGAATTATTCCTTCTTCGATCAAGACATGGGATGGAACTTGTTTCAGCGTATTGAGAGCTTCAAAAGTTAACTCTAGGTTCCTGACTTCTTCGAAAATTCATCATCCATTTTCTTGCCATCCTTCTTTATATCCTCCAAGGATTTGTAAACTTCCATGAAGTCATCAATGATCTCTTTTCCTTACAGGAGTAGCCTGGATCCATTCATCGATGTTCTCCCTTATCATTAATCTTCTGAATCATGGGTACCGATGAGAAATCAAACTTGATAGGAGTAGAGGATGATGGTGTTGACTCAGGATTCTTTGAGAGCTTGAGTAGTACTTTTGTCAGCTGCTCTACTTTCTCTTTTAGCTCATCTCTATTTTCCTTATTTTCTTTCAAAGCTTTCTGCCAGACAACACATTCATGGCAACTTGTGCATCTTGTTATGCTCCCTCCATTGTTACTTTTCCTAGATCAACCCTTGTGATCTGATAATCGAGTGACCATTATATCATCCTTGGTTTTGTTAGCCGCGAAGTGAAATTTCTACAAACTTATGCCCTGAGGTGTCCACTGAAATCCTTGAAACTATTTTGGGTTTCTTGGTAGACTTGGTAGGAGTGACCTTGAGGGAACTAAAATCAAAGGCTGGTAGGGGAACTACCACCTTCCTCTTCCTCGGGGTCTGATCTATTAACCATTGAGGCATACTAGAAGAATTTTCTCCCATTGTAGGTGTTATGGTCACATCTTCAGGTGGAGGAAGGTTTGCTTGTGGAGTGGTGGTCACTGCAAGTGTAGTGTCCATGGAAATGGACTCAGGGAATGAAGGCACAAAAGGAGGAGGCATATCCATGGTTAACTTGGGTCCAGTGGGGAGAGGTGAGAGGCTAGAGAAGATACTGGCCATGGCTGAGGAACTCGGTGAAGAAATCTAAGGCAAAGGAGGTTGAATGGGGGGAGGTAATGATTCTGAAATTAGAGCTTGAGAGATAAGAGGAAGACTTACCTCTGATGAACTGTCAAGCAAAGGGGAATGGGAGGTTGACCAACCTCTTCTCCTGAAGGAAGATTTGCTAGTTCTAGTTGTATAGGTGAATCAAGAACCTCAACCATTTATGGGAGAGTGGCCACTAATGTGTTCCCTTGCTCTTCTCCCTTTCTAAAAAACTTAACCTTTATTGGCCTCTTGGAAGGGTTTTTATCCTTTTCCTTTTTTCCCTTGGAGGGTCTCGCTTCCAGAGTAGCTAGATTTGAAAAAATCCCTTCTTTATAACTCATTCCCTAAGAAATGAGCCATGCCTTAGTACGGGAAAGAATTTGAGCAACTCTTCCTACGATAGAAGCTTTCTTAGCAATGGACCAATCAATGGCTGGGAATACATATTGGTCTTCATTCAACCCATCATACGAGGCATCAAGGACACTCTCATTGTCCATAGTGCCTTCTGGGATGTCAAATAGATCTAACATCTGAATCTCCTCAAGTGTCAACCTATTATTGTCCTTTCTTTAGATGGAAACTTCATCCTGAAGATCAACCCAAATGTCTTCTATGTTGGGCACATGTAGATATAAGGTCCCATATGACTTAAGGACTCCTCGAAAATCAAACCCATCTCTGTGCTTCATGTGCTTCTTCAACTTTTCCTAAAGCTTGTGCACCACATTCTTAGCTTTAACCACTATTGAGCATGTGTACCTTTTGATGGAAATAGGGAAGGAGATGGCGGCCTTGTGCTTACTTTGTTGGAATTTGTGAAAATCCAACAATTGTCTAACCAACTCCATCAGGATCAACTTATCACCTGGGAACCTAGGTAAACAGAAAGGATCACTCAGGTACATGACCACCCAAAGGTATGTGAACTTCTTGAATTGTAAGAAGATACAACCCCATTTCGATACTTCGGCCCATGCCTCATCAGAGACTTTTCTTTTCCTTAAATCAGGGTTCAACATGCAAATGTTTTCATAAAATAAGGCATCATTCACTCTTCTAAATTGATCCTCGGACCCCTTCATTGTTAGCTGAGGGAAATACCGATATATATGTTCTGTTGACCTACTTCCCTTTGCATCTAATCCTGGGTAATTTCTCATTCCAAGCTGCTACATAGGTAACGTATGACAACATATAGAACTTACCAGTAGTCAAGACTTTCTTTATTTGGGAATCAATCTCATCACTTATAAGTCTGCTCTAATCGATCCCTTGTTCATTCTTCTTTATAATGACCATGAATTGATACATCCACCCTTGGAAGTCTCTTGAATCAAGGAGTCCAAATACTTGACTCAAGTAGGGTGATAATATCACTGATTTCAAGGATGAAATCACTCTTGGGGACAAACTTGGGAAACCTAGAGATGGTCTGGCTTGGCCTTGATCAAGAAATTTTTATTCACATGCCTGATGCAGTCTTCTTGATCTTTGTCCTAGGATTTCTATGCTAACTTAAGATCTACATTAACATATTCCTCAAAGTTGGGAAATCTTAAGAGGTCATCAAAGTAACCCCCGTCCAACTTCACTATGGTTTCTCCTGCTTGATTTTTCACTGAGCGGGAATCTAAGTCATAATTGGAAGCACAGGCTAGAATGAACTCGGGGCATTGAGAAGACATTTGGAATCCTATTGCAAGAGGGAGGCCACTACTAGTTATTGACTTCATCAAGGACTCTAAGAAGAATCCTTGGTTCTGTTCCAAAAGTCCTCCATGTTTATGTTACCAAGCTCCGTGTCTTGGATGTCATAATTAAAATCTATGTAGGAAGGGGACTCCATCTTCCAGTACTTGTACTTCATCTTTCTTGACCTATCTGACTTATCCTTAGATGATCCAGGATCCGACATGAGAAGTCCTAAAGAAAGAATGCCTAGATAACTTTTGGTTGAACAATCGGGCTTGGAAGCTTGTTGAGCAACCCTACAGACCCACCACACTAATCGGACTTTGAGACCTGTCAAGCACTTCATGAAACCCAACACACTACAGTGTATATCAAAAACTAGGTCATGTTGGACACTTCGTGAAACCGACACAAAGGTGGAAATTAGGTGGTGTCGAACACTCTGCGGAACTCGACACAAGTGGAAGTCGGAGGATGTCGGACAATCTATGAAACCTAACACAAGTGGAAGTTGGGAGGTGTTGAGCACTTGGAGAAACCCGATACTCTATGGAAACCAAAGGATGTCGGACACCCTGTAAAACCCAAAACAAAGACGTCAGGTTTCTAGGATGTCAGAACAAATAAATTTCCACCAAGTTGGTAAGTTAGGTTTTTTTTAGATTCTTCTCAACAATCTAAAGAGTATACCCCATGGGAAAAATAAGAAAACACCCAAAGGATGAATTTTAAACTAGAGGTTTCATGGGAATACATCAAAAATGAAGAAAACAACCCTAAACCCTAAACCCGGAGGGAAGAAAAAGGAAAGAGGAAAAATATCAAATGAATACTTCAAAAACAACCCCAAAGGCCACAAAATGATAAGAAGAGAAAAATACCTTCAATAAATTTGAAAAATGGTCAAAGACGGATCACGAAATCGATCAAGAGGTTCAATCGGGTTTGGAGGTCGAAGGAGCATGTACGAAAAATCCACACAAAAAATATGTCAGGTAAAAATGATGTGTAAAATTAACCTATTTATAAAGCCCTAGCATTTATTACACCTCCTCGACACATGTGCCAACTACTAGACAACTCGACATTAATGCCATGTCATCATGCTTAGCACATCCAAAAACCCGATACAAAGGTTTTCTTATCAAATTGGGTTTGGGAACCAACTGACATGAAGCATGCAAAAGACATGTTTGGATGTTATCAAGTTCGAAAACCCAATACAAAGGAAAGGTTCAGGTTTTGGGTTTGGGAAACAAGTAACATGAAGCATGCTTTTTGAAAGGTATGTTTCGATGCTCCTGAGTTCGAAAACCTGATACACTAGAATGTAATTGGGTTTCAGGTTTCAGAAGACAATTGACATGAAGCATGTAAAAGACATGTTTCCATGTGATGGAAACCTAAAAACCTGAAGATCTCCTTCAAAGGGCATTTTTAGGAGATTTTCTCAAAAAATTCTATGGTTATCTCAATTTTAGCTGAAATCACTAAAAATGAGATAACATGTTTTTAAGTACAAGTTGGGTCATGAGACACATCCCATTCATCATATAAGTATTTTTGGATTCAATTTAATATAAATAAGTGTTAAAAATTCCTCCTAGAGCTCCAAAAACTTCATCTTCAAGGCTCTCCCCAAGGTAAGCTTCCGGGTCTTAGCCATTTCCACAGTGGACACATGTCAACACGAGATTGAAGCACACTTTTATATCTCATTTGTCCCATCCCTTTGGGATAGTTGGGACAAAAAAATGTACTAATCCTAGTTAAGCACCTTGGACCATCATTCGACCCCGATGAAGCTCTGTGATGCAAGTTAAGCTCTTTTTCACCTCATTTTAGCCCTTCTCGTCATGTAATCAAAAATTGACACTTGTCAACCTAGTGTGAGGAGGCATTTTTTTGAACCATATTTCCTGTCCCTTTGGGATAGTTATGACATAAAAATTTCCCCATGCTTTTCTTGGACGTAGGTTCTCCACATGACCCAGGAAGGCTCCGCAAGCCATTTTTCAACCCTTTCTCCTCTTCACCTCGTCAAATCAATGATCACCACTTCTCATGCTCACATCGGGGTAGATTTTTCTGTCCCATATATCCTATCCTTTTGGAATAGTTGGGACACAAAAATTCTCCCCATTCTTTTCTTGGCCCATGGTTTCTCATATGACCCAGTCTCTCAGCCCTCGTGTTTCTAAGGTGTAAGGAGAAGGCAATCAAAACAAGTACCTAATCTTCCATAGATGATTTCAAGAGCTCCATAAGGAGTTAAGAGGAAAAAAAATACTCATTGGAAATATTTTATAATTATCTACATGATGAAATTTTCAAATCCTTCACAAGATATAGGCGCTTCTTTCCACAACTCACTTTTGACAAGCACACCCCATTGTCCCGAGAAATAAGGATATATTTTAGGGGTTTTAAAGAATATAATATTGAGATCCATCCCATTGTCTTTATAATGATATTGGAGTCAAAATCATATATGGGTTCATAAAAATGACCTCTTGGAGCTCAAAAATGTCATCTTCAAGGTCTCTCTCAAGGTATGCTTTCACAGTTAGAAATTTTCACCTCCTGGTGCATGGCACATTTTCTATCCCATATGTCCCATCCCTTTGGGAAAAAAATTGTGCCCATCCTAGATTTATTCCCTATGGTCCATCATATGACCTTGTGAAGCTCCATGATGCATTTTAAGCCCTTTTCACCTCATTCTAACCCTTCTTGTTGACCAATACAACAACGCCACTTGTCAATCCAAGGGTGAGGGCACATGGATGATTTTATCACTATAAAAGATTTAAGACTAAAATAATGGACTCCATGACATATAATTTAAAGATAAGTGAGAAACCTCTTCACTTCTCATAGATCCTAAAGTAGTCAAAATCATACAAAAATTGGAGGAAATGATCCTGAAAATCTAGTTTCGTGAACTAGTTTTCATGCCATGAAGTCCCTATTTTTAGGGATATGGAGGAATATTTTTTTCATCAAATATTTCCCTCCTCAAATAAATATTCAAATTCCCAAATATATAATGCGTGAAATCATCTAAAATTCAAAGGAAGGGTCTTCAAAAAATCTAGTTTCATTTAAACTAGTTTTTATGTGATGAAGTTGCATTATTTTTCAAGATATTGAGGACTGATTTTTTCTCAGTATTCTTGCCCATTTGATAAAAACCTATTTTTTTCTTTTTCATATGAATAAATCATCTAAAATTAAGAGTGATGAATCTTGGAATAAAACCCAAATTTTAATACCTTTTTCATTGCAATTTGACACTGCAAGTGTGTACTTGCTAAAAATAGCATGTGTCCATAGTGAGGCATGAATAAAATATTAAG
Organism: Taxus wallichiana var. yunnanensis; assembly: GCA_018340775.1. Classification (NCBI taxonomy): domain Eukaryota; kingdom Viridiplantae; phylum Streptophyta; class Pinopsida; order Cupressales; family Taxaceae; genus Taxus; species Taxus wallichiana. The sequence continues at coordinate 625,867,290 of CM031239.1, forward strand.
TGGTTGAATAATGTGAATTCATGACATTCATGGTCCTCTAGATAGGAAAGAAACATCAGGGAATGAAAATAAGGTTGTAGGATGATCCCATAGCTCAAATAGAGAAATTAAACTTCCATTAGGGTCTTGGAAGCATCTTCTTGATCTCAGTTAGAGTGAGCCAATATATATGAGTGGTTTAAAGTGAGTTAGTTGGATTGATCTCAGATTAGCTTAGGGGATTTTATCAATCAATCATCAAGAGGATCATCATGAGCGGTATTGTGGTCATCTTGAGTTCACATTAGAGAATATTTCAATAGTGTTTCTAAACACTCATTTGGAAGCTCGAGGTATTTGTACATCATGAAAAAGGAGGATATTGTGATCATCATCAAAAATTCTTCATCAGAAGGATCTTATTCAACAAGATCAATCAATCCCCTTCCTTCTCTTCTTCTCCTTTCTTCTAATTCTTTTTGTACATAATCATGGTATTTGTCCTATTCATTTTAAGTGACAATATTTGTAATTTGTAAAAGTATTCTCTCAAAATTATAAGAGAGATACTAAATTTGTCTCTTCTAGGGGAAATTGAAAGGTCACAAGTGGAATAGGAACATGAAGAGTCATGTGAGGGGAGATGAAAGGTCAATTCACAAGGCTATAAATTGGGATGGCTTCTCCATTCCAAAGGATCCTAGATTTTGAAGATTTCTACTTTGTAGTAATTGTGAATTGTTGTTTGGATGTTGAAATTTGTATCACCAACACAAGGAATAAAATCTACATTATTCCATTTCTTTGCTCATGTTTTCCTCTACTCTCTCTTTTTGCAACTTTACAAGTATGGTGATCAAGAAGGAACTTGGTGTCCTTGATGAATGAATCTAAAGAACTGTGTGTCTAGATTTTTTAGTCTCACTAGGTGCTTCATTGTTGCTTTCCTCCAATTGAATGTTGAACTACTTTGGTTATTGGGTGTGAATCTATTATTTCCTACTCACAACAATAAATAACCTTCCTTTCCTAATTCTCTCCTTTATCCCTCATGTTGTAATTTCCTCCCTTGTACCCCATACAAGCACTTTTCCATAGGTTTAGTGAAGTGTTCATGTGTGATCCCAACCTATTTGGCCACCCCAAAAATAGATAGGATTAGATAGTTTACATTCAATAATGGGAGCCTCCCCATACATAAGAAGGAGGGCATAGCCCCATGAGCATTTGGTGGAAACACTAATTTTCCATACGAAAAATTATTTCACCAATATTTTTGGTGAATTTATTGGGAGAGATCTATCCTCATGCACCCATAAAGATCTCTATAAAATAAAAAAAATTAAAAAAAAAAATAAAAAAAGTAATTTGAATGATCAAAAAAATTTTTGCAAACCTCTTGAGAAAACCTAGTTGAAAGAAGATATACTAGACTAAATAGGTTGAGAGGAATCATTGACCTTACTTTTGAAGCTTTGAAAAATAAGAGTGAGTCAGAGATAATCCATACTAATTTCTCTCAAGCTTCATCCCCATCTGATTCATCAAAGGTACCCCTAGTAACCCTATTCAAACTCCTACTAAATCCTAAAATTATCCTATCTTTCACCCACCTTTGAATTTTGAATTCCCAAGAGAAGAAGAAGAAAGAGAGAAGAACTAGAAGAAGAAAGAAGAGGAAGAAATGGCAACACAAGCACTTGTACCATGGGGACAAAACACTGGTCCATTGGCTTTGGCTCCACCACTCCATGAGCTTCCACAAGGATCAAGAAATAAATTTCCAAAATTCTATGGAGATGGAAAAAAATGTCTTAATGATGATCATATCAAAACCTTCATCACAGCTGTGGCATCCTTGGAGTGCAACATGAAGATGTTGTAGTGTGGTTATTCATGGAAACATTGCAAGATGTCATGGTAGATTGGTTCTACTATTTTCCTTCATGCTCAATCATGATTGGGGTGGTATGAAAAATAAGTTTGAAGAAAGATTCAAGACCTACTAAAGATTTTCATGCCCTCTCACTCAACTTACTTAGATGAATGAGAAAGATCCGTAAGATTCCATGAGAATTTGTGGAAAAATTCAACAAACTAATCAACAAGATTCCCCACTATTTCTCTTCCCACTATGATAATTTGAATATGTTCTTTGTGAATTCTCAATTACCTGAAGTGAGTTTCATACTATGGAGAGTTCAACCAAGAGATTTGGACCATGCTCAAGAAATTTTGTTGAGGTGGAAGATGACCTCATCTTATTAGGTAAGATCAAGAATCCTTCAAAGGATAAGGCCCAAAGTTCCAAAGATGAGAGAATTGATCCAATGTTGTAGAAGTTGGAAAATGAATTGAAAATTAAAAAGGAAGTTTCTCAACAAACACCTCATCCAAACCGAAATAGGAACCAGGTTGTAGGAGCACCCCAAAGGCTTTCCTTGGAGGCTCCATTAGTCAATGCAATATGTGAGATCAATGAAGATGAAGAAGAAAAAATTTTGAATTAGAATTTGAAAATGAAGGAGAAAGAGAATGTTCTTAGATTAATTTTTGTGAATGCACACTTGATGATGAAGAACCCACAGATAGTTACTCATATGTAGTGTTCACTCAATCAAAAAAGGAGAAAGAAGGATCTTCTTCTACTTCCCAAGCTAAGAAATTGAATCCTCAAATGGTAACTCCAAGAAAAAAAAAATGAAAGGAGGATCATTGAATTCCACTTCACAGGTCAGCTGAGAAGAAGCATGAGATCACTCTACCAAGAATCCTTCTACCTCTTCAAGTAAGTCTCCTTCAACTTCCTTTAAAAAATCAATTTTTAAAAATCCTAAGAAAATCCATGTTAAAATATTCCACAACCCCTGATGTTCCTACCACCTCTTCATCCTTTTGATATCATTAACCATTTCAAAAAAATCAAAAGTCCAAATTTCCAAATTTGAGTACTTGAGAACTCATCCCAAACAACTTGAGAAACTTGTTCAACATATCAAAGGAAGTAGTAGCTATTTCATGTCCTAAAGATACCACCACCAAAGAACCACCTCATGTATCTCAACCCACTCCATCTATGAACTGTCTCACTTCCACACCTCCACCTCTAGGAAGGTAGAACCTTTCTACATATCCTTGTTAGTCAATGAGTATAAGCTAAAAATTACATCATTGACTCTATGGTGCTTCAGAAAACATCATGCCTAAAAAATTTTTAAATCTCTCAGCCTCTCCCTTTCCCCTACCTCTGGCCATTTCCTCCATGGAAATGAAAAAATTTCCCCTTATGGGTAGATCAAGGATGTCGAGGTAGCATTGGCAGATTTCCCTGACAAGAAAATCACAATGAGAATCCTTGTAGTAGACATGCCCACCTCATATGGTATGTTATTGGGCCAAAGTTTCTATTGAGATGTTGGTGGAGATATGCAGCTTGATTGGTCACATGCCACCATCTTGGTCAATGGTAAAAAAAAGAAACTACTTCCCATTATAAAAATGAAGTATATTTTAAAAACCAAATGACCCAATGATAAACATCCTGTCAAAATTCCAAATCTTGAAAATTTTTCATGACTTTGAGGATGATCTTGAGCTGCCCATGTTGGTGGAAGAATTTCCAAGCATCATTGAGTCAAGGAACATCATGATGATTTTGATGAAATTAGAGTTTGAGAGTGTGTACTTCCCATGGGATGAGAGCATAAATGAATTTTCTCCATTGGATGTTGATGATGGTGATGAGAGCCTCAACTTACAACAAAGAAATATTGAAGTGAAGAGAAATGTAGATCAAAAGAAGGAGTGATACTCAACAACTTCTCGATAGGTAAGCTTCAATATTTATAATCATGTTCTTGATGCTCAATATGAGTTTCCATGTGATGAGTATGTTGGTGAACTTGAAAGCTTCTCTTTCTCATTGGAAGAAGATGACAAGAAATGCAAGAATGGAAACATGTTTCCACCTCTTGAACTTGAACATACTCAAGGAGATGATGATTTCATCATGGAAATGGATTTCTTGGTTCTGGTGACCAAGAATGGGAAAATGATAATGAAACATTTTCAATGTTTTGCTCATTCCCTTTTCATGAGGATGGAAACATTCTCAACAAAAAAATGGAGAAATGGAATGTTTCTTGGTCTTAAGGATGATTTTTTTCAAAATGGAAACATTCTCAATAGACTTCAACCTTTTAGTGCTCACTTTACTCAAGAGAAGGATGCTCAAACAAAATGGTAATGGATGAAAAGCCCAAAATGGAAAAATATGAAGAAGATGATAGTTCCATGTTGCATACCAACCTTGAGCTCATTCTCTTTCCAAGAGGATGATGTAATGCACATGACACACTATATGTAAGGAAACATGTTGAGAAAGATCCGAGAATATGAGAAAGATGATTTCTTGATACAATTGAGAAACAAGGGAAAATCAAGAGGTGGGTGATAATGTGAAGTTTCCAAAGCATCTTCTGAGAATCAACCCATGAAGAAAAGGTGGTCATGAAGTAGATGAACAATGAAAAAATAAACTTGGGTATGAAAATGATAAGTCAAGTATAATCAAGACTCATCTTCATAACAATGATGAAAAATCAACAAGTGGAACAAACTTGGGAATCAAAGAAAATGAAAAAGAGTGTGTGTCAAAACAATGGAGAAAATGAATGAATGAGAGGTTGATCATCAATTGCACTAGCAATCATGCTAGATTTCTCAAGAATCTGAGGAGAGGTTCATATTTCAGTGAACCTATCAATGGTTTTTGGAAGAAATGAATTCGGTGATACCATTTATGGGTAAGCACTCAATTCAAATTAGTTCTTCAATGAAAGTGGGTTGTCCCCTACATGTACATAGGTGACTTAGGATGTTTCCCTTTGTTATGTTTTTCCTATATCATTTCATGTTTCCCTTATGTTATATATTCTCATCTTTTGTTTCCTTTTCATGTTGTGTGTTTTTCCCTATTGTGTGTGTGTTCAATAAAGGAAGTTATGTGTGTATCTATGTGGTGACTCTATATATCCCAATGGATAAAGCACTAGTCCACATGGTGTCTTGATATTATGGGATTCCTACTTTCCCTATCCTTGCTGCTTGATCCATAACATGTCCCCAAGCTAGAGCTAGTTGTTGTCATGTGTTTTTGCAAAGAAAAAAATTCAATGTTGAAACATGACAACTATACCCCAATGTCAAAAGTTTTGCATGTAAACCCTCTTAAGCACTTCTCTGGATCAGTTATTCCTTTGTGTCATGCCTATCCCCATCCTAAAAGTTCTCATATATGTTGTAATAACCTTTGAAAAGTGTTTGAAATATAAAAACAATTTCATGAAATCTTCTTCGATATAAGTGCTTCTCAAGGCACATTCTTCAATAGACCTAGAAAGGTTATTTCTAGCCTTTCTGAGAAAGGTGTGCACCCTATAGGAAAAAGTTGAAGGCCCAAATTCATAGAGAAGTGGTATTGAGGAGATAAGAACATATTTACAAGTGATTTAGGAAATTTTGGGAATATTTTAAGGTTTAGGAACAAGTTCAGTGAAAGTAGGTTTTTGAAGGTGAAGGAGCTTATAGATTCAAAATAGTTCCTGAGCTTCAGAAGATGATTTAGAGCTCCATAAAGATTTAGAGGTAAAAAAATATATCATTGGAAATATAATTCAATTCTCTAAATGATGGTACTTTCATATTTTTCACAAGACTAAGTGCTTCTTTCCACAACCCATTTTCAGTAGACACACCCCTACATTTCCAAGAAAAAAGGTTATTTGAAGGGGGTTATAGGAAGAATTATATCATGAGACCCATCCCATTTATCTTAGAATTTTTTGGATTCAATTTCATATAAATAAGTGTCATAAACTTCCTCTTGGAGCTATGGAAACTTTTTCTTCAAGGCTCTCCTCAAGGTAAGCATCCGAGACTTAGCCATTTCCAAGTGAGTAGACACATGTCAACATGAGGTGAAGGCACACTTTTCTATCCCATTTATCCCATTCCTTTAGGAAAATTAGGACACACAAATATGCACCCAATCCCAGTTAATCCCCTTGTTCCATCATATGACCTTGATGAAGCTCCATGATGCAAGTTAAGTTCCTTTTCACCTCATCCTAGCCCTTTCCATCGTGAAATAAAAAATTGACACTTGTCAATGTGCAGGGTGAGGGCTCATTTTTCCACCCCATATATCCCATCCCTTTGGGATATTTGGGACACAAAAAAAAATTCCCCATGCTTTTCTTGGCCTGGTTCTCCACATGACCTTGGGAAGGCTCCACAAACCATTTTTAGCCCTTTCTCCTCTCTACCTCAAAAAATCATTGATCGCCACTTGTCATGCTCACATCAAGGTGAATTTTTTTTTTCCCATTCCCTTTGGGACATTTGTGACAAAATAATTCACCCCATGCTTTTCTTGGGCCATATTTTCTCTTATGACCAGTCTTAGCCTCAGTTTCTAAGGTGTAAGGAGAAGGTAGTCAAATGAGGTACTTGATCTTCTGCGGATGATTTTGGGAGATTCATAATGAGTTAAGAGGAAAAAATACTCATTGCAAATCTTGGATAATTATCTACATGATGAAATTTTAAATCCTTCACAAGATATAGGGTCCTGAATAATTGGATAAATTATAGGGGGTTTTAGGAATAATGGGATCTTGCAACCCATCTCATTGTCTTCATAAGGATCTTGGGAGTCAAAATCATATATAGGTTCATAAAAAATTACCTCATGGAGCTCTAGAAATGTCATCTTCAAGGTCTCTCTCAAGGTATGCTTTTGCAATTAGAAATTTTCACCTCCTGGTGCATGGCACATTTTTCTGTCCCATTTGTCTCATCCCTTTGGGATATTTGGCACAAGAAATTATGCCCTACCCTAGATATACCCCTCTAGTCCATCATATGACCTTGGTGAAGCTCCATGATGCATTTTAAGCCCTTTTTACCTCATTCCAGCCCTTCCCATTGACCAATGCAACAATGCCACTTATTAATCCAAGGGTAATGGAACATGTATAATTTTTATTTTTTCAAAGCTTCAAGCCTACATAATGGTTACCATGATGTATCATTGAAAGGGCATCAGGAAGCTACATTATCCAAATAACTCTCCTAGTTATCTGGATAACTTATATTTTCATTCTAACTCTGGTGTTTCACATTTCAGGTTGCGTGCACTCAAGATTGTTCTTTTGACACCTTGGCATAGTTGTAGTTCCTCTACGTGCCCTTGCGCGCCTTCCTACACCCTTTGCATTATTTTATCTCATTTCATTTCTTCCCTTCCCATGCACCTCGCACTTACTTCTATTAGCTAAGTCCTTGGCCCCTCTTGCATCATGCCTTTGATTACCTTGTAATAGTTGCAGCCTTCACCATACATTCCCTACTCACCAATCTATTTCATTTTCCATCCACATGTGCTTTTATATGCCTTCCTTTTACCTTCCTCCCATGTGTGCACCTCCCTCTATTTTAATTTCACACGCTTGCTTCTCACTCCCACATCTTGCACCCTTCTATGCCATATCATCCTTTTTCAGACTTGAGTGTGCTACACGCAACCTATCAGAGCACACCAATAGGGCACTTTGAATCTAGAAAAGCAACCAAAGGCATGACACATGGCGTAGAAAATGTAAAAAAATGAACAATTGGCCATCATTTCAACTAACCCACGCGCACCGCGTGTCTTGCATGCACCAAAAATCTTACATCTTCTAACATCTCGTATCTTTTACTACGAGATTTTAGATCAAAGTGTGTGCCTAGACTTGTCAGAGATCTGCTGACATCAACTACAGTGCCAAAAACTCAAAATTCAAATTTTGGTGGATTTGGTAGGTAAGAAATGGGAAAATGTCTCTCTGAACATTGATGAGTAGATCTAATTGCTCCAACCACCCAATTTTGTATGATCCTCCCTCCTTTGTCTTCAACACGTCAAATAGACATGGGAAGCATACTTCACATGATTTCCAAGTGGATTTATAGAGATTGAATGTTTTTGTTGGCGGTTGCATTTTAAATTCAGGTTTTCCCTTATTCCTCCATGGATTCATCTATAAATGTAAGAGCAAGGCTCATTTGTTATGTTGGACACTCTAGATCCTTACGTGTTATGCCAAGGACTTCATATTTTCTGTATTTTAAGTTGTAGAAATCTATGTATGGATCTTGCATGTGGATATCAGCTTCCTTCATCATTGTAATAGCTCTATGCATTTCTGGAAGTAATAGAAGCATCATTTTATGACTATTCTTCTATCCTAACATGTTTGCATTCCTTCTTCTTGCCTTTTCTTTTGCATTATGTGTTGGTTGTGCTAATTCAGCTCACATATAGTTCGTATTTGGTTGTGTTCCATGAGAATGATCACGGTGAATGCGTATTTCACTGTGCTACTTGTGCCTAGTCTTCTTTCACGCATTCGATGTCATTCTCACTCAAAACAAATAGTGCTCATCCCTCTTTTCTAGTGATATCACATTTGAGTGTATTTTACTTCATATTATCCTTATTTCCCTAGTCCCTTGGCATTCTTATCTTATTTTCCCTTTTAAACACTAGGAGTAGCAGTGATGCTTGCAGTAGAAATATATAGAGGAACCGACCTTCTCCAGAGATCGTCCCAAGCTCACAAGGTCCCAAAACTCGGGGATGGTTCCATTGTGGTCTCAAACACATCGACCTTTTTGAGATGTGAGACATGGGTGCATGTTTGAGCAAATAATAGGAAAATATTCACTACGAAGAGATCCGGTAGTCGGAATTACTCAAAAATTGGAGGAAACGATCCTGAATAATCTAGTTTCCCATGAACTAGTTTTAGTGCCATGAAGTCACTATTTTTTAGGGATATGGAGGACTTTTTTCATCATAATTCTTCCCTCCTTGAAGAAATATTCAAATTCCTAAAGAACCAATATGATAAATCATCCAAAATTTAAAGGAAGGGTCTTTAAAAAATCTAGTTTCATTTAAACTAGTTTTTACACAATGAAGTTGCTGATTTTTCAAGATATTGAGGACTATTTTTATCACAATGTATTCTACCCTCTTTGATAAAAATCCATTTTCCCACTTCTTCAGATGAATAAATCATCCAAAATTTAGAGCGTGGAATCTTGGAATAAAAACCAAAATTTCAAGACCTTTTCATTGCAATCCAACACCCTGTGGTGTAGTTGTTATAAATAACAAGTGTCCATGGTGAGGTATGGCTAAAAATAGCAATTGGTTGAATAATTTGAATTAAGTAAATTCATTTTCCTCCAAATAGGAAACAAACATCAAGGAATTAAAATAGGGTTGTAGGATGACCCCATAGCTCAAATAGATAAATTAAACTTCTATCAAGGTCTTAGAAGCATCTTCTTGATCTTAGTTTGGGTGAGCCACCGAGTTGGTAAGATGGGAGGTTCAAAATGTGTTATTTGGAGTGATCTCGGTGAGCTAGGGTAGTTTATAAATCAATCATCAATAGGAACCTCATGAGTAGTGCATGAAATCATCTTGATCTCACATCAGGGAATCTTTCAATAGTGTTTCTAAACACTCATTACGTAACTTCGAGGTATTTTTACATCATGAAAAATTATGAGATTGTGATCATCATCAAAAATTATCTATTTGAAGGATCTTATTCAACAAGATCAATAAATCCCCTTCCATTCTCTTCTTCTCTCCCTTTCTTCTAATTCTTTGTTTTACGTAATCATGGTATTTTTTCATATTCTCTTAAGTGGAAATATTTGTAATTTGTAAAAGTATTCTATAAAAATTATAAAAGACATACAAAATTTGTCTCTTATAGGGAAATTGAAAGGTGATATGTATAATAGGAACATGAATATTCATGTAGGGGGAGATTAAAGTTCAATTCACAAGGCTATAATTTGGGATGACTTCTCCATTCCAAAAGATCCATATTTTGAAGATTTCTACTTTGTAGCAGTTTTGAATTGTTGTTTGGATGTTGAAAATTATTTCATTTCTTTACTCATGTTTTCCTCTACCCTTTCTTTTATGTAACTTTGAAAGTATGGCAATCAAGAATGAACTTGGTGTCCTTGATGAATAAATCTAAAGAAATGTGTGTCCTGGATTTTTAATCTCACTAGATGCTTCATTATTGATTTTCTCCATTTGAATGTTGAACTACTCTGGTTATTAGGTGTGAACTCTACTATTTCCTACTCACAACAACAACCCTATCTCCTAATTTATCTACTTTATCCCTCATCACTACAATTTTCTCCTTATATCCCATACAAGCTCTTTGCCACGATTCAAGTGAAATGTTCTTGTGTGATCCCGACCTCCAACAAGTAATAGATAGGATTAATATAGTTAACATTCAATAATAGGATCCTCCCCATACTTGCACTACCATCAACACTACATGTATTTCCTTCACAATCCATGTGTTATCTTCAACACAACATATGTTTTCATCTAAGTTCACGCACTAATGTTATTAATCCTTGCTAGCTAGCGTTGTATCACAAGCGTTAGTATTCCTTATTATTTCATATTTTTAACGTGTTTTTTATAGGTTATTTAACATAAGCACACTGTTGTCATGCAAATTTTCATCAAGAAAATAGACAAGTTTTTAGCATGACAACTATACCATACATTGTGTCGAAACGTTCAAGTTTTACCCTTCCAAGGAACCACAAGTCTACCTAGTTAGTCCAGTGACCTCCCATTTTATGTTAACTCAGTCCCCTAGGTGATTTAGGAAAGTTAATTTAACCCCCTAGGTGATTTTAGGATTTCTTGGAAAACGAAAAATTTGGGAAGTTGTGGGAAGGGCTATCACCGCCTTCCAAAGACCAGAGAGAGACCCCCTAGAGTATAAGAGAGGAGCCAAATCCAATACGAGAGGTGGATTCAAGGTATTAAAACATAATGGAAGTGATTTTGTAAGGTTCAAGAAATATTTGGAGGATTTGGGGTAGTTTCACCAAAAATAGGGTTCACTGTGTCTAAAGCAATGCACATGATTAAAAGAGCTACTGAACTTCAGAAGTGATTTTGGGAGCTCTGGATGGAGTTAGGAGAAAAAAACAACATCGTCAAAAAGGTAATTCAGATCTATAAAATATGGTGAAATCATATTTTCACAACACCTGTAGTGCAATAGGTTTACTGGAAGTTTTCTTATGTACAAGTAAATTTGGATCACAAGTCTTATTTTTAGGGCATAAATGGAGGAATAAAGAAATGAAACCCCCACCATTAGATTTATAAGGCAATTTTAATTAAATTTCATATAAAATTTCATCTAAAACTTCTATCGGGAGCTCAATATATCACTGTCTCAAGTTGCCCTCAACGAATGAGTTCGGGAGTTATTCAAATTTAATGAAGACACGTCTCAGCTCCAAGATCTTGGTGTAATTTTTTTCCCTTACTATGGTATATGAGGGACAAGAAAATATTCCTGCACCCAATAATCCCTCTCATCACTCATATAACCTCCTGGATAGCTAGTTCGGCCCTCGGTGTTTGTTGGAGCTAATTCCCCGGGCGTACAGATCATGATAAGTGTCGATTCTAGAATTTCATGAAAATTGATGACCCTCATGTTCATTTTTTATAAGGGACATGAGGGATATAAAATTATCTCAGCCCAAAGAAGTGTTCAGGTCACCCATGTGACCCTCTCTAGTGCATTTTCTCAGCCCCATGAGCTAGTGGAGCTAAACCCCTGAACCACTGGATCTTTGCCAAGTGTCAAGATGAGGCACCACATGAAAATTGATGAACCTCATATACCTTTGTGTTGGGGGACATCAAGGAAATAAAATTTTCCCAACCCCAACTCCAAAATTTGAAAAAAATTCTAACTTCTTGTCATTTGTTGTTGCTTCTTGTTGTTTCTCACCGAAGAAAAGTTAGAGAAAACACACAATCTATCATTGCTTCTCCAAATCAACTCTACCAAAGCAACCAAAACCTAAAATACATGCTTTCACATAGGTCTCGGAAGAAATGCTGATCATAACAACTCATGAGGTCGAAGAATGAAGGAAGAATGGATAAATTCTTCATAAGACTCCATTGTCGTAGAACAAAGATCTAGACGTATCTTGCTAACCAGTGCACAAAAAAAAGAACCATTTACTGTTGTGTTATTCAATCTCAGAATCCACTAAAACCTCACCTTAAAATCCTCCTTTGGCAGCATGAATCACTCATAGCAAATGAATCTTACTTTCTTCTCTACGAAGACAAAAATTTGTTTTCTGTCAAACCGGAAATCATTTTGAAGAGAAATTTCACTGGCGGAATAAGAAAAAAACCACAATTAAAATATAATTTTTATCGAAAATGGAGAAGAAAACCAGACCTGCAAATTTCAAGTTCCATTAATGGACTGTCGTGTTCGGAGGTGCCACCAGTCGAACTTTCAAAGTTTAAAATCTCCCAAACTGTTGATTGGGTAAGTCCAAGATTTTAGAGGGGTGATATTAGGCATAAACCCACATCGAAAAAAATTGTTCCATAGTAATCCAACCACCGAAGCCTATTTTTGAAAAAAATAGTAGGTCTTCTACATAGGGACTCCATTATTTCGAGAAATTTGTTAGCTGGAGAACCTTCAAAGGAGACGGTGAACATAGAAGAGGTATTGCAGTTGAACATTCATCAAAATACCATCTTAGTAAAAAATTGACACTTACTAAAAATAGTAAGTGGTCTCATGAGAACCTACTAAAAATATCAAATGGTTCCAAAAGGTGAGAAGAACACAGGGAGAAAGAGGAATTCAATTTTTCACATCTAGTTAAGATTTAAAAGAGTTAGATTTTCACACTTACTAAAAATAGTAAGTCATTACTAAAAATAGAAGTCATAGAAGTGAAAGTCATGAAAGGATTGTACTAGGAGTTGAATATCCAAGTTGACATCACCATTTGGGGATTGTTGTCATGCAAATGTGCAACAGGGAAATTGGAAGTTTCAAGCGTGATAACTATACCCTTGTGACAAAATTTTCATGTTTTATCATCCTAGCACCCCTGAGTCAAATCCACAAGTCGGTGGTCACCCCATATTTGATGTGAAAATTTTACCCTAGGTGATTTATGAAAGTCTATTCATTCCCATAGGTGATTTTAGTTATTTTTAGGAGGACATGTGTCAACACCAGGATCCTAGTGGGATTTCATGTCCCCGACATCCCTAAGGTCAGGTACACCAACCCTTGAAAAATGTTCCCAACCCCCATGTGACCTCTTGCACCCTCATGTGACCTCCAGACTTTGATTTCAGCCCCTATATGCATTTTTGGAGATTCATTCCCTGTCGTCGATCAAGCACCACATGTCAGCTCTAAGACCACTTTGTGGAAACTAATGTCCCTTGTTTACTTGAGGTGAGGGACATCATACATGGAAAAATGCACCCAACCCCTATGGGGAGTCTTTTGGACACCCACATTACCGACTTTCATCCCCTAGGTGTATTTTTGGAGCATTCATTCCTGTTATCGGATCAAGCGCCACGTGCGGCTCTAAGACCACCATGAAAAATGATGTCCCTTATGTCCCTAAGGTGAGGGACATAAAACATGAAAAAAAGGCACCCACCCCTATGGGAGTCCTTTGGTCACCCATGTGACTCGGCTTCCATCTCTCTCGGTGCTTTAAAGATGATTTTGGAGCACTCATTCCCTGTCATCGGATCGATGAAACATGTCACCATCTTTCTCATTGTGGAAATTGATGTCCCTGAGGTCAAGGACATTAGGGAAAAAAGTGTTCCCAACTCGAACTCAAAAATTTGGAAAAATTTCTAAGCGGCTTCTTGTTGCTTCTCACTGCCAGAGGAAAAGTTGTAGAGAACACCTCACTCCACCATTGCCAAAGATTGAACCAGCTCCATCATAGAAAATTATCCTTCAATCCATGATGGCACACAGGTCTTATAATAATAATTCATTGAGATAAGAAAAATAAATGGAGAACCGAGAAGAAGAAAACGTTGGAAAACTCCATTGCCATAAAACCAAGAATCGAATATATCTTGCAAACCGTTGCACGGATTGACAAACCATTTGTTGCTGAGTTATTCTCTCTTGAAGGAAATTAAAAATTCTTATTCAAACCTTTAATTTGTTTCAAGGAACATTCACAATGAAGAAATCTCATTTTTGGCTCAATGATGGAAAAATTGAAATTCCCGTCAAATTGTTTGTCAATTCGAACAGAAATTTCTCTTGAAGAATAAGAAGCAAAAACCTATCGCAATGGAATCAATTTCATCATGAATGGAGAAAAAAACCAGGCCTGAAATTTTCAATCTCCATTAATGGCCACCATGACATAGTAATGGAAAACATCAGTGAGTTACCTCACCACTTCTCAAGGTTCTAGTGGGCGAAATCATGCAAAACTTGGAGGGAACGATCAGTTGAAAAATATAGTTTCACGTGAACTAGTTTTCGTGCCATGAAGTACCTATTTTTTAGGGATATGGAGGGATTTTTTTATCTTCATTCTTCCTCTTTGAAGAAATTCTCAAATTCCCGAAGATCCGGTAGGTGAAATCATCCAAAATTTAGAGGGAAGGATCTCAAAAAAATCTAGTTTCTCTCAAACTAGTTTTTGCACGATGAAGTCCCTACTTTTTAGGGATATGGAGGGCTATGTTTTTGTTATTATTCTTCCCATAATGATGAAAATATCATTTTCCCACTTGTTCAAGTGAAGGAATTACTCAAAATTTAGAGCATGGAACCTTGGAATAAAACCCATAATTTCAAGACCCGTTTTGTCGTAATTTGACATTCATGGTGCACTTACTAAAAATAACATGTCTCCCTACATAGGGGTCTGTTACTTTGGGTAAGCCACCATTTGAATATGCCATGAAGAAGGTGGTGAACACAAAGGGATTATCGCAAGCAAATTCATCAAACAGTTCATCTCGGCTCACAATCCGCACTTACTAAAAATAGCAGGTTGTTTTGAAAGGGAAAGTTTGACACAATGGGACATTAAGGAATGATCATTTAGGTCAACATCATCATGCAAGATCATCATAGGAATTTCTCATGGGGAATGTAGGATTCACCTCTAGATAATTCAACAGTGTCTCCCGACACTCACTCCATGGCTCAAGTTGCAGGAGTATCTTGTGTAGAGTAGAAGTTGCGGTCATGCAACACCATTCAACAATGTTTTTTAACACTCATTCCAAAGCATTTGTGAGTCCATTTGAAGGATTTTTCCATGAGTTTGAAGATTCATATTTTCATTACATCAGAGCTTTCAATCAATGAGGATCATCGAGACTTCATCAAGGGCAACATCGTCTCCTCCTCTCTCTCTCTTCCCTCTCCCCAACTTTCTCTCTCTTAAAATGTTCTAATTCTTTGTTGGGGTTTTCACTTTTTGATATGTCTTTAAGACACCTAAAAGTGACTTTTGAAACATAATGTAAATTAAGTCACCTTGATTTTATAAAAGGGACTTAAATATTTGATAGGAATACGAATAGTATAAAGTTAGAATAAGGCATATGGAGGGTCATGAGGAAGATGATAAGTCACCTCTCATTCTATAAATTGTAACGTCATTACCATTTCAAAGGGTTGGTGATTGATCTTGTAAACTCAAGAGTGCATTGTACCTAGAGAAAGAAAAAAGATAGCCATTTTTCTTCTACTTTCCTCCACTCTCAAATTTCTTCCATTCTCACACTATGTACAACTTTTGTTTAAGCATCAATACAAGAAGAAGGAGTTTCTAGATTTCTTTGACTAAGGTATTTCATGATACTTTGTGTTCATCAAATTCTATTTGGTCTTGTTGTCATTCACAAGGTTGTTTCCTCTTAATTTAATGCATGTGGTGAAGTTTCTAACTAGTGTATGTGTAGGAATCTAATTTTCTACCTGCAAGCATTAGTTCTCCTACCTATTTTCTCACTCCATTTCCCACTTTTAGACAAAGTCCTCTCTTGTAGGTATCTACAATATTTTTCATAGGCTTAGTGGAGTGTCCTGTTGGATCCCTTGTCAAAAGGCCACCATAGAAATCCATAATTTTATCATGCATGCATATATAATAGTTGACCATAGGTTAAGTTTTTGTGCCAACAATTTTCTTGCCAATAGTTTTTGGCTCCCACCTTTGGGCAGATTTAGTAGCATCTACACCCAAAATATGACCACAAGGTCCCAAAAAAAAAATGAAAAAACCAGAAAAAAAAAGAGTTCATGAAAATCCATTGCTAAAAGACACACTGCTGATTTTTGCACGTGTCTTTTCACATTCCATATTGTCTTTTCATATTCCCATTGCAAATATTTTCAGTGCTGAAATTTGAAAAAGGATTTTCCAAAGCAAGAGATGAAATAGAAGAAGTATAAATGATAATGGAAGACAAAGAAGAAATACCTCAACCCATTGTTCCATGGGGAAGAAATACAAGCCCACTTGCTCTTGAACCCCCTCTTCACAATCTACCAATGGGTTCCCGCAAGAAATTTCCAAAGTTCAAAGGTGACAACACACAACATCCAAAAGAACACATCATTGATTTCACGACATCATGTGGAATTCTTGGTTTCCAACATGAAGATGTTGCTTTGTAAGATTGTTCATGGAGTCTCTCCAAGAAAAAATAGCATAATGGTTCTAGCTCCTATCCGCTTTGATCCATCATTGACTAGAATGACATCAAAGATGCCTTCTCGTAGATATTTAAATCAACTGAATATTTTTAGGACCTCCTAGTGTAGTTGGCTCAAATGAAGAAAGGAGAAAATGAAACTATGAGAGACTTCATGGCTCATTTCAACCGATTGCTTCGTAGGATACCTGAAGAGGATTCACCATCTGAAAACAATGTCAAGAGATTATTCATCAATGCTCAATCACCAGAGGTAGGATTTTTCCTACAAAGAGTTCAACCAAGGGATATTGTAGAAGCAAAAAGATTGACCATTGAACTTGATGACAATCTCATCCTATCTGGAAATATCAAGAATCCCTCAAAGGGTAAAGCTCAACATCTTAGAGATGAAAGAACTAATCCTTTAATGCATAAAATGGCGAATGAAATGGTGTCATTGAGGAGGGAAATATTTGAATGAGTTTCTTCTCAAAGAAGTAACAAAATTAGATTACATGAGCACCCCGAAGGCTTGCCTTGGAGGCCCCACCCATGAACATAAATTATAGATTTCAATAAAGTGAAGAAGAGCTTGAACAAGAAAGTGAAGGTGGAAACTTCCTAGAGATCTATGAACTTGAGAATGATAGAAAAATCAGATTTTGTGAGTATTCTAGAGTGGATGAAGAAGACAAAGAGGATGCACCTAGTTTCTCATGTGCAGTATTCACTCGTTCTCGGTCAAGAAAATAACATCCCCCTCAAATGCTATGAATGAAAATAAGGTTGATGATCCTCCTGTGGTGACTCGAAAAACAAAATAATCAGTCGAGGATCCCCACTTCCATCTTCCATGAAGTCTGCATTGTTAGAGCCTAACCTTGTAGCAAGTAAGAAGACTCCCGCAATCCCAAGTAAGCTTTCCAATTCCTCTTCCATTTCTAAATCTAAATCTTCTCCTATAAAATATAATACCTTGAAAGCTCCTAGTGTGTCATTCAAAATACCATCCATTCCCCAAACATCAAATCATGCTCCTAAGCCTATCTAGACTCCAAAACTAGTCCCTTCACCCCCTTGTCCACATCTACTCCCTTTGACTTCATAGAATATGCAAACAAATCCAAAGTGAAAATTACTAAAACTGAATATTTGTGGACTCATCTTGAACAATTTGAGAGGTTCATCTGATATATCAGGAGTGGTAGTCTAACACCCAATGTTGTAACTTCTAGTTCTAAAGGCATACTACCAAACTCACCCATAACTCCCTCATAGAACATGATTTCTATAAGTGCATCAAAGACTAATAAAGTTGAACCTTTCTACATCTCCCTTCTTGTTGGAGAATATGTACTGAACAATTACATAATAGATTCTGGTCCCTCAGACAATGTGATGCCTTTGAAGGTCGCAAGGCTCTCAAACTTACCATGACTCCACCTAGTGGCCCTTGTTAATCTTTGGAATCAAAAGAGGTATCACTTATAGGAAAGTTCAAAGATTCATAGGTGGAACTCACCATATTTCTAGATAAGAAAGTTTTAATGATGACTTTTGTAGTAGACATCCCAACCTCGTTTGGAATGTTGTTAAGTAGAAATTTCTACCGAGACTTGGGAGGAAAAATTTAGATGAATTGGTCTTCTAAAACCATACCAGTTAAGGGAGACATGGAGAAATTTCTTCCCAAGAATAATATGAGGTACATGGTATGAAATTCTAGAAGCCCAGAAGCTAAAATTTTGTACCAAGGTAGCAAGCGGATGAATCAATTTGTGACAACTAAGGAGGAAGAGGATATTCCCATCTTGATAGGTCCAGACATGCCTTCCCAGAGATTTGGACTTTGAAGAAGCATTGAGGAGATTCAAGTTATAAGAGGGCATCCCTGAATCACTAGATGGTGCTTGATTACAAGAAGAAAAATCAACTTATATGCTTATCCAAGATGAGGAGTTATTCTCATTCCCATTTGGGGATGAAGATGATCTTAGTTAGGCCATCTACGAAGAGACAAAATCATCTTGTGATGAGATCGTGAATTCCTTGAAGGAAATCTCCGTACAAGAACTACTGAGAGCCGTAGAAGAAACAAAGGACCCTAAGCTCAGTCTTGAACTCATGATGTAAGCCACAAATATGCAAGACAAGCGTGAAGCTGATTTGGAATCCCTAACCAATGTGAAGGTTGGCCATATCGAGATAAGGCAAGATGAAAAATATGATGATTCTCTTGAGCTAATGGTTGATGGATGCAATAATTAAATGGAGATATTTTCTTTCTCATTTGAAGATGAATACTCTTTCCATGACAAAGAAATCGAAGCAAGGAGTTTTGAGACCTCCGAAGATGAAGATATTTTTGATGAAGTATCAATGATGAAATGCAACAATTCCCAAGATGATGAGGTAATCCCTCTAGATAGTTGCCTTTAGATTCAAAATAAATATCCTTCAAAGGCATACAAAGAGGAGTTGTATGAAACAATGAAGCATAACTCCATGCAAAAATATTGGATTTAGTAGAAGTTGCGAGAAGATCCCGAGATGATTCTTGATCTCTTCACTAGTTCCATGGACATACAAGACAAGTATGTTTTTACCTCCGATCCTCCCATCGTAATCAAATTCCTCATAGTGGAGTAGAGATAAATTATGAATCAAATTTTTTTCATGGAGAATATGTTAATGAACATAGACCCGAAAAGAAAGTAACTCAAAATATCCAAGGAATTGGAATGATATTCAACTTCGGGAAATGATGAGATAATCAATGGAGAATCAACTATATGGATAAACATGGAAGGAAACTGGTACTATGAAAATGATTTCAAAGAATATGAAGGTAGTGGAATTTCCAAGCAAGGACACGAGCATCAATAAGCTCACATGTGCCGAAATTTTCATGTTTATTCATTCCTAGGCACCCCAGGCCAAATCCATCAATATGGTCCCCTTATTTGATGTCAAATTGGTCCCCTAGGTGATTTTAGGAGTTTTGAAAAGATGTTATCTTCTTGCAATATTGGGAATGACTATCGCTGGCCTTCCCATGACTGGATCAAACCCCTTGGAGTGGAGAAAAAGGGAAAAATTAAAAATGGAGGTGAATGCAATACCTTAGAACATTATGGAAATTATTTTGAAGGTTTGGGGAAGCTTTGAAAAACTTGGAGCAATCTAAGTAAAATCGGGGTTCACAAGCCTAAGCAGTACACGGAGCCTAAAACAATTGCTAGGCTTGAGAAGAAGATTTCAGAGCTCCGGATGGATTTAGAAGTAAAACAAAACATCACCGAGAAAAAGAATTCTAATACCTACATGATGGTGAAATCATATTTTTGCAAAACCTTAGAGCATAATATTTTCAGAAGTTTTTATTGGGCACAAGTGGATTCTCAAATCACAAATCCACTTTTTTAGGGATTAGATGGATGAATCAAGATATGAGAAACCCACCATTAGATGAAAATTTTCATTTAAAGTCAGGATCATATAAAATTTCACCAATAAATTCCATTGGGAGCTCAAGTTATCAATGCTCCAAGTTACCCTCTTAATGGCGGTTCAGGACTTAGTCATTTTTGGGAGGATACATGTCAAGCACCAAGATCTGATGGGATTCATGTCCCTTACATCCCTAAGTTCATGTATTCCAACCCTTGAAAAATTCTTCCATCCACCATGTGAACTCTAGACTTGGCGTTTCAAACCCAGTGTATTTTTGGAGGATTCATTCCCTATCGTCGGATCAAGTGCCACATGTCACTCCGGGAACACCGTGGAAAATAATTTCCCTTATTTCCCTAAGGTGAGGGACATAATACATATAAAATGGCACCCATCCCCTATGGGGAGTCTTTTGGACTCCCACATGACCAAATTTCATCCCCTAGATGCATTTTGGAGCATTCATTCCCTATCGTCAGATCAAGCACCACGTGTCAGCTCCAGGAACACCATGGAAATTGATGTCCCTCATGTCCCTAAGGTGAGGGACATAAAACATGTAAAAATGCACCCATCCCCTATGGGGAGTCCTTTGGTCACCCATGTGACCCACTTCCAGCTCCTCGGTGCTTTAAAGCTGATTTTGAGCACTCATTCCCTGTCGCGCCAAATCATCGCTACATGTCGCTGTCTTGCTCATTATGGAAATTGATGTCCCTCACATCCCTGAGTTCAAGGAAATCAGGGGAAAAAAATTCACCGAACTCCAACACAAAAATTTGAAAAAATTTCTAATTGTTGGCTTCTTCTCACTGCTTCTTGCGCTTCTCACTACAAAGGAAAACTTACTGCAAAGAACACCTCACTCCACCATTTCCAAAGCTTGAACCAGCTCCATCATAGAAAATTATCCTTCACTCCATGATGGCACATAGGTATTAGAAGAATAATTCATCGAGATAAGAAAAATAATGGAGAATCCGAGAAGAAGAACAGTGGAAAACTCCATTGCCATAAAACCAAGAATCGAACATATCTTGCAAACCATTGCACGGATTGAAAAACCATTTATTTTTGAGTTATTATCTCTTGAAGGAAATTAAAAAATATTATTCAAACCTCCAATTTTTATAAAGGAACATTCACAAGTGAAGAAATCTCATTTCGACTCAACGAAGGAAAAATTGAATTTCCCGTCAAACCTGTTTGTCAAATTGAAGAGAAATTTCTCCTAAAGCATAAGAAGCAAAAACCTATTGCAATGGAATCGATTTCATCACGAACGGAGAAAAAACCAGACCTGAAATTTTCAAGCTCCATTAATGGCCACCATGACATAGTAATGGAAAAAATCATCAAGCTACCTCTCCACTTCTCAGGGTTCTAGTGGGCAAAATCGCGTAAAAATTGGAGGGAACGATCATTGAAAAATCTAGTTTCACGTAAACTATTTTTCACACCATGAAGTCCCTATTTTTAGGGATATGGAGGGCTGTGTTTTTATCAACATTATTCTATCTTTGAAGAAATTCTCAAATTCCCGAAGATCCGGTAGGTGAAATCATCCGAAATTTAGAGGGAAGGATCTCCAAAAATCTAGTTTCTCTCAAACTAGTTTTTGCATGATGAAGTCCCTACTTTTTAGGGATATGGAGGGCTATGTTTTTTTAGTATTCTTCCCCTGCTAATGAAAATATCATTTTCCCACTTTTTCAGATGAAGGAATTACTCAAAATTCAAAGTGTGGAACCTTGGAGTAAAACCCACAATTTTAAGACCCATTTTGTTGCAATTTGACATTCGTGGTACACTTACTAAAAATAGCATCTCCTGCATAGGGTTCCATTTACATTTGGGGTAGCCACCATTTGAATATGCCATGAAGAAGGTGGTGAACATAGAGGGAGTAACAAAGGAAAATTCATCAAATAGTTCATATTGGCTCGCAATCCGCACTTACTAAATATAACAGTTTTTCGAAGGGAAAGTTTGGCATAATGGGAAATTAAGGAATGATCATTCAGTTCAACATCAACATGCAAGATCTTCATAGAAATTTATTGTGGAGAATTCAAGATTCACCTCAGAGAATTCAACAGTGTCTCGACACTCACTCCATGGCTCGAGTTGTAAGAGTATCTTGTGTGGGGTAGAAGTTACGGTCATCGGAAACACCATTCGAAGTGTTTTTAAACACTCATTCCAAAGCATCTGTGAGCCCATTTGAAGGATTTTTCCATGAGTTTTAAGATTTAGAGTTTCATCGCATCAGATCTTTCAATCAATGAGGATCATCGGACTTCATTAGGCACAACATCTTCTCCTCCTCTCGCTCTTTCTTCCCTCTCCCCAAATTTCTCTCTCTTAAAATGTTCTAATTCTTTGTTAGGGTTTTCAATTTTTGATATGCCTTTAAGTCACCTAAAAGTGACTTTAGAAACATAATGTAAATTAAGTCACCTTAATTTTATAAAAGGGACTTAAATATTTGATAGGAATATGAATATTCTAAAGTTAGAAATAAGGCATATGGAGGGTCATGAGGAAGATGATAAGTCACCTCTCATTCTATAAATTGTAACGTCATTCCCATTTCAAAGGGTTGGTGATTGATCTTGTAAACTCAAGAGTGCATTGTACCTAGAGAAAGCAAAGGAGATAGCCATTTTTCTTCTACTTTCCTCCACTCTCAAATTTCTTCCATTCTCACACTATGTACAACTTCTATTTAAGCATCAATACAAGAAGGAGTTTCTAGCTTTCTTTGACTAAGGGATTTCATGATAATTTGTGTTCATCAAATTCTATTTGGTCTTGTTTCCATTTGCAAGGTTGTTTCCTCTTAATTTAATACATGTGGTGAAGTTTCGACTAGTGTATGTGCAAGAATATAATTTTCTACTGCAACATTATTTCTACTACCTATTTTCTCACTCCCTTTCCCACTTTTAGAAAAATTCCTCTCTTGTAGGTATCTGCAAGCTTTGCCACAGGTCGGTGGAGTAGAGGAAATTATATTCCGAGCATTGGCAAGAAATCCACAATTTTCTCACACATGCATATACCACAAGTTGCATTTGATTAAGTAGAGGGACTTAGATTCCTAGAGTGTTGGCAAGAAATCCACAAGTTTTTCCACCGACAATTTTCTCTTCAATAGGGACCAAAGAATAAAAATATCGACACTTATCAAAAATATTTTCCCTTTCTAAATATAGTAAGTGTCAAGAAATAATGAAGTTTAGATTCACAAGGGGAAACCAATGCAATCTCTATCATCAGAGTATGTGTGAGTAGGTGACAGTGAGGTCACTTACATGGATCTCAATAACGTATTTTGACACTCATGCGTAAGGTGGAATTCACATTTGACAACATGATATTGTTCAGTACTATACCTCATTAGGATCATGTCTAAATCAACTATCTAGTGTGCAATATTGCGGGGAGTCAAGGCGGGATTGTTGATCCAATGCTCGAGTCCCTTTAGAGGGGATCTTAAATAGAAGTACCAATTATCTCCAAGGGTTCCTTTCTATAGTGTTTCTAGACACTTAGTTTGCAGCATCCATGGGTTATTCAAAGGCAATTTCTCACCTATAGCTAAATAACTTGCCCATAGCAACCCATCCATAGCATAAGAAAATCATTCACCGTACAACATTCGAAGGTATCAGGTCAATCCGGTAGAGCTTTCTAGGATTTTTAGGAGGCAACGGATTTAGAAATTTAGATCTTCATCTCCTTGGAATAATCAATGGACTACATTAGGAGTGACATCCTTTCCTTTTCTCCTCTCTCTTCTTCCCCAACATTCTCTCTCTCTTCAATGTTCTAAATTAGCGTTGGGGTTTTCACTTTTGATATGTCTTTAAATGAATTTAGAAACATGATGTAAAATTTACATCACTTTTTTTATAAAAGTAACTTAATATTTGAGTAGGAATATGAATGGTCTAAAGCAAAAATGGGGCATATGAAAGGTCTTCAAGAAGATGAGGAGTCAAGTCTTTTCTATAAATTGTAATGAGATCCTCATTCCAAAGGGTTCTAATTCTGAAATTCTTCTAGTTGGTTGTATTCTTGTAAGTTCATGAGAAATATTTTTCTTACTTGTGAGTGAAAAGAGTTAGCCATTTTTCCCCTATTCTCAATGTCTTCCATTCTCATACTATGTACAATTTCTACTTGAGCATCAATACAAGAAGAAGGAGTTTCTAGCCTTTTTTGACTAAGGGGTTTACTGATACTTTGTGTTCATTAAATTCTAATTGGTCTTGTTGTTGTTTATAGTATTATTTCTTCCTAATTTTAGTGCATGTGATGAAAGTTCTAACTGATGTATGCAAGAATTTGATTTTCTACTTGCAACATTAGTTCCTCTTATCTAATATTCTCACTCCCTTTCCTGCTCTCCTAGAAAATTCCTCCCTTACAAATATCTGCAATATTTTTCCATAGGGTTAGTGGAGTGCCCCTGTTGGATCCCCAACCAAAAGGCCACCAGGAAAATCCACCTTTTCACTCATGCATACATATATGACAGCTACATCGGTTAAGTAGAGGGACTTAGATTCCTAGAGTGTTGGCAAGAAATCCACCAATTTTCCCCGATAAATTTTCTCACCAACACACACAAAATTTATGTGCTAGCATAATTTAAATGCTAACGCACCTAAATTCCATGTGCTAACATTCTACTTCACGTCTTTAGCATATTTTTCTTTTGTTTTTCAATTTTCTACTTTTTCTAGCTCTTCTACTCAAATCTAACATGTGTTTTAGATTATAATTTTGTTTCTATAGATCTATTTTTGTTTCAAGAATGCATAAGGTAATTAAAAATTATTTTTCTTAATCATTGTGAGATCACTTGTACACTCTTTCCTCATGCTTTATAATCAACCTTATAAATCGGACTCTTGATCTTCACTTTTATAGTTTTTTAAGGGAATTAATATTTTTTTATTTTATTAATCAAATCTTGTTCACATGTAATCTCTTTCCTCATGCTTTATAAGTGACCTTGGAAATCAGAAAATGAAATTTATTCTATTATCTTATCCTCTATGTACCTCATGAAAACATTATAATCTTTGTTTGTAGGACCAGCTCTTAAAGGCAGCTATAAAACATTAAACTACTAATTACATATTTTTGTTGACCAAGTTTCCTCATTTTTACTCATAGTAGTGAACTTGTACTAATGAAAATAAATCAACTCAAAATATGATGGGTTTATGGTACCTTGAGATGGAATAATGATGGGGATGGGAAAAAATGGTGGATTCTCCTCCAAAATAAGCTTAGTGACCTGCAAATCAAGAAAACTCAATAGAGGATGGATTAGTAGATAGATGGGAGGGTTTCCCAAAAATTCAATCATGAGAAGTAAGAACTTCATAGGATGGATGTCAACCCTCATGTTTGATAAAAATAGATAAATTAAATGGATATGGATGTGATATAAATGCAAAATATGAAATAAACAAAAGTTGAATGTTGGATCTAAAGTGATAAAAGTAGATTTGATATAAATGAAAGCAGAAAATAAATCAAACTGGTTGGGTCGGCGGTGACCCAAAACTATAGAGGACCAATCAACGATGAACAAGGTTAGGTGAATACAACAATAATGTAAAATGTAGATCTATAAGGTCTGAAGGCATATCTAGAGGTGGTGTAACACTAGATTGATAAACAGGAATGTGCGGAAGGTATGAAATAGGGAAAACATAAAAGATGCAAGAAAATTAGAGATATAAGGTTAAATACTAGATATAAGGGATGGGTTGACAGTGACTAGTCTAGGTCAGAGGTGACTTATGGTTAGAAGAATGGGCCTAGGATGAAAAAGGTGCAAAATGATTAGATCTGGGAACCTGGATGGATGCAAAAAGCAGATAAATGGATGGATGGGAATTTGAATGATAGAGAAACTAATGCAAAGGAGGCTAGGTTGATGGTGACCAGATAAGGTCAACAAAGATTAGGACTGATTTATACTTGAATGAAAATGTATGAAATGAAAATAGAGACCTATAAATGGAAAAATAGGTTGATCGAGACAGAGATGAAGTTCTTGGTGATTCTTGAACCTACGTAAGAAGTTAGAGATGAAAATGGATGAAAGATGCAACAAAGAAATGAAGAATAAAAAGGGGGAAGATAACTCCCAAAATCTCCCAAGTTGATGTCCAAAGGCTCCAAGAAGACTCCAGGATTGGTAGGAAGCTGCAAAAGGCACTCAGAGATGAAGACAAGATCACAAGAGAGCTAAAGATTTCAAAGTTGCATCCTTGAGAAAGGAGGGGGAAGGGTGGCTTTATAGGGTCAATTGTGACCCAGATAATTCACCAACAACTATGAAAAGATGTCCATTTGGGTGGTGGAATGATGTCCAACTTGAGGCAAAGAGGCCCAAATGAAGTGAGATTAGGGTTTAGATGGATAGGGATGAGCTAGGGTTGCATATGGAAGATAAATGGGTAGGTGGATGGTTGAAATGAGTAAATAAAGGATGGATGGATAAAAACATTAAATGGGGGTGGGTAAGAGCATAGAAAGAATAAAATGGAGGAATCTAGAGAGAGGAAATATATTAATGAAATATCGGGATTAATTTAGGGATAATTAAGATATATAAAAATAATGGGATGGGTAAGATAGGATTAAAGGTGGGAAATAATAATAAAATGGAATGAATTGGATGTTAGAGGGAATGTGAAGATTAAAATAGGCACATGTATGCAAGAATATATCGAATTTAGGGTGAGGGGTAATGATACCAAAAATTGGTGTCTATTTTTTCCCCTTTTTGTTGATTGGTTCGTGTTTAGCAAGCTATGAGACAAAAACAAGAAAGGCCGAATAGATCAATAGTGAGGTGCTCCTCAAACTAGGGATTGATGACATGAAAAGGAATCAATCATGATTTTGAAAGAGATAAATGAAGAAGGAAAGGGTGGAAAGGATGATAAAATAAAGATGGTGACCATTTTCTGTGTTTTTACATGGGCAAAATTCACTTGAAAACAGGACAACCATACCCTAGTGTCGAAACATTTTCTATGTCATACCTTTCTAAGACACCCCTCGATCAATTGATCCTCGGTGTCAACTCATATCATGTGCCCCAGTCATCCATCTATGATTTTCATCATTCCCCATAGGTGATTTAGGAAAAATAATATCATTCAAGTACCTTTGGAGCAATATCTCACAAAGTGGAGTTCAAACAATCTTAGAAAGGGCTATCATTAGCCTTCCTAAGCCAAGTGCACAACCCCTATAGTGGATCAAAGGTCCAAATTCATCAAGGAGTAATATTCATGAGCTAGGATCATCAAGGAACTGATTTTGGAATATTCTAGGAGTTTAGGAGCCGCCACTGGAAGAAGGTTTTTGAGGTGAAGGAGCTTACACCGCAAAAGAGTAATTGAGATTCAAGAGGTGATTCTAGGAGCTCTAGAATGAGTTTTTATCCCAAAAATATATAATTGGAAATAATTTTCAACCCTCTACATGGTGTAAAAACATATCAATCCAAATCCTCATGCATTTTTCTAGGCAGCTCATTATTTCCATGCACAATGGGAGATCCCGAGAAAAAATGAGGTTTTTAAGGTGTTAAAAGTAGAATTAAGGCATGGGGCCCATCCCATCATTCTTAAAATTCCTTTTCCATGAAAAATCATATAAATAAGTGTATGAAAATTCATCCGGGAGCTCAAGTTATGGTCTTTCTAAGTCACCCTCCAAGGTATGTTATTTGATACTTAGTCAAATTTATAAAGGGACACGTGGAAACCTAAGGCCGAGGAGCATTTTTTGAACCCATTTCACCAAACCAAAGGGAAAATAGGTGTAAAAAAATTCACTCTCCCCCCTTTAATCTCTCTGGTCACGCATATGACCCCGACAACTCACTTTAAGTTCCTTTGACCGAGTTAACTTCCTCCTCCACCAACTCCTGCATGCTCGCCACTTGTCATGATGGGGATATTGTTTTCCAAATATTTTCAAAACCAAAGGTACAATGGGGTAAAAAAATGCACCCCACCCCCTTTAGGCCCCATGATTCCTCATACAATCCTCATCCAACCCCGTGTGCTTATTTTTGGCTCCCCTTCATTTATCTCATCGAATGAATAAATGACACTTGTCAAAAAAGCAAAGGTTAAATTTTTTGCACCTATTTTCCCAAAACAAATGGAAAATGGGGAAAAAATGTACCCCCTCCCCCCTCATTGTGCTCAAAGCTTATAAAATTTGGACTTAGCCATTTTTGTGTTCATTCTCCCACATTCTCCCTCCATTGTCGAAATCTACTAGATTTCTTCTAGAATCGACCTTCACAATTTTCATCTCCATCCATTTCCTCCACAATATCATGAGCTAATGAAGAGAAAACCATCAAAAACACCTATTTTTAAGGGCCCGGGCTTGTTCTTCACCAGAATGAATTCGTAACCCGCGAAGTGAAAATATTTGTAACTTGAAGACTGATGCACACATTGACATGGGTTTTTGTCATCCACATTTTCAAAGTCCATTAGAATCCAAGTAAAAGTCCTCACATACACATTCCATAATTTTTGCGGTGAAGAAACCCTAGTTTCCCCACATAAAACTTTTAAAATTTAAAATTTTGCATTAGGGGACCAAATCAAAGCGAAACTTTAGAGGTGCACTAAAATTAAAAAAACCCATATCAAAAAGGGTGTTTTTATCAAAAAATGAGGTCCATAACACCACTTTCTAAAAATAGTAAGCCTCCTACACATGCACTTGTTATTTTTAGTAAGTCATCATAAAAGGAAGTTTCGGTGAAGAAAATTGTCCACATGGATCATCCAGAGGGAAAATTGAATGATCAAAATAAAAAGGGTAGAAAATTGAATTTACCAAAAATAGTAAATTCAATTGCTAAGAGTAGAGAAGTTCTTGTGTTGGCTGCAAAGTCTAAATTTACAGCCCCTATTCGATCACAAAGTGGTGTACAAGAGAAAAGTAGAACATTCAAGTGTTTGAACATGTCTTCTCAAAATTCAGAGCTTTCCCACAACAATGGAGAATTGACTTCACAACAAGCTCTTGAGAATTCTCAAATGGAAACCACCATTTCAACACACGGATGAGCCATTCACATGGATTCTAGAAATGATCAACAAGTGAGCCTAGAAAAATGTAACAGTTTTCATACCAAGCGTAGAATAAATCTCACAAATATGGAAGCCCAAATGAAAGAAGAAATCCCAGAAAACTTCTTGCTTCTTCAATGACACCTCAGGTAACCAATATGTTGAAATTGCTAAGCCTAATATTGATAAGCCCATGGAGGAAATGACTGATATGACTATGAGTTGATCCACATCTCATTGGGTCAAGATTATCATGAGGGAAACACTCACTTCTTTGAAGAATCCTCTTCCTGTCTTCTCGTTTAGACCGAATAATACAAGCGAACCATCGTACAATTGGAGGAACATGTAAGATCTCATTGCATACATTTAACCCTTCTCAGGGCCTGAACCAACATCCCCTCTTCCAATTGAATATGTCCCTCCAATTAGCAGTATTGACCCTAAGGAAATCAAGAAAGCAAAAAGATACATGATGTGGGGTAAATCTAGTGAAAAGTGGTTTGAGGAAATCATTGAGAAAGGAAAAGTAATATATCCAAACCTCATTTACCTTATCAAGTACACTCATGAAACATTTTCTCGAGGTAAACAAGATGTAGTAGGAGGTTTTAAAGGAGGTAAATCATTTAGATGAGGTAATCCCACTGGTGTTTGAAATGAGTTCCTTCAACTCTCACATTCTCGTGAGCAAGCAAGTGTTTCATCAACTGCCGAGGACTGTCTCTAATTTGGATCCATATCATGGATGCACGGTATGCAATTATGAAGAATGCTATATTTGAATTGAAATCCTACAGATGATAAATTTCTAAAATCTTGGATGAATTCTACCATTTTTCAAAGATTTGAGTTCCCTCCATTCACTAATGACTCATCATTAGAAGAAACATCATTTCATTTCAAGAGATGGTCAAGAAGGAGGCAGGTGAATCTCTTTCCTTCAACAAATACAATTTAGAGTCCTTAGCCAGTATCAAAAGTTGCATTGTTGCAATTACAATGGATCATGAAGAATGGCTTCATCAATGTAAAAGGATCAGTGGTGTCCCCAAGACATAGAACAAGGTTTTGGGCTAAATTTTCATTCTAGAGGAAGATAATTTGATAATTTTGATAGCTCAATTCAACAAAGAATTCAAGGAATAGGTGCCCATTTCATAGGGTTCTCATTCGAAGGTATAATTTGTAAAGTTCTTTAATGAGGAAGTTACTTCATCAGAAATATCATTTCCCTCTTTTCTTCTCTCTCTCCCTCTCTCCTTTCTCTCTCCTTTCTAATTATTCATTGGGTGTAATCATTGTATTTTTTCCTATTCACTTAAGTGACCTATTTTTAAATTGTAAAAGTATTTTCTCAAAATTATAAGAGAAATACTTAATTTTTCTTTTCTAATGGCAAATGAAAGGTCACAAGTGGAATAGGAATGTGAAGCGTCATGTAAAGGGAGATGAGAGGTCAATTCACATTTCTATAAATTAGGATGACCTCTCCATCCCAAAGGATCTCATATTTTGAAGAATTTCCACTCTGTAGCAATTATGGATTGTAGTTGTTGAACTTTGTATCAATGCACATGAAATAAAAGATACATTTCTTTTATTCTCCTTTTTATTTTATTTCCTCTCTCTCTCTCTTATGCACTTTGCAAGCATAGTGATCCCAAAAGAGCTTTGTATCTTTGATAAATGAATCCAAGAACTTTGTGTCGGTTTTTTCTTCTCACTAGATAGCTTCATTGTTTCTTTCCTCTATATTGAATGTTGAACTACTCTAGTTACTAGGTGTGAACTCTATAATTGGTCTACTCACAGAAATAACTTTCCTTTCCTAATTTCCCTCCTCCCTACATCACTTTAATTTCCTCCCTTGTACCCTTCGCACAAGTAGCTTGTCACATGTTCATTAGAGTGTCCATGTGTGATTCCTAGCCTTCTCGGGCCAACCCAAATCAATAGATAGGATTAGATTATTTTTCATTCAATAATGTGAGCTGCACCATTCAAGGTAGAGGGGCGTAGCCCGTGAACATTGGTGGAGTACACCAAAATTTCCATAACAACAAATTTTCTCACAAAAATGAAAGAAGATAGGAATTTGTCCCAAGTGAAAAGGAAGGACCATTGATAAAGATAACAAAAATAAAAATATGGCGGTGATCTTGGAAACACATCGATAGTGACATAGCACAACCTATGATGGAGGTGATGTTAATAGCCTATGGACCCTCCGAGTTGGAAAATATCATATCTATAGACACCAAATTTGGGTCACACTCCCCTTGGTCCCCTTCAATCAATTAATGTAATATATTTAATTAATCATGACCCCTTCATCCTATACTAATATTCATCCTCACATTATTAATTAATTTAATTATTTTAATTAAGTTAATTTCACCCTCACACCTCCACCTCATCATTACACCTCACCTTGGACCCATTCCAGGGGCATTTAACTCATAATGACCGAGTCATCACTCTCAGCACTAAGTCATCACTCCCAGTGTTGAGTCACCACTTAACCTAACTAACTAAGACTTCTTCCTAAACCTAATTGGACTTATTTTATGACCTTCCTGCCTTCTCTCATGTGAAATCCACTTCCCTAAGTAGACTTAATCAAAATCATACCAAAATAGTAAAGATCTGCGTATTTTTGGTAAACCTAGACTTTCTCGCCTTAATTGATGTCGGTTATCCCTCAACCGATGTCGGTCACCTAACCACCATCGGTTACCTTATATACACTTTCACAAATCTTTACAGTGGTTTTTCATTCAGTTATTAGAGCCTAATTACATTCAAGTGTAAATATTCAATCCCTCATACATCTAGACAACGAACACACACAACCACAAAGGCAAGACAAGCAATCATTTTTCCTCCCAATACATTGGACTATTCACGAGAACTCTCTAGGAGTATTTTTTGGTACTTAACACAAAATATCTTCACATATAAACTATTTTCCTCCTCTACCTCCCAATATTTGTAAGACATCAAGTAAGTATTGTGATCCTAATCATTTTTCTTATTCCCTTTGTAGATATTTGTTTTCTTTCAGTAGTTTATTTCCTTTGTTGCCTATACATCACCTTCCTCCCATCAACCCACTATTCAACCATCCTAATCCTTTTCACCATTCTAAACCTCCTTCTTAGTATCCTTGAGTCTTCTTAGCCATATTACAACCCAAACCATACTACCCTCACTCTTTGTGCAATCACAGAGAGCCTAAAAACTTTGTTTAATAATTTACTACCAAATTGTCCCTATCTAACACTAGACACCTTAATTGTCGTTGGTCTCTCCCTCTCTATCGGCATCGGTCACCAGACTAATATCGATCACTTTTTTTCCTTAACCTTCACCAAAATTCCTCTAACATCACCTAAACTCCACCTAGACCTTACCAGATACCTCTGTGACCTTACCTAATACCCATGTGACCTGTCCCAACCAAAAACATACCTTTCCTGATGCTAAATTAGTTTAGATTTTAATACTTTTAATATAGTTTTTATATAATGTTTTGAGATACCTAATTCAAAGTGTTAGTAATATGACCTTTATTTCTCATATTTACTTTCATTATTTTGATAAAATAAAGGATTGAAAGCCATTTGAGGAAGCATCATGCTTGCCTCGATCTATCTTTACTAGGCAATCCTCCGACTCTTGTTATTTAATATCATTTAGTGGTCTTTTTTTATCTACGGGTATTCATTCCCGAAAAAAAGGACTTCTCCATGATCAACTTGGATAATTTCAGAAATGCACGCATTTAAACTTTGACCAACATAATCACAAGTATTCCTCCTTGACCGCTACCTTATCTATTTTATCGTACACCAACAATTCGGTGAAACAATATCAATATGGAGGTAATCTAAGTGAAATCCTCTCGCATGGATTATAAGCCATGGGACCAATGGGTCAAATGCGTACATCAAGAATATGGGAAAATAAATGCGAGGATGGTCAAAACAAGGGTCCTAAACAAGTTGGGGGAAAAAGAGTATGCACTATCCTTCAACCGCGAGGAAGAAAAAATATACGTATATGGTCATATGAAGATAGGATAAGATGGCCACAAAAATGGGCTTGTAGATGAGATATGGTGCCTCGAGAGGGAACATAAATATGGCACACAAACGGTGGACTTATGATGAAATAAATTGGATGAGGATGGATGTAATATGATGAGGTGAGTTAAAATATGGTAGATAGGATTAGATAAAATATTGGTAAGATGAGATAAAATAGATGGGATGGATGAGCATAATAGATCATATGAGATAGATGGATAAGATGATGCAAGATGGATAAGACGAGAGAGGATGATAGATTGGATGAGATATAAGATTGATAAGATGAGATAAAATTGGATTGGATGTGAGAGATAAAATTTTACTTTGATAAGGTGACCCAAAATGTGGAAGCATACACTTCATCGTAGTAAGGAGCGAATGAGGAAATAATGCTTCAAACCAGATTGGAGGTAAACAAGAAATGGAGCCACTTAAGGCAATGCACTTGTAGCCAATAATAGGTGTTAACACATAACCAATGATAGTTATTTATTCTAAGGATCATGTGGAAAATATGGAAAGTGGACTTATGAACCTAAGGTTGACACAACAAAGGGGTTTAGGTGTGACTTGTGTGCAAGAATATAGGTTATCCATAGGTGGGTATCCCTAGGCCTATGCCCTGTGTCTAGGTATTGGGACACAAATTGATTAATTTGGGAAGTTTTCTATAGACAAGAAAGCTTATCAATGGAGGAATATTTCTGAAGATGTTTGCTTTTGATTTTTTAGATAGAAGTTTGATCAATGTAGGAATACTTTTCTTGTCAAGATATAAGGAGGGTAGCCATCCTTCGAGAGAGTGGTCTACTTTTTTCCTTATGATTTTTGACATTGGTATTTTTTCTTTTTACAAATGGAAGGGACAATATATATGCATGATAGCTATCCTTCGAGGGATCAATCTATATTTTTGACAATTTTGCTTTTTTAGATACAAATGTCCTTCAAGGAGCATTCTTCTTTTAGATAACATAAATTTTGATATGAGCATCCATAGAATTTTGAATTTTTATGGGGAAGAGCTAGGGATAGTTAGGTAGACCACTTAAGAGGGGATAATGAATGTACAAGTGACACCTATGGACCCTTAGCGTGGTTCCAGTAGGTGAATAAGAGGGTAATGGATGTAATGATCATGGAGTTCTCACCAAGAAGGAAGAACCTATCCATAAGGAATATGCTATGAGAAGAGCCATGGTGCCCATATTCAAGGTCATAGATAGGAAAGTGATGATAGACCACATAATTCCAAATAAGTATGATGTAATATGGAAGAGGCTACTGATGGATGGATGACCATGGGGATAACTAAGTTCATAGATATGCTAAAGTAGAAAGGTTGGAAGTAAAATATGTTAAGAGGTTATGTTTCTGGTTTACCATCAAGGGAAGCCAAATGATAGGATCCATACCCATACTTATGTGTGATAATGTAATGTCTAATCTAGTTGGGAGAAAACTTTCCATGTTGACTCCTTTCTAGGGTAGTGAAATTTTAATTTTCTTTAAGAATAAGGTCATTGATGTTAAAGTCATGTTCCTTGAGATGATGATAGCTTTTGAGATACATAAGAGGAGATAAAATATTATGCGCTATCTTTCAAATAGTGAGAAAAAATGTGTCCATGGTGAGATGAAGATGGCCACAAAAGTGGGCTTAGGATGAGGTATGGTGCCCCAAGAGAGGCACAAAGATAACCAAAAAGTAGACTTAGAATGGGATGCAAACATATTAGATAAGATGAAGGGTACATATATTTAGTTTGTATTAGGTGAAATAATGTGGGGATTAAGAGGAAGAGACCTATTCTAATAACAAATCAGTCCTAGAGTGATTGTGGAGAAAATAATTCGGGGAAGAGAGATAGTGTCATTGATGTTCATGGAATTTTTGATAGAGGAGGAGACATGAGAGGGCCAAAAGAGAGGAGTGGATTATCCCCAAGTGAGAGATTGTGTCTCACTTTAGGACATTTGGCTATAGATATGGATAAGCTAGTGGATGCAAAGGGGATTTGGTAGGATCATTAGAAGTAGTGATGATGCCTCTAGGTTTTGATTGGATAGATGATTGAGGATTATGAGGATGATTAGTAATGTGGATGGTGTCAATGAAGAGAGGGGGCCTCCTTGTAGGAGAAATAGATTTTGGGGGAGGTATTACGATAAAATATTTGGATGGAAAATATAACTTAGATTCCTTATGAGGTGAGGATTCGATTGGAGGATTGGATTTGGATGTGGATAAGATTGGAGGAAGAGGGTGATCTTCATGGATGATAAGGTTATCCTCCACCATTAAATTATGGATGAGATTTTGGAGGGACAAAAATGTTTAGTGTCATGGGACGGAGTGTGATGATAAGTACATACAAAATTAGGATCAAACCATGATGGATTTTGTCAACGCAGAGTTAAAAGATTTGATGGGGGAAATTGATTGTTGAGATTTGAAGTAGGTGTTGGAAGATTTCAATGTAGGACCCAATGGGGATAGTTGAAGAAGAGGTTATAGATGAAGTGGATCTAGGAATGGTAGATGAAGGTAATAAGTATGATTCACTTTGATGAGGCTTCATGCGAACCTTTGGTTCAAATTTAAAGTTGGAAGGAGAAGTGGGTATCTGTGATTTAGTTTTGATGTCTTGGGATTTAGATGATCTTTGAAGCAGATTAGATCTAGAAGGAGAGTTGGATTTCCTTGTACTTGGGTTGATTGATGATGGATGTCTTAGATGAAGGGTCTAGACCTCAGATGGGTGGCAATGCTCCTAAGAGTGATGATGTAACATTGGTTTTCTTAGGATTGGGAGGAGGGAGATCCAATTTTTTGTATGGATGTGTAAGTGATTTTGGATGGGTATGCTAAGGCTCTTAGATCTTGGTTGGGATGTTTTACTCTTGGAAATAATTATTATGATTTAAACCAAGGGGTTTGGATTATATGATGTAGGTTGTGTTGTAGAGGCAGATATGGAGGATGGAAGGGACTTTTGGATGATATGCTTGATAAGATCAAAAGAGGGTGTAGATGGTATAGGTCTTGGATTGATTTGTTTTGTGGTGATCGATTTAGTAGATGGGGCATGAATATCATTTGTGGTTGTCTTAAGTGGGGGTGTTTATGTAAGAAATGTTTTGGGGTTATCGTGTGTGTGTGTGTGTGTGTGTGTGTGTGTGTGTGTGTGTGTGTGTGTGTGTGTGTGTGTGTGTGTGTGTGTGTGTGTGTGTGTGTGTGTGTGTGTGTGTGTGTGTGTGTGTGTGTGTAGATTGAGATGTAGATGTAGGTATGGTTATGTTAGTAGATGTGATTGATGTGGAAGTGGGTATAGATGTAGGAATGGTAGATGTCAATGAAGAATTGGATATGATAGATTGGGATGTTGTGGTAGTTGGTATGGTTGATATTTTTGTAAATGTAGTAGTAGGTGTATTTGATATATATGTGGATGAAGGAATAGATGTGATAGGTTGGGATGTGGTAGGTGTAGAGATAGGCGTGGATATCAATGGGGTTATTGTTGTAGAAGAAGTGTCTAAAGTAAAGGTAGATGTGGTAGATAATGGGGTAGTGGATGTAGGAAATAATGTAGGCTCTTGATTTATGGTGTTAATTGTGTGAGCATTAGGTTCATAAGATGTGGGGGTGGAACTTGATTTGTTTTAGAGACATCAAGGGGTTGATTAGGTGATGTGTTAGGATTGTCCACTTGGAGATCACCCCGATTTATAAGTTTTTGGAAATGATCCTTGAAGGAATGAAACTTATCAATTTTGTGGCCTTGGACTTAAAGATATTTACAATAATTCCCCTCACGATATCATATGGGTTTGGGTCATGAGTCATTAACGGGTTGGATGGGGGAAGTTGAATGAGGTGGACCGCCATCAACTTGTCAAATATGGAACTATATGATTCCCAAGAGGGGTATAGTTAGGAGATAGTCAAGGAGCTCTTGACAATGACTCCATGTGAGATGTGGACGTGGATGAATATTGAATTACAATAGAAATTTTGGACTCATCACCATGTGTGGAAGATTGGTGAACTCGGTTTTGGGCTTGTTTGATCAAAGCTTAAGGTGACCTTATTCAAGGGCACAAAGTTTTAGTTTATGAGCCATAGTGAATGCCTCTTCAAAGGTTTGAAAAGATTAAATTTGAAGAGTTGAAGATATGTGCTTTGCACAATACCATGAGAATATTTCAATGATTTCGGTATATGGAAGGGGAAATTTCAATTGATTAATGATACTACACCATCGTGCGACAAAATATGTGATAGATTCATCGTCAAACTATCAAATGGCATAAAGGTTAGTGATGGTAATATTGCACACAATATTAATTGAGAAATGTTCAAGGAATAATTGGGAAAGTTGAGTGAATGAGAATAATGAATGTTGTGGGATACTATTATACCAATCTAATGCGGGACGACTAGTTACATGGGAAATGTGTGAAGCATGATATCTTGATCATGGGTGATGAGATAACACGCATGTCTAAAAGCTTGAAAGTGTTGTTGGGGATCCTCCTTACTATTGAACTTGGAAATTTTTAAAATTCCTAATGAGGAGGATATGGTTTCATGGGGACGGATGGGTTGATGGGTTCATTGTAGATTTGTTCATATGAAAATGTGGTCTTAGATCCCAAAGTTCGACTTCAAGGTTAACCATCCTACTTAATAGTGCTTATAAGGGATCATTATATGGTTGAGTGAGATGTATAAGAGGTGTATGGGTTGGTTTGTTGATATGTTTGACATGTTTGAGGATGTGTTAGCATTGGTGGAAGTGGTTGATAAGGGGAATATAATTAAGGGGTTGTGATTAGATTGGTTGAGATAAAGCTTGATGTTGAGATATAGGGATATGGTAATATTGATTCATTTTTTTGTGCAATCTAAGACTGGTTTTAGGATTCTTTGGCCATGAAGTCCTCGATAAACCTAAAGGTACGTGAGGTAAAAAATTTATAGAGTTAATAACATAGTCGAATACCATGATGGCTTCCTATTGGGTGATGAAGTCCTAATAGTTACACCTAGTAATGGATGTTTATATGTCTCAATTAGTTTGTGTGTTTGGATGTGTGTGAAGAAGTGTGTATGCAATGTGTTAAACCCCTAGTTAAACTAGATTTGCAAGCAAGAATGAAAGGGTTATTTTTAGATCCAAAGTGAAATGTGTGGATTGATGAGGAAAATAAACAAATGATGCAATGCGATAAAGAAAAATATGGGGAAAAATAAGAAATACCTAGAATATGCTTTTCCTTTTTATCTGACCTTCAAAGTAAGAAAGCGAGAAAAATCCAATCCAAGAAATCCATGATCGACATAAGAAAGCAAGCAAAAATGAACCAATACACGTTCCTTACCTATAAGGCTAGTAAGAAATGGTAGAAAGAAGATGAAAATGAAAGAAAATAATAAGACTCACCTAGAAAGGGTGAGTGCCACCGAGAGAGCCAAAATTTTGACCAAGTTTCCTTGTTCTTGTTAGTCAACTAGACTAAATAAAATAAAGAAACTCAAAATATGAAGGGTTTATGGTACCTTGAGATGGAATAATGATGTGGATGGATGCAAATGATGGATCCTCCTCCACAACAAGCTAAGTGACCTACAAATGAAAAAAATCAATAGAGGATGGATTAGTAGATAGATGGGAGGGTTTCTTGACAAAGTTAGTCCCAAGTGTAGACACCAAAATTAGGTCCCACTCCCCTTAGCACCCCATCGAATAACCAACCCAAACATATTCACTTAACCATGGACCCTTCCACCCCACATCACTATTAATTTAATTAAATTTATTAAATTAATATATATCCTCACAATATTTATTATCTAATTATCTTAATTTCCACCTCACCTAAACACCTCATCTAGCCACCTCACCCTAGACCTATTCTTGACATGTTTCCATAACTAACTAAGACCTAATCCTACTTTCCTTAATGAGCTAATATTTGGCCTAACCCTAAAAATCAATCCCTACAATCTCTCTAACCACATTCCCGCCCATTAGAAAGGAAGCTTCCATTCTAATCATATACAAAAACAAACGAGGCCCAACAAATCAAAAGGCTCTACCAATTTTAGTAAACCTATGGAATCACGCCTTAACTGACACTGGTCACCCCTAAACTGACACCAATCAACCAGGAACCATCGTTGGTCACCTTTTACTCCCTTTTGGTAACCTTATTTCGAGGTTGGCACATTCTAAGAGCAAGAGAGAGCAATCACGCATGCATGCGACGAGAGAAAACATTCTTTCTCACCTAGACATCCAGCAACCATCCCAACAAAAGAGCTGACCTAGCCAAGCAAGGAGGAAAGCCCAGGTAGCTCAAGCAAGAGTTTCCCATCAACTGGTGATCTTCTATAGAAGAAATCTCCAACCATCCTCTCCAACCTTCACCCATAAATGACTAGAAGCATATTCACAAGTAAGTATGTTTTTCTATTCAATCCCTATTGTTTAGATATTCTCAGTATTTACTTCTCTTGGTGTATTATTTGCTCTCCCAACTACCCATTGATATCCTTTGATAACTACCCTCCATACCCCTGCCAAAACTCTGCAAAACCCCATCTAGACAACCCAGCATCTCATTCCAACCTACCCAACCCTTTTGCAATCACAAAGGGAACCCAAAACCCATTCTATAGAATTTCTAGTTTCCCCATCATCCAAAGATCAGCCATCCTAGATTTGCCATTGGTCACTCCTATACGGCATCAATTTACCTACCCGAAGGCCGGCCCTTTGCTACCATTCACCAACTTAACCTCTAACTCCTCCCATCTTCACCAAAATCCCACCAAACCTGCCCACCGACTTAAATCCCTACCCACACCTCGTAAACACCTCACCATGCTCCCCATCAACCTAGAAAATAGACCCACTCTGTTTCTTGACCCCCTATCATTTCTTCAATGACCTGACATGACCAAATCATCGGGACTAGACCAACATTGGTCTATGTGTCTCATCAACACAAAGATGACCAAAACCTACCTACTTACTCCCAAGTTACCTATAATCACTTGTGACCTTCATTAGATATCTTCTTTGG
This sequence comes from Taxus wallichiana var. yunnanensis, assembly GCA_018340775.1. NCBI lineage: Eukaryota > Viridiplantae > Streptophyta > Pinopsida > Cupressales > Taxaceae > Taxus > Taxus wallichiana. The sequence goes on from CM031239.1 coordinate 625,907,711, forward strand.
ACCTCCAGAAACCTAGAACCATTTACCCGACCTCTAGATTTGATCCTAACCTAGCCTGTTAGATTAGATTTTGCTTATTGTGTTTATATGAGATGCCTAAATCATATTGACTATAATAGGACAATATTTACCTTATTTCTCACATTAATTTGTTTAAAACAGTGGATTGACAACCTTCTAGGGAGTATCGCACTTCCCGGATCTAGCATACACTAGGCAGTCCACTACATATGTTATTTAACTTCCATTTGGTGGTCTTGTTGTTTATTTTAGGTAGTTCCTCCTATCCAAAAGGAAGCTCTCATGATCAGTTGTGGATTGAGAAGTCAATGTGCACACAACAACCTTCAACCAGCTTCAACAAGTATTCCTCCTAGCCTTTTTACCCTTATCTATTTCATCACATTCCAAGAAACATTCTAAGAATCAGGTGAAACATTTTGGCACGCCTGGTGGGACCCATTCGAGGTTCCTTGCATTTCTTCATTCCTAGGTAAAAGTTACATGTTTTTTTCCTTTTTCAAAAGGTTCTCACATTAAATTTTTCCCTGGAATCTTCTCTTCTTTCTATTGTCTCAAAGAAATCATGTTTTGGTGCTATAAAAAGAACTCTTCTTCTCTTTCATTTGTACTGCATTAGTGAAAGATCATATTCTCTCATGTTCATCTTTTGTGTCATCAAATTTAATATTTTGATTTGGGCTTAAAATTAATGGCATTTCATTCTTGTATGCTACATTAGTGCACATTAAATGAGGGCAACCTATACACTGGAAGTCATGCCTAGCTAATGGTTGACAAAAGAATCATAGAAATCACATTCTCTCTCTCTCTCTGAGTCTTACCAAACTGCACAAATTCAAATTAACACATCTTTCTTAAACAACATCCTTCCCGGGAACACCTATCAATGATCACATGATCGATTGGCAGGTACTCCCCACTCATTTCCTATGTTGAGTCATCATCTCAGAGGATGGCCCACCCCCACCATAACATACCTGAAACCTCTCCTTTTAGATATCCTTCTTCGTAGGATGCCTTCCCAACCAAAAAAATTCTACTCTATAGTTCATATAGTCAGTCCTAAATAGCGTAAGCTAAACAAACATAATAGAAAGAGTACTTTTAGGATTGTATTTTTCTTAGTGTTTCTTCTTGGCTTGCATTTTGAGGTGAGAGGACACATGTTCTTCATATTTTTATTTCTCCTTGCACACTCCTCATCATAGTTGGTGTAGTCCAACTTTGTCTGAGTGTGCCTGGACCCCATTTTTATCATTCTCAGAGTTTTGGGTTTGATTCCACACTTGATTTTAAATCACAACCACATTTTCTTCATCTATATTTCAATTTCATTAAGAATCGTGTGTCGGTCCAACAACCATCATTGGTTACCCTCTAACCATCACCGGTTTTTTATAACTCATTTTCTATTCTTTTGGTTAACCTTCCCAAAAGGACACGTGCTTCATCTTCTTTATTGTTCGAGTCTCTCAGAACTCTCAAGTATCTTTCTATTTCGATAAGATCCATCCTACAACTTATCTACCTGGTAGATTATCATTCTTTTACCTTGTTTGGAAAAATTTATTTTCTCATAGTGATCGATCGTGGTCCTCTCGATCGACATCGGTTTACCTAACTAGAATCGGTTAGCCTATGCTTGTTTTCAACCGACATATTGACCCAATCCACCTACCACTACCTTTTTTTCCTATTTCTACTATGTTTCTGTGTCATTTATAAAGCAGTCCTACTAAATCAGCACTTGTTCACATGGTGCTGACTAGTAGCCAAGAAAACACCCTCATATTCCACTCTAGTCATCAACCACTCCCACCTAGTCCTTCACCTCCTTCCATTATATCGCCCATGGATCCTACCCAACCTATCACTATCACCACAGGTGATGAGGAGTTCACATGACTCCTTGATCAAAACCCTACCACCTTATATTTCTACCTTTCCCACTCATCCACTCGAGATGCCTGGGTCAGTTGATATACAACATGCCCGTATCTATCCCCCGACACTCATTCCTACTTCACGCATCAGCCCCTTCTAACTCCACGCTACCGCACCTACCTTTCCCCTAGTTATTTCATAGCTAGGCCCTATACCTACTATGACCGCCACATCTACCACATCTATTACACCCGTAACATCCACTATACCTTCATCAACCACCCAGAACATAACCTCATCCATGCCTATTATCTCACATATACCCATAAGCAACACAACCACCCCTAGGTGTCTCGATGATCCCTACCCCATTTCAAAACATTGTCCTTTCTATTCCATAGTCCTTAGCCCCCATCACTACTAGAGTCACCTTGACCCTTCCACCTCCATATATGTACTATCAGTAACCTCTCGTTTCATCTATCATTCATTCTAGGTATGTGCCCCCTATCTCACTCCCTCATTCTCAACCTACCTATTCAAGCATCACCATATACTAGAATGCCACCTCCATCATATGTCCAACACCAACCCTCTTATGCTATAGGAGGTACCCATCCATCACCACCTACCAATGACCTCATCAAGTTAATGATGGACAAGATGCAGACACTGGAGGCATTGGTTTTTGGCTCGTAATTCTCTCACCTATGATGAAATTTGTAATGATCCCATCCACCCATCCATTCCTATTTTTCCATATCTCGTACATTGGGAGATGCCTAAATTTAACCACTTCAACAACAAAGAGGACCCGCAATAACATTTTGGTCCTTTAAACATGGGTGTTACCTAATTGCCCATGATGACACTTTACTTTTGAGGAATTTCCCAATGTCCCTGACAAGACCTGCATTGGACTGGTACAATGGACTACCAAGACACTCCATTTACTCATTCAATCAAGTATCCCAAGCCTTCCTAGATCACTTCCATCAAGATCACTAAGAAGGTTCCATCAACGTTGTTAAGCCAAAGGTGAGTCCATTGGCGTAGCTGATCAATCAACTCACATTCCAATTACCACAAAATGAACTCATAGAGCTCTTCAGTAGGGATGCTGCTAGACATATTTTCACCAACCTTGTAGGTGTAGACTTTTGAACCTCGTTGATGCAGGCATTCACCATGGCATCGAAAACTAGAATCACATCAAGAAAAGAAAATCCAACTACAAAATAAGAACTCATTTAAGACCTCTTCTTCTTCAAAACCATAGAATAATTATTCAAAGGCCTAAGGGAACCCCATTCATCCATGGTCCACTCATCCATCAAATTAGGCTAAGCCCTCATCTAATCTTTCCCATGTCCATACTTTTCAATTTAGACATGAGAACAATGGAAATACACCCCAATTAGGGAGCCTTATTCTTCTGTTTTAGAAAAGCTCATTAAAGATGGGGCCATCACCCTTCCTCCTATAAAACCACACACTGGTTTTGATCCTGCTCACCCCACACCTGCGTGGTACAAAGAGCATGACTTCTGCAACTATCATCGGGTAAAAGGTCATAATGATGGTAATTGCATCACTTTCAAGAACATTATCTAGGAAATTCTTGAGAATGGTGAGTTAGTCTTGGATAATCCGAATGCACCTGCCAACCAAAACCTACACATTTTCAAGAAACCATTTCCTAATCATGCCCCTTCTTCTGACCAAATTGGGAGACCTCAACTAATGATAGCAATACCCGTGAGGTCCATGCTATTTTCAAAGTGACGCACCTAGTTGCTTCCCAATTGCCTCATATTCCTTCCATAGATGAAATCTTATCCCGTGCTCCCCTACCTACACTAGAACCTATTTCTTCTACTCCTTTTCCCACAGAGGAATCCCCTTCATCTTCTCCTTCATCCGTGAAAGAGCCTATAATCAGCACACCACCTTCAACCCCTCAAAATTTATGAGCCCACTTCACCAACGCGAGGAGAGCCCACTTTTGGCTCATCCTCTCCTCTACCCATGGAGGATACTATAAAAGTACCACCTACACTGTAGATGATTATTCACCCAAGACCTTCAAGATCCATTGATTTACTTTTTGGCTCTCTTACCCACAGAGTCTGAGGCTAGCCATTTCCCGATATCTCAAACACATTTTATGGGGATTTCCACTCGGTCCATGTCGGCTCTGCTTACAACAGTACCATTCTCATGCTTGGCCGATCACCTGGACTATGTTGATAGAGCCTTACTTTGGGGGCATCTTCTACTTCCTATCTCAACACAAATGCAGTTGTCACTCACTGACACCTCCACTATCTATCCAAAAGTGTTTTGGCCGACCAAACCAAACACAACCACAACTATCACAAAATATCCCACGACACCACTCATGGATCAACTCACACCTCTACCCATAACCCAACATGCATCTGCACCCAAACCCACACCTACATCATCTTCCTTTCCTAAACCTATTACTACTTTAGGGGTCATACCAACAGCTAGCCTTACTCATCCACCCATCAAATTAGACTTAGCTACGTCTTCCAAAACTAACACCAAATTTAACCCAGCCCCTAAACAAAAGAGCCAATCTCCTAGATCTCATACCCCAACCTCGCCAACCACACCCTTATCACCTTCACCCCTTCCATCCATCCTAGGACCTCACCCTTGACCCTAGCCAAGAAACCCTCATCCACTGGTAAACCAAGAATACAACAACCCATTTCCCCATCGTGCAGACCTCTAATATACCCAAGCGCTCCACACAACCTCCTTCACCCCCACCTGTAACCTTTTACCACCCATACCTCCAATACCATCAATAACTTCTTCACTACCCATGACACTTCCTTCTCTTTCCCTCATGCCTCCTACCCAACCTATGCCACCTACCTCCACAACACCTTGGTTACCCCCATGGGTAACCCACCCTCTTCCACCATCCACTTTTCCCTCTACATCTCGTGTGCCTATATCACCTTTACCCAAGAAGGTGTAACCTAAAGCCAAAAATCCACTACCCTCCAATAAGGTAGTTAAACCAACCACACATTCTATTTCCAGTTCATCTACCATGCCCCTACCCAAGCAGATACGACCAACACCTAAGACCACACCACACACCAAGTTAGTAGCTCAACCCACTCCCCCTCTTGCAAAGACTCTTCCTACATAATCAGCCACACTATACCCAAACCCACATTCACCTCCCATTGTGATCCATTAGTAGGGTCCTATGCTAAAATCCTAACCAACCTCCTCTAAAACTTTTTTCATCACATTACCACCTCTTAGACCTTACAACCCACTCAAACCCAAACCAAAAGGGTTTGACGATACCAAAATTTGTGCTTACCATCATGTGCCAGGACATGATGTTGAAAATCTGTAAGGCTTTAAAAGTAGCCCTCATCAATTATGTCCTTCTAAATTGAACCTTGATGATGATGATCTCCTTGATGAGGACCCTATCCGACCTCCACCCATTTCCTCACATATTCTCCCCGCACCTACACCACAACCTACATCTCCACCCCCACAACCTTTCTATCCACCCCAAATTTGAAATCAACATGGTTCGTATCAGAGAACTCGCCAAACCTCCACCCAAATGTTAGTGTGCCCACTCATTTCACAAGGTTCCTTCCCACCTCTTGGCTTCTTCCCTTCCTTGTCATTACACCTTTCATGGCTCACCTACTTCATCTACCTCCCCACCTCAAATCAACATGATCCACATTGCTACCCATGCTCAAAAGGACAAAGGAAAGGAAAAGGAAACCAACCCACCAACCAACCCTGTACCCAACATACCATCTACACCCACACCTAAAGTCACTATCCATGGCCCCGCATATCCTATTTCCAATGGGGTTACACATCGCATGATGCTCAAACAATTACACCAATCCTCCCTCAAAATGTCCCTATATGACCTCATCCAAACCTCTTGAGTCCCATCGCCAAGCTCTCATGGAGGTTCTTCAGTCTATTGAGGTTTTACCCAATGACCCTACACCCGTAGCCTCCATTATTACACCTCATCATGTAGCCTCTCTCACCAAATTACCACCTTCTTCTACACCTCCACCTACTCACCAAGTAGCCACCCTCATCTTCTCAGATGAAGAGATCACACCACACCAAACCGATGACCCTGATCCTACCCTTTTCATCTTCATCCATATCGATAATATATGTGTACGATGTGTTATGATCGATGGGGGCACTAGCATTAACATCATCTCCTCCCATGCATTTGACCAAATGCACATACCCAAAAATTACATGCATAAACATCCCATCATGTTGTGTTCATTTAATGATGCTATCACTTCTACACTTGGCACCATCATCCTCCATGTTCGCGTGGGCCCCATACTATTCTAGAGTTATTTTACATCTTGGAGGGGGAGTTTCAATATAACTTGTTGCTTGGTAGACCCTAGATTTGTGTCATGGGTTGTGTTCCTTCCACTTTGCATCATTGTGTAAAGTTTGAGCATGAAGGACACACCTATACCATTTGGCTGATCCATCACCTTTCAAAACCTATAACATGCTTTACCGACCCAATGATGTGCTTGTACCCATTAAGGCATCTACCTCCATGACCACTTCCTCTTCACCCACACCTCCACTCACCAATGCCACCGCTACCTCAACCGCACCTAAATCCTCCATTCCTACCATTGCCACAACCTCCACGACCCATTAGCCTCCCAATCAGCTAGCTCCACCTCCGATCCAACCTCTAACACATTTTCTATCCCAAGCTACCCACATATTGACCACCGATCCCTTGGAAGGAATTTTTCAATGCCTCACTCTGGGGGAGTATCACCTATATAATGTCAACACATTCCTTACTCCACAAGAGTATGGAAGCCTTCACCAACACCCTCACTATGATCACCACATAGAGAGCATCTCCTTTATGGTCCTCCCCACCTTCGCACCAATCTCACCTATGGGGGACTTGATACTTCCACTTATACACCTAAACCACCATCACAAACCCGCCCCTTTTCTACCGACCTCCAGTCACTCACCAATCACCACTTCACCCACACCTTCTGCACCGATGTGCATGGAAAGGTTTTTTGGTTTTGGATTTTATGAGAAAGGTCGTCACATTGTTATTCCATGTACTACCCACAAACATAACGACCGTAGTGGTATCGGATTTGCTGAACTACCTACCAAGAAGGCCCACATTGAACTCATTGAGGATATCGACCCTTCTCCACCTTCTTCACCTGCTCCACCTTCTTCACCACCTTCACCACCTTCATCGATAGAGTCGATGGATCCAGAATCCATTCCTCCTAACTTTTTTTTTTTCATAAACACCATTTCCTTGGGGCCTCTGACTTATCAATGTGAGGGTGAGGCTCCTCTTCTCTTCCCTTCCTGTATCTTGAAATGATCGATGATGATACACCTTCTATTAACATTGTTCAATGTCATGATGATGAATCTATACTCACCTACCTTGGTGCAGAAGACTCTTATATTCATCATTTGTTACCCTCTCGAGACCAAACCATGTTGAATGAATCGACCATCAAAATCAACATTAATACCCAAGATGACCCACACATTCTAAAGATTGGCCAATCTTTAGAAACTATTGAACATGAAGCCTTCACCTCTTTCCTTCAAGACCATATAATAACGCATTCGCTTGGTCCTATGTTGATATGCCTAGTATTAACCCCACCATAGTGGTCCACAATATCATTAACCATTCTCGATGCCAAACCTATAAAGAAAAAGCTGAGGAAAATGCACCCTCGACATTGCTCTTCAAGTCAAAGAAGAACTTCAATGCCTTCTTTTCCATTTCCTTCATCTTACCCATTGATTATCCCCAATGGATTTCTAACATTGTCCCTATCACTAAGGCGACAGGGGACTTCACATTTGCACAGACTTCCATGACCTCAACCTAGCTTGCCCAAAAGATGACTTTCCTCTACCTGGTATTGACCAGTTGGTTGACCTTACCGCTGGTCATGAGATGCTATCACTCATGGATGGCTTCTAGGTTATAACCAAATCTTGCTTGCCCTACAGAGGATCAACACAAAACTACATTCATCACCCTTGGGGACCTTCTACTATCGATTCATGCCTTTTGGCCTTAAAAATGTTGGTGCCACATATCAGCGGGCTATGACTTACATCTTCCATGACATCATGCACCATATATTGGAAGATTACGTAGATGATCTCCTTTCCAAATCTAAACCACTCTGAGCACCTCGCCATCCTAAAGACCATCTTTGACCACCTCATTAAGTATTGTGTTCACCTTCAGCCCAAGAAATGTGTCTTCGTGGTTCTCTCGGGAAAGCTCCTAGGATTTATCATTTCCTTATGTGGTATAGAGGTTGACCCTACTAAATTCAAGGCCATTCTCGAAATGCCTCCACCCACTAACCTGTGGAAACTCCATAGCTTACAAGGTAAGTTCTATCTATTGCCATTTCATTTTTCAACTTTTTGATCGATGTCACCATTTCATCATCTTCTCAAAAAGGATGTCTCCTTCAAATGGGATGATGACTACCACAAATATTTTGAGGCCTTAAAACAATACCTTCTCCAACCACCTGTACTCATTCCACCTAAAGATGATCAACCCTTCTACCTATACATCTCTGCTACCGATCACTCCTTAGGGGCCATGCTACTCATCGCGATGAACAACATAGGGAGCAAGTGGTTTATTACATAAGCCATACTCTTCTAGACTACAAAACCTGATACACCCATGAAAATTTTTTTTTCTTAGCCTTAGTTTTTTTTGCCACCAAACTCCGCCATTACCTACTCAACCACAAAACCTATGTTGTGACCAACACCGACCCCTTACACTTCATGTATGCCAAACCTTATCAAAACCAAATGTGTTGCATGCTGGCTCATGCTTCTGGCTGATTTGGACCTCAAATTCATTCATCAGAAATCTATCAAGGGCCAGGCCATTGCTGACTAGCTCGTTGATGCACCTCTTTCCAAAAACCAACCCTCTAACTTTGATTTCCCCGATGAATCCATCGCCACCCTTTCCTTAGACATGATACCATTTACTAGATGACCTTATTCTTGATGGCTCTAAATTTCAATGTGGGGGAGGTACAGGGGTTATCCTCATTCCCCTTGATGGTGAACCTATGCCGTTATCCTTCAAGATTGATTTTGAGTGTACTAACAACATTTCGAATATGAAGCACTCATATTAGGCCTTCAGACTACCCTTGCCTTAAATGTCAAATCGATTAACATCTTTGGTGACTCTCAACTGGTAGTAAACCAAGTTAATGGTATTTACCAATGTCGTAACAAAAGCTTCAAAAGTATAAAAATCATGTTGACACCCTCTTGACCTCCTTTGGGCATATGAACTACAAACCATTCCACATTCCACTAACAAATTCACAGATACCATGGCCTATCTCACTTCCCAGATACCCACTTCACCCTCCGATTCTAAAATCTTTGTCACAATACAAAGGTTGCAATTACCTTCCCATTCACACCATGATGTCAACTTTGTTGGCACTTTTGAACACAACCCACCTGACCTTTGGTATAAGCAACTCATGGATTACCTTTCCCTGTCCATCTTACCTCCCGACCTCACTCTGTAATGGACAACGTGCCTTTCTCAAAAGGGCCTCTCATTACATCATCATGGGTGGCCTCCTCTATAAGCATGGCTTTGATGGTATTCTCTTACGGTGCCTTACGAGTTCTGAAATTCCCTATACCATTAAGGAAGTTCATGATGGCATATGTGGAGGTCACTTTAGTGGTCTCGTAGTTGCTAAGCATATTCTTCACCTAGGCTATTACTTGGCTGACCCTTAACCATGATTGTTGTGACTACATTAAGCATTGTGTAAAATGCCAACAACATGCCAATCTTCATCATACACCCAGTCATGCCTTATAGGTCGCCCATGACCTTTGGCCCTTCTCTCAATGGGGTTTGGATCTTGTCAGAGAGATTAATCCCCATTCTTCCCAGAGACATCAATGGATCATCACCGCTACCGAATATTACACCAAATGGGTTGAAGCCATACCTCTCATCTCCACAAAAGCTGAGAAAATATGTGAGTTCATCAATCATCACATTATCTACCGCTTTGGCATTCCACATCACCTCATCACTGATAATGGAAAACAATTCAAAAATAAAACCTTGCAAAACAATTTGTGATGCCTTTGGCATTTCAAGCTAAGTTTCTCGTCGCCTTATTACCCACAAACCAATGGCCAAGCTGAATCACTAATAAAACCCTAAACAAAATTCTCATGAAAGTGGTTAATGATACTGGGAAGGACTAGCATACGCACATTCCTTTCACCATGTGGGCGTACCATACTAGTATTCACACTTCCACTATTGCCACTCCTTTTTCTCTGGTCTATGATAGAGGTTGTTCTACCTCTGAAGTCTAGATTCCATCTCTTCGTATTTCTCTCCATGACATGCTCAATGATGATGAATTTCACCAAGACCATTTAGCACAACTTGAGTTATTAGATGAAATGTTGTCTTAATGCTCTTGACCATCTCCAAGTTTACAAAAATGTATCAAACGTGCCTATGAAAATGTGTTCATGAATGAACCTTCCAAGTTGGTGATCTCATCCTGAAGGAAAATCAACATGTAACCAAAGTAGAAAAAGTAAACGGGGAAAATTTGCTCCTAATTGGCTTGGACCATACATCGTGACTCATACCTATGGATCAAGGTGCTTATCATTTATCTTCACTCAATGGTAAACCCAAACTGAGCCCCTTAATGCCTTGCATCTTTGACCATTCTACTATTGACTTTCAGTCCTACCTCACCTTCTACCTCTTTTCATGCTCATCCCTTGAGTGCCATTCACTTCCCTCCTTTCACTATGCCATCCCCAATGACTAAACAAGAATCATGTGCATACCCATCACTCTTTTACCTTCTCTTAAATATGTGTACCATGGCTCTACACATGGCATGATTCTCATGGATACTTTTCATCTTCTTTTAGATGAGATCCCATGGTCATTTCACCTTGCTTTCTAAACAAGAATCCAATTCTTCACCCTAGTCTTGTCCATGACTTAAAATCCCTCAAATAATTTCCACATGGGATCCAACTCCTTGAGTCAAAATTCCAATAAAAAGATGACTCCCTCAAAAGGGACATCTTTCTCTCTACATCGCTGCTATAAATAGACTCCTTCGAAGGACAACTATGTAATCCTTAAAAAAATCCGAAGCTTCCCACATCGATCAACTTCGTGAAACCTCAAGGAGATTTTCTCATCCCATATAGACTTCTGCATCGATCAATCTATCTCAAATACAAGTCAAAAAGAAAACTTTTTCATCATGGACTTGCTCATTGTGATCTTGGATCTCTTTCCAAAAGGCATGCTACCTCATACCATATAACCTAACCATTTTTCACCTTCTCACCCTTTGCACCTTCATTTCCTACCACCTCAAGGGACCTACTAAAACTATGACATTTGGTGATCATGTGACTATTCTTCACCTTTAGAATAATCAATCATGTAATGTCTTTAGGGTCTTACGTTCACCAGCCTACCTAAGGTATGGTCAACCCATTATGATCCTCACCAATCAGGTGGCTCTCTTACCTCCTCTTATCTTTTAACTTCTTCATTACGTATTGATTATCCTATATAGGACTAGACCCTCGATGCTTATCTCTGGGAAATTTTCCTCTTTCACCACAATCAACTTAAAATCACCCATACCTATTTTCCCACAATTCAACCATGCCTAAATAACCTAGACTCAATCATGCCTATAACCTACCGACCCATTCTCCTACCTCCTCACATTTTTCCCTAGCTTATGGGAGAACTACATCAACCTAAGGTCCCCTTTTTCCGGGACTATGTAGGCAGCACTTCAAGGGCATGGGGCCCTTGAAGGTTAGCTCGGCCACTCTCTACCCTCACCAATTTTTCCCCCTATTTTCCTATTCACATTATACCTAATTTTTCCTTTTATATATTGACAACTGGAAGTATGATCTCAACACATAATAACTAATACACATATCTACCATCCATGTTTCAAACATCATCATAACATTCACCATTCATCATTTCATATTTCCACACACAACAAAAATTTGGAAATCTACATCATCACGTATATCTACATTACCATTTGTTATCTATATCACCAATTACTTGTAATCTAAACCAAAACTTGACTCCATCCATGCCTAAACTCAATATACCTAAAGAAAACTCAATCCATGCCTAAACCGACCTAACTCAATCCATGCCTAAACCAAAACCTGACTCAATCCATGCCTAAACCTGACTCAAACCTGACTCCATCCATGCCTAACTTGACTCCATCCATGCCTAACTTGACTCCATCCATGCCTAAACTGACCTAACTCAATCCATACCTACATCAACCTGACTCGATCCATGCCTATGACCTGGCTCTATCATTCCTACACTACTTGGTTTCCATCACATATACAAATCATAATAGAAAGTTACACACAACCATATATACATCATGCCATAACCACCATCATCTCTATAAATAAATCATCAAACATATGTATCATATACATGACTCTCAAATATCTTTGCACGCAGCCATATATATAAAAAAATCAAAATCTCATCATCACATCCTCACTATCTTTGGCATAAGACTAGTATATATGTCAAAAATATGATGTCAAAATAACTAATCATACATGGAGCTCAATCATCTCCCCATCTCGATATCAATCCTGTCTCATATGTCTCCTCCTCTCCTCTAGCCCGGCATCTCGGACTGACCTCTCTCACCTCACCCCGGTCTCGGCCTCGATGGTCTCCGCCCCTGGAGCTAGCCTCCATGCACTAGTGGCCTCACCCGACCCACCCCTTAGGCTCGCTGGGCCCCCTGTACTCTCCACACTATGTGAATAGGATCTCTCCTCTCACTTGAGGAATGTTGTGCTCTTTTTTCGGCATATGATAGACATATATCCCTGCTACCATCAAGTGATCCTAATAATACCTCACCTCACCCATGGCATCTCTCAACCTAGCTGCAGGTACTATCTATGGTGGTGCCATCGGCCTCTAACCCTACCCTACTCCTGCTTGAACAATGGGACCATGTCCCTACCCCTATGGTGGTGCCATTGGCCCAGAAACCTACACTGTACTGGGCCTAAAGAACCGCTATATGTGCTTGTGCAAAGGCTACCGGTGGCCCTGAAAACCTATAACCTATCCCTACGCCGTGGCCAACTAGCCCTACAAACTTGTCACATGCACTGTAGGGTGGCTACATGCACCCCATATCTATCTCCACCCTCTCCCTCTCCCCTCGATGCAGGTATTGGTCCCTGTACTCCTTTTGCATGAAAAGTAACCACTTACACTGCTGCAAAGTCACAACCTATGCCTCGGCCCCTGTCGATGTCCCTGTACTATGCCCAACTAGGTCACAGGGTAGCCACCTACCCCTGTAGGGCATCTCTCTAAACCGTGATGGTGGCTAAATCCAGCTGCCCCGGCCTCTGTGGTACTTGCTCAGTAAGTGTGTAGCCCACCACTATGTCTATATCGGTCATTAGTCACCCTCGACATCATCTATTTGTCGATCGACCAGCTCCTCCTCCTTCCCGGTCAACACTGTAGGTCATGGTGGAGACATAGGCCTCTCCACATCATCTCTCCTATACTATGGGAAGGGTGGGGGTATATCTGTGGCAACCCAAACTACCATCTGACCCGGTCTATGGGTATCATCTCATGCTCCCCTACCCGACCACCCCTCTATCCACCTATAGATCTATAACCCATCCAGCTCCTCCATCCATCCACCTATATGAGGGGAAGCCCACATATGGCCTCCAAATGATGTCCACACTAGACAACCCCTCTAGTAATCACCTGTAATAGGCTACATCATGTGTAGCTCTACCCACTCAATGGTCTCCCAATAAATTTTGCACCCATTTCTGTAGCCCACCCAAACAAAACTTGGCTTGAATGCATCAACCTAGGGCATACCAACTGGGTGCACACACATAATATGCTCATACGCCCAACAATGTACAAGTAAAGAATTTACAACAAAGGTTGAACCACTTTGAAGCACCCATAAGCCCACAACTCCCTATATAGCTACACCAAGAATGCAGTGCCCATGCAAACCAAGTCCTTCTCTCCACCATGTCATGTAGAACCCCCATCAAGTGATCATGGGAATCTCCCACCTCTGTATCCGGGCAAGTGTAAAACAATAGATCGCCTCCATCAAAAGCACTACTAACCTCATCTCCTCGGGGTAGGCTTGGTACATCAGCTCCATAGCTCATACTGGCACTGTGGAATCCTAACAATGCCATCCCCTCTCCAAACACCAGTAACAATAACTCCTGGATGCCTCTAAGGAGATCGAATAAACCTTTGTACCTGTTATAGGTAGTCGTAAGATCCTATAGACATCCTCCAAGGTGATCGTGATCTCACCCATCGGTAGATGGAATGTGTTGGTCACCGAATCCCATCTATCGATGAGGGAAACCATCAAACTCACCTCCCGGACTATGCTTTGGTAGCATCTCTAACCCCAATCAGCCCACCTCTGACAACATGGCACCACTCCTCACGTGTCATTCTCACTCGTACCTCCACAGTAACAGTGGTGGTACCCTATCTCTCATCTGCAACTGATCTCTTTCCGCGCAACCAACAACCAATCATATTATTAAAACTTGACCACACCTGCATTCAACCTTTCCTCCCCCCACTATACCACTTACCCTAACTATATTGCTTCACATTGTACCTTTCACCTATACCTATGCCCTAAATCAACACTACCTATCTACCCACACCTGGACCCTCACCTATTTTCATTTTGACCCTCTCACCAATCTTACTTATTCACCCACCTACCAATACCCATAACTCTTCTCCCCTATCTAACTCTCCATACCCCTACCTATCTGTCCATACCCCATCTATTTTACTTCCTTTTGACCTACCTCTCTAGCATGCCGAACCGATTGCCATCATCATCATCTATCGACCATGGTCCCAACAACAACCGCCATCGGTCACCACATCTATGATGATAGTGGTCCTCACCCACCACCGCATTTGGCTAACATTGGACATTGCTGACGTCGTGGTCACGTCATGGTGACAAACCCTTAATGTTTGACCCTATTTCTACCTAAATTTCTCATTTCTACCCATTTCCCCCACCAATTCCTACCAAACACCTATTCCCACCCCTCATTTACCTAAATCTACCCTCCCTTGTTCCCCTTTTCTCATTAAATTCCTTGCATTCAAATTTTAATATTTTCCCCCAAAACCCACTTTCCTCCTACCTAATTTCTATCCTCCACCTACTCAAACAAACAAAGATAGGAATTGACTCTTACCTCATCACTTTTTTCATGTACTGTGGTGGCACCTCAAGCCGCTTGCACACGGTGGTCCACCCGATCCCTCTCCTACCTCTGTCCATCACCGACTACCCTCTGGCTCTCCACCCAATCAAATCAATCACACCGAGCTCATAGACCCACCTATCGACCAATGATCCTCTCAGCCTGTGGCTCGCCAACTCATCTCTTGTGTTTTGGTCACTTTCCACCTCTTTCTTTCTCTCTCTTGTCATTTTCTCCTATGTGGAAAATGACAAATGATTTTCAAAAATGTGGAAATTTTTCTTTTTATAACCTTCCCGACTTGACCGATGATGGTTTCACCTAGACCGACATCGGTGATGTGCCCTAGCATACTGTGGTTGGTAAATGGTACATCGATATTAGTTAATTTTGACCATTTTCAATTATCCTACTCAGCCTCATTCCTACACATTACCCTTAATCTTTTTCCTGAATCCTTTCCACCTCACCCACACCTGACTTGGACACTCCACTTTATCCTCTGACCTCATCATTTATCACCTAACCTCATCATCATTTGGGGACTCATTATTTTACCCCTACCCCGGCCTTACCTATGTGTGACCTATACACCTAGACCCAAAAACATTTTTCGTGACCTTTGAACCTCGCATGCTCACTATATCTTGCGACACATGTTACTTGTTATTTAACCTAATGGCCTTACCTTACCTATGTCGTGACCTATATACCTAGACCCATAACACTATTTGTGACCTTTGAACCTACGTGCTTCTATACCTTACGATATTGTTACTCATGTTGTTTGACCTAACGACCTTACCTTACCTCTTGTACCATGACCCGTTTATCCTGAGCAAACCTTTTGTGTATCGGAACATACCTAAATGTTCTTCCTAACACTGTGAACCTATATCCTATACCTTGGATACCGGACTCACCTCAACCTTGTTTGGATAAACCTATCGACCTTAGACAATGTAGAGTTTACATGCTCTTTAACTTCAGTACCATGCCGTAGTTTATATGTGTGTGCATTTGTGTTTTTCTACTATTACTACCTTTGACCCTGACCCATTACCTAGACTACCCGATTGGACCTTTACCCCTTTACCCCCGTTTTCCACCTTCCTCTTCATCACATTCACCTTTTATCAACCCACTCACGATTCCACCTTCTGCCTCATCAGTTCCTAGTTTGAGGGGGATCACCTTCACCCACACATGGGGCAACCACATCTTATTTTTTTTCAGCGTCGCTTACCAATACAAGCTATGCAACAAAAAGGGGAAAAATGTAGACACCAAAATTAGTCACACTCCCCTTGGCACCCCATCGAATAACCAACCCAAACATATTCACTTAACCATGGCCCCTTCCACCCCACATCACTATTAATTTAATTAAATTAATTAAATTAATATATATCCTCACAATATTTATTATCTAATTATCTTAATTTCCACCTCACCTAGACACCTCATCCAGCCACCTCACCCTAGACCTATTCTTGACATGTTTCCATAACTAACTAAGACCTAATCCTACTTGCCTTAATGAGCTAAGATTTGGCCTAACCCTAAAAATCAATCCCTATATCTCTCTAACCACATTCCGCCCATTAGAAAGGAAGATTCCATTCTAATCCACAAAAAAAACTAACTGGGCCCAAGAAATCAAGAAGATCTTCCCATTTTAGTAAACCTAGGGAATCCCACCTTAATACACCGATCACCCCTAAACCGATGCCACCAACCAGAACCATCGTTGGTCACCTTTTATTCCCTTTTGGTAACCTTATTTCAAGGTTGGCACATTCTGAGAAGAGAGAGAGAAATCACGCATGCATGCGAACAAGAGTAAAACATTATTTCACCCAGACATCCAAAGTAACCATCCCAACAAAAGAGTTGACTCAAAGAAAGCAAGGAGGAAATCCCAGGAAGCTCAAGCAAGATTTTCCCATCAACTGGTGATCTTCTACAGAAGAAATCTCCAACCATCCTCTCCAACCTTCACCCATAGATGACTAGAAGCATATTCACAAGTAAGTACATTTTTCTATTCAATCCCTATTGTTTAGATATTCTTAGTATTTACTTCTCTTGGTGTATTATTTTCTCTCCCAGCCACCCATTGATCTCCTTTGATAGCTACCCCTCCATACCCCTACCAAAACTCTACAAAACCCCATCCAGACAACCTAACATCTCATTCCGACCTACCCAACCCTTTTGCAATCACAAAGGGAACCCAAAACCCATTTTATGTAGCATTTCTAGTTTCCCGCAAAGTCACCATTGTCAATCATCCTCCTAAACCTGCACATCGGTCACTCCTATACCAACATTGGTTTACCTACCCGATACTGGCCCTTTGCTACCATTCACCAACTTAACCTCTAACTCCTCCCAGCTTCACCAAAACCCCACCAGACCTGCCCACTGACATGCATCCCTACCCACACCTCGTAGACACCTCACCAGCTCCCCATCAACCTAGAAAATAGACCTAGACCCTTGTTCTTGACCCCCTGTCATTTCTTCAGTGACCAACATCGGTCACAATTAACAAAGCATTGGTCATCAGACTAGACCGACATCGTCTCTATGTCTATTAACACAGTACAGACCAACAACCTACCTACTTACTCCCAAGTTACCTATAATCACCTGTGACCTTCATCAGATCTCTGTCAGACCTGTAGAAACCTAGAACCATTTACCCGACCTCCGGATCTGATCCTAACCTAGCATGTTAGATTAGATTTTTCTTATTGTGTTTATATGAGATGCCTAAATCATATTGACTATAGTAGGACAATATTTACCTTATTTCTCACATTAATTTGTTTACAATAGTGGATTGATAGCCTTCTAGGGAGTATCGCACTTCCCAGATCTAGCATACGCTAGGCAGTCCACTGCATATGCTATTTAACTTCCATTTGGTGGTCTTGTTGTTTATTTTAGGTAGTTCCTCCTAGCCAAAAGGAAGCTCTCACGAATAGTTAAATGAACAAATGTGGGCACTAGATGGATGTAAAATAGACAATAAATGGTTGGGAACCTGAATTATATAAAACCGATGCAAAGGAGGTTGGGTGATGGAGATTAGGATTGAGTTAGACTTGAACAAAAAAATGGATGCGCTGAAAATAGAGACTCAGTAAATGGAAAAAGAGGATGAACAAACAGAGATGAAGTTCTTGGTGATTCGAATATACACAAGAATTTATAGATGAAAATGGATGAAAGATGTAACAAAGAAATGAACAATGAAAAGAGGGAAGGATAACTTCCAAAATCTCCTAAGTTTATTTCAAAGACTCCAAGAAGAATCCAAGATTGGTAGGCAGCTGTAAAAGGCACTCAAATATGAAGACAAGATCACAAGAGAGATAAAGATTTCAAATTTGCATCCTTGATAAATGAGGGGGAAGGGTGGCTTTATAAGGTCGACAATGACTCGAGATAAGTCATTGTAGACTACAAAGAGACATATATTTAGGTGGTGGAATGATGTCCAACTCAAGGTAAAGAGGCTCAAATGAAACAACATTAGGGTTTAGATGGATAGGGATGAGCTAAGGTTGCATAGGGAAGATAAATGAGTAGGTAGATGGTTGAAATGAGATTAAATAAAATATAGATGGATGAAAACATTAAATGGGGGTAGTTGAGAGCATAGAAATAATAAAATGGAGGACTCTAGAGAGAAGAAATAAATTAATGAAGAATTAGGATTAATTTAGGGATAATTAAGATAGATAAAAATAATGAGAAGGGTAAGATAGGATTAAAGGTGGGAAATAATAACGAAATAGAATAAATGGTATTTTGGAGGGAATGGGAAGATTCAAATAGGTGCATATATGTAAAAAGAGAGAAAATGTGGTGTTATCACTAAATCACTACACCCTCAAAATGGTGAGAATGTGAGCAAGAAGTTCGGTGTGATTCGGTAACATGGGATCACTCTCAATCTGTGGTACTTGGGCTTGAGGTGATCCTCTCTAGAGAAGTTCAGATTCCTCTTCCTAAACTATGTGTTGTACTACTCCTAGTGTAATAAAATGGTTATCTAGACCTATGCTACCATTTTCATGGGTTTTAGGGAAAGAGATTTATAGGAAATGAAACTATACTAGGTATGGTGATGTACCAAATCAAGGATGTTGCTAGACTCATGAAGGGTTGATTTTAAAAGGGTATTATGTGCCATAAGTCAACTTCACCTGCTACAACTTAGAGAGGGTAATAGAATACCACGACTAGGAAGCATGCATTCCCTTTATTAAAATCAATCAAACAAAACAATATGTCAATTTTCTAGTGAATAAGGATGAAATTAGAAAGGGTAGACATGCACCACAACTCAACTACATGTAATACTCCACCACTTGATAAGCACAGTAACTCTAAGAACTACGATAAAAACATGAATTTACACAAGTGTGCCTACAAGCATGAGAAAGGGACAAAGAAGTATAGAAGGAAGAAAGGACCAAGAGTAGTCACAAAACACACACTTTTATTACTTCAACAATATGCATAGTGCATCATACATTCAAAAGAGGCAATGGTTGCCATTACGGTTTGAAAGAGAGGATTTAAATTTCAATCTCTAGCTATTCGACTTGTCCAACCCATTGGAATGAGCTTTCAACTTACATTTATAGAAGAATGTATTGAGAGAGAATAGGAAAAGTAATAAATTCCTTCCTAAATTAAAGGTACATGATGGTTCATTTATTACAAAGTTGGTTAAACCATTAAGAATCTTCCATCATGTGCCATTAAGGACCAATTGACTTAATCTTCTCAATTAATTAAAGGAATATTTTAATAAAATATTTCAATAATAATAATAAATATTATTATTAAAATATTTAAATAAAAATATTAATTTAATTACATAATTATGTGGGCCCCTAAAACTAGTTTGCATTGAAGATGGGGTTTATGAGAAATGGTCAAAAAGACCAACTCGGTGGTTGGCTCGCCGAGCCAACTCACTAAGTTGGTCACAATCTCCTCAAGCCTTCGGTGCAACTAAGCTCCCATTCTCGCATCGAGCTCCAAACCAATCCCTTCATGGAGAGCTCTTAAATTCAAATCGGATCATGACTACCAAGTGACTCATTCATCGAAATATTCCCACCATCAAGCTCAATTGTACAAATCATCGCTAAGTCACTTTATCACTCGATTTCCTTACACCCAACGAGAAACATGTTAAACCAAAAACATGACTCGGTTTCACCATGTTTCGATGCATGAAAATTTAACATACTCCTTTGCCTTAGCTTGATGATGAGCTCAAACGAATCGAGATCTACCCTCCTTATCCTAGCTCTCTCTAAACATCCTTGTCAACCTCGAGACACTCACTTCAAAGTAACTCGGTCACACTTAAATATTTTGATCTCACAAGAATGGGACCGACTCACTTACATGGCTCGTGGCTCTGAACTTTCCTACGTATCAAACCAAGCTACTCCTCCCGCTTCCTAACTCATTAACACTATCGATTTATTTGCATAGCTTGATCTCATGAACTCTCGTGACATATCGACCTAGTGATGCATATTGATAGCTCCTTCAAGTATTTCTCCACACTGATATGGTGATAACTCGTGGGTGCACCTACATTTTTGTATAATTACCATTTTTACACGAGATCCAAGTTTAGATCTCATGATGTGTTGACCACAAGTTACTCGTGCATGTTGCATTTACGAGTTCCCTTACCTCATGTAAAGCTTTCTACTCTTCTTGCAAGATGTTACATGTCGAGCTTACCTTTGATCCCTAGTCTCTACCTCCTCTACACATGTGTAGCTCACGAATTGTTTCCATACCAAGTTCAAATTCATGTATAATATAAGCTCACTAATATTTCTCTCTATTTGTGAATCCCTTTTTAGTAGTGCAACTCTACCATGTTGGTTCATCTCTTTTCTCAATTGTTTGCACACCACTCGAACTTGACTTGATCCTCCACCTTTGGTGTCATATCTTAACTACTTACGTACACGATGGATCACTCACCACAACTTGGTCAACAACCACCTCTTATGGCCACTCCGACTCGGGTCATAATTTTTTGGTAGACTTGACATTCCATCTTTCCTAGCTCAGAGATAAGCCCTAGCCTTACCTTAACATTTCTCCATTGTTGGCTCTTTGTGCCTAGGATCCCAACATATATTTCCCCACTTGGTCATGCTCACCTAAATCTCCCATGTCCTAACAATGTGAGTCTTGGACCCCCGATGTGGAACCTTTACTTCGATTTTCCATCACCAAAACCTAAACTTGGCTTCTCACCTTCATTATTCCCTACGGAACTCCTACCTCATCTTGCCAATTTTACTATTCACACTTGGCCATAATTTGGGATTTCTCCCACATAAACCCTCTCAAGCTCCTTCCATCTCGGCCTCATTGATGCAACTCGGTCTCCGCTAAACACCAAGTATCGAGCTCATCCTCCCATGTTGGGCTGACATTCTACATGTCTTATGAAATAGCTCAATCTATCTTACCATGGTCAATACGAGTTTGTCTTGGCTGGATCCCCATGAGTTATCCCCATTCCACGACAATTGCAGAGTTGTCTCTTTTGAATTTAACCCCGACATCTCATTCATTCAACCAACAAGTATTACACTGAGTTTAATCTTTGATCTCGCTATATTGAAAATCCAAAGCTTATAACTTCAAGGAAAGAACTTGGCCATTAATCATACATCGACATCATCCCATTGGTGAGCCAATCCAGCCATAGCTCTCAAAGACAACTCAAACCAGATCACCTTAACTTGGCCTTTTGAGTTGAACTATCACATTGTTATCTTGGTTGACTTTACCAAGACATGAAGGTCAAAGATTCAATGGAGCACTCATTCCTTTTCACCTTTTCATTTCATGTTTCCAACTTTTATACACCATATTAACAACTCAGACAAATCTTAGTTCCATGGCTCGCCAAAGTTTTCCTAAGTTCACTTTTTTCTGTGCACGAAATCCTCTAAGTGAGCTTGTTCTCAAGTTGTGTTACCAACCAATTCTTCACATAGATGTTATATTGGTCCCTTAAAAATTGAGCTCATTTCTAATACTTTATGCACACGGGAGTTCTATTTCTCATTTTTGGACTCACCCCCTCCCTTTATACTATTCAAAAATGGCTCAACCTGAGCTCAACATAACCAACTTTGAACTCATCTACCTACACGCCTCTCCATAACTCAATCACTATAACCCACATGAACACGACCTCCTGAAATGTGAACTCAACAAAAACATCACCCCTATTTGGAGCCCCAAATGTTATCTCTTCAAACTCCCATCACTTTTTTCAACATCTCGAGCTCGAGGTTGAGCTTGAATTCACCTTTACATCCGACATGTTAGCTCATTGATGTTCTCCTATCGAGGCGAGTTTCCCTTTCCCGACTAAGCTCCTATGGATAATACTTGTATTTCATTGACTCAACCTAAGCCATCTTCATGATTTTTCCATGTTGAGCCTCAACTCATTTTCTTAATGAAATAATTCCTTCATGGAGCCGCTTGGGCCTTCTAACTTATGAAGCATCTTTTGCGTTGAGCTCAGCTCACTGAGCTACTCGGTGAGTTATCCCTTAACTTAGCCCCTAATGTGGATCCTCTCAGAATGTTATTTTTCTTTGATAAGTGACTTTCTTAGGATATTTCTTGAAACTAGAGGGTAATGTAAGTACAACAAGACCCTTTTAAACCTAATTTATGGATTTTGATCATTTCTACATGATTCAATTTCCTTTCTCTGAGTAAACCTTGAGCTTTGAAAACCTAGGAAAGGAGAAATAGTTCAATATGTTCTTGAATCCTCCTGGAACATCGTAAATATTCTCAAAACACAACTTTCCTGTAGGCCCCTAAGTCCTTTGGTGAAGACCTAGAGTTCAATAGGACCCCATTGTCTAATTTTTCCATGTGTGTAAAATTGGATAACACACAAGGTGAGGGGTAGCGATACCAAAAATTAGTGTCTATATTTTCCTTGATCGAAGACTAAAATAATTTACTAACTATAGGTTGCCTTTGTCAAATACTGGTGGTTAAAACAATCTCATTTTTGAATCAAAATAAATGAAAACTACACAATGTACTTACAGTGTGAATGACAAGGATATTTTCCAACCACTATAACTATGGGAAGTGCTTTGGCATAATCCATAAAAATCATTTGAGGAGTACCATAGGAACCCCAAAGTAATTGGCACATTGAGGGAAATGTATGACGAAACACATACCTTTTGTCCCAATTGGAAAGTAAAACCTTTGAGATTAGAGTCACACAGATATCTAGTAGTGGAAAATCCAATGCGATTCATTTTGAGAAAGAACTTTTCTCAAGGTTTGAAATGGGATAAAATAAATCTAACATCTAGAAATAGCATTGTGCTCTCTTAGGTATACTAATGACACCTAGTTGAGAAAGCTACCCAGGAAGCTAAACATTGTCCAAGCTAAGCTAAGGTAAAGGTTAAAATAAACCAAAAATAAAAACTCTCTTTTTGTTTCTTTCTTTTGTTTTATTTATTTTTGTAGTAGTGTTCCACACTCTCATTTTATATTCATGTTCATATATTTTTTCAATTTCCAAACACTCCTTATTTGGATTCATCTGTCGCGTTTGTATGTATTTACGTTTTCAAACACTCCTTGTTTGGATTCATCTTTCATCCTCTTTTAATATTTCCAAGTACTCTTTACTTAGATTCTTTTTCATCTCCTTTTCACTATCCCAAATACTCCTTATTTGGGCTCATTTTTTATTCTTTTCCCAATCTCCAAATTTTTCCTTATTTGGACTTGTTGTTCACCTCTTTTCTTGTCATCCTTTTTCTTCATTTTTTAGTCATTCACTACCTCTCTTTTTACTCTTAAAAATCCTCTTTTGAGCTTTTGTCTCTTTTCCATCCTTTCAATATTTTCCTTCATTTGGAATCTCTCTTTCATTCTCATCACGCTTCCCATTTGATCTCATTTCATTCCTTTGGAATTATCATTTTCCCATTTGAGTTTTCCTTTGTCGAAATCATCAAATTTTCCTATCTTTCAGATTTATCTCATCTTGAGCTTATCCCCATTTCATTCTAGTCTTAAAATTTGGATCATATTTCCCAAAAGTTTAGGCTTTCACTCCCCCTTTCACATCAAGTCTTGAGTTGTGGATATCCATATCCTCACTCAAGCATTATCATTTTCACAACTTATGCCTCAACATTATCATAACCTACTTTGTCACGATCAAGTCCTTCACATCTTATCTTTCATTAAGATTTTATATTTTTATCCTCTTCTTACATCCTTTAGTTTGACACCATCATTGTTGAACTATACACATTCATTTATTTTGCATCTCTAATTTGACAATGCCTTTTTTAAATTTTAGACATCTTCATCTCTCTCTTTTTCCAACATCCACATCGTTGATACTTGAGTCTTATATTTTCATTACTAAAGCCTCTTCCTTCTTAATTAGTTCTTGTTAAGGGTTGAGTACATCACATATGATTCATCTCATTTTTCATACCCTCTTCCATTTTAGCATTCATGTTGCTAGAGGTTGATCATAATTAAATATCTTCATTACTCTAATCCTCTCCCCATCTAGCATTCACTTTGCTAGAGGTAGAGTACATTCATAATTTTTCTATCCTCGCTCCTCTATTCTAGCATTCACTTTGTAGAGGTTCAACACATTTGAACCATCAATGATATAATCAACCTCCCATCTAGAATCCATTTTTTAGAGGACAAGTTATGTTCAATCACATCGGACCCCTCTTCCATCTTGGCATTCACTTTTCCAAGGGTTGAGTTTATCATCACTTTCACATGCTTCTACCTTGACATTCACTTTGTTAAGAGTTATGTCATCCAAATATTCCAAACACCTTTCCCATCTTAACATTCACTTTGTTAAGGTACATGTTATGTACAAACCTAATCGCAAAACCTCTCTTCCATTTTAACGTTCACATTGCTAAGGGTTGAGCTATATTTCATGCATTTTGTTACTCCTCCCCTCTTTTAAAAATGGTGGGAACATGGTAAAATACTACAACACTTTTTCAAGAACTAAAAGAATCATAAATCCTTTTGGAAATCATGCTGATAGTGACGAAAACCAAAACAAGGAGGAACTTTGAAACGATTTTTCTCCTAAAGAATGAAAGGCCCACAAAGATGAATTTTTTCTTCATCTCCTTGAGATGGGAGAAAAATTACCCTTCGACTTCGACAAGGATGTTTTAAGAACATTACTTGGCAAGGATAAGAAAAAAAAAGGTAACCCATTCATGTGAAATAAAAATAACAATGGATCCGACCCTAACAACAAAAACAATGAGGATAGAGGAAAATCCACCTCAAACAATAACAATGATGATGAATCAAATAAAATAAAATCAGGCACTCGGGAATAAAGGAAAATCTACCAATTCAGCCACTGATCCCACTAAATCCCTCATGGATCAAATAAATGAGATGGCTAAACAACTCGTCATCTTAAATTCAAGCCACTACTAAACCTTCTAACAAATATTCAACAAAGAAAACTAGTGATGATCCATCTAAGAGCCATATTGCACCCAACAATGAGAAAAATAATCCCAAGAATGATGGTTCATTCCATATCTTACAAAAAAATTCACCATTTACACAAGAATGGAAAATAATGAAGGACACCATCTCGGGTATGCAACACCAA
Source organism: Taxus wallichiana var. yunnanensis (assembly GCA_018340775.1). Classification (NCBI taxonomy): domain Eukaryota; kingdom Viridiplantae; phylum Streptophyta; class Pinopsida; order Cupressales; family Taxaceae; genus Taxus; species Taxus wallichiana. The sequence goes on from CM031239.1 coordinate 625,933,860, forward strand.
CGAAAACAATTCAACTTTGATGAATTGTGTCCTTATCCCTTTGATAAGGATATCTTACATGTACCCTTTCCCAAATCATTTGAAATACCCAAGTTCGACAAGTACAAGGGAAAGAATGATCTAAGAGAGCACATCAAGGAGTTCTATATGGCTTGCCAAGAGGTGGCCTATAGTGACATCTTCTTATTGTGTCTCTTTCCACATAGTCTAGGGGGACAAGCCTTGGAATAGTTTCTACACCTCCCCAAAGGTTTTATCCATACTTTCGTAGACCTCTCAAAGAAATTTGTTAAAAATTTATCATTCAATCTAGACTCTGAAATCACAATGATGGATTTTTGCAATGCTAAACAATGTTCAAAAGAAACATTTGCGCAATTTATATAAATATGGTGTGGGATTGCTAGTCATTTCTCATGATCAATCCCAAAAAAATAGCTCATGATCATCTCGTGTTCCCAATCTTAACAAAAAAATGTAATTTCACATGCAAATGCATTGCCTCAATACTTTTGAGGAAGTTATTGAGAAAGGATCACAAATTGAAAAATCCTTGTCACAAAAAGGTTTGATCAAACCTCACTCAAAAGATAATGGGCACCATAATAACAATAACAATAACTCTCACCAAGACAAATCTAAAAATGTTAATCAAAATCGCAACATTTTCAATGATGGTGTTATGGATAAAAAAACATCCATGATGTTCGTAACACTTAAGCTAAGCCAAAAAAATCCAAATAACCTCTTATTGTTTCAAGTAAAGATTTTTTTCTCCTCACAACTCCAAATGATGTCACTTTAATCCTTTCAAGAACCTCTCTCAAATTTCCTACAACAACTTGCCAATGCCAACATGGTAACCTATCCTATTACAATACCTTGGGTTGAAGGGGAACCGAAACCCGCTTGGTATAAAACGACTCTTTATGTGACTTTCATTGCATTGACAGTCACACAACTGATCAATGTGTTTGTTTACGTCACTTTTTCCAAGACCTCATCGATAGCGGGGATATTATCGTTGATTAAACTTCATCAAATAAAATACCAAATGATAATCTCAAATTGTTCTTAAACCCATTCCCAAAACATGATGTTGGTAACAAGAACACTGATAAAGGCCAATCCTCCAATAACATTGAGTTCAAATCAATTATTTCATTTATTGAGGAAGTGCCTCCTACAATCACCACCATAAAATTAAAACCTCCAACTAATGTAGTCACCACACGTCAAAATTGGGTTCTGTGGAAAGACAATGACCATCTACATCTTCTTTAGAGCCTCAAACTTCAAAACCAATGGCTCCCACAAATCAAAATTCAACCACCAATGCTAAATCTTCTACTCTCAATCACTACGACCTTATAATAAAATTTGCAACCACGTTTGTGCATATATCTCTAATGGAACTATTAAAAGAGTCACCTAACTTACAAAACATCCTCACTCATGCTCTTCACGAAGCGCATGTTCCTCTAACCCTTAATATTCAACAATTTCAAGTTATGAATTCCAATCTTTTTTCTAAAATTCACATATTCTCTTTCAGCCCTTAGGATATGTTAAACCCTAACCTTAAAAATAAAAAATCTTTGTATATCAAAGCCTATATAGAAAACTATAAGGTCAAAAGAGTTCTTATAGAAAAAATATCAGCTCTTAAATACTACGTTGTCTTGGTCATACTGTGGATGACTTGGATGCTAATGTTATTACCATTCGTTGTTATGACAATACTGAGTGTTAATCCTCTGGTACTATCACCCTTCCTATACAAGTCGGTCCCCAAATCCTGGACACCCTTTGTCATGTCATGGATGTAGAAACATCATATAACCTCCTTCTGGGTAGACCTTGGATACATGTGATGCAAGTCGTGCCTTCCACCTTCCATCAGTGTATAAAATTCTCGTACAATGGCAAAGAGTTCACCTTACTTTCTAATCATAAACCCTTCAGATATTGTAAACTTCTAGAATCAATGTATAATTCAGCCAATTATTTTCCATCTATTGATCACATATACAAACATCATGCCCATTGTTGTTGCTAACAACTATGTTGATCTGAAACACGCTTATGCTCTCATGCCTCTACATCTTCTTTCTAAAGCATCTACGTCCAAACCATCACCTGAGATTAAATTATCTTATAAATTTATTGGTGAATACACACTGGAAAATGCATTTCTTGTTGGCTAACTCCCATTATCACCTCACAACTATGGATGCCCTAACGCTCCCCACTTATAATAACCTCTAGTTTACTATTTGTGAACTAATCCTTGGAGATGATATGGATATTTAGAATATGAACACATTCAAGGCTCGAAAATCTTGGATATACGAGGATCAAATGGAAAAATGTTACAAATCTATTGATTATACCAAGGTACATAAAATGATGAAAAATATGAACTAGAAAGGAAGAGAATGGCCCACAAGGACATGACACTCTCGAACCTATTGAAATCAAATCTAATATCTACACACATGGTCTAGGATATGAGACCTTTGAGAAGAGCCCATTCATATATGATATATTAACTAGCGATGAGGACTCATACTCTAAAGTTGATATCAGTATCCACACGGCCTCTAAAGACCTTGTTAAAACTACAGCTTTTTTCACTAAGACCTATCCATCTCGAACCCTTGACATTATTTACCCTTCCCTTATTGATTAGGACCATAAATTTCATATTTCTATGGACCTATTTAAAAACAATGAGGCCATCTAGGAGTTCCTTGGGGCTCGAGACTTTGTTCCCGATCAAATCACAATAAGGGTTTCGATATAAACCTTGACGTTATTGAATATTTTAGTAAGGAATTTGAAATCTTCAGTCCTAAAGCAAAAAAAAGTCAAAAATAAAAATCATATCTCACATAGTGAAAACCTTTCTAAGGTATTATGTGAGAAACAAAAATTGAAAAAGAAACAGAAATAAAAGGACGCATCTCCTAGTGAAAACATCTTAGAGGTGTTAAAGAGAGGAGATTCGATCCGAACATATCCGATGACCTACATAAACCTACAATGTCATTTCAAGAAAATGATACTTCTAATTTTTGGTGTAAGAAAAACTATCAAGATTGGCATAGAATACCAACCTTAATTACTATAGTTATTAGAAGTACAATGGACTAGGAGGGGGTTGAATCAGTCCTACAAAAATTCTCTTCATTTTCCACTACATACATTCGTCCAATAAACCTTGAACCATGTGAGCTTATTAAGTGTGTATTATAAAATTACAAGTGCATGCAACAAGATAGATAACACAAGACACCAAATGTAAGTGGGAAACCCTCAATGGGAATAAAACCCACATGAAAACCATTTCTTATATTACACATCCTACAAGATTTGTTTAGTTATGCACCAACCCCTAAACCCTTGTTGATATTACTAAAAAAATGAATCCTATGAATATGACTCATCATAAGATATTTTTCAAAATAATGATCACTAAAAATATGTTGATCCAATAGTTGATTATGATCCAAGTTCAGCTCATGCACACATCAAATCCTCATCCAAACTAGCTCTCTCCAAACTCGCTCAATCTCTCTCCTTCATGGGCTAAATTTATCAATCTACCTTGCACATTTGGTATTAAATATTCTTCAATTATTCATGGCTCTTATTATCTCTATTCTTAACCCCTTGAACACTCACCTTTAACTCCCTTTAGGTCACACTTTTTCTCTCATGCACAACTAGTCACAAATGACCAATATAACATGCTTATATACACACCTCAAGATCATAACACCTCCTGGGTCAGCCATGACCAAGCAAGTTGGTCATTAAAAATAAAAATAGATTAAAATCATCATATAAAACATCATAAATGCCCAAGTAGATCATTAGGTTTCAAGATACCTCTAACAAGCAAAAGAACACTCAAGTAAGCTCAAAACAAACATTCCGAGAAACTAGTGAATGCTCCAACAGCTCCAAGGTCTTAAAAATATATATCAATGCTCCATCATCTCCACACAAGTCATACACAAGTCTTTTGCATCATCGAAAATCTTAGGAAGAATCAAAACATCCATCTCCACTATCAAACTCACCAAGAAGCATGTAAACCCCACTAGGTCTTCAATGCCCAAAAATTAGTCCTAAAGAACAACCAACTTGACATAGAAAATATCATCATTATGACTCAAGTCATATACCATTGGAAATATATATAATCATAATTTACATAACAACTCACTTTTTCATTCAACTCCAAGTGGAAGACCTCCAAACAACTCAAACTCTGTAACTGCTCCAAATTGGCTTCAACACCCCAGAATTAGGTCTTCAAAAATTTGTTGTGTCACCTATCAAAACTCTTGACCAAGATACAAAAATAATATCACTAGAAATTTATTTGAATCTACTTTCCATAACATCTTACATTTCCTTCCAAATCATAGTGGAAGGCCTTCAACCAAGCCAATCTCTGAAACTTCTCAAAACTACCTTTTCAACCCCAAAGACCAATCTTCAAAGATAGGGAATACTTTGCATCTTAGGACCTCAACCATGACCTGAAACTACCATGGATGTGTATTAAAACAGCTAGGATTCTATAAATGGTTATTTATACATTAGGTTCAATGGACATCTTTTGCACAAATTGAAAAAATACATAAACCTACCTTTTGAGTGGGTCCCACATACTTTCACGAGCTCTAAATACCTCATTAGAACTATGGAGGATTCCTTTAGTATCTCCAATCATAAATTTTTCAAAATCAATCAATTTCAGCTAAGTACAATCAATTTCCTCCAAGTCTCTTTTAGAGGTAGGGTTTTGCTAGGGTTTTAAAGCAACTTATCTTCTTAATGATTGTTCATAAAAATGATGATCAAACCAATCAATTATTTTTTAAAAATTATATTATCTCAATTAAAAACATCCCTTAAAACCTTTGGTTACCATTCAAATCACACGATTCACAATGATCATCGAAGGTCAACATATAACATAAAAATACACTCTTGAAACCTAGTTTTGGAAAAAACATCATATCTTGCAATTCCTTCCACATTTTGACCTAAAATTGTCATAAAGCATCATGAAAACATCCTATAACAGAAAAAAATCACTATCATTCTCAAATATTCCTAAAATCACCAACCACATCAACTTACCCATTTTTCTTAGCATGTATTCACTATTTTACTTCCCAAGGACCATGAAACACCATCAAACCTCTAAGAATTGACTTGAAACTCCTTATACACCTACTATACCAAATCACCATGTTATTAACATACTTTAAAAATAATTATTAGCTCCAAAAATCATACCTCCAACTCATTCTTCATGTTCTATGACTAAGAATAGGCCTAGAATGACCACTTCACGTCATGACAAACTATGAGCAGAGGTTGATGACTCAATGAATACACTTAGACACACTTGACACACCTTTAAGACCTTTTTTTGACCTCATGAAAACCTTTGAAACTTGTGTCATGACTATACATGCTTACACCATGCCCGACACCATGTTTCGACACCATTGCAACTTGATCAAAACATGACACTACCAATCAAACTTCGGGATTGACCTTAGTTTTCACCTCATGGGGACACATATGACCTCCATACACCTTTTTCCATCAATGGATTTGACATAAATGACACTGCTAAGACATAATGTATAACAATATCCTCCTTTTTCATTGATGGAAACCATCTTCAGAAACATTGATGGTAACCTCAAGAAAAAACACACTAACAAGACCTCTTTTCCATGTTTATGAGCCGACTCTCCCCTTTGACATCGATGAAAAATGATACAATGATTATTAGACATGGAAAATGACAACATACAATCTGTTATCTAAAATTTCCCACCGAAAAGTTTGGTCAGAACAAGCCTTACACATAAAGAAAACATGAAGGGAAATGATAAAGACCCACGAGCTCATGTCCCAGAACCAAGCAAAGCAAAAAAAAGAAGCCCGAGAGAGTCAAATTTGACCCGCTCAATAAGAAATAGAAGAAACGGTTCTTTTGAGTGTTTCCACATCCTAAATATATTTAAAGGGTCAAGGGAGGACTCAAAAATGGAGTGGTGGGGTAGAGAAGAAAGAGGAGACAATTTTAAAGAGACCAGATGCAAGAAACAAAAGAAATGGTGAAGTCTAGAAGTTTTGGGCTCGAACAGTTCAAGAAAGGGTCTAAAATCAACTAAGTATGGAGGAGGTAGTGGAAGAGACCACGTGTCCTCGCGGAACTTCTCCAAAGATGGATCCAAATAGAGAGGATCAAACAAGCGTTGCATCTCCACGTGTCCCAAGGTAGAATGAAGGCAGGTTCAAATGGTCAAACAAAGTCAAAGGTGGATAGGGTGGGCCTCAAAAAATTGGCTAAGTATGAATGTGCAAGCGGAGAGTGCCAAGTGTCAGTGTGGCGCATCCCCAAGAGTTGGTCCCAAGGCAAAGACCCAAATGAGCACAAGCTCACCATGTAGCCCAAAGTCTAAAAGGTAAGAAGGACCGTTGAAAATTCCACAAAGCAATGGAGACCAACAAGTGTCAACCCGACACTCCTCCAAAGGAAAACTTTGGGTTAGATTTGCAAACATGCGCGTGGTGCCTCCACATGTCCTCAAAGGGGGCAGAGTTAGTTGAATAGTCAATGCAAAAATAGGTTGGCGAAGGCTGCCAAGTGTCTCAATGGCACTGATTCAAGGGTCAAATAGAGAAAAGGTTCCCAAGCAAGTGCTAAACTGACACGTGTCCCAGGGGAAGGTGGGGCATCAGGGAAAAATTAGTTTTTGCCCTTTTCCCAAAAAGGAGTAAAAGTTGCAAAATGGCCCGTGACTCCACCAAGGAAAAATTCAACATATAGACTCGAGTCAAAGCCAAGGTGGGGAGTCGGGGAAAAAGTGAAGGTTTTCCGTTTGTCCAAAAGGTATAAAATCAAAGACGAGAGCGCATTTCCCAGCCAATCAAAAGGAGCCACGTGTCCATGTGGAGCTTCGGGGCCATGGGAGTTTTTTGGGTTTTGTGATTTTTGTGAAAAAGGAGAAAAGTTAAGTTCTGAGCCTGTAGACCTGATTTTTGTCCCAATCTTGGCTGCCATGTGTCCCAATCCAAAAGGGGGACCCATTTTTCAAATTGTTTTCCCACCCATTTGTACATAATCGATGCAAAACTTCAAAGGGGCATATCTTTCGACTCAGGGCTTGAAATATAGCAAATTTGACACCGTTGGAAGTGTCTCAATGTCCTCTACACCATGGAAGGATAAAAATCATATTTTTCAAGGCCCTGGTAGGTAAAAAATGAAGAAAAGTCTTCCAGGCCATTAACATAGAATCCAATCTCTTCAAATACCATATCTGATTTGATTCGACCTGCTGGGGAGCCAGAAGCGACATATTGTGGGCAGATTTTAGCAGAAGCATTAATAACGGTGGTTGAGCTTCGACCTGCATTTTGCCACTTCTCTCCCTTTTTCTTCTCTTAGATCGATTCTATAAATTAAGGGGTAGGATTCATTGTAAAATTTTATGTCCATTCTTCTTCTCTGCCTCCCCTCTTCTTTTCTTCCCCAGGGTCAAAAATGAAGTCTGAACCTCCTCCCCTGCTCTGTAAATGGCATTTTTGCCTCTTTCTTGTGTATGATGCTCTGTGCAAATTTCTAAAGCAATAAAACTCATTTTTGTGATGCGTTTGTCCATCCTTCACTTGTTTTCATTACATCTTCTTGCCTCTCATCGTTTTGGAGTATTTTGTGCATGTTTTGGACATTTCATTGCAGATCTCGAGCTATGTTTAATGGGTTTTGAAGTGGTGTTCTGTGTGAAATCTATCTCTAGTCTATGGTGCATCTTTTCCACCCTCTCCTCTGCTCACCTCTCTCCACTTCAGGCAGCTGAGATTGTGACCAGCACTTCCCTTTTCTTGGTGCTATCACCTCGTTAGTGTAGGATTTCCCTCTTTATGCTCTCTCTCTCCTTGGTCCCTTGGAATTGTTAGATTAGGAGTAGATAGTCACATTTCCTTCCTTAGGAGTATTTTAGCATTAGGATTAGGAAGAAGAAGTCGGCTTTCTCGGAGGGCCATCTCAAGTCCGCAAGTCCCACAGCTTGAGAGATGGTCCCATGTTATGAAAATCACACCAAATGACCCTACCTTAGAAAATCAGATCCATAACTCATTTGGGGGTGCTGTGATTTCACACTAACAGTTTTGGCACACCTAGTGGGATAGGTCTGAAGCACCTTACCACTTCACTTCATCAGGTTCGATGTGCTCTTGGTGAATATTTCAACCTTTGGAGGCACATTCAAAGCACATATGGCGACTCCATCTAGTCAAAAACCCATTCTCTGAGTTGCAGACCTTTTCCATCCATTTCCACTCATTTCATCCATTTTATTCTTCCATCTCTTTCATTTTCACCCATTCCATGAGGTTGTGTAATCATGACTTCATTCCCTTCATGGAACTCACACTCTTCTAAATCAACATTATAATCAGAATACATTCCACCTCCAATGTATTTCCCAACTAATTGAAATTCAACTCTATAAATCAACATTATAATCCATTATCTAGGAGGACTAGTATGTCTTACCATACACCCATATGATAATAAAATAATACTAATTGTTTTATTATTCTAAGTCTAAACCACATACTAACCACATTTTACATTTACTATTTACATTTACATAGTAAATGTACTTTCACTAATTTATCATAATAATAATTACACATTTAATTATGGAGTTTATCAAAGAGCACTAATATATATTTCCTAACACTTACCCATATGATAGATCAAAACCCGGTTTGGCTATGGAGTTTATCAAGAGTAGGGGTATGCATATAATGATAGCAGTCAAATGGAAGATACTGATATGTTAGATAAGATCAAAAAAATGGAGGCAAACATGGTTCAATTAAGGGCAACAATTCAATTGAGGGTATTTGAGATTGGTTGCGGGGAACCTTGTCTATGGGAAGGACCTTTTCCAGGACATGACACCCCTTAAGAGAAGTGGGACTTCATGATTGGAATGCTGCCCTAACTTGCACAATGGACAATAGAGATAGAGGCCTATAAACTTGATGTCAGGCAGCCTTGTTAATGGGAAAATATTACACCATTATCTAGTAATTTTCTCTCTACTCCTCAAGTAGCACCATCTCAATTTGGGCTTCAATTTCCAAGTTTCCCATTGAATGTTGCCCCAAGTTTGAAATCCATTTCTCCATCCCCTAGTCTTCCACCTCATCTCAATTATTCTGTCCTTTTCCCTTCCAAACATTCATCCCCTTCGAACAAACAAGAAGTTCCACCTCCCTCCCCACCACAAACAATTCCAAAGCTGGTTGAATCCCAACCTACTACTCTTGCTTTTCCAAGCCCATGTTGAGAAGAGACTCAAGAATTCATCAAGGAGAATAGGAAGAAGAGGAACCCAAAAGAAAAGAAATGACAAACAATCGAAGAGTTGGGCTGCCAAATTTGGGTTTACAAAGATCCCCTTGATGGTCAAGCCAATAGAGGAGGTCAAGGTTGAAGACTCAATGGTGGTTAGGAATGATTTTTTTGCAGCAGAAGAAGAACAAGGAAAGGAAGGAGATTAGTTATCAAGTTGCTCAGAGTGTAGTGTCCACAATGGCACTTTGTCCGAGAGAAATTTTGATCCAATTCAAGTTGCACAATCATCCGAAGGAGAAGAAGAACAATCAGCTCAAAGTCCCATTGGGAAGGAGCAGATGGATGAGACCAAATAAGATTTTGTAACAGAAGAAGAAGAAGGCATCATTGATAATTTCTTGCTTTCATTCAAAGGGCTTGTTTTGGTTGATGAATCCATCATGGAGGAAAATCCTAAAGAAGACATGACTCTCCCATGTTCTTCACGGGAGAAGGAAGAGAAAAGTAGGAAGATGTCCCCATCTCTCCCACACCATCCACTCAAGAAGGTCCACAAGAAGACTCCATTTTTGGAGTTGAATTTTAGAGAAATGGGCACATCCAAAGGATCAGACCGTGCCCAATTAGGTACTTGGCTTCATTGGAGCCAAAGGAGCAGCCACAACCAGTCATGTCCATCTCAGGGCATGAGGATGATATGCAAAGCACCAAGGATCAGCTACCATACCTCTTCAATCCAAATGTAGAGAAACTAAAAGAGGTATTTGATTTTTCTCCAGTTGATACTTTGTTGATTTGGGTGGAGGACCAGCTTTTTGTCAGTTTTTCACTCATCCAACCAGCCATGTTCTATGTCAAATCAGTTACATGGCTTCCATTTTTAGGAAGGGAAGTTATTTCTCCCTACCAATTGGGCAGGATTTTTTGAGCTCTCGCTTTGCTCTTGGTTAGAGTAGTGTAGGTAGGTTTTTTCAGCAGGATAAGTGCTTTTTCACACTCTACATGTTCTATTTGGAGCATGTATGATTTTCGATTTGTACAAAAAAATTGGTGATGTTGTATTGCTCTTGCAAAGTGCATTCAGTTGGCTTTTGATGAAGTTCAACTTCAAGATTCAGTGGGTTTCCAAATGGCTCAAAGGTCAGAGTTTCAAAGCTCAGATCATTTTCATATTTATCATGAAGACTCCATGCCCAATGGATGCTTCAAGGCCACTGGTCTCTTCATCTAGCAAGCAAATGTCCCCATGAGTCACCAAATTTTAATCCCAAATTACCCACCAAAAATTTTGGTCAAAATAAGCCTTACACATAAATAAAACATGAAGGGAAATGATACAAACCCATGATCTCACATCCCAAAACTAAGAAAAGTGAAAAACTGAAGCCCGAGAGAGTCAAATTCAACCCCGCACAAGAAGAAATAGAAGAAACAACTCTTTTGAGCATTTCCACATCCTAAATCTATTTAAAGGGTTGAGGGAGGACCAAACAATGGAGTGGCGGGGGTAGAGAAGAAAGAGGAGATAGTTTTAAAGAGACCAGATGTAAGAAATAGAAGAAATGGTGAAGTCTGGAAGTTTTCGGGCTCAAACAGTTCAGGAAAGGGTCCAAAATCAACTAAGTATGGAGGAGGTAACAGGAGAGACCACGTGTCCTCGCGACACTTCTCCAAAGATGGATCCAAATAGAGAGGCTAAAATAAGTGCCACATCTCCATGTGTACTAGGGTGGAACGGAGGAAGGATCAAATGGTCAAAAAATTCAAAGGTGGATAGGGAGGGCCTCAAAAATTGGCTAAGTATGAATGTGCAAGTGGAGAGTGCCAAGTGTCAGTGTGGCGCATCCCCAAGAGTTGGTCCCAAGGCGGAGACCCAAATGAGTGCAAGCTCACCACGTAGCCCAAAGTCTAAAAGGTAAGAAGGACCATTGAAAAGTCCACAAAGCAGTGGAGGCCGACAAGTGTCAACCCAACACTCCTCCAAAGGAAAACTTTGGGTTGGATTTGCAAACATGCGTGGTGCCTCCACGTGTCCTCAAAGGGGGTAGAGTTAGTTGAATAGTCAATGCACAAACAGGCCGTAAGGCGAGGCTACCAAGTGTCTCAATGGCACTGATTCAAGGGTCAAATAGAGAGAAGGTTCCCAAGCAAGCACTAGACTGACGTGTGTCCCAGGGGAAGGTGGGGCGTCAGGGAAAAATTAGTTTTTCACCCTTTTCCCCAAAAGGAGTAAAAGTTACAAAATGGCCCGTGACTCGCCAAGGAAAAATTCAACATATAGACCCGAGTCAAAGCCAAGGTGGGGAGTCGGGGAAAAAAGTGAAGGTTTTCCTTTTGTCCAAAAGGCATAAAAGAAAAGACATGGAAGAACATTTCCTAGCCAATCAAAAGGAGCCACGTGTCCATGTGGAGCTTTGGGGCCGTGGGAGTTTTCTAGAGTTTTGTGATTTTTGCAAAAAGGAGAAAAGTTAAGTTTTGAGTCCATGGAGACTGATTTTTGTCCCAATTTAGCCGCCACATGTCCCAATCCAAAAGGAGGACCCATTTTTCAAATTGTTTTCCCACCCATTTGTACAGAATCGATGCAAGACTTCAAAGGGGCATATCTTTCAACTCAAGGCTCAAAATATAGCAAATATGACACATTGGAAGCTTCTCAACATCCTCTATGCCATGGAAGGATAAAAATCATATTTTGTAGGCCCTGGTAGGTAAAAAATGAAGAAAATTCTTCCAAGCCATTAACACAAAATCCAATCTCTTCAAATATGAGATCTGATTCAATTCGACCTGCTGGGGAGCCAGAAGTGACATATTATGGGTAGATTTTAGCAAAAGCATTAATAGCAGTGGTTGAGCTTCGACCCACATTTTCTCGCTTCTCTCTCCCTTTTTCTTCTCTTAGATCGATTCTATAAATACAGGGATAGGATTCATTGTAAAAAATTGTTCATTCTTCTTCTTTGCTGTCCTCTTCTTTTCTTCCTGTGGTCAAAAATGGAGTCGAACCTCCTCCCCTACTCTGTAAATGGCATTTTTTTCCTCTTGCTTGTGCATGATGCTCGTGCAAATTTCTAAAGCAATTAAACTTATTTTTTTTGATGTGTTTGTACATCCTTCACTTGTTTTCATTACATCTTCTTGCCTCTCATCATTTTGGAGTATTTTGTTCATGTTTTAGACGTTTCATTTGCAGATCTAGGAGTTGTGTTTAATGGGTTTTGAAGTGGTGTTACGTGTGAAATATATCTCGGTCTATGGTTCATCTTGTCCACCCTCTCCTCCACTCACCTCTCTCCACTTCAGGCAGCTAAGATTGTGACCAGCACTTCCCTTTTCTTGGTGATATCACCTTGTTAGTGTAGGATTTCCCTCTTTATGCTCTTTGACTCTCTCTCTCTGCTTGGTCCCTTGGAATTGTTAGATTAGGAGTAGATAGTCACATTTCCTTCCTTAGGAGTATTTTAGCATTAGGATTAGAAAGAAGAAGCTGGCTTTCTCTGGAGGGCCATCTCAAGTCCACAAGTCCCCTGACTTGAGAGATGGTCCCATGTTATGCAAATCACACAAAATGACCCCGCCTTAGAAAAGAAGATCTATAACTCATTTGGGGTGATGTGATTTCATACTAACACAATATAAACACTATATAAGACAAACTTACTTTCTCACGTGACTCCCCTTGGATCGTACATGCTCTTCTTGACTTCAAACAATAGTAATAATTGATCCATGGACCTAATATAATTACAAAACATATCCCCATGAGTGTATACTCCACAATTTGTCTTCCATACCTATCAAAATACTACATCTAGGCCTTGTTAGAGCTCAAAAGTATACCATTCCTTAATTCATGACAACCCAGATTTTGAGGCAACATGGGACCTGCCTCTCAAGTCGTGGGACTCTTAAACCGAGACAGACCTCTAGAGAAGGTTAGTTCCTCTACCTATTTCTACTACTAAAAATATTCCTAGAAATGGAAATGAAACTACCTAATACTAATCTATGATTCTAAGAGACTAGGGAGAGAGGAAGGTGCATAAAAATGAAAATCCTAAACTACAGGAGGTGATAACACCAAAAATAAGGGGAAAGACACTTTTAAAAGAGAGAAAATGGGGAAAATAAAGGTGGAGAGGGAAAAGTGACAGCCACATCCCGAGTAGTATCTAAACTCAATAATTCACAGCAGAAATAAACCTTGTAATATGAAGAAACATACACAACATACCTACAAGTAAATGAAGAGGCAAGGAAATGTAATAAATCACCAGCTAAGGTAGAATAGAGCCACAAAACAAGTAATTTTATTGCTTCAAGATGATGCAAAAATCATTACAATGGAGGAATAAGGTGTGAATTCATTACGTATTATAATACAAGGCCTGTAACTCAAGAACACTTGTCACAAAAATTTCAACGACGCATTTCCATTCCCAAAGTATCCAACATTAAAAATGGGCATCATTTTACAATTTAAAAAAATGGGAAAGAGAGAGAAAAGTGAAAAACTCATTTTTTATTCACCCACTAATAACCGCATTAAATTTATGAAAACAATAATGGGCACCCTATCAAACCCACCTCCCCATGATCTCTTTCTTGTGTAAGAAGAAATGTGCACCATACTCCATTAAATCTAGTTTTTCAACTATCTGGAATCGTGCATTTTAATGCTAGGGATTTTTTCCTCATTTTTACCCACTTACTCTCATCTAACTCGATATTTTTGTTCCATGATCAAGAGCATGAAAATACCTTTCCAATGATATAAATTTTATCAAATTTGGACAATCTGGTGAAAATATATGCCCATGCAGATCTAGGGGGTGTTGTGAGGAACACGGGTTCTCTATACCTTATCACGGTCCACATTAACCTTATTTTTCTATTTTTATATAGATGAATCATATATTTGGAGAACTAGAGGAAGGAGGGAAAGGTGCCATTTTTTCCCACATTGTTTTCTTCCCCTATATTATACTTTGTCTCCGTTGTTGTAGATTTTAGACCAATGTGAGGAACAACATTTTGTGGGGAACGTTTTCCTCACCAACCTCATTCCTCCACAGCCCCAAACTTCAGCATTCTACTTTGGCACCCTCTTTGTTTAACTCCTTTTTTCTTGGTTGATAGGCCTATGCATGGAACTCCTTATTCCGCGTAATCAATGTATTTCACTCATCACCTTATTCTCTACACCACCTCCCGGCTCGTAATATTCTTTCCTTCACAATATTATTCCACATGTTCCTTTGGTTGGTCGATCAACCGATACAGGGAACCAACTCCTAAGTGGAACAATTCTTCCTCCCACGTTATTCTCTCGCACTTCACTCCAATCTGCAACACACCGAACTCAACTCCTAAACTCCTTCGTGTTATGGAAATTTTTTTTCCCGTAAGCAATGAAGAAACTAAGCAGCAACATCCCGATCTAAAATACATAATATCTTGATTTGAATCCTTACAATCTGATCTATTGGGTTGAATGAATGAATGCTAAAACTACCCCAAAATCTGATTTTATTTACTCTACATTTGACTCTATGAAGTATTGCAGCGGTTGATCCTCGACACCTTGAAAACTCTTCTTCTCTACACTTTCTCTAGAAACCATCATGAAAATTGTGTGTTGAGAGCATCCAAAAGTAATAAACTATGCAAAGAACTTAGGAAATGAAACCTAAAAATAGATTTCTGGAATTTTCTAATATTCTTAGTTTTCTAACTTTTTCGCAGGTTCTAACAATGGTTTGCAGGTTTCTTTTCCTTCATATTTTTATGCTAACTTAGTTAAGTGTTCACATTTTTCATTTTTAGGGGTCCTTTGAAACGCGTATGCTCTTCCCTTGCACCTTCTAGGTGATCTTGGGAATCAAAACATTTCAAAAACCTTCTATTTTAATTCCAAAACACTTCAATTTAAGATTTAAAATGGATTAAAGTTAAAAGTCGGCTTAAAAACGAGTTTCATTTTTGGAAAACACTTAAAGTTTTTTTCATAAAACTTGTTTTATTAGAGTTTCCACGTTGTGTATGCTCTTCCTTCATGGTATTTTGGTGATCTTAGGAATAAAAAACAACATACAAAATCTCTTTATTGGTATCATTATTTGTTTTGGAAAATTACTAACTCCTTACATGTAGGGCCTAACACTTGTCAAATAAAGGAGTAAAGAAAAAGAAAACCTTCTATTGCATGTTTTCATATTGGTTGCCAAATGGTGTGCTACTTAAAACCACATTAAGTTAAGAAAGATAGAAAAACACCATTTCACTTCACATTGTATTGCAAGTTTCAGAAAAGGGTACATCCTTATCTGCTCAACTGGAACATAACCCCTTTGGCATAATGCCTTAAGCTACAACAATGGGGGTGGTTCTAGGAACCCTAAAGTAATCCACTATTGATTAACCTCATGGATGAAACAAGAAGTGATCCACTTACCCACTTAACTAGATTTCATAGAAGGTTACAGTCTAAGTTGTCTTTATCGTGACCCCGGTGATAATATGTGTGAACGAACTAGTTTCTCATTGTATTTGAAGGGGGTAAAGTAAAGCCAAGATACTCCCAAATCATTCAGTGTGATTCTTTGGGTAAATCAAGCTTGCTCTTAGACAACTTGTGACACCTAGTTGAAAGATCTTATTAGGGAAGCCATTATGTCTTCGAGCCCACTTTTCTAGTCCATTGTCACATCAAGACATCATGAAGTGACGACTTACTTGGAATCTGAACCTTATTTCTTGAACAAGGAAAAGATCCCATATAAGTTAGAACTAATTGTCTTTCATCACAGAATTAAACGACGTATCACTTAGCTTAGTTTCATTCTCGCCTTCAGATGAGGTGAAACTCTGCCCAAGTGGTGCTTATTTTATTTCATCTTTTAATTTATACCCTTGCATTCTCGCCACCCATTTTCGGGGTGAGAAGGAAGCATACCTCATGAGTCTTATCAAATATGGTATTCACCACTTTTTTGTCCATTTACGCCCATCCATGTTTGCGGTTGGGTTGTTAAACATCTAAAGTGTGCAAGTATGTTTTTCGTATCTTTGATAGTCCTTTGATCTTGATTTCAAGATCATCTTCATAGTTAGGATTGATTCATCATTTGATCTCCCTTTGACGTGTTACCTTGTTTAAATTATCTTAACATAATTAAAATACTTATGTCATGTTTCTCATAAATGTGATATGATTTTATTCATTATGTAGTTATGTTGTCCACATTTTAAAACATCCTTAGTATACTTTGACTTGGTTTAAATTCGAACATTTCTCCAAATCTCGATAGGTGTCACTTTATTTATGTCATTTTAGTACCAATTTGACACTAATATCCCGCTTCTCCATGAATTTTGATAGACATGTCCAATTGGTTTGGTTATGTATATTATATTTGTAATCATCTCCCTTTGATGTTTAGGCATTGCTTATCTCTAAACTGGTCGTAGTATCCTTTGATTAGGTGTCATGTCTACCCTTTGTTAATATTTACACCTTGTTCATTTCAAGCTTGATGTAAGTATTGACATTGTGTTGATCATCTTTGCATCAAACTATCATTTTGCACACACATTTTACATAGGGAGTATTTCCTTATTGATTGGATTTTTGTTTCATACTTGCATGATTGTTCCTTGTGATTATTCATCTAGAAAACTTGTTTTCTAGGAAAATCCTTTTGATTTCATCAAGATCACGTCATCACAATGTCTATTTTCTTTAAAAATTATTTAGAAAATCATGCATGCATCTCCATATTTATGAGATGTCTAGTTGGTTTCCTTATGCTACCCAAATCAACATGGAACTTTCTTCACTTTGAAGGAATTTGATCACACTAGCTAAGTCTAGGCATTTGTACCTAAACAACACCAACAATGACTGACTATCATGTGGTTTCTCACACTTACAAAAATATGGAACCTAGGTTTAGGAATTCAAATCAAAATATTCCCATTACGACTAAGCCTCATTTGGTTCTTCGCGCTAGAGGGCCCATTCGGGTACCATGTTCCCCACCTTTAGCTCATAGTCGGTGGTATGGTTTGGATACTTCTAATCCAAATTATTATTCAAGTTCCCCCACTCTTCTTCTGATTCAGATCCAAACTATTGTTTGGATTCCCACTCTTCTTCTAAAGATTTGGATCCCAACTATTGTTTGGATACCCTAGATAAAATATTGAATCATGGTCCTCCCTTCCTTCACAGGACCTTTATTCCAAATCACCTCAATGACATTTTCCTCCTTTGAAACTTGTGTGACTCCAAGTTCTATCAATCAAACATCTAATTCGGTTCTTGAGTCACAGTCCTCTCTTTCTTCGCAGACCTCCTTCATTAGTCATCCTAACGACCTCTTCCTCCATCAAAGAGTTTTGTGACTCAGATTCCCTCTATTCAATCATCTATTTTGACTCCTACATTCGCAACTTAATGGATGGCTATGTGATCCTACTTTCCAACCTACATTGCGTTGTCATTTATAAAAATGACCTAAGTTCAGCTCTAAATCATCCATTCGTGAGACACCTACCTCTAAGCCTACTTCCTCTCTTGATTGTCTTACTTTATCAAACCAAATTCAATCCCTCTTCATCCCTTGATCCCTTTCAACCATATCATATCATTTCCTCATCCATCTTCTAAAGATCAATGTCTGTGACCATGTCAAACCATTAGAAATAAGTCATGTGCTAATATATCTTTTCAAAGCACTATCAAAACTCTTCATGGGGGTGATAAGGTTAGGCCTTCCCCTCATCTACATCATCAGACATCTTCATATTATTATTCCAATCAATCTTCCTTCTTATCAAACCTATTTCTTCTCGCCAACCTCCTATGGCCAAAGAACAACAACATCTACTGATTGATTTCTCTCAGATTGAAGGAACAATTAGACTACACAATGATATCCCTTTAGAGGATTGAAAACAAGGATTCTTTCTAGAACTTGATACACTTGCATATGGGGAGGGTGAAGTTGATTCCTTTTATCAAAACGTAGATGAATATCCTAAGATCATATAACTTGACACTTCTTTTAGCATTTCATCTTCACCTTCTTCTAAGCATGATGAGATATCGAGGTATAGTATTTATCCATGACCTATCTTCTCATTACCAAATCATTCCTTATCTATCATCATTCCTCAATCAAAATCTCTCCTTGGGTCACCGCTGAGTAGCCCATCATCTTCTTCTATAATGAAGCCACCCCCGGGTAGTCCTCCATTTTCTACTTGTGGTTCAACTCTTGGTATCCCATTACCTTCTATTCTTGGGCCACATCCTAGTATCCCTTCCTCTTCTATCTATGGGACCCCTCTTGGTAGTCCCTCCTCATCTATACTTGGGCCACACCCTAGCATCCATTCATCATCTTCTTCTATTCTTGGGCCATGTCCTCGTAGCCCAACTTCTTCCATCTTAGGGTCATATTATAGCATCCCTTCATCATCTTCTATTAGTGGCTCACCTCCTAGTAGCCCATCCTCTTCAATCCTTGGACCATATTCTCTTCATCCATCATATCATCATAAACATTCTTATTCTTCTCCCACTTCTTGAGAGCAGACAAGTCATGCATCAACTTATAATAAACCCAAACAGTTTCTTAATCAAACTCATATCAAAACGTCAAAGAGCTACAAAGTTCCCAAAATTTCTAGTGATATTTAGGTTAAAAATTCACCGTGATTCAATAACAAACACCAATGCAACCATCAATTATGGTATAAAGTGCATAAACCTCTGGATAGGGAACTCAATCTCCCACATACGAAATCCATGTTCCAAGATAAATTGCATTCATTTGTTGAGTATGATCTCACCTCGATCATTGAGATCAAGGATAACATGACTCTTGATAAACAAACGTGCCTAGTATCCTTATCAAGGAAGTTACAAACATTGTTGTTGGATCTTACCATGCAAAGTAACTTTTTGTTCCCACCTTTCCAAAACTATCAAAAATCTAAAAATCAAATCAATTCAAAAAAAAAAAAATTGAGAAAATATAACAAAATCAAAGATACAAAGATCAAACATTGCAATCAGGTATTGTGTACACATAGATGTTTATTTATTCCCTTACTTGATATTCTTTTGCAATTCTTCCCGCCATTTTCATCCCTTTCGTGATATTTTGGTTAGCCTATTCGCATGCATTTTGTGACATTTATCTCTATGGTATCTGTTTAACCTTGATCTTACATCACCTTGGTAAATTACAAAATGGTTGACCTCTTAGAGATCATATCACATTCAACATCTAACAAACTTATTGCAAAGAAATTTTGGACATATTTGTTAACACTAGCCAATTTCGTCATCACAATCACTTCCACCTCCTTTTATCAAGCCATCGGTGGTTCTTAAACCCTTATCAAACAAGAGAGTTGAAACAAGTTTTTAGAAAGCAAAAGAATCAAAATAAATCAAAATATAAAAGCTAAAAGCAAAAGTAAATTGATATATAACTCTCTCTTGCGGTATTTCCAATAATCTCTACCGGGAAGCTATGGACTCCTAATTGGCAATAGAGCAATGTTGTGATTAGAATCAAATCTGTTGATTGAGAAACAGGGACGGAAGCTTTGTGATATTTTATTAATCTCAATCAAGTAAAAATTACAAAGAATGGGCTGAAATATTTATAGATATTGCATGACCAAATACACATAGGAGAATAAGTGCCATGGTGAAACCAAATGCCAAAATGAATAAGCTTCCAATAACTGGGAAGGGGAATTAGAAAAAAGACAAATATATTGTTTAAAACAATATAACAATCTGAATACAAACAAACCATACAGTTATATTTATTATTTAATTAATAAAATTAATTAAATAATCCTACTATGCATAATTAATAATAGGATAATAAAATTTATCCTAACATTCCCCCCCTTAATTGTGCATTGTCTGAAGAGATGAGGAGAGAAATGCCCTGAACAACTCGAACTTGTCACGTGCAAGTGACTTTGTGAAAATATCTGCTCGTTGTTCAGCTGTTGGACAAAATTGAAGCTGGATGTTGTGCTTCAACACATGTTCGCGTATGAAATGAACCTGAACTTCAATGTGCTTTGTTCTCTCGTGAAAAACTGGATTGCGAACAAGTTTGAGAACACCTTCGTTGTCAACATACATGGTGGTTGGTTTGTCTATGGTATTCAAGTCCTTCCGATGCAACGTAGCCAAATCGCTTCATGACGGCTTCTCCCTGCAGAACGATACTCGGCTTCTGTGGAAGAGCGAGAAACAAAGTGTTGTTTCTTACTTCCCCATGATATTGGTCCAGATCCCATAAAGAATAAAAATCCAGAAGTGGATTTCCTATCATCAATGTTACCTACATGATTTGAATCTGAATATCTAGTCAAGAAGAAGTTTTCATTCTTCTTGTATTCTAGACCAAGATCCACCGATCCTTTGAGATATCTTAAAATGCGCTTTGCTGCTTTCCAATGACAAACTTTGGGTTCTCGCATGAACCGGATAGATAGCTATCTTGCAAAGTTGATATCTGGTCTAGTGTAGGTCGAGGGTAAATGATACTCCCAATCAGCTACCGATGAGAGAGTGGCACTTACCTCGGGAGATGGATCTCGAGCGAGATAACGTAATCTGTTCTCCATAGGTGTAGCACGATTGGTGTGCAATCCATCATCCTAAACTTCTCTGAGCATTGTCTTGGTATATTTCATCGAGAAACAAAGATGTGATTCTCTTTCGCCATACTTCGGTCAAGACAATAATGCATAATCCCGAGATCTGTCATGTCGAATGATCGCTTAAGATCTTTCTTCGTTTCATCAATCATCTTCATTGAATCTGCCGGTGATGACTAGATCATCGACATAAACTACGACAATCACCATCTCCCCCTTGCTTTTTGAGGTAGAGATTGGGATCGTATGGATTTTGACAAATCCATGTCATGACGAGATGCTCATCAATCTTGATGTACCATGCCCGGGGTGCCTGTTTGAGGCCATACAGAGATTTCCTGAGTCTGCATACCTTTTCTTCTTGACCAGGTACAACATATCCCTCAAGTTGAGTCATGTAGACTTCTTCTTGCAAATCTCCATTCAGAAGGCACACTTTTACGTCCATTTGGTGAACTTTCCATCCAAATTCAAATTTAGAGCAAAGATCATCCTGATCGTTTTGATCTTAGCTGTGGGAGAAAATGTCTCCTCATAGTCAATGCCTTCTTTCTGTGCGTACCCCTTTGCTACAAGTCTTGCTTTACACTTGTCCACTGTCCCATCTGCTTTGTACTTAGTTTTGAATATCCATCTGCAACCAATGGGTTTCTTCCCTGGTGGAAGATCGACAAGCTGCCAAGTGTTATTCTTCATCACTGATTGATATTCAGAATCCATGGCATCTTTCCAAGCTTTTGACTGTAGGGCTTCCTGGACTGTAGAGGGCTCGTCTGATTCAATGACTCTACTCATCAAAGCAAAGTTAACTTCTTCTCTTGCTTTACTGCGAGTCCGTGGTCCAGGGGTGGATGTATCCAGTGGAGCATCCAATCTTGCATCTCGTAATGTACTTGTACACCATTTAGGCATATGTTGAGTTGTTCCCATGGGTTGTGGTTCTATCTGATCAACACCATCATCCCCATCATCACTTTCATCTTCTGAGGGAACATTTGCTTCAGTTTTTACAACTGGTGAAAAATCTACATCTTGCGAGTCCAGAGGAGGAGTCTCTACTTCCTTCTTCTCGAAAAACTCAACATCTCTGCTTGTGTAGACTTTTCTGGTCTTAGGATCCATCGATCAGACCCAAGAGTCTCTTCACCTTGTATCCAATGAAGATGAGATTTTATGACTTCATGTCCAATTTCTTTACATTACGTTTGGGTATGTGCATGCGGCTTTGCACCCAAATACTCTAAGGTGTGCAATGGATGGTTTCCTCTTTGACCATGCTTCTTGTGGTGTAATTCCATCAAGAAGCATTGCCAGGCGCTTCTGTTTAGCAAATACACTTTGCTGTTTTTCTACTTCGCCTAAAATGTCTTTGCAAGTTCGAATCATCGATCATGCATCGCACCATTTCCACGATAGTACGATTTCTTCTCTCAACAACTCCATTTTTGCAGTGTGTGTGTGGAGGAGGCATTTGTCGACGAATCCCGTGAGTTTGTAGATAGTCTCTGAACTCATCATGAATTCCCCCTCGATCTCGAGCGGAGAGTTTCGATGTGACGACCGCTTTCTTTCTCAATCGCCACTTTAAAATTTTTGAACGTTTCAAAGGCTTCACTTTTCTTGCGAAGAGGCAAAAATCCACATTTTTGCGTGAATAGTAAATCAACACAGAGCATGAAATCTTGGAACCCTAAATGACTTGGCTGCATTGGACCGCACAGATCGGTATGAACCAGGTCAAGTTTTCCATGAGCTCGAAAAGTACTTGTTTGGAATGAAACTCTGTGTTGTTTCCCTGCTAAGCAGTGAGGACACTTGTCTGTATCCTTCTGAAGAGATGGTAGCCCATGTACCATATTACACCGGTGAAGTGTGTCGAGATATTTGAAACTTACATGACCAAATCTCCGATGCCACAACTGAGCTGAGGTGGAGTTTTTAGCCACGAGTGCTTGATCATTTTTGTGAATGAAATCAAGTTGAAACATTCTTCCCACATTTGAGGCTTTTGCAATTATTTTGAGCCTCTAGATTTATCTTGAATCAAACACATTTTCTTCTTTGGATTGACTATCAAAGTCAATTTTCAATTTGTGATCTAGGAGTTGGTGACCGAAAGAAGGTTCTTTGTCAACCAGGGACATATAGAACATTGGATATTCTGCATTGCTTGAACCAAGGGTAGAGAAATGTTTCCAACCATCTTCATCGTATATGAAGAATCATCTCCCAACGAAACATGATTTTTCGAAGGCGTGTCCCTTATTGAAATAAACTAGTCTCTGTGGCGGTCATGTGTCGAGTGGCTCCCGAATCAACATACCGACGTCACTAGATGACGTGGATGGTTCACTTGATCGAAGAAAGTGAACAAGAAGTCTTCATTGTCTCGATTGATCTTGTTGCTCGGCAACAATATTACCTTGTTGGTGGGGTCTTCTTTTCAGTTCCCCTTTTTCGCCCGTGATAGTTGTTTATTGTCCCTTGTAAGTTTGTTGTTGTTGAGGTCCGAATTGCTTGATGAACCTTTCTTATATGTGTTAAACCAACATTCTTGCAAGTCATGTCCTCTTTTGCAAATGGGACATCGCTTCTTCTCATTGATTATCCCCATGATCTGATTCGATGTGGGGACTTTTGATAGGATTTAGGTTTACTTTTACCTTTTCCTTTCCATTTTGATGTGAAGACGATGCTCTGCTCCTCTTCATCATCCTTTTTGTACATTGCTTCCTCTTGTTGCAAAGTAGGTTTACTAACTTGTCAAAACTAATTGTCGTATCCACAAGTTTAGAGTTGTGACAAAAATTCGTAGTAAGAAGGAGAGCTCTCGAATAATGGGAATGAGAGACTCATCTTTGACTTCTTCTCCTAGGGCGGAAAGTGAAGCCCTCAACTCTGCAACTCTTCTTAGGAAGGCTTCAATTTTCTCATTCATTGTTTGAATTTCAATGTATGTAATCGACTCTGCAAAAATTGAGTATGACATTCTTGTTCTTGGCCTCATATATTGTGCTCGTTTTATCCCAAGCTTCTTTTGCTTTGATGTGGCATCTCGAATGTGGACTTGCACATCGTCGGATACTCCAAACAAGATGATGAGCTTTGCTTTCTGATCTGCTCTATCAAATTTTCGTTGTTGTGTTGCATCCGTTGGTGATCTGGTTAGAGTACCAGTCACAACAGGCTAGATTTCTTCAAACTCAAGTTGTGTCTTGATTTTTGTCTTCCAATCAGCATAGTTGCTTCCTTTGAGCAATTGTGAATCCGGAAGAAAAAATTTGGGGGCATTGGTGCCCATTTTGCAGAGATCACAGGGTTTGGCTCTTATCACTCCAGGTATAAGGTCTCCCAATCTATATACCGTCAGTCCGATATACCGAACCTTTCTATATATGCACCCTTCCGATATACCCATCGGTACATGGAAGAAGCTCGCCCTTTCTATATACCCGTGATGACGTGAAAGAGGCGTTAACGTACGTGAAAGAATTCGATACGTGGTACCAAGACAGTACTGATGGGGTCTGTGCGATTATTGACACCGGCTCAAAGAAATATCCTCATACGCGCGCGTAACTTCGCTATATACTCGGATAATTTCTCAGTCCGGATTTATGTCTTGCAATCGTTCACAGACGGATGGGATGGTTCATAGTGTGTGCACTGTGACCTTATTACTCCCCATCGATTTATAGGGACGATGCCCAGACGACGTTGTTACAGCTATATTAGGCGTTAAGTGTAGTAGTAGTCGCGACGGCTTTACCCGTAAGCGCTTCCCAAAGGCACTGTATATACCGAACGCTGCAAATGAGATCTAGGATCTCGTGAGTGTTCTGAACCAATTTTAATTTTTTATTACAATTCTACCTTCTAGTTTCAAGCGATTCTAAAGTTTTGCAGTTGACTATGGCAACCTGCAAATTAGTACAATATATGCATACAATTTTGAATAACAGGCAAAAAATTTCAATTTTGGGGTCCTGGTGACCTCCTGAGCCCTAAATGCTAAAAATTGCAAAAAAATAGCTGAAAATGCAATTTTTAGGTGGGTCTCCTTTTGCAAAAAATGTCTGGAATGAGAAAACAGACCAAATAGGAGAAAAATTTTTACCTAAGTTAGGATTCTCGCTAAATTTAGTTAGTTGTAACTAAATTCAAAAAAGCCTGCTAAATTTAGCAGTTCCACAGAATTTCCGCCAGATGCAAAAGGAGAGTTTTTGAGTGTTTTTGTGGGATTTGATCCTCAAACCTCTCACTCCTAAGGCACATGCAATAACCAACTTGGCCACTTGGGGCGCTTGGACTATGGAAGGAAGAAATTTGAATTTATTGTCAAATAAATTGACTTACCTTTTAAAAAAATGCAGCTTGGTGAGCCTCCACGTGGCGCATGCTGGTGAAGGGGCGTTTTTAGGGTTGTATTTGCCCAAAAAACGGATCTGGAGCTTTTCTTTTTACCTCCACTCCTTTGTATTCTCCTTTGGCCGCGTTTTTTTGCTTTCCACGCACAAATATGCAAGTACAGGCCGCGTTTTTTGTATGGGCGCTGTATTTTCCTCCTGGGCCGCGTTTTTTGCTTTGGACGCACTGTACAGCATGTATTTTTGCTGTATTTTTGCCTGCATGCTTTTTTTTTTAATCTTTGGGGCGTTTTTTCCAATCTTTCGGGGCGTTTTTGCCAATCTTAGGCGTTTTTTCAATCTTTGGGGCGTTTTTTATTGTTTATTGCTTGTGCAGGTCGCTGGAAGATAAAGAATGGCGCGGGCAAGAGAGAAAAGTGCGTTTTTTTGCTCCAAAAACAACGTTTTTTGTTATGCAGGCCGTGGGGGACAGCAAAGGGCACGTATGCTCTAAAAACGCTTTTTTTTCCTTGTACAGGCGCTAGATCAAGAAAAACGCCTCTTCTCTTTTTTTTTTATTTTCTTTGCTCTGTGTATTCTCTGCAGGTGCACAGACAGTCCTCCAAACAAGCAAAACAATCTCCAAATACAGTAAAACAAAACCCTGATTGGAAATTTTTTTTTTTTAAAAATTCAATACTCAGTAGAATTTTTGCACAGTCTGAGCCGAGTGCACCAGTGCAAAAAAATTTGCGTTCCAAACACCTGGAACTGAACAGGAGGTTGTTGGTTTGCAGGGGGTTCTGGGAAGCTGTAGGAGGCAGCACTGGCTCTCCTTCTGGTGCAGATTACTTCTCCACGAATTCTCCTTCTTCTGCAACCTTCTCCAACCTTGCCAGGAGCTTCAATTCGCTCTGGTACCAAATGTTGATTGAGAAACAGGGACGGAAGCCTGTGATATTTTATTAATCTCAATCAGTAAAAATTACAGAGAATGGGCTGCAATATTTATAGATATTGCACAGCCAAATACACACAGGAGAATAAGTTGCACAGGTGCAACCAAATGCCAAAATGAATAAGCTTCCAATAACATCCGGGAAGCAGGAATTAGAAAAAGACAAATATATTGTTTAAAACAATATAACAATCTGAATACAAACAAATATGGTTGATTAACCATACAACAGTATATTTATTATTTAATTAATAAAATTAATTAAATAATCCTACTATGCATAATTAATAATAGGATAATAAAATTTATCCTAACAAATACATCTCCATTGGATATGGACGTTAGGCTAAGCGGTGGAGAAATGTATGGCTCTCCTTCCACCCTCCATTCACAAATCACCTATCAAACTATAGCATTCCTACACATTAGCTAGTGTCCTCACTCACTGTCTATCAAGCCTTCCCTCTAAGAGGTAATAAAAACTCCATATACACACACAATATCTCTATGAGCAAAGTAGGATTCGTATATTACCAAGTGTTTTTTGTTGGACCTTGTTCAAACTCTTACTCTAGTTTGTATCTCATCTCACGATTTGTACCTTTAGCTAATCACTTTTTCATCACAAGGCTTCTGCGCTACATTAATATCATTCACATTGTTCTTCTACTTCATTCAAAACATCCATGGGTATGGTATTTCCATTTTCCATTGTTTTCAAACACCTTTGTCCCTTTCTCAAAAACAATCTTCCCCTTCCTTTTTATCATGTTATTTTAGGTCATCTTATGCTAGGGGCATCGTTTCTTCTTCTCAAGACTTCATTGGTTTACGTTCATCATCATGTTGAACCTGTCCATAATGTCCTCGGGGTCCTACTTCTAGGCATGAAGAGCTCACCTTTGAATACTCCCACCTAATCGTTGGGGTATTTTTTCATCTTCACGTTTCTCATACGCATGTGGCCTTTTTCCTTGTCAGACATCCTATATATTATGGGGGCATCCACACTTCTTTGTCTTATTGTACATAGTTTTAGAAAACTTTAAAAATAAAAAAATTCAAATATCTTTAAAGAAAACTTACGAAAAAGCAAAACTCATCTTCAAAATGTCACTCTTTGGTTATTGTTTGTTCTCATCATAAGCGACTCACGGATCATCTTGATCTACCTCCATTAACCAAATCTAGGTTTCTTACTTCTTCATGTAATCGGGGCACAATGAGTTGTTTGGCATGTTTCATAGTGCACATTGCTTTTTCATCGAACCCAAGTGTCCTCTGTTATTCCCCTCGCATGTATCATTACTTGGGGCACCATCATTAACCCTTTTTGTTAATTTGAATAGGTTGGAACTGAATCTCGATAACAAAAACATTACATTATGTTTCTCTGTTAGTTTGTCTTATTTACTTTCTTGTATTGCATTGCATTATGTATATTGCATGGAGTTAGGCATCTTTTACTTTCTCGTATTGCATTGCATTTTATATGTTGCATGGGGTTTGTGTTTTTAGCAATGGACATTTATTCATATATGGCTTTTCATGTCATACTACACTTTTTCTCATTATTTTTAATAAGGACCGATGATGAAGATCACTAGCAATATGATGAATAATAAATTTGTTTAAAAGGAAGTGGATGGATGTTAGCTCATTTCCCCTTCCTCATACTCCTTTTCTTATATGTCCTTTTTCTTCTTCTCCACATTATTCTTTCTTATGTTCTATTTCCTTCATCTTTTTAATCGTTAATTGAGTTCTTCTATCACCCCATCAACAATCGAGGGGGAATCCTTCAACCTACTCATTTTTCTTCTATCCTTTCAAGATTTTCTACTTGTTTATGCTTGTCTAATTTCTTTGAAGTGACGTCACTTGTGCCCACAAAAGAGGGGCAAATGTAGACACCTAAATATGCTTACACATATAATTTCCTCTAATTCAATTAATTAATGACACTTTGGATATTTCCCACTCTTCACTCCATTCTCGAATGCCCATTGACGTCACTTCTTGATCGTATTCTTCTTATAATCAACTAATTTTGCTAATATCTCTCTTATTAGCTAAACATTTCTAATCTAATTTAAAGATGTGTTTGATTGGTTTTATAAAGATATGTCGAGGATTTTATCCTTCTCTTGTGGTTCATCACCTTGTTGTGTGCCCGGATGTTAAGCTTTGTAAAGTAAAAGTTACGTAAGATGCATCCTAAGTTTGTATTTCTTGCTCGGGGATGAAATCCAAAAATGCTAGATGCAAAGCTTCATACGGTCCATCGAATATTTAGAGTGGATATCAAACATGGTACCAAATTCTTGCAAAGAAGACCCTCGGAATTTACATTTATATAGAATTTTGTGACATCAATAAGGCATGTCCTAAGGATGACTTCCTCTTCCTAACATCGACATGATTGTTGATTCTACTATGGGCCACAAGATGTTATCTCTCATGGATGGATTTTACTATCCATTTTTGCCTCTCGAGGAAAAAAAAATGGAAAACAAAGGTAGATTGGAATTTGGGACCAGAAAATCCTTCATGAAACATTTTGGGATATTTCAAGTAAATTTTTTATTTAGGTAGAAATTACGGTACTCTAGGAAGGTTCGGGATCATCTTGGACTACTCTTCTCTTTTCTGTGTTTTAGAGGCTCGAGGTTTGATAAGAATGAGAAAAATGGCCTCTATGGACCCCCTCTAGGAAACATGGAAAAACATTGATAAAATTAATAAACTAATTCTAGGGGACCTTCTTGACATCTCATGGTTTAATAATATCCAATGAAACTCATAAGTTTTAGGGAAAGGTATGGAAATACCCAAAAGGGAGGATTTGAGCTCAAATAGCTCACCGAGAAGCTTAATGATCTGCTTGGTGAGCTAAGGGTGGTCTATAGGTGAAGGGCATATTTGATGAGGTTTGGATTGTAAGCACAAAGGGATGAGTTTGAAATAGAGCTCAATGTCATGAGGTATAGCTTGGGTGTGAATGCATATGGTTAATGTGCTCATCCCTTAGAGGGAAAATGGAACATCTAAATGCATGGCTTGACAAAGACATAACAAGTCTGGGAGGGGGATACCAAGCTCATTTTTCAAGTGATGTAAAATCTTGAGGGTAATTTTGGGTGACGCGTATGACGAGCTCATGGAAATAGGTGATGTTGTAGAGATCAACATGGGTTGGTGGAAGCCGATTGGAAGGAGAAAAGAGGGGGTTCACTTGCAATGGAAAGATAACGAAGAAAGAATGAGGTCTCGGTGATTCAACAAGTAATGAGCTTGTTAGAAGCTATTAGGAAGGATAAGTGGGTTGCTCGATGTCAAGAAATGCAGGAGGAACATTGGGGAGATCACGAAGTTAAAGATAGCTCGGCTATGGAGCAAGAAAAGTGAGATCATTCGGAAAAGGGTTAGAGCTCATGAGGTGAAGAGGACCGAATCATGGGATATGTAGAAAGTGTTAGCTTGGCTTAGCACATTATTTCTTGAGTCATAGGGGCTAGGTCAACGAAGGTGCTATTATCCATATTTCACCCCATGCCAAATATTGGATCAACCACAATCCCACATAAGAGGAAACAAAATCAAAAGTAGACCGTTGAGGAAAAAGTTTGTTCTTTGCCCCTTGTTATCTCAAAGGGGGTAAAATTTGCAAAATGGCCCGCAACTCCGCCCAAGGAAAAATTCAGCATCTGGGCCTCGAGTCAAAGCTAAGGTGGGAATCAGAAGAAAGGGGACCCATTTTCGAGTTGTTTTCCCGCCCTCCTGTATAGACCCGATACAAACTTCAAGGGGCATATCTTTCGACTCATGGCTCAAAATATTGAAAATTTGATGTCATTGGAAATATCTCGTCCTCACGCATGCCATGGGTCTCGAAACTTTAATTTTGAGGAGGCTAGATGAAGAAAATGGAGGAAACATCTTCGGGCCTTCAATGCAGATCCATCTATCTCAACAACTAGATCGGATTTGATGCTTCTGTTGTTTCCTCTTCCTTCAAGGCACCAAACCAAGGATTGATGCAGTAAAGATGGATTTAGGAGATATTTCATCAAAGGCATTAGTGGTGGTTGAGCTTCAACTTGCTTTTCTCACTTCTCTCTATTTTCCTCCTTGAGTTGAATCTATAAATATGGGGGTAGGATTTGTTGTAAAGAGTTGGACATTCTTTGTTTTGCATGCTCCCTCCTCCTTCTAGAAAAGGGATCTGTGGGGTTTAGGCCTTCCACTAAAATTGTAATATGTTTCTACCTCTTGGCTATTTTGTAATGGACTGTATCAATCTACAAAGCAATAAAACACATCTGTGATCAATTTTAGATCCTCTCTTGTCTCTTTTACTTTCATCTAGTCTCCCATTACATATCTAGCTATCTGTGCATTTTTAATGTATGCATTCCATTGGTTTTTGTCTATTAGCAAAACAAGTGTTCATCATTCCTTTGGTGCATCACCTCGTAGTTTAGATTTGTTTTTAATTTTTGTATTCCTTCTATCCCTGTCTCCTTGGTAAAGTTTAGATTAGGATTAAGAATAGATCCTCTGCAAGCTCCCATGCATGCACCTAAATAGAGGAATAAGGAACCAACCTTTAATGTAGAGATCTTTTCCATTTTGCAAGGTCACACACCTTAGGGAAAGTTCAATGTTATGTAATCACACCAAATGAGTATGCCTTAGAAAAGAAGATATTTAGAACTCATTTCGGGGGTCTTTGTGATTTTTCATTAAACGGTTTTGGCACACTAGATGGGACTAATAAGTCTCCATCTTATTATAGTAGAGGGACTGATGTACACTTGATGTCATTCGGCTTTTAAGAATTCTTAAAATTGTACATCTGGCGACTCCAAAAGAAACAAATCTACTGGTTTCAGCAGCCCAAGCTTGGAAGATTCATGAGAAAAACCTGATCTAGAGCAAGGAAAGAAGGTATATTTGAATACTTGCATCTATCCCTAGGAAGAGAAAGGAGAGGAAGAAGAATTCAGAGGTCTCCATCTCCACCAAGAAGAATTCGAGGTCTCCATCTCCACCAAGAAGAACCTTGTCAACACCTCCACCTGCAAGGCCTTTCTTTCAGTCTGCAAGGATTCTTAGGCCAATCAAAATGGCACAACCAAATCCATATGTCAACTTCACCGGTAGTAGTCCACTCGCCTTGGTTACACAAAACCCAGTTCCTATTGCAGCATTAAAAACATCCCATATTTCACTGGGGAAAATCAAACTTCTCCCGGTGATCATGTCCAAGATATTTCAAATGTCTGTATAATCCATGAGATCCATGAGATGGACATTGCAGTCAAGTTTCTCACCTCTTCATTCAAAGGGAAAGCTTCACAATGGTTCAAGAGTCTTACAACAAGCTCTATCTAGAACTAGAACCAGCTGTGCATGGCTCTTCATGATCAGTTTGGGGAAAAGGGTGATAACTTATCCTTACTGGAGCAACTAACAACAATCAAGAGAGCCCCGAATGAGCAACTGACAGACTTCAACCTCATATTCTAGCGGACCTAGGATAGGATTCCAACAGCAGTAAATCCCACTAATGAAGGTACCTTCTTATACTTTCTTAGGGCTTTAAATTCTTATATTTCTCTGATGATTCAGTCAATGGGGGGAACTACATTACCTATAGCCTATAGCCTCTCCATAGGGGCTGAGAACTATTTGGTTAAAGCTAGAAAAATCACTCCTAGGCCATCCATGCCTCTGTACCCTGAGTTAGGAGGCCCAGATACTAGCCAAGTGCCTACATTAGCTCCTATACCCACCCCCAGGAGTCAAAGCTCAGCGAAGCTTCCACTTCATCATCTAATACCGATAAAGAGTTTCAGGAAGTGGTAATGAAGTAATTTCAAAACTTTGGGAATGAGCTAGTGACCATCAAAAGACAACAAGCTCAGAGTTTCAGGCCATACTAGCCCTAGGCTCAATATCAAGCTGACCCCAAGACGTTGCAGAATAGGCCACCACCTCAGACTGTAAATCAGATCCAAAACCAAGGATAGCCCCAAGCTACTAGACCTTTCAGGCCGTATGATCCTAACACAGCTTCAACATCAAGGGCATTGGTTCCTGCACAGAACAATATGGCACAAGAATATGATTGGTGTTTTCCATGCAGACAGCCACATAACCAATCAACATGCTTTAATGGTGCTCTAAATCAGGCCTTGATGGTGTAAACCAGTATGGCGCCACAAGAATCTAACCAAGAGGAAGATCAGCAACAAGGTGGCCCCTAAATGAGACTATGCTTGTCAACTAGTAGGTTGAAGACTTATGTGGGATGAATCAGTCCCCTCCTCAAGGTGTGGCTGCCAACACACGGTCCAAAAGGAGAAATATTAGAGAGGGCCAACCACTAAGCCTAGGTGACCCTCAACCTTCCATCACTCCACAAGGTCTTGGTGCTCCAAGTACAACTCCCAACATGTTAAACCAATCCAGACCACCTCCCAAACCCAATCAAGCACCGGTTGTAACAACCCATGTGCAAGAAAGAAATGTGTCTGGGAAGGGGCAGCAAAAGGATAGCACATTCAATATTATTGAGCAGATGAAAAATACGAGTGTGAATATTTCACTATGGGAGTCACTTTGGCCATTCCAGGGTAGAGGGATCTATTACAGTTGTCATGCAGAGTTTCTCAAGTTTAAATCACCCCTAACAAACAAGAGAAAGTGCTTGCTAATGCAGTTCAGCTTGGGAGGAACCATGGAGAACAAGGTAAAAACATGAGACCTCCTCCCTTCTATGTCTCATTAATTATTGGAGACAAATTAGTACACAATTGTATGATTGATTCTGGGGCTAGTAGTTATGTGATGCCCAAACAAATAGCTGATTAGTTGGGTCTCCAATATGAGGTCATCTCTAGAGGAGTAGTCTAATTAGATGGGACAACAGTGACTACTGTGGGAATCATCAAGGATCTGAGTCTCACTCTACACACTTGCCCTAATGTGACTGTTTTACAAAACATGTCAATCATAGACTTGCCACCACATTTTGCTTTGTGTCTGTCTAGGGACTTCACTACCAAAATTGGAGGCTACATGTCTATTGATTGGTCACATATGCTCTTTAGGACAAGGTATGGAGCGAAGGCCACAATCAGATATGAACCTATTGTTGAATATCATATTAAATCCTATGTGCCTAGCCCAATCAATGCCAACTGCTCAACTTTTGATCAAGAGGACCTCCTAAGCACTTCGAAGCAAATACCAAGGTGGGATGTATCCCAGACTTGACTCTTGATGATTGGGCCAACAAAAGTCATGATTTTGACCCCTATAGGGAAATGGAATAATCTAAGCTAGGTGTCTACTGCCTACATGAAGAGAACTAGCCTCTTCCTGACCTAATCAAGCTAGAATACAAGGATGACAATGAGGTATGGTAATTATTCTTCTATGGTTCAAGGAGTAGACAAGGAACTAGAGGAGGAGCCATGATTGTGTCCCCTAGAGGTATGAGATATTATTCAGCCTTCAGATTCCATTTCGCTTGCTCAAATAACACTGTTGAATATGAGGCTTTAGTCCAAGGTATTCATTAGGTAAGGAAGCTGAGAATCAAGAACTTGCAAGTGTTCGGTGACAGTGAACTAGTTTCCAATCAAGTCAGAGGACTTAATGCTATCAAAAATGACCTGCTTAAAAACTACAAGAGTAGGGTATGGGATCTCATGGAGGATTTCAAGGCCTTTAGTATTGTGTCCATACCCAGGAAGGAGAATGAAGTTGTTGATAGACTTGCAGCAAAGTTGGAGCAACGTTTGATGTGGTTGACAGCATCAAGAGGGATAGAGAACAACCACATATCCATGTGGTTGTGAGGCCAGCAGTGCTAGATAATAATACATGCTAGCAGGTGTTTGAGAATGATCAAAAATCATTAACTTTCTACAAGAAGAAGTTGAATTCTCTTATTATATAAACTAGAGCGAAAGCTAGAGTAGCGAAGACGGGAATCAGATAGTACAACTACATATAAACAAGCTTCCCAAAGGATTAGTGACACTGGAATCTATTTTCAATCCTAATGATCAGTTTAGAAAAGAGAAGGCTAACATGCATATCAAAGGAGAAGATTCATAGTCAATCCCAATTGGAGAAGACAAAACACTTCAAATTGGCAAAGTGGCCACCAAACAAGAAAGGTATGAATTCATACAACTTTTCCAAGAATTCCCTAATGTGTTTTCTTGGAGTTATGAGGACCTAAGAGGATTCAATCCAAAACTAGCACAACACACAATCGAACTGGATCCAGTTGCTCACTTTATCAGTAAGGCAGAGACCAATCAACCCATAGATTAAGCCTCACGATGAAGAAGGAGCTGAACAAGTTGATAGAGGAAAGCATCATATTTCCAATTAAACACTCAAGTTGGGTTGCAAATCTGGTCCCAGTCAAAAAGAAAAATGGAGAAATCAAGTTGTGTGTTGACTTTAGGGATTTAAATAGAGCCTCCCTCAAAGACCACTACCCACTCCCTTCAATGGAGTAGATCTTGCAAGTAGTGTCTGGGTTAGAAAGGTTCTCCCTCCTAGATGGCTACTCAGGGTACAACCAGATCATGGTGAAAGAAGATGATCAATTCAAAACAGCTTTCACCACCAAGTGGGGCACCTATGCATACAAGAAAATTCCATTTGGATTATCCAACGCTGGAGCCACTTTTCAAAGGGCAATGGATATGGCATTCAAGGGGCTGATTAATCAAATAGTGCTGATCTATTTGGATGACATCACTATTTTTTCCAAGAATGCAGAGATCATCTCTTCCATCTGAGGCAAGTTTTTCAGAGATGTAGGAGATTTGGGGTGTCACTGAACCCCAAAAAATGCATATTCTTGGCCCATGAAGGTAAGCTTCTAGGCCATATCGTATCAAAGGAAGGATTGGTAATTGACCGAAAAGAGTTTAATCAATAAGAGCATTTCCATTGCCAAGTCGCAAGAAGGCTCTTCAAAGTTTCTTGGGAAAAATCATTTTTTTCTACGGGTTTGTTCCAAACTTTGCTTCCCTTGTTAAGCCAATAACATTGATGTTGAAGAAGAGCTTAACATTCAAGTGGATAGCTGAAGGAAGAGAAAGTTTTAAGGCTATCAAAGAAGCCATATCATGAGCCCCAACTCTTGTGAACCCATATTTTTCCAAAGACTTCATATTGTATGCCTTTGGTGGCAGCGACACAATTTCTACAATCTTGGTGTAGCAGAAAAAAGAAAGTACAGAATAGCCAATTGCTTTTTTCAATCAGAGTCTAGAAGATTATGAGGTGAGGTACTCCTTCATTGAGAGGCAGGTCCTAGTGGTAATCAGAGGATTGAAGAAGTTTAAGAATTTGGTTTTAAATAACAAAATCCAACTATTGGTCTCCCATGTGGGAGTTAAAGAATTCCTTCTCAGCAAGGACCTAAATGAGAAGCATGCAGGATGGATCACTCATGTCATGGAATATGACATTGAGATCAAGGTCACCAAGTTGGTCCGTGGGAAGGGGTTATGTGAACAACTAGCCTCAGGTTAACAAGATGAAACAGATAAAGTGAAAAGGAGGTTATTTTTGTAACGCCTTGATTTTTGTAAGTTATCATGGTGATTACTTCTCATAATGTTGTAATCGCAGAAATGAAGATAAACATGTTAAGATATATCTTTGATCTTAAAGGAATGTGTTCTTAAACTGGACCCTTGTTTGCTATAATTTGTTACTTGGGATAGAAGTTATTATTGCTTGTATGATTGCTAATGTGACAACAGATTTGTCGTATGCTTGATGAACTCTATTCAGCGATTGACAAGACACCTTGAATCAATTCCATTGATCAAGGTATGTTGTGACCTTCTTGAAATTGCTTTGTAGATTTACTTTTAAACCAGACTGAAGGTTGATATAAATGTTGCAGCACCTGATTTTAGGTATAAATATCTGGTATGTAGATGCCAATGAAAAAGGTTCGATTCTCAAACCGCACACCGTTGTAACGCTAGACCACGTAAGGTGATAAAGGCCTGGATGCGGGTGGCTTAGGTATGTGGAACATGGGACGAAACATCCTACATAGTGTTGAATATGAATGTCAGTCGGAAGGACTTGATTGGAAACTAATTAATTAAATAATAGGGGATTAAACCCTAACCTACCCCTAAGTTTTATCTAATATCCTAACTACTATCCTATATGGATTTTAGATTTTATAAGGGTGAAAATAGATGTAAATCCTACTAACCTATGAACTAGGTGAATGACCTAGATATGGACTATTAAAATCCTAAACTAATCCTAACCTAAGGAAGGGGACGTATAGACCCATGTGGATGGAAAGGATAAGGAGGGAAGGTTGGAAATTAATTAGGAAAATGAATGGCGTCCTTACTGGTTGCAGCACCAAGTTTGGCGGGAACATAGGGAAATTTGGAGGTGTCCAGCTAGTTGTGAAACTAAACCATGATTGCATGCAAAAATTTGAAATTAGTAACTCACCAACTTGAGTCAACGGTTGCGTGAGGAAAAAGGAAAAAGGAATGCATTCAATGCATTAATTGTTTTGGTCTTAGTGACCAGCTCGCCTTGGAAAGAGGAGTGTGAGGGAAATTTGTTTGTTGTTATGCGCATTTGGATTTTAGTTGCTCTGCATTTTGTTCTTCCATGGTTCTGTCGAACCTGCTGTTATTTTTGGTTATTATATCTGTTCTTGGAGAAGTTAGGCTATTTTTTAAGCCTGTGGAAGTAGGTGACTGTTTGGAAAGCTTTACTAATGTCGCCATGGAGAAGAATAACTCCTATGGGCACGGTTTTCTCGAGCTTCAAGAAAAATTACAGGCATGTTGAGCCCTTCTCCTTAAACCGTTTGCTTTTGCTTAATCGTCTCATTAAAACAACCCTACTCTTATGAAGGGGGTTTTGGTTATTCAATTTTGCTGTTATGTTGAAGTGATTTTGGGTTGAGTCGTTTTCTTTGATGTATGTGACTTGAATATTTCTTTGCAAAATGGGTAAATGAAATGAATCTGTTCTTGTTGTATGTATGAGTCTACATTGATAGTATTGTGTAATCATTTCTATTACCGATTATGGATTTGAGTTGGTGAATGTACCAACGATGTGAGTATTGTTTTCGAGTTCCGTGCATTCTTGTAAAAATGGAAGGATAAAAGGATTCGATATAACCTCGGTTTGAGCTGTCATTATAAAACGAACTTGACTTGGGTATTCTTGTGTATTTTGAAGAAAATGAGTGTTTCTTTCTTGAAATTATTAAGGAAACGAGTTTTTCTTTTTTGTTGTTTTAAATTGGAAAGTAATGGTAATTAGGTTTCATTGTGCATTATGGGTTCGGTTTGATGGAAGTGATAGTGATATGTAGATTGTTTTCTAAGTTCTGTGCGTGAATGGTTTAAAAAAAAAACGTGAGAATGCTTGATGGAACTGTGCGTGAGTTATTTTCTCTGGTTGTATTACAGCGCATAGAATACAAATTCTTTGGGACAGTGGGCTTGTTTCATCGTTTTACTCTTATGTATATGCGGGTTTAATTTAAAATGATTAAATGCCTCCATATTTGGTTTGAAATTAGTGAAAGAATTTGTTTTAGGAACTATTTACCTAATTCTAGAAGTGAGTATCTGGGTATCTGCCGGATGGAATAGAGTTTACTATTTCAGTCTCTTTTAGACTCGATGATGAAATTATATGTATATATATATGTGTGTGTGTATATATTGTGTGTGTGTGCGCATTCTAGACTTCTTGTTGTTTCATCAAGACCGAACTGAAGTGGGATTCTTACCTTGAATGTTTGAAAATGAATCTTTTTACCAATAAGGTGAAACTCATGATTTCGTAGCTAGCTGTACATTCTTGTTGTTCAGGTCTAGCTGAAATGCTTGTTTTTGATGAAACGTTGTTGATAAAACTAGTTGTACATTCTTGCTTGTTTATACCTAGACGTGAATGTCTGTAGAGTGAAATATTTAAAAGGAAATGACTATGCTTAGAGGTTTTCGGATATTGAAGTATACTAATCGAGAATGAATCATACTATTGGATTATGTCTGCATTCTAAATAGTGGATATTTGGTTAGACAAAGAAGAAGAAGTAATATGATTCTTCTTTCTATTATTCGATTATTGATTTTATTTACTTTCTTTCACATTATCATTGATTGATATCACGTTGGATTAAATTCTCAGTACAGTCATGAGGAAAGGAAAGGGAGTGTGGATGGATAATTTGAATTAATGTTCATTTCTTCTCTCATACAGTTGGAAATCTGTAATCGTTATGGAACGAATTTTGTATTGCTTTGGTTTAAGCATCTACATTTTATTGTTGTTTACTTTTCTCATCAGTGTTTGATTGCTTGAAATCAAATGGGTCGCATGAATGGAAAGGAAAGTAATTCGGTTTATATTTTCAGTCAATTTTATCTTTTGAAATTATAACTAATGTAAGGGAATGGAATTGATAGCATTTATGTTAGAACAACAGTATGCATAATTGTGTTATTAGTTCTTACAGATGTTTGTGTCTGGAAGGCTGTTTGAAGGAAATTACTTCTTGTAGTAATTTTGGGAAAGAGGCAAGATAATCCTATCTTTTCGATTGGGAGGGTAATTAGATGATTGAGTTGTTATCTTTGGTCATCCTTTTTGATACTTAATTCTTGAATGATGTTCATATTAACGTTTCATAAAAGTAGGGTTCTTTTATTGAGACAGTTAATTAAAATCACTTCATTTTAATGACAAGTGCTTAATATGCTCAGTCCAATGAACTGACCCGTGCAAGTAATTTTGTAGATGGAACTTGAGTATAAACGAAGACATGGTTGTTTTCTGATACTTCTTTTGATTGACTGAAGATGGATTGTAATTGATAACTATTACTCCTCTATGAGGAAATGAGAAAATAAGAAATTACATTCTTCTAACTTATGAGTTGTAATGTTGTTTAATATAAACAAAGTCCAGTCATTTTGGAGCAAATGTATAGATTGTAAAGCCGATGGATGAATACAAGTACGAGTGTGATATTTTTAATGACTGTATCAGTTTGATATTGTTGAATAAGTTTGAGAATATAACATTATTCCTTGATTTGGAATTATTCAAATGTTAATGGATGGATTTAAAAGGGAATAACATGTATTCTTTACCTAAATGCAACTTTTACGTTGAAATGTGCAATTAGTTCATACTTGGGTTAAGATGAATTTTAAATTGACATCAAAAAGGATTTAGGTAAACATGATCTCTTAATTGAAAGGTATTTGGGATTAGCTTGAAAGCTAAGGAATATCAAATAACTTAGGAGCAGCCAAACCTTGTATTCGGACTCCGTTAATAGCCTCGAATGTTTAAATTCAGAAAATAAAGATATGGGAAATCATATCTATTGTTAACAAACCTTAACTAAGGTTAAGGAGGATAAATGAATAAATTCATTTAGAATTAGACCTCATTTAAATGGCGTCTAATAAGATGGAATTCTGAATTTGTTTACAGTTGTGGAAAAACTTGGTTAAGTTTAACAGGTTAAACTTATTAGGTTTATCGATAATGGACTGATTAGTCCAAGATTAAGAAAAGAACCAAGAATAGAATATGCAACCCTTCGGTATGAAGGAGGAGATGCGTATTAAGCTAGAAGACAGATTAAGTCTCTCTTAGCTGCATACAACTGTAACGAGAACGAGGTTTAAGGATCAACATGGCTGCTGAAGGTAGATCTTAAATATTAAGATTACAACCAAATCACACTTGAGCTGGATGTGTACTCTCGATGAGAGGATTCCGTAGAACATTGACATACGCCAGCTACAATATGGTGTCTTCATGAAGGCGGGACCTTCATGACGACACAATGTTATTGCTGACATATTACAATGCCCTCCCGAATTAATTCATCAAGTTTACATAAGCTGAATACTAAGTTCTTGGCTGGGGATAGGAATGTGATCACGTATACGGAGTGACTCCAGGAGGACTAAAGGTAACTAGACACATGGAGTCATCTAGGGATGACGTCGTATGTCTGCGTATCTTTAGTTACCATGAGTAACTTCCTATACTCATTCATATTGCTAGTTGGGGATTAGAGCTTGACCTTAAACGGAAGGACTAGAAGAGACCAGGAAAGACCATTCTAGATAACAGATGAAGTGAGGTGAAGGACGTATTCCAATGATGTGTACCACATCTAGGAATATGATCATGTAAAGCATGTGAAAATCTTTGGCCAAAGTATCGCAAGTGTTGGTTACGTTGTCCTAATCACCTAGTTTAAGATGCAGGATGTTAGATGAATATCAGTAACAGATATTCAGATAGGCTTCTTAAATGGATCACTTCGATAACCGGAAACGGTAAGAGAACCTTGTATATTTATTATACTATGCATGAATTAACATGAAGGATCGGTAAGTCACCGAGTCATGAAATGAGAGATCGCTGAAACTCCGAGCCATAAAATGGGAGATCGGTAGTTCTTCGAGTCATTTACAGCAGCATATGGTATCTGTTATATGATTGAATGGCACTGAATGTGTGTTCCATATTGCAAATATGTGAATAGAGAACATTAGTTTTAAAAGGAAATTGTGTGATCCAAACTACATCAATTGGATAGAGAACAATTATTAAAACTTGAACATGTGTTTGAATTATATAATTCATAACAGAGAACGTTGTATAAAAAAAAAAATTCCCTTGTTCTAGTATCTTAAAATGGGGATGTTACATTTTTGTTCTACAAGATGATCAAGAAGAAGGGAGAGATGATGTACCTACTCCTTGTTAGACCCAAGACATGGTGCACTTCCTTCAAACAGGCTTGTATCCTCATGGGATGAGTAAAGAAAAAATAAGGCATTTCAGGCTATGGGCCATCCCATATGTTCTTATTGATGGTGTCTTGTTCAAGAGGGACATCAATGGCATTTTGCTGAGATGCATTAGGGCTAGATCAGGTGGAGAGAGTGCTACAAGAATTCCATGTTGAAGTAGTTGGAGGACATTTTCTCCAAGAGTGACAAAGACTCAAAATCATGAAAGCAGGATATTATTGGCCCAGAGTGTTTAGTGACTGCTACACATGGATCAAAAGGTGCAAGAATTGTGCATTCTTCAAAGGCAAGGAAAGGCTAGCAGCACTTCCATTGCACCCAATCTCAGTCGACCAACCTTTCATGTAATGGGGATTGGACTTCATTGGATTCATCAATCCAAACTCATGCCAAGGCCACAAATGGATCTTGATAAAGAATGATTATTTCACCAAATGGACTAAGGAAGTGGAACTCAAGGAAGTAAACGAGTCTAGTATCCTGGATTTCTATGAAGGGATAGTGACCAGATTTGGAGTGCCAACCACCATCATATTAGACAATGCATTAGCATTTATAAGTTCCAATATCACAAGATGGGCTATCAAGAATGGGGCTTATTTGAGTACTTCATAAAACAATTACCCTTAAGGTAATGGCTGGTAGTGAGTCCACAAACAAGAACTCGCTAAAGATCATCGAAGAACTCTTGATGATCGAGAGGACGTGGCACACAAAGCTCAAAATGGCCTTATGGGCTAACAGAATAATGCCCAAGGGATCTACAAGTAGCTCTCCATTCAAGTTCGTCAATGGGAAAGAGGCAGTGTTGCCTATATCACTTGAGTTGCTAGCATTGGAGTTTGTGAAGTAACTAGAGATGTTTGAATTTGGACCAATGGAGGCCAAGTATGTGGAGCTAATGGAATTAGAAGAAACTAGAGAGCATGCTCTCTAAGTAATAGAGAAGAATCAGGCTTCAATCAAGAAATTTTTTGACAAGAAGACAAAGGTAAGGACCTTCCAGAAGGAGACCTAGTTTTGAAATGGGATGCAGATTGAGCAAAACTAGGAAGGCATTCCAAATTTGACACCATCTGGAGTGGCCCCTATATGATCACAAGATGAAAAAGTAGTAATGCTTTCCAATTTTCTACATTGGAGGGTGAAGAGTTACAGATTCTAGTAAATGGGATCTATCTTAAGCACTGCTACTAAAAGGGGAGTTCTCACCATGTACATATTAGTTTAGTTTTCTCTTTCCTCTAAGTGCTTATGCACATTGTCTTGCTATAATGTAGATTACTTTTCTCCTAAGTGCTTTGCACACTTTGCATGTTCCATTTAGAGCATGTATGATTTCAAATTTTGTATATAGTGTGGTGTTATTTTTTTGCTCTCATACAGTGTTTGGACTCGGCATTTGGTCAAGATCAGTTTCAATTTTAATGGGTTT
This sequence comes from Taxus wallichiana var. yunnanensis, assembly GCA_018340775.1. Taxonomy (NCBI): domain Eukaryota; kingdom Viridiplantae; phylum Streptophyta; class Pinopsida; order Cupressales; family Taxaceae; genus Taxus; species Taxus wallichiana. The sequence continues at coordinate 625,976,614 of CM031239.1, forward strand.
CCAAGTGGCCCAGGGGTCAGTTTTCAAAGTTCAAATCAATAGCATGCTATCACTCATGACTCCATTCCCAATAGATATGACAAGGTAATTGGTCATTTCATCTAAGAAAGCGATTACCCCTACGAGTCGCCAAATTATTAGCCATATTTCACCCCATGCCAAATATTGGATCAACCGCAATCCTACGTAAGAGGAAACATAATCAAAAGTGGACCGTCAAGTAAAAATTTGGTTCTTTTCCCCTTGTTATCTCAAAGGGGGTAAAATTTGCAAAATGGCCCACAACTCCGCCCAAGGAAAAAGTCAGCATCTAGGCCCGAGTCAAAGCCAAGGCGGGAATCGGAAGAAAGGGGACCCCTTTTTCAAGTTGTTTTCCCACCCTCCTATATAGACCCGATACAAACTTCAAGGGGCGTATCTTTCGACTCATGGCTCGAAATATTGCAAATTTGATGTCGTTGGAAATATCTCGGCCTCACACATGCCATGGGGTCTAAAACTTTAATTTTGAGGAGGTTAGGTGAAGAAAATGGAGGAAACATCTTCGGGCCTTCAATGCGGGATCCATCTATCTCAACAACTAGATCGGATTCGATCTATTTCCATTGTTTCCTCTTCCTTCAAGGCACCGAACCAAGGATTGATGCAAAGTAAAGACAAATTTGGGAGATATTTCATTAGAGGCATTAACAGCGGTGGTTGAGCTTCAACCTACTTTCCTCACTTCTCTCTCTTTTCCTCTTTCAAGTTGAATCTATAAATACGGGGGTAGGATTCATTGTAAAGGGTTGGAAATTCTTTGTTTTGCAGGCTCCCTCTTCCTTCTAGCAAAGGGATCTGTGGGGTTCAAGCCTTCCACTAAAATTGTAATATGTTTCTACCTCTTGGCTACTTTGTAATGGACTATATCAATCTACAGAGAAATAAAACACATCTGTGATCAATTTTAGATCCTCTCTTGTCTCTTTTTCTTTCATCTATTCTCCCATTACATATCTAGCTATCTGTGCATTTTTATTGTATGCATTCCTTTGGTTTGTGTCTATTAGCAAAACAAGTGTTCATCATTCCTTTGGTGCATCACCTCATAGTTTAGATTTGTTTTTAATTTTTTTATTCCTTCTATCCTTATCTCCTTGGTAAAGTTTAGATTAGGATTAAGAACAGATCCTCTGCAAGCTCCCATGCATGCACCTGAACAGAGGAATAAGGAACTAGCCTTTAATCTAGAGAGCTTTTCCATTTTGCAAGGTCCCACACCTTGGGGAAAGTTCAATGTTATGAAATCACACCAAATGATTCTATCTTAGAAAAGTAGATCTTTAGAACTTATTTGGGGGTCTTTGTGATTTTGCATTAACAGTGCTCACCTTGGGTGAGTGGTAAAAAGAGAAATGACCTCAAAAAATTTGGCATGGTTACATCGGACTTAAGGATCTTTGCGTTTGGAGTTTCTGAGCTCGGAGTTTGGAGAATATCTCGTGGAAACATTACTTTGAGAAACAAGATGTCTTAAGCCTAAACTATGAAATTTAAATTTTCAAGCTTTCGGACATCGGAGATGTCAATACATTCAAGGAGTTAGTGAGTTGGGGATATTATGATCCCAAATTCCAAAGTGTTCATTTCGAAGGTCATTTGAAAAGGATCCGGTCAACACAAATATGTGGGAGTCTACACGGAGGTTGGCAAGTCATCCGGTGCATGGGATTTAATGTCAAAGTGGCCAACTTAGATTCCAAGGTGGACGATGAGGAGTACGTGGCGTGGTGACCCCAAGGTAATCAATAAGCAATTTGTTGGGTTTGCATGCACATTAATGGTAAGGCCAATGAAAGCTGCTTAAGCTAGGTTGTAAGTGAGTTAGGTGACATGTGTACTGGTTAATGCAAATCTCATCGATAAGGGACTCATTGGCGGAAACGATGTGAAGGAGTCTAGCCAACGATACACGTGGGATATGTGGTGTCGGGATCAATGAGACTCGGTGTAAAATGGAAAGGTGGATAAATTTCTAAGCGGTTGGAAAGATGAAAAGGAAAGTTTGACATGCAAAGAGGGAGGTGAGTTAGAACTAGGGGTATTTAAACTATGTAGCTTGATGTAATGCATGCAAAGGAACCCATAAAAATGCAACACAAATCTCACCAACCAGCTCACCGAGCTAGCTAGTGATCCATTAACTAAGCTAGCAATAAGACCCCTTCCCAATGCAAAAAAATTAAACCCGTGGGTTCCCCAATGGAACAATTTGGCTTCTTCAAAGAATTTTAAAATATTATTTTCAATTATTAATGAAGGGAAATTCAAATTTTGAATTTATGAAGGCATGGAGGTGGAGATTTTTTTGGGTATAATTGATGATGCAAGTAAGAATGGAGTGCTCCAGGTCAAGCATGGGCAGTTATAAGGAGACCATACGTACTTCTTTGTTATGCCTATATTTTAGGATTTCTTCCTTCTTTCTCTCACCAACTCAAATTTTCTATAAATGTAAAAAGGAATGCAAAATTAAAGGAGTTAGACAATTTTTCCAAGTTTCCCCTCTTCTTTCAAGCTGAGTTGTTGTGAATTTAGAGGCTTTCAAGCCTTCCTTCCAAAGATTGTAATGGAAACCCTTGCCTCTTCCTTGTAATGATGCACTGTGCATGTGCTTGGAGTAATAAAATGATGTTTTGTGACTAATTGTCTGTCCTTACACCATTTTTATTGCTTCCTTTTTCCTCTCTCATGTTTACAAGTATACTATGCAACCCCATGTTTCTATTATAGGTTTTGGAAGATGTTGTGCTTAATGGGAATGAAGTATTATATGTAATTGGAGTGTGATGCATGTCCATCCTTCCCATGCTCATCCTTCTTCATTGGAAGACTGGAAATTTGTCTAGAAAATCCCTTTCTTGGTGCATCACCACTTCTAGTGTAGGTTTTATTTCATGCAATATCTCTCCATGTCTCCTATAAATGTTAGTATAGGTTTAGTTAGTTTTTTTGTTTGTATTAGGAGTAGTGTCGTTATTAGCTTAGGAAGAGGAATTTTCCTTCTCTCGGAGGTTCACCGCAATCATGAAAGTATCATAGCTTGAGAGGTGATACCCATGTTACCCAATCACACCAAATGCCCCATTCACAACTTGGCCATTCGGGGTGTTGTGATTTGGTGATACAATGACTTTTCAGGATACAATCAAATTCCATTCTTTGAAGAATACCAAAGATAAAACATATTTCACAACCCCATGGGGAAATTGTGTTAAAAGGTCGTGTCTTTTGGCCTTAAGAGTGTTGATGCAACCTACCAACATGACATGACTATTATTTTCATTACAAAATAGAGGACTATGTCAACGACATCCTTGTTATGTAAAAAACTAGAGTATGTCATCCAGAGTTCTTCGACATATTTTTGAATGATTAAGGGAATATAAGGTTCTCTTTGATCCAAAAAGTTTGTATTTGGAATCACTTTTGGTAAAATTTTGGGATTTAGCATCTCATGAATGGGAATCAAAGTGGACCCTATATAATTCAAAGCAATCATGGATATATTGCCTCCTCGAATCTATGTCAATTGAGATGATTACATGGTATGATACGGTCTATTTAGTGTTTCATCTCTCAACTCACATACAAGTTCTATCACTTTAACCAAATACTTAAGAAGGATGTCTAATTCAAGTGGAGGTAGGACTATCAAGACTCCTTTTCTAAGTTGAAAGAATATTTTTCCACTCCTCTGGTACTTGTCGCCAAAACAAGACAAGCATATATTATTGTACACTTCTGGAATAGAACATGCCATTAGGGCATTATTGGTGCAACACAATGACAAGGATCAGGAACAAGTTGTGTATTATTTGAGTAGGACCCTTCTTGAACATGAATTCAAGTACTCACCGGTCAAAAAAATCTTGCTTGGCAGTCACTTACACTTTTGTCAAGTTGCTTTATACTATTTGTTAAATCATACCACCAAGCTAATTACAAAGGTTGATCCTCTTAAGTATTTACTTGCAATACCAATGAAGGATGTCCAACTATATCATACTACTCACTAAATTTGATATCGAATTTGTCAACCAAAAAGCTATGAAAGGTCAAGCATTGGCAAATCAATTGGCATGCAATGTCACCGCCAAATTCTTAACCCTTACAATTTGAGTTTCTAGATGAAGACATGTTATACATTGATGCAATCCCTTCATGGACTTTATTCTTTAATGGCTCTTACAACCAACATGACTCTAGATCTGGGATTTTTTATGTACACCAGATGGGGATCTAATCCCTAAATCTTATCACATCAGCTTTCCATGTACCAAAAATATAGCCAATATGAAGCATTGATAGTAGGTCTAGGCTTCGCTATCTCCTAGTGACTACCAGAGTTGATCATCTTCGGTGAATCTCTTCTCATCATCAAGAAATTCAATGGTGAGTATCAAGTTAAAGATGAGAAGCTTCTACCCTATAAATGTATGGTTGATAGTCTCAAAGGGTATTTCCGGATTATCACTTTTGAACAAGTTCCTTGTCTACAAAACAAAGTAGCAGATGCCATGGAAACTATTGCATCCCTTCTTGTATTCAACTCTAATCAAACTCACAATGAGTTCCTCATTGAACATATTTTGGTTCTCACATATGATTTTCCAGATTCCACCATGGTCTGTGAGATTTTTGGTCCTGATCACCCCTGGTATCATGATATATACACCTTCATTCAAACTAAAGCCTACCCTCCGAACTTAAACTCAACCAATAAAAGCCTTGGCACAATGTTCCTCTTGCTACACTATCCTCCCGACATCTTATATCAAAGAGGTTATGAAGGGACTCTCTTAATATGTCTCAATCAGGATGAAGCTAATCAAACACTAGTTGAAGTACACTCAGGTATTTGCGGCATACACACCAATGGAATTGTTCTTAAAAAGAAGATATTGCACGTCGGATACTACGGCCTACAATGGAATGGATGCTTACAACTATGTAAAGAAATGTTAGGCTTTCCAAAATCATGGTAATGTAATTCACACACCTTCCCAATTCTTGCATCCTATCACCTCGTCATGGCCTTTTCTAAATGGGGGCTCAATCTAATCGGAAAAATAAAGCCCACATCTTCTGACATCCATACCTTCATTATAACCGCCACTAAATATTTCACCAAGTGGGTCGAGGCTATGCCTCTCACCTACGTTTCTAGGTGCAATATCTCTAAGTTCATTTTTAACCATATTATCTGTCATTTTGGCATTCCCACTACCATTGTCACTGAAAATGGTGGTTCCTTCAAAAATAAGAATGTCAAATCCCTTAATGAAATATATCATATCAGCTGAAATGGGCCACTACATACTACCTAAAATGTAATGGCCAATCGAAGCTTTGAACAAGAATATAAAATTCATCTTGGAAAAGATAGTCGATAAGCATGGACGTAATTGGCATACACAATTATATCCCATCCTCTGGGCCTACTGCACATCTTTTTTTACTCCTACAAGAGCTACCCCATTTTCCCTAGTGTATGTCTCTGAAGCCATATTACCCATGAAGACAAACTTCCTTCACTTTGTGTCTCCCTCCAACACCTCATGTATGAAGAGGATTACCATTGCACACGCCTTGTAGAGCTATAGCTACTTGGATGAGAGATGCATTTGTGCTTTAGATCATCTATAGGTATACCACAATCGAACTACGCCGTAACTACAATCACAAGATTGGGCCATGGAAGTTTCAGATTGGTGAATTTTTCCTGAAAGAAAATCAGAAGAACACAACCAAGCCACGTGAAAAATGAGGAAAATTTGAACCTAATTGGTTAGGTCCTTATATTATCACTGCAAAATTTAGATCTAGTGCATACAAACTATCTACTAAGGATGGAAAAGAGTTGAAAGAGCCTATGAATGCCATTCATCTAAAAATTTATACTCCCGAGTCTCTAAAGAGTAACCCTTGTGTTAGGGGCATATTAGTGTGCTCACTTACTTCACCATTTAACCTTGTCTCTTGCTTGTGTCATTCCACCTTTCCTTGTGTCGCATGTTCCCCTTATCAAGTCATCATGTCCATTATCTACCACTCTTGTTCACCTTCTATCATGCTTCCATTCACCTTGTTTTTGTGTAACTTTTTGGTTATGGAATGGGGATCCCTTTTCCCTCTTCTTTGGTGTGTGGTCAAAATACAAAAAGAATCAAAAATAATATAAAATTGTTAAAAAAACCAAAAATAATATAAAATTGTTCACAAAAAACCAAATATAATATAAAATTGTTCACAAAAAACCAAAAATAATATAAAATTGTTCACAAAGAATAAAAAAAAATATAAAATTGTTAACAAAAAAACAAAAACAATATAAATTGTTCACAAAAAAACCAAAAACAATATAAAAATTTCACACAAACCCAAAACAATATAAAATTGTTCCAAAAGTACAAAAAAATGCAAAAAAATCAAAATGTTCAACAAAAACATTTGCAACTATATAACTTAGTTCTCTAATTTCATCATCTGATTGTTCCAAATCATTTGCATTTTTCAAATCAATCATGTTACCCTTCACAAGAATGATTGGGGAAACACTCGGCTTCCACCTCATACAGATCATGCTTCAATGGGATCTGAAAAGAGTTGTTTTAGAGTATCTAAGCATCACTCCACTCTTTGGCCTGATTCAATCCTCTCGCGTTCTAAGCTATTTCCTAGGGGAATTCAAAATCTATCTCTTCATTGTGGAACACATTAGGGGTGTCTTCGGACATTGTTATTGTGAATTGTGTTACATTGTTGCTTACTAGTTAGTTTTAACATTAGTACTCCTTATTCACAAGCTTGGTTGTAACTTACCTTACTTGTGTTTACTTTTAAAATGGTGTCTTGTATGTTTATAGATAAATCCCTTATTAAATTAAATATATTAGTTGGAATGTTGGTGTGATTATAGACCAAATGCAGTTGAATTACTAGCATCTTAGTTCATATATAAATTTGGTGTGAATTAATTCTTGTTCATATTAGGTTTTCTTGTCTGAACTGATTTCTTTTACATGTTTGTGTGGACGTATTGGTTTATTATGTAAGCCATGCTTTGATTTTCCCTTAATTTTTTAGCATGTGTATGTTTTGGATTTGTTAACTTTTTATTGTACTTGTATTAATTATTTGTGCTTTATTTGTTATCATTTCATCATCACATCTATCTCTAACATCATCATACATCATCACAAATAAATGCTAAGCTATCAACATATATGCTAAGCTACATCATCATTAAAAAATTAAATCATCATCTATTTTATACATCACATGACATCATATCATCTACTCATAATAAAACATGTGACAAATACAATATCTCATAATCACAATGAGGTATAACAAATTTCCATCATATATAAATATCAAAAATACAATGTCCATATACCAATGTATCTTGACAAAATCATATACATGTCGTATGCCACCATGGGCATCAATCAAAAATGTGCCTTCATCATGAGGCATATACAAAAGAATATACATTATATATTATCCTCTAACTTGAGTCCTCACCCACAACTCTCTCTCATACCAGATTGTTTAGCCTACCACCAAGTGGTGGCATTTGTCTTGATCCCGAATGTTGATGTGACCTCGTATATCTACCTTTTGATATCTAGTAGTATGCAAGAGCCCTTTGTTCTTCTAGTACATCCACTTGGTATAACCCCCTATAATAGCCTACCTCTCCAAGTGTTGCCATGAGATTTGGATTAACATCCCCATGCCACTATTTGTCACTACACATTGTAATGCATCCCGATGTGATGTGATCTATTGTATCTAGACCCTTAATTGGTCCCTACACCTGGATTTATCCTATCTCACTCTCTGTGTTATCCTAATCTCTCTCCTTAGTGTGTTGTTGTACCTATTGCATAAGGGTAGCTTTCTATGTACCCTCTCTCGCTCCGTGTGCCTCTACTAAAGTGAACTATAATAAGGGCTATATTCCCTTGTAACATGTCTATGTCCCTCTCATCCTATAAAATCGCCATAGATGGCCCGCCTATTGGTCTTGGGACTACTCTTTGTGGTGGTACCTATAACACCTCCACATCATCTCCACTATAACCCCCATCCCTCCCTATCTTTCCAACACACCTGGACTAACTGGTCTCGATGGTGATTGTGACATCTCGTAAAGGTACCTATTTTGGTACCTACGAAAAAAATTGGTCCATGTTGTGGTACCGATGTGGCACCTACTTTGTAAAACTGTTATACTACATGATACATGGAAACCTACTACATGACTTGTGCCACTCTGTCATCGACACTTTATGTGCCACTAGAATACAAACACCCTCTATTGGTGGTTCCCTGCACCGCCTAATCTTGTGTATCTAGATCTTTTCCTTGGGCTCATCCCTATCCATATGCATCCACCTCCTATTGGCCAAGTCTTTCCCTATCTCTTAGTTTTTATCCACCACCCCCTGTTGTTGTTGGTGTTATGCATGTTGTTATAGTTGACCTCGGGAATAATGATCCTCCTAGGCATGATCACTATGTACCATATAGCAAAATCCGAAGTAGTGCCCGGATCTCGCTACATATGCCCGTACATCCCAATCATGTGGGATGACTCCATAAAAGTTCTATCTAGAAATAGAACTCTAATCTAAGGCCGGAAGTAAAAATTATTATGTGTTACACGTGCATACCATCGCTCATTGTTCGGTATCCCCTCTATAACACCTATCGGTGGTGTATGCTATCCACCATGTATACCTCCATAATATATCTACAACTACCTATAATGAAATGGTCAACCTCTCGTTGTTCTTAACTTGAATTAATTTTTTAGCCACCGATATAACCTATATGGCCTCCATGTCACCATCTATAATCGTAAATCATCAAAAGCTCTCCTATAAAAGGTGATGTCTCCCATATGGCCTATATGGCTGCCTTCCCCATTTTCTTCTATCCTCTACAAGATGGCTCATTTGGTAGTATGGCCCTCAATACACCTAGTGGTCATCCAATGGCAATGTGGTCCTGTTATCTAATTTCACTACCCGGTGAAAATAGACAACTATGTAGGTCCCAGAGCATGCAAGTAGTTTTTAGTGTTATGGGGCATCATTGTGGTATTTCGATAGAATTAAATATCATTTGTTCAATATCAAAACCGAGTTAGAAGGGGCTATCTTAACTAAGCAATTTCATTTCACCGATGGATTGAGTCGAATAGGTAACCAAGTCTTTGTCGGGGATGAGCTAACTTGAAACCAAACCGAGTTTTTTTAAAGACCGAAAGCTGGGTGGGTGTATCCATTAGCTATGAGGGAAAGTTGTTGAGCCTACCCACTAAGCTCATGCGAAGGTCATATCGAGAGCTATGCGGGCATGTCGAGCTGCAACAAGAAAATAGAGATCTCATCGATTCTTGGGACCACCGAGTTGAATCAAGCCATACTAGTTATGAGTTGCCAAGATATGTAAAAGACTAAAAAGGATGCAACCTTGAGTTATCTAGCCTAATCAGGATCACTGGAAAACACAGTAATCCTAGTGTCGATCTAAATAAGAACATGTCAATTCATACGTGGCTAGCTCCAACTTAACAAAATGATGAACCGAGCACTTGTTATTCGAGCCAAGCTCTTTTTTTTTCTCTGGTCATCACACTTCCTGAGCTATCCACTATTGAAGGGCATCAACTTCATATATTGAACAAGCAAGTCCTGAGGTAAAGATTGGGCAAAGGAAAGACAACTATTTCAAAGCTAATTTCTGCAATAAGGAACCGATCTGTTGGGGAGTTGCCAAATTACGTTGGAACCTAGACACCAAAACCATGTAGATATTGAATCAAACATTGAAGGACTGGGCTCATGTCAAATGAATACGATCAAACAGTGTTGAACTCACATGTTGAGAAACAATCAATCGAACAAGCTTGTATTTACAATGCAGAGTGGTTAAGTTATTTCCAAATAGGTCAAGCCATTTTTTTCTTAGACATGATTACAATGAAAATGGTCCAATCAATAGATGAGTTCATCTACCAAGTAATAAATGACTCGGGCTCATCACGGCTATAATGGTGGTCAAGTCAATGTAGGCGACGCCGAGCTCATGAGGAGATGGGGCGTAGCAAAGGAACTTGAGATGTGGTGCTCAAGTTGTAAGGAAACATGACCGAAATAACCTAGCTTTCATTAGGATTGGGATTTCGTCAAAATATAAAAAGATAAAATGTTGAGCAACTCACCGAGCCAACTTGGGGTCCTCGAGTCGAGTTTAAGATGACAAGTTTTTCACGGACCCACGGACAAGGATAGATCACACGGAGGTTGCCACATGGCCATTCAGCACAAGATCAAAGAATCAAAGCAAGGGAGAAGGCCCCAAGGTTGCGCAGAGCCTCCACATGGATGTGGGGTAAGTGGTTGAGTGGCATATAACAATGTAAACAATTACCCCTCCCATATTAAAACAAAAGATGAAATCGGAGATGAGCCACATTTCAAATGCCCGAATCTTTTCAAATCATATTTAATGATTAAAAAGTATTGGAGGAGGAGATAAATTTATGAAATTGACTTTTCCAACCAAGGAATTTAATTCATTGTCCCATGGAGATGACATAATGCCTAGAAAACTTAAAAGTCCGCATGTTCTAGAAGGCCATAACTTGAGCATTTCTTAACGAAATTACACAAAATTGGTGTTGTTGGAATCATGTCTCTAATCCTAACACACAATTACTAAGAAATTTATGGATCAATGAAGATTTAATAATGTATTTCACATAAAATGAACCCGGATGAAGGAGATAGTTGGAAAGGGGTTGGGAGTACAATTAATGAGCATGGGCATTCACTCTTTCATCACATTGCAAGTCACAGACAACATGGGGAGATTTTGTAAATCAATTTCCATCATTTCACCCCATTTATTACATCTTGCAAGTGGTTAGAAGATAAATTTTAGGATTTCACTCTCTCTCGCTTCTCATTCTATAAATTGTAATCTTAGGCTCATTCCCAAGGGGGAATTGGTCATTTTCTCCTGCCTCTCTCTCTTTCTTCTCTGCTAGAGTTGAATGTGGAGCTTAAGCCTCCTTCCCAAGATTTGTAATGGTATTTTCTTACCTTTTCCCATTGATCTTGTACTATGAATATTTATTGGAGCAATATAATTTGTCCTGTGATGCATTTTGTCCATCCTTTGCATGTTTTATTGTCTCTATTTACCTTTCTTCATTATAGGGTATACTATGCATATTCTTGATGTCTATTCTAGGTTTTGGGAGCTATGTTTATTGGGTAACAAATGGTTATTTTTGTGAATCTATCTCTAGCATGTGGTTCATTTTTTTCACCCTTTCCATTGCTCACCTCTCTTCATTTTAGCAGTTGAATTCCTAGCTAACAACCCCCATTTTTGTTGTATCACCATTATTAGTGTAGGATTTATTTTTCATGCACTCTCTCTCCTTTACCTCTTGGAATGTTAGATTAGGATTAGATAGTTATGCATACATTAAGAGTAGCTTGTGGTAGGTAGTTTAGGAGTAAGATCCGACTTTCTCTAAAGGGTTATCTCAAGCCCGCAAGTCCCACAACTTGAGAGATAACCCAATGTTACCCAAAATTAGGGATCCATAACCAAAAATCCTAGGGTATTTTTTTTGGTGATAACAGATTATGGCACACTATGTGGGACAGGTTTGAAGCACATTACCACTTCATTTCATCAATTTTTGTGTTCTTAGTGAGATTCAACCTTTGGAGGCACATGCAAAGCACATCTAGTGACTCCATTTGGTTTGAATGACCCATTCTCTGAAATTATAGACCTTTCTTCCATCCATTTCCATCCATTTTCTCCCATCTCTTCCATTTTCTTCCATTCTATGAAGTTGTGTAATCATGGCTTCATTCCCATAGTGGAATTCTATATTGCAACAGCCACAATGCCATTCAGACATACCTCCACATTTGCAGCACATATTCTCATGGTACTATTAGCCACCTCTAGATCCATACTATGATGAAAATCAGCAGTATGCATACCCATAAAAGCAAAATTTAGATCAGTCCTGGTTACCCAATAAACTATGCAAGTTTCCAAGACCAAAGGTATGCATATTATAGAGGTTACTCCACACCTAATGATCTTGATTTGCAGTTGAAGATCCAAAGAATGGAGGATGGAATGATTCAATCTCGTGCTACGATTCAAATGAAGGCATTCAGGATTGGTTGCATGGTCCCTTGTCCATGGGAAGACCCTTTTCCAAAACACTATAGACCACAAGAAAAGTTTGATTTCATGGTTGAAATGTGCCCCAACATGTACAATGGGCCGAGGATATTGAAACATATGAGAAAAGTGTGAGACAACCTTATCAATGGGTAAGTCAATCACCAACTCCTTGTTTGTATTTCTCTCCTTCCCAAGACTTATCATTTCAACATTTTCATGATTCAATCCCATTGTATGCTGCCCCAAATGTTGAGTTCCCTTCTCCATCTCATCTCAATTCTTCTACCATTTTCCCTTCCAAACCCAAGTCCCCTCCACAGAAAGAAGAATCCATACTTTCCCCTCCACCACCTCAACCAATGAAAGCATCAGTTGAATCTCAACCCACCCCTCCTATTGCAATCCCAAATCCATTTTGGGAAGAGAAAGATCAGAAAATTAGGCAAGGAGGGCAACAAATTGAAGAACCTAGCAAGGAAGAACTTGCAAGAAACTTGAAAGAGTGGGCTATAAGGTTCAATATTAAGAAAATGTCCACTGATAACTAGGCCTTCATAAGATGTTGGAGTTCAAGGAAAAAGATGGAAGCTTAATGTACAAAAGAGAAAACACGAGAGGAAGATGATGACCAACAGTCTTTTTGCTCGGAATGTAGCATACATGTTGGCACCATATTCTCAGAGGTTATTGATTCATCTCAACTTACAAAGTCAAGAAGAAGAATAGGCAGCCCCAAATCCACAAGAAGAGGAGCATGTGTAAACAAAAGAGGAAAATCTCCCTAAAGTGCAAGATGTTTCAATGGAATGCAATGATCCTCATTGTCTTGCATGCCTAGAGCTTGTTGCACTATTGGAAGGTTGCATTGAGCCACCATAGCCATCATCATCAGCTCCAACCAACCATGGGGAGCTTCATGCCATAGAGATGATAAAATCAGATTTTGAATCCATGGATGAAAAGAAATCGCATAGGAAGCTTCTTTCTTCTTTTGATGGTGAAATTTTATATTCTTCTTCCATTACATCTTTGTAAGAATATGAATTTTTTTAGGAGTTCAATCTTTCAAAATTTATGCTTGAGGAGGAGGAAGATGATGACAACAAGATAAAATCAGTCATCATGGAGAAGGCCATTTTGAAAGAGGAAATTTTTTTGTAGAGTCGAGAGCAAAGCATTCAAATTAGCTAGCAAGAAACAACCTTCTATAGGGTCTACAAGATGACTCCATTCATGGAGATGAGATTCAAAAGGATGGGAAAATTAAAAGGATCAACCCATTGGTTCATAATACCCCATGCCCAATTAATTATTTGGCTTCATTGGAGCCAAGGAAGGAGCCAACACCAATGACGCTCACTTCAAAGCATGAGGATGATCTTCAATGTACCAAGGATCAACTACAACACCTCCAACCAAATGACGAGTGATGAGTGTATTATTTGGCTCATTTATATCATTCATATGGTTAATAAATTTTCATTTAGATATGATTTTCTAATGCATAGGGATGCTTTTTATAGTTATATCTTAGTGATTTTGATGCATTTTCCTTGCTTTTGTTCATGTAACCTAATTCTTGTATAAATTCCTAATAACTATATTTTTGAGGAAAATGTGATGATGTGTGTAGGGAAATAATGAACATTTATTGCCAATGTAATTAATAAGTCCGAGTTTGGAGCTGGAATGCGAAAGCAGAAGACTTTTTCCACCTATCAACCTATAAGTATGGAACTTGTTTCTAGCAGTCCTATAGGAATTTATGAGTCTTGATTAATGTTGATTAGTGGGAGACGTTAGTGCTTGGATATTATGGCATATTTTGTAACTACTTGTGTCTATATAAAGACACCTTCTTAAGAACATTGGAGTAGCTGTTATTTTTTGAGATATAATTTGCAATATATAGCATGTTGTTTTTAGCACTCTCTTTTCATATATTGGATATGTCATGGAACTTATTTGAATTAATATAAGTAAGCATCATTTTGAGGATCTAGAGTTATTGATATTTCCTCTATCCCAAGGGAGAGAAAGGGCCCACTCAACCAAGGAGACATGAGGTTGTTTACATTCACATATGCATATGGTTTTTTGATAAGTTTTACTACAATCTCTATTTCAGTATGTTTCATGAAATCTTAGTTTGAACGCATTTTCTTTCCCTATTGAAATTTCTATTCAAAATGTGTGTTTCCCTTTATGAAATTTTAGTTAGCATGTGATTTTACTTCTACTAATTCTTAGTTATGAGTGTGTAATTTCAATTCCATTCTTTCAGATTCTATGTGCACATTTCCATTTAATTTAGAAGTATAGATTTTAAACTTCATTTCATCACAGTAACTAAATTCCATAGATTTATATTGAGTTTCCAGTAGATTAGTAACCAACTTAGAAAGATCTCACAACAACCCCAAATGAGAATACCGGACAGGAAAAATAGTTACATAAATATCCATTGCATACAAACCTAGAAATAGCCTTGGTTTATAATGACACTAACGAAGATTTGGTTATTTTAATGATCAAAGAATATAATAACCCATCATTTTTGGTGTCATTTTCGGGGACACCATAGCACACCACATCATTTTTATCACTTTACATGCTATGGGTGTTAATGGAGTTCACATATGCAACCAATAGAATTATTGAGCCTTGTTTCAATAACCAACCTTGATGCATAGGCCACGGGATGAACAAGGGATATTTATACCATGCAACATCCAACACATATCTCCAAATAGATTACATGAAGGGAACACTAAGAGTGACATTGAATCCAACACAATTCTTAGAAACCTTTTTGAGCATCTTGCATCCTCGAATAGCACTCAGAAATGGGGGACCATGGGAATAATGGAGACCGACCCTTGGGTAGAACCTTTACTTATCCCATTGTCTTGGATGAGGATGAGGATGCACCCATGAAAAATATCTCACCATCCATCCTCCCTATCTTTCAAGGCATGTCTACAGAAGACCCCGATCAGTTCTTGTTTGAGTTCAAAATTCTTTTCCAAACCTATGACTACAAAACCAACAATCAAAAACTCAAACTCTTTCCTTCCACTCTCAAAGACTCTATTATGAGATGGTTCATGGGGTTGTCCTCTAACTCCATTGATTCTTGGTAAGCCATGGAGACAAAAATTTTGGATAAATACCAAGACTACTGCAGGATAAGGGATAGGAAAGAAGAGTTCTTCCAGATACGGCAAAAAGAAGATGAAAATATAGAGGATTATTTAGATAGATTTCTCTTTCTCCATCGACAGAGTGGTTATGAGTTACATGCAGACATCACTAAGACATTTTTCCTTAAATGACTTGACAAGAAAACCAAATATTCCCTCCATCTCATGGGAGGAGGAGATGTGCATAAACTTACTATGGAACAAATCATTGAGCTATGTAGAAGTTACTCTAGAACACGAGGGGGTATAAGGAAGAGAAAAACATCCAAGCTTACCCTAGGTACCTTTGAACTTTTGGAGGAAATGGCTAACATGAAAACAAACATTTTTTACAATTAACATCAATCATAGATGGGCTTGAAACCAAAACCAAGTTGTCAAAGAACCTCTCGAACATATATTTCCCTAAGTGTAGGAAAAGACATCCCCGAGAGAATGTCATTTGGATGTTAGAGACATGTGTTTGATCGTGACGTTATCAACCACGATACGAGCATTGCACCTTCTTATCATAGTTAAAAGGAGGCTTGAATTTTTTCTCTCAAGCTGATGTAGAGGTAAACTTTGTTCAAAGGCCAAATAATCAGGATGTATATTCCCTCGACCTACTCAGAACCCCTGGAGGATGTCATGGCCCAATCGGGATCCTCACCTACTTGGGGACAAACTGAGTGGACAACATCAAATTGGATGACTTACCCACATCCACCACCCTAGATGAATCCCTATACTCAACCAGGTTGGACACATGACCTATGGATCTACTTTTCTAAGGTAATGTGAATGCACAACATTGAGCTTTCCCAAAGTGTGGGACCTTTGCAAATGGGGAAATCTCTCCAGAGAAGGTTGGTTCCTCTTCCTAAACTACCTACCACAATCTATTCCAAAGTAGCAAGCTAATCTAATCCTAATCTAACTATGCCAAGAGACAGAGAGAGAGAGAGAGAGAGAGAGAGAAAAGAGGGAAAATAGAGCCTACACTAAAATGGTGATACACCAGAGAAGGAAAATGTTGAACATCTATCAAAACTACCATGGAACAAGAAGAGGTGAGCAATGGAAAGGATGGACAAGTGCATCACAAAACCAAGGATGGATTTCACACAAAAATGTTCCAAAACTCCATGAACACAGCTCCAAAACCTACAATGAACATTCAAACATGCACAAATACCTGCAATGAAGAGAGGCAAGAAGAAAACAAGAAAAAATGAGCAAGGATGGACAAATGCATCACAAAACACGTTTTTATTGCTCCAGAAGTTTGCACAAAACATCATTTTTTGGTAAGAGGAAAAAATGCCATTACAAGAGTAGGGGAGGAGGTTCTAACTCCATTTTTGACCCTGGGGAAGAAAATAAGGGAGAGGAGAAGAATGATGAACAACTTTTACAAATGAGCCAAAACTAGCTTTTAACCATCGAAAGTAGAATGGAAGAAAGGAGAAAACATGGGAAAATTGATTTGGGACTTCAACCACCAACAAGATTCATCTAATGGACCTGAAAAATTATGGGTTTCCATAAAAAATCCCATACTTCAAAGTACATTGCTTTACAGAGAAAAAAAGAGGCCCATACTTCATTAATTTTGGTGGTTGGAGTCATTTTTTGTGTTTTTGCATGCTAGAGACGTTTTTCCATTTTTCTCCCACAAATATCCATCAAAAATCAAAATTGAATATTCCATCATGTAGAGGATTTCAACAGATTTCCAATGATATAAAGAACGTGAAAAATCCGAGCTCGGGATCGAAAGTTATGCCCTCTGAAGATTTAGGGCAAAAATGGCAATTTTAGGGCAAAATTCGGGTTGGCGGGCCGAAACTTGAAAATTTTCCTCTTTTTTGAATTTGGGAAAATTTCCCAAAAATTCTCCCACACCCCACCTCCACTCCATTGCCATGTGGCACTTTCCCATTCACTGATGGAAACACGGGCCTCAAACCTCACCTTTTTCCTTTGATTTTTCATTGGGAAATTTTCCCAAAATTTTCCGCGCCCGCTCTCCGGTGACATGTTTCGGCTCCTAGTCAATTTTTTGGTGGGGTGCGCTCAACATTTTTTTTCCCTTTTGCCTTTACAATTTTGGAAAAAACCAAATTTCCTTCCTCCGCCCTACCTGACCCCACCACATAAAAGGACACATGGCGCATCCTCATTGAAAAATTTCACATGGGCCGGGCCTCAACATTTCTTTTCCTTCTCCTCCACGGGCCTGATTTTTCCCCTTTGTGCCCTTTGACAACTTTGGAAAAAAATCAATTTTTCTCCACTTCCATGACTTCCACCACCACGTGGCACCATTTCATTGGCTATGGGCTTGCTTAGGGAAATTTTCCCCAAAAAACTCCGTCGAGCCATAACTCAAAAATTACAAGGAGTTAGGAGGAAAATTTTACCTTTCTGGAAAGGTGAGAAAATTCTCTATCTAATGAATCCATTTCTAGAAACCTTTGAGTGCTTAAAGTATGCCAAAAATTCATTTAAGTGCCAACAAAGGAAAAGGAGGAGGAGTTAGCCAAAAATAAGCAGGGGCTTATTTTAGATAACAATTTTGGCGACTCTCGAGGGGTCATCTACCTGCTAGATGAATGATCAGTGGCCTTTGAAGCATCCATTGGGCATGGAGTCAAGCCTGATGAATTGATTCTGATCTGAACTATGAAAATCTAACCTCTGAGCTACTTGGAAACCCACTGAACTAGAGTTGATTTTCACCAAAATGCCATTGAAATGGACTGTGCAAGAGCAAAACCAAGCACCACAAAAACTATGTACAAAATTGGAAATCATACATACCCCAAGTGGGATATGTAGAGTGTGCACAAGCACTTCTTCTACTGAAAGAAAACCTACCTACTCTACTCTAACTGGAAGCAAAGGTGAGCTAAACAAACCCTACAACTGGTTGTGCAAAATAGCTTCCTTTCTTCAAAATGGCAGCCATGCAAATGATTTGGAGCTGAGTATGGCTGTTAGGATGAGTGGAAAATCAACAAGAAGTTGGTCTTCTACCCAAATTAGCAAGGTGTCAACTGAAAACAAATCCAATACCTCTTTTAGTTTGCTCTACATTTGGATTAAAGAGGTATGGCAGCTGATCCTTGGTACTTTGAGCTCATCCTCATGCTTAGAAGCAAGCATGACTAGTTGTGACTTCTCCTTTGGCTCCAATGAAGCCAAATACCTTATTGGGCAAGGTCTAATCCATTTGATATGCCCATAACTCTGATTTTCAATTCCAAAAATGGAGTCTTCTTGTAGACCTTCTTGAATGGATGGTGTGGAAGAAATGATGGAACTCTTCTATTCTTTTCCTTCCTCTAATGAAGAACATGGAAGATTTAAATCTTCCAATCTTGATTCCAAAGAGCTGCTATAAGATGCAGGCTGCTGCAAATGAAAGTTCTCCTCCATGAAAATAGGCTCAAGTGTTTGGAATGTGGATGATGAAGGAGAAAATGGTGTGATTTCAACCGGTTCCTCTTCATCAAAATAGTCCTCCAAATCGATGAGATAAACTACCTCATTGTTGTCCTGCTGCAAATGCTCAACCTCCCCCATGGTGTTCTTTTGATTTACAACTTGATCACCATGGTTTCTTTCATCCTCCAACATTGAGTTTGAGAGATCAAACTCTTCTTCAGCACTAGAAGTCGAGAGAGATGAAGTAGAAAGAAGAACTGAAGGTTCTTCTATAGCTTGCTTTGTGCTCAAAGCTTTTGGATCTGCACTTTTCTCCCCACAACTGGAATGTGCTCCTCTTCTTTTGGATTTGGAGCAGCTTCTCCTTCCTCTGCTACTTGAAGACAATCTTGCTCTTGATTGAACTCTTCCTCTAGCATGAAGTTTTTCAAGTCAAACTCTTCAATCTGCTGCTCTAGAGGACAAGTTGGGGCTGCAAGATCTTTTAGAGATTTCCTCTTCCATGGCTGATTGTGCAACTTGAATTGGATCAGCATCTTCTTCAAGTAGAGTGCCAACATGGACACTACATTCTGAGAAAATTGATTGTTGATCTGCCTCTTCTTTTTTCTTCTTCTGCTGCAACAAAATCAGTCCTAACCACCACTTGTTCTTCAACCTACCTCTCGTAGGCTTCACCATCAAAGGAATTTTCTCAATCCCATCTAAGAGCCAAGCTTACTAAGCTCTTAATCATTCCTTATTTGCTTGGTTCTTCCTCTTGCTGTCCTTCATGACTGATTTTTAATTTCTTCTTCCCCACATGGAATTGGGAATGCAAGAGGAGGGGTGGGTTGGAGTTCAATTGATTTTGCAATTTTTTGTGGTGGTGGAGGAGGTAGAAACTCTTGTTCCCTTGGAGTGGAAGGTATTTATTTTAGCTCTTGTGGAGGGGATGACTATTTGGAAGGGAAAAGGATAGAAGAATTGAGATGGGGTGGAAGACTAGGGATGGAGAAATGGAATCAACACTTGGGGCAAGCATGGGCTGGATTTGGAATTTGGCATTCAAAATGAGATGGTGTTGCTTGAGGAATGGAAAGAGAAAAACTAGATGATGGTGTAGAACTTACCCATTGACAAGGTTGCTCAACACCAAGTTTATAGGCCTCTATCTCCAAGTGTCCATTGTGCAAGTTGGGGCAACATCTCAATCATGAAGTCCACTTTCCCGAGGGTTGTAATGTCTTGGAAAAGGGCCTCCCCATGGATAGGGTGCTCTGAAACCAATCTGAAATGCCTTCATTTGTGCTTGAGCCCTTGATTGCACCATGCCAACCTCCATTTTTTGGATTTTCTCCAACAAATCTGCACTTTCTTCTTGACTGCCCTCATCATATGTGTATCCTTGTGCTTGATGTGCTTCATAGCCAAACTGATTTTGGCATTTCTCATATGGATATGCATACTACTGATTTTGAATTTGATCAAAATGTTGATCTGGAGGATTTGAAAACATGTTGGAGGTGGAATATATTGTTGTTGTAAATGTGAATTCCATGATGGAAATGAAGTCATGATTGCACAACTTCATGGAATGAAAGAAGATGGAAGAGATGGAAAGAAGAATGAATGGAAATGAATGGAAAATAGGTCTACAACTCAGAGAATGAGTTATTTACCAGATGGAGTCACCAGATGTGCTTTTGAATATGCCTCCAAAGGCTGAATCTTTAACAAGAACACACCAACCTGTCAAAAATAAAGTGGAAGACCTCTAAGGTCCCACTGGCATGCCAAAACTATTAGTGCAAATTCACAGCACCCCCAAAATGACCTATGGATCTACTTTTCTAAGGCAATGTCATTTGGTGTGAATGCACAACATTGAGCTTTCCCAAAGTGTGGGACCTTTGCAAATGGGGAAAGCTCTCCAGAGAAGGTTGGTTCCTCTTCCTAAACTACCTACCACAAGCTATTCCAGTGCAGGAAAGCTAATCTAATCCTAATCTAACTATGCCAAGGAGAGAGAGAGAGAGAGAAAAGAGGGAAAAATAGAGCCTACACTAAAATGGTGATACACCAGAGAAGGAAAATGTTGAACATCTATCAAAACTGCCATGGAACAAGAAGAGGTGAGCAATGGAAAGGATGGACAAGTGCATCACAAAACCAAGGATGGATTTCACACAAAAATGTTCCAAAACTCCATGAACACAACTCCAAAACCTGCAATGAACATTCAAACATGCACAAATACCTGCAATGAAGAGAGGCAAGAAGAAAACAAGCAAAAACGAGCAAGGATGGACAAATGCATCACAAAACACATTTTTATTGCTCCAAAAGTTTGCACAAAACATCATTTTGTTGGTAAGAGGAAAAAAATTCCATTACAGAGTAGGGAGGAGGTTCTAACTCCATTTTCAACCCTAGGGAAGAAAATAAGGGAGGGCAGAGAAGAATGATGAACAACTTGTTACAAATGAGCCAAAATTGGCTTTTAACCATCGAAAGCAGAATGGAAGAAAGGAGAAAACATGGGAAAATTGATTTGGGACTTCAAAACCAAAATATTCATCTAATTGGCCTATAAAATGATGGGTTTCCATGTAAAAATCCCATACTTCAAAGTATATTTCTTTACAAGAAAAACAGAGGCCCATACTTCATTAATTTTGGTGGTTGGAGAGTCGTGTTTTTGTGTTTTTACATGTTTTTCCTTATAAAGACATCATTTTTCCCATCATGTTTTTCTCCAATGATATAAAGAACAAATATCCATCGAAAAAAATGCAAAAAAAATTGAAAGATTCCATCATGTAGAGGATTTCAAAAATTCTTTACACCTTTCCAATGATATAAAGAACGTGAAAATCCTTTGAGCTTGGGATCAAAAGTTATGCCCCTCTCGAAGATTTAGGGCTTCAAAAAATGGCAATTTTAGGGCAAAATTCGGGTCAAGCCATTTCTTTTCTTCTTCCTCTGGGCCTACTGGGCTGGGCCGATGGAAACTTGAAAATTTTCCTCTTTTTTCCGACGCACGTGGACAATTTGGGAAGCCATTTCTTTTCCTTCTCTCTTATGGGAAATTTTTTCCCACAAAATAATTTCAACTTAATTACCTCGACCGATCATTTCATTGGCTATGGGCATGTTTAGGAAATTTTGATCCAAAATAATTATTTGATCTCGGACCCTTTATGCTTTAATTTACGATGATTTACTCCTTTTAAGTAATCAATTTAAAAATAATGCAAGACAATAAACGAAAATTTCATTGATTGATTGATTACGAGTTCGAAATTGCCTACGTCTCCGGGTTCATGATCGAAACATTCCACTAGTCAAAACTTGTAAGTTACAATAGTACTTTCACAAGAAAACCTAATGGAATTTTACTTGCCTACCAGTACACCAGTTCTTCGGACGACAAGGGTGAAAAATAGCACCCGACCTCCACCTTCCTGGTGTACAATCTCCTTCGGCTGTGATCGGCCTTCCCGACGCAAACAATGCGAAGCTAGCACTCCGGTCGACAATCCAGGATTTACAAGTACTTGGTGTGGCACTATGGGCCTATTGGGTAGTTTACATTTCACTCCCAATCACAAATATTCCATCTAATATTGCCTAAAGTAATAGGCCAATAGACAATACCTGTCGACACATCCCGCAAATAAGCTTAACAAATAATAAGCTCGGGATCGGTGTCTCCGTTCCACCGGTGTATAATGTGTCACCAGTGTGTCCACAACAAGCTTAACAAATAATAAGCTCGTGTTGTGTATTTACAATGTGTGTCCATTACTATGAACTTGGTACCCTATTTATACATTTTTAGGGCCCCAAAATAATGGAATAAAATATTATCTAAGGCTATTATAAGCCTCATCCCGTAAAATGAATGGGATCAAATATTCCAAAAATCCGGTTTTGCATGTTTAATGGGATTAATTCCCATTTGAGCCACATGTTTAATGGGATTAATTCCCATTTGAGCCGATTACATTTGATAAGGGATAATATCCCAAATGAGTGGCATTTGTTAAGTTAAGTGGGTATATCCCACATTAGACGGCCTTAGAAATATTCAAAGGTTTTTAAACCTTTGATTTTACCTTACCTCACGTGGACTCCTCCACGCATGGGCTTAGGCCCCCACACCACCGCTTCACTCACCTTCTTCCACGTGGCAGGGCTTAATGCCTCCCAAACAACCACTTCACCACCTTGCACGTGGTCAAAACATATGCATGTTTTAATACTAATGTTTTAACATTAATATATACATGTGGCTTTTGTATATATGGCGCCATTTGGAACGTGAACTTACCAATATAATATTATTTCGACCCATACAATGGTGGAATAGAAATAATCCTGTAGTCCACTTGTCGTCTCCCGATAGGCAAATCGAGCGAATTCGACGAGTGTTGG
The DNA here is from genome assembly GCA_018340775.1 of Taxus wallichiana var. yunnanensis. NCBI lineage: Eukaryota > Viridiplantae > Streptophyta > Pinopsida > Cupressales > Taxaceae > Taxus > Taxus wallichiana. The sequence continues at coordinate 625,999,947 of CM031239.1, forward strand.
CAAGCCACGTGTCACAGTGCGATTCGGTCCAATATTGACCAGTTGACCATAGTTTGACTTTCCCGTTGACTGAACTTTGACCGAACATATCTAGAGCTCTCGATGTCCGTTTGTTGCATTCTCACAGTCGTTGGAAATCTCTCGAGATGATATTCTGCATTGACACCATTTAGAGATGTTTAGGGAACTTTTGAAAATGATCCCCGATCAATTTTCCCCAACAAACTCCGTCGGGCCATAACTCAAAATTTACAAGGAGTTAGGAGGAAAATTTTACATTTACGGAAAGGTGAGAAAATTCTCTATCTCGATGGAGTCATTTCCGAGAAACCTTTTGGTCATTGAAGCATGCCAAAAAAATTCATTTAAGTTCCAGCAAAGAAAAAGGAGGAGGAGTTAGCCAAAAATAAGCATGAGTTTATTTTGGATAATTGACACCGATAAAGAAGAGACGCTTGAGGAAAATGAAGGAACCGCACCTTCTTCAAAACCAAAAACACTCGAGAATGGTCAAGGAACTAATCAAAAATCCCATAAATCTCCTTTTCCTAAGTGATTACAGGACACTTGAACTATAGATGAAACAACAATAGTTCAAGAGTTGAAAAAGGTGCACATTGAGGTCCCACTTCTATGAGCAATAAGGGACATTCCAAAATTAAACCAAACCATTAGAAACGAGTGTATAAAGACACCTAGAAGAAAGAATAAATACCCAAAGACCGTCAGGGTGGAAGGAAATTTAGCTGATCTTGTTGTTGGCACACTTATTTCACCAAAATATGGGGATCTTAGGAGTCCAGTCATTACCATTTGTATAAACAATCAATCAATATCTAATGTTTTGGTGGATCTTGGTGCTGCCATAAATGTTATAACAACAAATATGTTCAATCTGTTGTCCTTGACAAGACTACAACCTACCAATATCATTCTTCAATTAGCAGATCAGTCCATTGTTGTACCAGATGGTGTGATTGAGGATATAATGGTCACCATTGAATCCTAGGAGTATCCTGTCGATTTTATGGTCCTATAGCCTAAAGCTCGGAAATTGGGATATCCAGTCATCTTGGGAAGACCTTGGTTGGCTATTGTTGTTGCATATATTGACTGTAGGTCGGGAAAAATGACTATTCTAAATGGGCAAAAATCCAAACATATTTCATTATATCCTCCTACCCAGCCTTATGTGTATGCTTGTGAACATGTATGGGTGGATTCTTTGGATACTAATTCTCTCGAGTTCTTCTTATTTGGCCACCATTACAGTGAAAAACCATATGACGGAAGTTGTTGAGTCATACACACTGACTGATGTAGAGGGCTCTATGACTATGGAAATCAACACTGTGGCTATGGAAATTGGAACTCTGACTACAGACCCATTTGTTCTAGACATGTCCGATATTGTTGCCTTGGTAAGTGATACTTCTAATGAAGCTTGTAAATAAATCTATGCTTATAATACGAAATCCACAGTCTCTAATTTCTATTGTCCTTTGACCAAGATTTTGTCTCTTGATAATGTACCCATTTTGCACATGCTTCAACCCCATGTTTTCCCATTGAATTATTTAATCACCAATGTAGAGCTCACTATTTTGAAAGATACCAAACAAGTGCCTGTTGACATAGGGAAAGAGCACTGACCATTAGTAATAATTTGGAGGTTAGCCAAGAGGCTAGGGTTCTCAAAATTTTGAGGAAACATTCCCACGATTTTGCTTGGGATTACAGTGATATGAGGGGAATTCATCCTAAAATTTGTACTCACCATATCTACACTAAGGATGTTAAACCCATAAGGCAACCGCAAACGAAGAATTAACCTAGCCCTTAGAGACAGGTCAAAAAGCGAAACGAGAAAAATTGCTAAAGGTAGGATTCATCTACCCTATATCTAATAGTCAATGGGTCTTACCATTAGTTATAGTTCCCATGAAATACGGTAAATGGATAATTTGTTTTGACTATAGGGAACTTAAAAAGCCACCAAGAAAGATTATTTTCCCCTACCTTTTATTGACTAGTTTATGGATAATCTCTCTGTAAGAAATATTTTTCTTTCTTGGATGGGTTTAGTGGGTATAACCAAATAAGTATTGCACCTACTGATCAAGATAAAACCACCTTTACTTTCCCTTGGGGTACATTTTCTTATCGATTCTTACCTTTTGGGATTTGTAATGCACCTGCTATGTTTTAGAGAGTAGTCTTGGCCATTTTTGTAGATCTTACAAATGACTGTGTTGAGGTTTACATGGATGATTTCACTGTCCACAGATCCACTTTTGATGAATCTCGAATAACCTTGAAAAGTATTGAGCAGATGTGAGCACCACCAACTATCCCTAAGTCATGAAAAAATTCGATGATGGTTGATTAGGGAATTGTCTTAGGTCACCATGTTTCTACCAAAGGTATATAGGTTGACCCCAAAATATCGCAGTCATCACTCAACTACCTACACTAACAAATATGACTGACATCAAAAGTTTCGTTAGACATGTAAGGTATTATCAATGATTCATTAAAGACTTTAGTAAAATTGTTGCACCTATGTTTTCATTACTGAAAAAGATTTTGTTTTTTAATGGTCCCCTCAATGTCAATAGGCATTCGATATTATCAATGAGAGGCTAACCACGGCTACCCAATCTTATGAGGTCCTAATTAGGGGCAACCTTTCCATATCCACATTGATGCCTCCATTACAACTATGGGAGTTGTTCTTGGACAAAAAGATGAAGTGGATCACATGTATGCTATTTACTTTATCAACAAGAATATGACTCCTCTGAGAAAGGAACTATACCACTATGGAAAAGGAGTTTTAGTTTTTGTGTATTCTTTGAATAAATTCCAAAATTACATCATTGGGTATAAAATCTTTGTTTATACTAACCACTTTGCCATCTGATATTTGATGAATAAACCAATAGTCAATGTGTGGTCGATAATTATATGGTTAGTCTTGTTACGTAAATTCAATCTAACCATTATTGAAAATTTGGGGAATTTTAATGTTGTTTCTGATTTTCTTTCGAGATTGAATGTTTTAGGTGATGAGGAGGTAGTCCAGGATCAATTTCCAAATGAACATTTATTTTCTATATCAACTCAGACTCTGTGGTTCGCAGATATTGCCAATTATTTAACCACAAGGAAGTTTCCTGCCTATTTTACTCATAAAGAGAGATGAAGGTTGGTTAAAAATAGTGCAACATATAAATGGTGTAATGGATTTTCTTCAAATGTTGTCTGATATGGTTCTTCATGTGTGTATTACGGAAGATGAAGTATATGACATCTTGCAAGCTTGTCATGATGATCCAGGAGGAGAAAATTACTCAAGAAAAAGGAAAATTCACAAAATCCTTGGTGTTGGGTACTATTGGCCTTCCCTCCACAAGATTGTCAAGAAGTATGTGTGGCAGTGTGATGCATGTCAAAGAATGGGGAAGCCTACACTCAAAGGAAATGCCTCTCAATCCTCACTGGTCCTAGGACCATTTGAGAAATGGGGAATTAATTTCATTGGACCTTTTGATCCTCCATATTTTGGGAAAGAATACCTATTGGTATGCATGGACTATGTCATCAAATGGTCTGAAGTTAAAGCATTGACATCTACCAAAAAGGATGTTGTTGCTGATTTCTATATAATTAGATATTGTTATGCTTTGGGGACACCAGGCCATTGTATCTTATCAAGGTCCTCAATTTGTTTCTAAAATGATCAAGTATTTTCTAGAAATCTATCGAATCAAGCATCGTAATTCATCACCATATAACCCCCAATCCAATGGGAAGGTGGAGGTCACCAACAAAGAACTCGAGAACATTCTAACTAAAGTGGTCAAGATATTAACTGGAAAAATTGGGTACCAAAACTTCTTGAGGTAGTTTGGGCCTATAACACAACCTCGGAAAACCACTACCTGGTTTTTCTCCCTATGAGTTGGTATATGGAAAGAAGCCATTGTTACTGTAGAGTTTGAGTTATGCACTAGAGAGAATAGCACTTGGAAGTTGGCATCAATTTGGATGAAGAACAAAGTGACGGGTGATGTTGTTGAACGAAGCTGGATGAAATGCGAGATGGAATCACAGCAACATGAGGAAATTCTCCAACATCAGAGGAAGACCTGGCATGATGCTCATATCAAATCCAGGATGTTTCACAAGGAGGAATGGATCTTACTCTTTGATTCCAAATATCAACATTTTAAAGGTAAATTATGGACACGCTGGTTGGGCCCATATTAGATCGAGAAAGTGTTTGATAATGGTTTTTGTGAATGGTACCGATCAATGACAATAGAAGGACTCTTCTTGTGAATAGCCATAGGCTCGGGATTTATCAATGACCTATGTACAAGTGAACTTTCACCAGTGACATCATTGAGTGAGGAAATGCATGTTGAGGTGGCTCTTCGCCCCTCTAACCAAGAGTAATTATTTTCTTTCAATTTCAATAAAGGAGGATGGTCATGACCTTGATATTCTTCCCTTAGTTAGCCATTTTGTTTATTTTAATAAATGCAGAGATCTTCATTATTTCAAGGCCACTAATCACATTTTATCTTGGACTGCAAGACGTGGAAATCTATAGATATCAGATGTTGAACTAGCATGGGTAAGTGCATTCTAATTCACTACGGATATTTCCTTATGAAGCAACTCCACATGCATAAACTTATCATAATTGCATCCCTACACAATGTTTGATGTATTTACTATGGATACTTCCAAATACGACGTTATGGCATGACGGCATGAGGGCGTAATGAGTCATGATTTCCATGCACACCACATGTGTCACATTCTACAAAAGGGACATGTGGCATTTATGTTTCAAGCAATGGGATGTGCACCATCTCACATATCAAAATTAATCACGGATACCTAGTCTTGTCAACCTTTTTACACCGCCAAATTTTCTCTACTTTTATGTGATTCGAGGATCCGGTGCATTTCAAATTGATATTTCCTAACCACTTCATGTCGTTGCTTCATGAATATTGAACACACCTTTCTACCTACCATCACACCATGAATTCAAGCACATCCTTGTTCTTGTTTCTCTATTATCTGGATTCATTCGCCTTCATCATGGGACAAAAGAAAAGTCAGAGCCCAATTCTCCGGACTCATTATATAAGAATGTTGCACTTTTGTAGGTATTTTATGATTCGGTTGGCTTGACTTCATCTAGAAATTTGAAGGTTTTGATGAGGGAATAGTGGATGAATTCCTGGAGAATTTTGAAGCTACTTTCTCACACGTTGGAGGGAAGTGAGTGGAGATTACCAGCCATGTAGTTTCTAAACTATCTAGTTTACCAAATTTTGGTCTGAAAGTCATGACAAATTCTCCCCTCAAAGACTTGTTTGCTCTATTTTAAGAGGGACAGTCTTCCCAACATTTGGAGAGAGATGGCCAAATGGGTTAATAGATACTTTATATGTGATGGCCAGCCATCTGTGTTGGGTGGTGATTCACTCAAAATTCTCATTCATTTAAAGAAAGGATGTGTCAACCCATGAACTCAAGGTGAATTTATTGGAATACTTGGCAGATGCAGTTATCAAATTTGGTCAAAAATACAAGACTAGAGGAGGAAAGGCAAAGTGTTAAAGCACCTGGGCTCATTCACTTACTATGCTTGCATCAAGTGTTTTAAAGCCAAAGAGAAGGCTTAAAAGGATGAATGTGGGGAAGGTTCCAAGATGAAGTAGCTCAAACTAGGGCCATCTTCCACACCTTCACCCGCTATCACATCATTCAGTCATCATACACACAAGAAGGAGGAACCTAGCACTCAAACAAACATGGAAAAATCTGGTGATCAAGTGAGCCCATCTTCAACACCTTCCAGTTCTAAAGGTAGAAATACCTTGAATCCCTCTTATTCTATTTTCCTATGGTGATGGTCATGTGCATTGCATAAACCTGGAAGTTCCCGGTTGGAGGGTTTTGTTGGTGCTTCTACCCCTGTGTGGGAGGTAAGGGATGAGGAAGAAAACCTAGTTTTCCCCACTGAAAAATCACTAGACACTATATTCACTATAGGTATTATGACCCCCGTGAGCTCGCTTATGCCCTCATCTTGAGAATTCCACTCTACACTCCAAAACTACTGCACTGAAGCATAGAATCCAGCTCTGAAATCAATTACAATGGTCACCTCGGGTTATGTCAAGATACTAATCCTCACGGTTATTTGGAAGAGGTTACACTCCTTAAAGCCCAGTTGAAAGGTATATAAGAAACAAATTTTCTTTACAAACTGAATTTACTCAATGCACAGTATAAAAGGTTAGAGAAATCATAGCTTTACAAATAGAAGTTAGCAACCTAAATCGAAGATAGATAGAGTTCTTAGAATTTTAAATGATGTCCACCAATTGTCTCTTCATAATTTGAATTAAAAATGGAAATAAGAAATGAAATGGGGAAATGGAAATCATCCAAGGTGAAAAAAAAAAATTACAGTCTCTTTTGGACTTTGTCTGTCTTTTGGCTTGTAAGCTCTTGTCTTATAGGAGACCATCTTCAATTTACGTAGGTTTGTTTAGGAAAATTTTACTCTTGGCATTTATTGCAGTTATGTTGTCAGTGCCTTACGAAGCCCCTAATGGTAATGTTTTCTTATCCATTTACAAATCTAGTACCCCGAAATTAAAAACATGCTCTGTGAGTTCTACCTCCATAATATGTTAGTTCCCAATGTCCCTGACTTCTTCATTAACTTGTTCGTGGGGGATTTTCAATTAAAATCCTTTTAGTTTTTACTTGAAATCATATCATGTGGGGTGAAACAATGGATATATTTAATCACACAACTCAAACAATAGGATTTTATATTTGGCCTACACATCACAATGATGTGGCTATGCGAAAAACTTCAAATCTCTTTACTACCAAGATGGTATTAGAGAGAATACTTTGAAGATATTACTGAAATGTGTGGGGGAATTTGAAACCTATAGTCAGCAACACTTTGGGGCGTAAGGCAGGCCTGTGATAGGAGATGGGACACTTTGAGCTTACCATTAAAGTGAAGGGAGGTTATTTCACCTCATAATTTGAGTTGGAGTATGTGACGAGGTGATGCCCTCATCACAATCATAAGGCAGTTGTCAGAAAAAACTAGCAAGCAATACAATGATGAATGGGTAGGACTTCAAGTGTGACCACCTCTCCTCTTGAGTCCTACTACCACCTGGAAAACAATGTTAGCACAATCAAATGAGGGTTTTACAGCTTGGGTCAAAGTAACTTCCAACACTCAAGGATGTAAAGGTACCAAGAAGCATATTCTGACCATTTTCAAGAGTATGACATGGCCCGGCAACTTAGTCACATGGAAGGGCATAAATAAGTTGCATTAGGACATGCAACAGGTAAAGTGTGGGGAAATGATGAGTGCATTATTTGGCTCATTTATATCATTCCTATGGTTAATAAATTGTCATTTAGATATGATTTTCTAATGCATGGGGATGCTTTGTATAGTTATATCTTAGTGAGTTTGATGCATTTTCCTTGCTTTTGTTCATGCAACCTGATTACCGTATAACTTCCTACTAACTATATTTGTGAGGAAAATGTGATGATGTGTGTAGGGAAATAATGAACATTTATTGCCAATGTAATTAAGAAGTCGAGTTTGGAGCTAGAATGTGGAAGCAAAAGACTTTTTCCACCTATCAACCTATAAGTATGGGACTTGTTTCTAGCAGTCCTATAGGAATTTATGAGTCTTGATTAATGTTGATTAGTGGGAGATGTTAGTGCTGGCTATTATGGCATATTTTGTAACTTCTTGTGTCTATATAAAGACACCTTCTTAAGAACATTGAGTATCTATTATTTTTTGAGATATAATCTACACAATATATCCTGTTGTTTTCAAAGCACTCTCTTTTTATATATTGGATATGTCATGGAACTTATTTGAATTAATATAAGTAATCATCATTTTGAGGATCTAGAGCTATTGAGATTTCCTATCCCAAGGGAGAGCAAGGGCCCACTCGACCAAGGAGACAAAAGGTTGTTTACATTCACATATGCATCTAGTTTCTTGATAAACTTTACTACAATCTCTATTTCAATATGTTTCATGCAATCTCAGTTTGAACCTATTTTCTTCCCCTATTGAAATTTTTATTTAGAAAGTGTGTTTCCCTTTATGCAAAGTTTAGTTAGCATGTGTTTACTTCTATTGATTCTTAGTTATGAGTGTGCAATTTCAATTCCATTCTTTCATATTTTGTGTGTGTATTTCCATTTAATTTAGAAGTATAGATTTTAAACTTCATTTCATCACAAGTAACTAAATTTAATATATTTATATTGAGTTTCCATATATTAGTAACCAACTTAGAAAGATCTCACAAAAACCCCCAATATAAGACTTAACATGAAAACTCGATTACATAAATCTCCATTGCATATAGCCTAGACACACCCAGTTTATAATGACATTAACGAGAAGATCGGTTAGTTAAATGATTTGAGAATATAGCAACCCATCAATGAGCATCTTGAGGAGGTATTCATTTTGTTTGTTGATACTTTGAGTGGTTGGGTGGAAAAAAAAATTCCACTCTTATTACTAGCCATGTCGATTGCTAAATTAATTACATAGCCACTCTTTAGCAAAAAGGAAGTTATTTCTCCCTACCTCTTGCATGCTTTGTTTAGATTTTCCTTTTTTTAGTTAGAGTAGAGTAGTAGGTGTGTTTCTGTAGAATTTCTTATGCACACTGCATGTCTTACTTGAGGTATGTATGATTGGATCTTTTGTATATAGTTTTTATTTGTGTCACTCCAAGTAGTACAGTGTACCAGACTTTCATTGTTGCAAAGGGAGATCCATAGTTGCATGTAATAGTTGCAAACTTCAAATAAAAATGCAGAGAAACTAAAATCAATTAAAGAAGAACTCTTGATGACTCTCCTCAAGAATGACCATAGTAAGCCTCTATGCCGATGCAGAAATTAAAAAATCAGTTGAAATATTTCACTTTGATTTTGTAATATGCTCCACACTTGGCAAGAGATTAGTTTGAGGCAATGGTTACTGGTGTTCACCATTCAGCTTCACAGATCATAGTTCTGCTGGGAATGAGTAGAAATCAAGTTTTAAAATAATTTTATACTCTCACAAAATAAACTTTGATGCAACCTAGAATTCACTAGATAACACCCTAGATGCATTGTAGTGCGAGCCCTCACCGAAGCGTGCAAAGGTACCAGGTCCCTCTTTAGGGTTGTTGTAGTAGAATGTTAACATGATGAATACTTAAAGCATATAGATCCATAACTAATACATCATTATATAGTGCATGACAAATCTAGATCTAGGAAAGAATAGGTTTAAACAATAATCATGATAGAAATAAGAACATGCACTACCCAATTACACACAGGAATGACACTTAGGTTTAGTCAATATCTTCCATCTCTTAATTATCACAATAACACATAAGCTTCTTACAATATTGGCAATCTATGCCAATGCGCGCATGGATCTGATATGGTAATCCAGAAACATGCACATGTCTCTGTATACTTATCCCTCACACACACACACACACACACACACACACACACACACACAATGTTATCTATCTCTCTATATCCATCGTCTCCCTACCAGGTAATTCACTACATATATATAGGGTGGGGACTTTCCCTTCACCACTTATCTATCCCAAAAATAGGCCGCATGCTATTAATAGCCATGCGTCATTTTCATGCATAGCCACACATGCAAGTGTGCTATCTATAGACTACTGATAGTTAACTGAGGTGACAATCCTATTCTTATATTGTCTCCATGTAAAAGCGCTCTAAATCCAATCCTCTAAAAATAGACAATGTGTGGTGTGCACATCTCTACATCATTGGTGTGTTCTGCATGCTATCTTCTAAAAATAGATCTTCATGCCCAAAAATGGATAAGTCCTAAATGCTAACTTGTCATGTGCGTACGGGTTCTTCCTGTCCCTTCACACCATTCAAACCGACCCATTTTCTGTGCGGACTTCTTGTGTGAGTTCTATCAAGTGTTCTTTGATCAACATTACCCCACACTAATCTCATTGTCGCCCCGACAATGGGTATCTCAAAAAAATGTTGAATAGAAAGAATCAGAAATAATTTGAATGAATAAAGAATGCTTTTATGTGGCAGCCTCATCTGTCTCATCTTGAAGGATCAACTCTAGATACTCCTCTTTTATTTCAGCCTCTAAGGCCTGCCACTCGGTGAGAGCCTTCTCTACTTTCTCTAGAATGTCCACAATGATGGACTCAAGTTCATCCTTCACAATTTCCCCTTTTTCATTTTACAGGACCAACACGATGCTTGACATTGTAGTCATCCTTCCCTCTAGTAAATCCATCTTCTGCACAATGAGCTTCCCAAGCTCCTCCAATCGATTCTTGTGTGGATCTTTTTGTTGTTGCTGGGCCTTGTACTTCGAGTAACCATTGATAATATTTCTATGTGGCCCAATGTGTCATCCTTCATCACTTTCTGAACCTCATTGTTCTCCTCTAGAGTTCTTACATTGATGAGATCTTCTGGAGTTGTGTAGATGTTCAAGGCTTGGTCTGCTTTCTTCAATTCTTCTTGAATGAGTCCCTCATAAGATGTAATCTTCTACATCATCTGAAGCCTTTTCTTGTTCTACCTCTTGTGTTGGATCCTTTGGCGCTGACATATGTAGAGGTTCATCTTCAAGCACTAGGTCTACTAAGGTACTTACATAGTGTATCGCCGAAGGAAATGTCTTTGGTACCTTTGGTTCTAGGTATGGCCTAGCCTTCATAATAGTATCACCAATTTCCTCTACGAGGCTAATAAATACAACATTTTTCTTTTGTGCCAAGTCTCTTTCCTATGTTAGGTGTGCTATTTCCCCATCCTTAGTTTTAATCTCTTGCCTGAGTGCCCTAATTGTGGCGGCCTTGTCCATATTGCACCTCGCCACTTCTATTGAGACTTTGACCAATGCGTTACTCACATGTTCATCTGACATGACAATAGGCTTTATTGTCATATGTCTAGCTTGGGGTGCCTTCTTCAACCATCTCGACATGCATGACTCCTCACATACATCAAATTTAGGCTCATCCATGTGGGTGTGCATTGACCATGATAGCTACTTTTGAGTGCACATGGTCACCATATCCTCATCCATTAGCTCCCAGCCAAATAAATCCTTCTGTGCTATCATGCTCTGGAAGCGGGCGCGGATAATATTTCCTGAGTCCTCAACGTATCCCATGAGTGGTGCATTGTGTTCTCCACTCATCCTCTTTTCCTTGGCCCTTTTGGAACTTGAGCTTCAAGGTTAGGAGTCTATGTAGTATCCTGGGTAGTCTCATGTGTGGTTTCAGATGTTTCCTTCTCTCCTTCTTCTCCGTCTTTCATCTCTTCATCTTTTGGCTCTTCTTCTTGCTCAAGTGGAGTAGGAGATCCTGGCATGCTCTCCTCCGATCCTTCACCTCTTCATCTAACTTCAACTTCCTTCTCCTTTTTGGCTTAGTGGACTCCTTGTGTAGAGAGAGACGAGGTGATCTCCTTACCATTTTTGGGGTTCCACCTTGAGTCCTTGTGCATCTGAATACTTTCTTGAACCTGTTCTCTCCCTGTACTACCCCATATCATCTTCTTCATCCTACCCCTGTGGTGGAGTAGTGGCACGCTATGATTCCTTCTTATCTGAAGGTTTCCTCCTTCTATGCTCTAAGCCACCACTATCTTCACGCTCTTCTTCTTCATCTTCTACATCAATGGTTTTGTGGGCTGTGGTGCCAGTACGTTCTCTATTGTATGTTGACCCTTTGGTGACCCTAGGAGCGTGAACTCATTCTCCACATACTTATGGTTTTCCATCTTGGGATTCAACTGAAGGTATTGTTAGTGCAAATTCACAACACCCCCAAAATGACCTATGGATCTACTTTTCTAAGGCAATGTCATTTGGTGTGAATACACAACATTGATCTTTCCCAAAGTGTGGGACCTTTACAAATGGGGAAAGCTCTCCAGAGAAGGTTGGTTCCTCTTCCTAAACTACCTTCCACAAGCTATTCCAGTGCAGGAAAGCTAATCTAATCCGAATCTAACTATGCCAAGGAGACAGAGAGAGAGAGAAGAGAGTGAAAAATAGATCCTACACTAAAACGGTGATACACCAAAGAAGGAAAATGCTGAACATCTATCAAAATTACCATGAAACAAGAAGAGGTGAGAAATGGAAAGGATGGACAAGTGCATCACAAAACCAAGGATGGATTTCACTCAAAAAAATGTTCCAAAACTCCATGAACATAGCTCTAAAACCTGTAATGAACATTCAAACATGCCCAAATACCGTAATGAAGAGAGGCAAGAATAAAACAAGCAAAAACGAGCAAGGATGGACAAATACATCATAAAACACGTTTTTATTGCTCCAAAAGTTTACACAAAACATCATTTTGTTGGTAAGAGGAAAAAACTACCATTACAAAGTAGGGGAGGAGGTTATAATTCCATTTTTGACCACAGGGAAGAAAATAAGGGGGAGGTAGAGAAGAATGATGAACAACTTGTTACAAATGAGTCAAAACTGGCTTTTAACCATTGAGTAGAATGGAAGAAAGGAGAAAATATGAGTAAATTGATTTGGGACTTCAACCACCAACAAGATTCATCTAATAGACCTGAAAAATGATGGGTTTCCATATAAAATCACATACTTCAAAGAACATTGCTTTACTGAGAGAGAAAAAAAAGAGGCCCATACTTCATTAATTTTGGTGGTTGGAGTCATTTTCTATGTTTTTGCATGCCAAGAAATTTTTCAATTGTTCTCCCACAAATCTCCATCAAAAATCAAAATTGAACCCTCCATCATGTAGAGGACTTCAATAGCTTTCCAATGATACCAAAATCACAAAAAGCGAGCTCAGTGTGAAATATATACCCCTCTAAAGATTTAGGAAAAATTGGGGCAAAAATCAGGTCGGTGGGCGAAACATGAAATTTTTCCCCTTTTTTTGAATTTGGGAAAAATTCCCAAAAATTCTTCGCGCCTTGTCTCTCCATTGCCACGTGGCGCTTTCCCATTCCCTCGATGGAAATGTTAGCCCAAAATTCACTTTTGCCCTTTGATTTTACATTGGGAAAAATTCCCAAGATTTCCCTATGCTCCGCTCTCCCGATGACTCATGTCACTTCTGGTTCGCCCACGGGTTTCAAAACACATTTTCCTTTCTCCGCCTACCTAGGGAAAAATTTCCAACAATCCCTGGCCACCCCGAGCTCCACACTGATGTGGACACGTGGCAAACCTTCATTGCTTGGCGGAGGCGTGCTTCAACTTTTTCCTTTGATGCATTTTGTAATTTTGGCAAAATTTCCTAAAACCTTTCACCGCTCCGACTCCCGCCGCCGAGTTTGGACACGTGGCATTCTCACATTAGCTAGCGGGCCTTCACAATTTTCCTCTCCCTTCTCCTCCGCGGCCCGTAGGCTAGTTTTTTCCTTTGTGCCCTTTGCCCCCTTTGGCAATTTCTTCAACTTACCTCCGCTGCTCCGACTTCCACTGCCACGTGGCATCTTCTCATTGGATGCGGGCTTGTCAAGGAAATTTTCCCAAAAAACTCCGCCGGGCCATAACTTTCAAAATATTTGGAGTTAGGAGGAAAATTTTACCTTTCTGGAAAGGGGAAGAAAAATCCTATCTGATGAAGCCATTTCTAGAAAATTTTGATTCCCTGAAGCATGTCAAAAATTCATTTAAGTGCCAGCAAAGGAAAAGGAGGAGGAGTTAGCCAAAAATAAGCATGGGCTTATTTTTTATAACACTTTGGCAACTCAAAGGGTCATCTACCTGCTAGATGAAGTGATTAGCTACCTTTGAAGCATCCATTGGGCATTGTTGTCCACTCAAAATTCCCTTGCTCTTAAGAAGGTGAAAATTTAAAATTTTGAGTTTAAGTGTCTTTTATGATGTACTAATATGTGAAAACCGAGAGAAATTGAGAAAATCTACATTTTTAGTCATTTTGCGTGTTTTTCGGGCTTCGGATATTTTTGTCCTGCGTGTCCCAAGTTCAATTGGGCCCTTTGTTCCCCGATCGGCCGGTTTACCCGAAGTTTGTTCTTTTCGGGCCCGTCGGAACTTTTTGTCCCAAATGTCCCAAGTTCACCTGGACCAGTTGTTCCATTTTCGTCCGATTCGGCCGAGTCACGTACTTCACGTACTTTTGTCCCACATGTTCCAAGAGCATTTGTGCGTCTTTTCCCCGTATCACCCAAATCAGCCGAGTCACGTACTTCACGCTTTCGCGTCCCTCATGTCCCAAATGAACCAAAGTGCTATTCGTGCTGATTTTTCCCACTCTACCCGAATATCTTGCTTTTCAAGTTGGTAGGTATGTATTTAATGCACATTTATTACCTTTCTCTCTCCTAAATGGCTATATAACGAGTGAACCCCCTATGTGTTTTACACACTTCTTTCCTGTTATCTTTTGCCCAAACCTGCGATCTAAATTCCTGTGCGCGTATCCATTCCCTCTGCAATTTCATCCCAAAGTCTAGCTTGCAACTCTGCTCTCTAAATTACTATCAACATGAAGATCAAATTCCAGGGGCAGGAACAAGTCTCACCACTTGAGTCTGCTCGTTCCCGATATCGGGGACAGTGAAGTTCGCCACCTTGACTTTGGTGATTTTTGGTCGAGGATGACAGACGTAAACCCTACACCAATGGCACAGATGATTCATGACAGTGGTCTGGCTTTCGCTGGCGGTTTCCCTATCTCTGTGCAATGTGTGGACATAGTGCTCACATGCAGGGCTCATTTCAACCCTGATTCGAGTGAATTAACAAACATACACGGGAGCTCATTGCCAAACTTGACGTTGCCACCATTGGCACTGCACTGAGGATTCCAGAAATGGATAATGCCATAGTTGTCTCCCAGAATCAAGCACAGGCCCTGTTCAATCAAGACAGTGACAACTATAAGGCGCGGGTGGTGAAGTCTTGGCTCAAAAACCCTAAGAAGGGAGCATCTCATCTATCCAAGACTCTTTTCGGGCTGACTTCAATGAAGAATTGTCAGATTTCATAATCCTACTGGCTCGGGTTATGGGCTTACCCTCTACTAATGAGTTCCATTTCTGGATGTGCCCGCTTATCAACATGGTGTGCGAGGGAACTCAAAATATCAATTGGGCAGAAATCATCAGCATGAACCTAGCAGAGTAGCTGTCCAATGTACAACAAACAAAGAAATTCTACATGACTTCGTACCTGATGTATACTCTGGCGGCATCAAGGCAATGGTTTGGTTTTTCTTACATTGATGCCCACAAGGATGATCCTGTATATGCCTACTGCCCGCAGTTCACCCTAGAGACCAGCAATCACAATTTCTGAAGGGTGAATGATGCTTTCACCATGTACATGGTCGACTTCTCGAGGGTCACACTCGCTAGAAGATTTTCTCGACGAAGCCATGAGCTCCGATATCACACTATAGTGCCTATTTTATCAGATTGAGAAAATTCTCCTATATCAAAGCCTAGCTACGAGAGCACCCCTCCGAGGCTTTCGATGTTCAGAGTGACAAGATGGCTCGATAGAAGTATTCAGCAATTAGACAAATTACATAGAACTGCGGCAGGACAAGAAGATTCTTGGTTTGCACTTCCCCATATCTTTGGGAAACTACACCTGTAAAACAGCCACGGATGCTGAGAATATAGAAAGAGCCCTGGCCCCCATTACTGTTCATTTCTTCAAGCCCAAAACTTGCTTCGACTTGAAAAAGTTCATTGAGAAAAATATCAAGATAACCTATCATCATAGGGCAGATACAGAAGACTATTGGGCTGCCTGTGCCGATGATTTTGAGGCCGAAGGAGGCATTATGGCAGTTCTCTCTATAATTGATCTAAGAACTCGCTTTTACCAAGTTCTGAAGGACTCAAGGATGACAACTCGATCTATACTCATATGAGTATGACAATGTGGTTAAGAACACTCCCTTGGAGGACTTGGATTGGTTTAAAAAAGAGAAAGATGATTTGGTTGAGATCCTGGCTCCAGTCTTAGTCAGGACTAAGATCTGGTTTGATAAGAAAGTTCGAGAGCTTAGGAGGCACTCAGGGGAATCCTCCTCCAAGGATGTTTCAACACCAAGGAGGGAAGCATCAACTCCAAGATCAGACACACCTGTGCAAACCCCTCCTGCCTCATCAACTCAAGGACCTGCAGCTTCTACTCCTTCTTCATCCACCCAGGTATACCAGAAGAAACTCAAGGAGGTTAAGAAGGAGCCTGTAGAAGAAGATCCCCAGAGAAAGCAGGTAGAATTTCCTTTGGGACCAGAGAACATCATTGTTCTCAGTGAAAGTGAGGAAAGTGAAGTGCCAGCCCCTACAAGCACCCCTGAAGCTCCGACGGATAAGGACAAAGAGGTACAGAGTGCTGAGCTTCCAAGTACTATTGATTCCTCTGCACCAGTTGTCTCAAGCGCCCCACTCATGTCTCAACTCGAGACAACAGCTGTGCAAACCTTGAGCGCCATGAGTTCTCTGTCTCTTGGTCCTCTTGCCCCTCCTGCCTCTTCCTCCTCCTCTTTTGCATGGGTGCAGCCTCTCGTCGACAGTAGGAAGAGAAAACCTTCCTCTCGGAGCTCAGGGCCAAATTTTGATGCTGTGGCAGCCTTGTTAGGCACTACTCCTCCTTCCCACACCAAAAAAGCTAGAATCACCTCCAGGATAGTGTCTGATGCTCAGGGCCAGCAATTCCTGGAGATCGCTAAGCCTACAGTAGATAAACTAGAGCAGGATTTACAGGTATCTGACCTAGAACTCTCAAGGATTCCAATGGGAGAGTCTACCCCTGAAGGTGAGATCCACAATCTCCAGGAAACAGTCACAAGAGTCATTGGGAGGGTAGAAAAAGGGCAGAAAACTATAGAACAGTTGGAAGAACAAGCCCAGATTCTCACAGATTTTATCAAATCTCTTTTGTCCAAGGAAAAAGTTTTGGACCCTACCCCATTGACTACTCTTCCACCACTTGTGATTTTGAGCCAAGATGAGGTACAGAGTATCAAAGACATGCACAAGTATTCCGTCTATGGCAGAGCTATGGAGGCCATGGTGGAAGATATGCTTGTTGCTGGATTAAACTTCATCGATGAAGCTTTCAAACTCCATGGAAAGGTGAACAACTTGCAACAGAAGCTCTCCTCCACTATTGGGATCATAGATAAAGAGCTTAAACTTTGGAGCAGTTGCATTGTGGACCTCTCGCCTCATGGGACAAACAGATGAAAACATTTTATTGGCGAGTAAGGTTTTTGATGATGCAAAGGATAATCTGTCAAAGTCCTGGGTCTACAGCGATGGAGTGGAAGATCAAGGTCCTGGAGGAGGCTTCGGGAGAATTGAAGAATAGTTGGCAGAAGGGAGAGGCTTTCAAAACACTAGTTGTATCTGCTTTCAAAGATATACATTGTCATCTTCAGGATGAAACTTCTGGTGTGTCTCTCTCCCTACAAGAAATCAAAGCTCAATTCAGAGCTTTTGTCAAAGGTAATCTGTTCAAGGAAAGCTCCATTTCCAAAGAGAAAATGAAGGAGATCTGCTCTCTTCAATCTGCCATTGAAGAAGCAAATAAGGACTATCATACTCATGTCGAGTTTGATAAGGAAATGGAGAAGTGCCTCGGATTTTGGACCCAATCTACAGCCAACACATCAGTCCCTCATGGCAGAGACATAGCCGAGGCGCCGAAGAGATCAGGCATGGATTTTAAAATCGGTGGGTCCCTATTGGTCCGAAAACTGTCGCTTGGACAGATCTATGGATGACGAGCCAACGGTGTGCAGGCAGGGCTTAGCCCTCTTTGAGTCGGGAAAGTGAAACTGGTTTATTGCTATTCTACCGGCAGAACCTATGCAAGTCTCACAAATTCCGCCTTCTGGGTTTGGGATCTCATCCCAGCAGAGTGTTTCGTGTGCGAAAAGAAAGGAATGAAAGAGGGAAAGAACAGATCCGAAGGAAGAAAAGAAATGAATTCCAAAGCGTAAAGGTCGGGAAGATTTATGTTTTTGGGTTGGTAGTAAACAGAGCCAAACCTACTTGCATAAATAAACAAAGCAATACTGATGAGAAAATGACAGAAAAGTAGATATGAATCCAACAGATTAAACACATACAGATCTAACGTAAGGAAGATCTAATGCATAACACAGCTATTGAGCACAAAGTCTTAATATTTGTATTACTGTTTTCTTCTGTTACAAGAAAGCTCAAAGTCTTTCTCTCCTCACTTCTATTTTCATCTAAAAAATGTTCACCCCGAATACAACAAGTATTCCAGTATTTATAGAAGAGAGGAGAAGGAAAGAAAAAAGGAGCCAACAAATATTTACAAAGATATTTACAAAATATCTAAAAGTCATGTTGACTTTTGACAACTTGATGGATGACATCATCCCATGATGCAACATGGATGATGTCATTATTTGTGCCAACACACTTTAGACATTTCAACAAGAAAGTCGGAGAATAGAGAGAAGAAGAAGAAGAAGAAAAGCAGAAGAAGCAGCTACTCGTCATCGTCATCCTGCGGCCGAAAGGGGGTTGCCTGCTTCTGATGCTGCTCAGGAGATGATATGTGGAACTGAGCGCGGTATTCCAAAAACTTGCTAATCATGGGCCCAAATTGATCCTGTGATGGATCCTTGTGCCGTTCGCTGATTGCTTCGCAAGTCTCCCGCTCGCTTATGAGCTTTTCTGGGAGTTTAGAATAATCTTTCTCCGCCTCGATGAGGAACCCGATGAAGTCCCTACAGGCCAGCGAGGTTGTTGATAAAGTGTCAAATGTGACCTCGGCCCCGCTCTTGAGAATTGATCTCCTCAAGATCCGGATAGTTTCATCACTGATCTCATGGTAAAGGAAGGAGGAGCAGCCCGGAGACATGTTAAGAACAATTCACTCCATTTGATGCATCGCATCCAGTGGGCCTCTTCCTTCACCTTGTCTATCTTTTCCGAACAAATTCCAGCTGATCTATCGATAGTCCGAGTGGACATGGTTTTGATGAGGGCCTTGGATGGCCGAAAACTCGAACTTGAAGATCTTCGACTGAACAGTAGAACATTTGTTGAAAGGTCTCATGTTGGAGTCTAGCATGATCTAGCTCTTCTGATATGGGACCCGCTAATACTTGGAGTTCCTTGTTCGCCTTTTTGATGTTTAGATATGAATTGACATACTCGGCGATCACTCTTTCACTGTCCTTGAGGATCTGGCTCCTCCAAGCAGAAACGGCCATACCCTGCTCGCCGATCTTTGAATATTCATTGATTTTCTCCTGGCTGAGAAGCTCAGAAGTCTCGGCGGCAGTCGTGGGAGGTGCACTACCCATCTTCTGTAAGGCTTGAAGCAGATATTTGTTCTGCTCCTTCAGTAGCCTTTTCTCTTCTTTTATTTCCTGAAGCTTTTGACAAAGGGCGTCACCCGGAAAGAGCTTCCCCCTGGAGACTTTCAGAAGACGTCCCCATTGTGACTTGGGTCACAGTAAAATCTGCCGGAGACAGATCCTTTTTCTCCTTGAGGGGATCAGGGTATGCTATTTCCATAACTCTCTCACCCGCAGCACTTTGAGAGAAGCGTGAGCTTTTGCTTCTTTGCCCTTTGGTCGGAATCATCGAAAAGTCCATCGGAGCGATGGGAACTTTCCTCTTTTGTTGGCTCAGCTGCTGAGAGATCCAGGCTGGTCCCATAGAAGAAGGACCAGAGACAGAGGAGGAGGGAACAACAGTAGAAGAGGGGAAAAATGTGGAGACACGCGGTGGTGGCATTGAAATCATAGCCGAAGAAGTGTCCACGGGAGGAAGGGAAACTGCAGCTGCAGAAGACAAAGGAAGGGAAGGGAGCCCGGAAATGAGGGAAGAAATGGAGGAGGAAAGATCAGCGAGGGAGGAGAAGATAGACGAAGAGGCAGGGGAAAGAGTAGAAGAAGGGGCGGAGGACACGACCAAAGGGGTGGTCGTTTGAGTCACTCGAGGAGGGGAAGAAAGAGAAGAAGAAGGGACAGAAGGGACCTCTGTGGTTGTAGCAATGCCGACATCCTGAGTGGATGGGCGTATGGGACCTGCTTCTTTTGCGAATCCAGAGTTATTACCTGCTCGCGCTATGGAAGGAGGACTTCCGTGGGCTTCTACCTAAATGGTGCTAGGTTCACCTTCGCACCTTTGCCTTTTAACTTCTGGACCTGAGGCGCATTGCCCAATGGGGAGGTTGTGAAATCTACCCGAGGTAGATCAGCCTGCTCATGCGGCACCAAGTGCTCGTCTCGCGCATAGTCTCCTTGACCCTCTCTTCAATTGTTTGAGGAGCCTTGCTTCTGTCAATGGCCGGGAAGGGCCAATCATCCCCTTCCGTGTCATTATACACCTTGTCTACTTCATCTTCCGTAGTTTGGAAGCCTTTGGGGACAATGGCCACTCCGTATTGGATAATTTCCTCCAATGCTAAGCGAGAATGATCCTTTCTTCTGAGTTCCACCTCGTGGATGACGTCAATGTAAATATCCTCGATCTGAGGAACATGGATCGGATCAAGCTTAGCCCTAGCAGCTCCTTGGGTCAAAGGTAAGAAATCATGTTTCAAATTGAAACTCAACTCGCGAACATTTCCTTCGCCTTGTGATGGGAGGAGCATGTGTACCGGCCCACTGTGAGGGGGAAAGGAGTTCCGCCCTTCTTTCTTTTGAGGCATTTCTCATGGTATGTGACCAGCTGCCTTGATAACTCTAGTAGAATCAGCTTAGGTCCAGCGTACCTTGGCAGCCTGGTTGGCTCGCCCAAGAAGTTGACCGCCCTCAGATAGGTAAATGTGGGAAACTGGGTGAACAGGGCCCCCCATTTCTCCACAGTTGACACAATGTTCTTGGTTGTGCGACCATGAGTTAGATTTGGCCTCAACATGCAAATGATGTGATAGAAGAAAGCATCATTAATTTTGGCGAATTGAGGATCTCTGTTCTCCAAGGATAATATTCATATATTTTGACCTGAGGCCAAATTCCACTTCGGTTTAGCCCTGGATAATCTCTTCCACGCCAGCGTAGACTACGTAGGAGTTCATATGGAACACTCCCGTTGTGGCGAATTGTTGTCAGAGCCGCTGGAGATGGTACCGCTTATTATTTCCCCCAAAGAAAAAGCACATTCTTATTCATTGTTTCCAAGTACCTCATCATCCATTTATGGAAGTAGTGGGTGTCGAAAGCTTGAAGACTCGCTTTCAGAAAGTAATAGTATCGCTGAGCTCTTCTGAGAAGTCACTGCGGTGGATGATTTGGGGCCACCGGGTTACCACCTTCTTGTTTTTCAAGTAGACTTCGTTCATTAGTTGCATGCATTGGTCTTCGTTGTCTTCCCAGGCCTTGATGCACTCTTCTTGGCTGACGGCCACAAAGTGCCGGTGGTGAGGGATGCCGAGCATTATCTCAAAATGACGGGCAGTGAGGTTTATGATTACCTCGCCCTTGCTGTTTTCGACACATCTTGTGTCCTTGTTGTAAGACTGTGCAATCACCATCATGAATTCATTGTTGACGGCACTGACGGGGATTCCTCCGGCGAAATGCAGGGCACTGCCTATTAATTTGTCCATCCATGGACTTCTTGTAACCTTCTGAGTCCTAACCCAGAATTCTTCCATGTCAATGTGACCCAACTCTGAGTCCCTGACATCCATACTCGCATTCACTCGTGGCATCCTGACCCTTTGATATTTGTACTTCATCTCCTCTTCAGTAAGCTTAGCCTTTCCTCTTGGTTTGGTGGGTCTCTTGCTGGATGTAGACATGTGTTCTTTCGAACTCAGTTGCTGATCTGCATGAAGAAGAAGCGAGACCCAATCCAAAAAGGTTGAATTAGCCATTTGATCTTCCATTGGAAAGCTAGCAGAAGAAAGAGTTAGAGATTTTAAGGCTCAGGGCGCAGGGCGCATGAAAATTGTAACTTGCAGGCTAAATAGATAAGGCGCACAGGAAGAGGGTGTTGCAAAGGTTAAACTGGCGCCAAAGGCGCATGGCGCATGGATGTTGCAGATTGCATTTTAAAGAAGGGCGCATGAAAATTGTGTGTTACATTGGGATTCGGTGCGCCCTTTGGCGCGTGGATGGATCGTGTAACATTGAACTTTTCGTGCGCCAAAGGGATATGGCGCGGCGCATGAAGGGTTTACACAACATGATGTTGTTGTAATCGGGGATGCGCCAGCGCCTTTATAGCTTCAGATTTGCGCAGATAAAGCTTGTGTAACATGGAAGCTGAGTGCGCCATTGGCGCGGGTTTTGCTCACGTTACAGGTCGGTCAGATGCGCCAAAGGGGCGCACATGTTCTTAGTGTTGCAGGACGCGCCGATGCGCCAAGGGGAAAAGACAGTGAACAAACCTTCTTTACAAAGGGGGTTTCTCTATGATGTAGGTTCTTTTATCCCTGACTTCTTATTTGAAAGGCTCAGCTGGGTAAACGAAACGGTTTAGATCAGGAGGGCTACAACCACTGTTTCAAGAAAACGTCCTTCTCCAGCAGATCTGGAAAGAGGGAGGATAGCATAGGGGGAGGGCAGCCAACTTAAAACATATATTTTAAAGACCAGACCAGCAAGCATAAAAACCAGACCACAAAAATACCAAGAACCGAAAACACCAAACGCACAAGGGGGAGAAGAACCTCTTACCTGATAAATAGCAAAAGTGTGCAATGGGTCCACAAGACGATGAAAACGATGGAGCAGAGGCTGACAAGTTCAGAACGATCACGTGCTCAACAAAAGTGAAAATGACATTTGGGCGCGCAAACCATATATATATATAGAAAAACTGGACATAAATGCGCCAACCACTTTTTCAAAGGCGCAGGAGATTTGTTGTCGACACGGGAAGGGATGCGCCCTTTGGCGCATCAAAGCATCTGCCAACATGAGATAAAGCGCGCCCTTGGCGCACCAAATCTATTGTCGACACGGTATTATGTGCGCCCTTTGGCGCACCAAAGAGCGGCGCAACACAAGTTGTATCAACACAAGCGCATGCGCCTTGGCGCACGCAAAAGAGGCTCAACATCCTTTGGCGCACCGAAAGACGTGTTAACATGGAAAACCATGCGCCAAAGGTTTTTAAGGGGGCGCATCAAAAGCTAGTGTTACAAGGATATTTCATGCGCCCAACCCAAAAAGGCTCAAAATGACTAAGTTCGAAAACTAGATTTCCTAGGAAGGGATTTTACAATGTTTCGAACACAAGGGATCCCTAACGAGGGATCGAAACAAAATTTTCCGTATGGTTATCGGTAAAATTTCCCTTGTCAATTTTACGGGATAAGCATCCTCCCACTCATAAGCACCTATCTTCCCCTCCTAATTCTTCTCTTTTCTTTCCATTCTTTCTCTCAAATTTATTGTAATAATTAGTTGGGGTTTTGCGATTGGCAACCCTTTAACTAATCATTAGTTAAAAGAAGTAGTTACCGAGAGTAACTGAATTGTAAACTATATAATGGCCTCTCCTCACCATTTTGTGAGGGGGAGAACTTGGCTCATTTTTCTGAAAGTGTAAAATAAATCATAAAGAAATCAATACAGAAGGACTTTTCATTCTTTGTCTATCTGATTTCCTTTTATCCCCAAGCTTTTCGATTAATCTTGTTAAGATCATTTGTCTATATTATGTTAAGAAGCTTTGTATTCTTACAGATGTTATTTATAGAACTTTGTGTCTTTCAAATTTCATCTTATTAGTATGATACAAATGATCTTATTTCAATTCACCGTACTTCGCATGCATAAAGAATTACTCTATCATCTATAATTCTAAATGGTGCCTTTCTGCTCATTCTCATTTTCTCATTCCTCGAGTCCTTTTGTAATGATGATCCTTATAGAAAACACTTTCGTAAAAATCCAAGTTCCACAAGAAAATCATGTTTTGTATATGTGTAA
The DNA here is from genome assembly GCA_018340775.1 of Taxus wallichiana var. yunnanensis. Classification (NCBI taxonomy): domain Eukaryota; kingdom Viridiplantae; phylum Streptophyta; class Pinopsida; order Cupressales; family Taxaceae; genus Taxus; species Taxus wallichiana. The sequence goes on from CM031239.1 coordinate 626,024,009, forward strand.
ATAGGTTTGTTTCTTAATAAGGGAACCTCTCCCATTAAAGAGGAGGGACTTCTTGTCCCCTGATTTTTGCTCTTCATGAAGTCCTTTTTTGATGACCAACGGGCATGGAGTCAAGCCCGATAACCAATTTTGATCCGAACTATGAAAATCGACCTCTAAGCCACTTGGAAACCCACCTAAACCGGAGTTGTTTTTCACCAAAATGTGACTAAAATGGACTATGCAAGGGCGAAAACCAGCACCACAAAACTATGTACAAAAGTGGAAATCATACATACCCCAAGTGTGATATGTAGAGTGTGCACAAGCACTTCTTCTACTAAAATCAAACCTACCTACTCTACTCTAACCAAGAGCAAAGGGAGCTCAAACAAACCCTACAACCTGGACAGGAGAAATAGCATCCCTTCCTCAAAAAAGACAGCCATACAACTGATTTGGAGCTAAGTATGGCTACTTGGATGAGTGGAAAATCAACAAGAAGATGGTCTTCTACCAAAATTAGCAAGGTGTCAGCTGAAAGCAAATTGAATAACTCTTTTAGTTGCTCTACATTTGGATTGAAGAGGTATGGTAGTTGATCCTTAGTACTTTGTAGCTCATCCTCATACTTAGAAGCAATCATGACTGGTTGTGACTTCTCCTTTGGCTCCAATGAAGCCAAATACCTTATTGGGTAAGGTCTGATCCATTTGATATGCCCATAGCTCTTATTTTCAACTCCAAAAATGGAGTCTTCTTGTAGACCTTCTTGAATGGATGGTGTGAAAGAAGTGGTGAAACTCTTCTGTTGTTTTCCTTCTTCCTCCAATGAAGAACATGGAAGATTAAAATCTTCCAATCTTAGCTCCAAAATATTGCTATAAAATACGGGAAAAGCTTCTGCAATTGAAAGTTCTCCTTCATGATAGCAGGTTATTGTGTTTGGAAGGTGGATGAAGGAGGAGTAAATGGTGTGATTTTAACCGGTTCTTCTTCATCAAAATAGTCCTCTAAATTAGATAGGTAAACTACCTCATTGCTATCCTACTGAAAATTTTCAACCTCTCCCATGGTGTTCGCTTGATCTACAACTCGGTCACCATGGTTTCTTTCATCCTCCAACATTGAGTTTGAGAGATCAAACTCTCCTTCAAAGCACTAGAACTCAAGAGAGATGAAGTAGAAAGAAGAACTGAAGGTTCTTCTATAGCCTACTTTGTGCTCAAAGCTTTTAGATCTGCACTTTTCTCCCCCACAGCTGGAATGTGCTCCTCTTCTTTTGGATTTGGAGCAGCTTCTCCTTCCTATGCTACTTGAAGACAATCTTGCTCTTGATTGAAATATTCCTCTAGCATGAAGTTTTTCAATCTACTACTCCAGAGGACAAGTTGGGGCTGCAAGATATCTTTTAGAGCTTCTTTCCATGGCTGATTGTGCAACTTGAGTTGGACCAGCATTCCCTTCAAGTAGAGTGCCAACATGGACACCGCATTCGAGAAAAGCGATGCCCGATCTTCTTCCTTTCCTTGTTCTTCTCTCTGCTGCAACAAAATCAGTCCTAACCACCACTTGTTCTTCAACTCTAACCTCCTCTGAAGGCTTAACCATCAAGGGGATCTTTTAATCCCAAATTTGAGAGCCAAGCTTACCAAACTTATGTTTTTTTCTTCTTTTTTGGTTCTTCTTCTTCTGTCCTTGATGGCTGATTTTCTGATTTTCATTCTCCCAACATGGATTTGGGAATGCAAGAGGAGGGGTGAATTGTAACTCAATTGATTTTTCAATTTTTTGTGGTGTTGGAGGAGATAGAAACTTTTGTTTCTTTGTAGGGAGTGGTTGTTTGGAAGGGAAAAGGATAGAAGAATTGAGATGGGGTGGAAGACTAGGGGATGGAGAAATGGAATCAACACTTGGGGCAGCATGGGCTGGATTTGGAATTTGGCATTCAAAATGAGATGGTGTTGCTTGAGGAATGGAAGGAGAAAAACCAGATGATGGTGTAGAACTTACCCATTGACAAGGTTGCTCAACACCAAATTTATAGGCCTCTATCTCCATTGTCCATTGTGTAAGTTGGGGCAGCATCTCCATCATGAAGTCCAGCTTCTCCTGAGGGCTTAAGTGTCTTGGAAAAGGGCCAACCTATGGACAAGGTGCCTTACAACCAATTCTGAAAGCCTTCATTTGAGTTTTTACTCTTGATTTAACCATATTTTCCTCCATATTTTGGATCTTCTCCACAAAATTAGCATCTTCCATTTGATTGTCTTCATTGTTTGCATACTCCTGCTCTTGGAAAGATCCATAGCCAAACTAATTTTGGCACTACTGCTCATATGGGTATGTATGCTGATTTTGAATTTGTTCAAAATGTTGATTTGAAGGATTTGAAAAACATGTTGGAGGTGGGAAACATTGTTGTTGTTGTAAATGTGAATTCCATGATGGAAATGAAGTCATGATTGCACAACTTCATGGAATGAAAGAAGATGGAAGAGATGGAAAGAAGAATGGATGAAAAATGAATGAAAATGAATGGAAAGAGGGTCTATAACTCAAAGAATGAGTTATTTACCAGATGGAGTCACCAGATGTGCTTTTGAATATGCCTCCAAAGGTTAAATCCTTAACAGGAACACACCAACCTATCAAAAATAAAGTGGAAGACCTCTAAGGTCCCACTGGGCATGCCAAAACTATTAGTGCAAATTCACAACACCCCAAAATGACCTATGGATCTACTTTTCTAAGGCAATGTCATTTGGTGTGAATGCACAACATTGAGCTTTCCTAAAGTGTGGGACCTTTGCAAATGGGGAAAGCTCTCCAGAGAAGGTTGGTTCCTCTTCCTAAACTACCTACCACAAGCTATTCTAGTGCAGGCAAGCTAATCTAATCCTAATCTAACTATGCCAAGGAGACAGAGAGAGAGAGAGAAAAGAGGGAAAACAAAGCCTCGCACTAAAACAATGATACACCAAAGAAGGAAATTGTTGAACATTTATCAAAACTATCATGGAACAAGAAGAGGTGAGCAATGGAAAGGATAGACAAGTGCATCACAAAACCAAGGATGGATTTCACACAAAAAATGTTCCAAAACTCCATGAACATGGCTCCAAAACTGCAATGAACATTCAAACATGCACAAATACCTGCAAAGTGAAGAGAGGCAAGAAGAAAACAAGTAAAAACAAGCAAGGATGGACAAATGCATCACAAAACACATTTTTATTGCTCCGTAAGTTTGCACAAAACATTTTTTTTTTTGGTAAGAGGAAAAAAATTCCATTACGAGTAGGGGAGGAGGTTCTAAATCCATTTTTACCCCGGGGAAGAAAATAAGGGAGAGGCAGAGAAGAATGATGAACAACTTGTTACCAAAACTGGCTTTTAACCATCGAGCAGAATGGAAGAAAGGAGAAAACGTAGGAAAATTGATTTGGGACTTCAACCACCGACAAGATTCATCTAATGGACCTACAAAATGATGGGTTTCCATAAAAATCCCATACTTCAAAGTACATTGCTTTACAGAGCAAAACAGAGGCCCATACTTCATTAATTTTGGTGGTTGGAGTCATTTTCTATGTTTTTGCATGCCAGAGATGTTTTTCCATTTTCTCCCACAAATCTCCATCAAAAATCAAAATTTAACCCTCCATCAGTAGAGGACTTCAATATATTTCCAATGATACCAAAATTGTGAAAATCAAAATCTCGGTGAGAAAGATATGCCCCTCTCGAAGATTTAGGAAAAATTGGGGCAAAATCGGGTCAGGCAGGCCGAAACTTGAAAAATTTCCCATTTTTTTGAATTTGGGAAAATTTCCTGAAAATTCTCCGCACCCCACCACTCCACTACCACTTGGCACTTTTTTGTATTCGCGATGGAAACACGTGCCCAAACTTTGATTTTACATTGGGAAAATTTCCCAAGATTTCCCCACGCTCCCTCTCCCGGTGACACGTGTCACTTCCTAGTTCACTCGCGGGTTTCAAAACACATTTTCCTTTCTCCACCAGCCAAGGGAAAATTTTCCAACAATCCCTCGGCTACCCCGAGCTCCACACTAATGTGGACACATGGCAAACCTTCATTGTTTGGTGGAGGCGCGCTTCAACTTTTGCCTTTGACGCATTTTGCAATTTTGGCAAAATTTCCTAAAACCTTCCGCCACCCTAACTCCCGCCGCTAACTAAACACGTGACATTCTCACATTGTCCAGCGGGCCTTCGTAAATTTCCTTTCCCTTCTCTTCGCGAGAGCCCACAGGCTGGTTTTTTCCTTTACGCCCTTTGCCCCCTATGGAAATTTCTTCAACTTACTCCCCGCTCTAACTTCCACTGCCACATGGCATCTTCTCATTGGATGCGGGCCTGTCAAGGGAAATTTTCCCCAAAAAATATTCCAGGACATAACTTTCAAAATATTTGGAGTTAGGAGGAAAAATTTTACCTTTCTAGAAAGGAGAAGAAAACCTATCTCGATGAAGCCATTTTAGAAAATTTTGAGTCCTCGAAGCATGCCAAAGATTCATTTAAGTGTCAAAGAAAGGAAAAGGAGGAGGAGTTAGCCAAAAATAAGTATGGGCTTATTTTGGATAACAGTATACTAGTGCTGCCCCAATATCTCTCGATGGCTAGACTTATGGGATTTATGCTCAATACATACGAAATGATCCTCTCGTTATATGTCCTTTGCCATGGATACACATATTTATTTCTCATGGTGTGGTAGTCACAGTCTACCTTCTCTGCATTGAAGTTCGGGTAGTGTGTGTCGTGAATCTATGGATTGATGTTTGAAATTACCTCATTGTGAAGGCATAAGGAAATTTGCACCAAGGGCTCTAGGATCCATCTTTCATTGGGAAGTGCGCGATGCGAAATGCCGACATACAAACTAGACTTGTTTCCCTATTACCAAAGGTAGGTCCTTCGGGATGCGCCACTCTTCTTCAAAGGCCACATGGAGCCTGTCATACCATCTCTTTTCTTGACATCGTCTATCATGGACCCTTTACATAGGTACTTATTGAACCTTTCAGTTGGTGACTTATTCTCCATGGGTTATTCCCATATTTTCTCCTTCATTATGTCTGGTACTCCAATCTCCATGAATACTAGTGACAATAGAACAGCTCCAAAGCTGATTTTTCCTCTCGTGCATGCTTCCTCGACTATCTATTCTGTAATGTAGCCTACAATATTGTAGACTAATCCTTCTGACATCTACTTCGCAACATGCAGCCACATGGTGTTCACCTGTGACCACCTCTCCTGGTCATTCAACTTTGTAACAAGATGTGTTGTTACTTGTACAACTAGAAAATTATTTAGTTTATCAATGTCCATACCACGCGGACCCTTCAAGTATCCCAAATCCTTCCTGGTTTCTAGAATCGTGGCCTTATCTATTAGGTCAATCTTTATATCCTCTCCATGTCACTATGGAGATCACTGTGGATGAGATTCTAACTCTGCGTCCTGCAAAATAGAAAAATTCCTCATGTACTCTACTCATGAGCCATCGGTATAAAGGCTCATACTTCCGAAATATGGAAGCTCATATAATTGGTAGACTCCAATTCTTTTCAGAATTTTCTCACCTGCATCATCATAAACCGGCATGTCATTTTCCGTGTGTTTGTTTTTCTTCGTGTTGAGTAGGGCATCAAGTTCCTTTTTGTTCTTTGTGGTCCTGTGGTTATACTCACTCACTTTTATTTTTCTTATATGTGAATCCCACTCCTGGCCAACTATGACACCCTCTAGATATTGCATTTCTAAAAAATTACTTTCAGGTGCCATCTCTTCCTCCTCTACAACTACCTTCTTCTTCCCCTTTGTTCCCACTACTAGCTACTTTCTTAGGTGTCATTTTTACCTTACAATCCTTTTGTAGACACTTACCTCTTCAACTTTGTAATTCCTAACTCAAACCCTAGCTTGATTTAGCATTCCCTAGGTGAAATCACATGCCCTAGCTCCTCTCTACCATCCTTCTTTGCTCAAACCCTTCACCACCAAGGATGCAAGCTTCTTCTATGCACAGATTTGCTTGTCACGTCTAGTTTCACACCCTTCGCACCTCAAATCGATTACTTAGCTCTTTGCACTTAGCCCTTTCTCAAATACTAGTAATCCCAATGGTAAAAATGAACTTGCATCCTGTCCTTATATAGATTTTCAAATTTTGATGCATTTATTGCTTCTCCACCTACCAAATATCCTCTCATTTATCGACCAAATTTGTTTTTTCCGCATGGTACATATTCGCACCCCAATTTATAACTTTTAGTGCAACTTCTTACCCTCTCTGGTCACATACTTCTCTTTAGTGTGCGCACATGTTCCCGAGTACCTCATCATTTCACCTTATCATGGTAGTTATCATGGCCTCTGCTTACCTTGTGTTATATTGTTCCTTCATTCATCTTTTCGTTGGTCACTTTTGAGAAGCAATATTTTTACTTTGACAAACACCCATAGCAGCTTATTCCTTTCCACCTTTCAGTTCCAGTAGTCATATACCTTGATATCAATAACCACACCCCACACTAAAAGTATGTGCAGTCCATTACACATCAACATGCTCCATATTGTAGTTAGCTTCATGTGCGCAAGCACGCTTATTACACAAGAACAAAAACTAAAGTGACAAAGCATAACACAATGAAGGAAATACATTAAGGAAATACAAAATGGAAACCTAATCTAATTGGAAATACTTGTATTATTACAAATGCCAAGAAGACTTATTTATAGTAGGGCTTCAGCCTACTCCCGTTAAAGTAACGGGTAGCCATGTTCCATCTAGTGCTTCTAACTAGCAAGCACATGTTTCAAGGATGTAAGTAATAACATATGGCCCTAACCAATGTACCTTAAGTTTTCCTAGATGGCACAAGAACTTAGAGTCATAGAGAAGTACCATTTGTCCAATCTTAAACTTCTTATCCCTTATAGTTCCGTCATGCCATGCTTTCTGCCTGGCCTTTTCTTGCTTTTGACTCCATCATGTTATGGCTCATTGCTCATCCAATTGAATCATCTTCTCAATATGCTCTTCTAAATCCTACTCATCAGCTAGACCTCCAACACGCGTAATGCACAAAGAAGGTAACATAAATTCTATAGGGAGAACGACTTCTGCACCAAACACCAACTAAAATAGTGTGGCTTTGTTCAATATTTTATAAGTTGTTCTATATGCCCAAAGAACAGCTGAAACTTTATCATCCCAATCCTTTCTTCCAACATCACAAATTTTTGTCAATGTCTGGCTCAAAATCTTGTTGAAATCCTCAGTAGTTCCATTTTCCTGAGGATGATAGGGTGTAGTCTTATGGTGTGCAACCATAAAATCATCTAATAGGATCTTGATTGTCTCATTCAAAAAGTGTGTACCCCTATCACTTGTCAAGCTTAAAGGACATCCATATCTTGTAAGAATATTCTCCCATAGAAACCTAGCTATTGTAGCTATAAATCGTATCCTTTATAGGTGCTACTTTGGCCCACCTTGTGAGATAATCTGCACAAGTAATGATATAATGTGACCCAGCCCTAAGCTTGGAAAAATAGGTCCTACAAATTCGATGGCCCATTTCTCAAATGGTTCAGCACTAGTAATAGGTCTCAAAGGCATCTCATCTCTTTTCCCTAGTTTACCTAGATGCTGAAAATGGTCACACGCTTTGCAATACGCTTTACAATCTTTATACAATGTCTCCCACCATAATCCAACAAGTAGGATCTTTCAGGCAATTGTATCACCTGCATAGTGGCCACCTACAATACCACCATGTGCCTCCTCCATTATATCCTTACACTCATGCTCTAATACACAACAATGTGATACTTCATCTTTTCCTAACCTATAGAGGTCGCCACCGATTAACATAAACATTGTTGCTGCACGTATAGCAAGCTATTTCTTTTCTAATGCCTTTATTCCTTTTGGTGCCACACCAGTCCGTAGAAAGACAACAATGTCTTCTAATTCTGATGGTGCACGTTGTAACCTATATAACTGTGCATCGACATGGTTTCTTGAATTGTTTGTGCTTCTTCTCTTGAGTGAATTCTAGACAAGTGGTCTGGTCCAAAGTTACATTTCCCTTGCTTCACCACAACTATGAAGTCAAACTCTTGAAATAGGAGTACCCACCTACATATGTGCCCTTGTAAGATGGGTTTTTTCACCAAATACTTCAATGCCATGTGATCTGTATAAAACACAAATGGTGTTGCTAACAAGTATTGTCAAAACTTGTGCAATGTATAATTTTGTTCAAAGCATGAGTCAGCTTCCTATTAGCAAATCAAATTGGATGATCTACAATACCTTCACCAGGTTAAGCTAACACAGTGCCAATGGCCATGCTAGAGGCATCCACATGCATATGAAATGGTTTATCCCATGAGGGAAAGCACAAAATGGGCGGTAGTAAGTTTCGTCTTTAATATCTCAAACGAATGTTATTGCGGTTCTCCCCAATAAAATGTACCTTTTCCTTTTAGTAACTCTTCCAAGGTGCAAAAAATTTGGCATACCCTTTGATGAACCTCCGATAATATCCTACGTGACCCAAAAATCCATGCATCTCACTTTGACCGTAAGCGCTTCCAAGACTAGAATGAATGCAACCTTAGTGGATCAACCAACAAACCTTCCTTACAAATTATATGTCCTAAAAGATTTCAAAAGTTGTAGAAAATATGCACTTCTTGATGTTCAAAGAGATACTCAATTTTCTACATCATTCAAACATTAAGCATGATTGTCACAATTATCTTTCACAAGCCCATTTATTGTCCAATCATCTAGATAAACTATAAGAAGTTGTGAATAAAATATTTGAATGCCTAAATAACTATCTGCGTAAGAATAAAATGGGTGCATTTTTCAGTCCAAAAGGCATCACAAGATAGGAAAAACTACCCCATTTAGTAGTAAAATTTGTCTTTTCTTTATCCTCCTGAGAAATCCTAACTTGATGATACCTGGAAAACCCATCTGTGAATGAATATATTTTGCACCCTACCACTCCTTCTAGTATTTCCTCAGTGAATGGTGTACAAAAAGGGTCTCGCATGACATACGCAGCATTCAAATCCCCGTAATCTACACATATTTGAATCCTACCATCCTTCTTGATACTTATCACCATAGGACTAACCCATTCTGACTCATCCAAGGGTCGAATAATCCCATATTTCAGCATCTTATCAATCTCTTCCTTCACCTTTTCACATGAATTGGGATTCATTATATAAGGATGCTTTATAACTGGGCATGCACCATCCTTAAGCTTTATCTTCATTTCCCAAGTGAGTCATGCATGCCTTTAGGTTCATGATACCCACGAGGGAATAAGTCCTGAAAATCCCCGAGTAACTCAATGATCTTTGCCACTTTCGATTCTAACGAATAGTCTCCAATTATGACCTCCTTTGGCTCAAACCTCCGAACCTATTGTTATCCAATTTTCACATGTGGAAAGATTGGAAAATGGGGTCCTATCATATCCAAAATGAAATAATAGTCCCAGAACCCACCTCCGGTTATTATCAAGATACAATAATTAGAAAATTCCTAAATTGCATATGAAGAGATCACCTATTATCAAAAGGCACCCAACTGATCTCAACTCAGTGAAGAGTTCGGGGTTGAGTTGAAAGAGAACCCGTGTCAAATTGATAATCATCTCGAAAATCATCTCGGTATAGTCTCTTAGTTGTAAGAGCTCGATGAGATCTTGTTAATGTAAAATATAGCTAGTTGAAAATTGACAAATGAAGGGAACTCTAAAAGGATCTCGGTAGAGATCGATGCAAAAATATATGAAGGCCGAGTCAGGGAAAGCTAAGTTAACATGAGGCCAGGTCTAATCCATTAGACAGTGCTCGACCAACCACTTGGGAGAATTATCTTGTTTGACCGAGATAATATGAGATTATGTAGATATGACGATGAGGTCATCTGGTAGTGTTTGAATGAAAAAATGTTTGCAACCAAGCAACCAAATACATCTCAATCAAAATCTTGTAGCACTCTGTGGAGAGGGTCGCCAAGGAGGCACTACATGTTCTTCTTAAAACACACAATTCGTCTCTAAATTCTTCAACATATTCTTCATCTACTACAGCTTGCATTTCTAAAAAAGCCCTTATAGAGGGCAAGCAAATCCACTCTCACATCAATGGTAGGGACACACATTTGGAAGATGCACACTACTACCAAATAAACTTATCTACATGTATGACAAGTGTGGAAGTTTGACGGATGCTCGCAAAGTCTTCGATGGCATGACTGAACCAGATCTCTTCTCATGGAATATGATAATTGCAGCTTATAGAAGGCATGGACATCCTGTACAAGCATTCAAATTGTTTCATGAAATTCCACGAACACCTGACCACCCCGATCACCTGAACATTCGTGTATAGCTTGGCCAATGAAAAAAAATCATGGTGATCCAATGCGTTGGTGGGAATTGTGGAGATAAGGAACTTATTTGCCAAGTTTGTGTGGTGAAGCTGAGATAGGGCCCCATGGATTAATGTGGCCAATCCCGCTACATGGGATTTAGAGCTAGTATGCCAAGTTCGAGACTTGGATGTTGGCAAGCCATTGTAGTAATCCCGCGCATGGGAAACATTTATCCCAATTTCCATGGTGGAAACTTTGCAATGACAAGCCGTCGTGAGGTTTCCACGTAGAGAAGAATTCAAGTTTATTTCCGGAATACCAGGCGAGTCATCAAGTGGGTCAAAACACGTTGGAGTGGTAAATGAGAACGTGCTCATGAAGATAGATGGATTATCGGTTAAGCCATCTGGTGCATGTGTAAGGACTCAACAAGTAAAGCTCAGTCAAGGACCGAGTAAATAGGCAAATTGGTTGGGGAAGATCAATGTAACGAAGACCCGTTCAATGTGGAGGTGAATAATGAGCAGTCAAAAGGTTCAGAACTCAGTCATATTACCACTTCTAAGGACGCTTACAGTGGTTCATTGTCATAGTGGTACAACTAAATTGACATTTCCCATGCTTCAATGCAATGCCAGTGCCAATGCCATCCACTTTCAATCTCAATCTCACAGTGTTATGTATAGAAGGTTGTTTGAAGGAGGCTCTACACATTCTTCTTACCACACACAACACCCCTGTAAACCCATCTACATATCTTCAACTATTGCAGACCTGCATTTCTAGGAATACACTTTCACAAGGTAAACAAATCCCTGTCCCATAAATCACAAAGATTTTTCATTTCCCACATGTACAATTATTTAAAATAAGCTCATCAATACGAAGCATGGCGGAAGAATAGGAGGTAGACCGAGTTTCTCACTGACAAGAATCTCAAGGCGTCATAGCGGTAACAATGTAACAAGCTCTTCTTACTAATGATAAAATGTCGAATGGAGTGAAACAACCCATCGCTGGAAAAGTGTTGCAGAGGAGTTCAGGTGAGTGAACCATCTGATGTATGGAAGGTGAAACTCGTAAGCAAAGGGATTTTCTTAGTTTTGAGCTTATATACATGTGCTCGGTAAAGTGATGAGTTGTTGAAACCACGGATGAGATCTCATCTGGCTCGATGTGATTTAATGGAAGCAGGCATGTTGCAAGTATAGTAGAAGCCTTTTTTAGTGCTTCCAACAAGAGTTGTCCAACTATGTTGTTATTTGTTATGTATCGAATGCATCCTCAAATTTAGGATTTCCTTCAAAATATTTTTATCAAAATTGATTAAGTGACAAAGTGAGAGTGTTACCAGAGACCTGATGAAATTTATTACAAAGATTATCTATTAAAACCTTACTTGTTTTACGATGTAACTCATGGAAGTGAATCTCATAGAGGTGGATCTATTTCATATCGTAATATTCATGAAGCACAATTTGCTGCAATTATATGAGCATCTTCAACGAGTCACTAAGTTGGTGAGGCATAAAGGTTTCTATTGGAATTATCACACCTTACAAGCTACGGCTAAAATGTTTCACCGAGAGTTTGATGTTGTCCTCAAATTTGATGAAGGAAAAGGTTTATATATCAATACGGTAGATGATGCTTCAGTCATGTGGGGCAAGGGCATGATGTAATCATTATGTCTTGTGTCCAAGCTTCAAATCATGGGGTTGGCTTTCAGCTGTATGATGTTCGCCGCATGAATGTGGCACTAACACAAGCTCACAAAAGCTTTGGGTTGCATGGGCAGAGTGCTTTGGGTTATCAGGGGAAAATGACTCAAGCATTAAAGCAATCTAGTATTTTTGAGATGAGTTCATTTGAGGGAAATCGTCTCTCATTAGTTCATTTAGTTAAGTGAGAATAATGTCTTAGCAAGTCAAATGTATGGTGAATTCATGTGTATATACAAGTTCGACTTGATAAGAAAATGGAAAGTAAATAAATGAAAGACATGAGAAAAATAGTGAATATGGTAGCAAAATTGTTGCAAGATCGTGGCTCAGTCAAGTTTCAGGCTTGAACAAGGACTCGGCTCGGAGGTGAGTTTGAGCCCAAGAAAGGTAAGCTCATTTTTCCGGATGAAGATCTCGGTGACTTCGTGGGGAAGCTCACATATGTTTCACGAAAGGCAATGTGGAATGCATAAATGGCCTTGAGTTAGCTAATGAAAATGATAAGAATTGAGTTTGATAGCTCACCATTCGAAGGACTCAATGCAAAAGAGCTCGATTGCCAAGGCAAGGAAAGAGTTGGTGTGGGGTTCAAAATCGAGTGCAACACCGAGTTGGGCTATGTGCAGACTCTATCCACATGGACCCCCCTCCTCTTCAAGTCAAATGGGTCAACAGGGGTCCCGACATTATGTTAATTAATTTAATATTTTTATTTAAATATTTTAATAATAATATTTATTATTATTATTTAAATATTTTATTTAAATATTCTTTTAATTAATTGAGAAGACTAGGTCATTAGGCAATTAATGACCCATGATGGAACCTTCTCAGGTGGTTCAACTAACTGTAATAAATACATCATGGGCCTTCAATTTAGGAATGTAATTATGACCTTTCCTCTTCTTTCTCACATATTCTTCTATAAATGTAAGTTGGAAGCTCATTTCAAAGGGTTCCAATAGGTTCAGACAAGTTGGACAGTTAGATATCTTAGGCAAGTGTATGCTTTTCAAGAGTCCTCTCTCTTCTGCAAGTTGTTCTTGTGTGTTGAGAGAACTTTCAAGCCTCCTCTTCAAGACTGTAATGGAAACTATTGCCTCTTTTGAATGTATGATGCATTTTGCATGTTATTGAAGCAATAAAAGTGTGTGTTTTGTGACTAATCTTGGTCCTTTCATCCTTCTATGCTTCTTTGTGCCTTTTCTCATGCTTGCAGGTACACTGTGCAAGTTTAAGTTTCTATTGCAGGTTCTTGGAGTTTTGTGCTTATCAAGTGGTGGAGTATTGCATGCAGTTGAGTTGTGGTGTCTATTCACCCTTCTTGAGTTCATCCTTCTTCACTGGGAAACTGGTATATTTCTTTTGTCTGATAAGTTTAACAAAGGGAATGCATGTCTCTTAGTTTGTGGTATCTCATGTACCCTCTCTAAGTTGCAATAGGTGAAGTTGACTTGTGGTGCACACACCCTCTTCAAATTAACCCTTCTTGAGTCTAGAAACACCCTTTATTTGGTGCATCACCATCCCTAGTATAGTTTTTTTCTGTAAATCTCTTTCCCTAAAACCCCATGAAAATGTTAGCATAGGACTAGATAATCATTTTATTACACTAGGAGTAGTACAACACTTAGTTTAGGAAGAGGAAGCCGACCTTCTCCGGAGGTTCACTTGAGCCCAAGTCCCACAGCTTGAGAGGTGATCCCATGTGTCCCAATCACACCGAACATCCTATTCACATCCTGGCCATTCGGAGGGTGCAGTGATTTGGTGACAATAGTTTTTGGCATGCCCAGTGGGAGAGAGTTGGTACTTCTCTTCTCACTTACACAAGTCAAAGTACCTAGTGACTCTATATCTCTGGATTCCAAATCTCAATGCATGGTAACTTATGTGAAGAATTCAGACAAGAGCTTCTTCAAAGAAAGGAAATTATCAAGCATATCAAACTTTCCTTGTCTCCTCCAAAGAGAAGAAGAAGAGGCATTTCCACATCCCCAGTTGCAGATTTACCTAGTAGGGGTCATTCGACTCCTCCTTACGGAAGGTTTCCTCCACCTAAGAACAATCAACCTTTTGTTGCTATGGTGAGGAACCAAGTTTTTCCCCTTTCAATGCAAGCAGTCCTCTTATGTTGGCTCAACGTGACCCGATACCTGTTGCAGCACTCAAAAGTTTACCCTTCTACATGGGGGAAACTCACGTTACTCCAATGGAGCATATCTTTGATGTAGCCAACATCTGTGTAGTACATAATATCATAGAAGACAACATTGCAGTTAGACTTCTTGCTACCTCTTTCAAGGGAAAAGCACTTCAATGGTTTCGTGGGTTAAGTGTTGGCACTATAACCACTTGGGATGAGTTGGGAGAAAATATATGTAAGTTTCAAGACAAAAGTGATCACCTATCACTTTTGGAACAACTCACTACCATGAAGAGAGCTTCCCAAGAATACATGAGTGATTTCAACTTCCGATTCCACAGGACTTGGAATAGGATTTCGGTGCTTGTAAAGCCTTTTGCACATAATGCATTCTTGTACTATTTGTGAGCCTTGAATAGTGATGTAGTAGTTATGATCCATCCATGGGAGGGACTACACTTCCTGATGCTTATGAAGTTTCCATAAGTGTAGAGAATTCTTTGATTCAGGCTGGAAAGATAGCTCCATGACCACCAATGCCCTTTTCTCCAGATCTTACGAATCATCAGCCTATCATTGCTCCTATTCTAGTAGACTCCAAGAAACCATCTCAATCTTCCCTACCTCTTCAAATGACCTATTTGAAGTCAAGTCACTACTGCAAAATTTTGGAAATGAGCTCGTTGCACTCAAAAGGAAACAATTTCAATACAATCATCCATATCAGCCACAAAATCAGCAGTATCAAGCTAACCATCCTCCTTTTCAAGGAAACAATCAGCCTCAAAATCAAACTACAAGTCAAGTTGCAAATGTCAGGCCCTTGAACTTTCGGAACCCTCTTGCAACTAGCTCATCTAGAGCTATAGTACTGTTAGAATAATCTAGTTCAAGACTACGAATGGTGTTATCCTTGCTCTCAACCCCACAATCAAAATATTTGTCCCAATGGAGTTCTTAGCCAGGCCCTTATGGTTCAAAGTGTATCTTCCCTTCAGAGTTAACAAAAAATTCATCTACGCAAGAAAAGTAGATCAACCGCAGGCACCTGAAGAATCCACTTTGCTAAACTGGCAAGTAGAAGATTTTTGTGGGTTGAATACAGATTCTTCATCAAGTGGCAAAAACACTCATTCCAAGAAGAGAGAAATGGAGCCTCAACCTCCCAAAGCTGATCAAGCATCCACTTCTCAACCTGGGTTACAAATGGCGGTTGATAAAAATGTGGGAAAGAAATCACGTAAACACCGGCTAGCCATGCCAGCCATAGGAAAGATGGTTCTCTGCATCACGGTACCCAACAAACATTTTCCAAAGGAGGACCCCAATGCCCAAAAAAGTGTCATCAAAGTAGGAGTGATTCCCTTCAGCATAGTAGAACAAATGAAGAAAACCAATCTGAGTGTTACCATGTGGGATGCACTCTCGATCCCTTCTCAAAGAAACCTGTTGAGAAGCTCTGAACAGTTTTGTACAACCAATGGATCACCAGGCCATGGAGTGAAAACTACTACAAGTTTGTGTCAACCGGAAGGGAAAATTATTCCTATGAAAACAAACCACCACCATTCTACATTTCCCTGATCATTGGTGACCACCTGGTACATAATTGCATGATCGATTTTGGTGCCAGTAGCTTGTCATGCCTAAACAAATTACAGATGTACTAGGCATACAATATGTGCCAGTTATAAGAGGATTTTTTCAGCTAGATGGCACAAATTGTTAAGACTATTGGAGTTATCAAAGGACTTCAACTTACCATCCATGCATGCCCAAGTTTTTCATTCACCCAAGACATATCGGTCATTGATCTCCCTCCCCTCTTTGCCATCTGCCTATCATGAGATTTCACCGCCAAGATGGGTGGTTACCTATCAGCCGATTGGTCACATATGATTCTCAAGGACTCGATATGGAACCAAAGTAACTATAAGGGTAGAACCAATCTACCATAATCATGTAGAACCCTACACTACTAGTCCCATAAATGGAAATTACACCATCGGTGATCCAAAGAGGAAGATGTCGATCATGAACCAACCACCCTTGTTGAAGAAGTCCCTGATACTTTGCTAGATGAAGTAAGTAGAGATCATCAGTATGATCCCTACGCTGATGTATTATTGGAAGAAGAAGAAGTTGGTTTGTTGGTCTTGGAAGAAACAGGATTAGGTACTTACGTATATCATGAAGAAGATACGATCATACCACAACTTGTCAAAACACCAAGTGATTCTAAAGGACTATGGCAATTGTTCTTCGATGGCTCAAGAAGTAAGAATGGATCTAGTGTTGGTGTTATGTTAATTTCTCCAGAGGGAGATAAGTACTTCTCATCTTTCCAGTTGTAATTCAGTTGCACTAACAATGTTGTTGAATACGAGGCTCTTGTGCAAGGAATTCAGCTAGCCCAAAGGAAGGGAATCAAGGCCCTGACTATTTTTGGAGATAGTGAGTTAGTTGTTCATCAAGTTTCACACATGTAGTGCATCCAAAATGATCTTTTAAGATCATACAAGAACCGAGTCTGGGACCTGATTGAAGATTTCAAAGCTTTTGGGATCCATGCAGTTCCTAGAGATCAAAATCAAGATGTGGATAGGCTTGCTACAATTGGTTCACAATACAACATACCAGTTGATATCATGAAAGAAGGGAAGAAATTTGTTAAAATGGTGGTTTGACTGGTAGTCCCTGATAATGTGAGTAGTTGGCAAGTGTTCGATAGTGACAAACAAATTGTCCTCTTCCTACAAGAAGAGGTGGAGTTTGCTGCAAAAAATCAAGATAAGTTGCAGGAGTCATATGGTGAGAAAATTATCCAATTGAAAAGCAACAAGTTACCAAAAGGTTTAGTCACTTTGGAATCCATTTTCAATTCAGATGACCAAGCCAAAAGACAAAGCCCTAACATGGTGGTCAAAGAAGAATATTTTGAGGAAGTCGAAGTATCAAATGCAAAGTTTCTTAAGATCGGAAAAGTGTGTACTTCTGAAGAGAAAGAAGCTTTCATCAAACTTTTCAAGAGTATCATGACATTTTTGCATGGAGCTATAAAGATCTGCGTGGTTTTGATCCAGGTCTAGCACAACATACCATCGAACTGGATCCTAATGCTAAGCCAGTTCATCAGAAACAGAGACCAATTAATCCCAAAATTGAGCCACTAATGAGAAAGGAGCTAACCAAGCTCATCGAGGCTTGTATAATTTTTCCCATCAAGCATTCCTCATGGGTAGCCAATTGGTGCCCGTAAGGAAGAAGAATGGAGAGATCCGGTTATGTGTAGATTTTAGGATTTGAATCATGCGTCATTAAAAGACCATTATCCTCTTCCATCGATGGAAGATCCTTCAAATGGTGGCAGGAGCTCAAATATTTTCTTTTCTCGATGGATATTTGGGTTACAATCAAATCCTAGTCCAAGAATCTGACCAATTCAAAATGGCTTTCACTACCAAGTGGGGCACGTATGCCTACAACAAAATGCCATTCGGATTGTCCAATGTCGGGGCTACTTTCCAAAGAGCCATGGACATGGCATTTAAGGGACTAATCAATGATATTATTTTGGTTTACCTTGATGATATAATCTATATACTCTAAGCATGCAGAAGATCACATCACGCATCTAAGGAAAGTTTTCCAAAGGTGTAGGGAATTTGGGGTTTCACTTAACCCCAAGAAATGTATTTTTTCAAGTGCACATGAGGGAAAGTTGTTGGGGCATGTTGTTTCAATGGAAGGATTATCAATCGATCCAGCCAGATTCATTCGATTATGTCCTTATCTCTCCCAAGTCATAGGAAGGGCCTCCAAGAGTTTTCTGGGAACCATAAATTTCATGTGAGATTCATCCCTCAATTCGTGACATTGGCTAAACCACTGACAACCATGTTGAAGAAAAACATGCCATTCTCATGGACAAAGGAAGGGAGAAAGAGCTTCAAAGCCATCAAAACAGCCATTTCTCAAGCTCCCATGCTAGTGAACCCTATGTTTGATAAAGATTTTATCCTTTATGCTTTTGTAGGTCAAGAGAGCATTTCAGGATCCTCACCCAACAAAACAACAACCTGATGGAGCAACCAATTTCTTTCTTTAGTCAATCCCTCAAAGACTATGAGCTCAAATACTCATTCATTGAAAAACAAGTCTTTGTGGTTATTCAAGCTTTGAAGAAATTCAAGCACATGTTGTCCAACAACAAGATTCATCTGATGGTGTCTCATCCAGTGTCAAGGAGTTTTTGCTGAACAAAGAAATGAATGAAAAAGTGTTGGATGGATCATGAAGGTAATGGAGTATGATGTGCACATCAAAGTCACTAAACTTGTCAGAGGTAAAGGTTTGTGTCAACAACTTGCTGCAGACATGGAATCAAAAGGTAATGAGGACGTGACACTCCTAAATACTGATGAGAATGTTGATCAAGTTGACTAGTTATCCAAAATGAAGAATTTCCTCTTCTCAGGAGCATATCCTGAAAACATGGATAAAAACCAAAGATGAACTTTCCATCTTCAATCTATTCCATATGTTTTGGTAGATAACGTTCTCTTTTGAAAAGGATTTGAATGGTGTTCTCCTTCTGTGCAGTGCGTAGGACCGGAAATAGGTAAGTAAGATACTAGAAGAGTTTCATAATGGCCTATCTGGAGGACATTATTCTACATGAACAACTACTACCAAGATCATGTGAGCCGGCTACTATTGGCTGGATTTGTTCAAAGATGCCCATCTCTGGGTAAGGAAATGTAAGGAATGTGCCTTTTTCATAGGAAAGTAGAAGTTGGCAGCTCTTCCGCTGCATCCAATTCAAGTGGATCAACCCTTTGTTCAATGGGGGTTGGACTTCATCAGAATGATTAATCCTCCATCCAGTGATGGACATAAATGGGTCCTTACTGCAATGACTATTTTACTCGATGGACAGAGGTGGTAGCATTAAAAGAGAGCAATGAAAAGGTAGTTCTGGATTTTTTGGAGGGTATAATGATGAGGTTTGGTGTTCCATTTACAGTCATTTTAGAAAATGCAATGGATTTTCTTGGTATGAAATTGAGTGAATGGGCTGTTAAAAATGGGGTATACCTCAAAACTTCATCCAATTACTATCCGCAAGGAAATGGATTGGTTGAGTCTAGCAACAAAAACCTCATAAGGATTATTAAGTGCACAATGGAGACTAACAAGAGGACTTGGCATACACAACTTAAGACCACCTTATGGGTAGATCGGATCACACCTAAAAGGGCCATCAGGAAATTCTCCTTTCATTCTTGTATATGGAAGAGAGGAAAAACTCCCGCTCTCATTGGAGTTACCTTCTTTGGAGTTAGCTCATCAACTTGAAGTTATAGAGAGTGATCCTCTGACAAGTAAGGTTTGTTGAACTCATGGAGTTAGAGGAAGTATGAGACAAGGCTATGAAAACTTGGAGCAACATCAAGGCTCAAGTTAAGAAATATTTTGACAAGAAGGCATCTGAAATGCATTTTCAAGAGGGAGATTTAGTTCTCAAATGGGATGAAGACAGGGCCAAACCAGGAAGGCATGCCAAGTTTGACGCTCTCTGGAGTGGGCCATACATCATCACAAGTTGCAAAGAGGAAAATTCATTTCATCTATCTAGGCTCAATGGAGAAGAACTACCCATTCATGTGAATGGGATACATCTCAAAGCTTTTTTTGAGAAGTGTTCCACCCCTGTATAGTTAAATTAGGTGTTTTCCTCCAAGTGCTTATGCACATTGTTGTGTGTTGTTTTTTTTTGCTTTCCTTTTTGTTGTGTTTTTTGTTGTTTTGCACATTGTTTCATCATTGGAAGGTGTCAAGGAGAAGAAGGTTCAAGGTTTCCATAAGAGTTTCAAAATCTGCTTCATTCAAAATTTTGTAGTGTTCCATAGATGTCAAGCATTCAATAGTTTCAATATACTTCATGCTTAGCATTCCAGGGAGGTCCAAGATATCGGCAATGCTCAAGGAGATTCTAGGATGTGTCAAAGAAAATCATACTACTTTTAGGATTCCAACATAGACTCCATGCCCAATGGATGACTTAAGGCTACTGGAATCATGCTTAGTAGGCAATCATCCCCGAGAGGTCACCAAAAATGTTATCCAATTTTGCACACATGGAAAAATTGGACAACGGGGTCCTATCATGTTCAAAATGAAATAATAGTCCTAGGAACCCACCTCCGGTTATTATCGAGATACAATAATTAAAAATAATTCCTAAATTACATATGAAGAGATCACCTAGCATCATCGAAATTTTTCCCATTGATCTCAACTCTCAGTGAAAGTCCAAAGAGTGATAGAGAGTCGATAGTTGAGAGAAGTCGGTAGTCAAATTGATAGTCATCTCATGAAATCATCTGGTAGAGTCTCTCATTGTAAGAGCTTCAATGAGATCTGAGAGTTAATGCAAAATATAGCTAGTTGAAAATTTTGTGAATGAAATGAAGGGAATCTAAGGAGGATCTCAAAGTAGAGATCGATAAAAGATATGAAGATGAAGAGTCAAGTTAGGGAAAAAGCTAAGGCCATGAGGTCATGATCCATTAATCCATTAGCACACTAAAGCTTCGATCAACCACTTGGGAGAATTATCTTGTTTGACCGAGATGATATGAGATTATGTATGATATGATGATGAGGTCATCTGGTAGTGTTTAATGAATGAAAAAATGTTTGCAACCAAGAAACCAAATACATCTCAATCAAAATCTCATAGCACTCTCATGGAGAGGGTCACTTGAAGGAGGCACTACACATTCTTCTTACAACACACAAAAATTGTAAATTCTTCAACATATCTCATCTCATCTACTAAAGTCAATGAAGCTAAATTGCTAAGAAATCATCAGAGAGGGCAAGAAAATCCACTCTCACATCAATGGTAGGGACACACGTTTGGAAGATGCACACTACTACCAAATAAATTATCTACATGTATGACAAGTAGTTTGAAGAGTTTGATGGATGCTCACAAAGTCTTTGATGACATGACTCTGAACCAGATCTCTTCTCATGGAATATGATAATTGTAGTTTAAATGAAGGCATGGACATGAGCTCATGATAAGCACTCAAATTGTTTCACAAAAATGCAACAAACACCTGACCACCCCGATCACCTAAACATTCATGTATAGCTTGGGAAAGAAATGAAAAAAAAATCATGGTGATCCCACATAATGGATGGGAATTGTGGAGATAAGGAACTTACTTGCCAAGTCATGTGTGATGAAGTGGTGAAAAGAATGTGGATTAATGTGGTTCGATGTTACATGGGATTTGGGAGAGTATCATTCCAATTGAGAGATTGGAGTTGGATTTGATGCAAGCCATTGTAGTAATAGCATCGCGCATGGGAAACATTTCAATCACAGCCAGGGGAGAAAATTTGAATTGATGATGGCAATGAAGTTGGTCTTTCCGCATATGGGATAAATTCATCCCAATTTCCATGATGGAAATTGATTTATTGGAACACAAGGTTTCACAATGAGGGAGTCAGAAAGAGAGAAAAGCATAAGTTTATTCAAAATTATGTTAAAAACATGTGGAGTCATCAGTGAGAGAAAAACATGGAGTGGAAATGAAATTGAATTTGAAGATAGAATTGATCAGGATCCAGGTTAAGCCAACCAAGGTGCATGCAATAAGGAATCAATTCAAAGATGGTTAAAGTCAAACCAAAGTTGACCAAGTAAAATGAAAATTAGTTGGGAAATCAATGTAACGAAGACCCGTTCAATGTGGAGGTGAATAACGAGTATGAGAAAGGTGAAAAGGTTTGAAGTTTCGAGTCATATTACCACTTCGAGGACACATTTTGGTTCATGTCATAAGGAAGTGGTATCAAACTAAATTGACATTTCCCATGCTTCAATGCAATGCCAATGCTCAAAGATCATCCATCAACTTTTAATCAATCATGGATATCACAAATGAGTGTACAAGTATAAGTTGTTTCAAGGAGGCTCTACACATTCTTCTTAAACACACAAACCCCTATAAACCCATCTACATATCTTCAACTCAATAGATGCATGAAATGAGCACAAAGGAATATGATTTCAAAGGTAAACAAATCCATGTCCCGTCAATCACAGAAGAATTGCATTAATTTCCCACACACATAACTATTAAATTAAGCTCATCAAAACGAAGCATGGATGGAAGAATAGGAGATGATGAAAAGAATCATTTGATCAGACTATAAGAATCTCAGAGGCATCAAAGGTAAGTCAATTGATTCATTCAATAATGTAAATTTATCATGTACTAATGATCAAAGATGATTCATGAATCGAATGGATGAATGATGATTCCCATTCGATTGATGAGAAGTGTTAAGAGGAGTTTAAGTGATGCAAACCATGATGTGAATGGAAGGTGAACTCAAGCAAAGGGATTTAGATTAAGATTTGAGAGCTTATATACAAGTTGAGACATGATGAGTTGAAAGAATGAGTGAGATCTCATCCGAAGATGACATGATTTAACTAGAAAAAAATGCATGAGTAAATATAGTAGAGATAGCTAGATTTTCAGTGCTTTGCTCAAAAAGATGAGTTGTCAAATATGTTGATGTGATGATGTAAAGCTCTCAAAATCAAATGCATCCTCAAAATCAAAAGATTTTCCTTCAAAGATATTTTTATCAAAATGATTAAGTGAGCATGAGAGAGTGTTATGAGGTAGAGATTGGATGAAATTTATTACAAAGATTCTCTATTGAGACCTTACTTGTTTTGATGATAGCTCATGAGAAGTGAATCTCATAGAGGTGGATTTATTTCATATGAATATTCATGAAGCACAATGCATTTGCAATTATAGAGCATCACAAGTTAACAGCAGAAGTCATAGAGTTGAATTATCAGCAGAGCATAATGAAATGTTTCATGAGAATAATGAAATCATAATATACTCAGGTTTTAACTAAAAATGATGAAGGTAGAGGCAAATGATTAATCATTATGAGAGTTTGATGTTGAAGCTCTGAAATGTTTGATGTGAAAAGGTTTATATGATCAATATGGGTCAAGATGAGATGTACAATTGTTGAAATTGAGTGATGATCATGATGTAATCATTGATGTCTTGAGTTGAGCTTCAAATGATGGGGTTAAGCTTTGATGGTTGGAGGAACTTAATGTGATTTTGAGTGGAAAATTTATGAAGTGTGCATATGATCATGAGTGAGTGCATGGAGAAAGCTGGGTCGAGCTGAGCTAAACATGTAAAGTTACAAAGTTGTTCCGAGAAAGTCGAATGGGAAGGTGGGACGAAAAGAAGATGATGATCAAGCTTTAAAATGGAAGATGAGCTCAATGAAAGAATCGAAGGTGGCTTGGTGGTGAATCACATGGTCAATCATGATCAATGGAAGATGTCAAGAAAATAGGTGAGAGCTCATAACTTAGAAATGAAATCAAACATTCAAATGGAATTTGGAAATGAGCCAATTAGAACTCGGTAGAAGTATGACATGAGTAAGAAAGGGAACTTATGAGGGTGGAGTAATATCAAGGCTCAATCAAATGATCAACTGAAATGGAAAATCAAATATGGTGGCAAGAGAGCTCAATGAAGATCGGCTCACCAAGTTTCAGGCTTGAAAGGACTGGCTCGGAGGTGAGTTTGAGCCCAGAAAGGTAAGATCATTTTGCTGGATGAAGAGCTCGGTGACTTGTGGGGAAGCTCACATATGTTTCGTCAAAAGGCAATGTGGAATGCATAAATGGCCTTGAGTTAGCTAAGAAAATGATAAGAATTGAGTTTGATAGCTCAGGACTCATTGAAGGACTCAATGCAAAAAGCTGTGATGATTGCCAAGGTAAGGAAAGAGTTGGTGTGGGGTTCAAAAGTTGCAACACCGAGTTAGAGTTCAAAACCACCGAGTTGGGTCTTTTTGGACTTTTCACATGGACCCCCTCCTCTTCAAGTCAAATGGGTCAACGGGGGTCCCACATTATGTTAATTAATTTAATATTTTTATTTAAATATTTAATAATAATATTTATTATTATTATTTAAATATTTTATTTAAATATTCTTTTAATTAATTGAGAAGACTAGGTCATTGGGCAATTAATGACCCATGATGGAACCTTCTCAAGTGGTTCAACTAATCTATAATAAATACATCATGGGCCTTCAATTTAGGAATGTAATTATGACCTTTTTTCTCTCTTCTTTCTCACATATTCTTCTATAAATGTAAGTTGGAAGCTCATTTCAAAGGGTTCCAAATATAGTTCGAGACAAGTTGGATTGAAAGTTAGATATCTTAGGCAAGTGTATTTTTCAAGAGTCCTCTCTTCTTTGCAAGTTGTTCTTGTATGTTGAGGGAAATTTCAAGCCTCCTTTCAAGACTGTAATGGAAACCATTGCCTCTTCTAAATGTATGATGCATTGTGCATGTTATTGAAGCAATAAAAGTGTGTGTTTTGTGACTAATCTTGGTCCTTTCATCCTTCTATGCTTCTTTGTGCCTTTCTCATACTTGCAGGTACATATGTGCAAGTTTAAGTTTCTATTGCAGGTTCTTGGAGTTTTGTGCTTATCAAGTGGTGGAGTATTGCATGTAGTTGAGTTGTGGTGTTTGTTCACCCTTCTTGAGTTCATCCTTCTTCCGGGAAACTGATATATTTTTGTCGATAAAGTTTAACAAAGGGAATGCATGTCTTCTTAGTTTGTGGTATCATGTACCCTCTCTAAGTTGTAGTAGGTGAAGTTGACTTGTGGTGCACACACCCTCTTCAAATTAACCCTTCCGAGTCTGGAAACACCCTTTATTTGGTGCATCACCATCCCTAGTATAGTTTCATTTTTGTAAATCTCTTTCCCTAAAACCCATGAAAATGTTAGCATAGGACTAGATAATCATTTTATTACACTAGGAGTAGTACAACACTTAGTTTAGGAAGAGGAAGCCGACCTTCTCCGGAGGTTCACCTCGAGCCCAAGTCCCATAGCTTGAGAGGTGATCCCATGTGTCCCAATCACACCGAACATCCTATTCACATTTTGGCCATTCGGAGGGTGCAGTGATTTGGAAAAATAGTTTTTGGCATGCCCGATGGGACAAGAGTTGGTACTTCTCTTCTCACTTACACAAGTCAAAGTACCTAGTGACTCTATATCTCTGGATTCCAAATCTCAAGTGCATTAACTTATGTGAAGAATTCAGACAAGAGCTTCTTCAAAGAAAGGAAATTATCAGCATATCAAACTTTCCTTGTCTCCTCCAAAGAGAAGAAGAAGAGGCATTTCAACATCACCAGTTGCAGCTTTACCTCGTAGGGGTCATTCAACTCCTCCATACGGAAGGTTTCCTCCACCAAGGAACAATCAACCTCTTGTTACTATGGTGAGGAACCAAGTTTTTCCCCCTTTCAATGCAAGAAAGTCCTCTTCTGTTGGCTCAACGTGACCCTATACCTATTATGGCACTCAAAAGTTTACCCTTTTACATGGGGAAACTCACGTTACTCCAATGGAACATATTCTTGATGTAGCCAACATTTGTGTAGTACATAATATCACAGAGGACAATGTTGTGGTTAGACTTCTTGCTACCTCTTTCAAGGGAAAAGCACTTCAATGGTTTCGAGGGTTAAGTGTTGGCACTATAACCACTTGGGACGAGTTAGGAGAAAATATCTGTAAATAGTTTGAAGACAAGAGTGATCACCTATCACTTTTGGAACAACTCACTACCATGAAGAGAGCTCCCCAAGAATACATGAGTGATTTCAACTTCCGATTCCACAGGACTTGGAATAGGATTTCAACACTCATAAATCCTTCTCCACATAATGCATTCTTGTACTATTTGTGAGCCTTGAATAGTGATGTAGTAGTTATGATGATCCATGGGAGGGACTACATTACCTGATGCCTATGATGTTTCCATAAGAGTGGAAAATTCCTTGATTCAAGCTGGAAAGATAGCTCCATGACCACCAATGCCATTTTCTCCAGATCTTACGAATAATCATCCTATCATTGCTCCTATTCTAGTAGCCTCTAATCAACCAGCTCAATCTTCCCCTACCTCTTCAAATGATCTATTTGAAGTCAAGTCACTACTGCAAAATTTTGGAAATGAGCTCGTTGCACTCAAGAGGAAACAATTTCAATACAATCATCCATATCAGCCACAAAATCAGCAAGTATCAGGCTAACCATCCTCCTTTTCAAGGGAACAATCAGCCTCAAAATCAAACTACAAGTCAAGTTGCTAAAATGTTAGGCCTTTGAACTTTTCAGAACCCTCTTGCTGCTAGCTCATCTAGAGCCATAGTACTGTTTAGAATAATCTAGTTCAAGACTATGAATGGTGTTATCCTTGTTCTCAACCCCACAATCAAAATCTTTGTCCCAATGGAGTTCTTAGCTCAGGCCCTTATGGTTCAAAGTGTATTTTACCCCTTCAGAGTTAACAAAAATTCATCTACGCAAGAAACAACAGATCAACCATAGCACCTGAAGAAACCACTTTGCTAAACTGGCAAGAAAAAGATTTTGTGGGTTGAATACAGATTCTTCATCAGTGGCGGAAAACACTCATTCCAAGAAGAGAGCAATGGAACCTCAACCTCCAAAGCTGATCAAGCATCCACTTCTCAATGGGTTACAAATGGCGGTTGATAAAGATGTGGGAAAGAAATTTCCAAAAACACCTACTAGCCAAGCCACAAGGAAAGAAGGTTCTTCAGGCATCACGATACCCAACAAACATTTTCCAAAGGAGGATCCAATGCCCAAAGAAGTGTCAACAAAGTAGGATCAATTCCTTTCAGCATAGTAGAACAAATGAAGAAAACCAATCTATGAGCGTTACTATGTGGGATGCACTCTCAATTCCTTCTCAAAGAAATTTGTTTGTGAGAGGCTCTAAATAGTTTTGGTACAACCGACGGATCATCAAGTCATGGAGCAAAACTACTACAAGTTTGTGTCAACCTAGAAGGGAAAATTATTCCTAAGGCAAACAAACCACCACCATTCTATATTTCCCGATCATTGGTGACCACCTGGTGCATAATTGCATGATCGATTCTGGTGCCAGTAGCTTGTCATGCCCAAACAAATTGTAGATGTACTAGGCATACAATATGTGCCGATTCTTGAAGAGGAGTTGTTCATTTGGATGGCATAATTATTTAAAGATTGGAGTTATCAAAGGACTTCAACTTACCATCCATGCATGCCCAAGTTTTTCATTCACCCAAGACATATCAGTCATTGATCTCCCTCCTCTCTTGCCATCTTCCTATCACGAGATTTCACTGCCAAGATGGGTGGTTATCTATCGCCGATTGGTCACATATGATTCTTAGGAACTCGATATGGAACCAAAGTAACTATAAGGGTAGAACCAATCTACCATAATCATGTAGAACCCTACACTACTAGTCCTATAAATGGGAATTACACCATCGGTGATCCGAAGAAGGAAGATGTTGATCATGAACCAACCACTCTTGTTGAAGAAGTCCCCGATACTGTGCTAGATGAAGTAAGTAGAGATCATCAGTATGATCCCTATGCTGATGTATTGGTAGAAGAAGAAGTTGGTTTTCTACTTTTGGAAGAAACAGATTAGGTACCTATTGTATTCATGAAGAAGATACGATCATACCACAACTTGTCAAAACACCAAGTGATTCTAAAGGACTGTGGCAATTGTTCTTCGATGGCTCAAGAAGTAAGAATGGATCCGGTGTTAGTGTTATGTTAATTTCTCTAGAGGGAGATAAGTACTTCTCATTTCCGGTTGTAATTTTCAATTGCACTAATAATGTTGTTGAATACGAGGCCCTTGTGCAAGGAATTCAGCTAGCCCAAAAGAAGGGAATCAAGGCCCTGACTATTTTTGGAGATAGTGAGTTAGTTGTTCATCAAGTGACAACATGTAGTGCATCCAAAAATGATCTTTTAAGATCATACAAGAACCGAGTCTGGGACTTGATTGAAGATTTCAAAGCTTTTGGGATCCATGTAGTTCCTAGAAATCAAAATCAAGATGTTGATAGGCTTGCTACAATTGGCTCACAATACGACATACCTGTTGATATCATGAAAGAAGGGAAGAAATTTGTCAAAATGGTGGTTTGACTTGTAGTCCCTGATAATGTGAGTAGTTGGAAAGTGTTTGATAGTGACAAACAAATTGTCCTTTTCCTACAAGAAGAGGTGGAGTTTGTTGCAAAAATCAAGATAAGTTGCAAGAGTCATATGGTGATAAAATTATACAATTGAAAAGCAACAAGCTACCAAAAGGATTAGTCACTTTGGAATCCATTTTCAATTCAGATGATCAAGCCAAAAGACAAAGCTCTAACATGGTGGTCAAAGAAGAATATTTTGAGGAAGTCAAGTAGCAAATGAAAGTTTCTGAAGATTGGAAAAGTGTGTACTTCGAAGAGAAAGAAGATTTCATCAAACTTTTTCAAGAGTATCATGACATTTTTGCATGGAGCTATAAAGACTTGCGTGGTTTTGATCCAGGTCTAGCACAACATACCATCGAACTGGATCCTAATAAAGCCAAGCCAGTTCTAATGAGAAAAAAAGGCCAATTAATCCCAAAATTGAGCCACTAATGAGAAAGGAGCTAACCAAACTCATCGAGGCCTGTATAATTTTTCCCATCAAGCACTCCTCTTGGGTAGCCAATTTGGTGCCCATAAGGAAGAAGAATGGAGAGATTCGGTTATGCGTAGATTTCAAGGATTTGAATCATGCCTCATTAAAAGACCATTATCCTCTTCCATCAATGGAGCAGATCCTTCAAATGGTGGTAGGAGCTCAAATATTTTCTTTCTCGATGGATATTTGGGTTACAATCAAATCCTAGTCCAAGAATCTGACCAATTCAAAATGGCTTTCACTACCAAGTGGGCACGTATATGCCTACAAAAAATGCCATTCGGATTGTCCAATGTCGGGGCTACTTTCCAAAGAGCCATGGACATGGCATTTAAGGGACTAATCAATGATATCATCTTGGTTTACCTTGATGATATAATTGTATATTCTAAGCATGCTAGAAGATCACATCATGCATCTAAGGAAGGTTTTCCGAAGGTGTAGGGAATTTGGGGTTTCACTTAACCCCAAGAAATGTATTTTTGTAGTGCATGAGGGAAAGTTGTTGGGGCATGTTGTTTCAGTGGAAGGATTATCAATCAATCAGCCAGGATTCATTCGATTATGTCCTTATCTCTCCCAAGTCACGGAAGGGCCTCAGAGTTTTTTGGGAACCATAAATTTTGTGCGAAGATTCATCCCTCAATTGTGACATTGGATAAACCACTGACAGCCATGTTGAAGAAAAACATGCCATTCTCATGGACAAAGGAAGGATGAGAAAGATTTGAAGCCATCAAAACAGCCATTTCTCAAGCTCCCATGCTAGTGAACCCCAAGTTTGATAAAGATTTTATCCTTTATGCTTTTGTAGGTCAAGAGAGCATTTTAGGGATCCTCACCCAACAGAACAACAATGATCCGATGGAGTAACCAATTGCTTTCTTTATTCAATCCCTCAAAGAATACGAGTTCAAATACTCATTCATTAAAAAGTAATTCTTTGTGGTTATTCAAGCTTTGAAGAAATTCAAGCACATGTTTTCCAACAACAAGATTCATCTGATGGTGTCTCATCCAGTGTCAAGGAATTTTTTTTTGAACAAAGAAATGAATGAAAAGCATCTTTGGATGGATCATGAAGGTAATGGAGTATGACGTGCACATAAAAGTCACTAAACTTGTCAGAGGTAAGGGTTTGTGTCAACAACTTGCTGCAGACATGGAATCAAAAGGTAATGAGGACGTGACACTCCTAAATACTGATGAGAATGTTGATCAAGCTGACTGGTTATCCAAAATGAAGAATTTCCTCTTCTCGGGAGCATATCCGGCAAACATGGATAAAAACCAAAGATGAACTTTCCATCTTCAATCTATCCCATATGTTTTGGTAGATAGCATTCTCTTTTGAAAATATTTGAATGGCATTCTCCTTCGGTGCATAGGACCGGAATAGGTAAGTAAGATACTAGAAGAGTTTCATAATGGCCTATCTGGAGGACATTATTCCACATGAACAACAGCTACCAAGATCATGTGAGCCGGCTACTATTGGCCAGATTTATTCAAGGATGCCCATCTCTGGGTAAGGAAATGTAAGGAATGTGCCTTTTTCATAGGTAAGTAGAAGTTGGCAGCTCTTCCGCTGCATCCAATTCAAGTGGATCAACCCTTTGTTAAATGGGGGTTGGACTTCATCAGAATGATTAATCCTCCATCCAGTGATGGACATAAATGGGTCCTTACTGCAACAAACTATTTTACTCGATGGACAGAGGTGGTAGCATTAAAAGAGAGCAATGAAAAGGTAGTTCTAGATTTTTGGAGGGTATAATGATGAGGTTTTGGTGTTCCGCATTTACAATCATTTTGAGACAAACATGATGGCTTTTCTTGGTATGAAATTGAGTGAATGGGTTGTTAAAAATGGGGTATACCTCAAAACTTCATCCAATTACTATCCACAAGGAAATGGATTGGTTGAAGTCTAGCAACAAAAACCTTATAAGGATTATTAAGTGCATAATGGAGACTAACAAGAGGACTTGGCATACATAGCTTAAGACCACCTTATGGGTAGATCGGATCACACCTAAAAGGGCCATCGGAAATTCTCCTTTCATTCTTGTATATGGAAGAGAGGAAAAACTCCCACTCTCATTGGAGTTACCTTCTTTGGAGTTAGCTCATCAACTTGAAGTTATAGAGAGTGATCCTCTGATAGTAAGGTTTGTTGAACTCATGGAGTTAGAGGAAGTATGAGATAAGGCTATGAAAACTTTGGAGCAACATCAGGCTCAAGTTAAGAAATATTTTGACAAGAAGGTGTCGACAGGCATTTTCAAGAGGGATATTTAGTTCTCAAATGGGATGAAGACATGGCCAAACCAGGTAGGCATGCCAAGTTTGACGCTCTCTGGAGTGGGCCATACATCATCACAAGTTGCAAAGAGGAAAATTCATTTCATCTATCTAGGCTCAATGGAGAAGAACTACCCATTCATGTGAATGGGATACATCTCAAAGCTTTTTTTGAGAAGCGTTCCACCCCCTGTATAGTTAAATTAGGTGTTTTCCTCCAAGTTCTTATGCACATTATTATGTGTTGTTGTTTTTCTTTCCTTATTGATGTGTTTTGTGTTGTTCTACACATTGTTTCATCATCCAGGTGTCAAGGAGAAGAAAGGTTCAAGGTTTCCATAAGAGTTTCAAAATATGCTTCATTCAAAATTTTTTGTAGTGTTCCATAGATTTCAAGCATTCAACAGTTTCAGTATACTTCATGCTTAGCATTCCAGGGAAGTCCAGGATATCGGAAATGCTCAAGGAGATTCTAGGATGTGTCAAAGAAAATCATACTACTTTCAGGATTCCAACACAGACTCCATGCCCAATGGATGACTTAAGGCTACTGGAATCATGCTTAGTAGGCAATCATCCCCGAGAGGTCACCAAAAATGTTATCCAATTTTGCACACGTGGCAAGATTGGACAACGGGGTCCTATCACGTTCAAAATGAAATAATAGTCCTAGGAACCCACCTCCAGTTATTATTGAGATACAATAATTAAAAATAATTCCTAAATTGCATATGAAGAGATCACCTAGCATCGAAAGGCACCCAGTTGATCTCAACTCAGTGAAGAGTTTGGGGTCGAGTTGATAGAGAACCCGGTGTCAAATTGATAGTCATCTCAGAAATCATCTCGGTAGAGTCTCTCAGTTGTAAGAGCTCGATGAGATCTTGTTAATGCAAAATATAGCTAGTTGAAAATTGACGAATGAAGGGAACTCTATAAGGATCTCGGTAGAGATCGATGCAAAAAGATATGAAGGCCGAGTTAGGGAAAGCTAAGTTAACATGAGGCCAGGTCTAATCCATTAGACAGTGCTTGACCAACCACTTGGGAGAATTATCTTGTTTGACCGAGATGATATGAGATTATGTAGATATGATGATGAGGTCATCTGGTAGTGTTTGAATGAAAAAATGTTTGCAACCAAGAAACCAAATACATCTCAATAAAAATCTCGTAGCACTCTATGGAGAGGGTCACTTGAAGGAGGCACTACATGTTCTTCTTACAACACATAATCCATCATAAATTCTCAACATATCTTCATCTACTACAGGATTGCATTGCTAAGAAATCCCTTGCGGAGGGCAAGAAAATCCACTCTCACATCAATGGTAGGGACACACATTTGGAAGATGCACACTACTACCAAATAAACTTATCTACATGTATGACAAGTGTGGAAGTTTGTGGATACTCACAAAGTCTTTGACAACATGACTGAACCAGATCTCTTCTCATGGAATATGATAATTGTAGCTTACAAAAGGCATGGACATCCTGTACAGGCACTCAAACTATTTCACAAAATGCCACGAACACCTGACCACCCCGATCACCTAAACATTTGTGTATAGCTTGGCCAATGAAAAAAAAATCATGGTGATCCCACACACTGGTGGGAATTGTGGAGATAAGGAACTTACTTGCCAAGTTTGTGTGGTGAAGCTGAGGTCAGGCCCCATGGATTAATGTGGCCGAGCTGTTATGCGGGGATTTAGAGCTAGTATGCCAAGTTCGAGACTTGGATGTTGGCAAGCCATTGTAGTAATCCCGCACATGGGAAACATTCATCCCATAAACTTCCAAGGTGGAAACTTTGCAATGAAAATCCGTCATGAGTTTTCCATGTAGAGAAGAATTCGATTTTATTTCCGAAATACCAAGCGAGTCATCAAGTGAGTCAAAACACATTGGAGTGGAAAACGAGAATGTGCTTGTGAAGATAGCTGGATTATCGGTTAAGCCATCTCGTGCATGCATAAGGAATCAACAAGTAAAGCTCAGTCAAGGACCAAGTAAATAGGAAAATCGGTTGGGGAATATCAATGTAACGAAGACCCGTTCAATGTGGAGGTGAATAACGAGTAGTTGAAAGGTTCAGAACTCAGTCATATTACCACTTCTGAGGACACTTACAGTGGTTCATTGTCATAGTGGTACAACTAAATTGACATTTCCCATGCTTCAATGCAATGCCAGTGCCAATTTCATCCACTTTAAATCTCAATATCACAGCGTTATGTACAGAAGGTTGTTTGAAGGAGGCTCTACACATTCTTCTTACCACACACAACACCCCTGTAAACCCGTCTACATATCTTCAACTATTGCAGACCTGCATTTCCAGGAATATGCTTTCACAAGGTAAACAAATCCACTTGTCCGTCAATCACAGAGAATTTGCATTTCCCACACGCACAACTATTCAAAATAATCTCATCAATACGAAGCATGGTAGAAGAATAGGAGGTGGACCGAGTTGCTCACTGACAAGAATCTCAAGGCATCATAGCGGTAACAATGTAACAAGCTCTTCTTACTAATGATCAAACTGTCGAATGGAGTGAAATGACCCATCGCTAGAGAAGTGTTGCAGAGGAGTTTAGGTGAGTGAACCATCTGATGTATGGAAGGTGAAACTCGTAGCAAAGGGATTTGCTTAGTTTTGAGCTTAAATACATGTGCCGACAGTGATGAGTTGTTGAAACCACGGTGAGATCTCATCCGGTTGACAGTATTTAACCAGAAGCAGGCATGTTGTAGTATAGTAGAAGCCTTTTTTAGTGCTTCCAACAAGCAGGTTGTCCAACTATGTTGTTATTTTTAAGTATCGAATGCATCCTCAAATTTAGGATTTCCTTCAAAATATTTTTATCAAAATTGATTAAGTGACAGTGAGAGTGTTACCAGGAGACCTGATGAAATTTATTACAAAGATTCTCTATTGAGACCTTACTTGTTTTACGATGTAACTCATGGAAGTGAATCTCATAGAGGTGGAACTATTTCATATCAGAATATTCATGAAGCACAATTTGCTTTGCAATTATATGAGCATCTTCAACGAGTCACTAAGTTGGCAGGCATAAAGGTTTTTGTTGGAATTATCACACCTTACAAGCTATCAGCTGAAATGTTTGCACCAAGAGTTTGATGTTGTCCTCAAATATGATGAAGGAAAAGGTTTATATATCAATACGGTAGATGCCTTTCAGGGCCAAGGGCATGATGTAATCATTATGTCTTATGTCCGAGATTCAAATCATGGGGTTGGATTTGTAGCTGATGTTCGCCACATGAATGTGGCACTAACACAAGCTCACAGAGCGCTTTGGGTTATGGGAAACGCAGCTACATTGAAGTAATCTCCAAGTGACTCGAGTTGAATCGAGGGAGTCATCTCATTTAGTAATACGTCTTAGCAAGCTGAATGTATATGGTTTCATGTGTATATACGAGTTCGGAAAATGGAAAGACAGTGAGAAAAATGGTGAATATGGTGGCAAAATCGTTGCAAGATCATGGCTCAGTCAAGTTTCAGGCTCGAACGAGGACTCGGCTTGGAGGTGAGTTTGAGCCCAGGAAAGGTAAGCTCGTTTTGCTAGATGAAGAGCTCGGTGACTTCGTGGGGAAGCTCACATATGTTTCACGAAAGGCAATGTGGAATGCATAAATGGCCTTGAGTTAGCCAAGGAAAATGATAAGAATCGAGTTTGATAGCTCACCATTCAAAGGAATCAATGCAAAAGAGCTCGATTTCCAAGGTAAGGAAAGAGTTGGTGTGGGGTTCAAAATTGAGTGCAACACCGAGTTGGGCTATGTGCAGACTCTATCCACATGGACCCCCCTCCTCTTTAAGTCAAATGGGTCAATAGGAGGTCCCGACATTATGTTTATTAATTTAATATTTTTATTTAAATATTTTAATAATAATATTTATTATTATTATTTAAATATTTTATTTTAATATTCTTTTAATCAATTGAGAAGACCAGGTCATCAGGTAATTAAAGACCCATGATGGAACCTTCTCGGGTGGTTCAACTAACCGTACTTAAATACATCATGGGCCTCCAATTTAGGAATGTAATTATGACCTTTCCTCTTCTTTCTCACATATTCTTCTATAAATGCAAGTTGGAAGCTCATTTCAAAGGGTTCCAATGGTTCGGACAAGTTGGTGTTGTTGCAAATCAGAAGCACCCCCGGATGCAAATCGTGGTTCTAAGTTGATGTTTGAAGCATCCCAGTGTGATTGCACAACATTGAAACCTCTCTCCAAGTGTGGGACTTGTAAAATGAGAGAGGAATCTCCAGATTAGAGGCTGGTTCCTCAAACTCCTCTGATCAGATCTGTTATTTACACAATTGTAGAGGTTTGAATCCTAATCCTACTCTAAATTCCAAGGAGATAGAGATAGAAAGTGTAAAAATTGAAACTAAACTAATAGGTGATACACCAAAGGAGTGGTGAACACTTCTTGTTCATGCAAATTGACACAATTTCATGAAATGCAACATGAAACATCATACACAGGTTGATAAGATGTAATTAGAGGTCTGAAATGAAACAAGACAATACAAACAAAGGACTAAAAATTGATCACAGAGTCTGCACTGTCATTTTCACTGTCAAAATCCTTGCATTTGCAACATCAAAGAGGTAGAAACCTGTTACAATCATGAAGAAGGTCTGATACTTGCAAAAATCACTTGTTGAAGGTGAAAGAAGAAGCTTTCTGTCAAAAAAATGTTCAACCTTTGAAAAATGAGCCAAATCTGGCTTTTACAGTGCATGGGTCGAGCCCAGGAGAGAGAAAACGTGAAAAAACATGGGAGCCATTCCCCATTGACCAAAATGCATTAAAAACAGCATGGAGGTCCTTACAAACCCATGCCCTGACATTTTTGACCATGTTGAAGAAGAATGCGAGCCATTCTGCATTAAAACTGGTTGTTGAAACGTCATTTCTGGCCATTACCACGTGCCAGAAGTGTTTTTATTTTCTCTCTCCAAACTGAACCAAAATTCAAAATTGACCATGGAATCATGTAGATAATTTCACCAGCTTTCCATTGATATAAAGAACGTGAAAATCGAGCTCTGGATCGAAAGATATGGCGATTTGAAGTTTTAGGGAAAAAACAGGCCAAAATCGGATCGGCGGGCAAAAAGTTTGAATTTTTACCCGTTTGGTCTTTGGAACATTTTTCAAATTTTCCCATGCTCCACCACTCCAGGTGCCACATGGCACGTTCTGATTGAGTGCAGCCCTTCGATCATTTTTTCCTTTGGGTGCTTGATGTTTTTCACCCTTGGACACGTGGCGACTCTCGATTGGTGCGGGCCTTCCAAAGGAAAATTTCCCACAAAAACTCCTTGAGCCATAACTTGAAAAATATGAGGATTTAGGAGGAAAAATTTACCTTTCTAGAAAGCTGAGAGAGATCTCTATCCAATGGTGCCATTTGCAGAAATATTTGAGTGCCTGAAAATTAAAAAATGGAGACTGAGGCACAAGAGAGGCAAGAACACAAGGAGTTAGCCACAAAAATGAGTAGGGGCACATTTTAGATAACAATTTTGGTGACTCAGAGGGGTCATCTTCCTACTAGATGAAAATACTAGTTGCTTGAAGTAGTCCATTGGGCATGGAGTCATCAAATTTTCTATTTGGAACCCCAAGTGACTTAGAATGTTGCAAAGGAGGAAGATGGAATATCACTGATGGAAGCAAGGACTAAGCAAAACATCTCCGGGGATAGCAAGTTGTGCCAAAGCACTTAGGGAAAGCAAAACTAACCTACAACAAAAACAATGTGCACAAGCACTTAGAGGAATGAAAACCTAAGCTAATATTTACAAGGTGGAGAATTTCCCTCTAGTAGCAATGCTTTAGATAGATTCTGAGTGGAATCTGTGAGTTCTTCGCCATCCAATGAAGACAATTGGAAGGCATTGTTGTCCTTACACTTTGTGACCATGTATGGGCCACTCCAAATGGCATCAAATTTTGAATGCCTTCCGGTTTTGCTCTATCTCGCATCCCATTTTAACACTAGATCTCCAACCTAGAAAGATCTACTCTTGGCCTTCTGTCAAAGGTCTTCTTGATCAAAGCTTGATCCTTCTCCATTGCTTGGGATGCTGATCTCGATCTCTTGAAGCTCCATCAACTCTGCATATCTCACCTCCATGGGCCTAAACTCTAGCAACTCTAATCGCTTCATGAGTTCCAATGTTGGCAACTCAAGTGACATGGGCAAGATTGCTTCTCTTCCATAAACAAGCCCTGAATGGAGAGTTACATGTGGATCTCTTGGGAGTTATCCTATCAGCCCATAAGGCTGATTTCAGTTTGGTATTACAAGACCTCGATTCTCATCAAGAGTCCTCCTAATGATCCTCAACAAGTTCTTGTTTGTAGACTCATCTGGCCATTACCTTGAGGGTAATAGTTTGATGAATTACTTAGGTAGATCCTGTTCTTGTGACCCCTACTCGGTCACCTTGGATCCAATGAATGCTAATGCATTATCTAAGATTATTGTAGCAGGTATGCCAAATCTGGTTACTATCCCCTCATAGAAGTCTAAGATGCTAGACTCATTTGCTTCCTTGAGTGCTACTGCTTCAGTCCACTTGGTGAAGTAGTCTGTGGCTGTCAAAATCCACTTATGCCCTTGGCTTGAATTGGGATTAATGACTCCAATGAAGTCCAAACCCCATTGCATGAATGGCTGGTCAACTGAAATTGGATGCAATGGAAGGGCAGCAAGCCTCTCTTTACCTGTGAAGAATGCACAATTCTTGCACCTTTTGATCCACACAAAGCAATCACTGAAAATCTTGGGCCAATAATAACCAGCCTTCATGATTTTTAGAGCTATCACTCTTGGTGCAAAATGACCACCAGCTGGTCCACCATGGAACTCTTCCAACACCCTATGAATCTGATTTGTGCTAATGCATCTCAGCAGCACTCCATTCACATCTTTCTTGAACAAAACACCGTCCACTATGGCATATGGGACAGCCTGCAATCTGAAGTGTCTTCTTTGGGTTTTGTTCATCTCTGGAGGGCATAGGCATGTGCTTAGGAAATGCATTATACCTTGGGTCCAGCAAGGAGTGGGGATAGCATTATCCTCTTCTTGAGTGCTACCTTGCACATGGTTGTCTTGAACTGTCAAAACAACCTCTTCTTTATTGCATACTCCTTTTTGCTTGCCTAGAATCAGCTGCTCACACAATCCTTTTCCTCTTACTAGCTTGGTGACCTTGATCTCAATTTCATACTCCATGACACAAGTGATCCAACCTGCCCTTTTCTCATTCAAATCCTTGTTGAGGAGGAAGTCCTTTACTCCCGCATGAGAGACCAACAAGCTGAACCTTGTTGTTTGAGACTAGATGCTTGAATTTCTTCAAGCTTCGATTCACTGCAAGTACATGCTTCTTAATAAAAGAATATCTCACCTCATAGTCATCTAGGCTTTGCTGAAGAAAGCAATTGGATGCTCATCATTGTCCTTGTTCTGCTGTACCAAAATGGCAAAAATAGTATCATTACCTCCAAATGCATAGAGGATGAAATCCTTGGAGAAGTCCGGGTTGATGAGGGTTGGTGCTTGAGAGATGGCTTCTTTGATTGCTTCAAAACTCTCCTTACCTTCTGCTATCCACTTGAAAGCCATGCTTTTCTTTAACATTTTGGTAATAGGTTTGACAAGGGCTGCAAAATGGGACAAACCTCGAACAAAGTTTATCCTCCCCAAGAAACTCGAAGGGCTTTCTTGTGGCTTAGCAATGGTAGTACTCTTATGGCTTCAACCCTCTCTGGATCAATTCTAATCCTTCTTTGGAGACAATATGGCCAAGGAGCTTTCCTTCATGTGTAAGAAAGATACACTTCTTAGGATCAAAGACACTCCAAATCTCCGCACCTCGTGAAGACTTGTCTCAAATGAGAGAGGTGGTCTGCTGCATTTTGGAAAAAACAGTGATATCATCAAGGTATATCAGCACCATGTTGTTAATCAAACCTTTGAACGCCATGTCCATTGCTCTTTGGAAGGTAGCACCAACGTTAAACAGCCCAAATGGCATTTTCCTGTATGCATAAGTTCCCCATTTGGTTGTGAAGGCTGTCTTGAACTGGTCTTCTTCCTTCACCATAATTTGATTGTAGCCTAAGTAGCCATCAAGTAGTGAAAACCTCTCGGAACCAGCCACAACTTGCAAGATTTGCTCCATGGAAGGGAGTGGGTAATGGTCCTTGAGAGATGCTCTATTCAAGTCTCTAAAGTCAACACACAATCTGATCTCTCCATTCTTCTTTCTGACTAGAACCAAGTTGGCAACCCAACTAGAATGCTTGATTGGGAATATGATCCTTGACTCAATCAACTTGTT
Source organism: Taxus wallichiana var. yunnanensis (assembly GCA_018340775.1). Classification (NCBI taxonomy): domain Eukaryota; kingdom Viridiplantae; phylum Streptophyta; class Pinopsida; order Cupressales; family Taxaceae; genus Taxus; species Taxus wallichiana. The sequence continues at coordinate 626,063,703 of CM031239.1, forward strand.
CAATTCTTTCCTCATGAGAGGCTCCATGTGTGGATTAACCGGTCTTTGTTTTACACACGAAGCTTAGTATTTGGATCCAATTCAATGGTATCTTGAGCTAAGTTGGGATTGAAACCTTTCAAGTCTTCATAGCTCAAGCAAACACATCGGGGAACTCTTGACACACTGCGCATGAACTCATACCTTTCTTGTTCAGTTGTCATCTTTCCAATTTGCAATGGTTTGTTCTCTTCCACCAAGATGGATATTGAATCCTCTCTCTTGACTTGAATGTTTGCTTTCTCCTTCCTAAACTAATCATTGGGATTAAAAATGGACTCCAAAGTGATAAGTCCCTTGGGCAGCTTGTTAGTTCTCAGCTGTACCACTTGGTCACCATCTTCTTTGTTCGATTTTCTGATTTTTAGCTGAGAACTCAGCTTCTTCTTGTAAGAAATGGATGATTTGTTGGTCATTCTCAAACACTTGCCAACTTACATTGTTATCCGGCACTGAAGGCCTCACAATCACATGGATGTTTGGTTGTACCTTATCTTTTTGAATGCTCTCCACAACATCAAAGGCTGCCCCAACTGCTGCAAGCCTGTCAGCAGCTTGGTTCTCTTTCCTAGGAATTGATTTGATGCCAAAACCCTCAAAATCTTCAATGAGGTCCCACACCCTGTTCTTGTAGCACTTGAGTAGATCATTCTTGACAGCATGCTTGCCCCTTGACCTGGTTGACAATCAACTCACTGTCACCGAAGACTTGCAAGTTCTTTATTCCTCTCTTTATTGCCCAATGCATCCCTTGCACCAAGGCTTCATATTCAGCAGTGTTATTGGAGCATGCAAACTGAAATCTAAAAGCTGAATAGTACTTTACTCCTTGAGGTGAAATAAGCATAGCTCCACCTCCTGCACCTTGTCTACTCCTTGATCCATCAAAAAACAGCTGCCATACCTCATTGTCATCCTTGTGGTTTGGCTTGGTGATGCTAGGAATGGGCTGATCTTCTTGATGTATGCAATAGACCCCTAGCTTAGATTCTTCTACTTCTTGATAAGGATCAAAAGCATGCACCTTGTTTTCCCATTCATCAAGAGTTAGATCTAGGATGCTTCCAACCTTGGTGTCAGCTTCATCAGTGCTTGGGTGATCTTCTTGATCAAATGCCGAATAGTTGGCATTGATCTGACTTGGAGTGTAGGGCTCAATGTGGAAGTTTGCAATAGGTTCAGACCTGATTGTAGCTTTGGTTCCATACCTCATTCTGAACAGCATGTGTGACCAATCAATAGACAAATATCCTCCAATCTTGGCTATGAAATCTCTTGACAAACATAGGGCAAAGAGTGGTGGAAGGTCTATAACTGATACATCTTGTAAAAAAACAACATTTGGACATGCATGCAAGGTAAGACTCAAGTTTCTAATCACCCCAACTATTGTTACTATTGTCCCATCCAACTACACTACTCCTTTGGCTATGGTTTCATATTGAAGTCCTAGTTGATCGGCTTTTGCTTGGGCATCGAAGCTACTTGCCCTGGAATCAATCATGCAATTGTGCACCAATTGGTTTCCAATTATTAATGAGACATAAAAAGGAGGGGGCTTCAACATTTTACCTTCTTGTCCTCCATAATTCCCTTCAGGCTAGGCAGCATTTGTGAGCACTTTCTCTTGCATCTGAACTTGCTTGATTCGAAGTTGGCCAGTCCTTCATGGCAGCTTGTAGAAAATCTCTTTGGCCTGGGATAGATAGGGATTCCCACATTGATATATTTACATTTGTCTTCTTCATCTAATCAATGATACTGAATGGTGATGGAGGATCTCTTTGTTGTCCCTTGGTTGGCACATTCACTCCTTGCATGTGGGTAGCAACAACTGGTATTTGAGTTGGTCTAGGAGCTGTTCTTGGCTGCCCTTGTGCATTTGAAATTGGATTTTGCTTGCCAACCATTTGTGGAGCCATAGAAGGTTGGAGATTGGTTGGAGCTAATGGCTGCTCTTCACCCAAATTCCTTCTTTTTGACCTTGTGTTGGCTGCAACACCTTGAGAGACTGTCTGATTCATGCCACAAAAATCCTCTGCCTGCCAGTTCACAAGTGTGGTGTCATTTGGGGCTGATTGTTGTTGGAATGTTTCTTGTTGTTGGTTGTTTCCTTGACTGCCCTCACCCTCCACACCAGTAGTTGTCACCATTAATGCTTGATTCAAAGCACCATTGAAGCACATGGATTGGTTGTGAGGTTCATTACATGGAAAACACCAATCATACTCCTGAGCAACGTTGTTTTGTGTTGGCACCAATGCCTTAGAGGTAGATATGGCATTAGGATTATAGGGCTGAAATGGTCTATTGGCAGGAGGCCTTGTTTGATTTATATTTGCAGCTGGATTAGGTGGTCTATGAGGTTGATATGGTTACTGTTAGGTGAGCTTGGGGCTAGAAGGAAGGTCTAAAACTTTGGGCTTGTTGCCTCTTGAGAGTAACCAGCTCATTACCTAAATTTTGCAATTGCTTCATGACTTCTTGAAGTTCATTTGATGCACTAGAAGATGAAGTGGAAGCTTCACTTGAATTCTGATTTCTAGGAGTGGGAGAAGGAGCCAAATTAGGTGCTTGATTAGTGTTTGGGCTCTCTAAACTTGGAAACAATGGCATGGGAGGTCTAGGGGCTAGTTTGTCGACTTGGATCAAACAATTTTCAGCCCTAATGGCAATCTTTATAAGCCATAGGGATAGTTATGCCTCCCATGGACTGAATTAACATAGAAATATCAGAATTTAGAGCTTTGAGATAGTAAAGAAAAGCACCTTCTTTGTTGGCACTGACCGCTTTGGAATTCTCTCCCAAGTCCTTTGAAATCTGAAGTTGAAATCGAGTCAGTTTGCTCATTGGGAGCTCTCTTGATGGTTGTCAGCTACTCCAAAAGAGACAAGTTGTCTCCCTTCTCTCCAAATTGTTCATGAAGTGCTACACATAGCTGGTTCCAATTTTGAATAGAACATGAGGCAAGGCTTCTAAACCATTGCAAAGCCTTCCCCTTGAATGAAGATGCCAGCGATTTGACAGCAACTTGCATCTCATTGATTTCATGAATTACACAAAGGTTGGGAATGTCTTTAACATGATCACCAGGAGTAGTCTGATTCTCTCCAGTGAAGTATGGAATGTTCTTCAAGGCTGCAATTGGAATTGGATGTTGTGCATTGAGGGCAAGTGGGCTGCTACCTGTGAAATTGACATAGGGGTTGTTTTGTGCCATTCTAATTGGTCTTAAAACCCTTGTTGATTGAATGAAAGGCCTACCAGGTGGAGGAGTTGAGAGAGTTCTGTTTGGTGGAGATGGAGACCTTTGGATTCTCCTCCCACTTTGCCTTACTCTTGGAGATAACTACAGATATTCAAACAGCGCCTCTTCTTCTCCAGCTCTTGACCTTGTAGTGATTCTTCTCATGAGTTTTCAGGTCTGCACTGCTAAAACCAGCTGATTCTTCTTCCTTGGAGTCGCAGATGTGCAACTTATAGCTCTTTTAAGCAAGAAAATTGCAGTAGATGCACATCAACTTTTTGCAATGAAAATGAGACCTCTAAGGTCCCCCCGGGCATGCCAAAACTGTTGTTGCAAATCAGCAGCACCCCTGGATGCAAATCAGGTTTCTAAGTTGATGTTTCAGGCATCCAGTGTGATTGCACAACATTGAAACCTCTCTCCAAGTGTGGGACTTGTAAAATGAGAGAGGAATCTCCAGATTAGAGGCTGGTTCCTCAAACTCCTCTGATTAGATCTGTTATTTACACAATTGCAGAGGTTTGAATCTTAATCCTACTCTAAATTCCAAGGAGATAGAGATAGAAAGTGCAAAAATTGAAACTAAACTAATAGGTGATACACCAAAGGAGTGGTGAACACTTCTTGTTCATGAAAATTGACACAATTTCATGAAATGCAACATGAAACATCATACACAGGTTGATAAGATGTAATTAGAGGTCTGAAATGAAACAAGACAATACAAACAAAGGACTGAAAATTGATCACGAGCCGCACTTTGTCATTTTCACATCAAAATCCTTACATTTACAACATCAAAGAGGTAGAAACTGTTACAATCATGAAGAAGGTCTCGATACTTGCAAAAATCACTTGTTGAAGGTGAAAGAAGAAGCTTGCTGTCCAAAAAAATGTTCAACCTTTGAAAAATGAGCCAAATCGGCTTTTTACGGTGTAATGGGTCGAGCCCGGAGAGAGAAAACGTGAAAAAACATGGGAGCCATTCCGCATTGACCAAAATGCATTAAAAACAGCATGGAGGTCCTTACAAACCCATGCCCGATATTTTTGACCATCTTTGAAGAAGAATACGAGCCATTTTGCATTAAAAGCTGGTTGTTGAAAGCGTCATTTCTAGCCATTACCACGTGCAGAAGTGTTTTTGATTTTCTCTCTCAAACTGAACCAAAATTCAAAATTGACCATGGAATCATGTAGATAATTTCACCAGCTTTCCATTGATATAAAGAACGTGAAAAACTGAGCTCTGGATCGAAAGATATGGCGATTTGAAGTTTTAGGGCAAAAAGCAGGCCAAAATCGGATCGGCGGGCAAAAAGTTTGAATTTTTACCCGTTTGGTCTTTGGAACATTTTCAAATTTTCTCCATGCTCCACCACTCTAGGTGCCACATGGCACGTTTTGATTGGGTGCGGGCCCTTCACGATCATTTTTTCCTTGGGTCGCTTGATGTTTTTCGCCCTTGGACACGTGGCGGCTCACTGATTGGTGCGGGCCTTCTAAAGGGAAAATTTTCCACAAAACTCATTGAGCCATAACTTAAAAAATATGAGGAGTTAGGAGGAAAAATTTACCTTTCTCGGGAAAGCCGAGAGAGAGCTCTATCCAATGGTGCCATTTGCAGAAAGATTTGAGTGCCTAAAAATCAAAAATAGAGGCGAGGCACAAGAGAGGCAAGAACACAAGGAGTTAGCCACAAAAATGAGTAGGGGCACATTTTGGATAATAGTTGGACAGTTAGATATCTTAGGCGAGTGTATGCTTTTCAAGAGTCCTCTCTCTTCTGCAAGTTGTTCTTGTGTGTTGAGAGAACTTTCAAGCTTCCTCTTCAAGACTGTAATGGAAACTATTGCCTCTTCTGAATGTATGATGCATTGTGCATGTTATTGAAGCAATAAAAGTGTGTGTTTTGTGACTAATCTTGGTCCTTTCATCCTTCTGTGTTTTTTTGTGCCTTTCTTGTACTTGTAGTTACATTGTGCAAGTTTAAGTTTCAATTGTAGGTTCTTGGATTTGTGCTTATCAAGTGGTGGAGTATTGCATGTAGTTGAGTTGTGGTGTCTGTTCACCCTTCTTGAGTTCATCCTTCTTCACTGGGAAACTAGTATATTTCTCGGTCGATAAGGTTTAACAAAGGGAACACATGTCTCTTAGTTTGTGGTATCATGTACCCTCTCTAAGTTGCAGTAGGTGAAGTTGACCTATGGTGTACGCACCTCTTCAAATTAACCCTTCCCGAGTCAAGAAACACCCTTTATTTGGTGCATCACCATCCCTAGTATATTTTTCTTTTTTGTAAATATCTTTCCCTAAAACCCTATGAAAATGTTAGCATAGGACTACATAATCATTTTTATTACACTAGGAGTAGTATAGCACTTAGTTTAGGAAGAGGAAGTAGGCCTTCTCCGGAGGTTCACTTGAGCCCAAGTCCCACGGCTGAGAAGTGATCCCATGTGTCCCAATCACACCGAACATCCTATTCACATCCCGGCCATTCGGAGGGTACAGTGATTTAGCGACAACACCTATATTCACTTTCTTTGTCTTCATGGGTTCATGATAGGCATGTGTATCCTTGTCTACATTGTCCAAGACCTTGCACACCCCTTGTGAATGTTCAATATCCAGGTTCTCAACTTCCTCATCATCCACTATGTAGACCATCTTTCCTTTCTCTTTCTCAAGGCAAGCACATTCAAGTAGTATGGATTCCATTTCTTATTCCTTTTCAAAATGCGCTCCAGGACTACTGTCTCACTAAATATATTTCTGTATAAGCTCTTCTTTCTTTGCACTATCTCCCATAGTTAAGCGCTTGACAAATTTCAATGCTTCTTCTACTTGAGGTTTAGTCGAGAAGTAGTCAAAGGTCTGGATCATTCCTGCAGTAAATTCTACCAATTCTCATTCTCTCGATGTAGTTATGCATATACATACCAATCGTGTCTTGTAGAGTAGAATACAATCTATGCACCCAGAGTGAAGGTGGTAATGCTTCATGTCCCGTTGTCTAGAGTCTCTCACACTATTGAATGTGATGTTAAACAAGTTGATCACCATTATAATTACATATCTACATAGGTGCATTGCTCCTTAAAAACCTAGTAGATAGGGTGATTCCAATCTCCTCCCATTCTATAAGATTATCTTTGTGGACTACCCACCAATGCATGTTGTTGTCCTGCATAAGGTATACACTAACATATCTCTTCTCTTAATTTGATCTATCCACTATGCTTCCATGGCTTTCAAAAATAAAGGAATATCTTTTTTGTCCCACTATACCAATGTATTGTGCTACCTATCTCACAAATAGAATGAAGTCCATTCTTGCGCGCAACCGTGCTTTTTACCTCGCGCCCTACTAGTTCATATGTACCATGAGCCCAATTGTCACAAGAAATACTCGTAGTATCACTAATAGAATAATAATATTTCCATTATAGGATGCCTTTCTTTGATGGCTCATTGACCTCTAGGTCCCGAATAACGCGTACATAGATTATGTTTAAGTCCTCCTCACTTAGAGGCTCAATATATGGTGTAGACTTCCCATCGTCAAATGTATTACAACCATTTCCTCCTTGTTCTCAAAGCTGATATACCCCTTATTGAATCTCAAGTCAACATTATTCACATAACACCAAGGGCATCCAAGCAAGGCTGGAAAACTGTCTGCTTCGCAAGTGCTAATACCTCAAAATCCCCAATTAACTTGGCCCTTTGTATGGTTATAGATGCATCCTTCAAAACTCCTATGGGAGTGGCCTTAGTCCGGTTTTCCATAAACAACACATTAGATTATGGCTATAATGGAGGCCTCCCCATTTGTACCCATGCATCTAATGTAAGCACATTCACTTCCACACCTATATCAATCAATATGTTGCTCAACAACCATCCATCCACAATAGCATTTGAGTAATTTCCTTGTCATAGTCAATGCTATCAGGGGGAATATTTGCATGTAGGATTTACCATTCATTCTCAGTGCTTGTGTGCGGGGTATTCCCCTTCAACCAATTTCCTAGCAACAGAATAATATTCTCTTGGCGTAGCATTTTATAAACCTCTCTGATGTCATCAATATCAGAGGGTACTTTTTTGCTTCTTTCTTCTGCTCCATCTTCCTTGACTACTCCTTTAAACATTGTATCTCACCTTGAAGATTCCTGAGGACCTCCATGGTCTCTTGATAGACTTCCTTTTGATGAGTAGGATCTAGGTACCTTGCATGTAAAACCTCCTCCTTGATGATCATAGGCTTCTGGTGCAATTCTCTCTTGTGTGCGTCACTTCAACTCGTGTGGTAATCTTCACCGCATTAATGCCTCAAGTCCTAGTGATATCTTGGGCATATACTAATATTCTACCACGTGCTAGATTCTAACCATCCCGATGCCTTTGTTTTCTTGCTTATGTTGCTTACTCATATGCTCATATAAGTCTGGGAACTCTTCATAGCTATGGTTCTTTCCGCAGAAATAACATGCAATATTATAGGGACATTCATGCCTATAGTGGTCAAGAGATCCATACGTATAACATGTTCCATGAGGGAACTCACCTCTTCCTCCACCGTGGCCTCGTCCTCCATATCCACCGTGATATCCACATCCTCTTCCACGACCTCCTTTAAAACACCCCTCATTCCTATCATAGCGCATTTGATTATGATCCCGATCCTAGTGCTCATTCTTACCCTTAGAATTATCATTACGCTTATCTATCGTACCCCAATGTCTATATCATCCTAGATCTAACCAATCAACCGACAATCTTCAGTATCATGGGTCATGGACCAGTAAATTTTACAGTAACAAGATACATTCTTCCTTATCATGCATTGTAACAAAGGACAGTGACTAGCATCATGATTCAAATGACAGATCTCAGTCCAAAAGTAATGAGCATATAGATCTGTGAGGGCAACTATCCTTGGTGTGACCTTCCACTTCACAATCTAAACACCAAATCCCTGAGCGCATTTCATGGGCTGAATTTGCTTGATAGCTTCTCTAACTATTTTGCCATAGGTGTAATTTGTTCCTCTAAGAATGGACTAACACTAGAGTCAATGCTCCCAACTGCCTCAGCACGTAAAGCTTCTTTTAGTGCTTCATGCGGATTAGTGTATGTCTTATGTGACAATGCTCTTCTAAATGGTGTAATCAATCCACCAATGAAACATTATGCATGCTGGCTTGCGTGAATATCATAAGAAAGCTTAGATAGGAGTGTTTTAAAATGGGCATCATACTCACATACACTCTCAGTAGTGCCTTTCTTGATATCCTTGAGCACATTTATACTCTTATACTCAAATTCTGGGATATAGACATCTTTCAAGAAAGCATCCTTCAGCGATACATAATCCACGCAAGTTTGATCAGGGTCAAACTTCCTATACCAGCTATGTGCACGTCCCTGTAATGTAGTAGAAAATTGACTTTCCTTGCGCTCAGAAGTTGTGATCCCTTTCACGCGCCATAATATTTCACACATGTGCACATGCTCAACAACATCCTATATGCCTCTATACTTTGGAAGACTAAGATAAATCTCCATATAAATATTATGGGGTTGGTGCGGACCTTGCCCACCTGATCCAGAACCTCCTGTGTTTCCCATGCCTCAGAACCACCAAATCCACCAGAACTAGAACCACTTATACCTTATGATCCTCCACCAGTAACTAGAATAGGACCGTAGATGTACTCCCCGTGCTCCGAAAGTAGTACTATACTAAACCCCTACATTTTGTGTGGTAGTTCCACTTCCAGAGGTGAATCCAACATTCGGTGTGCTTACATTTTGTGCAGATGATGTGCCTGAAAATGTTCCTCCAAATAACATTGAAGTCGTCTGTCCTGCCATTGATGTACTTGCTCTCTAACTTACTTCGGTTCTCCTATTTCCCAAATTCACTTGTTGATTACTTGTCATACTAGATACTGGAAAACCAAGCGCAAGGGCTAGGTTACCAAGTGGATTCAGATGCGCACCCACTGCCCAAGTCATCTCTACTGGCATGCTCCTTGTGAGGCCGAGGAGGGTTCCCTATCATGCTTTCCCAAATGGGGGAGTTCCTGATGCTCTAGCTCCACATCTTCTACATGAGCTCCAAATCCCTCACGATCCATCTCTCTCCTCAACTCCATCTATGCTACAACATCACACTACTTCTCTATCTCCCTCTCGCATGCCTCATTATACTTAAGCCACCTTTCTTTTCTCTACCTTGCCATTGCTAATTCTGCCATATTTCACCAAACCTATTCCTGACCCTCGCGTGTGGTGAGGTTTAGTTAGCCATCGGTTTACTCTCCAGGTTCAAAGTTACCATCAAGATCTTGATCGCTAGTGGAATACTTTGCAGATATGTTCCTCTAGGATACCACAAAAACTGGAATTTAGCTACCTCTAGAGAAAGAATACATCGAAATTGAATATTCTAAAAAAAATAACTGTTTAGAACACCACGAAACCACGTATCCATAGCATGAGTCCAGATCGATCAGCATCATAAAGGGCCTAAAATTCTTCATGTGTCTCAGACAAGTGTGCGATACCTCCAATTCCGCTTAGATGCATAAGCAATCAGCCACTCATATAATTCTACTGGAAAGATGGCAAAAATCTCTCATATAAATTGTCATATAGGTTTTGTTCCACCCATAAATATGTGTTGAACTCAGATCTAGTCTTGAATCGTTGTCCATATTCTTCCTCCAGATCACATATCCATTCTTCAATACTTGCTAGAGTTAATCGGTACGTCTTCATCGTGAACCATCCTGGAAAAAATACTGAAAAAGAGGTCCCAGAACAGAACCAATGATGCAACCTAGAATTCACCAGATAACACCCTAGACGTGTTGGCACATCACTCAGCCTAGACTGAGCGCTCACCCGAAGCACGCAAAGGTACCAGGTCCCTCTTTAGGGTTGTTGTAGCAGAATGTTAACATGATGAAGACTTAAAGCATATAGATCCATAACTAATACATCATTATACAGTGCATGATAGATCTAGATCTAGGAAAGAATAGGTTTAAACAATAATCATGATAGAAATAAGAACATGCACTACCCAATTACACATAGGAATGACACTTAGGTTCAGTCAATATCTTCCATCTCTTAATTATCACAATAACACGAAGCTTCTTACAATACTGGCAATCTATGTCGATGCGCGCATGGATCTGATACGGTAATCTAGAAACATGCACATGTCTCTATATACTTATCCCTCACACACGCACACTATGTTATCTATCTCTCTATATCCATCATCTCCCTACCAGGTAATTCACTACATATATAGGGTGGGGACTTTCCCTTCACCGCTTATCTATTCCAAAAATAGGTCACATGCTATTAATAGCCACGTACCATTTTCATGCATAGCCACACATGCAAGTGTGCTATCTATAGACTACTGATAGTTAACTAAGGTGACAATCCTATTCTTAGACTGTCTCCATGCAAAAGCACTCTAAATCTGATCCTCCAGAAATAGACAATGTGTGGTGCGCACGCTCATGCATCATTGGTGTGTTCTACATGCTATCTTCTAAAAATATATCTTCATGCCCAAAAATGGCTAAGTCCTGAATGTTGACTTGTCCTACGCACGCGGGTTCTTCTTGTCCCTTTGCGCCCTTGAACCTAGCCTATTTTCCCGCGGACTTCTTGTGTGAGTTCTGTCAAGTGTTCTCTAATCAACAAACTTCAAATATTTTCTTATGAAAGTTCGAGAGGTGAAAACAACGGGGGATAGTCCTGATGTGCAGTAAAGGGTGACATTCTAAGTGTCCTGTGGTCAAAAATTTCGAGTTCGAGATCATCTCATGATAACCGTATGAGACTCCATGCCCAATCGAAAGATATAGGCAGTTGGTCATGCTCTATTTAACAAAGCTAATGACCCTCGTGAGTCGCTAAAATATTATCTAATTTTCCTACCCTAATGAAATTAGACAACCGAAAGCGAGCCAGGAGGATGCGGGGAATTTTCAATGTTATAGGGCATCATCATGATATTCGAGAGAATTAAATATCATTTTTTCAATATCAAAAAACCGAGTTAGAAGGGGCTATCTTCACTAAGCAAGTTCATTTCATCGATGTATTGATTTAAATGGGTGACCAAGCTACTATCGGGGTGAGCTAACTTGAAACCAAACCGAGTTGTTTTAAAGACCGAGTTAGGTGGGTGTATCCATAAGCCATGAGGGCAAGTTGTTGAGGCTACCAACCAAGCTCAAGCGAAGGTCTTATCGAGCTATGTGGGCATGCCAAACTGCAACGAGAAGAGAGATAGCTTATCGAGTCTTGGGGTCACTAAGTCGAATCAAGCCACGCTAGTTATGAGCGGCCAAGATATGTAAATGACTCAAAAAGGATGTAAGCCCAAGCTATCTAGCCTCATCGAGCTCACTAGAAAATGCAGTAATCTTGGTGTCGAGCTAAATAAGAACATGTCGATTCATACACGGCCAACTCAGACTTAACAAAAAGACAAACTTAGCACCCATTACTGAGTCGAGCTCTTTGTGTTATTCACCAAGGCGTCACACCTTAGGCCGAGCTATCCACTATTGAAGGGAATCAAATTCATATATTGAACGAGCCATTCCATGAGGTAAATATTAGGTAAGGGAAAGACAATCATTTCAAATTTGAGCTCTGCAACAAGGAACCAAGCCATCAGGGAGTGGCTGAGTTACGTTGGAACCTAGACACCAAAACCATGAAGAGATTGAATCAAGCATTGAAGGACTGGCCTCGGCTCGAATGAATACAGTCAAACAGGTGTCGAACTCCCATGTTGAAAGAAACAATCAATCGAACAAATTGGGATTTACAATGCAGATCGGCTAAGTTATTTCCAAATAGGTTGAACCATCTTTTATTTAGACATGATGACAATGAAAATGGCCTGATCAACGAACGACTTCACCCAGAAAGTAACGAACGACTCGGGCTCATCACAGCTATAATGGCGATCAAGTCAATGCAGGTGATGCCGAGCTCATGAGGAGATGGAATGCAGCAAAGGATCTCAAGATGTGGTGTTCAAGTTGCAAGGGAAACATGACCCGAGTAACCCGGTTGCATTAGGATCAGGATTTCATTGAAATCCGAAAAGAAAAAGTGTTAAGTGGCTCACCAAGCCAACTCAAGGTCCTCGAGCCGAGTTCAAGATGAAAATTTCTATCACGGATCCACGAACGAGGATAGGCCACGTAGAGGTTGCCACGTGGCCGCTCGGCAAAATATCAAAGAATCAAATAAAGAGAGAAGGCCCCAGGGTTGTGCGGAGCCTCCATGTGGATGTGGGGTAAGTGGCCAAGCTGGTATATTACAATGCAAACAATTACCCCTCCCACATTAAAACAAAAGATGAAATCGGAGATGACTCCACATTTCAAATGCCCAAATTTTTTTCAAATCATTTTTAATGTGATGAAGAAGCATTGGAGGAGGAGAGAAATTTATGAAATTGACTTTTCCAGCCAAGGAATTTAATTCTCAGTCCCATGAGATGAAGTAATCCTGGCAAACTTAAAAGGTCGCATGTGTTCAAAAGGTCATAACTTGAGAATTTATTAACGAAATTGTACAAAAATGGTATTGTTGGAATCATGGCTCGAGTCCAATGCACAACAACTAAGAAATTCATGGATTGATGAATATTTGATAATGTATTTCACAAAAATGAGCCCATTTAAGGAGACAGTTGGAAAGTGGTTGGGAGTACAATTAATGAGCATGGCCATTCATTCTTTCATTCTTTGCAAGTCACGGACATGACATGGAGAGATTTTGCAAATGAATTTCCATCATTTCACCCCATTTATTGCATCTTGCAAGTTGTTGGAAGAGCAATTTCGGGATTGCACTCTTCTCTGCTTCTCATTCTATAAATTGTAATCTTGGGCTCATTCCCAAGGGGAGTTAGTCATTTTCTCCTACCCCCTCTCTTTTTCTTCTCTACTAGGGTTCAAATGTGGAGATTAAGCCTCCTTCCCAAGCTTAGTAATGGCATTTTATTTCATTTTCCCCACCGATGTTGTACTTATGCATATTTATTAGAGCAATATAATTTGTCATGTGATCCATTTTGTCCATCCTTTGCATGTATTATTGTCTCTATTTGTCTTTCTTCATTACAGGGTATACTATGCATATTCTCGATGTTTATTGCAGGTTTTGGGATTCATGTTTAATGGGTAATAAATGGTGCTTTGTGTGAATCTATATTGATCTTGTGGTGCATTTTTCCCCCCTTTCCATTACTCACCTCTCTCCATTTTAGCATTTGAATTCTTGGCTAACAACCCCCTTTTCTGGTGTATCACCGTTGTTAGTGTAGGCTTTATTTTTCATGCACTCTCTCTCCTTGACCTCTTGGAATGTTAGGTTAGGATTAGATAGTTATGTTTTCATTAAGAGTAGCTTATGACAAGTAGTTTAGGAGCAAGAGTCGATTTCTCTGGAGGGTTATCTCAAGCCCGCAAGTCCCACAGCTTGAGAGATAACCCAATGTTACCCAAAAGTAGGGATCCATAACCAAAAATCCTAGGGTGCTACTTTTTGGTGATAACAAGTCCCATGACCATATCTATAGAAGGTCACGGGACTCGGGTTCCTCATCCTCCTATATGCAATCAAGTGTAGATACATGTACAAATGTGCCGTGTATACACCGACCCCATGCAAAAACATCTCCCTCCATCAATTTGGCCTCTACTCCTATCAACCCTAGATGAAAGTGAGTACCCATCTTATCGGACAAAGCAAGTAGTCGGCTTATAAGAGCCATCAAATATACGGCAACTACGCTATCCTCCTATAATCGAAACATCGGTATAAATATATTTTCATCCCCTCTCATGGTATCTCCTCTCGCAATAAAATATCCTAGATATGTCTATGTATATGGGTCACATCCCAATCATGCTCCACCAACCTCCTTGTATATGTACCCATAGGATATGATACAAGTCCTCTAAGGTCACTATCATCTCCTCGATTGGAAGCTAAAATTTTTGGCTCTCATTGTGTCATCACTTTGCTAATGCGATCAATAAATTGTTATATAATATCATGTGAGGCACTCTGCTTATGTCGGTTAACCCCTGTCACCTCCGGAAGTGCAACCAATCCTCTCTCCTCATGTTGAGAGAATGTCCTCTAAAAATTCCATGACCTCACATGGCACTCTCTCGCACATCTAAAGCTAGTCATCTCTCCTGAAAATCACTTAAAACCATCAATTAACACTCATTTCTTCTCTCCTAAACCTCTTAAATCTTCCTAAAAAACCCTAAAATGATGATAGCGCACCCTTTTGAGTACGCTTATTGCGTGCAATCTGATGCTAGTGCATCTACTTTTGACACTAGCGCATTCAACCCTAACACTCTCAATCAAATGCTAGTGTATGCATGCTAATGTGTGCACTCTAATACATGTGCCCTCATTTTGATGCTAGCATGTGCAACATGCTAGTGCATATATCTTTGCTAACGCCTACGCTATCACATGCACTTGTACGCTAGCACATTTTTGGGCTATGATATCACGCATAAGTACATGTGCTAGCATTAAAATTTGATTTCCTACTAGCTAAAACACACAATAAATGTACCCACATGTAAAAAAATTCGAAGTACTCACCATGGGGCCATCGGTTGGAGTCCTCCCATACTCTTGAATATGATCTACATGATGTTTCCTCATTTGTTGTTGTGTCATCTCTCTCGAAACTAGATCTCAAATATCTCACAAATGACAAAAAGAGTATAACATCACAAATGGGTCACAATAATCTTTCACCTTCCCCTTCTATATATACCCTATCTAACCCTACTTACACATTTTTCTCATCCTACATGGTACCGATTACTAATTTTTTCTTCGTCATTTATTTTTCCTCTATTTTCTCATGCACATTACTTGTGTTTCGTCATGATGACTCATTTATTCAAACGGTCATTTTTCGGCCATTCTTTCTTCTCGCAGGGGCATCTTAATGCTTCTCTGGGGCAACTTCAGTATTACACATGCATCTCTTCCTCATTTCACAACACATTCTCTTCCGAAATGCCATAAAAACAAAAAAAATCATATGTTTCAACAAATCAAACAAAAGAAATCGCAATATCACTATAAATTACAAAACAAATCAAATATTCCCAAAAATCCTAAAAATTACATGTTTTTCAAAATTTCAACCTTTTGACACACTTTTTTGCCATTAGGTTTTTATCTATTCTTTGATGCTCGTTCCAATTTTACGACCATCCTCAAAACATTTCCTCCGCATGATATAATTTCTCTTGGGGGAAAATTTCTCAGATTAATTTTTCAACGCAAGTCCTACAAGAGTGTCACGAGGAGTTTCTAAGTATACTTCGCTCTTCAAATTGACCCTATTCCCATGTATTTCATAATTTTAGTGTTTGGGAGCATTTGCATATGTTTTCTTTTCATTGTTACAAGTTCGGGGCATAGATGAAATATCTTATTTTACAATATTGTGTTGCATTGTTGATATTTGCATTTTAGACCATTGCACGTCTTTGTGATAACATCTTGGTTCCTTTATACCCTGATGTCCACACCTATTGTTCATATTGGGTATGTTTTCATTTTTATGTTTTCTTTGTTTTGTGTGTGTTTGTATTACATGCATTTGGGTTAACCATTTTGATTCCTTCCTAATCTTGGTGACAACTATACTATGCAACAACAAAATAAAGGTTGTTCTTATATTCACATTCTCCAAATGACGCTCGTGCTAAGAGCACACTCCTTACTCTCCTTGTTCACTCCTTTGTTTTCCTCCTATCAATCAATTGTCCACCACTTTGTTGCATTGCCCACCCATGTGAGGGGGCATTCCCTTACCAATCTACTAGTTGGGGCATCCAAATGCTTCATCACCTTCCGCTCGCTACTATGCATGTGTCTATTATCTTTAAAGCACTATTACTTCACAATAACACTTTAAAGAGGGGCAAATGTAGACACCCTAAAAATACATACATATTTCTATCCCGTTGTTATCCAATTAGAATTAATTCTACCTTACCGCAATATACCCATGTTGGAATTAATTAAATTAATTCCATAAATTAAATACCCCCTTCTAGAATTAATTAAATTAATTATATTTCCTAAGTCACATTCCCACCCCTTAAAATTAAATAATTTAATTCTACTATGCCTTTGGAATTAATTAAATTAATTCCTACACCCCTAGCTAATATAATTAAACATTTAATTAAATAAATGGTTAATTATTCCCTCACAATTAAATACTAATTAATTTAATTATTTAATTAATTCATTTTATCTACTCATGCTCCACTTCACTCCACTTCCAGAAGCCTACAATGGTGGGGGAAACAATAATGTGCGTATAACCACTTCTTGGATGAATTCAAAGATAATGATTTCCCCTGCAAAGTTGCAACTACACAGACATGGTCATCTTACTATTTCTAGGTAATTATAATTATTACCCTGGAACCAATTCAAACTAAGATCCACTTCTCATGGCTCTACCCTCAGCTATAAAAGCAAGCCATTTCTTTTGTAAATCTATCCCTGGATCTTTGAGAAAATTACATCTAACTATCATCGATTTGGCATTCGCATCCTTGTGAAAAATTGCTTGTAGAATCTACAAACACATTTGGAGAATAATATTAAAGAGCATCCACAATCCAAACTTTAACAAGATCAAACAAGCTTAAAGCTTCTACGGTCTTATCTTGAGGTTTGCAAGAAGTCTATAGTAAAGGTAATATGTTTATATTTTTCCTTGTTTAGAACTTTTACTACCTTAGGTCAATGAAACCAAGCTGTGGTTATTTTCATGTAATCGAACCGTGAATCAAAAAGGGGTGAGAAATGGTCATTTTTTTGAAATAGAGACGGAGAAGAACATAGTAGAGATTGAAAGGTAGAAAGGGTATATTGAAAGCCAAGAAGAGGAAGGTTTTCTTGAGATTTCTACACACAATCTGAGAGAACAAAGAAAAATAGAATATTAAATTGTTCATATATTGTAAATATCTGATGAAATGGAATAATACATGTTAGAGATTATTCAAGGTGAAGATAAGTTCTTAATCTAGAAATTTCTTCTTGGTCCTTTGTTAAATTGTGAAATACTTGGCATTTCGTGTTCTTATGATCAAAAATTGTATTGTGTCTTCTCGCTTTTTAATATTAGAGTGGTTTAAAATCTTGTTGGATTTTTCATGTATGTATAAAGCCCTATAGACTACGATAGAAATATTGATAAATCATTAGAGAGAAATTGCATTCCTCTATCATGTCGCACATTGTCTCGGTTTTGAGCACTACACAAATTTATTTTATATTTTCCTATGTTAGACTCTTGGTCATGATAGAAAGGAATTATATAGCACATGATAGTGAGGTGGAAGATGCTTTGAGTCTAGTTTAGGAAGGAGAAAGACATAATCCCATCGAAACTTTATTCTTTGCCACTGTAACAATAAAACCCTTGTCTTAGGTTTGTAAATCAATTGGATCGTTACTAAGAGAAAAGATCAATTTATCCATATTCAAAATCTTGAAGAGTGTGATATGCATTTGTGAGAATGTTAGGAGAGTTAAACACTTTGAAACATTTGTATTCTTCCTATGAGTCTAACTCTAGGTTCTTGAACCATGTTTTTATTCATTTCCTTGTTTTAGGTTTGTAACTCATGTTCAAACAATTGTTAAAAAAGCAAGAAACCATGAGTATTACCGCCTTGACCTTTATAGAAAGTTGAGATAAGGAATATCATTTAGGTCTATTATTACATTTAATGTTTGAGACCACCATTAGTTTGTTCTCTCACGGTGATAGTCCAATTCTTGGTATTCTAGACCTTGCCAAATATAGTCCCTTATTCTTAAGCATCAAAGGTTGGTTAAAGCATCATTGTCTCCATCAAAGAAAAGAGAAGGAATGTAACAAACCCTTGTCGGAATACTTAGAGAGTTAAATGCCTTGAAACCTTGTGAAATTGCCCTTGACGGTCTTAGTTTGACTATAAGTTTTGTGAACCTTGTTTTGAAATAGTGAAGGTTGTTACGAGCACCCTAGCCTCCATCAAGTAGGGGTATGTGTCATGTTTGCTTAGGTCAAACTTTGAGGGTAATTTGTGGCATCTCCTTGTTGTAATAGAGGTTTGTGATAGTGGATTCACAATAGGTTGGGGGTATGTCCCACATTTGCTTGGGTAAAACTTTGGGAGTAATTTGTGGCATCTCCTTATTGTAATATAGGTTCTTACATTGGTTATTCTTCATGTTTCTATGCTTTTATTAGATATGTTGTTCAATGTCTTTGATATGCATGATGTGTTCTCAAGTGTTTAGTATGTTTTCACGTATCTAGTGTATTTATAGATGCATGGCGTGTCTTTAGTTATATGATGTGTTTTTAGTATTTGACATTATTTCTATTGCTTCACACACTTGTCTACGTCAATGGTATTATTTTATATGACTTTATCATTGTTATCTACATATTTCAATTGACTACTTTGTATTTTATATTGGCGTAGTCATGACTAATGTCTTGAGCATGTGTTGGTGTTTCTATGGTGCATGTGATGTGATTTCTACATGTTTAAGGTTAACTACAATGTTTGAAGTGTTTCCTTTGTGCTTTCTCACATATTTGGCATATCTTCTACCATGATTAGTGTACTCGGATGTTTGGTGTCTTATGATGCGATGTTCTATAGCATGCACAATGCTTGAACTATTTGTGTAGGTTGCCATGATACCCACCATGCATTTATTAGGGGCAAAATCGTATACATGTGCCTTATATTGATATGTCTTACAATGGTGATGTCTCAAGCCCATATGGGGCATCTTTTTCTTTATGCTATATTGTTTATATCATAAACCTATGTATGGGCACATTACTTTGGATCTTGCATTTTCTTTCATAAGGCTTATGTGGGGCAATTTATTCACAATATACACGATTACTAAGATTATATATGTTTATGTTGTACATTGATGATTCCATATTTTATTTCACACATGGTGTTTCAAATCATTTCTTTTGGGGTGTGCTTTCATCTCAAATCTCAAAAGGGTTGACAACGTTGCACTTGTTACATCCATCAAGATTATGACTAGTTATTCCTATAAGAGAAGATACTACATAATAACATTTACTCCTATAAGAGGGGCATTTAGATTTCACTTACTCCCACATAGGGATGCACTAGGAGACATTCGGGTTATTATCTAACATTATTTTTAATTCCCAGATTGTTGCTTAGAATTATTGTCACTAAAATATTGTACTTAGATGCATGTGCAGGATTAGACAAGTTTGGAGACATATGGCTCTACATGGGAATTATATTTATCTCCCACATAAGTCAAATCTATCATTTTAGTCTTCAAAAATCATCATCATATTAGTATTTGGCACTCGCCCATGTGTGTATAGAAAATAAAGAATGTTGTTGCATATTTGTAGGTATGTTCGAGTTTTTTTCAAGATCTTCAAGGGCACAAAAATTTATATTCATGTCATGTCTTCGTTTATTTTGATATGTATGTGCACACACATGCATCAAAATGGGGAAAATATAAACTCCTACAAATGGATGACTTCTAATGGTTCTCAACCCTTCTCTTAGACCCCTCCAACTACCATTTTTCTTGAAGTTTCTTGTGTCTCTTGTATGTTTTATCTTAAGTGTTTGTACATTAGACTTTGTCTAGAGCATTTGTACACTCTTGTGGCTTTTCTAGAGTGTCGACGTTCTAGGCATACTTTTTGGTGGCCCTATGGAATCATTCCTTGTCCCCTCATTTTTCAATTCTAATTGTTGGAAGTCGATTGGATCACATGTTTGGTGTGTATTATGATGTGATGTTCTATAACATGCACAATGTTTTAACTATTTGTGTAGGTTGCCATGATCCCCACCATGCATCTATTAGGGGAAAATCTTATACTCATGCCTTACATTGCTATGTCTTTCAATGGGGATGTCTCAATCCCATACGGGGCATCTTGTTCTTTGTGCTATATTGTTTATATCATAAACCTATTTATGGGCATATTACTTTGGATCTTACATTTTTCGCCATAAGGCTTATACAAGGCAATTTATTCACAACATATACAATTACTAAGATTATATATTTTTATGTTGTAGACTAATAATTTTATATTGTATTTCACGCATAGTGTTTCAAATCATTTCTTTTGGGGTGTGTGCTTCACAAAGTCATCTCAAATCTCAAAAGGATTAATAATGTTGCACTTGTTAGATCCATCAAGATTATCCTACAAGGGAAAATACTACATAATAACATTTACTCCTATAAGAGGCATTCAAATTTCACTTAATCCCACATAGGGATGCACTAGAACACATTCATGTTATTATCTAACATTATTTTTAGTACCTAAATTTTTGTTTAAAATTATTGTCATTAAAAGATTGTACTTAGATGCATGTGTAGGATTATACAAGGTTGGAGACATATGGCTCTAAGAGGCTCTAAGAGATAATTATATTTATCTCCCACATAAGTCAAATATATCATTTTAGTCTTCAAAAATCATCATCATATTGTTATTTGGCACTCACCCATGCGTGTATAGAAAATAAAGAATGTCATTGCATATTTGTAGGTGCGTTAGAGTTTGTATAAAGATCTTCAAGTGCACAAAAAATTTATATTCATGCCATTTCTTATTTTACTTTGATATGTATGCACACACACATGCATCAAAGTGGGAAAAATATGAACTCCTCCAAATGGACAACTTCTAATGGTTCTCAACCCTTCTCTTAGCCCCCTCCAACTATCTTTTTTTCTTCCAAGTTTTTTGTCTCTTATATGTTTTATATTTATATAAGTGTTTATATGTTGGACTTTGTCCGGAGCATTTGTACATTATTGTAGCTTTTCCAGAAAGTCTAACGTTCCAAACACACTTTTTGGTGGTATTATGGAATTATTCCTTGTTCCTACATTTTTCAATTCTAACTATTCGTAGTCGGATTGGATGCCAATAAGGTCCTATTATGAATTCATTATGTATGAGATTATAACTCATTTATTATCTAACTTCCATCTTAGCACTTTGGTATTTCTAAGATTTGGCAATGGAAGGAGAATCTAAGCAATATAGAGAATCAAGAAACATAATGAGCATTTTGTTGAAACATCTTACATCAAACAATCACTAAAGAAATCATTGGAAAGGAAGAGTTTACACACTGCATTACAATGTTTTTGGTTGATGAATTATATAAATTTTTGGTTTGATATTTTTGATATTGTCATTGTCTAGGGACATGATAATTAGATAGTGTTTTAAAAACCAACCAACTCACGACATAGGCCCAAAACATATTTATGTTCCTTGCAATTGTCTACCCATGGCTGCCCAACTAAATCAAGACATTGTTTATTTTGTTTTGCAAAATATTATCGTGAATGCACATAAAAATGAGTGATTCTTTTAGAGATTAAACTAGGAGAACATGGTTCTCATAAAAATTGATTTGTCGTCAATTCTACTCAAAGCATCAGGATCCTCCAAACAAAACCATTAAAATACAAAATACTTTGGACAAATTTCTCAATTTCTAACGAGTTTTAAGACATTATGTCTTGCATCTAGATGCACATCGTTATTGTCAAATCATTACCCACTACCACTGGATCTTACAATACATCAAATACATTTCTAAACCTTACATGGCATCTCCTTTTTTTAACTAATTTTGAACTTAGTTATAATCATATCTTAATTTAATGTTTTATATGATTATTTGTATTTCAATTTAACATTTGGAAGAAAACAGGAATTTTTCTCTCTTGTTGTTTACAACCTCGTAACATTTTAAATTATTCATAATTCTGCAGATGGTATTTTCCAAATTTGAAAATATCCTAATTATCTATGGAGCCCGCTAACAAACTTCTATAGATGTAAAAAATTAGTCATTAATTGGCCGTTCATCTGATAACCCCACACATCACATCAGCAACTAACCAGAAAGCTCTTCATGCATAGTAATAAGAAAACTCTTAGTGTTGCTTATGTATGTGGAGATTGATTGGGACCATCCTCCACCATCATATGGACCATTTTTCCCGAACAGAAAAAAAAAAAAAACCTTAGAAAAATACATACTTTCAGAAAAGTTGTATAAGAACATTTAGATAATGTTACCATACCATCCAGCCCTTCCATCCTAAATTACAGGTACGTGAAAGGGCTAAGAGGTATTTATTCCACCAAATTTGTTTTAAGACTTAAACCCATCTTCGTCTCTTTTATTTATTTCAGGTATCTCTTGATATTTCTCTTTTATTTCGGGCAACTCTAGAAATTTATACCTTGGTGTATGGCAAAACAATTGTGGCATACCATCATCTTCATCAATCAAACTACAATTATTTTGATCCAATATATACATTGACATTTTACCAAGATAAAATTTACATTTGACATTTTACCAAGATAAAATTTACATTTGACATTTTACCAAGATAAAATTTATGAACCTAATAGGCAATTTTTAAAAATCAATTATCCATATTTCCTTGACTTAGAAAGACAAAATAATTACATTATTTGAAACTGAGATTTAAGAATATCATAAATAACATTATTGTTATGGACGATTCATCTGTGCTTTTGTTATGGCCAGCTATGCAAAACTTTTTAACTATTATGACATGTAGACAGAGAGAGGGATGGGTTGTGACAGGATTTAAGTTGAATGGAAGTTTTGCCATAACTTGGATCAACCTTTTGCATCTTAAAGACCTATATTTCCATTTAACATTGCATTAGATATTTTCAGAGAGGCCATATTACAGAAATTGCCATTAGAATTTTGAGTAGATCGTTATCTATCTTCTATAAAAATGGCAAATTATAGATTTTAATTTTAAAACATTGCACAGGAAAGTTAATCTACTTTCAGAAATTCTTACATAGGAGTACAATAAAGTCTTAGTTACCTGATTAAAATAGTTTGTGCATTAGTCACAGGATCATATTCCAAATCCTCTTTTTGAACAATACTTCTTTTCCTTTCCTCGTACTTACCAGCTAAGGAATCAAACAACCACCCTGCACCCAGCCCAGCTGCTAGGTCAATGGTATAATGGCCTCTTGTAGCCAAAAGTCGCACTGATTGAAGGGCATTCAACGTATCAAATATTGATGCTACATGGCACCTCTTCATTCGTTTCATGTCCATGGAAGCAATCACAGAGGCCGCCACATGGCCAGAGAAGAAGAGGAAGAAGGACACATTTCCAACTGGAAAATCTACTCCTGAACCAAGAAATTCCTGCATCAAAATGCCAAAGTGATCACAATTCAAAGCACTGAACTAGGCATTAAAAATAATATATTCTAACATCTATTTCAATATGGCATAAACTATTTTGGGGACAGAACGGCCATAAATTCTAGATTACAGTAATCCAGTAATCCTGTTGGATGAGCTTGTTGTATTTGCTAATTATGGAAATCCTAATATACAAGGGAAATAGAAGCACCATACAGCATACTGGTTGAAGCCTCTCCAGTCATCAACTATGCATAGATTTATGTACTGAATGAGAAGATAACTGAGGCAGTGGGAGTTGTGTTGTGTAACCAAGAATGCCTCGACACGTGAACATAAAAAGTGCAGCAATTGTAGGCCTTGCTCTCCCTTCCACAAGCCAAGTCCAGAGAATGTAACCAGTCTGCATTCCCACAAAAACCTGCCCAAAAGATTGTACAAGATGCTTTCTTTAGCCTTGAATTCTGACCTCGGTACACATTCTTGCCTATAAGGCTTGGTTCGCAAGCGAAACAAAAGATATCTAGAAATGCTGAGGTAACACGAAACAACAAAGCACACTGCAACTCAATTTGTGTTCGAGCTGATGCCACTAGAAATACAAACATAACAATTCAACTGCTACACGTTGTAGCATATTCTACTATGAAAACTGATTGTATGGTATCTTATGGTGCCTGTGGAAGAACAGTAAGCAACAAGCAGTCAGATATGAATCCTGGCATGGTTTGGTTCGGCAGGCAAAAATACATACTTATAGGCCTGTGTAAATTTCTATTACATTGCCCAAACTCATTCACCCAAACAAACTAAAAGAAACCGATTAACCGCTATTTTTAATATCATTTGGCTTGTTCTTATTTAGTTTCTTGACAGGTAAGGGCCTTGTTTAAACAACCACATTGACACTGGGGATTACGCTCTTTGGGTTGTGAATAGAAGGGCCCTAATTTACCACTAGATCATAACCTAACAGAGAAAAATTAGCCTTCCTATTTTCTTTTTGTTAAAAAGGTTTCAAGGGAATCAACCTCTTTGGGGTTGCACCTGGCTTCCTCCATTATCACATGCCAGGGATCTAGAATTACAGAATGCAATCCTAGAGCCAGTTGTGTAACAGCCAACTCAACCCACCAAAGGACCAAAACCTTATGGAAATCAACCTTCCTCTTTTCACTCAATCGCATATATTTTGGACAATTCTAATTATCCAGTCTCTAAAAAATGTCCAGAGTAATTAGGCAAATGAGTGTTGAAATTTTCAACTTGTGTTAACTGATATCCCTTACAACCGCTTGATCTCCAAGAATATTCATTCCATTGGGGATGATCCAAATATTTAAATCTTTCATGGTTTTAATGTGGAAACACTATATGGCTGCTAGTGCTAAACTTCAGTCTACCGTGTTACATTCGAGTATTGCAAAGAAAAATGATATTGAAACTAGTTAATCACCTGTTAATCATGCAGTTGGTTTTGGGATGATTCAAATTATTAAGAAGTGAAAGTAACAAAGGGCACATGCGGAAAACATAATGTGGGGATTCTGCAACACACGGAAGTATTCTTCTTTACAGTAACATAATGCCCTTCTGGTTTCAAAACCCTACAGACAGGAATCCATCCACTTGAAGTTACCCATGCATTGCACCCTTCCATTCCTCTTCGAATGAATCACTTTTAGATCAAATCAAAAAGGGTATTTTCTTATCTCATATGTTCTGAACATAATGCATTGAAAGCTATACAAAAGTCATGGGCTCTGTATTAGAGCTTTGCACCAGCAGAATAAGGAGCAAGCATATAGCAAGTGGTTTGAAACCACAGGCTGAATATTGCACATTCCATTGTCACTGCTCACAAGCTCAATGGGGAGTGGCAGTCAAAACCAGGGTCACTTGCACTAGGATTTGGTTCCCTTCATCCTTCTCAACTTCTCAGAGAATCTACAATGTAATTACACCAAGAGATGCCAACTCCAAGTGATATATAAACTGTAACTTCACTGAGACATGGTAGAGAGAGGCAACATTTCTCCAATTTGAGTACATGCTGTATTGTCAAGAAACAAACTTGCAGAGTTTCAAATCAGTAGAAGAGATTTGATTAACATGCTAGAAGCAGCATGACACACACAAATAGATATCTATGACGTTCTCACTCGCTTTGGTTTTAGTTCCGTAAGAGACTGTTCTATCTTCACTAGTATAAAGTTATATGCACCATAGCAAGTCCGTGAGTAAATAACATGTAATGTTGGTAAGTTGCCGAGGAGGCCTGTTTTGTCTCTTGCTCAAGGACCCTTATCTACAAGCATAGAGTTTTTTCTTGTTTGGTTGTAGGTACTCGGGAAGAGGTGACGTCTTGGGAATCCAGCCATGCCAACAACAGTAAGCTCCCTAAGATTTATTGTTGGACCACGGCCCTCAGGGTTTACAAATAAGTAGCACATTGTAGTACTGTATATCTTCTGCAATGAATATACCAGGACAAGTTTGGCCTATCTGGTTCACAAGGACTTGTCCCCGAGCAGTAACCCATTGAGACATGTCATGTGCATTTGACAGAGGGCAAGATATAAAGGCACATTTTGGGGCCCACCCATGTGAAGGAACTGCCATGGAATGGATTTCCAAGGGCGGAGTTGATTGTGCAGGGAGACTTGTCCTTAGGATAGATATCAACGAAGCTCCAAACACCAGAGAATTAACAAGACACCTTTCTCTTCGACCACCTAGTTAAATAGTCACATGACTAGTAAAAAGGCCTCTGCGAGTCATTGCGGATTCTGAGATTTGGTTTCATCAGGAATGTTGATGAAAGTTGAAACCATAACCCTCATATTTCTTAACATCAGGGGCAGATAAGAAACAGAACCCACTTCTACTATCGCCCACGCTGTAACATTCTGGTCTAATTATCCTATATTGGCTTTAACACATTTTTGATTGGAAAGATGATTCTATGTTTGCCATACCCAAGAAGACATTGGAAAAAGAAAAACAGCGAAAAACAATTTTGGGAAAAAATCTAGTTGTCCTACATGTTGGTATGGGGGCATCACTCACGTAAAAGCATTTTGGGAAGAAACCCAATTCTCCTATGTTGGTGTAGGCACATTTCTGATTGGAATTGCAATCCTGAGCTACCATGACAGAAGAAAAATACGAACCAAAAAGCTGTCCAAAAGTATTGATTTCATTCTTTATTCCCTAAAGATGGGTCCAGCCATGAGATCCCAAACGTCAGACTAAGACTAAAAACATTTTGACACAGTTGAATCCTAAGGAATATTATTCATAAGTAATCTGTGAACCGAGATATCAAAGAACACTCTGAAAAGAACTCTAAATCTAAAGCATACCGTATTCATGGCTGCTAGCAATGTGTTTAATGCAGGTCTCTGCATCAGCACATCATGAAGACTTTGTGTCCACACAAAACCCAGATCATATGGTGGAGAATTAGCAGACACCATGGCCAGACTGTACTCGACTGCCATGAAAAAAGCAAACCACCCCCAGCAAAACAGGCAGTGGATGAAACTTTGCAGCTGCGATCATATAAGAAATTGACCATCCCATAAATGAAGGATAAACACCTACTACACCCAATATATCAGTCT
The DNA here is from genome assembly GCA_018340775.1 of Taxus wallichiana var. yunnanensis. Taxonomy (NCBI): domain Eukaryota; kingdom Viridiplantae; phylum Streptophyta; class Pinopsida; order Cupressales; family Taxaceae; genus Taxus; species Taxus wallichiana. The sequence goes on from CM031239.1 coordinate 626,091,024, forward strand.
TGAGACCCATTGAATGATAATATTCTCTCAGCCTTGTCCTAATCTCTGCCATATATAAAAACAAGAAGGTTTTCAGGCTGTTGAGACACAGTTTACTTCCTATTTTATCAAGATTGACCCCTTGTTTCTTCTGGGTCTCCCCTGAAATTCCTTTTCTGAGCCGCATTGGGTTCAATTTATGTGAACTTGGATCTGCAGCTTCCCAATGAATTGTGTTGGTCGAAGAGAAATAATGAAAGAAAATGTGAAGTGTTTACAACTGGGTACGTTCAAATTAAATGAGTGAACGGTTTATTGGTACATTCATTACAAAACAAATACGTGAGCAAGACAAGATTTATTTAGGTAGGTAAACATTCAAAAAGACAACTCAAAAACAAATTCATGTCTTCATTAACTAAATGACAAATAAGGATGAGTATATATTTTTCTCTAAAGGATATAAATTTCTTGGTATGGTTGCTCGCTAAATATTTTGCATCGCACGTGTACACACTCTACCTATACTTTCGTTATAAACTATGGTTACCCTATGTATCTTTCCTAGGTTGTATCTATTTACTTATTTTATCTTATTGTCCATGTGGATGGTGTTCATGGCTAGTGCATAGAGAGACCAAAATCCAACCTAACCCTTTTGTCTTCTCAGCGATATTTGTTGCCGAAATGTGACAATATTTGTATGGGAAGAGTTTCATATCAAATTCATATTTGAGTTGTAGATGGGGAAGGTTAATCTAAGAATATTACATAACATTTTGGTTCTGAAATTATTAAGAGCACATAGAAGGTTTTGAGTTCCACTTGATATGAAAGCCATTTAATTTGGGATGGAGATAAATTAGGTTTTTTAAACTTTTTATTTTGTATGACGATCTTTTATATTTTTTATTACAGTGTTTTATTTTCTATTGTTTTATGGGTTAAGAGTTCTGATTCTTCAAGTCATGTTTGGTTGTTTTGGCTTACTCGTCATAACAAATACCAATTCATTAATAGTGATTTCGATTATATTACTAAGATTTAATAAGTTATCACAGATGAATATCTCTACAAATTTGGAATTGAAACCACTGTCATATGGTGGACTAATTGGAAATGGAAATGTCTTTTAAAGACATTTTTATTAGTAAAAACCTCAACTTGATTATTGATTGCTTTCTCCACAACATACTCAAATGGATACTTGAATATTTAATGGAAAGTAAATTCCTCTATAGAGACTTGGGGAAGAAGATTTTCTAGGATTTAGAAAACGACCACCGAGCCCAAACATGCGCATTTCCCTTGATGTATTTTACACCAAAGTTTTTTGTTGGTGGTCACCTTGTTCATGTAAATGTAACTAATCTCTTATGTTTGTTTGGCCATCAACCAAAGTCCCTCAAACATCTTTAATGGTTTTGCAAGAATGCTCATTCGACCTATAGATAGATTCATACCCTTTTTCAACCATTTCATCTAGAGTTCTTTTCTTGCAAAAATAATGCTCTTAGGGGATTTGATTATGATATCTTTACAATAAAACCAAATTTGGCATATGTTTCGTTCTAAGATTATTTTCATTTATGGAAAGAAATAGACAATGTTATTTTCATTCATATATCTCCTAATGTTTAGGTTTTTATTACTAGTAAAGTGCAAATGATTTCTTATGTTAAGCTACATATATAGGTGCAAGCGAAGAAGGTTTGTTTGGAGGTTGATCACCTTAAAACCATTTTGGACTATTGATGGAGTGATCTCTTAGGAACTTGTGTCCTACCCTTCTCTTTGCATTATTAGTGTATTAGTCGCTATGGACACATATGCTTTGTAAGTCATCCCTTGAGCATATTTTAATTATCCCACATACATGGGAAGTAGTAGTTGTTAAAATAGAATTACTATATAAATAAGTGTTGAGGCCCAATGAAGGCATCCATGAATATTATTGTATTGAGCTTTCTCAAAGGAGGTTGCCCCCTTGAAGTGGCATGCGATCTAAAGGTTATTTGAGTTATTTCCTAAAGTTCATTTCATTGCTCATTTATTTTTATAGTTTGTAAATCTATGAAGAAGGATCCTCACATGATCCTGTATAGTTAGGTGAGTCCCTCCAAACTCTCCTCACCGATTTTCTTCTTCTTAATGTCATGACTTTAGATCTCATGGCATGCATTATTCACGTAGTATGCATCGTAGTAATTCACCACATTTACAACATCCATCATTGGCCCACGACTCTCATAATGGTGACATGTTTGTGTTTCCAAACATTGGTAGATGAAGGGCTTTATATTTGTGGATGTTTCCTCAAGTTGCCTTCACCATTTCCATACTCAAGTAAGATCAAAATGAGTATGCTAACAAAGGAAACAATTTTGGGTGGGATCAATTAGTTGATATGATAGATCTACCCATTACCGGTGGTTAGGGTTAGGGTGACAAGCAAGATTATCCTCCACCTTTACATGTTGTGTTTATTTCTCTCATGGCTCAATGTTGGACCCAGTCATTTCGAGTAGTGTTTTCATTGATGTCAAGTGGCATTGATGGCAAAAAGGGTTGATTGGTGAAGTGAAGGAGACAAGCAGGATGAAAGTTGATTGGCGAGTGTCTTATCAATGGCGGATGAGAGGTATGACAAAGTCGTATAGGTCATGGCAAGGTAATGTGAGCATGGGGGCAGCCTAGGAATAGTGTCTACAACATGTGTGAGTAAAAACTTGGCTCGGTTTAACTCTTGGAGTTAGAATTAAAAAGTGCACACAATGTGGCTTTGAGGATTGATAGTGAATGTTGAGGTAAGTGAGATGGGTTTGAGAAGTACAGGAATATTTATGGAAAATAACCTCATGGAAAATGTAAGAGGGGTGATATTTGGTGCCTCATGCCAAATTTCATCAATATTTGCAAAGGTGTGTGAAAGTTATGCTAGTTTTTCTAAACCGGTTTAGTGAGAAGTGCAAATGAAGCTACCTATCTTCTTAGGTTCCAAGAAAAATTATAGAGCCTTCTTCAGATAAATCATAGAAGGAATTTTTGGAGAGAACTCCAAGCCTGAGATATTGCAAAAAATTTCAAGAAAAATGGGCAAGTATTAGAAAAGTTATGAGATTTTTTCGAACATTGTTTTCTCTCTCCTAAGACTCCTTTTTTAAGCGATAGACATGATATGAGATTATTTGATTCCAAATTATAAGTACACATTGATAAAACTCTCTCAAAGGTGTAAAAGGCTCTCTCAAGTTGAAAATCATTGTTTGGTGTCAAGTAAATGTTCCATACGGGTTCAATCTTCTTCAAGTTGTGATTAGTCTCGATTGTGAAGGATGACTATGGAAAGGAGCTACTCGAATATGACTATAAAAGCCTGAGAAAGAGACTTTCACAAGCCATTATTTGCACATTTTGGATATTGTATATGAGCTTTGTATACTTGATGTTGATGAATGCATGCAAAAGTAAATCGATTGTTGTGATAGGAGTTTCTATTGAAACTTTTCTTTATCTTGATAAATGTGAAAAGAAGGAACATAAATGAAGTCAAATATCAATTTAAGTTTATAAGAAGTGAAATTCAACAAGAAATAAGGTCATTAATCCATAAGATAGGGTTTAGTACATGAAACCCCAATTGAAGACTATTATGAGAAACCTCTATATTCAACCTCTGCATTAGCCGAGGAGATTATTCAAGGAGCTTAGGATGTTTAGAGACCTTATGCAAGTTCAAACAATTCCCTCAAGTATTTATGCATTGAAATTGGTTGCTAAATGATCAAGAAACACAAAATTTATCTTCTTTGCTTTTTCTACAATGTTCTAAAACTCGGAACTAGGGTTTCAAGGTAAAATATTATCAAACTCATTTCTCTCTTTAATGAAAATCATAGAAACTTGAAGGTATATTTTTAAGAAGTTGTAAATATTTTGTAACAAGAACTAAGTTCGTCCTCTTTGAATCTAAGAAGATATATATCAGTCATCTCAAAATAAAGCTTCATGTTTTCTTGACAATCTGTGAAGGATCTTATTGCAATCTTTAACTTCATTGAAGTTTTCTTTGAGGTTGTGCACAAATCCTAGAGATCAAAGAATGAGCTAATTTGTCTGTGAAGTTTTTGGAAGAAGTATAGAGTGGAAAGAGTGGCAATAGGACTTCTATGGAAGCTTGAAACTAGTCAAGAATTGTTTAATATAGACCACATCTGATTGATTGCTGATAATAGTTAATTTGGAATCAAGAAAAATAACAAGATGGGGAAGTAAAAAGTCTTATAAGTATGTGTGTGGGCATACCAAAAGACACATGTAATTGTCTTGTCAAATAAGGCGATTATGAAGATGAAATTATCTCCTTGTGAATCTCGGGTAAAGGAGGTGAACAATCTCCCTATCGATTATAAACAAAGGTAAGTCCAAAAGTTAAGTGAAATTAATATGATTTATAAGTTGAAGTGTTTGATGAAACATCTTATAGTGTTCAATAAGTAAAAAAGAAGATAAAAAGGCATAAATATGAATGGGTGTGGTTAAAAGGGTGATAACTATCCAACTAGATGTGGTGAATTAGTGGTGGTGAACAAGGTTTCAGAGACAAAAGTGCAAAAAGTATAGAAAATGAATGTTTAATGTTTATAAAAAACCTTAATCCAATGCTTTAAAGTTGTTGAAAAAGAATGATTGTATCAAGAACATGAAGATATATATAGCTTGAATGAGTTAAAGTTGCAAATGTATGTGAAAATAGTTGGTGGGCATGACTATGATCAAACCGAGTATGTGAGGCGGTTAAAGAGATAAGAAGGAAATGTATGCAATGTGTTAGAAATATATGAGTGAGATAAAGCTACTAAGGTGGTGGTGTGAGAGAGATTATACAAAGAACAAATGACATAAATGTCTGAGACAAAGGATCAAAAAGAGGTGTTATGAAATGTAATAAAGATAGATGTAATGGACATTCAAAAGGGTGATTGTTCTCGAGTTAAAACTAGAAGAGACGGTGAATAAACCTTGTCTTGACAACAAGAAAGATGGTATATCATGAATGTGACAAAGGACAAGTGTCAATGAAGACATGAAAAAAGTGCGGTGATGAGATTACTAAATAATAGAGTTAAACACTTGGTAACTAGGGAGACATTGATCCAATGAGGTGAAATTAGATTCATCATAAGGTGCATAATTAGAAGAATAGGTGAATTGTGATTTGTTTAAAAAAGTGATAACAAGGTGATCATAATTAGTTGAAGCAGCAACATGTTCTAGATTATCAAATTGTATAAGTGTATTGTATCTTCCTAAGTGGGTGCTTGGGTTATAGGAGTAGGTGCTCCTTACAAGTTGCAGACTTGCTAAACTAGCCTAGTGGGTGCTTGGCAACCTTCTAGTGGGTGCTAGAAGGATTGTGAAGTAGGTGCTTCTTAGGTTGAGTGGGTGCTCAACCAAATTGGAAATCATTGTATGTTAAGAATGGGTGTTCTTAATAAAAGGCCTTGATTTCAAGTGGGTTTTCTCCCTTTATGGGTTTCCCACTATAAATTTGGTGTCTTGTGTACTTGTCTTCTTGCATGCATCTCAATTTGTTCATGGTTTGATTTTCAATTCTAATCAAGAGGGTTTAAAGATTGTAAAATTGATTAGCACTCATTCACCCCTCCTCTCAATGCTTGTGACATCCAAAATTGATATCAGATCTTGGTCTCTGGAGTTAAGTGTAATAACTTGGAGGTGATCCTGAAGACACAAGCATACATTCTTTAGCTAAATCAATCTTGAAGAGAAAGTATGAGATTGCTCAATCTTTGATAGAAGGTATGAAGAATGATATTAAGCACATGGAAGCTCACCATGTTGAAGAAATAAATGAAGTGGCTTCATTTGTAGAAAATGTTTCAAGAGCTCTAAAACAAAAGGAGAATGACTATCTAAAACTTGAAGAAGAAGTAAAGACCTCGTTGATTGAACGAGAACAGGTAGCTAACCAACTTGATGATTTGCAAAGCAAACAAAGACAATATGATGAAATAAAGCATGAAGTATGTCATGCATCTATTCAAGCCAAAAGTGAAGAATGTGAGAGACTAAATACTGATTTGAATACTCTTAGAGAGGATCTGGAACAATCAAGAAAAAGAGAATTGAAAGCTAAGTCAAGCCAAGTGCAATGTCTAAGATGTTCAGAGAAAAAATGAATGATAAGGTTGGTCTCAACATACAAACAAATAATGAATCTATATCAAGACTTCCCAAGGACAATGGAGAAATCAAATAGTCCAAGAAGGTAATCAGACAACCAAATGCATCCAGGTATGAGAGGAAATTTAATGGATATTGTTTCTCATGTTATGAATTTGGACATAGAGCTAGAGAGTGCATGAAAAACTATGACAAAGAGAACCCATGGAGATATTGTGCTATTGAATATGAAAGGAACATAGTTTGTTTCAATTGTAGAAATAAAGGTCATACTACCAAGCATTTCCTAGAAGAACCTATAAGTCAAGTTAGCAATGATAGTCATTACTCAGGAAAAATAATAAATCATGTCATATGTTATACATGTCATGAAGTTGGAAATTTCTCAAAGCATTGTTATAACTATGGACAACCTAAGCACAAAAACAAGTTCTATACCTTCAGATGGAAAGAAAGGAAAGCCTCTAACATGAAGATAAACTCTAGAAAGGAGACAAAATCAGTCAAGCCTCAAGCAAGATCTGGAAAGAAGGAAATGAAGTGGGTATATAGGATCAAGAAAGCAAAGTCAAGAAGTTGAAATAGAAAAGACTGAAAAGAAGGTGACATGGGTAGATATAGAAGAGGCACAACAAGCTAATATTGTGTCAGGAGAAACTACCTTACATGAGATATCAACAAAGGATGAAAAGGAAAGAAACATGAAAACAAATCCAGTGCCAAGGATGATAAATTTCTTCCTCAAGCAGTGGTAGAGTAGGTGTATGAATTGCAACATGAATGCTTATCAGGTATTCTTACAGAAGATGAGAGCTCAAGTAATGAGGTTATCTTACCTAGAAAAGTAACTAAGAAGGTCAACAAGGTTATGAGGACAAGAAAAGGGAAAAAGGAGTCATCATGTTGTTTTGATGACTTCATGTTGTTTTGAGATGATTCAAGGCTCACAGTATGCCTTATATAAGCTTCTAGGAGGCATATTAATTTAAATGAAGCACTAGAGTTGGAATGATTCTTCTCCATGGTGTATACAAGTATGGAATATTGTGTTACCAAGTGTGTTGTTATGATTCATTTGGTTTCTATTGAGTATGAGGTATCATGATCTCAGTCCTAGTATATAAAATAGAGTATGACTGTGTAAACAAGCTAAGTGTCTCAAAGTACACTACCTCATTAAGAGGTCTATGTGTGGTTATCATGAGGTGGCTACATAATTCTTGAGTTCAAGATGATGTGTGTCTTAGTCAGTATTTATGGGTCTGTGTTGATGTGTCAAGGCTTTAAGAAAGATTGGAAGAAAGAAATGCTCACAAGGGAGCATAATAGGTTCATGTCATGTTGAATGACTTGTCAAGTTTGTCTTGTATAAGCATTGTAGGTTCTCTGCATCAGATGAAGATGTTTGTCAGTTAGGTTGAGTAAATTTTGTTGAGAACTCAAAAATCATGTCATAAAGTTATTTATCAGAGTCACAGTATGTGTGAATATAAGAGAGGTTGTGTCTCTTGTGTCATGAAGCTATATGGAGTATTGGTTGGCTCATTAGAAGGTTCTGTTTCAAGTGTATTGTGTCTTTGTTGTTGCTTAAAAGATGTATCATGAATGTCAAGGTGCTCAATGTTCATGAAATGATAAGAAGCTTGAAGGAGGTTTGCAGTTAGCATGTGGAATGTCTCAATGCATCTCGTTGGTAAAGATGTCAAAGGTACTAAAAGCTAAAGCTGTGTAAAGATGTTTTCTCGGTCTACTTCATAAAGGTACTAAAAGCTTATAAAGCTCATCTACAAGTAATTAATTAATTTAATTAAGTTAATTTAATCCTCACACTCCACCTCATTCATGACACCTCACCTAGACCCATTCATCCTCATGGCATTTAACTCATAGTGACCAAGTCACCTCATCATAACCTCACCCTAGACCCATTCCAGGGGAGTCAGTCATCACTCCCGAGTCATTGAGTCACTACTTGACCTAACTAACTAAGAATTCTTCCTAAACCTAACTAGACTTCTTCTAAGATCTTCCTGCCTTCTCTCACGTGAACTCTACTTCCTAAGTGGACCCAACAAGGAAAGCACGCCAAATATGGGAAGATCTACCTATTTTTGGTAAATAGGACTATTTCACCCTAACCGACATTGGTTTATCCTCGGTAGGACATCGGTCACCTAAACCACCATTGGTTCCTTTATATATAATTTTACAACTCTTTACATGGGTTGGTCATTCAGTTTTGGGAATTCTATTGCAATCAAGTGTGAGTCTCAAATCCATTCCTGCATCCAAATGAATGATGACACACCACCAGAGTGCAACACAAGCAACATGTTCTCTTCCAGAGCATTGGAGTATTCACGGAACACACAAGTTTACACTATCACATGCACATTGAACCAGCCATCACTCCTCACCAATCAACCAAAACCACCTTCATTCATGAGATCTTCATAGAAATAAGTAAGTAACATGTTTTCATCATCTGTGCTTACTTTATTGTAGATATTTTACTTCTTTCAGTATTTCCATTTCTGTTATTACCCAGATATCTCCATCTTCCCACCAATCCACCTACCCAACCATTTCAAGCCTTTCCACCTTTCTTAACCTCTTCCTCTACATTCCTGAGTCTTCTCAACCATATTATGAGCCTAACCACACCTTCCTCACTCTCTATGTAATCACTAGAGAGGCTAAAAATCCATTTTTATTAATTTATCACCCATTTCCCCTACTGACGTTGGTTTACCTTACCACCATCGGTTTCATCCCTATACCTAGCAGCATCGGTCACCGATTGATATTGGTCTCTGTGTTATTTTACACTCTCAGACCAAAAGCCTTCTATTCAACCAAAACCAACCCAGACCTCACCTAATCAGTCCCAGACCTTTACCAGACCTCTGAAAAACCTACCTAGCCAAAAAAACCTTTGGTTTCATTAGATTTAGTGATACATTTCATATTTAACATTAAATCTAGCATATTTTTTGTATTGAGAAACCTAAATCATTGCATTACAATAGGACCTTTTTATTTTAGTTTCTTATTTACATTAAATTAAATAGTGGATTGACAACCTCTCTAGGAAGCATCACGCTTCCTAGATCTAGCATACGCTAGGCAGTCCACTATCATATGTTATTTAATGCTCTTTTGTGGTCTTGTTTTGTATTTATAGGTAGTCCTTCCCAGAAAAAAAGGAGTTCTCTATGATCAGCTTGGATAACATCAACAAATGCGTGCATTCTACCTTCCACCTTTGATTTTATAGGTATTCCTCCTAACCTCTTACCTTATCTATTTTTTACTCAACTTATTGGTGAAACATTTTGGCATGCCCGTGGGACCCATTTGGGTTCTTTGCATTGTTCATTCTTAGGGAATCATTGTGTGTTTATTTATTTTTGAAAGAGAGTTCACATTAAATCTTCTCCCTTGGAAACATTCTTCTTCTCCTACTTGTCTTAGTGAAACTTGTATTTTGGATTAAAAAGAACACTTCTTTTTATTCTGTATTGCATTAGTGAAAGACATACTCTTTCCTATTCATTATTTCTCTCATCAAATTTCATTGTGGATTTGGGTTTAAAATATTTGCATCTCATTTCATTTATGTATGTTGCATTGTAGCTCATTTAAATTGTGGGCAACCTATATGTTGGAAGTCATGACCAGTTGATGGTTGAAAAATTGAACCGTAGCTCACATTTTTTGCACACTCTCTCTATACCAAACCACTGAAAAAAAACTACACATTTCTTAAACAACATCTTTCCTGAAGAAGAAGTTGTCAATGATCACACACGATTAGAGGATTGACAGTGGGCTCTAGTTGGTTTTCTTAGCCAGTCATCATATCAGAGTAGGGCCTCATGTACTAAAAAGTATATATTGGGGACACCACGCCAAAATTTACTTGAAACCAACCATAGTTTTTTTTTCGTAGGGCACCTTTGGTAACAAAAAAACTCTATTCTATTCACAAGTCAGTCCTAAATGGCATAAGCCACAACATAAAATCTACAACATAGGATTTCATGTTTGCTAGCTTTTTCTTGATTTGTGTTTTGAGGTGTGAGTTTGTTTTCTCCATTTTTCTCTCCCTACATACTCCAAAATCATAGTTGGTGTATTCGACTATTTCTGAGTGTGTTGGGATTAATCATTTCCATACTCAGCTTCTGAGTTGGTCCTTTTATTTGATCTAAATCACCAAAATTCACTTTTTCCATCTTTTCATAGATTTCACAATAATCGGTATGGTCATCAATTATCATCCATCCATCGGTTATATCATCATCATCACCATATCATCTCCATGGTCGGTTAATGACCACCATCGGTTTTATGTTGTTTTGGTCATTTCTGCCAAAGTAGCATTCAATCTACATTTCTTTTCTTTTTGTGACTTGTTTTGTCACCTTATCATATTTTTTGTGTTTTTTATCACCTACAGAGTTTAGATACATCTTATTCATACCTTTTCATCTCCAGATTTTAATTTTTATTCATTCACATAGTAATTGGTATCGGTTTAGACCACCATCGGTTATATCATCATACTGCCATCGGTTTATTGACCATTGTCGGTTAAGTTGTTTTGGTCATTTTCCCAAATAGTGTTTCATTCACATCTATCACCTTCTGTGACTTCCTCTGTCACTTCAATATAATTTTGAGTCTTTGATATCACCTTCAGAATCTAGTTTCACTTCATTTTCATCATTTATTACTAGATTTACAAACCTTTCATTTCTCCCCAAAAGTAATCGACATCATCGGTCTAGAGATGACGAGGTGGTTACCCTCTCATACTAACATCGGTTACCCAACCGGCATCGATCTCTGTGTTTTGATTTTTCAATCAAAAAATGATCAAATCCACCTTCTAGATCCATTTTTCTCCACTTTTTTGTGTTTTTGCATCATCAACAGAGCTCAGATCACTAGTTCTATTATCAGTCACATGGTTTTGACTTGTAGACAAGCCAACACTCTCATGTTTCATGCTAGCCTCACCTCTTCCACCTAGCCCATCACCCCCTTCCATCTTATCACCTATGGACCCCAATCAAGTCTCTTACCATACCCACTGGTGATGAGGAGTTTGTGAGACTCCTTGATCAAACAACCCCACCACTCTACAAGTATTACCTTGCTCATTCATCTACCCATGATTCATCAAGGAAAGCTTGTATATGGTATGCCTATGTCCATTCCTCCTACTCTCACACCCACTTACATCAACTACTACCAACGTAGCCTTAGCCTCTTCCACCTTACCACCTTGTGGTTTCCCAGCTTGACCCTACATCATCGATATATATTACACCTATGACATCTATCATGCCTTTGACATGTTTGTCCCCCTTACGATGTCCACCATGCCTTTATCAACCACCCTTAGTATAGGTCTATCTACCTCCTCATCCACTTCTCATATACCTATTACATCTCATCCACCTTTGGTGTGCAAAAGCCCCACTTCTTTCCAAAACCTCATCCTCTCCATCCCCCGTAGTCTCTTCCTCCTTGATTCTATGAGAGTCTTTACGTCCACCCCACCTACTACACCTATCACCAAAACCTATTTCATCTACCACTTATCCAAGGTACTTTCCCTCCACATCTATTCCATCCTATGTTCCTTCATCACAATTTTTTACTACTCAACACCACCACATATTGGAGTGTCATCCACATCATACCCATCTTATCTCCCCCCTTATACTAAGGGGGTGCTCATCATCATAACCTACAAATGATCTTATCAAAATGATGATGGACAAGATGTAGACATTAGAAGCATATGTCTCTCGATCTCACGTAACTCTCTGACATACGATGAGATTTGCAATGAGCCCATTCACCCATCCATTCGATTCATCCATACCCTGTGCATTGGGAAATCCTAAATTCAACCAATTCAATAGCAAAGAAGACCCACAACAACACTTTGTGGTCTTTTAAACATGTGTGTTATCTCATCACTCATGATGATGCTTTTCTCTTGTGAACATTCCCAATGTCCTTGATGGGACCCACTTTAGATTGGTATAGTGCTCTACCAGGCACTCCATATTTTCATTTAATTAGATAGCTCAAGGATTTTCTAGACCACTTTTCTATCAACATTGTCAAGAAGGTCACCATGAATGACTTGTACGTGACACGCCAATATGAAGATGAATCTATCATAGATTTTTTCACTCATTGGCGGAGCCTGATCAACCAACTCACATTCCAATTACCTCAAATGGAGTTAATAGAGTTGTTCACAAAGCTTGTGCTAGACACATCTCACCAACTCTCCAAGTCAAACCTTCCACACATTTGATGAGGCATTCACCATGGCCCAAAAACTTGAAATCCATGCCATTGAAGAGAAGAAGATACAATTGTGTAACAAGAACATGTTGTGTTTAAATCAAATGATACCTCTTCTTCTTCCAAACCACAAAATAATTATTCTAAAGAAAAAGGATCTACCAATGTAGTGGTTTTAAAATTCATCCCATCTCATCCATCCAACCAATCAAAACCTTCTTCCAACCTTTCTCTATTCAAGATTTTTAGTTCAAGCGGGAGAAAATGAAAATATACTCCCATAGGAGAACCTATTCTTCAAGTTTTAGAAAAACTTCTAAAATTGGAGCAATCACTCTTCCACCCATCAAACCACATACTAGTTTTGACCCTTCTCATCTTATGTGCCTACATGGTACAAAGAAAATTATTACTGACAACTATCATCATGTTAGAGGTCATAGTGATGGTAATTGTATAACTTTCAAAAACATCATCCAAGAAATGTTAGATAATGGAGATCTCATCTTGGATAACCCTAACACACCGGCTAATCAAAACCTTCACATCTTCAAGAATCCATTCCCAAATCACACCCCATCATCTAACCAAACTGAGTGAAACCTCAACCAATAATGATAAATTCATTGAGGTTCATGTCATTTTTCAACATCATACTAGCTCCTCCTTCTACTCAATTTCCTCCCATTCCATCTATTGAGGAAATTCTTGCATGAGCTCCTTCATCCATGGAAGGACCTTTCATCACTCCTCTACCATGGAGGAGTCCCCCTTATCTTCTCCTCCACCCATGGAGGATTCCACCATATCTATCGATGTAGTTTCCCCACTCACCTCTCAACTTGATGAACAACCCCCATACTTACTCTTCTACCCATGGGAGAGTCATGCTTACCTTCTTCTTCACCAAAAGAAGAACCTACCTCATCCACCTTTCCTTCTCCCCTACCCATAGAGGATCCATTAGTAGGCATCTCTTCCTATTGGTGACAATTCCCAGTGGATTTTAAAGACCATGTTGATTATCTATCATCTCTTACCCACAAAGTCTAAAAGCCAACCATTTCCTATCTCACAAGACATTCTTTACAAGGATTACTACCAAATCAACATCATCCTCCTCTACATCGGTGCCATTCTCACATGTTTGGCCAACCACTTGGATTATGTTGACAATTCCATGCTTTGGGGATGCCTTCGACTTCCTGTCTCAACTCAAATGCAGATGTTTTCTGCTTGACACTTCCATGATCTATCCAAAGGTGTTTCAAGACAACCAAACCCACCATGCCCATGCTAGTTGTAGCTACCCCTTCTTCATCACCCTCACCCATACCTAAACCATTACCATCAAACAAATTTTTTTCCTATGCTAAAAAACCCTACTGCACCCATATCTTCCTCCATGTCCAAGACCCATTACCACATTGGGAGTCATGCCGACATCAAGCCTAGTCCATCCTCTTGTCAAACTAGATTTAGCCACATCCTCACAAGCCATCGCAAAGACTATTCCCCCACCTAAGAGGAAGACCCAACCTCTTAGGCCACATACACACCTTTGCCCACTACCCCTCTGTCACCTTCACCACTTCCATCTATCCTAGGTCCCCACCCATCAACCTTGGTCAAGCAACCTCCTACCCAAGGTAAACCAAAAAAACACAACAGCCCACCTCCTCGTCATGATCTCTCTATTCACCCAAATTACCTACACAACCTATGCCTTCACCATTACCTACATCCTTTCTACCTCCTATACCTACACCACTTCTTGTATCCTCATCATTACCCATGCCATTCCCTTCTCCTCAACTAGTCCCTTCCACATTGCCTCTTACCACCGTCTTCACCACACCTCCATTATCACCTTGGCTAACCCATGTCCCCTTCCACCCTTCATCTTCCTTCCTTACATACACACTCCTTCTTTCACCTTTACCCAAGAAGGTGTAACCCAAGCCCAAAACCCCACTACCTTAAAAGAGGTAGTTAAACCTACACCACCTCCAACAACTAGTTCACAACTACACCTTTACCCAAGAAGGTGCAACCCAAACCCAAAACCATACTATCTACCAAACAAGTAGTCAAACTTACTCAACCTCGATTCCACCTCCAGTGATGCCTCTCCCACCAAAATTCACCCAAACTTCCATCAGACCCACACTTACTTCACATTGTGATCCATTGGTAGGGTCTTACCAACATCTTAGCTAACCTTTTGGAAACCTCTGTCATCACATTGCCACTACTTAGACCTTATGACCCACTCAAACCTAAACTAGAAGGGTTTGATGATACCAAAATTTTTGCTTACCATCATGTGTGTAGGGCATGATGTGGAAAATTGTAAGGCTCTTAAGACTATTCTTCTCCAACTATGTCCTCTCAAAGAAAACTTTGATGATGATGATATTTTAGATGAGGACCCTATTCCACCTTCACCTATCACCACATAGCCTCATCCCATACCTATTCAGTGACCTCCATCTCCACCTCCACAACCCTTTTATCCTCCTCCAACATTTGAGATCAATATGGTCCACATTAGAGAGCTAGCCAAACCTCCACCAAAATGCCAATGTGCCTACATTACTTTCACAAAACCATTATATTCCCTCACCATATTTTTTCCCATCCTGTTGCTACACCTTTCATGACTCACCTTCTCCTTCACCACAGATCAATATGGTTCAAGTTTCCACTCGAGCCCAGAAGGAAAAAGGAAAGGAGAAAAACAACCATCTCATCCACTACTCCTTTACCCAACATTCCATCTACACCTACACCCAAAATCACCATCCGTGGACCCACATACCCTATTTCTGATGGGGTTTCCCATCATACAATGCTTAAACAATTACACCAATATCCTCTCAAAATGTCTTTATATGACCTTATCCAAACCTCTGAGTCTCATCATTAGGCCCTCATTGAGGTCTGTAATCTATTGAGGTTCTACCTAATGACCCTACACCTGTCACCACCATTATCACTCCTCATCATGTTGCCACTCTCACCACTTCCTCCATCTTCTGCTCCCACTACCACTCATCAAGTATCCACTCTTAGTTTCTTTGACAAAGAGATTGTCCCTCTCAATTAGATGATCCTGACCCCGCCCTATTCATTTCCATCTATACATTGATAATATATGCATTTGACATGTTATGATTGATGGAGGTGCTAGTATCAACATCATTTCCTCCCCATGTATCAACAAATGCATCCCTTCCAATTACATGCATAATAACCTAATTATGTTGCATTCATTTAATGATGCCATAATTCCACCCTCGACACTATCATTCTCCACATTCATGTGGGCCCCGTGCCATTCTTGAATTATTCTATGTCTTAGAGGGGAATTCCAGTACAACTCTGCTACTTGGCATGACCTAGATTCATGCCATGGGTTGTGTTCCTTCAACCTTACACCATTGTTTAAAATTTGAACATGAAGGAACAACTATACCATTCCAACTGACCCTTCACCATTCAATACTTGTAACATGTTGTATCAACCCAATGATGTCCTTATACTAGTTAAGGCATCTACCACCACTACCACTTCTTACATACCATTCTTCTTCAGCCACTCCCTCATCCACCACTTACCTCATACACATCTTCAACATCTTCCAACCAACTCCTCTATTCCCACTACTTCGCAACTTCTAGATTGACCCATCACCAACCCATCTACTTCTCAAACATCCAATGCTTCTTCTTCTTCCCATATGCCATCTAGTGATTCATCCATTCCGCTACCCACATACCAACTATTGATCCCTTAGAAGGTGTTTTTCAATGCCTCACTCTGGGGAGTACCACCTTTATAACATTGACACATTCCTTACTCCTCAAGAGTATGGTAACCTTCACCAACATCCCCCACTATGATCACACGTGTAGGAAAAGTTTTCCCTATGGTCCTCCCCACCTTCGCACCAAACTTAACATATGGGGGACTTGATGCTTCTACCTACTCACCCAAGCCACCTTCCCAAACTCAACCATTTTCCTCCTGACCTTCAATCTCTCTCACTAACCACTGCTTTTCGCCCACACCTTCCTCCATCATTGTTTGCTTGGAAGGGATTTGGCTTTGGTTTCTATGAACAAGGTCACCATACTATCATTCCTTGCACTACCCATAAGCATAAAGACCATAGTGGTATTAGATTTTCCAAACCACCTTCCAAGAAGGCCCGAGTCAAACTCATTGAGGATGATAAACCTTCACCCCATTCACCTACCTCACCACCTTCACCTATAGAGTCTATGGATCTAGAATCCATTCCTCCTAATTTTTTTTTCGTGAACACCATTTTCCTGGGACCTCTGACTTATTAGCATGATGGTGAGGCTCCCTCTTCTCTTCCCTTCTGTATCTTGACATGATCGATGATGACACACCTTTTATTAACATCGTTCAATGTCAGGATGATGAGTCTATTCTCACCTACCTTGGTGTGGAAGATTCTTATATTCATCGGTTGTTACCTTCTGAGACACAAACCATGTTGAATGAATTGACCATGAAATCAACATTCACACTTAGGATGACCCACACATTCTAAAAATAGGCCAATCTTTAGATGTTGTTGAATAGGAATATTTCACTTCTTTCCTCGGGATCATAAAATGCTTTTTCTTGGTCCTACGCTGATATGCCTGGTATTGACCCAAATATTGTGGTCCACAATATCGTAACCATTCCTGATGCCAAACCCATGAAACAAAAGCTATGAAAAATGCATCCTCGCATTCCCTTCTTGTCAAAGAAGAACTCAATGCCTCCTTTTATGTTTCCTTCATTCTACCCATTGATTATCCCCAATGGATCTCTAACATTGTTCTATCACAAAAGTGATAGAGGGGGACTCTGCATTTGCATGGATTTTCATGACCTTAACCTGGCTTTGCCCCAAAGGATAATTTTCCTCTACCTAGTATTGACCAACTAGTTGATCTCACCACCGACCATGAGATGTTATCACTCATGGATGGTTTCTCAGGTTATAACCAAATATTACTCACCCCAGAAGATCAACACAAAACTACCTTCATCACCCCTTGGGGGACCTTTTGTTATCGTGTCATGCCCTTTGGCCTTAAAAATGTTGGTGCTACATATCATGGGCTATGACTTATATCTTTCATGAAATCATGCATAACATATTGGAAGATTACGTTGATGATATTCTTGCCAAATCCAAACATCGGTCAAACACCTTGTAGTCCTTAAGGTTGTCTTTGACTGTCTCATCAAATACGTGTTCACCTTCAACCTAAGAAGTGTGTCTTTGTTGTTCTCTAGGAAAGATCCTTGGTTTTATCATTTCTTTATGTGGCATTGAAGTTGATCCACTAAAATCAAGGCTATTCTCGAGATGCCTCCACCTACTAACCTTTTCAACTATGTAGTTTGCAAGGAAAGTTGTAATCTATTCATCACTTTATTTCTTAGCTTTCCGATCGCTGCCATCCATTTCATCATCTTCTCAAAAAGGATGTCTCCTTCAAATGGGATGATGAATGTCACAAAGCCTTTGATACCTTAAAAAAATACCTCCTCCAACCAATTGTTCTCATTCCACCTAAGGATGACCAACCATTTTACCTTTACATTTCTGCCACTAGTCATTCCATGGGTGCCATGATCACTCATCATGATGAGCAACACAAGGAACAAGTGGTTTATTATATAAGTCATACACTTTTAGACTACGAGACTAGATATACTCACACAATTTTTTTCCTAGCCCTAGTCTTTGTCACTACTAAACTTTGCCATTACCTACTCAACCATAAAACCTTGTTGTATCACCAACATTGGCCCTTTACATTACATGTATGCTAAATCCTACCAACATCAATGTGCCACATGTTGGCTCATGCTTCTTACAGACCTCGATCTCAAATTCATCCATCAAAAATATGTCAAAGGACAAACCATTTCTGACCAACTCAGATGCACCTCTCTCTAGAAACCAATCTTCTAACTTCAAATTCCTTGATGAATCCATTTCTACCCTCTCCTTAGATGATACCATTTACCAGATGAACTTATTCTTTGATGGTTCCAAATGTCAACGTGGGGGTGGTGCAGGAGTTATCCTCATTCCTCTTGATGGTGAGCCTATGTCATTATCTTTCAAACTAGATTTTGATTGTACTAACAACATCACCAAATATGAAGCACTCGTGTTAAGTCTTCAAAATGCCAGAAGGAAAATGAAGAAATGGAGGTTTTATATTTATGTTAACATAACCACCATTCTGTGAGAGTGGAGGTTATAGAACCACCACCCAACCCGGGTGGTGGTCCTGTAACCACCGCCCAACCAAGGCGGTGGTCCTGTGACCACCGGTTGTGCATTGGGCAAGTGGTCTGACACTTTTGAACAAAAAAAAAATTCAAAATGAACAGTCCTAGAATTGGAAAGGTTTGTCTATGTCTCTTCTCCTCCATGACCTTTCCCATCCTCTAGTGCATGGGAGGACATGAGAAAGGCTATAAATACATGTAGGAAGGAGAGTTTTGATTATCGAAGCATGAAAGCAAGTGAGCAAGGAATTCTTAGTGTTGGAATTGTGTTTGTAGAAGAAAGGAGTTTTGAGGCAGAGAAAGCAAGTAATTGGGAGGAAGTGTGAGATATTATCTACTTCTCTTTCATACTTATTGTAAATTTGTACTTCTTATTTGAATTGGCCAATAAAAAGTGGGAAGAAAGAGTGTTTTCCCTTCCCGATTGGTTTTCCTCCTCTGGAGGTTTCAAGATAAAAATTGTTGGTGTTCATGAGTTTATATTCTTTCCTTTCCTACAATTGTTGATTCTAAGCATAAGAAAATTCATTCACTAGCTATATCTGTCATTTTCTAAATCAAAAGTAGAACAAACAACATTTAATTGTGATTTTGTGAAATTCCAAAGTAGAGAGTTTATAGATCATTTTGGTATCAGAGCTAACAAGTATCTAGGATTGTGGTATTCGTTCTTGGATTTGTATGATAATGATGAGATCTAAAGGTGAAGAGGCTTTACCTTGTGATCCAGATATTTCTACAAGGAAGTGGAAACAGAGAATTTGGGGACAAATGGAGGAAGAAACTTGGTCCGTAGAATCGAGATGTTGGAGACCATGATGGATAGGATGTTTAGAAGACAAGAAGAACTTGCAGATTTGTAGAAGATGGACTTTTTGTTAAGCAAGACTCCATGGACTCAGTGGTTTGAGGCTTAGCCAAAAATTTTGGCATAGGGAGGAGCCACCATGAGGAAGAATATGGGGAAGAGCATGAAGAAGAGACTTCAAATGCAAGAGAGAAAAGGTAAAATCTGATCATGCTCCTTTTAAAGTTGAGACGAAAGTTGAAATTAAAAGCTTTGAAGGACAAGTAGATGCAAAGTTGCTTGATAAATGGTTAAAACAATTAGAAGTCTACTTTAGCATCCATAATGTCACTGAGGCACAGAGGATCACCTTTGCACACGTCTCAAAATGGAGGGACACTCTGGTTTGGTGGGAAACCCATCTAGCCACTTGTGAAAAGAAGAAATGTCCTATTGTGAAATCTTGGCAAGAATTTAAAGAATTACTTAGAGCTAACTTCTATCCTATTGGCCACAAGACTGACCAAATGATTAAATGGAAAGTATTTTAGACAAGGGAAGTGGTCAAAGTGTGTAGGACTATACTACGGAGTTTGGAGGTAGGCCATGTTGTTGAACATGGACTTGGAGGATGAGGATATTCTGACTAAGTACTTGGGAGGACTTCACACTCACCTTGAAGAAAATTCATCTCCATGAAGCCCAAAGATCTCAATGAGGTGTGTGTGCAGGCATACTATATAGATGATGAAAAGAAGCAAGGAGAAGTAGAGCCAAGGGAAAAGCAGTCGAAAAATCAGTAGAAGAAAGAACATGGGAAAACAAGTAACAAAGGTAAGTGGAAAGGGAAAGGTAAACAAACTGCCACTACTTTAAATACTTGTAAAGATCCCAAGAATTTTTGCAAGAACTATGATATCAATGGTCATACTGATGCTACATGTTGGAAGTTGCATCCGGAGTTACATCGAAGAACCAAACCAAGGACTCAAAGAAGTCCATGACAATTGTAAAGATAGAAGGGGAGGTGGAAATGAAGATGACTCTGATGTAGATGAGAGGCTTGGATGCACGACCACCAACATGGACAACTAGGAAGAGGAGATGAGTAGACTATTCAGATCAAAATCTAGATCAAGAGAACTAAGGTAAATGCTTTGGTTGATACCGGTTCTTAGTCTAACTTGATTTTGAAGTAGTTGTAAAGAAGCTTGGTCTTGAGACTTATGAGCATCCACACCCTTATCCTTTGGGTTGGGTGAAGAAGGGTGTTGAAATTTAGGTAAAAAAAAGATGTAAGGTCAAGTTTGGGATAAATTCCTAGTATATTGATGTATTGGAAGTTGATGTTATTCCACTTGATGCTTTTGATGTTGTTTTTGGGAGTCCTTACTTGTATATCAGGGATGTTATATTTATGAGAAGGGAAAAAACGATATACAGATGGGTCAAGGATGGGATCAACTACAACATCTGGGCACACCAGCATAAGACACGGGTTACTTATGGTGAGTGTTAACCAAGCAAAATGACTTATTAGGAAAATCATAATCAATTTTGTTTACTTTTGTTAAAGGATAAACAAGATGGGGTAGAATTTTTAGAGATTTCTAACTAGGGAAAACAGGATTTGGATAGTATTATTAGTATTTTAGGAATTTTTTCAGGCTCCCAGTGGGTTACCACCAAAAATGGGAAGTAGAGCATGAGATTTGTTTTCAGAGTCCCCTCTACCGAACATCGGGTTGTATAGGAAATCCTTGTTGGAGAGTACTGAAGTAAAGAAACAACTCTAGGAACTACTAGACTAGGGTGTGATATGTCCGAGCACCTCACCATGTGGTTCACCTATTGTGATGGTGCCGAAGAAGGATGGTTCTTGGAGAATGTGCATCGACTACCACATGCTTTGAACAAGATCACCATAAAGAACAAATATCCACTTCCCCGCATAGATGATCTCTTGGACCAACTTCAACATGCCAAATTCTTCACGAAGTTGGATCTCAAGTTCGAGTTATCACCAAGTCAAGAATGAAGGAGGAGGATATATGGAAGACTGCCTTCAAGACAAAACAAGGTTTGTATGAGTGGTTAGTACTTCCATTTGGTTTATGTAATGCACCCGCTACATTTATGAGATTGATGAATGATGTATTATGGGATTTCATAGATTCATGTGTCATTGTTTATCTAGATGATATCTTGATTTTTAGTGCCACATGGGAGGAACATCTAACTCATTTGCAACAAGTCTTGCAAGTTCTCAAGGAGAAACAACTGCTTTGTAATATGAAGAAATGTGAATTTTCCAAATAGTCACTTGTCTATCTTGGGCACGTGGTTGGAGGAGGAGAGCTACGAGTGGATCCAAAGAAGGTGGAAGCCATCACCAAGTTGGCCAACACCAACAGGAGCCACAGAGACTAGGATTTTTGTGGGAGCAATATAATACATGTGGAAGTTCATTTGGGCTTCTCCATGATTGCAACACCTCTACACATAGTGGCCACAAAGAGTAAGGGTTTTGATTGGGGTAAGGAACAAGACAAATCCTTTGAGTTATTGAAATACAAGATTAGTCATGCTCCAGTACTTGCTCTTCCTAATTTTTAGCAGCCCTTTGAAGTAGAGACAGAATCCAAGTGATTATGTTATGGGTGCAATGTTGCTTAGGGAGGTAAACCCGTATGCTATCATTATGAAACTTTTACTTCAATTAGTTAAAGGATATTTAATATATGATAAGGAAATGTATGCACTAGTTAGGAAATTAAAAATGGAAGCATTATTTGTTGGGTAAAGAAACTATTGTGCACACTGACCACAAACCTCTCTAGTATTTGCAAGCACAGTCTAAATTGCAACAGGAAAGGCACTACAAATGGATGGGGTTCCTTCAAGCAGTTCCATCTGGTGATCAAATACAAGAAGGGTAGTACAAACTTGGTGGCAGACATGTTGTCTAGGCCACCCCACATAGGAGAATTTCTCCTGCTTGGCCACTATCTCTCAGATCGAGCCCTTCACGAAGGAAGCTTATGGAGAGGCATATGCCAGGACAGAGACTTTGGGGTGACATTTCAGCATAGTTATAGTCCCAAGGGGCTGAAAGGATGGGGATTGAAGATTGTTATCTCAAGGATGGGCTACTCTACCGATGGGGGAAGCTTTGTGTGCCTAAAGAAGAAAGACTTCTATTGATGAGGGAAGCACATACCTCAAAAGTAGTGGGACATTTTGGTGTTGGTAAGACCCTAGCCCACTTGCAAAGGTACGTGTATTGGCCCAATATGCAAGAAGAAGTATCAAAATTTATACGTGGATGTAAACTTTTTGTACCAACAAGCCTAAGACTAGGAAGGAGGGTTTGTATATGCCTTTTCCAGTACCTACTCATCCGTGGGAGGACATTTCTATGGATTTTGTAGGAGGATTACCTATGTCTAAACATGGCCATGACTATCTCTATGTTGTTGTTGATAGATTCAAGTAAGATGTGTATTCTTATGGCATGTAAAAAAGATAAAAAAACACATGAGGCAAGATATTTTCTTTTGCTAATGTATGGGTGCATTTTGGTTTGCCAAAGTCTATTGTTTCTGACAAGGATTCAGGTTCTTGGGGAAGTTTTGGACTACTTTGTGGGACAAGATGGATACCAGGTTATAGAGGAGCATGACTTTCCATCCATCAGATAGATGGACAGACAGAGGTGGTGAATAGGACTTTGGTACAGTTGATCAGAGGGTATAATAGCAAATACCCAAGGACTTGGGATGAGTCCTTAGCCTACATTCAACATTCCTATAACTGGGTAGTACACACATCCACTATGAAGTCACCATTTGAAGCATGCTTGGGATATCTACCTACAAATCTGTTGGACATAGTAGTTTGGAAAGCAAGATGAGGAGGAGACATGAGACACAGAGGTGACTAGAGAAAACAAATTCATTGAGAGGATGGAAAATCCATCTCAAAGTCAAAGAACAAGTTAGAGAAATCTCAAGCCAAGTACAAGGCTAGGCATGATCAACAAAGAGAGAACATAAGCTTCATGTTGGAGATAGAGTTTGGCTTTACTTGAGCAAGGAGAGACTACAAGGTCAAGCATGAAAAGCTCAAGCCACTACGATATGGACCCTTCACCATATTGGAGCAAGGTTGGAGAAAATGCCTTTTGACTTGATTTTCCACCATTTATGAGGATGTACTAGTAGTAAACTGTGAGAACTTGCACCTATATGAGCCATCCATGCTAGATGAAGATGAAGGACTATAGTTGCTACCTTCCATTGAGGATTGTGTCTTGGACTCATGAGGTGAATTGGAGGAGGATGTAGTGTTGCAGCAAAAGGTCAGAGAGACTAGAGAGGTCCATAAGAGTCTTGGTAGGTTGGATGAAAGGAAAGACACCAAGGTAGGCCCGGTGGTACTCAAAGGAGCAAGTGAGGGAATTATTTCCTCATCTACTCCCCCACTAAGATTTTGTGGGACCAAAATCCTCCTAAGTAGGGGAGGTGTGATCCATAGGGATCCAAAATGACTCTACTTCATCAGATCAACCAACAACAAAGAAGGAAAATGAAGAAACAAAGGTTCTGTCTTTATGTTAACAGAACCACCACTCTGTGCAGAGTGGTGGTTATAGAAAACCACTATGCCCAACCAGGGGTGGTCCTGTAACCACCACCACCACCAGGTGGTGGTGGTCCCTGTGACCGCTGATCATTGCATGCATTGGGTGGCGGTCCGACACTTTCGGAAAAAAAAAATAAAATTAAAAAACGAAAAGTCCGAAAAATTGGAAAGGTTTTTGTGTCTCTTCTCCTCCATGACCTTTCCCATCCTCAGTGCATGGGAGGACATGAGAAAGGCTATAAATACATGTAGAAGGAGATTATTTTTGATTATCAAAGCATGAAAGCAAGTGAGCAAGGAATTCTTAGTGTTGGAATTGTGTTTGTAGAAGAAAGGAGTTTTGAGGCAGAGAAAACAAGTAATTGGGAGGAAGTGTGAGATATTATCTACTTCTCTTTCATACTTATTGTAAATTATGTACTTCTTATTTGAATTGGCCAATAAAAAGTGGGAAGAAAGAGCATTTTCCCTTCCCGACTGGTTTTCCTCCTCGGAGGTTTCAGGATAAAAATTGTTGGTGTTCATGAGTTTATATTCTTTCCTTGATCAAGTTGATTGTAAAGAGAGATTCCCTTTGGCTAGGAGGAACATGTTCTGTAAGAAATAAAACAAGACCACCATAGATAACATTAATAATATAGGTTAGTGGACTTCCTAGAAAATGCTATATCTAGGAAGCATGATGCTTCCTAGAATGTTGTCAATCCACTTTCAAATATAAATTAATATTGCAAATATTATGAAGTAAGGTAATCCTACCATAGTTATATGATTTAGGTATCTCGTGTAAATACAATAAGCAAATCTAATCTAAAAATCAAGGTTATGATTAGATCAAGGAGGTTTGAGTAGGTTATTCTAGATTTGAACAAAAAATTGTAGGGGTATATGATTGATTGGATGAGGTCCAAGGGTTGATTGGGTAAGGTCTGGGTTAGTTTTGGTTGATCGAGAGGTTTTTGGTCAAAAGGAATCAAATGAAATGGAGACCGATATCGGTCTAGTTGTGGACTGATTTTTTTGGTATAGAGGTGAAATCAATGTCGGTTAGGTAATCGATGTCGATAGGGGAAATTGACAACAATTTGATAAAAATGGTTTTTGGGATTCTCTGTGATTGCACAAAGAGTGAGAAGGGTGTGGTTAGGTTCATAATATTATTGATAAGACTCGGGGGATACAAAGGGGAAGTCATGGAAGGTAAAATGGCTATAGGTGGTTGGGTTGGTAGATTGGTGAGGAGGTGGAGATAAAGGAATATGGGTAGAAATAAAGTATAATGAAAGAGGTAAGGAATATATACTTTAAGCAAGCACAATGTGACCGAAATCATGAATACTTACTTGCCTTTATAAATATGGTAGGTGAAGGTGGATGGTAGTTGATCCATGAAGAGATTGAGTAGCTTGCCATGTTTATTGTACTCCCATAATGTTCCGTGAGTATTCTAATACTTTGGACCAGAACCAAATGCTTTCTTGGGCTTGTGGTTGATTATTTTGTGTCGTATGGATGCTTTAAGAGGCTTTAGATTCACACTTGAATGCAATAGTTCTCTCTCAAAACTAAAAATGACCAACCTAGGTAAAAGGTTGTAAAATTATATTGGGCCTTGAAATATTGGCTAAGTACCAAAGGGTGCACATGTGCAGGACTAGTGAGAAGAAGGGCACTCAGGGGAAATCACCTAGGAAAAGGGGTTTAAGAAGGGTTTAAGTGAAACTAGGGCACACACGGGAGGTAGAACATGGGTTAAAAATACTTAGCCATATTTGGAATTCTAGGGGCACTTGAGGAAAAGCGTGAGGACCCGACTAGGTGTGATGAGTGGATAAGGTGCCAACCTAGAACATTGGAGGTCAAGAAGAGGATATTCCTGACAGGTAATATTCCCATAAGACATCATTATAGAGAGTGGAGGGTTTACAAAGGGATAAGCATTCACAAATGGAGGACCACATTGACACTTGGCACACGATCTATTTAGGAGAGAAGGCATGGTGGTGGGTGTTGATCCTATAAAAAGAGATGCTCGGGCCAGAGATAAAGAGGGAAGACATATAGATGGGAGATAGAGAGAATGTAGAGAATAAGAAGAAGAGTAACGATAGTAATTCTAGGGTTTATGGCACTAAGGGTTGTAAGGGATACCATAAGCATATGCATGGGTACTGGGATCTATAAAAAGGAATGAAATGGGGAAAATATAGTTAGAGCCTCATACCTGGGAAGATTTGCGGGAGTTAAGTCTCTATCATTTATTGTATATGGTCTGAGATGACCCTTTTGACTGTAATGTGGCTACCAGAACTATTTTAAATCAATATACATGTGGGTTCATTATGTATAACTTCTTTATGGGTGTAAACCCTTGTGTTATATGACTATCATGGCTCAAATATGGTTTATTATGCTTCTTACAATGTTATTTAGTTTCTATAATGCATTAAGGTGTGGATATGTTAGTTACATCTTCTACCTTTTTAAATAAGTGAATGTACTTCTACTTCTACAAACCATCCTCCATTAATGGTGGAACCTTCTCACAAATCTCACATAAAGGAGGGGTTCAATGCTCACGTGTGCCTCGGGTGAGCCCATTTATTTCAGTGCCCCATTTTCTTTTGGGTGATAGTGTCAAGCAAATTGTAGCTTGGGGTTAGAAAATATTATTAAGGGTAAGTAAATGAATACATCTTGGTTTGTGTTATCGGGACCTCTTTTGAAGTTGTTGTGATAATAGTCCGTGATAAGAGCACTTGGCCTTGGAAAATGTCGAAGCATGGCTTAAAAGCACAAGGATGAGTTTACTTGAGATTTAGTAATGGACCCGAGTTTGACACATGTAAATGGGTAGAAGAACATATGTATCATGAGTTTTATGAGACCTTCTTTTGTTGCTTTCTAGTGGATTTATATGAATGGATTTCGACGTATACATCTAGATCAAGATGGTACTATAGACCTCGATGTATGGACCCAAGATGATTATCGAGGTTGTCATGATATTGATCTCACTTGGACATGTAATGTTGATCATTGGTGGAGTAGATAGTTACACCTGGAGTACATGATTTTTTCTATTCCTATCCAGGGCTTAGTTTACTTTAACTAGTGAAAACCTATATAGTCATGAGATAAATCTCCCTCATTTACCTGAAGTGCTGAGGCTCCTCGTGTTTCCGATTTGTCAATTAAAATATGCTAGTATCTATATGGGGTTTTACTTTAACTCAGCATAGTTGAAAACCTATATACTCATGAGAACCATAGTTGTATATTTGTCAATTAAAATATGCTAGTATCTATATGGGGTTTTACTTTAACTATTCAAATGAACCATAGTTGTATAGCTGACAAGTTGTTTAAGAAAGGAAATATTTATAGAAGAAGGAAATAATAAAACACAGGGAAGAAATAGGGAAGATGTGCAACCCAATCAATAGATAATAGAGTTGATTGCATGCACATAGAAGAAACCAATAGATATCAACACACAAAATTATAAGTAAAGGCAACTCAGATCTAGATCTAAAATAACACAAAGTTTATTAGAAGATCTAAGATAAAAGCTAGAAACAAAATGCACCGTGACACAAAGTTCTCGGAAATCTGCTCCTTTATATTCCTTTGCTTCAAGTGGCTATCAGGGGTTTCAACACAAAGTCTGGAACACAAGAATGCTGCTTACAAATTTTGATCATTAACCCGAAGGTTCTTCTTCTACTTATAGAATGTAGAAGGGAAAGTACAAATGGGAAACTCAACTAAACTGAAACATAAACAAAAGTAAAGATAACATCTGGCAATCATCCTCCTCTAATTTCTCTTCAAGTGACACATCTGTCACTTAACTAATAGAATTGTTCCACATAACTTAAAGTAATGGTTTCAAAACCAATAACTTTAAAGTTTTACAATTACATCGGGAACGTGGAAAATAGAAGAAGAAAGAAGAAAGACACACCAATTTGTAACATCTATATCTTCTTTTTTTGTTCTGATACTGAATATACTTGTCGAACATGTAATTCAACATCTTCCCATCTGTCTTAGCCCTGACTTCCTTTTACATCACGAACTGTAGCAAGCCTTCGTTCGATACCCTGATACATGCTTCCACCTCCTCCAAGCTAGGCCCAAAATTTTTGCGATATCATTGCGGTGCACCAGTATCTTTGATGGAATTCATCGTGAAAGGCTTAACGGCTCCATCAATTCTCCCTTGCACCATCAGAAGAGACCCTTCCAGGGAATTAGGCACTCTGCTAGGAATGATCCGTGTGTATGAAGTAACATTTCCGACCACTTCCTCATGAGTGAAAAATGATGACATTGTCTGGTAAAGATGATGTCATACTCTCAAGTGCCTGCATCCTCTTGACATAATTATACAGATCTCAAAGCGGAAAGATACTACAAACTCATTTACTTCCCCTTCTCAAGCTGATGATCAAGTAGATACAATTTGTTCCACCATGATCAACACTTCTCTCGTGAGCTTATTGATTTTGGCCAAAGTACTCGAGGTTACTCTCTCAACGTATTATGTTCATATCTACTCGTGCTTGTCATCGGTTGCTTGATTGATTGATCTGTTGCATCTTTCATAACCTTTAGGCGGTGGCACCTCTCTCGAGTTGTACAGAAGCTTGACGAATAATTAGACTTTTCCATTCATCGATAGCTTTCACCTTGTTGCTTGCATCTTCCATTTCCTGCATCAGATGATCACTCACCTGCTTTTTGCATTGAAATGGGTTGAGTGGAAGATTTAGCAACCTTGGCAATGATCTCACACTGTTGAGATACACCTTTTGAAGTTAAACTTTCTCCGCCTTTTCTTTGTCAAGCCTAAGGAATAGAGCATCTATCGATGTATCTGTGTATCCTTCTTGATCCTTTTTTGTGGTGGCTTGACCTATGGGTACTCAGTTCTTATTATGTCTTCTGTAGTGAGCTCATCCTCTTCTTCCTTCTTGCCGGGCCCTGACATCTTAGCAAATTCTGCCCCGACTCCTCGATGATCAACCTTGAAGTTACCTTAGCAACTTTAGGTTTTCTGTCTTTTCCACCTAGACTCAAGAGCAGCTGCAAGTCGTGTTCCTCCAAGTTGATTTCTTCTCTAGCCTCTGGAACCAACTGCGAAGTCAACCATTCTGAGAAATTACTTCTCGGAGAATGAGAAGTTGTTGAGTGTACCACTATCTCATGCTCTGATTCCTCTCCATCTGAAACTACTACAGTGTTGTGGCTGCCATCCTCTGAATCATCCAAAGACAAAGCTCTTTCAAACTCTGCCATCTGCAGCTTCAACGTTTCTTTAGGAAGAGGCACTGAACGGAGTGGTTGAGGAGAGAAGATGAATGTTGCCGGATTCAATGGAGGAATGGCAGTGTCCTGCTGAGGTGCAACAGTCGGTGAAGTACTTGATGCTGGAGAAGCCGGAACTAACATCATAGCCGTAGAAGTGATCTTCTCCTTTGAATGAGACCTTCTGTGCACTTTCATCTTCTCAGGCCTTCTGCTGCTTTCTCCTCCGTGCTTCCTCTTGAGGGAATCTCTGTGCCGAAGTTACCCGTGATTTGATTCATCAATGCTTCATCAAGGCAATATCCCTTCGTCAAAGTGACTAGTTTGAAGTATTCACGAAAACGGTGGTGAGACCTTTCCTAATCGTATGGCAGCCCCCTACGTTCTCTTGAAGTACTGACTCTATCTCCTCCCATTTGATGGTATGTGTCAAAGTAACAGGCCCATCATCTTTAAGATCCACAGGTATCGTGCTAATCCAAAGTCAAACACTTGCCGTGTTGATAGCCTGCTGAAATCTTTCTTTCTAACCTCGTACTCACTTTTGCACTTCATCTAGAAATCTTCTAATGAAGGCACATGTGCGTACTCCTGGGAGATCGTCTTCTGGCCACTCCCGAATGGATCGAAGTTCAGCCGTCTTTGGGAAGAACTCTTGCTCGTACTCGAGAGAACATTTCGCTTCCATTCCTCGGGCTTTATGAATGCTGCTTGGCTATAATGGCCCACAGTGATCGGGAAGAAGCCCGTAGACTTGTGCCATTTTGACTGAAGGTCGTGCATCTCCACAAGTTGTCTGCTCAGCTCCATGGTGACCAATCTATCATTCGGATATCTGGGCAACTTAACTGGTTCTCCAGAAAAGCCGGTGACCCTGAGGTATGTGAAATCCAAAGCCGAATGAATGAGAGGCGCGATTCTGGACACTGACTTCCCACGCTTCCTTGCTCACCCTGTTGGCCTTTAGATCCTGTCCAGCTACAAATGAATTCGTAGAAGAATCCATCGTTGACCACTTTGAAATCTTTCTTGCATGCAGGTACAGTAAGTTGTGGGTAGCACTCGAAAATAGGGTCCTTGGAAAGAACACCACATCTATCCAGCTTGGAGAAGATGCCTTGTGAAGCTGCTGCATATACCAAATAGGAAGTCATTTTGAAGCTGAAAGTACGCCTCACGTTCGGAGTTGCTCACCAATGTTGTCGCTAATGATTTCGACCAATTGATTATTGAATCTGCTTTGTTGATTTCAATGGTCCTGATGAAAGCATACATCCATGTGCGGAAGGTGTGAGCGTTTGCTTCGCCATTTATCTGCATAACAATTTGGCAATATCATCCACCTCTTGTACCAGATTGGACCGCGGAAGAGTTCTTGGGAACTTGGAAGGAGATCTGGGCTTCTTCATGTATCTGTTGTTCATTATGTTCACGCAGTCAACTCTATGCTTCTCCCATCTGTTGTCGGCATCTTGTATGCTAATAGAAGTCACCACCTTTCGTGCTTAGAAATCTTCAAACAATAATTGATGAACTGTGCGTCCAACCGGATTATTGTTTTCCCGTAGCATCTCGGACTGATCTAGATGATGGATGGTAAGACCTAGCACACTCCATAATGAACTTTGGCAACTGGGTTGTGAATGGAAATGTTGCAGCTCGAATAATTCCATTGCTTTTGATTGCACGCATGAGGGAAGTCTTTCCTGCTCTGGATCTATCAATCAATTAAAAAGAGGTTCGGACCTAGATCGTGTCTCGATGTCTGCAAATTTAGAAGTGATGCATGACTCTCTGTTGTGCTCTCTTTTTCATCCCTCTTTGCCATGGTTGTATCTATCTTTTTCTGAACAATTCTTTTTCTCTTTATTCGGTCGGAATTCTTCACAACCGGTGCAGATCTGGATAATTCTTCAGATTCGGAGGATATGTTCAATGTATTGGACATTGATTTAAGCTCCCTTTCTCTTATAAAAGCACCTGTAATGAATTCCTGCAATTAATTCAGACAAAGATGGCAACCGGAACATGAACAGTGGATTTTAATCATAAAAATCTGCATATATCAAGCTGCTGCCCCAAAATTTGATGTTTTATTTGCATGCAAAGCAAGCATGAATTTTACCAACTTCACCTGAGCACCTGTATCACTTATGCAGACAATTATTCAGACACAAATCAACCTCCTTCAAACCTAGGCGCCAAATTTGGAAGCTTCCAGCATTAATTACACCTTCTTTTGAGCAAAATTCCTCTTCAAATGGGGCGCACTTTTTGTCTGGGCTGCACTTCTCTGCTTTTGAATTAATTAATTCATCCTTATGGCAGCCCTTGCTTATATAATCCTCATAATTCTATAATTAATTAATGCCTCTCCTATTCCTAGCAATTAATTAATTATTTAATAAGCTTTACTCTTCAAATGGGGCACCTATTTTGTGCATGCTCATGGCTGCCATTAAATAAATTAAATTTATTTAATTTTAGCCTTCTACTTCAGTTAACTTAAGCCTCACAGTATGCTTTGACCTTAGCCACTGAAAATAGGAATTAATTAAATCAATTAATACTTAAAAAATATTATTCCTCTCCCAAATGGGGCGCACTTTTTGACATGAAGGGGCTGCATTAAATAAATAATATTTATTTAATTTTAGAACTTCTAATTCTGACTTCCTTTGTCCACTTTCCCTTTGTTGACTTTTCCACAAGCCTGGGCGCCAAAATTGGAGAAGAAATTAATTAATTTAATGCATTTAAAGCTGCCCTTCTTTCCCTAAAGGGGTCGCACTTTTTGGCATGAGCAATTTCTATTTTTAAAAGTCAATTGACAATGGGATTATTTACCCTGCAAGGCAGCTCCGAAAATCCCATGATCCACTTAAGTTGTTTGACTTTCATAATGGGATTATTTACCCTGCAAGGCAGGTAATAAAATCCCATCAATGCCTTAAGTGATTTTTCTTTTATTTCACAATGGGAATTTTTACCCTGCAAGGCAGGTAAGAAATTCCCGCCTGCCTACTGTTGCCTCTAATTTTCCCATTGTGACTTAAGTGGCGTTGCTTCCATGGGAAAAAGTACCTCTTAGGTAGGTACAAAATTCCCACTGCTTTGCTTCCAAAAATCCCATGATTCACTTCAAACCCTCTTTTTCAAAAAAATGCGGCTGCTAGAAGAAGCTTTTTGGTGCATGACTTCGTCTTTTCAGAGAGAACCCGGACCTCGATGGTGAATTCCTTACAGCACAACGTGCATAGGTGATCTCCAGATACTCGGCCAAGAATCGAATCGGGCCGACAAAAACCGTGCAAAGGAATTGATCAAAAGAGAAATTTCACAAATAAAGCCGAATTCATTCATGGGAAAACACTTGGTACAAAAGCGTTGATCACAACAGAAGTCACAAATAAAGCCCGGGATTCATTCTGGTTAAAACCCTCTTGGTATATGGGAATAATGGCATATGTACGATCACTGTGATTGAGTTATGGCTCCTTGGGAGCACAAATTGCAAAGCGGCTCAAAATAATTAAATACAAATAGGGTTCCCAAATTTCAGGATGAAACTGGGGACACCAATCCCTATAAATCTTGACAGAATAAAACAATTTTGGGAGGGCATCTGGGTATTTGTTGGAAGAAAATGGCTAGGGTGGAGGAATATGGCTGAACCTTGGGAATAGGAGATCAAGAGAGATGACTCAAGTATAATGAAGCTCATGAGAGGGAGTTAGATAGAAAATGCGAAGTTGCAGGAGTGATGGATTTATGGAGGAAAGCGTTACGGAAGGAATTGAGGTTCATGTGGAGGACTTGGAGCCTTAGCGGTTTGTGCTACCCCATCTTGGAAAGTGTGGGAGAGAGACCCCTTCATCTTCTGATGAGAGCTCATCACTTGGAGAAAGGAGAGTCATCAGCGCACATCTGAATCCACCTAGTGACCAACACTTGGTGCTTAGTTTTCCAAATCCAGAGATGAGTATTACTAACCCAGTTGGTATTGGTGCGAGGAGGTTAAAATTTTCATTTGAAACATCTTTGGCTACATAATCATTTCCTATGTTTGGAGGTATATTGTCTAGAGTGAAATTTGGGAAAAGTTTGGGTACACAAAGCTTGGGTATCATGTCAGAAGTGGTTTGGGACACAAATATGGTAGCGGTGCAATATAGGAAGATGGCGTGTGGCAACATTAGCCATTTTGAGCATGAAGACCTATTTTGCGTGTAGAACACAGATGATGCAAAGATGTGCGTGCCATGCATTGTCTATCTTTGGAGAAGTTTTGAAGCATTTATGCATGAAGACAAGCTAAGAATAGAATTGACACTTCATTTAACTACAAGAGGACTATAGATAGCGCACTTGCATGTGTGGCTATGATTGTAAATGGTGTGTGGCTATCAATAGCATGTGGCCTATTTTGGAATAGATAAGTGGTGAAGGGAAAGTCCCCACCCTATATATATATATGTTAGGCATAGTATATATATAGATAGATATAGATATGTAGAGAGAGAGCTGATGTATGGAAGGAGAGTATGTATGTATGTGTGTAAGAGAATATATGCATATGATTGAACTATTGTATCAGTTCCATACGCGCATTGGTATAGATTGACAATACTGTAAGGAGCTTCTGTATTTATTAATAGATGGAAGATATTGGCTGAATCTAAGTGTCATTCTGTGTGTAGTTGAGTAGTGCATATTATTAATTCAATCATGATTATTGTTTAAGCTTGTTCTTTCATAGATTTGAGTGTAGCATGCATTGTGGAATGATGGATTAGTTATGAATCTATATGTTTACTTCCTTCATCATGTTAACATCTGTTACAACAACCCTAAAGAGAGGACTGGTACCTTTGCGCACTTTGGGTGAGTGCTCAGTCTAGGTTGAGTGATGTGCCAGTGTGACTAGGGTGTTATCTAGTAAATTCTAGGCTGCATCATTGGTTCCATTTTTGGGACCTCTTTTTTAGTTGTTTTTAGGATGGTTCATGATGAAGATGTCGGTTAACTCTAGCAAGTATTGAGGAATGGATACATGATTTGGAGGAAGAATATGTGGTGGTTCAAGCAAGTGGATCTGAGTTTAATGCATGCACTTGGGTAGAACAGACCTGTATGACAACTTATATGAGATTTTTCACTATCTTTCTAGTAGAACTATATGAGTGGCTTACTGCTTATGCATCTCAGTGGAATTGGAGGTATCGCACACTTATCTGGACACAGGAAGAATTTTAGGCCCTCTATGATGTTGATCTGATCTGGACTCGCGTGGTGGATACGTGGTTTCATGGTGTTCTAAATAGTTATATTCTAGAATATTCAATTTTGACGTACTCTTGCCCAGAGGTAGATGAGTTTCTAATTTTTTGGTATCGAGAGGAACATATTTGCAAGGTATTCCCTTTGGCGATCAAGATCTTAATGGTAACTTTGAACCTGGAGAGTAAACCGATGGCTAACTAAACTTCACCACGCGTGAGGGCAGGAACAGGTTTGGTTTAAGATGGAAGACCTAGTGGTAGAAGAAGTAGAGAGAGGAAAGGTGGTTTAAGTATAATGAGGGCATGTGAGAGGAGATAGAGAAGAAGCATTCCATTGCAGAGAGTATGGCATGGAGGAGAGAGATGGCTCGTGAAGGATTTATAGCTCACGTAGAAGACGTGGAGCTAGAGCATCAGGAACTCCCCATCTTGGAAAGCATGATAGAGATCCCCCTCGGCCTCACATAGAAGTGTGCACCAACAGAGACTACCTGGACCATGGGTGTGCATCTTAATCCACCTAGTGACCTAGCCCTTGCGCTTGGTTTTTAGTATCTAGTATGACAAGTAACCAAAAACTAACTTGGGAAGTAGGAGAGTAGGAGTAAGTCAGGGATCAAGTACATCAATGGTAGGATAGATGACTTCAATGTCATTTGGAGGAGCATTCTTAGGTGCATCATCCACACAGAATGTGAGTGCGTAGAATGTTGGATTCACCTCTGGAAGTGGAACTACCTCACAGACTATAGGGGTACAATATAGTACTATTGTCGGAGCATAGGGGAGTACATCTAGGCCCTATTCCAACTATAGGTGGTGGATCAAGAGGTATAGGTGGTTCTAGTTCGGTGGATCTGGTGGTTCTGGAGGTAGAGGGAACACAGGAGGTTCGGATCAGGTGGTCAAGGCCCGCAACAACCACAAAATATCTATATGGAGATGTCTCTTCATCTCCCGGAGTATAGAGGTATAGAGGATGCTACCGAACATGTGCATATGTGTGAAATCTTGTGGCGTGCTAAAGGGATCATGGCTGCTGAGTGAAAGGCAAGTCAATTCACCACTACATTATAGGGGGTGCACACACAGCTGGTATAGGAAATTTGACCTGATCAAACTTGTGTGGATTATGCAGCATTGAGAGATGCTTTCTTGAAAGAGTTCCATATCCCTGAGTTTGAGTAGAAGAGTATAAGTGTGCTCAAGGATATCAAGCAAGGCACTACTGAGAGTGTACGTGAGTATGATGCTCATTTTAAGACACTTCTATCTAAGCTATCTTATGATATTCATGCTAGCCAACATGCACTGATGGTTCGTTGGAGGATTGATTACACCTTTTAGAAGGGTGTTGTCACATAAGACATACATTGATCCACGTGAAGCATTGGAAGTAACTTTATGTCTGAGGTAGTTGGGAGCATTGACATTGGCGTTAGTCCATTCCTAGAGGCACAGATTGCAGCTATGGAAAAGTAGTTAGAGAAGCTATCAACAAATTCAGCCCATGAAACATGCTCAGGAATTTGGTGTATAGATTGTGAAGTGGAAGGTCACACCAAGGATAGTTTCCCTCACAGATCTATACACTCATTACTATTGGATTGTGAAATTTTCATTTGAATCATGATGCTAGTCATTGTCCTTTGTTACTGACATGTGATAAGGAAGAATGTATCTTGCTTTTGCAAAATTTGTAGGTCCATGACCCATGATACTGAGGATTATTGGTTGATTGGTCAGATCCAGGATGTTATAGACCTTGGGGTATGACAGACAAGTATAACAGATAGTTCTAAGGGTAAGAATGAGCACTAGGATCGGGATCATAATCAAATGCGCTATGATAGGAATGAGGGGCATTTTGAAAGGAGGTCGTGGAAGGGGACGTGGATATCATGGTGGATATGGAGGATGAGGCCGTGGTGGAGGAAGAGGTGAGTTCCCTCATGGAACATGTTATACGTGTGGATCTCTGACCACTATAGGTGTGAATGTCCTCAGAATATTGCATGTTTTTTTATGTGGAAAGAACCATAGCTATGAAGAGTGCCCAGACTTATATGAGCATCTGAGTAAGCAAGCATAAGCAAGAAAACAAAGGTGTGGGATGGTTAGAATCCAGTGTGTGGTAGAAGATAGTGGATGCCCAAGATAACAGAAGGACCTGAGGCATTGATAGTGAAGATTACTACATGTGTTGAAGTAGCACACACGAGAGAGGCATTGCACCAGAAGCCTACGATCACCAAGGAGGAGGTTTTGCATGCAAGGTACCCAGATCCTGCTCATCAGAAGGAAGTTTACCAGGATACCATGGAAGTGCTAAGGAATCTTCAAGGTGAGATCTGATACCTAAAGGAAAAAAAAGCATCGAGAGGCAGTCAAGCTGATATCGATGATCTACGAGAGGTGTGCAAGATGTTGCGCCAGGAGAACATTATTCCACTATTAGGAAGTTGGTTAAAAGGGAACACTCCATGCGTAAGTCTTGAGACCGAGATGGATAGATTCTACATGTAAATCTTCCCCTGATAGCATTGACTATGACAAAGAAATTACTCTGAATGTTGTTGTGGATGGGTGGTTGTTGAGCAACATATTGATTGATCGATACAGTGTGGAAGTAAATGTGCTTACATTAGATGCATGGGTACAAATGGGGAGGCCTCCATTGCAGCCATCATCTAATGTGTTGTTTATGGAAAACTGGACTAAGGCCACTCCCATAGGAGTTTTGAAAGATGCATCTATAACTATACTGAGGGCCAAGTTCACTTTGGGGATTTTGAGGTATTAGCACTTGCGAAGAGAAGTAGACAATTTTCAGCCTGCTTGGATGCCCTTTGTTATGTGAATAATGTTGACTTGAGATTAATAAGGGGTATATCAGCTTTGAAAACAAGGAGGAAAGGGTTGTGATACCTTTGACAGATGGAAAGTCTACACCATATGTTGAACCTCTAAGTGAGGAGGATTTAAACAGAGTCTATGTACGTGTTATTCAGGACCCAGAGGTCAATGAGCCATCAAAAGAAGGCATCCTACAGTGGGAGGATTCTCATTCTATTAGTGATACTATGAGTATTGCTTGTGATAATTGGGCTCATGGTACATATGAATTAGTAGGACATGAGGTGAAAAGTGTGGTTTGTGTAAAGAATGGACTTCATTCAATTGATGGATAGGTAGCACAATACCTTGGTATATAGGGACAAAAGATCTTCCTGCCTTTTTGAAGGCCATGGAAACACAGTGGATAGATCAAGTTAAAAGGAGAGATATGTTAGTATATACCTTACGTGCGCGGGACAAGCAATGCGTTGGTGGGTAGTCCATAGAGATAATCTTATAAATTGGGAAGAGATTGGAGTCGCTTTGTCTACTAGGTTTATAAGGAACAATGCACCTACGCAAATCTGCACTTATCATGGTGATCAACCTATTCAACATCACATTCAGCTAGTGTGAGAGACTCTGGATAGTAGGACAGGAAGCATTACCACCTTCACTCTGGGTGCATGATTGTATTCTATGCTACTGAGGATGTGCACATGCTTGGTATGTATATGTAGAACTACATGAGAAACTAGAAAGCTAGAAAGATTTGATTACAGGAATGATCCAGACTTTTGACTACTTCTTGACTAAACCTCTGTAGTAGAGGCATTAAAATTTGTCAAGTGCTTAACTATGGGAGATAGTGCAAAAAGTAAGAGAGCATATTGAGGAATTATTTGGTGAGGGTAGAGTTGGAGCATGTTTTGAAAAGGAAGAAGAAATGGACTCCATACTACTTGAATGCGTGCTTGCCTTGAGAAAGAGAAAGGAAAGATGGTTTACGTCGGATGATGAGGAAGTTGAGAACTTGGATATTGAACATTCACATGGGGTGCGTGAGGTCTTGGATAGTGTAGACAAGGATACGCGCACCTACCATGAACCCATGAAGACAAAGAAGGTGAATATAGGTTGGAGGTTGAGCCTAAGGAGGCCATAATTGGAGATTATTGGTCAGACTCGGAGGTAGAAAAGATCATCGAGTTACTCAGGGATTATTAGGACTTATTCCCTCGAGGATATCATGAACTTAAAGGCATGCATGAATCACTTGGGGAAATGAAGATCAAACTTAAGGGTGGTGCATGACCAGTTAGAAAGAGACCTTACAGAATGAATCCTAATTTGTGTGAAAAGGTAAAAGAAGAAATTGATAAAATGTTGAAATCTGGAATTATCAAGCCCCTTGATGAGTCAGAATGGGTTAGCCCAATGGTGATCAGTATCAAGAAGGATGGATGGATTAGGATATGTGTGGACTATAGGGAGTTGAATGTTGCATGTGTCACAGATCCATTCCCTATGCCATTCATTGAGGAAATACTAGGAGTTGCAGGGTGTGAAATATATTCCTTCTTCACGGATGGATTTTTGGGTATCATCAGGTTAGGATTGCTCAGGAGGATCAAGAAAAGACAACATTTACTACTGAATGGGGTAGTTTTTCCTATATTGTGATGCCCTTTGGATTGAAAAACATGCCTGCTATTGTATTCTCACGCATAGTTGTTTAGGCATTTAAGGATTTTATTCACAACTTCTTACAGGTATACCTAGATGATTGGACAATATATGGGCTTGTGAAAGATCATTGTGACAATTGTGCTTAATGTTTGAATGATGTAGACAATTGAGTATCTCTTTGAACATCAAGAAGTGCATATTTTCTATGCCATTTGGGATATTGTTAGGACATATAATCTGCAAGGAAGGTTTGCTAGTTGATCAGCCAAGGTTGTAGTCATTTTAGGCCTGGAAGTGCCTACTTCAAAGTGAGGTGTGTGGATTTTTAGGTCATATAGGATATTATAGAAAATTCATAAAAGGGTATGCCAAATTTTTGCCACACCCTTGGAAGAATTACTGAAGGGGAAAGGTACATTTTATTGGGGAGAAACATGCACAAGCATGCGTGTTTGAGATATTAAAAGAGAAACTTACTACCGCGCCCATTTTGTGCTTTCCCTCATGGGATAAACCATTTCATGTGCATGTGGATGCTTTTGGCATGGCCATTGGCATTGTGTTAGCTCAACTGGTGAAGGTATTATAGATCATCAATCTGTTTTGCTAGTAGGAAGTTGACTCTGTGAATGGAATTATACAACTATAGAGTGTGAAGCTTTGTCAATGATCTATGCATTGTACAAGTTTTGATAGTACTTGTTAGCAACACCATTTGTGTTTTATACAGATCACATGGCATTGAAGTACTTGGTAAACAAGCCCATCTTACAAGGGTGCATATGCAGATGGGTGCTCTATTCAAGAGTTTGACTTCACAGTTGTGGTGAAGCCAAGGAAAAGCAATTCTGGACCAGATCATTTATCTAGAATCAATTTAGGAGAGGATGCACAGACAATTGAAGAAACAATGTCGGATGCATAGTTATATAGGTTACAACATGTGCCCATGGAATTAGAAGACATTGTTGTCTTTCTATGAATAGGTATGGCACTAGAAGGAATGAAAGCATTAGAAAAGAAGTAGCTTTTATATGCGTGGACACCATTTATGTTAATCAGTGGTGACCTCTACAAGCTAGGAAGAGATGAAGTATTACGATGTTGTGTATTAGAACATGAGCGTAAGGATATCATGGAAGAAGCTCATGGTGGTATTGCAGGAGGCCATTATGTAGGTGATGTGACTGCCCGGAAGATCCTACTTGTTGGATTATGGTGGGAGACATTGTATAAGGATTGTAAAGAATATTGTAAGGTGTGTGATCATTGTCAGTGCACCTAGGAAAACTAGGGAAAAGAGATGAGATGCCTTTGAGACCGATTACTAGTGCCGAACCATTTGAGAAATGGGCCATTGATTTTGTAGGACCTATTTCACCAGCCATGTGCAGGATTGGATCATGCTATATTATTACTTGCACATAGATTATCTCACATGGTGGGTAGAAGCAACACCTACCAAGGACTGTATGGTAGCTACAGACAGCTAGGTTTCTATGGGAGAATGTTCTTATGAGATATGGATGTCCCTTAAGCTTGACAAGTGATAGAGGTACACACTTTTTGAATGAGACAATCAGGATCCTATTAGATGAGTTTATGGTTGCACACCATAAAACTACACCTTATCATCCTCAGGAAAATGGAACTATTGAGGCCTTCAACAAGATTTTGAGCCAGACTTTGACAAAAATTTGTGATGTTGGAAGAAAGGATTGGGATGACAAAGTATCAGTTGTTCTTTGGGCATATAGAACAACTTACAAGAGATTGAACAAAGCCACACCATTTCAGTTGGTGTTTGGGTGCAGAAGTTGTTCTCCTATAGAATTTATGTTACCTTCTTTGCGCATTGCACACGTTGGAGGTCTAGTTGATGAACAGGCTTTAGAAGAGCGTATCGAAAAGATGATTCAACTGGATGAGCACCGAGCCATAGCAAGATGGAGTCGAGAAGAAAGGAAAAGGCTAGAAGAAGGCATGGCATGATAGAAACATAAGGGATAAGAAATTTGAGATTGGACAAATGGTACTTCTTTATGACTCAAAGTTTTGTGCCATCAGGAAAGCTCAAAGTACATTGGTTGGGGCCGTATGTTATCACTTCTATACTTGAATCAGGTGCTTTCCAGTTAGAAGCACTTGATGGAACATGGACTACCTGGTTACTTTAATGGGAGTAGGCTGAAGCCCTACTATAAATAAGTCTTCTTGGTGTTTGTAATAAGGTAGTATTGCCATTTAGTTTAGGTTTTCAATTATGTATTTCCTTAATGTATTTCCTTCATTGTCACTATGCTTTGTCAATTTAGTTGTTGTTCTTGTGTAATAAGCATGCTTGCACATGAAGCTAATTATTTGTATGAAGATTGTTTATGCGAGAGATTTGCACATACTTTTAGTGTGGGGTGGTTGTAGTTATCAAGAAAAAGATTGTGGGAATTGAAAGGTGAAAGGAATAAGCTGCTATGGGTGTGCTTTAAGTCAAAAGAAGATTGCTTCTCAAAAGTGACCAAGGATGGAGATGAATGAAAGA
This sequence comes from Taxus wallichiana var. yunnanensis, assembly GCA_018340775.1. Lineage (NCBI taxonomy): Eukaryota > Viridiplantae > Streptophyta > Pinopsida > Cupressales > Taxaceae > Taxus > Taxus wallichiana. The sequence goes on from CM031239.1 coordinate 626,132,972, forward strand.
ATAGTATAATGTGAGGTAAGCGGAGGCCATGATAGCTACCAGGAGAAGGTACAGTGATGAGGTACTCGGGTGTAGGAGCGCACGTTGAAGAGAAGTCTATGACCAGAGGGTAGGAAGGTGTGCTAGAAGGTTATAGCTAGGTGTGAAGATGTACCATGTGGAATGAATGGATTTGGTCAATGAATGAGGGGATATTTGGTAGGTGAAGGAGCAATAAATGCATCAAAATTTGAAAAATTTATATAAGGATGGGATGCGGATTCATTTTTACCATTGCAACTAAGAGTATTTGAAGAAAAGAGCCAAGTGTGAAGAGCCGAGTGATCGAGTTAAGGTGTGAAGGGTGTGAAACCAAGTGTGACAACTAGATATGTGTGACAAGAAGCTTGCATCCCGGTGGTGAAGGGTTTGAGTGAAAGTAGGGAGACAGAAAAGGGTTAGGTTATGAAGTTTCCACCTAGGGCATGATTGAATCGAGCTAGGGTTTGATTCGCAAAGTTGCAGAGTTGAAGAGGAGACATTTGCAAGGTAAAAATGGCACCGAAGAAGGCATCTATAGCAATAGTAGTAAAAGGAAAGAAGAAGGTGGTCATTGAGGAGGAAGAGATGGCACCCAAAAGCCATTTTTCAGAGATGTAATATCTAGAAGGAGTCATCATCGGGAAAGAATGGGATTCACCCATCAAAAAGAGAAAAGTAAGTGAATATAATCACAGGACTTTGGAGAATAAGAAGGAGCTCGATTCCTTGCTCACTACTAGAATGAAAAACAAGCACACGGTGGAGGACATGCTAGTATATGATGATGTGGGTGAAAATATTTTGAAGAGAATTGGGGTCTACCAGTTGTATGAGCTTCCATATTTTGGGAAGTATGAGCCCTTGTATCAGTGGCTCATGAGTAGGGTGCATGAAGACTTCTTCTACTTTGTAGGATGTAGAGTTAGAATCTCATATGCACTTGTCTCATCAATTACATAGGTCTGAAGGCCACAGAGAAGATATAAAAGGTGATCTTTGTAGATAAATCCATGATTGTAAAGACCAAATAGGAGTTGGGATACTTGAAGGGTCCGCGTGGAATGGACATAGATAAATTGAAGAACTGTCTAGTTGTACAAGTTGCAACCCACCTTGTTACCAAGTTGAATGATCAGGAGCGGTGGTCTCAGGTAAATACTATGTGGTTACATGTGGCACGTAAGATGTTAGAAGGGACAATCTACAACATTGCAGGCTATATTATAGAGAAAATAGTCGAAGAAGCACAGCACAAGAGGGAAGATCAGCTTTGGGGTTATTCTATTATCACTGGTATTTATGGAGATCGGAGTACTAGATGGACAAAGGAGAACGTATGGGAATACCCCATGGAGAACAAGTCCCCAGTTGAAAGATTCAGCAAGTACCTATGCAAAGGGGCCATGATAGATGATGTAAAGCAAAGGGCAGAGAAGTGGTATGATCAGGCTCTGCGTGACATTTGGGGAAGAGTGGTGCATCCCAAAGGACCTACCAGTAGTGGTAGGGAAACAAGTTTAGTTTTTTGTATATCAGCATTTCTGCATCACATGCTTCCCAATGAAAGATGGAGTCTGGAGCCCTTGGTGCAAGTTTCCTTACGCATTCACTGCAAGGTATTTTCAAGCATCTATTCATAGATTTATAGACATGCACCGACTAGTCTTCAATGTAGATAAGGTAGACTGTGATTACCATATTGAGGAAGAAGTATGTGTACCCTGGTAGAAGTGCTTATATAGAGAGGATCATTTAGAAGTACTGAATATCAAGCCAATAAGCTTGGTTGTAGTCAGATGTGGGGGCAACATTGGTGTATCTCAGTTGAAGCTGAAAATGGAGAATAACAAATATGTGGAAGGTGAGTTCACACTTCCAGCACCACCAAAGGGAAAGCATACAATGGAGAACATCCCAGTGCTTAAGCCCACAGAAACAAGTTGAAGTGTAGGATGAGGAGGAGGAGTGCGAAGATAGTGGTGGTTTGGAGCATAGGGGTAGGAGACATCCTACAAGTAAAGGGTGAAGTTGAGTGTTGTTACACCACCTCAGCCACAAGAGGGGATGATGAGGATGTGAATGTAGTCTAAGGGGAGCACATGTTTAAAAGGGTATTTAGGAGAACAAGGACCCAAGGTGCTACTCCAACCACTGTGCATAAATCACCCAGACTCTCCCCACAAAAGGAGGCTACCACCGCGAGAGAAGGAGGAAACTGAAGTTGAATGAGGAGGTGGAAGAGTCAGAGGAAAAGTGTGCCTAATTCTCCTACACTTCTAGAGGACACAAAGAAGAACAGGTGAGGCATCAAAGGAAAAAGAAGAGGATGAGAAAATACCAGAGGAGACAACTACAGAGGATGTTTAGGACATGGAGACACAAGTCCCAAATTTGGAGGCTAAAGTTCCTAAGAAGCAAAGGTCTAGAAGAACAAGTGGAGAGCACATTCCACTAGCCATGGGGTATGTAGAGGATGTAGGAAAAATTGTTTGCCCACTTCCAGAGCATGATAGCGTAGAAGGATTTATTGGTTGGGAGTTAATGGATGAAGATATGCAACTGTGTGCACTCGAAAAGAAACTATCATGGTCATGCACACCCACATGGATGAGCCTGACTTTGATGTGTGTGAAGAGTCATGTGTTTTGAGAAGACTGAAGAAGGCACCTCAAGCTAGACACATGATAGTAAAGCCTATTGTCATGTTAGATGAAGCAAGTCAGCAATGCATTGGTGAAAGTTTTCTGCTGAGGTGGCTAGAAGAAACATGGACAAAAGCTGCCATGATATAGTGTTGCGTGAGAGTTGAAGAAGACAAAGGATGTAGAGATAGTGCACATAACACAGGAGAGGGACTTTGCGCAAGAAGAAGAATGAAGTGTTCATAAGCATCACGAGAGGAGATTGGGGACAATGTAATCAAAGTAAGGCCACACTTAGAGGCCAAGGTACCATAGACATTTCCTTCAGTGATACACTATGTGGGAAAGTTGGTGGACTTGGTACTTGAAGATGGAAACTCTGTGTATGCAAGTGCCAGAATGCTCTGAACAAGATGCCAAATGAGAGAAAGCATCTATGATGAGAAAAATTACATCTTATGAAGGGATTGTTGCAAGCATTACAGGAAGTATTGAAGAAAGTGGACCAGGCTTTAAATATATGCACAGCTCAGAGGTGCTTATCAACATCAAGACCCTCGAAGAGAATAATGAGGTCTAGAAAGTGATGAAAGATGAGACATTGGGCCACTGCGGAAATATTTCAATGGTTAAATAGAAGTGTGAGGCCTTGCAGCAAGCACAAGAGCCACCACAAGACTCATTTGGAAAGAGCTTGGAAAGCTGATTGCATAGAAGATGGACCTTTTAGAAGGAAGAATGACATCAATGTCTAGTGTTGTGTTGGTTGAAACAAAATGAGAAGGAGAAATTATGAGGGATGAGTTGGAATCCATTGTTGTGGACATCCCAAGAAAAATAGAGCAAGCACTCACCGATGGACAGGTATTAGAGGCGAAATAAAGGAAGAGTATCAGAGTTGATACTGAAGTCTGATACGAAGAGGTTGCCTAATAACCTCATAGAAATTATTTATTTATCTACATTTTTATTCTTATTCTTTCCATTCTTCTATTCTTTCCTTCAATTTTGGACATACCCATTATCGGGATGACAATGAGATTAGTGTGGGGTAATGTTGATCAAAGAATACTTGTCAAAGATCACACAAGGAGTCTGCGTGGGATAGAAGGCCTAAGAACCAAGGGCATGGAAGGACTAGGAAGGACCCATGCATGGAAGGCAAGTTCAGATTTTAGGACTTAGCTGATTTTGAGCATGAAGACCTATTTTTAGAAGATGGCATGCAGAACACATCAATGATGCAAGAGATGTGCGTGCCATGCATTGTCTATCTTTGAGAAGAAGCATTGATGTATGAAGCTAAGAATTTGATGCATGTTAATTACAAAGGACTATAGATATAGAATTGACACTTGATTAATGGTGTGTGGCTATCAATAGCATGTGGACTATAGATAGCGGTGAAGGGAAAGTCCCACTTGCATGATGTGTGCTATGATATACGAGAGTAAATGGATGTATAGAAGGAGATGTATGTATCGAGAGAATATACACATGATTGAACTACTATATCTATTTATACGCACATTGGAATGACAAGATAAGAGAGCTTATGCATTTATTAATAGATGGAAGATATTGGGAATCTAAGTGTCATTCGTATGCAGTTGAGTAGTGCATATTATTAATTCAATCATGATTGTTTAATCATGTTCTTTCATAGATATAGTAGCATGCATTGTGGAATGATGGTTTAGTTATGAATCTATATGTTACTTCATCATGTTAACATCCTGTTATAGCAAGACCCTAAAGAGGGACATGGTACCTTTTAGTGCTTTGGTGAGCATCAATCTAGGTCGATGATGTATGTGGTGGAGGCATCACTAGTGGAATCAAGGTTCTAGATAAGGTGGACAAGGGCCAGAATCAAGGTTCTAGATAATGACCACCTCAACAAGAATTTTTAAATGTCTTTGCATCTACCGATTACAAAGGTGTTGAGGATGTTACTGAGTATGTACACAAATGTGACCTTCTATGGTGCACGAAGGGATCATTACCCCGGAACATAAGGAAAGTCAGTTTTCAACAATGTTGTAGGGGCATGTGTATAGTTGGTACCAGAATTATGACCCCACCAGAAAGTAGTAGATTATACCATGCTATGTAATGCCTTCTTAAAAGAATTCTATATTCACGAGTTTGGACAAAAGAGCATTAGTAAACTAAAGGAGATTCAACAAGGTATGGCAAAGAGTGTGTGGGAGTATGACACACATTTTAAAACTCTCTTATTAAAATTATCTTATGATATTCATCCTTCTCAACATGCTTAATGGTTTGTTGGAGGATTAATAACGCCTTTCAGGAGAGAACTTTCACAGACCCACGCGAGGCCTGGAGGCTACCCTACACACACTTGAGGCTATAGGAAGTGTGGATACCGGTGTTATTCCTTTTCTTGAAGCTCAAATTCTTGCAATGGAAAAGTAGCTAGAAACTCTATCTATGAACTTGGCCCATAAGACTCGCGGCATGATGGCCTATGGTGCATGGATTGTGAGGTAGAGGGTCATACGAAGGACATTTTCCTCAAAGATCGATACGTACCATGATAGTAGAATTTGAGGTTTGCCACATAGATCATAATGCAAGTAGGTGTCCGCTACTACAGTGCGTGATCCGTAAGAATGTGTCTTGCTATTGTAATATTTTCACCTCTACTACTCATGACACAAGGTTGTAGATTGATTGACCAGATACATGATGCCATTGATATTAGTGTGTGGAAGACAAAATTGCAAACAATTCCAAGGATGATGGTCATCACTGAATGAATGTGTGGAGATGGAGGATCTCGTGGAAGAGGTTTCCACCGAGGGTTTGAGGCCATGACAACTCTGCGGAGGTGTAAGAAGTGAGTTCCACATGGAACTTGTTACAATGGTGGTTCTACGGAGCACTATAAGCATGAATGCCTTGATCTATTACAATGATCTTGGTGTGGAAATAAGCACAAGTATGAGGAGTGACCCAGAGATATTTGAAACTATGAGCCAACAACATTAGAAATGCAAGGGCTTTGGGATGGTAAGTGTTAAGAAGGTCGACTTACAATGAATGGCAAGGGTGGCACGTGAGTTAGAATTAGAACCTGTATTGGTGACAATGCGAAGTGAGGTTGCATGTGCCAGGAGATACAAAGTAGAGACCATTGATTACAAGAGAAGAGGTGGTGCATATGGGAAGTATCCGGACCCTACCCATCAAAGGAAGTCTATCAAGATACCTTGGATGTAATTAGAGAGTTTTAGGGGAAATTCAATGACCAAAGGAAATCCAAGAAGTTGGGATAGAAGAAAAGCCTTGAGGTCCCTCGATCGAGATATAGATGATGTCAAAGAGGTATGTAAGATTCTGCACCAAGAGAATATCATTCCTCTGTTAGGAGAATGGTTGAGGGATAAGATACCAAGTGTTGGAGTAGAGCACGAGAGGAAAGTTTTGCATGCTAACCTTCCTCCTCATAACCTTGACTATGATAAGGAGATTACCTTGAATGCAATTGTTGATGGATGGCTCCTAAGCAATATTTTGATTCACACAAGTGTGGAAGTCAATATTTTCACCTTGGATGCTTGAAATCAAATGGGAAGGCCCCATTACAGCCATATTCAAATGTGTTGTATATGGCCAATAAGACAAAGGAAATGCCCATTGGTGTTTTAAAGGATGTTATTATCACTATCCAAGGGGAAAAATTCATTGGAGACTTTGAAGTCTTAGTGCTTACTGAGGTGGAAAATTTTCAAAGCACTACTTGGGTGCCCTTGGTGTATAAGAACAATGTTGACTTACGTTTCAATAAGGGGTATATAAGTTTTGAGAACAAATAGGAATGTGTTATCATTCCTTTGACAAATGAGAAGTCAACGCCCTATATTGAACCTTTAAGAGAAGAGGACCTAGACAAAATTTACGTGCGCACTATTCGAGAGCTAAAGTTGTATAACCAATAAAGGAGGGCATTATTTAGTGGGAAGATTCTCAATCTATAAGTGATACAACTAGTGTGGCATGTGATAATTGGGTGCACGAGACATATGAGTTTGTGGGAAGGAATTTAAGAGGTTATGTGATGAGAGTAAAAATGCACATTCAATCAAGTGCCTAGGAGGAAAGAAGTTTCCAAGTTATTTTGGAAGAGCCAACCCTGATGTTTTCCTATGAGAAATGGAGACCCAGTGGAGAAGTGAGATCGAAAGGAGAAGGATGTTTAGCTATACCTTACTCAAGACCACAACATATTGGTGGTAGACCCATCGTGATAACCTTCTTGAGTGGCACGATGTGATAATCACGTGTTCTCTGTTAGGTTTTACTGAGCAATGCAACTACTATATCATTTAAGATTATCATGGAAGGAATCCCACCTCATTTCACATGCAATCATGTGAGAAGTCTTGGATGGAAAGTACAAAATCCTTTCCACCTTCTTTTATGGGTGCATAAGTTGTACTCCACCTTACAAGGCTATGTGTGCATGCATGGTACATTCACTTAAGAGATGTGTGTCAAACAAGAAAGGAAGAGTTGATGGTTGACCTCCTTCAAGCTTTAAATATTGGAGCACCAAGCCATCGATGGATGAGGCATTGTAGGTTTTTAAGCACCTAACAATGGGAGATAGTGTCATGGCGAGAGGATAAAATATTGGAATTATTAGGTGAACATGGTTTAGAAACACACTTTAAGGAGGAAGAATCGAGGAGATAAAACTCAAGTGTGCATGCATGGAAAAATAAAGGAAAATTGGTCTATGTGATCGATGGTGAAGAGTGGAGAAATATGGATGTTAACCATACTATGGGTACATGAAAATTTATGGATAATGTTGATGAGCAAGCACGTGCCTACCATGAACCCCTAAGAACCAAGAAGGTTAACATTGGCACAAACAAAACCTAAGGAGGATACTATTGGGGATTACTTGATAAAAAAGGAGGTTTCAAATATCATTGATATGTTGTATGAGTTTTAATATTTATTTCCACAGGATACCATGAGCTTAAGGAGTTCACCACTCCTTGGGGAAATGAAAATCAAGTTAAAGAAAGGTGTGCACCCTGATTCGGAAGAGAGCTTATGAATGAATTTGAATCTTCACATCAAACTGGGTAAAGGAGGAGATTGACAAAATGATCATATCAAGCATCATTGAGGCCATTGAGGATTATAATGGATAATCCCAATGGTCATAGAATTAAAAGTATGGGAGGATAAGATATTTGTGTTGATTACATGGATTTTAATGCGGTATGTGTCATTGAACCTTTTCCCACCCCTTCACTCGGGGAATCTTGGAAGGGTAGTTGGGCGTAAGATCTATTCCTTCATGGATGGCTTGTGGGATATCATCAAGTTTATTTGAAGTAGGAATGCCTTTTGGACTAAAGAACACGTTTGTTGTGTTTTCAAGTTTAGTAGAACACGTGTGTTTTAGGATTTTATCCATAAGTTTAAGAAGTCTACCTTGATGATTGGACAATAAATGGATTAGTAAGGGATCATTGAACAAAAATGTGACTGATGTTAACATGATGAAGTGGATTGAGGATATCCATCAACATTAATAAATGTGGTACTCCAGAAATCCTTTTGGGGCATATCATATAATGTGATGGAAGGATCTAGAAAGAAGTTGAAATTATTATGGGATCTGGGGGAAGCATGTTCCATTCGAGGAACACATGGACAGTCTGAGGATTCCTTGGGCATACATGGTATTACAAGAAATTTATTAAGGGTATAAAGATCGCGCCATTGGAAGATGCTCAAGTAGAAAACAAAAGTGCATTTCACTTTGGGGAGGAGGCGTCATATAACAGATGGATTGATGAAGCTTCAAGATACATTTTATATGGGTTAGGGTCCTGTTGTTTAATTTGATTTATGGTTATTGTGAAATGGTAAGAGTGTTTGGGGGTGACCATTTATCAATGGGGATTGAATAGGTGGGGAGGATGTGCGAGCATTAAGGATACAATACCATATACATAATTGTTTAGATTGTGGCGTGTGAGCTTGACTTGAAGATATGGTTTGTTTCTAAAGCGGGTGTGGCAAGAGGGAATACTTTATAAATGAAGCATAAAGCCTAATGATCATTTCCTACATGTTAATGGTGATATCAATTATGTATTCTATTTTACTTTCGGTTTGTTAGAGCATGAAAACATTGCAATCATATGAGGACACTAAGCTCGGGAATGAACACATGGTTCAAGATCCTTCTTGCATCTAGAGATTTGGTGGAAAAGCATTCTACAAGACACACATTGAGGAGTAAGGCCTATGACCATTGGGTAGTGCCTGGAAAACTAGGAAGAAGAGATGAGATTCCTTTGAGTGGCCCATTGACTATTTTTGTAAGGGTATAAAAATGACTACATCTTGGTTCATTGCTATATCATTACTTGTACTAATTACTTGAGAAATGGGCATATCTTGGTCCATGATGCATAATGCAAGACCTGTTCAAGAGAAAGGATTGCACAATGGTAACAACAACTAGGTTCTAGTGGGAAAACATAATCAGGATGAGATATCAAAGATTCAACCGCTAAGTTTAACGTAGATGGATAGAAGGTAACTCATTTCTTGAATGATCGAAAATTAGGATTTTGTTGGTAGAACTATTCATGTATTTCCTCATACACAAGATTACCCCTTATCACCCCTAAGATAATGGAATTGACCCAGGATTTAACAAGATCAAGATGTGGATCACTTAGACACGTGTTTTGATCAATAGGAAGAAGATAGGAGTGATAAACTAGTTATACTATGGTCATACACCATTTCTACATATTCTTGAACAAGGCCACAGGTTTCCAATTGGTTTAAATGTGGAAGGAGCCCAAATGAATTTTTTACCATCATTGAATATATCACTTTGCATGAGGATTAACTAATGAAAAGTTCCTGAGGAGAGGATTGATAATTTAGTGTAGTTAGATGAGGTGAGGAAGCTAGTTGAGGAAGTTAGATTCAAAAACATAAAAATCTAGGAGAGAAGGCAGCATGATAAGCTCATGAAAAATAAGACAGTTTGAGGTTGTAGGTGTGATGGATCTATGTATGATTCCAAGTTTACAGAAGCAGTTGAGGTTCATGCAGGAAATTGGAAAAGTCCATGGATGGACCCATCATTATATCCTATATAGCACGGAGAGAAGCCTTTACGATTCAAGTCTTATGGAGCTTGTCACATGAAGAAATCATTTCCATAAGGGAGTATTTGAAGCCCCACTATAAATAAATCTTCATTGTGTTTGTGAATAAGAAGATGTATCATAATAAACCAAAGTAGTACATGGGCGTAAGTGGAGAAGGTTATGTGAGATAAAATATTCTTGGTGATTACGTGACATCATGGAAAAAGGGTTTTCCAGGTTAGGGTTCCATATTTGGAGGAAGTTTTGATAAGGGGACTTTACACAAGGTGGAGGAGTTGAGCAGAGCTAGGATAAGTGGAAATGAATAAATTTTAGTGACCCACGGATAATGACACCAAGGAAAACAACAAATGTTTCACCAAATAAGGACAAGGAAAGGGAAAACAGAGCCATTGACCACTAGTTTCAATGCTAGATGGGGTGGATCTTATCATATATTAGATGATGTAGTGTGTGCATGTAATGGAAAGTTTCTAAAAAGATATGGAATGAGGCTAAAGAACCTAAAATAGTTCTGCTTTACTCATCCATGCATAATGAGATAAGAGCTAAACAAGAAACTAACTAACATATATAACTTTGAAAAAATACATCAAAACTAACATATATTTTACTCTCTACTCCATGAAAGCTTAATGAAAGAATGAAACCTATTATATTCTAAGCAATCAAATTTGTGTTGTTTACTCCTTAAAAAATAGATGAAGATAGCTCTCCAAGTTGGCTACATGGCCAAGCTTTAGATCTTCCCTTACTAACTATATTTGAATGGATGGATCTTAAGATAGGAGGAGCTCTCAACAATGGAGTATGGCCAAGATCCAAATGTTCTTATAGCTTAAAGCTAATACAAATGGAATGGGATAAAGGTAAAACATAGAATGTAAGGTTGTGTTAATAAGATATACTTTAGATGTGTTTAATTTGTAGTTAAATGGGTAGGATTAGCCTTGTATTTATAGTTTTCCACTTGGGAGAAAGGAATTTGGGTGCATGTGGGACTAAAGCTCAAAAGTAACTTTTAGATTAGATTAGGATAAACATGCTTTAGGCTTAGTTAATTAGGATTAGGCTAGTTAAACTTGATTAGCAAGTGATTTAGACTCATTGAGGAGTTAGGGTAATTAATGGATAACCATTAATTGAGTGATAGATAGCCTATGAAGCCAATAGAAGTGGTTTAGAGAGAATTAGAGAGGTTATGAATGGTCGAAAGGAGGAATGTTTAGCTAATAGAGAGATATTAGCCAAATAATGATTATAGGAGGAATATGACTGAAAGAGTGTCATGAATGGGAATTCAAGAATGGAGCGAAGTATGGGGATTTAACGAAGTGTTGTTAATTAATTGATTGGATGAAATGCTAAGTGTAAGCATATTTTAGGTGTCTACATTTGCCCCTCTTTGGGGTGGCGTAAGTGACGTCACTTCAAAGAAAGTAGACAAGCATAAACAAGTAGAAAATTTTGAAGGGATAGAAGAAAAATGAGTAGAATGAAGGATGCCCCCTCGATTGTCGATGGGGTGATAAAGAAACTTCGATCGATGATCAAAAAGATGAGAATAGAGAGAAGAATGGAAAAAGAATATGTGTAAGAAGAAGAAAGGGGATAGGAAAAGAAAAAAGGAATATGAGGAAGAGGGATGAGCTAACATCCATCCAAGCCTTTAAACAACTTTATTTTTCATCATATTGCTAGTGATCTTCATCATTGGTCCTTATGAAAAAAGAATGAACAAAAGTGTAGTATGACATGAAAAGCCATATATAGTGAACAAATTGTCCATTGCTAAAAACACCAACTCCATGCAACATACAAAATGCAATGTAATACGAGAAAGTAAAAGATGCATAACATACAAAAAGAATAAACAAGCTAAAAAAGCTACATAATCTAAATAGAAAGTAAAATGTTAAGAGAAACATAATATAATGCTTTTATTATCCATTACGACCTATTAAATTAACGACAAGGGTTGATGATGGTGCCCCAAGCAAGGATACATGCAAAGGGAAAATGGAGGACACTTCAGTCGATGAAAAAGTAATGTGCACTACAAAATAATACCAGGAAACTCATTGTGCCCCAGAGTATAGATGAAGTAAGTAGCCTAACTTTTGTTGATGGAGGTAGATCAAGATGATCCAGTGAGTCATGCACATGAACAAGTGAGAACCAAAGAGTGACAGTTTTGTAGGATGATTTTACATTTTTAGAAGTTTTCTTAAACATATTTGAATGTTTTGATTTTTCTAACATATTTGAATTTTTGATTTTTCTAACATATTTGAATGTTTTTGTTGTTTTTGAAGAAACTATGTACAGGAAGACGAGGAAGCGTGGATGCCCCTAGCGATAGATGGGATGTACAAGGGCATAAGGCCACATGCATATGAGAAAGGTGAAGATGCAAAAATTCCCCAACGATTAGGTGGGAGTATTCAAAGGCAAACTCTTCATAGGTAGAAGTAGGACCCAAGGCCATTATGGATAGGTTCAACATGATGATGAACATAAACCAATGAAATGTTGGGAAGAAGCAAGGATGCCCCTAGCATAAGTTGGCCTAAAAGCACATGATAGAAAGGAAGGAGAAGATTGTTTTTGTGAAAGGGACAAAAGGTGTCTGAAAACATGGCAAAAAAGTAATCTTATACACATGGATGTTCTAAATGAAGTAGAAGAATGATGTGAATGATATGAATGTAGCTTAGAAGCCTCGTGATGAAGAAGTGATTAGCCAAAGGCACAAATCGTGAGACGAGATATGGACTAGAGTAAGAGTTTGAACAAGGTCCAAAAAGACACTTGGTAACATACTAATCCTATTTACTCATAGAGATCAGTGTGTGCATGTGGAATTTATTACCTCTTGAAGGGAAGATTTAATAGACAACAAGTGAAGACACCCTAGCCAATGTGTAGGAATGATTTGATTGTGAAAGGTGATTTTGTGAATGGATGGTGAAAGGATAGCCGTACATTGCTCCATTGCCAGCTAGGCATCCATAGCCTCAACGATGGAGATGTATTTGATTCTAATCACAACATTTCTCTACTTCCAATCAGGCATCCATAGCCCCGATAGAGATTATTGGAAATACCCAAGAGAGAGTAATATATCAATTTTCTTTTCTTTGTAGCTTTTAGCTTTTGATTTTTGATTGATTTTGATTCTTTTGCTTTCTGAAAACTTATTTCAGCTCTCTTGTTTGACAAGGGGTTAAGAACCACTGATGGCTTGATGGAAGGAGGTGGAAGTGAATGTGATGATGACATTGGCTAGTGTCAACAAATATGTCCAAAATTTCTTCACAACAAGTTTATTAGATGTTGATGTGATAGGATCTCTAAGAGGTCAGTCATTCTTTAATTTACCAAGGTGATAAAAGACCAGGTCAAACGGATACCATAGAGATAAATGTCACAAAATGCATGCGAATAAGCTAACCAAAATATCACCGAAGGGATGAAAATGGTAGGAAGACTTGTAGAAGAATAGAAAGAAAGGGAATAAAGGACATCCATGTGTACGCAAAATACATGATTGCAATGTTTGATCTTTGTACCTTTGATTTTTGTTGTGTTTTCTCAATTTTTTTGTATTTTTGAATTGTTTTTTATTTTTAGATTTTTGATAGTTTTAAGAGGTTGGGACTAACAAAGTCACTCTGTGTGGTAAGATCCAACAAAATTTTGTGACTTCCTTGATAAGGAGACTAGCATGTTTGTTTATCAAGAGTGATATTATCCCGATCTTGATGATCGAGGTGAGTTCACACTCAATAAATGACTATGATTTTTTCTGAAACATGGATTTCGTATGTGGGAGATTTAATTCCCCATCCAGAGGTTTATGCACTTTGTGCCATACTTGATGGTTACGTTGGTGTGCATTCTTGAATCACGCTTGATTTAGAATTTTGAGATTGTTTGATTTGTTGGGAGCTATAGAGCTCTTTGTAGTTTTGATCTGAGCTTGATTAAGAAACTGTTTGGGTTTCTTATAAGCTAACGCGTGACTTGTTTGATCTCGAGAAGGAGAAGAAAGTGAACGTGGACGTTTAGAACTGATGTGAGAAATGAAATGGGCTTTCCATTAATCTTTGGTAGAAGAATAATGTGATGGATGAAAAGGATATGGTCCAAGGATTGAAGAATATGGGCTACTTGGGAGGTGAGCCATAGATAGAAGATGAAGGGCTACTAGGATGTGGCCCAAGAATAGAAGAAGAAGGGCTACTAGGACATGACCCATAGATAGAAGATGAAGGGCTACTAGGATGTGGCCCAAGAATAGAAGAAGGGCTACTAGGACGTGACCCATAGATGTAAGATGATGGACTACTAGGATGTTGCCCAAGAATAGAAGATGATGGAGAGGGGTGATACATACATAGAAGATGGGGCTAGATGGGCATGCCCCAAAAATAGAAGATGATGGACTACCCGGGGGTGATCCATACATAGAAGACAAGGGGCTAGTTGGGCATGCCCCAAGAATAGAAGATAGTGGACTACTCAAAAATGTCCCACAAATAGCAGAGGGAGGGCTACTAGAAGGTGACCCACACCTAGATGAAGATGAAGGGCTACTTGGCATTGACCCCATAAGAGATTGTGATTGAGGAATTATGATAGACAAAGAGTTATTGGGTGATGAGAAGATAGGCCATGGATCAATGCAAGACCAAGGAGTTTCATCACATAATGAAGAATGTGAAGATGGAAGAATAAGAGGAGGATCAAGTTGCATGATCTGAGGCTCTTCCTCCATTTCTTGATAAAAGGAATCAACCTTTTCCTCACAATACGTAGACACATCAAAGTCTAAAGAGAATCCTTTCTCATAATCTGCTAAAGGAATATCTTCATATGCCCTTATAAATGCCCTGATTGTTTCTTCATTCTGAAAGAGATCAATCGGTATGAGTTGTTGATCGACCACCAGGGGTTGATTGGAAGAAAGAGGTTCAATTGGTGTGGAAGACTTAGAAGATGTTTGATGATGATTGATAGAAGAAGATGATGTGGGGACGAAGAAGATGTGTAGCTAGATGTCTCAGGAGTAGAAGAAGGTGGTGTGGACCTACCTATACGATGGTATATCATCTGTAAACTAGTAGGATTAAGTCCAAAGTCTATAGATTACAATGCATGGGTTGATTTAGATGTTTGACTCAAAGGACTTTGAGTCACATGAATCTTCAAAGAAGGAAGACTTATTGGGGGTGATTGATGAAGAAGGTCCTGTGAAGAAGGGGAGGACCGTGATTCAAGAATCACATCGGATGAATAATAACAAGGGTCCTACAAAGAAAGAGAGGACCATGATTCAAGAATTGTATTAAATTTTGATTGGGGGATTTAGAGTTGTGTGTATCTTCAAAGGAAGAAGACATTGTTGAGGAGGTGATCGATAAAAGGGGTCCTGCAAAGAAAGGGAGGACATGACATATGAGTCATCAAATGTATGATGAAGAGGGTCCACAAAGATAGGGAAGACCATGATGATAGGAGTACGAATTAGATGACTTAGGAGTCAAATTAGATGAATCGAATAGTAGTTTGGATCCGAATAGTAGTTTGGATCTGAATCATCAGAAGAGTCAAAGGAAATATTTGGATTGGAATCCTCAGAAGAAGAGGAAATGTTTGGATTAGAATTAGAAGAAGAGTGGGGGGAACTCGAATAATAATTTGGATCAGAAGCATCCAAACCATACCACCGACTATGAGATGAAGGTGGGGAATGAGGTTACCATATGGGCTCTCTAGCATGAAGAACCAAACAAGGTTTAGTTGTAATGGGAATCTTTTGATTTGAATTGCTAAACCTAGGTTCCATATTTTTGTAAGTATGGGGAACCACATGATAGTCAGTCATTTTTGGCATTGTTTTAAGCACAAATGTCTAGATCTAGATAGTGTGATGGAACTCCTTCAAAGGGAAGGAAGTGACATGTCAATTTTGGTAGCATAAGGACAACCAACTAGACATTGTGTAAGTATGGAGATGATGTGTGTGATTTTAGAAGAAGGTCTAAGGAAAATAGACATCGTGATGACACAATATCGATGAGATAAAAAGGGATTGTCCTAGAAAATAAGTTTTATAAATGAATAATCACAAGGAACAATCATGGAAGTGTGAAACACAAAGCCAATCAACAAGGAAATAAACCCTATGCATGTGCAAAGTGATAGTTCGATGCAAAATGATCAACACAATGTCAATATTTATGTCAAGCTCGAAATGAACAAGGCGTAAATATTAACAAAGGGTAGATGTGACTCCCAATCAAAGGATACCATGACAAGTTTCAACAACCAACAAGGCCTAAATGTTAAAGGGTGAGGATTACAAATGTAAGCCATGTAACCACACCAATTGGACGTCTATCAAGCTTCATGGAGAAGTGAGATATTAGTGTCAAAGTGGTATCAAAATGACACAAACAAAGTAAGTGACACTCTTCACGATTTTGGACAATGTTTGAAGTAAAAATAAGTCAAAGTATACTAAGGATGTGCTAAAATGTGTGCAGCATAACACCACAATGCGGATACTTAGATCACGTTTATGAAAAACATGACATAAGTATCTTAATTGTGTTGAGACAATGCAAACAAGGTAACACGTCAAAGGGAGATCAAATGATGAATCAATCCAAACTATGATGATGATCTTGAAATCAAGATCAAGTGGCCATCAAAGATATAAGGATGCATCCATGCACTTTAGACGTTTAACAACTCAGCCACAAACATGGATGAGCGTAAACGGACAAAAAAGTGGTGAACACTATCTATGACAACACTCCCGAAAGATGCCTTCTGTTTCCCCAAATGGGCAACAAGAACACAAAGGTGTAGATCAAAAGATGGAAATGAACTAAGTGTTACTTGGGTAGAGCTTCACCTCGTCCGAAGGTGAGAAAAAATATAAGCTAAGTAAAATGTCGTCCAATTTCCGTGATGAAAGGAACTTAGATCCAACTTAAGTGGATTCTTTTCCTTGTTTGAAAAACAAGGTTCTAAATCCAAACAAGTTATCACTTCATGATGGCCAAGATGTGAAAAAGGACTAGTAAAGTGGGCCTCAAGACAAAATGGCCTCCTTAATAAGATCTCTCAACTAGGTGTTACAAAGCCATCTAAGAGTGGGCACGATTTACCCAAAAAGTTGCATTGACTAATTTGGGAGTATCTCATTTTCCCCCTTCAAGTACAGTGGGCACTAATTGCATCCATCGTGTACTCTTGCTAGGGTCACGATACAGACAACTTTGTAACGCTAACTCACAAGGAAAACTAGTCAAGTGGGTAAGCGAGGTGCTTCTTGTTTCATCCATGAGGTTACACAGTGGTGGACTACTTTAGGGTTCCGGTACCACCCCCATTGTTGTAGCTTAAGGTGTTATGCCAAAGGGGTTATGTTCTAGTTAAGTGGATAGGGACGTACCCTTTTCCGAAACTTGCAATATAGTGTGATGAAAGTGGTGTGTTTTTTATCTTGCTTATCTTAAATGTGGTTTTAAGTAGCACACCATTTGGTAACCTATATGAAAACATGTATTAGAAGGTTTTGTTTTGTCTTAGTTCCTCCTTTCTTTGACATGTGATTTTGGTCCTACATACCAAGATTAGTAATTTTCCACAAAAGATCATGATATCAAAAGAGAGTTTGTGTGTTGCTTTTGATTCCTAAGATCACCAAAAGGTGTGAAGGAAGAGCATACACAACACAAAAACTCAACTAAAACAAGTTTATGGAAAATACATTAAGTGTTTTTGCAAAATTTTGAGTTCATTTTAACCAATTTTGAAATGTTCATCCATTAGGAAGTGTAAATTAAGTTTTTGAAAGCAATAAGAGGGTTTTGAAAGTGTTTTTGGTTCCCAAGATCACCTAGAAGGTGCGAGGGAAGAGCATACACACTTCAAAAATACCTCTATCAATTAAGAAATGAAACACTTAACTAAGTTAGTAAAAAAAAAGACCAAAATAACCCTGCAAATAACTTATTAGTGTCACAAAACCTTTCAAAGTGTTAGAATAGTCAAGAAAACAATTTTTAGACTTTAAGATACATTAGAAAATGATTATTTACCTAATAATGTAAACCATAAATTTTTTGTATATCAAAATCCTAATTTTATGATTCCATTGTGTATTTCTCTTCAATACCTTTCCAACTCAACAAAAATGGAGTCATTTCGAGTTTGGGAGCAAAAGTTATGGCCTCAGAAGATTGCTTAATGATGCCTGCGCCACTTTATTAGTGTACATGCACCACCATTAGTTAGTGTACTGCTACTATTAGTGTACATTGCCGTTAGTGTTAGTGTGCCACCGTTAGTGTACCTATGTGCCTTTGTCAAAAAATGAAATTTATAGTTGTACCTACGCACACAAAATGGTATGTGCGCTCCCTTTCCTATGTAGGTGGCCAAAAAAACACGGGATTTTTCAAAAATAATCTCAAAAATATCAAAAATTTATTGATTTGGTTCAATTTTGGCAGCACTTCACCTCCTTTGATCCTACAAAGAGCACAAAAACAAGACAAACCTAGCTTAACTAGTTAGGAAACCTGATTTTAGCCATTAATACAAGAAAGGTTAGTGAAATCAAAAACTTGAAACTAATCTAAAAAATTTGAAAAATTAATCTAGAAAGCTTGAAACTAATCTAGAAAGATTGAAACTAAAAAAATTAGAAACTAAAAAAAAGCTTCAAAGTGACTCCATTAATGGAGGATGGACAAAGTGTCCCACCGGGCGTGCCAAATGTGTGCAATGGAAAGTTGTAAAAGCTATGGAATGAGGCTAAAGAACCTCAAAGCTTTGACTAACTCATCCATGCACCATGAGATTAGAGCTAAACAAGAAAACTATCTTGCATATATAAATTTGAAAAAAATATTCAAACCTAGCATATATACTAATCTCTACTTATGAAAGCTTAATGAAAGTGAACCTAGTTAGATTCTAAGCAATCAAATTGTGTGTTGTTTACTCCCAAAAATAGTGAAGAGATCTCTCCAAGTTGGCTACATGGCCAAGCTTTAGATCTTCCCTTACTAACTATATTTGGAATGGATGGATGCAAGATGGATGAGCTCTCAACAATGGAGTATGGCCAAGATCAAATGTTCTTATAACTTAAAGCTAATACAAATGGAATCCCAAAACTAATGTGTTCAATATCTCCAAATGTAAGATATAAACAAGGTGTGTTAAAGTGTGTAAAGTTGTAAGTTGAATGGGTAGGCTTAGCCTTGTATTTATAGTTTTCCACTTGGGAGAATTTGGAATTTGGGTGCATGTGGGACTAAAGCTCAAAAATCACTTTTAGATTAGATTAGGATAAACATGCTTTAGGCTTAGTTAAGCTAGGATTAGGCTAGTTAAACTTGATTAGCAAGTGATTAGAGACTCATTGAGAGTTGGGAGGGGTCTGGATAACCAATTTTGACTGATAGATAGCCTACGAAGCCAATAGAAGTGGTTTAGAGAGAACTAGGGAGGTTCTGAATGGTTGAAAGGAGGAATGTTTAGCTAATAAGAGAGATATTAGCCAAATAAGCTGATTATAGGAGGAATACGACTGAAAGAGTGTCATGAATGGGCATTCGAGAATGGAGCAAAGTATGGGGATTTAACGAAGTGTCGTTAATTGATTGGATTGGATGAAATTCTAAGTGTAAGAATATTTTAGGAGTTATTGTAACTCTATGAGTTTCCCTATTTTGGAAAATTTGAGAAACTATACCATTGGTTAATGTCGTGCGTACATGAAGACCACTTCTACTTCACATGACGGAGGATGTGAATAACACCCCAATTGATTTATAAGTTTCTTTGGTCCTTTATGTGAAGTAGAATATTTCAATGATGACTTGGAAAATAAGGAGGCGATCAAAAATCTTTTTGATTGAAGCCTATGATTACAAGAAGGGTTTCGATACTTTGACATATCTACAATTTTGATCCGATAATGAGGATGGCCACGCATTTGGTCACAAATTTGAATGGGCATGAGAGATGGACATAGATCAACAAGGCTTGGTTGAACATTTTTGTAAGATCTCGGAGGGGACCATATATAACCTCTCCAACTTTCATAGTAGAAGAAATCATCAATGCCACATGTGATGGAGAAAATATCATGTTTTGTAATGTCCTCCTTACCATTGTATTTTAGAGATTGGAGTGTTTGATGGGCCAGATAAATTTTGTTGGAGTACCCAGATGAGAACCCTTCCCCACCAAAAGATTTGAGAAATACACTTATGACACCATGATGGCTACCCACAAGGCACACCTAGAAAAATGGTATAAGCGGATGCGTGACACATTTGGCATTGAGTGGAGAATACCCAAACAATTACCTATTTTACTACAAGGCGAAGTTGAATTCTCCATGTACCAAAATTTTTGTATTGGTAGGTTTACTCTGGTAGATGGTGCCAAGGGTCCTTGGTGCAAATTATCATTCTCCTTCACAACACAATACTTCCAGGCCGGGGTTAATCGATTCAAAGAGGAAAAGAAGATAAGGTTTGACCTTAGCATGGTAGACTAGGATTATTGTGAGCTACACAGAACATTGATATATCCAAAGAAGCACGCCTATGTGGAGAAGTATGTCTCCCATGATGTACATATGTTGAAGCTAGTGACATTACCTATTACTGGGAGAACCGCGACAAGGGTATACCTACGCATAAGGCCTAAGTATGAGAAGGGTGATTACATTGAAAATTATGAATCTATCCTAGAATATCCCACCATAAGGAAGAAGACCGTGCCAAGGAAAAGGGAGAGATAGGAGGCCCCTGAGAAAAAAGCACCAAGTACATATACAACACAATCTATAGGTGTGTAGGAGTTGGGTGCAAAACAAACACTTATGTACCGAGGAAGAAGTCCCCATGAATAGAAGAGAAGACACTTGAGGAAGAGGAACCAGAGCAAGAGAAGCCCCATGCAAAAGAAGAATAATAGCGAGAAAGAAGTCACCTAGGGAGGAAGAAAAAGAAGAGTCTCCTATATTGGAATCACCAGTTAGGAAGAAGCAAAGAGTAATAGAAAAGGTGGACTTAGAAGAAATAGAGAGCATGGAGGCTGAAAAGGGTGATGAGAGTGATGAAGATAATGTTGAGGCTTAGATCCATCTTGTTTTACGATGTACACGAGTCAGAGGAGGAGGGAAATGAAGAAAAGGATGAGGATGAAGGAGGCACTCATGGCAAGGGAGGAAGTGAAGAAGTTAACATGAAGGATCAAAGGACTCCAAGCCTAACTAAGAGCAGATAGAGGATTTTGAAGAGAGGGAGATAACATGCATTATAAAGGACTTGGTGGATCAAGAGGTGGAGTGTAACACCAAAGAAGTACTAAAGGAGACGAAGGAACGTGAAAGTGTGGGAAAGGAGTATGGAAGCATAGGAGGAGATTCCAATTAGGGAGTAAGCTTCCCAAAGGCAGCGCACACAAGTGGAAAGGGTATGGTAGTGGCACATTAACTAGAAATTACTTACATAAATGACCCAAACAAGGTACTGCGTGCACGTTTCCAAAGTACCATACCTTCAAACCAACTCCTTGCATGGTCTTCTTTTAATGAAGAGGGTGTGTACTCGTGCATGAGGAAGATGTTGTCTTGGGCTTTTGAGTCCCATGTTGATGAGCCCAAATTTGAGGTCAACTATGAGGTGTTGATGAAGATACTAGATACCAAGGGAGTAAACCCTCTGGTGAATGCCCAACAACTATTCGATGAGAAAGTTTGCAACGTGCTCAACAAAGTATCAATAGAAGTTGAGGCGAGGCTCTTCGGAAGAAATGACAGAGTAAGGGTCTTGGAGGAAGAGCTTGAAAATAAAAATGAAGAGATCATTGAAAAAGACAAGGAGTTAAAGTGGAGGATTTGATCAACGCATAATTAAGGTGTGAATTAAGGGAGGAAAAGGCAAAGGTGCATGAGATCCATAAGAAGATAGAGACTATTTCAAATTCCATAATCTTGAAGCACCTAGACCTAGCCCCGCCTGAGAAAAAATATGATTCAACCATGCAATGCTTGGAATACTTGAAATATTAGCTAAGTATTAAAGGGCTTATGCACAGGACCAAAGTGAGAAGAAGGGTGCTAAGTGGAAAGCATGCAAGAAAAATGGGTTTAAGAAGGGTTTAAGTGAAACTAGGGCGCGTGGGGAGGAGAACACTCTTAGTCTAAGGGATGGCCATGGATCATCTAGGGGAAATTTGTGGGATTGTTTTCAATTCCTTGGTTTATTTTGATAAAATTTTGTGTTTCTATCTGAAAGAAATTTGAAAAGATCACGAAATGGTGGAAAAGGTTTTTTTTCTTCTCTCGCATTTTTCCATAGTCATGAATGAGGCATTTTCTTCCCCATCAAATTTTGGCCCCATTATCCATGGGTACGTGGACATATCTAATCGATGATGGAGGATGGGTCCTTTTAACTGTTTTTGAGGCATTGTGGTGAAAAGGAAAAATTCAAATATTAAGCCTACATTGAAAGTCAAAGTGGGGAAGCGGGTCGGTGGGGAGATTTGAGGTTTTGAGCCTTTTTGTAAAAAGGGCTAAAATTCATAAAGTGACCCACAACCCCAATCATGCTATGAGGAAAAAGTCAAATATTAAGCCCACATTGAAAGTCAAAGTGGGGAAGTGGGTCAAGGTGGGAGATTTGAGGTTTTGAGCCTTTTTGTAAAAAGGGCTAAAAGTCATAAAGTGACCCGCAACCCCGATCATGCTATGAGGAAAAAGTCAAATATTGAGCCCGCATCAAAAGAGTCAAAAGGAGGAAGCGAGGTGGAGGAATTTGATTGTTTTGAGCCTTTTTGTAAAAAGGGCTAAAAGTCATAAAGTGACCCACAACCCCGATCATGCTATGAGGAAAAAGTCAAATATTAAGCCCGCATCAAAGGTCAAAGCAGGGGAGGTGGGCCGGCAGAGCAATTTGTGTTTTTGAGCCCACATTGAAAAAAGGTAAAATTATAAAAGTGACCCACGACTCTATCTCCACTCAAGTGAAGGCCACGTGTCAAGACCATATCAAAAGTGGGTGAGGACCCAAAATGTAAAAATGCCAAATCTCTATAAAGTCACAAAATGCAAAAGGCATCCTCCACGCCCGCTCCAAGTAAATTTCTCCCACGTGGATGACTCTGGTTTAAAGTTTCAAAGGCAAGATGAATGGTTCAAATTCAAAGTTACAAAATGAGTGTAATGGCTGCATTATGAAAAGTCTGGTTTTTCTCGCCATTGGCATTTTCTTCATGAATCAAGAATCAATGAATGGATGAATGATGAAAAGATTGTAAACCATTTTGCTAACAAAGAAGAAGTCAGTAAATCATTTTTCAGAAGATATTTAATGGCTTCTTCACGCCATCAGTAAAGGGAAGGGGTGATTGATCTTGTAAACTCAGAGTGCATCAGACTTAGAGAAAGCAAAGGAAATAGCCATTTTCTTCTACTTCCTCCATTCTCAAATTTCTTCCATTCCCACATTATGTACAACTTCTGTTTAAGCATCAATCAACAAGAAGAAGGAGTTTTTAGCTTTTTGATAAGGGAGGATATTTTGAAACTTTGAGTTCAATTTATCTTTCTTGTTGCCATTTCAGAGTTGTTTCTTCTCATGAATGCATGTGTTGAAGTTTCTAACTAGTGTGTGCAAGAATATGATTTTCTACCTGCAACATTAGTTCTCCTACCTCTTTTCTCACTCCCTTTCCCACCTTCATAGAAAATTCCCCCCTTGTAGATAATTGCAAGCATTTTCCATAGGTTAGTGGAGTGCCCCTGTTGGATCCCCGACCGAAAGGCCACCACAGAAATCCACATTTTCTCACGCATGCATACATGGAAAAGCTGCACCGGTTAAGTAGAGGGACTTAGATTCCCAGAGCATTGGCAAGGAATTCACAAATTTTTCCACCCAAAAATTTCCTCACCAACAGTTTTTGGCACCCACCGTGGGGTAGATTTAGCAAAGCATCTACACCTGAATGTGACCGCAAGGTTAGAAAATTCAAAATTCAAAAAAAAGAGAAAAATTTCTAGAATTTGAATGGCTATATGAGCCACATGGATTCAAATCATGGCTATTTCGGGAAACCCTCCTATTGAAAGACCCGAATTTCTCTTCCACATCCAAGAAGACGTTGCTTCAGATTTGAGGGAAGCTATCTAGCATAATAGACAAAGTGCCAATCACTACTTCATTGCCATGAGAATTCTGGACCTTGAAGAAGAACGTTGCGAATTGGAGAGGCAAAGACAAATTCCAGCACCACAAAGAAGAGCATAGATTTTCAAGCTGGTGGATAGAAGATACACCCAACAACAGAGACAAGGAGGACAAACTGATCCCATTTTTGAGGAACTTCAAAGGAGACAAGAGCTACTCAGAATCCAGAGGCTTCCTTTTCAAGCAACCGGTCACGTTGGGAACCTGAGTGTTGCCAATCCTTTGGATGGTGAATTTCCATACATCAATCAAGAACCTTGTAGACTTCACTGACGTGAAGACCGAAGAAGAAGCTAGAGAAAGAGAGGTGAGAGCCGAAGAAGAAATAAGAGCTCAACTCAAAGAAATCGAGAGACTTCAAGCCGAGGTAGACAAAAGAGCAAAGCAAAAAAGCCGCAACCTTAGCAAGGTTGGAAGCTAGAAATAAAAATAGAATGGGGGATCATGATCATGAGCGTGAACATGATCGTGAGGCCCATAGGCCTAATGTACCATGGGGAGGAAACACCGGTCCACTGGCTCTTGCTCAACCACTCCATGAGCTACCGAGAGGCTCGAGAAAAAACTTCCCAAAATTTAGAGGGGATGGTTCTCAACTCCCTAAAGAGCATGTAGCAACATTTATCACTACTTGTGGTGTGTTGGGTGTTGAGGATGAAGATGTGTCAGTCTGACTCTTTGTGGAGTCACTTCAAGAGAAAGTTGTCCGAATGGTTCTACATGCTACCCCCGAGGTCCGTCACCTGTTGGGAGGATATAAGAAGTGCATTCAAACACAAGTTCAAGAGAGCAATAAGATTTGTCAAGATCTTTTGGTCCAATTGGTACAAATGAAGAAAGAAACCTCTGAGTCAATGAGGGACTTCATAGCAAGATATAATAGAGTGATAAGAAGAATCCTGAAGATGTGGTGCCTCCTAAAAATAATTTGAAGAGATTTTCATTAGCTGCTTTTGCCATCGAAGTAGGTTTCTTCCTTAGAAGAACCCAACCAAGAACATTAAGGGAAGCTCAAGACCATGCAATAGAAACCGATGATGATCTAATCTTTTCTGGTAAAGTGAAAGGCCCAAATGGAAAGCAAAAGGGTCAGAATTCAAACTTGTCACCACAGATCCAATGTTCCAAAAAATGGCAAATGACTTGGTTCCTTGAAGAAGAAGCTATCTCAGATCACAATGTGGAATGCTTCAAGGAAACCAAACCCTCCAGATAGGCCAAGGATTGCTCCACCTCTCTCGGCTTGCTCTTGAAGCACCACCAGTCAATGCCATCTGTGACACCAAAGAGCCAGAGGAGGAGGAAGTAAATTGATGAAACTGAAGAAGAAAATATGGAAGACTATGAAAACTATCTTGAGGTCGAGGAAGTTGATATGCACAATGGCCTAATTGAGTACGTTGATGATGAAGATGAGGATGATGAAGAAGCTCCAAGTTTCTCATGTGTTGTTTTCACTCATGCACAATCCAGGAAAGGTGCTTCATCCTCAATGGTTATGGTAAAGGATAAGAAGAATAAAGAAGATTCTCCTCCAGAGGTCACACAAAATAAAATCATCACAGAGGATCACCATTACCACCTTCTATGGAGTCGGCCAAAGAAAAACCAGACTCACTGGTTGTCAGGATCATGCTACTATGCCAAGTAAGTCATCTAATTCTTCTCCCAACTCAAAATTTGCTAAGAACAATTCTCCTTTAAATGTTGTTCCTGCAAAAACATCTAAGGTTCAATCAAAAGCTACACCCTCACCCCCTTCCAAGCCAATTGCTACACCCAAAAAGGAGAATTCAACACCCAAAGTAGAAAAGCCTCTACCATGTAAATCTTCCTCCATTTCGAACCTCTTCCTCACTCACCATAACCCCATTTGACTTTGTGGAACATGCAAGCAAAACCAAAGTCCAGCTCTCAGAAATAGAATACCTACAAACACACCCTACCCTAGTTTGACAAGTTCATTAATGTAGTTCGTGGTGGTAACCCTATATCCTCGAGTCCTAATTCTAAAGGCTTACTACCCACACCATCCACACCACCTTCCCAAAACATGCTAGCCCTCAATGCCTCCAAAACCAACAAGGTTGAACCTTTCTACCTGTCACTCCTCATTAAAGGCTTCCAACTAAATAATTGTATCATAGATTCTAGAGCCTCAGACAATGTGATGCCAGCCAAAGTTGCAAATGCTCTAGGCCTCACCTTGACCTAGGTAAATGGCACCTGCTACTCAATGGAATCCAAACAAGTGCCATTGGTAGGAAGAATCAAAGATGCACATGTAGCACTAGCTGATTTTCCAGACAAGAAGGTGCTCCTAACCATATTAGTAGCAGACATCCCAACATCCTTTGGTATGCTATTGAGTAGGAGTTTTTCAGAGACCGGGTGGAGAGATAAAATGGATTGGTCATCCGCAACTATCCCAAGTAAAAGGTGAGATGAAGAAGTTTCTACCAATAAGAAAGATGAAGTTCACAATACGAAAGTCTGATGATCCGAAAGCAAACATTCTCTTTCAAGATTATGGGCTAGGAAACTACTTCCTCACATCAAAAAAGAGGAGAACTTGCCACTTCTCATGGAGGAAGAGGAAGATCAAATTTGGACAATGGAATTTGATGGTAGTCATTCAGTGTGGGCTCTGGGAGCTGGTGTAGTATTGTACTCTCCTTCCAATGAGTTGTACCCATTTTCCTACAAGCTGCAATTTGATAATACAAATAACACTGCAGAGTATGAAGCACTACTCTTAGGCATGAGTGTAAGCAGAGGACATGGGAATCAAGAAACTGAGATGCCGAGGTGATGCAGAGGTTGTATAGTAAAGCAGGTCCACCAACAATATCAGGTGAAGAATCCAAGACTCGCATTATAGAAACAAGAGTGTGGGACTGCATTGAATCTTTTGATGCATTTTCCATTGAAGCTATTCCAAGGGAACATAATGAAAAGGTTGATTCTCTTGCAGTGTCAACTTCCCTAGTGACACCTCATCCTTCTTTTGGTAAAGACAAAGTGACCATTGAAATGGTATTCAGGCCTAGTGTACCAGATAATGCAAATCATTGGCAAGTCTTCAATGATGATAACCAAATTCTAGCCTTTTTAGAGCAAAGGGATAATTTCAATAATCTCTTCTTCAAAGGAGGTGAAAATCCACACCGAGAAGCAAGTCCCCAAAGAAGAGAAAGAAGGAATTGAAGGGATTGATGATGAGGGAGTAATCAAATTGAAAGGGAACAAAATTCCCAAAGGCCTAGTCTCTTTAGAAGACCTCTTTGACAAACATGACAGATTCATTCAAGAGAAAGAAAAGCAATCTTCTGGTGCCCAACTGATTTTGATAAAGAAAACATTGGTACCCTAGAGGAGCCAAGGATGGTCAATATTGGAAAATGTTTCTCACCTAAAGAAAAAAGAAGGTTTGTTACATTACTCAAGAAATACTCAGATGTCTTGGCCTACTCTTATGATGAACTCAAATCCTTCCAGCCAAAGGAAATGCATCACTCAATTCCTTTGAAGTAGGGTGTTAAGCCCCTTCAGAAGAAACAAAGGCCGTACAACCCAAAGATTGTTGATACCATCAAGGAGGAGGTAATGAAGATGCTTAATGCAAGGATCATCTTTCCCATCCACCATTCAACGTGGGTGGCTAACATTGTGTGCTAGTGGAAGAAGAATGGTGAAATAAGGATATGTGTAGATTTTCGCAACCTGAACCAGGCATCACTAAAGGACAATTATCCTCTTCCTATCATGGACCATATCCTACAAGTAGTCACTGGATCTGAAATGCTTTCATTACTTGATGGATTCTCAAGATATAATCAAATCAAAGTGGCAGAGGAGGACCACACCAAGACAACCTTTACAACACCTTGGGGCACTTTTTCCTACAACAGAATGCCTTTTGGCCTAATCAATGCAGGAGCTACATTCCAAAGGGTGATGGATTTGGCCTTCAAAGATCTGAAGCATTACATTGTCATATATCTTGATGATCTCACAATATTTT
Organism: Taxus wallichiana var. yunnanensis; assembly: GCA_018340775.1. Lineage (NCBI taxonomy): Eukaryota > Viridiplantae > Streptophyta > Pinopsida > Cupressales > Taxaceae > Taxus > Taxus wallichiana. Next base: position 626,161,140 of record CM031239.1, read on the forward strand.
CAAAGAAGAGGGGAGATCATATCTATCACTTGAAACAGTACTTGCAAGGTGTAGGAAACATGGCATATCACTAAATCCAAAAAGTGCATTTTGGAGTCAGTAAGGCAAGTTATCGGGGGCACATTGTGAACAAACATGGAGCACACATTGATCCTGAGAGGATTAGATCCATTCAAGCATTAGCCCTGCCCACAAGCAAGAAAGGAGTTCATTCATTCTTTCGGAAAGGTGAACTTTCTTTCATCATTTTTGTGCCCGAGTTTTGAGTTGAGTTGACGAAGCACATCACTTCCATGATGAAACCACAAGAAAACTTCAAATGGAACAATGAAGGGAAGGAAACATTCGAAGAGATCAAGAAATCCATTCCAAGGCTCCAACTCTTGTATCTCCATATTTTAACAAAGAATTCATCATGTATTGTTATGCATCAGAACATACACTCTCTCTATCATTCTTTAAAAATGATGAAGGCGTGGAAGCACCTATTGCTTTCATGAGTTGTCCTTTGAAAAATCATGAGCTAAAATACAACCAATTGGAGAAGCATGCCTATGCAGTGGTCAAGGCTATAAAAAACTTCAGGTTTTACATCCTCAATTCCCATATGGTGGTGATGGTCCCCAAAAGTGCAATCAAGTCCATCTTGACACAACAGATCCCAGAGCTAAAAGAGGAAATTGGATTGCAAAGACTCAAGAATATGACTTGGAGATTTGACCCTCCAATCTGGTAAGGGGAAATGGCTTGTGCAAGTTGATTGCTGAAGATGAAACACTCAAAGTTCAACATGGTGAAGAAAATTGTGCTTGCTCAACTTGTTCAGAAGACAACCCACAAGTTCTCTTTATCACCACTACTGATGAGTGGTATGTTGATATTTCCTATTACCTGACTTATGGAGAATTCCTCCCCATCTTGATTACAAGAAAAGGAGAACACTCAAGCTGAAGGCAGCTAAATTTGTAATCTGGAATCATGCACTTTACAAAAGAGGCCTGGATGGTTGTTTCCTCAGGTGTGTAGATAAAGAGCAACAAGAAAAGTTTCTTAAAGCATACCATGACCAAGCATGTGGTGGACATTTTTCAGCAATGGTCACTGCACACAAGATCCTCCGAGGAAGGTATTATTGGCCCACCATCTTTGCAGACACTCAAGATTGGGTTTCTAAATGCAAAGCATGCCAACAGTTCATTGGAAGACCACAACTCGCTTGCATTACCACTGTGCATGTGGTTATTGAAGAACCATTTCAACAAAGTGGGGGCTGGACTTCATTGGTGTTCTAAACCCTCACTCAAGTGTGGGGCACACCTATGTACTCACAACAATAGACTACTTCACCAAATGGGTGGAAGCCATTCCGCCAAACAAGCCAACACTGAAACAATATGCAACTTCATCAAGGAGAATATCATAGTCCATTTTGGAGTGCCACAAGTAAGATCAGTAAAGATAATGCTACCTATTTCTCTTCAAGAGAGCTGACCGAGTTTTTCTATAGCTACAAAATCTCCCTATCTCATTCTTCTGACTACTATCCACAAGGAAATGGATAAGCTGAATCAAGCAACAAGAACATTGTGACCATTGTCCACAAGCTTGTAAATGAGAATCAAAGGAATTGGCACAAAAGGTTATACGATGACACATTATGGGTGGATAGGATCACTCCCAAGAAGGAAATAGGTATGTCACCATTCCAACTATTGTATGGAGTCAAAGCAAAAATTCCTCTCATGATCGAGATGCCAGCTCTCAAGATGCTACAGGAAATAGAAGATGGTCAGTACAAGGATTCCATTGACAAGAGGATCCTCTTTCTTGAGAAGTCTGGAAGAAAATAGACTCCAAGTGGTGGATCACATTAAGGAGCACCAATTGAAAGTAAAGAATATTTTTGATAAGAAGGCCAAGGCAAGAGAATTCAAAGTTGGAGACTTCATCCTGCTATGGGACAAGAGAAGAGAACCAAAAGGCAGCCATGGAAAGTTTGATTCATTATGGCTCAGCCCATTCCAGATTCATGAAGCTTATGGTGAGAACACTTTTCTTCTCTCATATTTGGATGGAACACCACTAGAATTGCCTCAGAGTGGGAAATACTTGAAATTGTATCATCAAGTGAAAGTGGGTTGTTCCCCGCCTTGTACCATAGGTGTGTTTCCTTTCCGTTGTGTGGTTTTGTTTCCCTTCTTTATTGTGTGTGTGTGTTTCCTTCCCATTGTGTGCTTGTGTGTTTCCTTATTCTGATCTTTCTTTTCAAAGTTGTTACATGACTCTGCAAGGCCCAATGGATAAGGCACTGGTCAATGAATTATATGGTCTAGAGATTGAGATTCTGGATTCCCATGTCATGTCTTCACTATGCTCAGTCCATGTCATGTCCCCAAGCTAGAGCTAGCTGTTGTCACCCTCAAAATCCCCCTCATTTTTTAAGTCAAATTCAAAATTTTGAGCTCACGCCTCCAAAAGTGTTCAAGTAAAGTTGGAAGTCCGAAAAGATAGAGAAATTCATGCTTTGAAGTTGTTTAAACTCTCAGTCTGCACGTTTTGATAAATTTTCCATTTTCCTATCTGGACACGTGAAAATTTTATTGTTGTCCTCATTTGAATGAAATTTTCAATCTTTCTATGGCCATGGATCATCAAACCTTGTATTGTTTTCAATTCCTTGGTTCATGAAAGAAATTTGAAAATCGGGGTGAAATGGTGGAGTTTTCTTCTTCTCTGCATTTTTCCACAATCGTGAATGATGGGCATTTTCTTCCCCATCAAATTTTGGCCCCATTATCCATGGGTACGTGGACATATCTAATCATGATGGATGGGGATGGGTCCTTTTTTTTTTTTTTTTTTGAAAGGCATTTTGGTGAAAAGGAAAAAGTCAAATATTAAGCCCACATTGAAAGTCAAAGTAAAGGAAGTGTGTTTTTTTGAGGTTTTGAGCCTTTTTGTAAAAAGGGCTAAAAGTCATAAAGTGAAAATGCAAGATCGATCATGCTATGAGGAAAAAGTCAAAATTGAGCCCCATCAAAATTGAAAGTAAAAGCATGGGGAAGTGGGAAGTGGTCGTCAAAGGAGATTTGAGGTTTTGAGCCTTTTTGTAAAAGGGCTAAAAGTCATAAAGTGACCCGCAACCCCGATCATGCTATGAGGAAAAGTCAAAATTAAGCCCGCATTCAAAAAGTCAAAGGGGGAAGTGGGATGGGGGAGATTTGAGGTTTTGAGCCTTTTTTTAAAAAGGGCTAAAATTTCATAAAGTGACCCGCAACCCCGATCATGCTATGAGGAAAAAGTCAAATATTAAGCCCGCATAAGGTCAAAAAGTCAAAGGGAGGGCGGCAGGAGCAATTTGTGTTTTTGAGCCCACATTAAAAAAAGGTAAAATTATAAAAGTGACCCGTGACTCGTCTCCACTCAAGTGAAGGCCACATGTCAAGACCATATCAAAAGTGGAAGTGAGGACCAAAAATGTAAAAATGCCAAATCTCTATAAAGTCACAAAATGCAAAAGGCATCCTCCACGCCCACTCCAGTAAATTTCTCCCACGTGGATGACTCTGGTTTAAAGTTTCAAAGGCAAGATGAATGGTTCAAATTCAAAGTTACAAAATGAGTGTAATGGCTGCATTATGAAAAGTTTGGTTTTTCTCGCCATTGGCATTTCTTCATGAATCAAGAATCTGAATGGACGAATGATTGAAAAAAGATTGTAAACCATTTCTTGCTAACAAAGAAGAAGTTGTAACCATTTCTCGCAAGATATTTAATGGCTTCTTCACGCCATTAAAGGGGGGTGATTGATCTTGTAGACTCAGAGAGTGCATTGTACCTAGAGAAAGCAAAGGAAATAGCCATTTTTCTTCTACTTTCCTCCACTCTCAAATTTCTTCCATTCCCACATTATGTACAACTTCTGTTTAAGCATCAATACAAGAAGAAGGATTTTTAGCTTTCTTTGATGAGGGGTTTTTGAAACTTTGAGTTCGATGAATCTTATTTGGTCTTGTTGTTATTTATAGAGTTGTTTCTTCTCATGAATGCATGTGTTGAAGTTTCTAACTAGTGTGTGTAGGAATCTGATTTTCTACCTGCAACATTAGTTCTCCTACCTCTTTTCTCACTCCCTTTCCCACCTTCATAGAAAATTCTCCCCTTGTAGATAACTACAAGCAGCTTTTCGCAGGTTAGTGGAGTGCCCCTGTTGGATCCCCTACTGAAAGGCCACCACAAAATAGGTTTGAGAAGAATTCTTAGTTAGTTAGGTCAAGTGGTGACTCAACACTGAGAGTGATGACTTAGTACTGTGAGTGATGACTTGGTCACTATGAGTTAAATGCCCCTAGAATGGGTCCAGGGTGAGGTGTAATGATGAGGTGGAGGTGTGAGGATGAAATTAACTTAATTAAAATAATTAAATCAATTAATAATGTGAGGATGAATATTAATATGGGATGAAGGGGTCATGATTAGTTAAATGTGTTACATTAATTAATTGAAGGGGACTAAAGGGAGTGTGACCCAAATTTGGTGTCTACATTTTCCCCTTTTTTGTCATGTAGCTTGTATTGATAAGTGATGCTTTGACAAAAAAAGAAGTCCGTGTCCTAGGTATGAGTGAAGATTAGGTTTGCCCCAAGTGTGGGTGGAGGTGATCCCCTCAAACCAAACTATGATGAGGTGTGAAAATGGAGTCGGTGAGTGGTTTGATAAATGGGTAAGTGATGAAAATGAGGGAGGTTGGTCATAGGTAAGGGTGATTTTGGTTAGGTAATAGGTAGGGGAATCAAAACACACACACGTATAGATTGTGATAAGGTACAGGTTAAAGAGCTTACAAACTCTACTTCATCAAAGGTCGATAGGTTTATCCAAACGAGGTTGAAGTGGTTCAGGTATCCAAGGTATAGGATATGGTCTTGAATCACAACTAGGAAAGGTGTAGGAATGGGTAATAGGTTGTTTCAAGGCACCAAAGGTTTGGTTGGGATAAACATCATGACATTAGGAAAGGTAAGGTCATTAGGCTAAACCACATGAGTAGCATCATCACAAGTTATAGTGAATACATGAATTTAAATGTCACAAAAAAGGAGGTTCAAAGTTAGGTATAGGTAGGAAAGGCATAGGTAAGGCCTGAGGTATAGTAAAAATATGCCCCATGTCCCTAAGTGTAATTAAGGAAATGTACAGGTAATGTAGGTTGTGGGTGAGTTTTTAATAGGTGTTGGGAAGGGTAAAAGTTGTTTGAAAACATTGTTTTTAGAAAAGTGGGCATAGTGTGGGTAAAAGGATGGATATGTGATGTAAAACCGATGTGGATAAAGGTAAGAGGTAAACTAGGCACCAAACGATGTTGGTTAGCTAGGGCAAAACCGATGTCAATGTGGTCATGTTGATTTGGGGCTAAAAAAGGTAAAATTCATGTTTTATATGGATTCATTTTTGTTTCTTTTCCATTTGTGGAAAAATGATAGAGAAAAGAGTGGAAGGTGGAGAAAGTGATGAGGTATGAGGTCACTAACTGAGTTGGTGAGCTAATCATTGGTGATTGGCATTTGAGTAGGTGGGTCCATGAGATTGATTGAGAGTGATTGATTTGATTGGTTGTGAGGTGAGAGAGTTGGATTTTGGCATGGAGGAGAGAGAGAGGGAGGACCACCACCCAAGAGACCAGAGGTGCCACCATGAGAGAACATAGAGTAGAGGTAGGAGGCATTCCTAACCTTTTTTGATTTAAAAATTGTGGTAAAAAATGAAAAATGGGGGGAAATTTTATTTAAAAAAATATAGTGGGTAAAAATGGGTGAAAAATTGGGGGGGGGGGGGAAAATATAGGTTAAATTAGGTTGGGTAAAATGAATGGGTAGGTTTGGGTAGGGTGGGGGGTGGGTAGGGTTTTAGGTAGGTTTTTTTTTTGATTTTTAATAATGGGGGATGGGGTTTTGGTTTCATCACCAAAAAAATAATGATCGATCGGTTCGGTCATTTGGATTTGGCCGATGTCGGTTGGTTTTGGCATCGCATTGGGTTTTGGGGTGATGGTCAATGGTCAAGTGACCGATTATGGTCAAAGGAGATTAATGTCGTCATCATGGGTAAAAGTGATGGGTGAAAGAAGGGCTAGATGGGAAAGTTAAATATGTGAGGAGGGTAGGGGTAGGTGAAGACTAATGTAGGTGGAAGAGGGTAAGGGGTAAAATATGAACCAGTGTGTGATAGGTATGTAGGTGAAATGATCTAGGATATTAGGTAAGTATGATAAATGGAGAAAGTAGGTTTTAGGGGAATTAGGTAAAGGGGTAGGTATTAGAAATAGGTAGGGGGGGTAGGTATGATTGATGTGTTTTAGGTATTATTTGGTAAAAAAAAAAAAGGACTAAGTACGAGGTTAAGTTTGAGTTTGGGTAATAGGTAATTGAGAGGGTCTGACTTGACATTGTTTGTTGGATGATGTAGAGTGAGAGATGAGATGACTATGAGAGAAAAGTACTACCTCTATTGGTAAAAGATGTGGCCTACATGACAAATGAGGAGTGGGACACACATATGAGATGTGGGACTTAGTTTGATCAGGTGTTATAGGCATATAGGCCGAGATCCTAGCTTGATGGTCACTCTCATCGACAGATGGGACTCCATGACCAATACCTTTCATTTACCGACTGGAGTGAGATGACCGTCACATTGGAGGATGTGTATAGGATCCTATGGCTTCCTATTGTTGGGGAGCCAGTGTATTCGATTTTGATTTTGAGGAGGCATGGATGGAGCCCATAGGTGATGATATTTGGTGAGGTGATGGGCATGTTGAGTTATCACAACAGTGAGTTGAGAGTTATGGGGGATATGTATGGCATATCCATGAGAGACAGGCTATTCTTTTTTGATGATGATGGGGTAGAGGTTATTTTCTCTCCTAGATTTCGAGGGTGGGATATTTCCATGAGCATTGATGGGGGTGCTACAAGACATGATCGAGGAGCGGATATGTTTTTTTGGGCACCAAATTTTCTAGTCCAACTATATAGGGAGCTATGGGCCTATGGTAGGTATAAGAGATTTGGTATGTGTTGTACATACTTATTACATTGTTGGGCATATGAGCACATTGTGTGTGTGCATCTAGTTGGGTTACCATGATAGGATTGGTTTGGGGTGGTTTTAGAGTGGTTTTAGGAGATGGGTACTACAGTGGGGCACAACCGAGAGTGGTAAGGCCACATATGATGTTACATACTATAGGTGGCTATTGGAGGGCCTATCAATGGTGGATATGTGTGGTGGCCATATGTTGGTTTTTCATCATATAGAGGCATGGATGAGGAGTTAGAGGGGATTTTAGTTATTGAGATGGATATAGGGTGACATGTGAGTGAGCATGAGATGATACCTGTGGATAGGGTCGATGATAGTTTGACTACAAGGAGGATGTGCCCCCACCTTTCCCATAGTATCATAGAGATGATGATGAGAGACCCATGTCTCCCCACATCGAGTGATCCCACAGGTAGGAGGAGGAGGAGAGGTGAGAGATGGATGATGATGATAGGCATGTCACGATGGATATATGAAGTGGTGGGTGGCACACTACTAGGAACAACACCAGGCCTAGGAGGCTAGTAGGCAACCCGATTTAGCTATAGTCATAGTTTAGAGAGATACATTATAGGTAGGTGGCTTCCCATAGGCACATAATTACAAGGTTATAGGTTATAAGGACAACTACAGGGGCACAGCATAGGTGAGTGACCACCTTACAGTCATACAAGTGTGATGACCCACAGGCCCAGTAAGCACATGCACAGCTGCCCCACATAGGGTGGAGATGGGGATGGAGGGAAGGTAGCCACCTTTATAAGCACATGTGGATAGATTATATAGGCTAGTTGCCCACACATAGGCACATAGGTTGTAGCTTTACAGCCCTAGAAGCTACTACATAGTACCACCACAGGCACACGGGACAGGTCCCATTAGTATAGCTCCTACACCAAGACGGTCCACTTTTGGTAGGAGAAGAGTTCATAGGTAGTGGTAGTGAGGCCGGCACCACCACAGACCATATCCATGGTGAGGTTTAGGATTCCCTGAATGAGGCTCGCTACTATCAAGACCAGCTAGTGACTAGGTATTGATGTGCCCTCCACATGCCAAGCACCGAGCCCAAGTAAAGTGATGAGTGAGTGACTAGACTAGATCCAGACTCACAACTCAGGTAGCACAGGGGGTCATTGGCCCCAGAGAGATAGGGGAGGTGAGGTTACTAGTTCTCCAGAGACCAGGCCCAGTAGAGGGAGGGAGGAGGGAGGAGGAGGAGATGGAGGTTAGGCAGGGACCAACAGAGGGTGGAGAGATGTTGGGGGGGTGATGATAGGGAGGAGGAGGAGACATGTGAGACCAGAGAGGAGGGCATCAGGTGGGGATGATTGATATCCATAGTGGATATTGTACTATCATTTTGATTTTTTATATATATATAGCCTCGGCCTATGTGCCAAAGATGTGATTACATACATTTTTTTGAGATATCGATACTTATTTATATCTATGTATATATGTATTGATACAAACACTCCCATTATATAGTTGATGATGTTTTTTGGATGGATGATGTACTTTTTTTAATTTCCATTATTATTGTGTACCATGAAAATTAGTGAGTTAGGCATGATTGAGTTGAGGTCATGTAGGCATGATGGAGTAGGTATAGGCATGAGTTGAGTCATGATATATGAGCATGGCATTGAGTTAGGTATAGGCATGGTTGAGAGTAGGCATGGCAGTATGGATGGTGGAGGTATATGGCAAGTAGTATAGGCATGGTATAGGATGGTGGTAGGTATGCATGGTGGAGTAGTTGTTTGATTTATGATTATAATTTTATGGAAATAATAATGATTGTATGTATGTTGTGGTTAAATTTCCAAGTATTTGATATCATGGAAATGCTAAATGATTGATGTATGATATGGTTGATGTTATAAAATGGTAGGTATGTATGTTTTTATGATAGATTAATTTCAAGTTTTTGTGTAAAATGGAAACTAACTAGGGTAAAATGTGAATATAAAGGGGGAAAATTGGTTAGGGGAAAAAGTGGTCGAGCTAACCTCCAAGGGCCCCATGCCCTCTTAGAGTGTTGCCTACATAGCCCCAATGAAAAGGGGCCTTAGGCTGATGTAGTTCTCCCATAAGCTAGGGAAGAATATGATAGGGAGATGAATGGGTCGGTAGGTTTTAGGCATGAGTAAGTCTAGGTCATTTAGGCATGGTTGAGTTTAGGTCATTTAGGCATGGTTGAGTATAGGTTGAATAGGCATGGTTGAGTATAGAGTAGCATGGTTGGCATAGGTGATGGTTATAGGCATGAATAGGCATGGTTGAGTATAGGCATAGCATAGTTTAGGCATTGAGTATAGGCATGGTATGAGTATAGGTGAATAGGCATGGTTGAGTAGGTATAGGCATGGTTGAATAGGCATGGTTGAGTATATGTTGAATAGATATGGGTGATTTTGGTGGAAGAGGAATTCCTAGAATGTAGGTGTCGAAGGTCTGGTCCTGTGAAGGAGGATCAATAAGTAAGAAAAGAGGTGAATGGTAAGAGGATACAAAAATCCACCTAAGTGGTAAGAACCATTATGAGTCTATCATATCAAAGATTGGCTTATGAACATAAACCCTAAAGGCATTGCATGATTGACTATTCTAAGGGTGAAGAAGGTCACATGATCACAAAATGTCACATTTGTGGCATGTCCCTTGAGTAGGTAGAAGATTAGAAAGGAAAGGTGGTGAGGTGAAAGAGGTTGTTTTATCGTAACCTTGGTGTGAGACAACATGCCTCTTCTGCAAGATACCCAAGATCAAAATAGGCAAGTCCATGAAAAAGTTATCTTTTTTTCTTTTTTTTGCTTTTGTTTTATAGACTGATCGATGATGGGAAGTCTATGTGGGATGAATAGAATATCTCCTTGAGGTCTTTGTGAAGTTGATCGATGTGGGAAGCTTCAAATATTTTTATTTTTTTTTTACATAGAAATAGTCTTTTTTTGATAGACTATGTATACAATATGGCTAGCTTTGTATAGTTGTCCTTCGAGGGAGCAATCTATTTATAACAAGATAAAAAGATAGATGTCCTTTTGAGGGAGTCATCTTTTTTCTAGAAGTTTGACTCAAGGAGTTTGAATTTGAAAATCCCATATATTACTTTTGAATTTTTTTGGACTTTTAGGTCATGGACAAGACTATAGAGAAGTATAGGCTTCTTTTATGAAGACAAAACCATACACACAAGGGTTAGCTATGAAAGAGAGGTTTTAAGTGATGAACAACCATGGGATTCCATCTTGAAAAGGATGAAAAGTATCCATGAGAATCATGCCATGAGTAGAGCCATGGTACTCATATTGAAGATAAGGCTGAAAGGTGATGGGTAATCACATGATTCTTGTTTAGTCATTGATCCTTAAAATAGGTAAGTGGAAGGTGGATGTTGCTCAAGGGACAAGCATTTAATAGACAAAAGATGATACATGACTTGATTCAATAATAGAATGGTCAAAGATGCAAGGCATTGAGGGGCTCAAGTTTGGGTTTACCTTCGAGTGAAGATAAATGATAAGCACCCGATCCATAGGCATGAGTAATGATATAGGGTCCAAGCCAATTAGGAGAAAACTTTCCCCATTTACTTTTCCACTTTTTTGTTACATGTTGATTTTCCTTCAAGATGAGGTCACCAACCTGGAAGGTTCATTCTTGGACACATTTATCATAGGCATGTTTGATACATTTTTGGTAGATTTGGAGGTGATCGAGAGCATTTAGATGACATTCATCTAATAACTCAAGTTGTGCCAAATGATCCTAGAAAAAATCATCATCATTGAGCATATCTTTGAGTGAGATATGAAGAGATGAATTTTGAGAGAGGCAAGACAACCTCTATGTACATAGACCAAACCAAAGAGAAAGGTGTGGCAGTAGTTGAGGTGTGAATACTAGTGTGATAAGCCCATAAGGAAAAAAGAAATGTGTGTGTGCCAATCCTTACCAATATCATCAACCACTTTCATAAGAATTTTATTTAGAGTTTTGTTAGTTGATTCAGCTTGGCCATTTTTTGAGGATAATAAGGTGAAGAAAAACTGAGTTGAATGTCGAAGGCATCACAAAGTTTCCATAGGGTTTTTTTTTGAATTGTTTTCGTTATCAATGATGAGGTGGTGAGGAACACCAAAGTGAAAAATGATGTGATGATTGATGAATTCACATATTTTCTCAGATTTTGTAGAAATAAGAGGTATGACTTCCACCCATTTAGTGTAATATTTGGTAGTGGTAATAATCCATTGATGATGTTGGGAAGAATGAGGGTTGATCTCTCTCCGACAAGATCCAAACCCCATTGAGAGAAAGGCCAAAGGTCTTGTGTGACCTGTAAGGCATGACTAGGGGTGTGATGAAGATTAGCATGTTGTTAACACTTCACACAATGCTTGACATAGTCACAACAATCATGGTTTAGGGTTGGCCAAGTAATAGCCTAGGTGAAGGATGTGCTTAGTGACAACTAAGCCACTGAAGTGACCCCCAAAATCCCATCGTGAACTTCCTTGATGGTGTATGGAATTTCAGAACTCATAAGGCATCGTAAGAGGATAGCATCAAAGCCATTTATAGAGAAGACCACCCATGATGACATAGTGAGAGACACTTTTGAGAAAGGCTCATTGTCCATTATGAGTAAGATCTGGAGGAAGAATTGAAAGGGAAATATAGTCAACAAACTACTTATACCAAAGGTCACGTGGGTCAGTTTCAATGTTTCCTACAAGGTTGACATCTCAGATTAGATAAGAAGGTGATTGCAACCTTTGTACTGTGAAAATTTTTGAGTCGGAGGGTGAAGTGGGGATTTGAGAAGCAAGACAATAGGCCATGGTGTCTACAAATTTATTAGTGGAACGCGGGGTGGTTTGAAGTTCATAATGGTCAAAGGTAGTCAAAATCATGTCAACATGATGCTTATACTTTTGAAGTATCTCATTGTTATGACACTGGTATATACCATTAACTTGGTTCACAACTAGTTGAGAGTCACCAAAGATATTAATTGATTTAACATCTAAGGCTATGGTGGTTTGAAGACCTAACATGAGTGCTTCATATTTGGTGATATTGTTAGTACAATCAAAATCTAGTTTGAAAGATAATGGCATAGGCTCACCATCAAGAGGAATGAGGATAACTCTAGCACCACCCCCATGCTGACATTTGGAACCATCAAAGAATAAGGTCATCTGGTAAATGGATATCATCCAGGGAGAGGGTAGATGATGGATTCATCAGGGAAATCAAAGTTAGAAGATTGGTTTTCAGAGAGAGGTGCGTTGAGTTGGTCAACAATGGTTTTTCCTTTGATAAATTTTTGATGGATGAATTTGAGATCTAGGTCTGCAAGAAGCATGAGCCAACATGCAACATGTTGATGTTGGTAGGGCTTAGTGTACATGTAATGTAAGGGGTCAATATTGGTGACACAAAGGTTTTTGGTTAGAGTAGGTAATGGTGAAGTTTAGTGGTGAAAAAAACTAAGGCTAAAAATATTTTTTCGGCGTGAGTATATCTAGTTTTGTAGTCTAAAAGCATATAGACTTATATAATAAACCACTTTTTCCTTGTGTTTCTCATCATGATGAGTGAGCATGACACCCAGGAATGATCAGTAGTAGTAAAAATGTAAAGGTAAAATGGTTGGTCATCCTTAGGGGGAATGAGCACAGTGGTTGGAGGAGGTATTTTTTAAGGCATTGAAGGCTTTGTGGCATTCATCATCCCATTTGAAGGAGACATCCTTTTTTGAGAAGATGATGAAATGGATGGCAAAGTGGTCGAAAAGATGAGAAATAAAGTGATGAATAGATTACAACTTTCCTTGCAAACTACAAAGTTGATGAAGGTTAGTAGGTGGAGGCATTTGAGAATAGCCTTGATTTTAGTGGGATCAACTTCAATGCCACACAAAGAAACAATAAAACCAAGGGCTTTTAGAGAGAGAACAAAAAAAGACACTTCTTAGGTTGAAGGTGAACACAATATTTGATGAGATGGTCAAAGACAACTTTAAGGACAACAAGGTGCTCGGCCCGATGTTTAGATTTGGCAAGAAGATCATCAACGTAATCTTCCAATATGTTATGCATGATGTCATGAAAAATATAAGTCATAGCCCATTGATATGTAGCACCGCATTTTTAAGGCCAAAGGGCATGACACGATAACAAAAGGTCCCCAAGGAGTGATGAAGGTGGTTTTGTGTTGATCTTTGGGGTGAGTAATATTTGGTTATAACCCGAGAAACCATCCATGAGTGATAACATCTCATGGCGGTGGTGAGATCAACTAGTTGGTCAATACTAGGTAGAGGAAAGTCATCTTTGGGGAAAGCTAAGTTAAGGTCATGGAAATCCATGCAAATGTGGAGTCCCCCTATCACTTTTGTGATAGGAATGATGTTAGAGATCCATTGGGGATAATCAATGGGTAGGATGAAGGAAACCAAAAGAAGGCACTGGAGTTCTTCTTTGACAAGAAGGGAAATGTGAGGATGCATTTTTCACAGCTTTTGTTTCATGGGTTTGGCATCAGGAATGGTTATGATATTGTGGACCACAATGTTTGGGTCAATACTGGGCATATCAACATAGGACCAAGAAAAAAAGTGTTGTTATGATCCCAAAGGAAAGAAGTGAAAGCTTCTGTTCAACAACATCTAAAGATTGGCCTATTTTTAGAATGTGTGGGTCATCCTGAGTGTGAATATTGATTTGATGGTCGATTCATTCAACATGGTTTGCATCTCAGAAGGTAATGACCGGTGAATATAAGAATCTTCCACACCAAGGTAGGTGAGAATAGACTCATCATCTGACATTGACATTGAATGATATTAATAGGGGTATCATCATCGATCATGTTAGGATATAGGAAGGGAAGAGAAGAGGGAGCCTCACCATCATGTTGATAAGTCAGAGGTCCTAGGGAAATGGTGTTCAAAAAAAAAAAAAGTTAGGAGGAATGGATTCTGGGTCCATAGACTCTGTAGGTGAAGGTGGTGAAGTTGGTGAATGGGGTGGGGAATGTTTATCATCCTCAATGAGTTTGACTCGGGCCTTCCTAGAAGGTGGTTTGGAAAATCCAATACCACTATGGTCTTTATGCTTATGAGTGGTGCAAGGAATGACAATATGGTGGCCTTGTTCATAGAAACCAAAGCCAAATCCCTTCCAAGCAGCACAATGATGGAGGAAGGTGTGGGAAAAGTGGTGGTTGGTGAGAGATTGAAGGTCGGAGGAAAATGGTTGAGTTTGGGAAGGTGGCTGAGTGAGTAGGTAGAAGCATCAAGTCCCCCATATGTTAAGTTGGTGTGAAGAAGGGGGAGGACCATAGGGGAAAACCTCACCTATGTGGTGATCATAGTGGGGATGTTGGTGAAGTTTACCATACTCTTGAGGAGTAAGGAATGTGTCAATGTTATAAAGGTGGTACTCCCAGAGTGAGGCATTGAAAAACACCTTCTAAGGGATCAATAGTTGATATGTGGGTAGTGGGAATGGATGAATCACTGGATAGTTGGGAAGAAGAAGCATTAGTTGTTTGAGAAGTAGATGGGTTGGCTGATGGGTCAGAACCTGCAGAAGTTATGATGGGCAATAGTAGGGGAATAGAGGAGTTAGTTGTGGAAGAAGATGTAAGTGACAACATTGGTGGATGAGGAAGAAGAAGAAGAAGAAGTGGGTGGTAGATGCCTTAACTGGTATAAGGACATCATTGGGTCGATACAACATGTTATAGTCTTGAATGGTGAAGGGTCGGCTGGAATGGTATAGTTGTGCCCTTCATGTTTGAATTTTAAACAATGGTGTAAGGTTGAAGGAACACAACCCATGGTGTGAATCCAAGGTCAGCCAAGTAGCATGTTGTACTAGAATTCCCCCTCTAAGACATAGAATAATTTAAGAATGGCATGGGGGCCTACATGAATGTGGAGAATGATGGTGCCAAGGGTGGAAGTCATGGCATCATTGAATGAACACAACATAACTAGGTTATTATGCATGTAATTGGTAGGGATGTGCATTTTTGGTTGTATGCATGGGAATGAAATGATGTTAATACTGGCACCACCATGATCATAATGCATCAAACATGTATATTATCAATGTAGAGATGGAAATAAATAGGGTGGGATAGGATCATCCGATTGGAGAGGTACAATCTCATCATCGTTAGAGAAACTGAGAGCTACTTACTTGATGAGTGGTAGAGAGAAGAGGAAGGGGTGAAGTGGTGAGAGAGGCCACATGGTGAGGAGTGATAATGGATGCAATAGGAGTAGGGTCATTAGGTAGAACCTCAATAGATTGTAGAACCTCAATGAGGGCCTGTCGATGAGACTCAAGAGGTTTGGACAAGGTCATACAAAGACATTTTGAGAGGAGAGACTGTGCAATTATTTAAGCATTGTATGATGGGAAACCCCATCAAAAATAGGGTATGTGGGTCCATGGATGGTGATTTTTGGTGTAGTGTAGATGGAATATTGGGTAAAAGAGTAGCAGATGAGCTGGTTGTTTTCTCCTTTCCTTTTTCCTTCTGGGCTCGAGTGGAAATTTGAACCATATTAATCTGTGGTAAAGGAGAAAGTGAGTCGTGATAGGTGTAGTGACAGGATGGGAAAAAATATGGTGAGGGCATATATTGGTTTTGTGAAAACAATGCAACACATTGGCATTTTGGTGGAGGTTTGGCTAGCTCTCTTATATGGACCATATTGATCTCAAATGTTGGAGGGGATAAAAGGGTTGTGGAGGGGAGATGAAGGTGTTGAATAGGTAAGATGATGAGGATGTGTGGTGATAGGTGAAGGTGGAATAGGGTCCTCATCTAAAAGATCATCATCATCAAATTTTTCTTCGAGAGGACATAGTTGGAGAAGAATAGTCTTAAGAGCCTTACAATTTTCCACATCATGCCCTGACACATGATGTAAGTAAAAAAATTTTGGTATCATCAAACCCTTTGGTTTAGGTTTGAGTGGGTCATAAGGTCTAAGTGGTGGCAATGTGATGACAAGAGGTTTCCAAAAGGTTAGCTAAGATGTTGGTGTAAGACCCTGCCAATGGATCACAATGTGAAGTAAGTGTGGGTCTGGATGGAAGTGTGGGTGAATTTGGTGGGAGAGGTGCCACCGGAGGTGGAATCGAGGTTGAGTAAGTTTGACCACCTATTTGGTAGATAGTATGGTTTTAGGTTTGGATTGCACCTTCTTGGGTAAAGATGTAGTAAGTGAACTAGTTGTTGAAGGTGGTGTAGGTTTAACTACCTCTTTGGAGGGTAGTGGGTTCTTGGGATTTGGTTGCACCTTCTTGGGTAAAGGTGAAGAAGAAGAAGTGCATGATGTAGAAGGGAAGGGAAGATAGGGATGGAAGGGGGTGGAGTTAGCCAAGGTGATAATGGAGGTGTGGTGAAGGTTGTAGTAAGAGGAAATGTGGAAGGTACTGGTTGAAGAGAAGGGAATAACATAGGTAATGATGAGGATACTGGAAGTGGTGTAGGTATAGGAGGTAGAAAGGATGTAGGTGATGATGAAGGTGTAAGTGTGTAGGTAATTTGGGGTGCAACAGAGGATCATGATGATGAGGTATGCTATTGTGATTTTGGTTTACTCTGGGTAGGAGGCTTGCTTGGCCAAGGTTGATGGGTGGGGACCTAGGATAGATGGAAGTGGTGAAGGTGAGAGGGGTAGTGGGGGAAAAGCTAGTGTATATGGCCTAAGAGGTTGGGTCTTCCTCTTAGGTGGGGGAATAGTCTTTGTGATGGCTTGTGAGGATGTGGCTAAATCTATTTTGACAGAGGATGGACTAGGCTTGATGTCGACATGACTCCCAATGTGGCAATGGGTCTGGATGTAGAGGAAGATATAGGTGTAGGTAAGGTTTTAGGCATAGGAAAAATTTCATTTGATGGTAAAGGTTTAGGTGTGGGTGAGGGTGATGAAGAAGGGGTCACTACAACTGGCATGGGCATGGTGGGTTTGGTTGTCTGAAACACCTTTGGATAGATCATGGAAGTATCAATAGACAACATTTGC
This sequence comes from Taxus wallichiana var. yunnanensis, assembly GCA_018340775.1. Taxonomy (NCBI): domain Eukaryota; kingdom Viridiplantae; phylum Streptophyta; class Pinopsida; order Cupressales; family Taxaceae; genus Taxus; species Taxus wallichiana. Next base: position 626,178,310 of record CM031239.1, read on the forward strand.
ATTTGAGTTGAGAAAGAGAAGTCAAAGGCATCCCCAAAGCATGGAATTGTCAACATAATCCAAGTGGTCGGCCAAATGTGAAAATGACACCATGTAGGGGGATGATGTTGATTTGGTAGTAATCCCTATAAAGAATGTCTATGTGAGATAGGGAAATGGTTGGCTTTAGACTCTGTGGGTAAAAGAGATGAGAGAAAATCAACAAGATCCTTGAAAGCCAATGGAGAATTGTCACCAATAGGAAGGGATGTTGCTAATGGATCCCCTGTGGGTAGGGGAGATGACAAGTTGGATGAGGTAAGTTCATATTTTTGGTGAAGAAGAAGGTAAGCATGACTCTCCCATGGGTAGAAGAGTAAGTACTGCGGGTTGTTCGTCAAGTTGAGAGGTGAGTGGGGAAACTGCATCGACAGATATGGTGGACTCCTCCTGGGTGAAGGAGGAGATAAGGGAGACTCCTCTGTGGGTAAAGGAGAAGATGAAACAAGTCCCTCCATGGATGAAGGAGCTCATGTGCAAAGAATCTCCTCGATAGATGGAGTAGGAGGAAATTGAGAAGAAGAGCTGGTATGATGTCAAAAAAACAACATGAACCTCATGAATGTTATTATCATTGGTCGAGGTTTTCACCGGTTTGGTTAGATGATGGGGTGTGATTTGGGAATGAATTCTTGAAGATGTGAAGGTTTTGATTAGCCGGTGCATTAGGATTATCCAAGATGAGATCTCCATTATCTAACATTTCTTGGATGATTTTTAAAAAAGTTTATACAATTACCATCATGCTATGACCTCTAACGTGATGATAGTTGTAAGTAATCATTTTCTTTGTACCATGCAGGCACAGGATGAGAGGGGTCAAAACTAGTATGTGGTTTGATGGGTGGAAGAGTGACTGCTAGATTTTTAGAAGTTTTTCTAAAATCAAGAGTAGTAGGGTTCTCTATGGGAGTATATTTTCATTGCTCCCACTTGAACTGGAAATCCTGAACAAGAGAAAGATTGGAAGAAGGCTTTGATTGGTTGGATGGGTGAGATGGGTTGGCTTTCAAAACTACTGCATTGGTAGATCCTTTTTCTTTAGAGTAATTATTTTGTGGTTTGGAAGAAGAAGAGGTATCATTTGATTTAAACACAATGTTCTTGTTATGTAATTGTATCTTCTTCTCTTCAATGGCATGAATTTCAAGTTTTGGGCCATGGTGAATGCCTCATCAAATGTGTGGAAGGTTTGAACTTGGAGAGTTGGTGAGATGTGTCTAGCACAAGCTCTAGTGAACAACTCTATTAACTCGGTTTGAGGTAGTTGGAATGTGAGCTAGTTGATCAAGCTCCACCAATGAGTGAAAAAATATGTGATAGATTCATCTTCATATTGGTGTGTCACATACAAGTTCGGTCATGGTGACCTTCTTGACAATGTTGATAGAAAAGTGGTCTAGAAAATCCTTGAGCTACTTGATTGAATGAAAAGATGGAATGCCTAGGTAGAGCACTATACCAATCTAAATCTGGTCCTATCAAGGACATTGGGAATGTTTGCAAGAGAAAAGCATCATCATGAGTGATCAAATAACACATGTTTAAAAGACCACAAGTGTTGTTGTGGGTCTTCTTTGTTGTTAAATCAGTTGAATTTAGGCATTTCCCAATGGGGAGGGTATGGATGAATGGAATGGATGGGTGAATGGGCTCATTGAAAATCATGTATATGTCAGAGAGTTACGTGAGCCGAGAGACAAGATGCTTCCAATGTCTGCATCTTGTCCATCATCATTTTGATAAGATCATTGGTAGGTTGTGATGACTGGGCACCCCCTAAGTATAAGGGGGTAGATGAGGAGGGTATGATGTGGGTGGCATCCCAAGTATGTGGTGGTGCTGAGTACAAAAATTGTGAGGAAGGAATGTAGGCAGAATAGATGTAGATGGAAAGTATCCTGAATAAGTGATAGATGAAATAGGGGGTTGTTGGTGATAAGTGTAGGTAGGTGGAGTGGATGTAAAGACTCTTGTAGCAATCGAGGAAGGAAGAGACTATGGGATGGAGAGGACAATGTTTTGGAAGGGAGTATGGGTTGTCATCACCATTGGTGGCTGAGATGCAATAGGTATATGAGAGGTGGTGGATGCAGATAGACCTACACTCAAGGTGGTTGATAAAGGCATGGTTGACATCATAGGAGTAGGAGTGACAGACATCAAAGGCATGATAGATGTCATAGGTGTAGCAAATATCGATGATGTAGGGTCAAGCTGAAACCACATGGTGGTAAGGTGGAAGAGGGTAAGGCTAAGCTAGTAGTAGTATGATGTAGAAGTGGGTGCGAGGGTAGGAGGAATGGACACATGCATGTCATATACAAGTTTTCCTGATGAATCATGGGTAGATGAATGAGTGAGATATACTACAGAGAGAAGGAGGTTGTGATCAAGGAGTCTCGTGAACTCCTCATCATCACCAAGTGGGTATGGAAAGAGCTGATTGGGGTCCCATGATGAGATTGAATGAGATTGAAGGGGGTGATGGGCTAGGTGGGAGTGGCTGGTGGCTAGCATGAAAAAAGAGAGTGTTAGCTTGTTTATGAGTCAAAACCATGTGACTGATGATAAAATAGGTATTTTGAGCTTTGTTGATGATGCAAAAACACATAAGTAATGGGGAAAATTAGTCTAAAATGAGTGATTATATCATTTTTGATTGGAAAATCAAAATATAGAGACCGATGTCGGTTGGGGTAACCGATGCTGGTATGAGGGTAACCACCACCGATTGGCTCAGACCGATGTCAGTTACTATGAAAAATAAGAGATTCAAATATTTGGAAATGAAAGGTGAAAATGGGTCAACCTGGATCCTGAAAATGATATCAGAGACTCAAGAGTGGGATAAAAATGGTAGAACAAGACCACAAAAAGAACAGAAGGTGGAGAATACTATTTTGGAAAAAATAACCAAAAAAAAAATATAAAAAATGTCATTATTCAGTTAACCGATGATGGTAAGATGAGATGATACAACGATGATGTGGTGGTCGCTGACCGATATCGGTTGTTGTGAAATCTGGGAAGAGAAGAAAAAATGAAGTTTTGGTGATTTAGATCAAATAAAAGGGCCAACCCAGAGACTGAGTATGGCTATGAGGAGTCCTAATAAACCTAGAATAAAACTAGAATACACCAATCATGATGTGGGGTATAAAAGGATAAGAAAGAATGAAGAAACACAACTCACACCTCAAAACACAAGCAGAAAAAAAGCTAACAAACATGAAATCCTAAGTTGTAGATTTTATGTTGTGGCTTATGCCATTTAGGACTGACTATAAGTAGGATAGAATTTTTGGTTAACAAAGGTGCCCTATAAAATCCAACAACTATGGCTGGTTTTAGGTAAGTTTTTGGTGTGGGAGATCCTTCTCTGAGATGATGACTAGATAAAGAAACCAAGATGGAGCCCACTATCAATCCTCGATGTGTGATCATTGACAACTTCTTTCGGGAAAGATGTTGTTTAAGAACTGTGTAGTTTGTTTTTAGTGATTTGGTATAGAGAGTGTGCAAAATGTGAGCTATGGTTCAATTTTTCAACCATCAGCTGGGCATGACTTCCAACATATAGGTTGCCCACAATTTAGATTAGCTATAATGCAACAAACTCAAAAATGCAAGTGCACAAGTTTTAAAACCCAAATCCACAAATTATATTCGATGAGAACAAATTATGAAGAGGTTAAGGGTATGAATTTCACTAAATGCAATACAAGAAAAGAAAGAAGAATTATTTTTAATCCCAAAAAAACAAGTGTCATTGAGATAATAGAAGAAAAGAATATTTCCAGAGAAGAAGCTTAATGTGAACTTGTTTCAAATGAAAATAGACACACAAGATTTTTCCTAGGAATGAACAATGCAAAGAACCCCTGATGGGTCCCACCCAAGCATGCCAAATGTTTCACCAATAAGTTTTTCTTTTCTAGTTAAAATGAATAGGAAATAGGTTAGGAGGAATACTGTGATATGTAGGTTGAAGGTTGAATGCGTGTTAATGAATTTTTGATCCAAGTTGATTGTGAAGAGCTTCCCTTTGGCTAGGAGGAATGACCTATATAAGAAACACAACAAGACCACCAAATAGTATTAATAATATAGGTTAGTGGACTGCCTAGAAAATGCTAGATCCGGGAAGTGAGGTGCTTCCTAGAAGGTTGTCAATCCACTTTCAAATATAAATTAATATTGCAAATATCATGAAGTAAGGAAATCCTACTGTAGTTATATGATTTAGGTATCTCATGCAAATACAATAAGAAAATATAATCTAACAGGAAAGGTTATGATTAGATTTGGAGGTTTGGTAGGTTATTAGGTTTTTACAGGTTGACATAGGGTCAGGATTGATTGGTAAGTGAGGAGGTTGATTAGGTAATTGGGTTAGTTTTTTGGTTGATCGAGAGGCTTTTTGGTCAAAAGGAATGAAATGACACAGAGACCGATATCGGTCAGGTGACCGATGTCAGTATAGAGGTGAAACCGATGGTGGTTAGGTAACCGGCATCGTAGGGGAAATTGACAATAATTTGATAAAAATGGTTTTTGGGCTTCTCTGATGATGTACACAGAGAGTGAGAAGGGTGTGGTTAGGTTTGTAATATTACTGAGAAGACTTAGGATATAAAGAGGGGGAAGTCAAGGAAGGAAAAAAAAGGCTATAGGTGGTTGGGTTGGTAGATTGGTGAGGAGGTGGAGATAAAGGAATATAAAGAAATAAAGTATAATGAAAGAGGTAAGGAATCTATACTTTAAGAAAGCACAATATGATCAAAATCATGAAATACTTACTTGCCTTTATAGATCTGGTAGGTGAAGGTGGATGGTAGTTGATCCGTGAAGAGATTTTGAGTCAGTGTTGTCATGGCGAAATACTCCGTAGTGTTCCCGTGAGTATTCCAATACTCTGGAAGGAGAACCGAGATGCTTGCTTGGGCCTGTGGTTGAGTATTTTGTGTCATCTGGATGCTGAGAGGCTTTGGATTTGTGCTTGAATGCAATAGTTCTCTCAAAACTAAAAATGACCAACCTAGGTAAAAGGTTGTAAAATTGTATATAAAGTAACGATGGATGGGTTAGGTAATTGAGTGCGATCGAGGGATACCGACGGCGTTGGTTAAGGTGGATAAGTCTAGGTTTACCAAAAATAGGTAGATCTTCCCAGATTTGGTGTGTTTTCCAAGTTGAGTCCACTTAGGGAAGTGGATTTCTCGTTAGAAAAGGTAGGAAGGTCATAGAAGAAGTCCAATTAGGTTTGAGAAGAATTCTTAGTTAGTTAGGTCAAGTGGTGACTCAACACTAGGAGTGATGACTCAAGTGCTGAGAGTGATGACTTGGATGAGGTGGAGGTGTGAGGATGAAATTAACTTAATTAAAATAACAACTCAATTTTTCTTCACCTTATTATCCTCAAACAAATGGCCACTTTTGAATCAACTAACAAAACTCTAAACAAAATTCTTATAAAAGTGGTTGATGATACGGTAAGGATTGGCACATGCACATTCCTTTTGTCTTATGGGCTTACCATGCTAGTATTCGCACCTCAACCTGCCACACCTTTCTCTTTGGTCTATGGTACAAAGATCGTCTTGCCTCACAAATTCCAAATTTCATCTCTTTGTATCTCACTCAAAGATATGCTCAACGATGAAAATTTTTCACCAAGAATGTTTGGCACAACTTGACTTATTAGACAAACACCATCTAAATTCCCTCGATCACCTTCAAATCTACCAAAAACATATCAAACGTGCCTACGAAAAATGTGTCCAAGAATGAACCTTCAAGGTCGGTGACCTCGTCCTGAAGGAAAATCAACATCTAACAAAAGAAGAGAAAAGTAAACAGGTTAAATTTTCTCCTAATTAGCTTGGTACTAAATTTTCTCCTAAGTGGATTGGACCATATATCGTTACTCATGCCTATGGATCATGTGCTTATCATTTATCTACCCTCGAAGGTAAACCTGAACTTTAGCCCCTCAATGCATTGCATCTTCGATCATTCTATTGTTGAATCAAGTAATATATCACCTTTTGTCTATTACACACTCATCCCTTGAGTACCCATTCCTTTCATCTATTTTAAGGATCAATGACTAAACAAGAATTGTGTGATTATTTTCACCTTTCATCCTTATCTTAAATATCAAGTAGTCAGCTTTACTCATGGAATGATTCTCATGGATACTTTTTGTTTTTTTTAGGATGGAATACCATGGTCGTTTGTCACTTAAAACCTCTCTTGCATAGTTAACCTTTGCGTGCTATGGTTTTTCCTTCATAAAAGACACCTATACTCCTCTATAGTCTTGTCCATGACCTAAAAGTCCAAAGAAATTCAAAAGTAATATATGGGATATTCAAACTCCACTCCTTGAGTCAAAATTCTTGTAACTAGATGACTCCCTCAAAAAGGACATCTACCTCTCTATCTTGCTGCTATAAATAGATTGCTCCCTCGAAGGACAACTATAAAAGTTAGCCCTAAAACACATAGTCTATCAAAAAAGAAGACTATTTCTATACAAATAAAAATAAAACATTCTAAAGCTTCCTGCATCGATCAACTTCACGAAGACCTCAAGGAGTCATTCTATTCATCCCACATAGACTTCCCACATCGATCACCATTAACAAAGAAAAAAAAAAAAAAATACAAAAAAATCAATAAAAATACAACTTTTTTGTCATGGACTTGCCTATTTTGGTTTTGGGTATCTTGCAGAAGAGGCATGTTGTCTCACAACAAGGTTATGCTAAACAACCCATTTCACCTCATCTTCCTTTCTTTCTTATCTTCTACCTTCTCAAGGGACATGCCACAAATGTGACATTTCATGATCATGTAACTTCCTTCACCCTTAGAACAATCAATCATGCACTACCTTTAGGGGTTTAAGTTCATCAACCCATCCTCGTATGCTCATTATGGTCCTTGCCACTTTTGAAGCATTCCACCTCTTTTACCGTTTGTCTCTTTTCTTACTTATTGATTCTACTACATAGGACTAGACCTTCAACACCTACATTTTGGGATTTCTTCTCCTTCAACTGTTCCTATTCAACCTAAACTCAACTATACCTAAATGACCTAGACTCCACCATGCCTAAAACAACCTACACTCAACCTTGCCTAAATGACCTAGAATCAATCATGCCTAAAACCTACCGACCCATTCATCTACCCCATCATATTCTTCCCTAACTTATGGGAGAACTTCATCGGCCTGAGGCCCCTTTTCATTGGGGCTATGTAGGCAACACTCCAAGGGTATGGGACCCTTGGAGGTTAGCTTGGCCACTATTTCCCCTAACCATTCCCCCTTTTTAACACACAACCATAACCTCACCCTAGACTTGTAACCCCACCTAATGACCTTATTACCTACAACCCAACCTCACAATCAGTTGGGGCATGTTTTCACCCCTAACATGGCCTTACCTACAACCTTTCCTAAATCACCCAACCCAACCTCACCCATTGTGACACTCAAATTCACTTACTAGCTATACCTTGCAATGATGCTACTCATGTTGTTCAGCCTAATGACCTTACCTTTCCTAATGTTGTGTTGTTTATCCCAACCTAACCTTTGGTTCCCTGGAATAAACCTATTGCTCATTCCTACACCTTTCTGGTTGTGTTTCAGGACTATATCCTATACCTTGGATACCTGAACCACTTCAACCTTGTTTAGATAAACCTATCGACCTTTGATGAAGTATATTTTGTAAGCTCTTAAACCTGGTACCTTATCACATTCTATACATGTGTGTGCATTAGAATGCCACTACCTATTACCCGAATTGAAATCACCCTTACCTAAAACCCACCTACCCTTGTTTTCATCACTTACCTATTTATCAAACCACTCACCAACTCTGTTTAACACCTCATTAGTTCTTGGTTTGAGGGGGATCACCTCCACCCATACTTGGGGAAACCTAACCTTCACTCACACCTAGGGCTGACTTCCTATTTTTGTCACCTCCGCTTATTAATACAAGCTACACGATAAAAAGGGGAAAATGTAGACACTGGTTCCCATCAATTAATTAACATAACGCATTTAACTAACCATGACCCCTTTACCCCATATTAATATTCATCCTCACATTATTAATTAATTTAATTAAGTTAATTTAATCCTCACACCTCCACCTCATCATGAAACCTCACCCTAGACCCATTCAGGGGCATTTAACTCACAGTGACCAAGTCATCACTATCAGCATTGAGTCATCACTACTAGTGTTGAGTCATCACTCCCAGTGTTAACTCATCACTCATAGTCTTTGAGTCACTACTTGACCTAACTAACTAAGACTTCTTCCTAAACATAACTGGACTTCTTCTAATATTTTCTTGCCTTCTCTCATGTGAACTCTACTTCCCTAAGTGGACCTAATAAGGAAAGTATGCCAAATCTGGGAATATTTTCCTATTTTTGGTAAATAGGACTATTTCACCCTAACCAATGCCGATTTATCCTCGGTGACATTGGTCACCTAAACCACCATTGGTTCCTTTATATACAATTTTACAACTCTTTACACGGGTTGTTCATTAATTTTGGGAATTCTATTGCAATCAAGCGTGAGTCTCAAAATCCATTCTTGCATCTAAACAACGACACACCACTAGAGTGCAAAAAAAGCAACAGATTCTCTTCCGAGCATTAGAGTATCCCAGAACACACAAAGGTTGTACTACCACATCATAGAACTAGCCATCACCTCGCCGATCAATCACCAAACACCTTCATTCACGAGATATTCATAGCAATAAGTAAGTAACATGGTTTTCATTATTTGTGCTCACCTTATTGTAGATATTTTACTTCTTTCAGTATTTCCATTTTGCCTATTACCGGATATCTCCATCTTCCCACCAATCCACCTACCCAACCATTTCAAGCATTTCCACCTTTATTAACCTCTTCCTCTACATTCCTAAGTCTTCTCAGTTATATTATGAGCCTAACCAAACCTTCCTCATTCTCTATGAATAACAAAGAGGCTAATAATATATTTTTATTAATTTATCACCCATTGCCCCTACCAATGTTGGTTTACCTTACCCTCTGTCGGTTTTATCCCTATACCACTCTATGTGTTATTTTATATTCTCAAACCAAAATCCTTCTATTTAACCAAAACCAACCCAGACCTCACCTAATCAGTCTCAGACCTTTACCAAACCTCTGAAAAACCTACCTAACCTAAACAAACCTTTGGTTTCATTAGATTTAGTGATACATTTCATATTTAACATTAAATCTAGCATATTGTTTTGTATTGAGAAACCTAAATCATTGCATTACAATAGGACCTTTTTATTTCAGTTTCTTATTTATGTTAAATTAAATAGTGGATTGAAAGCCTCTTTAAGAAGCATCATGCATACGAGATCTAGCATACACTAGCGAGTCACTTTGTCACATGTTATTATATGCTATTTTTGGTCCTATTTTGTATTTACGAGGTAGTCCTTCCTAGACAAAAAGGAGTTCTCTATGATCATCTTGGATAACGTCAAAAATGTGTGCATTCTACCTTCCACCTTCGATTTTATAGGTTTTCCTCATAACCTCTTACCTTATTTGTTTTACTCAACTTATTGGTGAAAAAATGTGTTTGAAATAGACATCATATCTTGTTCTTTAATTAAAAATACTTAGAGTGAGTGCATCTTAAGCCAAGGGAGGTAGGTTCATGTGGAAACATTAGCCCTTAGATCATGTTCTTGTAATGTGGTATGTCATAAGGTGTATTCATAAAGGTCCAAGTTTGCATAATCTTTGGATGCTTTAAGTGACCGAGATAGAGTAAAGAGAGGTGATTGTGAAATGAAGAACAAATCTAGTTCAAAAGATTGAAAAGGAAAGTGGCATGCTTGTATGAAGATCAAAGTGACAAGATGTGATGATTATTATGCAGCAAGGAGTGATATCTAAAGGCCCAAAATGAGAACTTAATCTCAAATGAAGCTCTACATGTGTCAAAATGATGTACTATAGGTTGTAAGGCTATGATAAAGCATTATAAATGTCTGCTACAAAGTTTACATGTGAAGTTTTCTTTGAGAAAGTATGGTATGGCAATGATCTCATCAGCTAAATAAAACTTACAAATAAAGGGAAGGAATGAATGCTCGAGGGGAGTGATTCAAGTCCTTGTGTAATCTACAGTTGTTTTAAAGTCTCTATTAGAATCAAGAATGTAGTGAATGAGGTGATCTTGAAGTGATTTAAGTTATTGTAAATGTGTATTGTAGGCTATGACTATGGTTAAGTCAAAGTAAATATTGAAGTGCTTTGAAATATTAAGTAGGGTGTACATGGATGTTTGAGATTGAAGGTTTTAAGCTATAGATTTAGACTATGCTTAGGATGATCATGAATCCTTATGATTTGTAAGGCATGTGGAAAGGTTATATGACGAGAAGGTTGAAATTTGTAGAAGGTTGCAAAGTGATTTCAAAGGAGAGACAATCAAAATTATGCTAATACAATGATTGTGATTATAGGTGTACGGGAAGAAGATCACTTTTTGAATTTTTTTGAGGAAGTGTTGGTTGTTCATCCATTCAAGAGTAGATTTCTCTCTCAGCCAATGAATGTGTTTAAAGGTGTCTACTTACTTTGTGAAAGAGGTGAAGTTGTGAATTTTTATCTTCAAGATATATGTAGCTATAGTCTTAAGAAAGCAATGTATCAATATGTGGTGTCTTGAAGGCATCACTTTGAGTTGTGACAAGTCTATAAACTATGTCAAAATTTGTAATCATGTTCCCATCAAAGTGTTTCACAAAATTTTAGTTCTAGAATAGAGTTGCTTCTATCCTTTCATTCTCTTGAGAAACAGATAAGGGTTAGGGTTAGGAGGAATACCTATAGAGTGTTGGGAAGGTGTGTGCTTACCATAGAGAAATCGGACCGAGGTGTGAAGAACTCCTTTTTATGGGAAGGACTACTTGTAAATAAGAATGTAAGACCACCATATTTTAGTTAGACAATAAGTGAGGGAACCTTCCTAGGAAATATTAGACTTCCTTTCGAAGGTATTAGACTTACTTTTTACAAAGTGATGCAAATGATAATAAAGAATCAGTGAACTCATGATTTAGGTTTTGTTACTAAAAGTAATAGAGACTAAAATTACCAAATAGAATCATGTTGTTTGTTTGGATAGTTATTGATCTGTTTAGGTCATCCAGTTATATGGATAACTAGGCTAGACATGAGATTACTTTTAGGTGAATAGGTGAAATGTTGGTTTTGGTATAAGTCACGGTATGGGAAGTGATTTAGATAACCGATCGGGATTATTAAATGGTGAATAATTGATGATAAGGTGATTTATGGATTCTGAAATGGTGAGGTGGTTATGAGGAATGTTGGTAGATGGTTGAGGAGTATTAGGGTGATAGAGAAGACTCAGAGAGTGAGAGAGCTATCTTTGGGGTAATATAGAGATGGATGACCGAAGGTTAGGTGCAGGTTGTTGCTGGGTAGTAGATCCAGGAGTGAGCTTATAATCCCTATGAATTAAAAGTTCACAAAGTGGTGTCTAGAAGCATACAAGGTGATAAGAGAGACTACTTACCGGTTTCTGATGTGGATGCAGGTCCAAAGAATGTAGTGGCGAAGGCAAGGCCTAGTTGGGATGATCCAACAATCGGAAGTGATCTGATGAAGCTATCCTCCAACTCTCCCAAGGTTTGGATGAGTGTGACAATGCTCTAGTTACTCAGTTCTAGTTTTGGGCTCGATGCTCCTCTTTGCAAACTCTTCTCTCCTTCTCACTTGTCTCTGCCTTGCAAATGGATTCGGATCCCTCCATTTTGGTTGGGGGAGGTCATTTATAGGGAACCAATGGCGGTTACCTAATCGACGCCGGCCACAGCAGAATGACCGATGTCGGTTAGGTCAAAGTTGGCTATTTTTAGTAAAATAGCCAACTTTCCCTCATTTTCTATCGAGGGGTCGGTTGTGGGCTTGGTCAAGTCATTATTAGGTTCGTTTTGATGTGGGTGAGGGTGATGAGTCATGGGTGTGGGTCTGGACCAAGTCATAGGTCTTCATTAGGTTAGTTTAGGGTTAGGGCTAGAGTCATAAGTGAGGTGGCAAGGTGAGGTGGTAGGGTTGCGAGATGTGGATTTATTAATTATAAGGTAATTAATAAATAATTCAGTGTGTAAGGTTTTAGTTGGTGAGGTAGGGTTAGGTTGTGGGATGAGATATGGGTACAGGGTGTCGTAAGACCCAAATTTGGTGTCTACATTTTCCCCTTGTTGTCGTGTAGCTTGTCTTGTAAAGTTGCACTGACAATAATAAAAAGTGGTTTCCCCAGTTAAGGGTATAGGTAATCCCCCTCAAATCTATCACAGATTGAGGCGACATGAAATTAGGGATAGGGTTGATAAAGGGTAAATGATGGTGAGATCTTTGGTGATGCTTTATGGTAAGTTCAAGGAAGCCGACGACGTTAAAATGTAGTAGTGCGACCGAGGTACATGTTTTGAAGAGAAAACAAGCAATTCATAGGCAAAGGTCGATAGTTTATCCAAACAAGGTTGATATAATCCTCGGTATCAAGGCATAGGAAGTAGCTCTAGGGGATATAATAGGTAAGGTACCGAGAATGTTTAGGCATGTTGGTAGTACCAAATGGTTGGTTTGGTTGAAATAAATGTCATGGTCTTGGTCTAGGCAAAGCTGGTGGCTAAACAAGTCAAGTATCCTAGTCGTGCTAAAACACGAACAAGTGAGCTCAATTGAACAAACAAGTACATGATGGTGTTATCACCAAATCACAGCACCCCTATGTTTATACAAGCGCATATACTTGAGCTCACGGTGTGATTGGATAACATGGGTACTATCTCCAAGTTGTGGGACTTGCTACTTGAGATAGACCTCCAGAGAAAGCTGGTTCTTGCTCCTAAACTACCTGCCACAATCTACTCTAATGCAGGGGAAACTAACTATTCTAATCTAAATTTCCAAGAGACCAGGGAGAGAGAATGCATGGAATGAAATCCTACACTAAAGCGGTGATACACCAGAAAAGGAGGGTGTGAGAGTAGTCTTCAAATGCGTGAAATACAGAAGCAAAGTGCACACTAGAAGAGGTGATGACAGTTCTCCATAATCTAGCAAAATGCATTCAAAAAAATATTTCAAACATACACAATGATAATGGATCCCTGCATGAACATAATAATAGACACAATATTCTTGTAATCAAGGTTGAAGGGGCAAGAAGAATGCAAGAAAACACAACAGGGGAAGATGCATCCACAAACTTATATTTTATTGCTTCATGATATGCACAGTTCAATCTATTACAAGATAAGGGCCTGGATCACCATGCAAGGAGTCCACAACAAGGGCCTATAACACATCAGCTTCACAAAGCAATTTTGGCAAGAGCTTTGCTACAAAAAACTACCTCCTTTTACAATGAGCCCAACACTCCAATTTATAGAAAAAATGAGAAGAGAAAGAGAAGGGAAAATGGAAATCCTGAAATCTATCCTTCAACCACTTGTAAGAGGCATTAAATGGAGTAAAATGATTATATATTACTTGTAAAAGGCTCCCATATTGTCCCAAGTGCTGCAACAGAGAAAGAATGATGACCATGCCTCTTAATTGCACTCCCAACCACCAAAATAAAACATTGTTATGAACCCGGCCACGTTTTCTTAAAAATCTCAATCAATATCTCATCAAATCTAGAATTTCTTTATTTTTTTGTGTTGGGCTTGGAGCCACGATTCCAATGGTACCAATTTTGTGTGATTTCGTTGAGAAATGCAAAAGTTATGGCCTTTTGAGTGCGGGTAGCTATTTTGGGTCTAGCAGGTGTTTTTTGTCATTTGACGGGAATGAGCATTAACTGACTAGAGCTGAATATGTTTCTTTTAATTAAATATATCTACCCTCATGCTGGCATAGAGGACATCGCTCATTAGAAAGTCCAATTTTGTGAAAATCGGAGCTCTGAGTCAAAAGTTATGGCCGTTTGAAGTTTCATGGGTCAAAGCGTTGACTTTTCTTCTTTCTTCGGCCGTTTCGCTGCTTTTCACATCCCCCACGTCCTCGCGTACCTTTGTCTGGTTGTCCCGGATGAAAATCTCTGCTTCGGCCGATTCGGGCTTCCTTGTTCTGTTGGGCTTTTTCACCTTTTCGTCCCACGTGTCCCTCGCACTTTTCGTCCCAAATCTGTCGCATGATCGATTTGCACGGGACAAATATATCCAAACCGCCGAAATGGGTATGCAGCCGGCAAATCGGCTGATTCGCGTCCCACATGTACTTTTTTCGTACTGCCCAAAACCGCGTGAAAAAAAAACTTGAGCGATTTTCCTGCTCTCGGCTTTACTTTCAGCGTCCTTTTCGGCGTCCCGACGTCCCAATCGTCCCCGACCGGACCGCCCTGGGACAAAAATGTCCGACTTAGCCAATTTTTTTGTTTTTTGGCCCAAGCTTGTACGACGAACCGAATCTTGTACGACCGAACCCTTGAGACTCCAAAATGCTTCAAAACAGTCTTGCAACCTTTTTTTGCATTTTTCCATTTTCTCTAACTCGTTGGGATTTCTTCTTGGATGGGAGAGTTAGAGAGAAGCCGAGGGGGCCCCAAAAACATGATTTCGGGCCTTGAATCAATCTACTTGCTCGGGACTGAATAATTTGATGCATGTTATCAAAATTACCTTGAGGGTGAATTTTGGATAATAATTTTGGTGACTCAAGTGGGGTTATTTTCTGCCGGATGAAAACGAATAGCTTCTGAAGCATCCATTGGGCATGGAGTCATGAGTTGTAGCCTACAAACTGATCTGAACTTTGAAAACTTCCCTCTGAGCCACTTGAAATCCGCTGAACTTAGAGTTGTTCTCACCAAAATGCCACTCAAAATGAAGTGTGCAAGAGCAAAACCAGCAGCACCAAAAGTATGTACAAACTGAAAATCATACATGCTCCAAATGGAACATGCAGAGTGTGCACAAGCACTTCTTTTGCTGAAAGCAAACCTACCTACTCTACTCTAACTAGAAGCAAAGGTGAGCTAAACAAACCCTGCAACTGGTTGTGCAAAATAGCTTCCTTTCTTCAAAATTGGCAGCCATGCAAATGATTTGGAGCTGAGTGTGGCTGCTAGGATGGGTGGAAAATCAACAAGAAGCTGGTCTTCTACCCAAATCATCAAGGTGTCAGTTGAAGGAAAATTCAATACCTCTTTTAGTTGCTCTGCATTTGAATTGAAGAGGTATGACAGCTGATCCTTGGTTCTTTGCATATCATCCTCATGCTTAGAGGCAAGCATGACTGGTTGTGGCTTCTCCTTTGGCTCCAATGAAGCCAAATACCTGATTGGGCAAGGTCTGATCCGTTTGATATGCCCATAATTCTGATTTTCAACTCCAAGAATGGAGTTCTCTTGTAGACCCTCTTGAATGGATGGTGTGGAAGCAATGGTAGAACCCTTCTGCCCTTTCTCTTCCTCCAATGAAGAACATGGAAGATTTAAATCTTCCAATCTTGATTCCAAAGAGCTGCTATAAGATGTAGGCTGCTGCAAATGAATGCTCTCCTCCATGACAGCAGGCTCTTGTGTTTGGAACGTGGATGATGAAAGAGAGAATGGTGGAAACTCAACCGGTTCTTCTTCATCAAAACAGTCCTCCAAATCAGACAGGTAAACTACCTCATTACTATCCTGCTGCAAATGTTCAACCTCTCCCATGGTGTTCTCTTGATCTGCAACTTGATCACCATGGTTTCTTTCATCCTCCAACATTGAGTTTGAGAGATCAAACTCTTCTTCAGTACTAGAACTTGAGAGAGATGAAGTAGAAAGAAGAACTGAAGGTTCTTCTATAACCTGCTTTGTGCTCAAAGCCTTTGGATCTGCACTTTTCTCCCCCACAAAGCTGGAATGTGCTCCTCTTCTTTTGGATTTGGAGCAGCTTCTCCTTCCTCCAATGTTTGAAGACAATCTTGCTCTTGATAGAACTCTTCCTCAAGATGAAGTTGTTAAGTCAAACTCTTCGATCTGTTGCTTTAGAGGACAAGTTGGGGACCTGTAGGATCTTCTTGAGCTTTCTTCCTCCATGGCTGATTTTGTAACTTGAATTGAATCATCATTCTCTTCAAATAGAATGCTAAGATGGACACTACTTTCTCGAGCAAAGCTGATTGCTGATCTCGCTTCTTCTTTTTGCTCTTCTCCCTGCTGCAGCAAATTCAGTCCTAACCACCACTTATTTTCCAACTCCAACCTCTTCTAAAGGCTTAACCATCAATGGATCTTTGTCATCCCAAATTTAAGAGCCCAACTCTTCAGACTTTGAATTTCTTCATCCTTGTTTGTATTTTCTTTTCGCTGTTGTTTTCCTTGACTAGAATTCTGATTTTTATCCTCCCAACATGGATTTGGGAATGCAAGAGGAGAAGTGGATTGTAACTCAAATGGCTTGGCAATTTTTCGTGGTGGTGGAGGAGGTAGAAACTCTTGTTTCTTTGGAGGAGGGGGTATTTTTGTTAGCTCTTGTGGAGGGGATGATTGTTTGGAAGGAAAAGGGACAAAAGAATTGAGATGAGGTGGAAGACTAGGGGGTGGAGAAATGGATTCAACACTTGGGACAAGTAGATGGAGAGTTTAAAACTTGACACTGCTGAGATAAAACAGATTGGGAAAGAGGAAAAAGAAAGGCATGAGATGGCGTGCTTACCCGTTGACAAGGTTGTTGAATACTCCTCTCATACACCTCTATTCCTTCAATCCACTTTGCAAGCAATGGCAGCGTTGCAATCATGAAGTCAAGCTTCTTTTGAGCGATGTAATGCCTTGGAAAAGGTCCCACCCATGGACAGAGTGCTCCACAACCGATTCCAAATGCTTTCATTTGTGCTTGAGCCCTAGACTACACCATGTTTACCTCCATCTTTTAGATTTTCTCCAACAGACCAACATCTTGCATCGATGGTCTTTCATTCTATGCATTCTCTCTCCCCGGTCTCTTGGAAATTTAGATTAGAATAGTTAGTTTCCCTGCATTAGAGTAGATTATGGTAGGTAGTTTAGGAGCAAGAACCAACTTTTTTCGGAGGTCTATCTCAAGTAGCAAGTCCCACAACTTGGAGATAGTACCCATGTTATCCAATCACACCGTGAGCTCAAGTATATGTGCTTGTATAAACATAGGGGTTTGTGATTTGGTGATAACAGATGGGTGGAGAGAATTTTTGATTTGCGGGCCTCGGTCGAGGTACTTAATTGTAGTGGTGTGTCGGGCCGATTGGTGTCGGGCCTTGGGTCGGGCCAGTGTTTGGCCTTGGGTCGGGTCGGTTGGTTTGTTGCGGCCTTGGGTTGGTTTGTCGGGTGGGTCGGCCGATTGGTTTGTTGCGGCCTTGGGTCGGGCCGATTGGTTGGTTGCGGCCTTGGTCGGCCGATTGGTTGTTGGCCTTGGCCTTGGGTCGGCCTTGGGTCGGGCCGATTGGTTTGTTGCGGCCTTGGGTCGGGCCGATTGGTTGGTTGCGGCCTTGGGTTGGGCGATTGGTTGGTTGCGGCCTTGGGTGGGCCAATTGATTGGTTACGGCCTTGGGTTGGGCCGATGAATTCAAAATAAGGCTATTTAGCAAAGCCGGGGTAGGTGATGTGGTGAGAAATGGAGATTGGTGGATAAGGGCAGGAATTAGGTTAAACTAAGCCTATAACTGATATCGGTTATGGGTGATCGATATCGGTCACCTAGGGCATGCTCTAACCGATATCGGTTAGAGGGCGAAAACCTATAAAAAGAAAAAATACGGCATGTCATTTTCACTTTGTGAAATTGAGTGCCAACTTTTTCTTGTTTGAGTTTTTGAAGTGAGTGGGTTGTGTGTTTGGGCTGAGTTGGCACTAGTTGAGTGGGGGAGTGAATTATTGGTAGGCCCCAGAGATCAGGAGGTAGAGTTTGATTGGTTGAGGACCTTGCTGAGGAGATTTGGAGCTATGGCACAGCCTGGAGGAGCAGGAGGTGTTGGAGGTGCTGGACCACCACCACCTATCCCACCATGACGACGTGTAGTCGTACCGGTAGGCTCTAAATCCCTATTTGTGTGAAGTTGATGAATTTAGCTAGGATGTGGGTTTTGGGGTAGGAATCCAAAATTTGATAAAATAATGAATAAATGAAGGTAAATCGTAAAATGGAGTGGGTAGATATGTTAGGTAGGCCAAAACGGTAGGGTGGGTAAGTTTTTAGGAAATTGTGCTGGGTAGATGGGTAGAAATAGGAAAAAAGGGGATTTGGGGGCCGTTTTTGGTCCGGCCCCAAAATCCCATAGTGACCGATGTCGGTCACTAGGCGACCGACATCGGTCACAGTGAAAGTTGTGTAGATTGGTGGTTATAGAGACCGGCGTCGGTCATGTGTCGACCGACGTCGGTGCATAAAATTTAGATATAGACAGTTGGTGGGGGACCGATGGCGGTCGAGGGTGACCGGTACCGGTCACCATGGGTAGGAGGTAAGGTTGTGAAATTTGTTGTGTTGGTTTGTTGTAGGCGGGTAGGATAGATTTTTGGGGTGAAGGGGGAGAAGGTAGAGTTCTTAGGAAAGGTTATTGGGGTGGGGGTAATCGGGTGGTTGGGGGCGATTCGGGTAGGATAGGTTATGGATTGTGTATGAATTAGGAGGGGTTAAATTGGTTGAGGTATGGTTATAGGGTGAGAGTAGAGCGGGTGGAGTATAAGTGGGGAGGGTAGTAGGGTGTGGGATAGGTAAAGGGGATATTGTAGATTTTGTTGGGTGGGGTTATTGATGTTGAGGAGATGAGGTGTTTTAGGTTTGATTGGAGTGGGTAGGATATTGAAAGAAGGACCATAAGAGTGAGAGGAATTTATAGATGTATAGGGTAAGATAGGTGGGTGTAGATGTGCTTATAGAGTCGGGTTGTGATTGGGTGGGTGAGTGAGTATAGAGGGTTAAGGTAGTTGTTTTGTAAAAGGTTGGCCGATGGAGTGGGTTGTTTTACGAGCACAGCGCAGCGGTGATGATGCGAGATCGGATACGCCTCTCCATGGGGCGGATGCGGCCACATGTGACCGCAGTGCAGTGGGCGATTATGCGGGAGGTTGGACTCGGCAGAGTCAGAGAGTATAGGGCTGTGGATAGGGACCACGGCACGATGGTTGCCCTCATCGAGAGATGGGATCGAAACCAATGCCTTTCATCTCCCTCTTTGGAGAGATGTGATCACCTTAGAGGATGTGTATCGCATCCGAGAGGCTGCGATCATCGGTGAGGAGGTGTTCCGGTGGATCTTTGAGACATCGATGGATAGCATCTTACAGGTATTCGGGGATGCAGCCCCATTGATTACGTATCATAGTGCGAGCATCTGCTACGGTGATATGTATCGCGCATCGACAGGAGACACGGCTTGCCGTGCTGATGATGATCGGTATCACTTACTTCACCCTCCCCGACTCGAGAGGAGGCGCTTCCCATGGGCTCGATGGGTGTGTTACATGAGATGGTGGAGGAACACACTGCTACGCATGGGCACAAGTGTATCTCAGTGTGCTATCTATAGAGAGCTGCAGGGCTATCGCCGTATGAGGCGATTTGGTATATGTTCGACATTCTTGTTACACTGCTGGGCCTATGAGCATATTGTGTTTACGACCAGTAGGGTTGCCCCAGCAGCTAGGGCCATAGGTAGTTTATAGGTATGGGTTTTAGAGGTGGTTGGGGGTCATGGGTCAGCCACGAGCAGTTATCGCAGGGCGGGATGTCACTTATTACAGACATATGCTAGAGGGCCTGACTGCCTTAGATATTATATGGAGGCCATACAGAGGCCATCAGCCCCGTGGAGGAGCCCGAGCACAAGCTGCGTTGGATCAGTACATCTTCTAGATATCTAGACGGAGACCGGGGAGTATGAGAGGATTCCTCTAGAGAGGGTACGACGACAGCTGGGATTATGGCAGGATGAGCCACCTCCCTTCCCACAGTATCGGAGGGAGGATGTAGAGGCACCACTACCTGTACCGCAGCCATTTGACCCAGTCTGGGTAGCAGAGAGACCAGCCGATGATATGGTGGACAACGCCGAGTTCTGAGGTTCATTTTTGGTTTGGTGGGTGGCGAGAGAGGGTAGCCATGAGAGCACAGCCAGCCACACATTTGATTTGCGGCTGTTATAGCAGAGAGGACCATCTCTTGGGTCAGTGAGAGTTATTACAGAGGGCAGCTTATTGCTGCGCAGAGCATAGATCGGAGTGTTACGAGGGGCGATTGGCCCGAGCACGAGATAGAGTACATGGGCGAGCACGAGGCACGAGCACAGCCTCGAGGCAGATCCCTATTCGAGCATAGGCACAGTCCCTATTCAGCTCGATGGCAGCTCCACCACCACCACAGTACAGGCTCGAAGTCGGGGTCGTGGTACGAGGCGAGGTAGGGCCCACTTTATTAGGAGCGGGGACAGCCCCCCACAGCCATGGTGGCACGGGCCCGATACATGGAGGTGAGAGTGGAGGCCTATTATTATCGGGATCTACTAGATGGTGCCGGTGCGATTATAGCCATATGTGGCTCACAGGCTGAGACTTCCCGAGTCACAGTCACGAGGGGCCTGCAGCCACGGTGGTGGGTCGTGATGATAGGAGGAGGTGAGATCTGATCGGCCAGGGCCACGAGGGGAGGCCGAGGGAGGGGAGAGAAGGCTGAGTCATCCCGGGAGCGGAGATGTTTTTTGGGTAGTTGATTTTTTTGATAGAGACACCGGTCATGCGAACTGAGTGTGCATATAGAGGCTTGTATGCCCACATAGGATTTATGTATTCATTTTTGTTGTATATACCGGCCTGCGAGCGAGTACATTTTGTATAGTTGATACGCTGCGGCTGCGAGCGAGTATATATTTTGACATGAGAGAGACCGGCTTGCGAGCCGAGTCGAGATTTTGACAGAGAGACATGGACTGCGGGCCGACTTTGTATTTTTTGGCTTATAGAGGCCCCATGCATGGCAATTTGTATATGTTGACATTGATTTGAGGATATATATAGATGATGAGTTTGATCCACATGGTGTGTATAATGTTTGATTTGATACATATATTATAATGTTTCATTTGTTTTGTTGATGATTTTGGAAGTTGAGGTATATAGATGACGTTGATGATGTTTGGATTATATGCAGATGTGTTGAAATGTTGATGGTATTATGATGATGGATATTGATAATGATGTCGTTATACGAGGAAAAGAGGTGGGCACTTGCAAAAATTTTGTAAAAAATAAAGAAAAGGTAGGTATAAGCAAAAGGATTTTTGACCGATATCGGTTAGATAACGATGTCGGTCACTATGTGACCGATACCGGTTAGGTAACTGACATCGGTTATGTTAAAACGAGCTTTTCTAAAAATAGAAAAGCTTGGGAGGCAATTTTAGATTCTTATTTTTAGAGTCATGCAACATGTTAAATACGAGGATGCGAGGTTGTTGTCGTCCATACAAGATAGTTGCATGGGAGAATTGAGTGATAAGGAGGAAAGAGACAGGTAAAGTGATCGTAGGCTTGGATTAAGAAGGTGTAAAGGCAAGTTATAGTGAAGAGTCTAGTGAACATGGCTGAACAAGGAGAAGCGTCCAGTGGGCAGAGAGGAGAGAGAAGATAGGTTCCACCTCAAGCTGCTGCATCCCAAGAGGTATAAGTTTTGGTTGGAATAAGATTTTGCATGCTTATAAATAGGATGTGGTAAGATAAGTGGGTAAAAAGGTGATAGGCAAGGGTTTGGGATGGGATGAGTGTTATAGGGTAGGTAATCAGGTGTTTAAGATATGTTTGTAGGTATAGAGAGGGGTAAACCAGTGAATAAGATATCATAGGTGGTGTTTTTGAGTAGGATGGATATTATGAGCAATATGTGTGGAAAATATCGGTTTAGGCCTAACGGTATCGGTTAGGTAACCGATAGTGATTCTTATGTAAAAGTGAGCTTCTGATAAAAAACACTTGGGGATTCATTTGTTGCTTGTTGTTTGTTGGTTTGATGTGTGCGGGCAGAGGCAAGGTTGATGATGAATGATAGGGTACTAGCGTTATTGTCACGGGTCCGAGCGGATGTAACACCGGTGAGTGGGCATTAATAAACCATGTGGGGTTAAGTAGAATCCGCTATTATTCATGAAATGCACGCAATCATGCTATGTTGCGGTGCTTGATTGAGAGATGGAATCAGAAAAGAATACCTTCTATTGCCAATAGCAGGGGAAATGGATAGTGCGTTAGAAGATGTGTTTGAATTTTGAGACTTCTAATTATAGGAAGACGAGTGTATCGAGGCGAGGGCCCAATGCGGTGCGGCAGTGATAATGGTAGTATTTGGTCAAGCCACACGAGAGATTTGACATGAGGCGGCATGACATTTACTTATGGTATAATGTTTGCGGCACACCCTGAGGCAACAAGGTTGGCCATGGTATTAATGATAGTGGTGGGGTATTATGCATTACCTAGAGCGGGGGAAGATTTCCAAAATCATTGATGTGTATTATTCGTGAGATGATAGAAGGTAGCGTTACTTTCGCATGGGCACCCGCATATCTGGCGGAGCTATACAGGGGTTTATGGGCATGCAGTGAAATCACAGGACTACACTGGATTGTGCATACTTATTACATTGTTGGGCCTATGAGCACATTGTGTGTGTGTGACCAATAGGCCGACCAATCCAGGCAGGAGAGACAGGAGTGCAGAGGTTGGGATTTAGGTGATGGGTCCAGACAGAGCAAGAGGAAAGAGCGAGATTGTGATCAGATAATGTTGAGTATTATAGGTAGAAGTTGGAGACGATGACGATTGCGGATATCCGTTGGAGGCCTTATGGGAACTACATGGTGATGGTGAACATAGCGAGGATTTGAGGGGTGTAGAGCGAGTGAGGTGGATCGCAGGACACAGGCCAGGAGAGTACGAGAGGATTCCTCTAGATCACGTGCGATGACAATTTGGATTTGTTCAGGATATACCCATGGATCATAGACCATACAAGAAGGATCGACGCCGAGGCACCATTCTCACCTCCATGACCAACTCTTCCAGAAGGACCAGAAGAGATAGCAGCCGATCGCAGGGTAATGGATGCAGGAGTGATAGAGTCTTATAGATTATGGTGGGAAGCAGAGTTGCGAAGTACACATGAGAGGGCGATCATCCTGACATAGCATAGTTGTGATTACCATGGAGAGAGAGACCACGCTGCAGGGTTTAGTTCACCAGCTTAAACACAGGTGAACGAGACCATGGGATTGTTAGAGGCTTCGCAGTCTCGAGTGGAGAGACTAGAGGCAAGAGTCCTCCACGCGAGAGGGCAGATTCGTATGTTACAAGAGAGATTGGTGGATCAGTGGGAGGAACCAATAGTAGTGGTACCTTTGAGCATGGAGAGGCCAGGTGAGCGGCGTCGATGATCACCATCACTACCTAGTTCGGGACGAGGCGGGGGTCTAAGTGAGTTTCATACATAGGGGTAGAAGAATAAATAAAGATTCCGACCTGCGCGTCGATGATAGAGAAGATGTATTTGTTTAACATCTAAATAAAATGGAATATGTATGTTGATTTGAGTTTGTGATAATTATAAGAATATTTGTGTTTTGAATGTTTGGATTGATAAAGGATCAAGGTGAGTGTTATCAATAAAAATACGTGAAAATATTTATAGTTTAAAAGAAAACACAACACATGATAGGTTATGGTAGGGGATGGTCGAGCTAACCTTGGGAGACCCCATGTCTCCTAAGTGCTACCTACATAGCCCATTGCACAAAGCAAGGAGGGGCCTCAGACCGATGTAGTTCTCCCTTAGGACCAGGGAGAGGTGAATTCAGGCAATTTGGTTGTGGTTAGGCAATTTGTTGGTTGGTAAAAGTTTGATGTTGGTAGAGTAATGTTGTTGGTGTTGGTGTGGGTATAGGTGAAGTGAGGGTTAACTTACCCAAGCATAGGAAATCATGTCCTAATTAAGATCAACACACAATCCTAGATTCGGGTAAAAGAGGCAAAAGTGTCCCATAGTTGGAAAGAGCTAAACAAACCATGTATTATCGTAGGATGAGCTTGAATCCCTAGGTACCTTGCATAGGTGAGAAGTCGATAGGTGAAAAGAGTTGTATAATCACAATATATCGGATATACGCACGTCCCTTGAGTTTTGTTATTGTGAAGAATGGTGAGGAGAGGTGGATGGGATAGCTGAGGCGTAGAGAACTTGTTATAAGGTGATTATTCTGATGGAAGAGAACCAAACCAAAATAGACAAGTCCATGACTCAAAAGTACTTTTGAATACTGCTTTGATTTTTGGATATAGACTGATCGATGTGGGAAGTCTACATGGGATATGCATTTTGTTGTTCTTGAGGTCTTCATGAAGCTGATCAATGTGAGAAGCTTCTGATAGAGGCTGACTTTGTATATATTGTCCTTGAGGAGCGAGTCTACTTATAGTAGTAGAGATGTGGTTGCACATAGCTTGTCCTTGAGGAGCGAGTCTAGTTATAGTAGCGAGATGCGGCTTTTGCACATATTTGTCCTTGAGGAGCAGTCTAGTTTATAGCTTAGAGGTCTAGATGTCATTTGGCATGAAGCATCTAAATTTGTAGGAAGTTTGACTCAAGAATATCCTAGAATTGTATAATTGAGAACTTGTTATTTTGATACTTTTAAGTCATGGACCGGACTAAAAAGGAGAAGGCCTCTTTAAGAGGAGGTGATGATCAAACCATGGGTTTGATTTTACTTTGAGATGCATGAAAAAAAGGTGTATGAGGTGGTAAAGAGCTCAAGGACGAGTGCAAGGTGGATAAGGAGTGATGTAACACTAAATTCAATAAAAGAATGGTCGGAGATGCGAGGCATTAAGGGGTTGAGCTCGGGTTTACCATTAAGCGAAGCTAAATGATAAGTACGACGATCCGTAAGTGTGAGTGATAATGTAAGGCCCAATCAATTAGGAGCAAATTTTCCACGTTTGCTCTTTTCTAGTTTGGTTACATGTTGATTCTCTTTGAGGACAAGATCACCAATTTTAAAGGTATGCTCATGAATTCACTTATCATAAGCACGCTTGATGCGCTTTTGATAAATTTGAAGGTGGTCAAGAAGCGGTAAGAGGCGACGCTCGTCAAGAAGCTCAATTGGGCTAACCGCTCTTGGCGGAAGTCATCATTGGTGAGAATATCTGGAGAGATATTTGAGGGAAGGGATTTGTATTTGAGAGAGGCAAGATAGCCTCGGTACCATACACGAGAGAGAATGGTGTGGCATTAGTGGAAGTACGAATTTGAGTACGATAAGCCCAAAGGAAAAGGGGATGTGATCATGCCAATTTTGACGAGAATCGTTAACAACTTTCATGAGAATTTTGGTTAAGGTTTTGTTAGAAGATTTGGCTTGACCATTTGCTTGTGGATAGTAGGGTGACGAGAAGCTAAGTTTGATACCAAAGTTGTCACAAAGGGCTCATGTGACTTATTTTGAAAGATTTTCCATTATCGGTTATCAGCGATGAGGAACACGAAGCGGAAAATAATGTGATGATTGATGAATTCAACAATTTTCTCCTTTTTGGTTGAAATGAGTGGAATGGCCTCCACCCATTTAGTGTAATATTGGTTTCCGTGATGATCCAACGGTGACGTTGCGAAGAAGGTGGATGAATCTCACCAATAAGGTCAAACCCCATTGTGAGAAAGGCCAAAGATCTCGTGCGACACATGGCGGATGGTGGGAGTATGTTGAAGGTTGGCATCTTTGTTGACACATAACACAATGCTTAACATATTCAGTAGTCTTTATTAAAGTAGGCCAATAATATCCTAGGTGAAGGATCCGCTTGGCCATGGCATGGCAAAGCCACTAAAGTGCCCACCACAAATTCCGTCATCATGGACTTGTTGGATGGTATGAGTGACTTCAGCACTGGTTAGACATCGAAGGAGGATACCATCGAAGCCACATTTATAGAGGAGTCCCCCCATGATGACATAATGAGAAACACCTTTAAGAAAAGCACGTTTTCCATTACTATTAAGGTCAGGTGGGAGAACAGAGTTTGTAAGGTAGTCGTGAAATTGGTGATACCAGGTATCTGTGAGTCAGCAGATGCATTATTTACCATACAAACATCGGGACTAAGTAAGATGGGGCAAAGAGTTGTTGGACCAAGACAAATATGTCAGAATCAGTTGGTGATGTAGGAATTTGCGAGGCCAAGCAAGCCATAGTATCCATAAATTTATTAGTTGAGCGTGGAATGGTTTGGATAGTATAATGGGTAAATAAGGTCAAAAGTGAATCTACGTAACGTTTGTACTTTTGAAGTTCCTCATTTTTACATTGGTAGATGCCAGTGACTTGATTTACTACCAATTGAGAGTCACCGAAAATGTTAATAGACTTCACACCTAAGTGTAACGCAACGTGGAGACCCAAAACAAGGGCCTCGTATTCGTTGTATTGTTAGTGCAGGGGAAATCGAGCCTGAATGAAAGAGGCATAGGTTCACCTTGAGAGGAATGAGAACAAACCCACCCCCCTCCGCCTGTGTTGGCATTTAGATCCATCGAAGAAGAGAGTCATCGGATAAGATGCATCATTGAGTGAAAGAGTTGCGATGAGTTCATCAGGGAAAGTAAAATTGGTAAATTGTTCCCCAGGTAAAGGGGCTTCCGTGAGTTGGTCTGCGATAGTTTGTCCTTTGACTGATTTCTGGTGTACGAACTCAAGGTCGAGGTCGGCGAGGAGCATAAGCCATCGGGTGATGCGTTGGTTTAGATGAGGTTTGGCGTACATATAATGTATGGGGTCAGCGTTGGTGATGACAAAAGTTTTGTGATTCAGGAGGTAATGTCGGAGTTTGGTGGCCACGAATGATAGGGCTAGGCACAACTTTCGACATGTGTATACCTAGTTTCGTAATCCACAAGAGTATGGCTTATGTAATAAACTACTTGTTCTCGATGCTCGGAGTCACGATGTGCGAGCATGGCTCCTACAACATGGTCGGTGGCAGAAAGGTAAAGGTAGAAAGGGCGATCGTCCTGAGGTGGGATAAGCACGGGTGGCTGCAAGAGATAAGTTTTAAGAGCCTCAAAGGCTTTGTGGCACTCCTCGCTCCATTGAAAGACAATGTCCTTTTTAAGGAGATGATGGAAAGGTTGACATCGATCGAGAGTTGTGAGATGAAACGATGGATAGATTGGAGTTTTCCTGCAAACTACGTAATTGTTTTAGGTTAGTGGGTGGGGGCATTTCTAAAATAGCTTTGACTTTAGTGGGGTGACCTCAATGCCACGCAAAGAGATGATAAAGCCAAGGAGTTTTTCGAAAGGATGCCAAAGACACATTTCTTTGGTTGAAGATGAACACAGTATTGTAACAGGTGATCGAAAATAATGGTTAAAACATCGAGATGTTCACTGCGATGTTTGGATTTTCCAAGAAGATCATCGACATAATCCTCGAGGATAGTGTGCATAATGTCATGAAAAATGTAAGTCATAGCCCATTGATAGGTTGCACCAGCATTCTTAAGGCCAAATGGCATGACACGATAGTAGAAGGTCCCCAGGGGGTAATGAAGGTGGTTTTATGTTGATCGGCCGGGGCTACTAAAATTTGATTATATCTCGAGAAACCATCCATGAGAGAAAGCATCTCATGGCCCGCAGTGAGATCGACAAGTTGATCAATACTAGGTAGGGGGAAGTCATCCTTTGGGCAAGCGAGGTTAAGATCCAGAAATCCATACATATCGAAGTCCCCCCATCGCTTTAGTGATAGGTACAACATTAGAAATCCATTGCGGATAGTCAATAGGTAAGATGAAAGAAACAGAAAGGAGTCGTTGAAGCTCTTCTTTAACCAAGAGAGCAATGCGTGGATGCATTTTTCTTAGCTTTTGTTTAACTAGTTTGGAGTCTGGTTTCAGAGTGATGTTATGGACAGCAATGTCAGGATCGATTCCTGGCATGTCGGCGTAGGACCAAGCGAAAGCTTGATTGCGGCACGGAGAAAGGTAGTGAAGGCGGCTTGTTCTGATGTCGAGAGATTGTCTGATCTTTACAATGTGAGGATCATCCTCCGTGTGGATGTTGATTTCTATAGTCGACTCATTCAACATGGTTTGGGTTTCAGATGGTAAGGCGCGTTGAATATAAGAGTCATCCGCACCAAGGTAGGTGAGGATGGAGTCATCATCCTGGCACTCCACAACATTAATCGAAGGTAGGTCTTCTTCGATCATGTCTGGATGTAAAAGGGGGAGAGAAGATGGGTCCTCACCATCACGTTGATAAGTGAGAGGACCTAGGAAGATAGCATTCAAAAAAAAAAAGTTAGGAGGGATAGATTCAGGGTCTATCGACTCCGTGGGTGAAGATGGTAAAATGGGCGATGATTGTTCGGAATGGGTGACTTCGTCGTCTTCCTGGATACAATTGACATGAGGTTTCTTCAGTGTAGGTGGTTCAGAAAACCCAAGACCACTACGATCTTTGTGTTTGCGTGTTGTCATGGGAATAACCGTATGTCATCGTCCTTGCTCATAAAGACCGAAACCAAAACCTTTCCAAGCACAGCGCGTCAGGAAGGTGAGGGTGAAATGATGGTTGGTTAGATATTGAAAATCTGATTGGAAGGGAACCACACCAAGGGGAGGTTCGGGGTGACAGAGGATGCGTCAACACCCCCATACGTTAGGTTGGTGCGGAAATTAGGTGGTCGTAGGAGATCACCTCCCCCACACGATGGTCGTAGGTAGGATGCGCATGTAACTGTCCATACTCTTGTGGGGTATGGAAGGTGCTAACGTTGTATAGGTGGTACTCCCCAGCGTAAGGCATTGAAAAACACCTACCAAGGGATCTGAGGTTGGGATGTTGTCCGTGGGGAAGGAAGAGGTATTTGCGTCGGTGGTTTCATTGGTCGAAGGTGTGGGTGCGGCTAAGGTGGATGGTTGAGGCGTGGTTGAAGTAGATGGTTGGGTTGGATCAATGGGTGTCTTGACTGGTACAAGCACATCATTAGGGTGGTATAACATATTGTAGGTTTTGAAGGGGGAAGCGTCAGCTGTGACGGTGTATGACTTCCCCTCATACTCGAATTTTATGCATCTATGTAAGGTGGAGGGAACGCATCCCATAGCCGGATCGAGGCGGCCTAAAAACATGTTGTATTGGAATTCTCCCTCAAGGACATAGAAGAGTTTGGGTAAGGTACGTGGCCTACACATGAATGTTAAGGATCACGGTGCCTAGGGTAGAAGTAATAGCATCGTTGAATGAAACACAACATGGTGGGGTTGGCACACATGCGGCTAGGAGGGATATTCATCATTGGAAGGCTTTGGAAGAGAGCGATGTTTAGGCTAGCGCCCCGTCGATCATAACATGCGTACAGATGTCCGGACGTAAGCGAGATGAAAAGAGTAGGGTCGGGATCTTACGCACCAAAGAGGCGACAATTTCTTCTTGGAAAAAGCGATGCAAGTGTGGCTTGTTGTGCGAGGGACGAGAGGTGGTTGTGGAGGTAGGTTGTTTGGTGAGAGAAGCAACGTGGTTGGGTGTGAAGATGGAGGTGATGGGAAAGGTTTCGTTAGGTAGGACCTCTATCCCTTGAAGGATCTCAATTAGAGCTTGTCGATGTGATTCAGATGTTTGAATGAGATCATAGAGTGTCATTTTTATAGGAGATTGGTGAAGTTGTTTGATCATAGTGCGATGGGAAACTCCATCAGAGACTAGATAGGCCAGTCCACGAATAACCACTTTAGGTGGTGGTGCGATCGGGATGGTGGAAGGAGAAAGAGAGACCGCCGGTGTGCTCTCTTTAGCTTTTCCATTGTTTTTCTGACCTCGAGTAGTAATGCTAATCATGTTGATCTCATGAATGCGAGATGAGGAAGATGACAGGGATAAGTCATTGTTCTCGAGAGGTGGGGTTGCAATGATGATAGATTTTGGTGAGGCGGGGACAGGTGGTATAGGAGAAGGGATCGAAGCTAAGGGCTTTTCCTCCGTAAGTCATCTTTCTGAGATTTTCTATCGAGATAGGTGACTGGCGAAGGATGGCTTTCAAAGCTTTGCATCCTTCTACATTGTGTCCTGGTGTGCGGTGGTAGGCGCAGATTTTAGATTCATCATAACCTATAGGTCGAGGTTTAGATGGATCATAGGGTCTGAGTGGGGGTAGGGAAATGGTCGCATCCCCTACCAGCATATCAAGGATCTTGGCGTAAGATCCTTTGAGCGGGTCAAATGAAGATGAGGCTATTGATTGAGTGGGTGAGATTATTGATTGTTTTGGTAATGGTTGGGTATGAGTGGTTCGTACGGGTGGTGGTTTAGGAAAGGATTTTGATGATTGGGTTGAACTAGGCGTGGCTTCTTTATGCAGAAGTCATGTTTAGTTGGTTAGATGATGAGGCCACGAGATGACGTGGTGGTAGAAAACAACCATGGGGAAAGAGAGAGCGGCAACAAACAAGTCCTTGATGATCGAGTTTGCTTAGGGTTGGTAGGTAGGCAAGATACTTGGGGCGACGGTGTTGAGATGCTGATTTTTTGTATGGGTGCGAAGGTGTTGGTCGTGTTAAAGAAGATGTGGGAGGCATGGTGTATTGAGGCAAGGTGGAGGGTGAGGCCCCAATATAGAAGGTAGGTGTGACGGTGAGAGGTTGAAGCCATACTGTTATCTTGGTGTGATCGGGGGTGAGGTTTTAGTTGTGGCGGAGGCATAGATTGGACTCGAGGAGATTGGGTTATCTCTAGGTGGATTGATGGCTTTATTTTGGATAAGTCTAACCATTTAGGTGGGTGCGTCGGGTAGGTATTGGTAAAGTCCCAAGCGTAGGGGAAGGTTTGGTTAGGTTGATAGAGGTTGATGAGGTATTCGGTGGAGATGAGGGGGTGGAGGTGAGGACATAGGCATTTTGAGCTTTTGTAAAAACTTGGGTATATGGTAGAGGTGTCTGGATTAGTCATTTGCATTTGAGTAGAGCATGGTGTTCTCAAACGTGCCCATAAGAGTCATCTATCTTACGGGGGGGATGACAATCTTCACGTATGGATGGGCATTTTGATATGGAAGAGAAGTGGTTGTGATTCCGGTCCTTTGGGGGTGTGATACGAGGGGCGAATGAGGGCGTTGTATCAATGGGTGTTAAGGGGTCAACCGGTCATTTGGAAAGATTTAGGCGATGAAGAAGCGATAGGGAGGAGGGCATGTTCTAGAGGATCTGTCATGATTAAGGAATTTGGTGATGTAGGCTCGAGGGTTTCTCTTCTAAGGATGACGAGAAAAAGTGGCGATCCTTCTTCTTTTTAGCAAGAAGTGGTGGAAGGAGATGTTTGGGAAATAGATAAGTTGGATAACATCCGCTCACAGTCTTAGGGATGTGGTGTAAAAGGCTCTTGTGAGAAGAGAACTCAGGGTGGTTAATTCCTTTATGGGTAAAGGAATAGTGGGGCTGTCCTCTTGTCTGATGAAGAGAAGGGCGAGGACTCTGCGTCGGTGAAGAGGCTCGATTGAGAATTTCTTCGATGGAAGCCCTTGGTTGGGAGTTGAAAACCACATGGATCTCATGCACACTCTTCTCCTCGGCTAAGGTTTCTTGGTTTGTGTTCTTATTAGAGGAATGGTTTGGAAATGGTTTGTTGAAGATTTTTAAATTTGATTAGTAGGGCATTAGGATTATCGAGGTTATATCCCTGCATCAACCATTTCTGCACTATGTTTTTCAACATCTTGAGTTTTCGTGGTTGTGTCCCTTCACGCGATGGAGATTCTAGAAGTCATTTTCTTTATACCAAGAAGGTATAGCGCGGTGGAATCAAACCCGGAGTGAGGTTTAACGGGAGGCAAGGTGATAGCTCTGCTTTAAGCAATTTGTCCAAGATCACATCATAAGTTTCTCCCGAGGAGTGTACTTGATGGGCTCGGCTTTATACTTATAGGTGGATTTTTGGGTATAAGATGGTGCTTGAGATTTGACCGTTTACGCGTGTACAACTCCTTTTGATTTGAAGCAGCCGATGCGTGAGAGTTGGTGGTGTTGGGTTTGTTAGTGGAGTCTGGGTTTGAGAAATTTGAGTTTTTGTTGCGCAACTTCAATTTCTCCTCCTCTAAGGCCGAATCTCTAGTTTTAGAGCCATAGTAAAGGCCTCATCAAAGGTGCGGAAAGTTTGAATTTGGAGGGTGGGAGAAATGTGTTTTAGTGCGAGGCCCACGTAAAGAGTTGATGAGCTCGGCTGAGGTAAGGCATAAGTAAGTTGGTTGATGAGGCCCCGCCATCGTCAGCGAAATCGATGATAGATTCGTCTTCAAATTGTCGGATGGCATAGAGATCGGTAATGGATACTTTCTTGGCAATATTGATGGAGAAATGATCCAAGAAAGATTGGGCTAGTTGGTTAAAAGAGAAGATTGAGTCTTTGGGCTAAAAAGCTTTGTACCACTCAAGGTAGAGTCTGATAAGGACATGGGAAGGTATGGAGTAGTAAGGCATCGTCATGAGCAATCAGATAGCAAGCATGTCTAAATGATCGCAAGTGTTGTTGAGGGTCCTCCTTACTATTAAAGCGAGTAAATTTCGGTAATTCCCATTGAGGAGGATATGTATGAAGGGGGACAGAAGAATGAATAGGCTCGACAAACTTGCTCGTATGTCAGGGTGTTATGGCTTCCTGAAACAGAAGCCTCAAGATTTTGCATCTTGTCCATCATTTGTTTGATTAAATCATTGGTTGGGTTAGATGATGGTGTTGTCATCGTAAACGGAGGAGGATTGGGCCAAGAGCCGCTACTAGACAATGGTGGGGCTAAATGTTGATAAGGTATCGATGATGAATGTGTTGGGGCAGCCGAATAAGGGTGTCCTATATAAGATGTTGAGGCCACCGGATGCGTTTGCGGAAATGAAAAGGTGGGCGGAGCCTGAGAGGGAAAGCTCGTGTGGATAGGTGGTAGAGAACAAGTTATGAAAGAGGTAATTTGTGAGAGGGATGAGGTAGGGGTAGTGGATGGTAGTGATATGTGGGGCCCAGATTAACCAAAGGAAAGCCAATTGGTGCAGTATGGACCATCGAATCCACTGAGCTGGGAGACGGGGCTAAGGATGAAGACGGTGAGGCGGAGTTATTAGGTGGGGAAGGAGCTAAGTGGGTGGCTATACTAATAGGCATACCCAAGAGGAGTTGACCATCGGGTGTACGGTCAGGGGTATGAGACAAATAATATTTATACGGTGCAAGATTAGCATCAAAAATTTAGCAAAATCCGGATCTCCAGAGATCTTGGGAAAAGCATTAGTGTCTGTAGGATTCCCCATAGGATGCGAAGGGGGTGACTCAGGAAAAGACACGGAACAAGCATGTGAAACCATGGCTGTGGCTTGTTTTAGGTGATAACAACCATGGACAAGAGGATACTGACAGAGAATTAGTCAATTAGGAACAGAAAATGCATAACAAAATGTTGGAATTGGTAGGTTATTGGTTTGTCGGGAAGCTGTAAAACACGATAACCGATATCGATCAGTAATGTGTAACCGATGTCGGTCGAGAATGTAAGCGCGCGTGGTCGGGTAACCGATGTCGGTAGAAGAGGACAGTGCGAGTTCTTTGTGAAGGAAAGAGAGAGAATGTAAGAGGCTACTTGGTTTGGGGATAACAAGGCTTAGTATACCCACCAAGAACATGCTGAAGTGATAAGCGAGACAGGGTATAACAGAGAAACAAGAACTGAAAGAAAAACAGAAAACAAGCAAGATGCACAAGAAAATCAAGAGACTAACCCTAGGATTAGTTTTAATCACTTTTGGGCTTATGCCTTAGATGCAAGATGATGTCAATCCTAAACAAAAGACCTAAGGGAGATGTCAAGTTTGTTTTGGCTTGTAAGGCTACCTCAATCGGGCGGAGGAATACCGCGGAAAGGGGGATGTTTGAGATGTTGTGTAGATTATGATGTGATTTGGTATGTGTTGTGCAGTGAGAGTAAGATTAATTTCTTGTCAATACCATGGATATTACCCCCATGTATGACACATTACTTAATCTCGTTCACTAGAATAAAAACAACAAGCAAGAATGTGATGCACGTGTTTTAAACCCAAATCGAAAATGATATTCGATGAAGCAAAGAAAGAGAAGAGGTCAAGAAGATGACTTTCACTAATGCAAAGATGCGAAAAGACAAATTCTTTTACCAAAATGACAAAATATTTTGTGAATATTTAGAAAAAGAAAGAAATGGCAAGTGTGCTCCCTATATGAAAACAAGCAAGAAAGAAAGAAACCCGAATAGGGTCCCACCGGGCGTGCCAAAATGTTTCGCACAGAATTTTAGTTCAGAATAGAGTTGCTTCTATCCTTTCATTCTCTTGAGAAACAGATAAGGGGTTAGGGTTAGGAGGAATACCTGTTGAGTGTTGGGAAGGTGTGCGCGTACCGTAGAGAGATCAGACCGATTGTGAAGAACTCCTTTTTGTCTGGGAAGGACTACCTGTAAATAAGAATGCAAGACCACCAGATTTTAGTTAGACAATAAGTGAGGGAACTGCCTTGGGCCCAGGAAATATTAGACTTCCTTTCGAAGGTGGTCAGTTCCCTTTTAATACAAATTGATGCAAATGATAATAAAGAAGCTATTGCGAACTCACGATTTAGGTATCTCGTTACTAAAAGCAATAGAGACTAAACTACCAATAATAGAATGTCATGTTGTTTGTTTGGTCACTGGTTATTGATATGTTCAGATCAAGTTATAGGGATAGACCAGGCTGGACATGAGATTGTTTTGAGGTGAATAGGTGAAAGGTTGGTTTTGGTATAAGTCACAGTGACCGATGCCGGTCACTGGATAACCGATCGCGGTTATAAAACCGGTACCGGTAGGGAATAACCGATATCGGTAGGGGCAGTGATTTAGGGATTTTTAAATGGAGGTTGGTGTAAGGTGGTTATGAGGTTTGGAAGGTTGGTAGATGGTTGAGGGGAGTAGTAGGGTGATAGAGAAGACTCAGAGAGTGAGAAAGCTATCTTTGGGGCAATATAGAGATGGATGAATGAAGGTTAGGTGCAGGTTGTTGCCGGGTAGTAGATCAGGAGTGAGCTTATAA
Source organism: Taxus wallichiana var. yunnanensis (assembly GCA_018340775.1). Classification (NCBI taxonomy): domain Eukaryota; kingdom Viridiplantae; phylum Streptophyta; class Pinopsida; order Cupressales; family Taxaceae; genus Taxus; species Taxus wallichiana. The sequence goes on from CM031239.1 coordinate 626,213,565, forward strand.
TCACTATGAATTAAAAGTTCACAAAGTGGTGTCTAGAAGCATCAAGGTGATAAGAGAGACTACTTACTAGTTTACGATGTGGATGCGAGTCCAAAGAATGCAGTGGTGAAGGCAAGGCCCAGTTGGGATGATCCAGCAATCGGAAGTGATCTGATGAAGCTATCCTCTGACTCTCCCAAGGTTTGGATGAGTGTGACAATGCTCTAGTTGCTCAATTCCGTTTTTGGGCTCGATGCTCCTCTTTGCAAACTCTTCTCTCCTTCTCACTTGTCTCTCCCTTGCAAATGGATTCGGATCCCTTCATTTTGGTTGGGGGAGGTCATTTGAGGAGGCGATGGCGGTTACCTAGCAAGCTAACCGGCAGTAGCGTAGGGACCGATGTCGGTTAGGTCAAAGTTGGCTATTTTTAGTAAAATAGCCAACTTTCCCTCCTTTTCTCTCGAGGGGTCAGTTGTGGGCTTGGTCAAGTCATTATTAGGTTCATTTTGATGCGGGTGAGGGGTGATGAGTCATGGGTGTGGGTCTGGACCAAGTCATAGGTCTTAATTAGGTTAGTTTAGGGTTAGGGCTAGGTCATAAGTGAGGTGGCGAGGTGAGGTGGTAGGGTTGGAGATGTGGATTTATTAATTATAAGGTAATTAATAAATAATTTAGTGTGTAAGGTTTTAGGTGGTATAGTTTATCAAGGACCATGATTTTGATTTCAAGGGAACTTATTCATACAACTCAAAACTTTTGCAAGCCACGAAGTTGAGGTTAAAGCCATGAAAAATAAAGTATGCAAGCATTAAATCAAACATTTAAGGTCTGAGAGTGCAATTTCGGGAAGACAAAAGTGTGTATAGGTACAAGAGGTAGAGTAGGCCTACCTACAGGCTTGATCCATGTTGGGTATAAGTTTTTATGATGTTTAGAGCTTAGGAATCAATGTATATGCCTTGTCAATGATCTTAGAAGAAAGATTGAAGCACTTTCTCAAATGTGTGAAAGAATAGTGGGTCATATGACCGTGTGTTTGATGATACAATGTCATAGGTCATATTAGTGCTCCTATAGGTGTAAATGATATGAATGGGTCAAGTTTTCCAGGGGGATTATGGTATCTTTTTGAACATGGCATAATTGTTCTCAAGTTACTTAAGGTATGATTGAATGCCTTATTCTAAGAAAAAATATGGTCGTACTCGGTCTAGGGGAGCTTGTGGGACAGGTAATTTCAGTTTCTCATGGTTTCATGTCCTTAACTATCATTGGTTCATGACATGTAGCCAATAATATTTTGGCAATGATGTCAAAGGGGAGATATAGAGTTTGTAGTCGAAACCCAAAGTATGCAAATGTTTTTTCCATCAAAGGTTGTAGGATTATAAGGTGTTTCCATAAATGACAAAGGGGAGTTTTTTTGACCCAATTAATTTCCAATAGTGTTGTTATCGATGTCGGCATTGATGACAAAAATGGTTGATTGGTGAAGTGAAGAAGACAAGGAGATGAAGGTTGATTAGTAGTGTCTTATTAGTGGTAGATGAGAGGTGAAAAATTAGTACATGTAATGGAAAGGTAATGTGATCATGGGGAAGCCTAGGAATAGTTTCTACAACATGTGTGAGTAAAAACTTGGCTTAGTTGAACTCCGGAGTCAAAATTCAATAGTGCATAGAAAGTGGCTTTGAGAATGCAAGTGAATGCTGAGGTAAGTGAGATGGGTTTGAGTATTACATGAATATTTATGGAAATAACATTATGGAACATGTATAGGGGTGATTTTTAGTGCTTCATGCCAAATTTCATCAATATTTGCAAAGGTATGTGAAAGTTATACTAGTTTTTCTAAAACTGGTTTAGTGAGAAGTGCAAATGAAACTACCTATATTCTTAGGTTCCAAGAAAAATTATAGAGCCTTCTTCAGATAAATCATAGAAGGAATTTTGGAGAGGACTCCAAGCCTGAGATATTGCAAAAAAATTTAGGAAAAATGGGCAAGTATTAGAAAAGTTATGAGCTTTTTTCGAACACTATTTTCTCTCTCCTAGACTCCTTTCTGAAGCGATAGACATGATATGAGGTGATTTGACTCCAAATTGTAATTACAAGTTGAAAAACTCATTAGAGGTGTAAAAGGCTCTATCAAGGTGAAAATCATTGTTTGGTGTCAAGTATCTATTTCGTACATGTCCACTCTTCTTCAAGTTGTGATTAGTCTCGGTTGTGTGAGATGACTATGGAAAGGAGCTACTTGAATTGACTATAGAAGCTCGAGAAAGAGATTTTCACAAACCATTATTTACACATTTTGGAGACTATATATGACCTTTATAACAATTATGAACGCATGTAAAAGTAACTCTAATTGTTGTGATATGAGTTTTATTGAAACCTTTCTTCATCTTGATAACGTGAAAATAAGGAACCATAAATGAAGTCAAATATTCAATTTTAGTTCTTTGAGAAATGAAATTAAACAAGAAATAAGCACATTAATCTATAAGCTAGGGTTTAGCACATGAAATCCCAATTGAAGACTATTATGATAAACCTGTTAAATTTAAACCTCTGCATTATCTCGAGGAGATGATTCAAGGAGTTTAGGATGTTTTGAGACCTTCGCAAGTTCAAACAATTCCCTTAAGTCTTTGTACATTGAAATTGGTTTTGAAATGATCAAGAAACACAAAATTTATCTTATTTGCTTGTTACGGTGTTCTAAAACATGGAACTAGGGTTTCAAGTAAAATATTATCAAACTCATTTCTCCTCAATGAAAACTCATAGAAACTTGAAGGTGTCTTTGTGAGGAACTTGTAAAGCTTTTGTAACAAGAACTAAGTTCATCCTCTTCAAGCCGAGAAGATATCTATGATCATCTCAAAATAAAGCTTTACATTTTCTTGACAATCTATGAATGTTCTTATTGCAATCTTCATCTTCGTTAAGGTCGTACATGACTCCTAGAGATCAAATAACAAGCCAATTTGTCTGTGAAGTTTTTGGAAGAAGTCTATAGTGGAAAGAGTGGCAGGAGGAATTCTATAGAAGCTTGAAATCAGTCAAGACCTGTTGAATATATACCACATCTATTGATTGATGTTGAGAATAGTTAATTTGGAATCAAGAAAAATAACAAGATGAGGAAGTAACAAGTATTATAAGTATGTGTGTGGGCATACAAAAGAAACATGTGTTTGTCTTGTCAAATAAGGAGTTATGAAGATGAAGTTGTCTCCTTGTGAAGCTCGAGCCAAGGAGGTGAAGCAGATCTCCTGACGATTATAAACAAAGGTAAGTCCAAAAGTTAGTGAAATTAATATGATTTAGAAATTAAAGTGTTTGATGAAACATCTTATAGTGTTCAATCAATAAAAAGAAGACAAAAAGGCATAAATATGAATGGGTGTATGGTTAAAAGGTTGATAAGTATCCAACTAGAGGTGGTGAATTAGTAGTGGTGAACAAGGTATTGAGACGAAGTGCAAAAAAGTATAGAAAACATGAATGTTTAATGTTTATAAAAACCTTAATCAATGCTTTGAAGTTGTTGAAAAAGAATGATCAGATCAAGATCATGAAGATATATATAACTGAATGAGTTAAAGTTGCAAATGTATGTGAAACAATTGGTGGGAATGACTATGATCAATCCGAGTATGTGAGGTAGTCAAAGAGATAAGAAGGAAATGTATACAATTTGTTAGAAATATATGAGTGAGATAGAGCTACTAAGGGGGTAGTGTGAGTGATTATACAAAGAACATATGACATAAATGTCTAAGACAAAGGATCAAAAAGAGTTGTTATGAAATGTAACAAAGATAGAGGTAGTGGACATTCAAAAGGGTGATTGTTCTCAAGTGAAAACCAAAAGAGACAGTGAATAAACCTTGCCTTGACAACAAGAAAGATGGTATATCAATGACAAAGTAAAGTGTACAATGAAGACATGAAATAGTGCGGTGATGAGATTACTAAATAACATAGTTGAACACTTGGTAACCAAAGTGAGATAGTGATCCAACATGTGAAATCAGATTCATCATAAGGTGCATAATTAGAAGAATAGGTGAATTGTGATTTGTTGAATAAAGTGATAACAAGGTGATCATAATTAGTTGAACAAGCAACAAATGCTAGATGATCATATTGTATAAGTATAATTGTATCTTCCTAAGTGGGTGCTTGGGTTATAGGAGTAAGAGCTCCTTGCAAGTTGCAAATTGCTAAACTAGCCTAGTGGGTGCTAGAAGGATTTTGAAGTAGGTGCTTCTCAGGTTGAGTGGGTGCTCAACCAAACTGGAAATCAGTGTATTTTAAGAATGGGTGTTCTTAATAAAAGACATTAATTTCAAGTGGATTTTATCCCTCTATGGGTTTCCCACTATAAATTTGGTGTCCTATGTACTAGTCTTCTTGCTTGCATCTCAATTTGTTCATGGTTTGATTTCTGATTCTAATCAAGAAGGTTTAAAGATTATAAAATTGATCAACACTGATTCACCCCCTCTCGGTGCTTGTGACATCCATCACTCGGTTCTTATGCCTTGATGTATTGGTGCCTCGTCAAATTTATATCTTGATGTTGGATTTTTTAATTTAAAATGTTTCAAAAAAATTTAATTTAGCATTCTTAAAACTTTGATATAAGTTAAATTAGTCATTTTGCCTCAACCCTTAAGGTTGATATGATACATGTTAGTTTGGAGTATGATTTGTTCCACTCATTGTTTTTGGTATGAATAGTCATGTATTTTTACTATAAATATGTTTTTCAATTTAAAAATGTATGCATAGATTTGGATCACTTTCTAGATGGATTAGTTGATATAGAAATCTTTATATTAATGCTACCAAATAAAATGAGCTTATGTTGCCATTGAGAAGAGACCAATTATGGGTTTTTCATTGAATAAAGTGGGTAAAACTCTTCTTGATCTAAATCTAAATTTGCATGCACACACACACACACACACACACACTTAGAAGAATGTTAGTAATTTGGTGATTAGGGGAGCTACATCGGTCAACTTCCTAACCATTTAAGGATATAAAAGACATTTTATTGAAGTAAAAATGACAAAACAATGCATGAAAATGACAAGTATACTTAACTCGGATCGTAGGACAATCGCATGATTCTTTGAAATTGCATGATGATCACAAGCCAATCACAATTGTGACTAACATTTGTGTTAAAATTTCATCATAATAGTGTTGCAGCAAGTTATGCCTATTCTTTGTGATCAGTCTTCACATCTCCAAGACACGATAAACTAAGATATGCGAGCAAAGAAGCAAAAATCAAGTATGGGCTCAAGTGCACAAAGAGTCAAGGGCCTAGAATGATGGGGGTGAGTGGTGTTTTATATTTTTGGAGTGCATAGAAGAATATGAAACATATGGGTGTAATGTGCATAGGTGGGTGAGATGATAAGGGTCCATAGTGCATTAGGCATGTAAATGGGTAGGTAGGATGGAAAAATTAAATGTGAGTGGGTGGGGTTAGTAAATAAGTGATGAGGTGTCATATATCCCTATTTTGTAGGGTTTTATATTTTGTAATTGATTTTTATGGGATTATTTGATTTTTGGGATTATTGTGTTTTATGATGTTTTTGGTATTTTTGAATAGGAGACTTGTGTGGAAGGTGAGTTTTCTAGTGTCTACGAATACATGTTAGTTTGGAGTATGATTTGTTCCACTCACTTTTTTTGTATGAATAGTCATCTATTATTACTATAAATATGTTTTTCAATTTAAAAATAATCACATTAGATAACATTAAGTGATTTTGTGGGTTTATGGTTTGATAGGTGATAGTTATCTCGGTACATGATTGGCTAGTAGATATATATGTATCGACACTTTTAGAAAAATGTGTTTAAGGTTTCCTAAGGACATCAAAATTTTCATGTACTTTTTAATGGAACATATGCTTAAGGCTTATTAGTGACATTCAAGTTACAATACGATCGTCTATACAAGTAGGTTTCAATCTCTAACAAAATCATAAACTAATTTCCCTATATCAAAAAAGTAAAATTTTTGTAGTCCTACCTAGTCCATACAAACTATACATACCCTAGCTTCATCTTTAGGATGCATTCTTGAAATATGTGTTTAACTCAATGTGGTATATATCTCCACACAATTCATATCTTAAAAATGTATCCCTTTCATTGATTGGTACAAAATGCTACTTAGTCATATGAAAAGTAAGATCATACTTTTGTACACTAACTATAAATTTGTATAGGCATTACATCCTAATCTAATATAAAGTAACAACTTTTAACCTTTTTAGACTAAAATGGTCTACAAGACCCAATAAAGTGTGTACAAAACTAATTTCTTTTAATCTTTTTTTGTAACTTAAGTGATTTGTAATTGTCTTTGTTGTCTTTAGCTTTTCTGATATTTGGACTCTTCCTACTTGAAATATCAAAGAAACCCTTAAACCCTTCCCATTCAAGTTATCAGAACAAGAAATTACATATAAGAAATAGATCAAGATGATAAATATTTAAATTTAAAATTATATAAAATTGAGAGAAATAATTTTTACATCTTGATTAATGAAAGAAACCCCAGATAACCAATGTAGACACCTAAAATTGTCTCCTAGGTATCTTATTAGCCATTAAATTGCATGATTTTAGTATGTTTGTGTACTTGTTGACTATTGGTTTAAATTATGTGTTATCGGCACCATTTCTAACTTTTGATGGTCCTTATCCCTCATCAATTTCTCTCTTCCCTATCCCCGAAGCCCTATATGAAGAGCAGTCCCGATCGATGCCCCTATTTCGACAAGAGCTTCCCTAATGCTCTTAGGCCCTTAGGGTGGCCATGTTTGGTCAAGAGTGCACTCCCCCCTTGTCCTACCTTTTCTCTTTTGGATTGTTTGATGTCGGTTTGGGTGCCAATATGGTCCTAGTTTGAATTCAATTTTGTGTAAAAATACAAAAGTTTTTGGTTCATTTGGACATAAATCATTCATGGAGAATTTATTGACCATTCACATGGATTTTAGAGAGATCAAGCAGTCATTATTATGGCACACAAGTACACACTAGAAAAATCATTCGAAAGGAGAATGGTCACACTCTCGACTTGTAGGTTTTTCGTATATTCCTAGATGTTTTCAATTTCACATAATTATTGGTTTAGATATTGTTATTGTCAAAGATATGATAAAAAAACGGTGTTCTAAAATCCAACTAACTCGCAACATAGAACCCAAGACATTGCTCTTTTAATTAAGATTTCATGTATTGCTTTACCAATGTAAGGCAAATAAACATGTGTTTCATGTTACTAGAGTCACAACATAGGAATAAAAGTGAAAGAATACGTGATCGAACTAGTCAAGTGTAATTGTTGACTTATTTTATGATTGGTTGTCACTTGCCATGGGTCTCCTTGATGCTTTATATGGATTGTTATGCTCATTGTTACATTTTTGCATAGGGTATTAGTCGATAATGGGCATACAATTCCATCATCACATTTTAATGACCATCACTAAATCTCACAAATTTCAAAATATGTCTCTAAACATTGCATGAACACCCATCTCTAGTTTTGAAATAATTAATTAAACTCTAATTTTATATTTACATATGTTTTGTAAGTTTAATAAAAATAATTGAATATTTATATCTCAATTAAACGGGTGAATATAACAATTTTCTAAAAACTTGTATTAAATATGCGTGAATCTAGCATTATACCTTATACACACCTGATCGTACTCTAAAGCGGGCCCAACACACTTGAAATTTGATCTTACACAACTTACAAGTAACCTCGGCATTTGAGGTTTCATAAACCACATTAGAATATAACTTATAAGTACGTAAATAATAAGTTGTTTGGCAATTGGTGAACTAATGGCGCACGCATTGGGTGGATTAATGATAAGTCGAGGTATAGAAAAGTTCAATGCCACGTGGTATGCCCCATCGTTGTTCCATCCGAGGCAAAATTTCCTCGAGGAGACATACGGTATATGTTTTATTTTTTAAGTATTGTTTAATATTTAGGGTAAAGGTGGGAAGTTGGAGAGGTAAGCATACCGTATGAAGTTAAACATTAATAATACCCACGGAATTGGTGTTCCAAGTAATTAAGCATTCTTTATGACTAGGAATTCTCTCGCCATAATCGATGCTTCTTTCACAAACACACGAAAAAATCATGACGAGTCACGAGTGTCTCAAGTGTCATTTTTTCCCCCAGATTTTATGCTTCTTCCATACGTCTTTTTGATTGCTGACATCTTTCCTAGATTAAATTCCCCATTAAAAATCAATATTGCTCGTGCTTACAAAATATCAGCTGCCCATAGGTATTGTTCATGTCTTTATTGCTTTAGTTGACTTTGTCTCTACCATCCTTTGGTGGGGCCGCCCCTGCATAAAATTATGTAGCTGTGAGGCTCAGGGGTTAAATTTGACGCCCGTTTAGACGTTTTTTGCTATTTTAACCGTAAAATACTTGCAAATATTTGTAATAACCGTCACACATAACTTGCATATTTAAAATTTGACCGTCATTTTATATATATATGTATACATAAATTATAAAAAATATATTCAAATATATCTTTAAAATAACTAAATAAATATAAAATAAATACTATAATTGACATTATTTTGTATATTTGAAGGGCGGTATTAAAAAATGACCGTCACCGAAAATATGTTTGACAGGCATAGGTGGCCGTCAAATTTAACCCCTAGGTGAACACTCATTTCTTGGACCATACATGTATTTATAAGACAACCCAACATCGTTAAAAAAAAAAAAAAAAGTGACGAATACATTTGACTTAAACATCTGATATACAAACACTTTGGAATGCATATACTTCTACTTTGCAATCAACATGACATTTCTTTTTGGCACTACCAGGTGTAAGAATGCATTTCAAGCTACTAAGTTGACTTCATTCCCTTTGTTGATTAAGTTTGGAGTGTATGTATTGCACTAGGTAATTGATTTTGTCGTTAAGAATTTGCATCGAGCATGCATACAAAGCGCATATAATGTCTTTGGTGTCAACAATATAATATTGCCATCAATTTCACTTTCTCTTGGCCTTATTTTTTGGGAAGAAAGTTACTTGGTAGCTTTTGAGGCATCTTTAGCACATGGTGTTGACAATGGAGTCAGAGCATTGACCAAGGCAATAGAGAATCAAATAGTCGAGCAACATCAAATTAAATCACAAGAAAGAAAAAATGTCCTCGGTAGGTGGTGTCCCACGTGGCGATGACTAGTGGCCCTACATGCCACCATGGGGAACCTTGTAGTGTGTAGTTTACAAAATTGCTTCATATTGGACATCCGTAACATTCATCTCAAGTCATTAACTATTAATCCTGTAGACACCTAAATTCCGCTTTTGTAATCTCATCGCCAAAACATACACAAATCACTCTCATTCTCACCAATTTCGTTATAGTTAGTGATTTCCGCTAATTAACTAACATTTCTTACCACTTTGGTCAATTAACAAACACTTTTTGATCACCACCAAACCTCTTTCGCATTCGGGATGCCACTGATGAATCGTAAGTCAAAATCCTCTTCAAAAGCAGACAATTAACGTTTATTAGCTAATTAAGCCTATTTTGCCCTTTTTTTGGAAAATATACCCTAATATTAGCTTAAACCCCTCTTCAACCACTCAAAATCACCCCACTTTCCTCCAAAACATCTCAAGCTTGAAAGCTATCTAGCCTCTAGTTGACCCTAAGCAATTGATTAAGGCTTCATACCTCTTAATCACTTGGTAATTCACTAATTGTGATTAGTAAGGCCTAATCATGATTAACAATTCTAATCTAATTTGGGGCTTTTAGTCCCACATGCACCAAAATATAAGTTTCTCCCAAAAGGAAAACTATAAAAAGAGTTCACCTCTTACCTTAATACTTTACACCATGCTTTGATTTGCATCTCATATAATAAATATGATTTATAACCAAGCTCAATCCTTGCCTAAAGCCTTCAACAAGGTTAGTAGATGAATATCTAAAGTGACTTAACAAGTCATTTGGAGAGGTCATTTCACCATTGTTTGGAGTAGCAACCATACCAATTTGATTGCCCTCTTAGGTCTATTTAGGCCCATGTTAGGTAATTGAACATATTAGTAGGCATGTTTAGTTAGATTTTAAATTGTATTCATGTTAGTTAAGCATTCATTTAAGCTTCTATCTTAATGTTACATTCCTAGACTTAGAGCCTTGACTAGAGGTGGCAATGGTGTTAGCCTTCCTTAGTTAGTCATGCAATTTGCTTTGTAAAGTTTAGGGTGCTTTCATTTGGCATGCCTTGATGGGACCATACCCCATTGCATTCAATTTTTAAAGCTTTTTAACTTAGTTTCAAAGTTTTTCATTTCAAGTTTTCTAGCTTAGCTTCAAGTTTCCTAGATTAATTTCAAGTTTTCTAGTTTAATTTCAAGCTTTCTAGAGTACTTTCAAGCTTTTTAGATTAGTTTCTCAAGCTTTTTAGATTAATTTCAAAGTTTTAGAGTAATTTTCAAATTTTTGTAGATCAATTTTTAAGCTAGGTAGTTGTTTCAACTAGATTAGTAGTAGAAGTTGTGTTTTCATGTTATTTGTAGGATATAAGGAGGCGAAGCCCTGTCAAAATCTCCTCAAAATACCAAATATTTGATCTTTTTGAAGAAATTCTTTTCAAAACTCAGATTTTTGGTCACTACGGGAAGGTCCATGTAATGTGCATTGAAGAGTGTGCATGTGCATCAAGAAGCGTGCGCTTATGCATTGCAACTCGTGCCTATGCCTCTCTAGATGCGCCTATGCAACATTGCGGATTTGGGTCTCGAGTTTGCCTTGCTCATGTGCATTAAGGTCCATGCCCACACCTCTGCGGCCGTGCACTGCTCGTATACTATTGACTATGACGGTTTGTGAGGTGCACCTATGCTTTCAAGCTTGCGCTTGTGCTTCAAAGGTGCACCCATGCTTCAAAACTTGTGCTATGTACTCAGGTAAATTTCCTTCAAATTTCATGATTTTTATTTCTAGTTTTTAGGATCTTTGTCATTTTTAGAGGATTTTAGTTGTTTTTGTCAATTTATTGATTTTAGAGCAATGTTCCTAACAAAATTCACTTAGGGCTTGATAAGTAATCTTTGTTAAAATTGGCTTAGGGTTTGATAAGTGATTTTTCATGCTTTATTTGAGTTTGGAATAGGGTGTGTGCTCTTCCCTTGCACTTAGTGTGATCTTGGGAATCAAAATCACTTCTAAACCATTTTTTTCTATTTTAGAGTAAGTAAGAAAAATCATCATTCATTGATATGCTTGATCTTTTAGTTTAAGAGCTTTTCACTTGATAAAGAACCAAGGCTAAAATTTGTGTATGCTCTTCCCTTGCACCTAGTGTGATCTTGGGAACCAAAAGCAATTTTAGTCTTTCATTAAGAAGCACTTGGATTAATTGGGAATAAACCTTGTTTTACAAAGTTTTATAGTAGTTATTGATTTACAGAATTTTTATTGCTATCTAGTTGGATTGTTTGTTGTGTATGCTCTTCTCTTGCGTCCTTGGATGATCTTGAGAACCAAAAATGACATTCAATCCTCTTTTGATGATATTGTAATTTTTTATGAACTACTAACCATTTGTGTGAAGGACCTAAAACACTTGTCAAAGAAAGAAGGGCTCTCTTCAAACCAAAATCTAACATTCACGTGTGATTGTAGGTTTCAAAAGGAGTACAACAAAAACCACATTAAGTCTAAAAGATAAAAAATACACCACAATCATCACATTGTATTTGCAAGTTTTGGTTAAGAGCTACGGCTCGTTCGTTTAACTAGGACATAACCCCTTTGGCATAAGCCTTAAGCTACAACAATGGGGGTGGTCTTAGGAACCATAAAGTAGTTCATGCAAGAGGGAACCTTGTGAATGAAATAGGAAAGTGCTCCACACTACTAACTTGATTAGTACGCCTTGGTGAGATTAGAGTCAAAGTTACTTCCATTGCGACCCCAATGATAATACAACTAAATGCACTAGTTGCTCATTATATTAGAAGGGGGTAAAGTAAAGCCGAGATACTCCTTGGGAAACCTCGGTAAATCGAGCTTATGAGAAGTAAACTTGTGACACATAGAGAGAGAACCACCTAGGAAGCTTGTCGGCTTGGAGCCATTGTTTTTTGTCTTAGTTGTTATACTTGAGAGCTCTCACAAAGTGACAACTTTGTTAGATTCAAACTCTTGTTTTTCGAACAAGGGAAATAATCTCTTAAAGTTGAAACCACATGATATTTCATCATGAAATCTACTTAGTGTCATTTTGTCCTAGTTTTTCACTTGTCCTAAGACAAGGTGAAACTCTGCCAAAATAACACCAAGTTTATTTCAACACCACTTGGTCTACACCCTTGTTTTCTTGTTGCCCATTTTTGGACAAGGAAACAACATATACTGAATACTACTAGATATCACGTGTCCACCACTTTTGTATTCTACTTGCACGACTAGGTTGCAATTTTGGAGTGCAAGTGTTGAAAGTGTGCATGGTACGTACTCACGATCTAGTAGGCCCCCTTATCTCAAAAAACCCATATTTGAGACTTATTATCATTGTAGTTAGGTGATTTCATCCTTGTCTTCTTTTGAGTTGTTACACGCCCACATTGTAGCCATACAATTGAGATATTTACGTCTTGTTTCCATTGTGAAATTAGGCCTAAATCTCTATATTGTAGAGTTACATTGCTCGCACGCATAACAATTTATTGTTATACTTAGATGTAGTTTTTACACCCTATCTTTGTCTTGAGTTTTGTGAGTGTTGAGGTTACTTTGTTAGCATCGCTATAATGCCATTTTGATACTAAAATCTTGCTTTCTCGCAAAGTTTGATTATGTGTCCAAATAGCATTGTTACGTTGCTCGCACTTGTATCGTCCATTTTACAAAGCTTAGACTTTGTTAGTGTTTAGAAACTGGATTTTAGTATATCTTGTTAGAAGATCGCGTCAACATTCTCTTATCATTTAGGCCTTGTTGTTGTAAAATTGACCTAACTGGTGATATTGTGTTGTCACTATTTGGTTTCAAACCTATCTAGACAAATCTTAGGGAGTAAAATATTTGGTGTGACTAAATTTTGAGTATTGTACATCATTGTATTATTCTAGAATTTTGGTTGTTTTTGTTAATTTATTGATTTTAGTATAAAGACTTCTACATTTAAACTTGTGTGTCATATATTACCTTCATTTTTTTTAGGGTAGCTTGTTCTTTATTATTTAGTTCATACATTCACATTGACCTATTAATTTTTGGCTATTCTATAGTCACCTTGTTTTGACAATTTAGCGTCGTTACACTGCAAAAATTTGACTAAGGTCCCTTTTTAGTAAACCTTAGTGGAATTTTTTTGTGTTGTATCTCCTATCTCGAGTATGCCTACTACGAGAATGGGATCCCAAATATTAGGAGATGATATATTTGGAGGTGATAACCCTCTTTTAGAGGATAATATCATGGTTGACCATAGTGGTGGAGAGGAAGATTCTCCTCGTATGAATATAGAGTGTCCTCCTACCAATTTTGACAATTACATTTTTCAAAACAAACATGAGGTTCTTATGCATGTTATGGAACTAGGAGCTAAGTTACCTTCCACAGTGGACCCTTCTCTCATTTCCACAATGGTTCGAGGAGAAGAAGAAGTAGACATACCTCATCTATTGATAATGGAATATTAAACCCATACCATGCCTCTACTTCTACGCAACCAAATAATGAGGAGATCTTGTTTGAAAATTATGGAGATTATTGAGTACCTGTTATTAGAATACGTTGTGAAGACAATGAGGAACATGTTCATCATGCCACAACTTCCCAGGGTTCATTTTAAGATACCTCTGGGAAATTGAAGGTGGAAAATCCCACTGTTAGAAGGTGAATATTCGCAGAACCACTTTCGTGAAACATGTGATTTTTTTGGGGTTTGTGTGCAACATTTTCACCAAAGTTTTTAAGACATGTGACAACAAGTTTGTTGTTGTGCGGCAACAAGGTTGATGTTGTGTGACAACAATTTTACTATCGTATGACAAAACCTTGTTGTTGGGTGACAATAACGTCATTGGTGCATGACAACAAGGTTGTTGTCGTGCAACAACAACTTCTTGCTGTCACGTGTCAGCAAGGGTGTTCTCCAATCCTGACAACAAGGTTGCTATCATACGACAGTAAAATTGTTGTCACATGATAGCAAACTTGTTGTCGGATGATAACAAACTCATTTTAGCTGCGTTCATACGCAAACCATTTTGAATGAATGCAAAATACAAATCCCCTATCGTGTGTCAACAACACATGATTGTCGACCTCAACAATGTCGTACATCAACAACTTCATGTCATGCGCATCAACAACCTCTTGTGTGTGCATCAACAACCTGCCTTGCAAGTTCACGATACTTGATATGCCAGTACCTTAGTAAGCTAGTAGTAAGTTAATAGTATACTACCCGATGAATCACCTAGGTTTATATAGGAGATGTTTTCAAAGGGGTTGTTCGAAGATGGTCCCTAAAAAAATATATATTGTAAATTTTAGGTGAACAAGACACTGACTTGCTCTGAAAAATTTGCCTTTTCAAATTTTCCTAAAATGGAATATTTACCAAATTATGAATATTTGCCACTAAAAAAAACACCGAACCTCCCCTAACGAAAATCGTAACAAAGTACCTATTCAAGAGGTGATGTTAGAACAACAGGTCCAAGCTCTCACTTGCCAATTGGAAAGTTTGGCTTTGCATAAACAAAGGAACAACCAAAAGTTGTGAAAAAAACTATACCGTAGCCAAAACCAAAAACTTCATTTCACGAGTTCCCAATAAACATTCCTCGATGGGAGACATGAAAGGATCCTTACGAATAATTTCTCGCGAGAATATAAGTGGGAATACACATAGATCCTCTCTTCAATCAAGAGTGGTCCACTATGAACACACCCTTATGACATTACAAGAAGGAAAAACTGGTAACAACAAGAAATATCAATTTGATGAGTTGTGCCCTTATCCGTTTGATAGGGCCATGCTACAGGTACCTTTCCCATGACACTTTGATTTTCCAAAATTTGACAAGTATAAGGGAAAAGGTGACCCACGTGACCATATTAAATATTTTTATATGGCATGCCAAGAGGTTGCGTTTAGCGACAATTATCTTATACACCTCTTCTACGGAGTTTAGGAGGGCAGGATTGGAATGGTTTATACGCATCCCAAGGGATCTATATCCACATGGTGGAATTAGCTAAACATTTTGTACGCCACTTTTCTTTTAATATAGAGAGTGACATTACCATGTTAGATCTCTGTAATGCCAAACAATGAAACAACAAAAACTTTGTTGCATTTTTACAACGATGGAGAGGATTAGCTAGCCACTTTCCTTGCTCCATACCTAAAAACAATTGATAAGCATATTTGTTCCCAACCTCCATCTAGACATAATGTTCCACTTGCAAATACATTGTGGCAACACGTTCAAAGAGGTAATTGAAAAAGGGAGTCAAATTAAAAAAGCATTGTTAGTTAGGGGGACTCTAAAACCTTTCTCCCATGCAATCATAACGATTCCAAGTCTAATGAAAACCAAAGTTTGTTCATAATAAAAAAACATCATTGGTGATGGGATAGTAGACTCCAAGTGAGTACAAGCCATTCAAAACCACACCTTTGAAGCTTGCAAAGGGAAATCCACCTACAAAGTATAAACATCATACTTTCACACCTCTATCTAAATCAATATCATCCATACTAAAGTAGTTAGAGGCCGTTAACATGGTTAAGTACCTTGAAAACACAACCCTACAGGGAAAACACACCTAAACCATCATGGTTTAGAGATAATGAATTTCTAGATTTCATCGCGTAAAGGGTCATAAAACTGACAAGTTTTTAAGATTAAAACACTATATTCAAGACCTAGTCAACAATGGTGATATTGAATTAGACTCCATTGCCACTGTAAAATCTCCAAATGCAAACTTAGGGATCTTCAAAGATCCTTTTCCCAATCATGAAGAAAAGAAAAATTTGGATTGGGGACAATCATCTCATAATAAGAATGCTAACTATGTGTCAAAAAAAGACCATTTCGATGCCTTGATAGGTTGTGTTGACCCACTCATTGAGAAAATCAATATAATTAGAATTAAAACAAGAGAGTGCATCATGGCAACACGACGAGCTTACCTTGTTATAAATTTTGAACCTACTCCCCCTCCTCCTCAAGAGAGTCATTATGATGTGTTAGATCAACTAGAGAAGACTACAACTAAGATTTCAATCTTAGACCTTCTAAATATTTCTAATGTCCATAAAGGATATACTTTACAAAACCCTACAGGATCAAGAGTATCTATTGATGTTGACCCTACACATTTACAAGCCATGGTAGTGCAAATTGTTCTGCAAGACACATAACCTTTAGTCTAATAGAAGCCTTAACTAAAAATCCCTCCCATAACCTACCCTTACATATTGAGGTAATAATCAAGCGTAAGAAGGTCAAGAGAGTGCTTGTGGATGATGGATCGGGTCTTAACATTTGTACTCTTAAACTAGTTCATCAACTAGGTGGCACAAAAGTTGATTTGGAGACAAAGGTCATCACCATAAAGGCATATGACAATGAAGAAAGAAAATCAATTGGAATGATCACTTTCTCATTAGAAGTTGGTCCCATAACTCATGATGCAAGTTCCATGTCTTGGACCTAGAGCTCCCTTACAACATCTTGCTTGGTCACCCATGGATTCATGCCATGCAAGTTTGTGCCATCAATGTATCATCATGTCTAAAATTACAGTATGAAGGATAGACACTTACTATATAAGGGGATCCCCAACTATTTTCTCATTGCAGAGCATTGTCAAGCTATTTTCCTACCATTTATGAGTGTCCCTCTACGAGATTGTTGTCCCTATTCATTCGGAGGCCCTCGCTTCATGAGTGGATCAAATAACTGAATCCCAGTGATAATAGTGAGTATATATTGGAATCTCCTTTTTTACGTGGGAGATGAAGTTCATAAAAAATGAAAGTGGAGAGTATAATCTTCAGCAAGCCCTTATGATTCAAAACATTCGCTATCAGC
Source organism: Taxus wallichiana var. yunnanensis (assembly GCA_018340775.1). Classification (NCBI taxonomy): domain Eukaryota; kingdom Viridiplantae; phylum Streptophyta; class Pinopsida; order Cupressales; family Taxaceae; genus Taxus; species Taxus wallichiana. Next base: position 626,230,743 of record CM031239.1, read on the forward strand.
CCAAACACGTGGTAGACCATGCTATAAATTCCAAAGATCAAGGAGAATTTCCCTTTTGACAATTTCACTTTTGGTGGCTTGCTAGAAGATGAAATAATCCTCAACAATATTATATTTCATCCTTAAGATGATGAAATGGATTTGTGTTACAAGTCATCTAGGTATGTTATTCCTAACAAAATCATGCTTACTATGAGATATCAAGGACGTGGTTGCGGCCACCAAGAACAAGGTCCATTAGAATCTCTTTAGATATCCCAATACCTCATCTTTGGTTAAATGGGTATTGGATTCCATTTGTATGAGTATCACCTTCAAATAATGAGTATGCTTCTTCTGAGAGTGAGGATAGTTTGTTCGAAAATGAAAGCGAAACAAATTCTTGGTGTAGTCTTTATGAAGACCTCACCTCTACGAACCTATTCTCTAACATGGATATCCTTACCATAACCCCTGTTACACCCATCGTATCCCCTATAAATCAAAAATTAAACCTCATCTACCCATCACTCATGAATTGGGATCAATAACAACACGTACCTATTGACGTGTTTCATAACGATGAGGCTATTGGTGATTTCCTAGGCATTAGAGATAACATTCCAAGAAATGATCACAAGAAAGGCTCGCATTCAGTTCAACGCGTGTGTGTACTTTTGAGAGGAGGTAGAATTATGTGGACACTTAAGTAAAAAAGTGAGCAAGGGAAGAGTCCTATAGAAAATCCTTGTGGAAAGAAAAAGGGAAGTCCTATAGCAAAAACTCTTGAGGCACTTGTGGAAAAACAAGCATAATAACCTATGGAAAAGATAGTGTACCCATATAAAAATGAGGACTTCCCTGAACCACCTTTGGTAGAAGAGGATCTTAATCTCCCTCTTGATCCTACACACATGGGGGATAAGCCAAAGCTACTAGTGGGAGATAAAATAGATGTTAACATCAACACAAAGGAGTTTCCTATAATAGTTAAGTTTGGAGCTTCACTCTCAGCTCAAGAGCAAAAAAATTTACAAGACTTTTGAGAGAGTATGCAAACATATTCGTTTGGTCTTATGTTGATGTGTCAACATAACATGTCAAGACTTGATCCCGCATTAGTGGTGCCTGTACAATCTTGTTGTGCACCCAGACACCAAGCCCATCAAATAAAAGCTTGAAAGATGCATCCTCACATTTCCTTATTGGTAAAGGTAAATCTAGAAAGGTTATTAGAAGTAGGATTCATCAGGACTATTGACTACTCAAAGTGGATTTCTAATGTGGTACTAGTTCAAAAAAATCCAATCGGTATCGGAGTGTGTACCGATTTCAAAGATATTAAAAATTTGTCCTAAGGATGAATTTCCTCTCCCTAACATCGACATGATCGCTAATTCTACTACTAGTTATGAGATGCTATCACTCATGGATGGCTTCTTAGGTTATAATCAGATAAATATTATGGAGGAAGATCAACACAAGAAAAATTCACAACCCCATGGGGAACATTCTGCTACCAAGTTATGCCCTTCAGCCTTAAGAATGCATGACACTACATATCAACGGGTGATGACTGTAATATTTCACGACATGATAAGTGACATAATGGAAGATTACATAGATGATATACTAGATAAATATAGAACTTGGGAAGAGCACCTAGAGATTTTGTGGCGTATCTTTCAGTGCCTAAGAGACTACAAAGTCCGCCTTAACCTGAAGAAGTGTGTCTTCAGTGTGCTATCTGGGAAATTACTAGGATTCATTGTGTCAAGGAGAGGAATAGAGGTGGACTCGAAAAGGTCATGACTATCACAAAGATGCCTCCTCCTAATAATATTAGACAATTTGTATAGCTTATAAGGGAAAATCCAGGCCATAGAAGGTTTATTTCATAGCTTGTGAGATAAGTGTCATACATTCACACATTTCTTAAGAAATATGTTAATTTCACTGGAGGATAGAACAACAACAAGAATTTTCTTTGCTAAAAGAATACTTGGATAAACCCCCTGTTCTCATGCCACCCATGATAGGAGAACCCTTGTTGCATTACATTTTTGGTACACATTTTCCAATCGGGGCCTTTGTTGGCCTAAAGATATGATAAAAAACAAAGAAAAAAGTTGTACTTGAGCAGAACATTGATAGCATATGAGCTCAACTATCCACAAATCGAAAAGGCTTTCCTAGTCGTAGTGTTTTCTTTCTAGAAGCTACGCCATTATTTTCTCAACAATAAGGTCAAGCTTATTTCAAAGGTCGATCCACTAAAATACTTATTGTCCAAATCTCCACTCAGAGGTAAGATGAATAATTGGATCATATTTTTAAGTGAATTCGATAATGAGTATGTGTGCTAAAAATTAGCAAAAAGGGACAAGTTGTAGCAGATCAACTAGCACAAGCTCTATTTCTAGGTACCGAAACCTTGAGCTTACACTACCGTGATGCATCCATCATGTACCTTGAGAAATCTATCATTTGACACTATAGACACCAAAATTGGGTCACACTCCCTTGTTCCTTGTTAAATAATCACCTTGAACACACTCACCTAACCATGACCCCTTTTATCCCACTCTAATATTAATTTAATTAAATTAATTAAATTAATCCATGTCCTCACAATATTTATTATTTAATTATCACACCACCACCTCACCTAGACTCCTCACCCTAGACCTATTCTTAGTATGTTGCCATAACTAACTAAGACCTATGTAAACCCTAAAAATCAAAGCCTACATTCCCTCTAACCACATTCTTTCTGTTAGAAAAGAAGCTTCCATTCTAATCCGCGAAAAGAAACTAACAAGATCTAAGAAATCAAGTAGATCTGCCCAGTTTAGTAAACCTAGAAATCCCACTCTAACCGATGCGGTTACTAAACCACCACCGGTCAATCGACTCGGAACCGTAGTTGGTTACCATTTATTCCCCAAAACAACCTTATTTTGTGGGTAAGCACATTTAGAGAGAAAGAAATGAGACCAGAGCTACATGCAAGCATAACTAGCATTCGCATACACATCAAACATCCACAACCAGCATTAGAAGTGATCATAGAGCCACTTGCATTCACGAGAATCCTAGGAAGCACCATCACCACATCAAACTCCATCCATCTGATCAACCACCATTTCCATCTAGCCATCAAGCTCATATAATAGTAAGTATTTTATTAACCAACATTCATCTACTTTTGTTTTAGTAAGCTCTATTACCTCTATTATCAGTTTCTACTTGCATTCCAATTCTCCCATCATTTACCTTCATGAAAACTTGATCATTCCTTCACCCACACCATTAAATTTCTCATATCCAACTGTTAAAGACCTCTGAGTATACCTAATATTTCCATAAACCTTTTCATTTCCCTCTTCATTGCCATTTAGCCTTAGATTTGTCCTTACAAAAAGGTTTTAATAAGTTTTGTCACTCGATTGTGTATCGACGCGCGGTTACCCATGACCATCATCGGTCCATCCTGAACCGTCATCGGTTACACTAGACCGATGTCGGTCTCTGTGTTTTACCCTTAGACCAAGAACAGAGCCTAAATTCCCCACCAAATACCCAAAACAGCCCAAAACTAGACCCTGACCAGTCATAGTACTTTGACAGAGACCTTTCCCTTCAAATTCAATCATAGCTTAGCCTGTTGTGAATGAATTTTCTTATTGTAGTCGAATGAGATACCTAAATCATTTTAACTACAGTAGGATTTCATTTATTGTTAACATTGAATTGTTTTAAATAGTGGATTGACAACCTTCTAGGGAGTATCACACTTCCCAGAACTAGCATACGTTAGGCAGCCCTTTGTTATATGCTATTTAATTCATTTTGGTGGTCTTGTTGTTCATTTCAGGTAGTTCCTCCTAGCCAAAAAGAAGCTCTCACGATCAGTTGTGGATCAAGAAGTCATATGCGCACAAAACCTTCAACCAGCTTTAATAGGTATTCCTCCTAGCCCTTTTACCCTTATTTGTTTTGTCACATTCAAAGAAATGCTCTAAGAATCAGGTGAAACATTTTGGCACGCACCCGGTGGGACCCATTCGGGGTTCCTTGCATTTCTTCATTTCTAGGTGAAAAGTTATATGTTTGTTTCCTTTCTGAAAGGTTCTCACATTAAAATTCTCCCCTAGAATCTTCTCTCCTTTCTATTGTCTCAAAGCAATCATGTTTTGGTGCTATAAAAAGAATTCTTCTTCTCTTTCATTTGTACTACATTAGTGAAAGATCATACTCTCTCATGTTCATATTTTTGTGTCATCAAATTCAATATTTCGATTTGGGCTTTAAAATCAACTGCATTTCATTCTACTTTACTGCATTAGCTCACATTAAATGAGAGAAACCTATATGCTAGAAGTCATGCCCAACTGATGGTTGACAAAAGAATCATAGAAAGCACATTCTCTTTCTCTTTGAGTCTTACCAAACTACACAAATTCAAATTAACACATCTTTCTTAAACAACATCTTACCCGGGAACATCTGTCAGTGATCACACAGTCTGATTGGCAGGTACTCCCCAGCTCGTTGCTCTTGTCGAGTCATTATCTCAGGAGATGGCCCGCCCCCACCATAACATACCTGAAACCTCTCCTTTTAGATATCCTTCTTTGTAGGATGCCTTCCCAACCAAAAATTATGTTCTAAATACACACAGTCAGTCCTTAATAACGTAAGTTGAACAAACATAAAGGAAAGAGCACTCTTAGGATCATATTTTTCTTAGTGTTTCTGCTTGGCTTGTGTTTTGAGGTGAGAGGACACATTCTTCATCTTTTTATTTTCTCCTTGTATGCTGCCCATCATAGTTGGTGTATTCCAACTTCATCGAGTGTTTTGGATCCCATTTTCATCATTCTCAAAATTTTGGGTTTGATTCCACACTTGATTTTAAATCACAACCACCTTTTTCTTCATCTTTTTTCAATTTCACAGTAACCAGTGTCGGTCCAGTGACCATCATCGATTACCCTCTGACCATCACCAGTTTTACCCAACCGGCATCGGTTTATTGTTATTTTGGTTAACCTACCCAAAAGGACACCTATTTCATATTCTTTATTGTTCAGAGTCTTTGTAACTCTCATCATCTTCTCTGGTCCTATTAAAATCCATCTACAACTTATCTACCTAGCAGATTATTAGCCTTTTTCCTTGTTTTGGAAAACTATTCTTTTCCACAATGATGACCATGTTACATGTGTGACTAACATCGATTTATCCTAATCGACATCGGTTAGCTTTGTGTAATTTTCTAGATGACAATTTTACCTAATCCACCTACCACTACTATTTTCCTATTTCTACTGTATTTCGTGTCATTTACGTAAAGTAGTCCTACCAAATCAAGTACTTGATCACATGGTGCTAACTCATAGCAAGCCAACACCCTTATATTCCACACTAGTTGTCAACCACTCCCACCTAGTCCTTCACCACCTTCCATTCTATCACCCATGGATCCTACCCAACCTATCACTATCGCCACAGGTGATGAGGAGTTCGCATGACTCCTTGACTAGAACCCTGCCGCCTTATAGTTCTATCTTTCCCACTCATCCACTTGAGATGCCTTGGGTCAGTTGATATACAAAATGCCCGTATCTATCCCCGACTCTCGTTCCTACTTCCACGTTAGTCCCTCCTAGCTCCGTCACTACCCGCACTACCTCACCCCGAGTCATCTCGCAGCCTAGGTCCTATACTGCATTATGACCGCCGTGCATCTACCACATCTATTGCACTGCGCACATCCACTATACCTTGTCAACCACCCATAACATAACCTCATCCACCCCTATTGTCTCGAGATATACCCATAGAACACAACCACCCCTAGTGTTGATGACCCCTACCCCATTTCAAAACATTGTCCTTTCTATTCCACGGTCTTTAGCCCCCATCACTACTAGGGTTACCTCGACCTTTCCACCTCCATATGCATACTATCAACCGCCTCCCATTTCATCTCTCATTCATTCTAGGTACATACCCCCTATCTCACTCCCTCATTCTCAACCTACCTATGCGGCATCGCCATACACTGTAATGCCGCCTCTTTCATTATATGTACAACATCAACCTCTTATGCTACGGGAGGTACCCATCCATCACCACCTACCAATGACCTCATCAAGTTAATGATGGACAAGATGTAAAACATTGGAGGAATCGATTTCCAACTCACGCAACTCTCTCACCTACGATGAAAGTTACAATGAGCCCATACACCCATCCATTCCTATTCGTCCATATCCCATACATTGGGAGATGCCTAAATTTAACCACTTTAACAAGAAAAGAGGACCCGCAACAACATTTGTAGTCTTTCAAACATGGGTGTTATCTAATCGCCATGATGACGCTTTGCTTATGAGGACCTTTCCCATGTCTCTGACTAGGCCCACGTTGGATTGGTATAGTGGGTTACCTAGACATTCTATCTACTCATTTAATTAGGTAGCCCAAGCCTTCTTGGATCACTTCTCCATCAACATTGTTAAGAAGGTTACCATGACTGACCTCTACTCTACGTGTCAATATGATGATGAGTCTATCACAAATTTTGTCGCTCGTTGGCGTAGCTTGATCAATCAACTCACATTCCAACTACCACAGACCGAACTCATAGAGCTCTTCACGTGGGCTTATGCTAGACATATTTCACTGACCCTATAGGTGCAAACTTTCGGACCTTCGATGAGGCATTCACCATGGCATGAAAGCTAGAGATTCACGCCATCGAAGAAAAGAAAATCCAACTACTGAAATAAGAATTGACATTTAAGTCAAATGATACCTCTTCTTCTTGAAACCACAAAATAATTATTAAAAGCCAAGGGAACCTCTAAACAAAGCAGTGGTACTCAAGGCAGACCAAGATCATCCATCAAATAGGCTAAGCCCTCATCTAATCTTTTTCATGTCCATAATTTTCAATTTAGATGAGAACAAATGGAAATACACCCCAATTGGGGAGCCTTATTCTTATTTTAGAAAATCTCATTAAATGGGACCATCACCCTTCCGCCTATAAAACCACACACTTGGTTTTGATCCCGCTCACCCACACTGCGTAGTACAAAGAGCATGACTTCTCGTAACTATCATAGGTAAAAGGTCATAATGATGGTAATTGCATCACATTCAATAACATTATCAAGAAATGCTCGAGAGTAGGTGAGTTAGTCTTGGATAATCCGAACGCACCTATCAACCAAAACCTACACATCTTCAAGAAACCATTTCCTAATCACACCCTTCTTCTTGATCAAATTGGAGAGACCTCAACTAATTATAGCAATACCCGTGAGGTCCATGCTATTTTTAGTGACACACTAGTTGCTTCCCAATTACCTCATATTCCTTCCATAGAGGAAATCCTAGCCTGAAGTCCTCCACCTACACATGAACCCACTTCACCTATTTCTCCACCCACAAAGGAACACCCTTCACCTCCTCCTCCCCTTGTGAAGGAGCCTTCATTAATATAGAGACCACTTCACCTTTGGCTTCTCCACCTAGAGAGCTATCACCAAATACTTATCAAACCCATGGGAGACACTTATTCATCTCCTCCACCCATAGAGGAGTACCCATCATCTCCTCCACTTATCAAATATCCAATAGAAATGTCGTTACCTCTAGGTGACCATTCTCCATCAGCCACCCAAGACCCTATTGACTTACTTTCGGCTCTCTTACCCACAGAGGATGAAGCTAGTGATTTCCCTATTTCTAAAACACATTTTATGGGAATCACCATTGGATCCACATCAACCTCACCCACAATAGTGCCATTCTCATGCTTAGCCGATCACCTAGATTATGTTGATAGAGCCTTACTTTGGGGGCATCTTCTACTTCCTGTCTCAACACAAATGTAGATGTCACTCGCTGACACCTCCACTATCTATCCAAAAGTGTTTCGGCTGACCAAACCAAACACAACCATAACTATCACAAATTCTCCCACGATACCACTCATTTGCTCAACTTACGCCTCTACCCATAACCAACATGCATCTACATCCCAATCCACACCTACATCATCTTCCTGCCTAAACCTATTACTACTTTGGGGATCATCCCAATGGATAACCTTACTCATCCACCCATCAAATTAGATTTAGTTACGTCCTCCAAAACTAACACCAAATTTAACTTGACCCCTAAACAGAAGAACCAATCCCCAAATTTCATACCCCAACCTCGCCAATCACACCTCATCACCTTCACCCCTTTCATCCATCCTAGGACCTCACCCTCGAGCAGATAAGAAACCTCCACCCATTGGTAAACCAAGAACACAACAACCCATTTCTCCTCGCACACCTCTAATATACCCAAGCCCCCATAACCTCCACCCGCACTTGTAACTTTTTACCACCCATACCTCAATACTTGTGTCAATAACTTCTTCACTACCCACGACACTTTCTTTCCTTTCCCTTACACCACCTACCCGACCTACGCCATCTACCTCCATAACACCTCGGTTACCCCCATGGGTAACCCACCCTCTTCCACCATCCACTTTTCCCTCTACATCTCGTACACCCATATCACCTTTACCCAAGAAGGTGCAACCTAAAGAAAAAATATGCTACCCTCCAATAAGGTAGTTAAACCAACCACACACTCTATTGCCAGTTCATCTACCATGCCCCTACTAAGCAAACACAACCAACACCTATGACACACACCACACAACAAGTTAGTAGCCCAGCCCATTCCCCCTCTTGCAAAGACTCTTCCTATACAACTAAACACACCTACACACCCAAACCCACATTCACCTCCCATTGTGATCCACTAGTGGGGTCCTATGCCAAAATTTCAACCAACCTCCTCAAAACTTCCGTCATCACATTACCGCCTCTTAGACCTTACAACCCACTCAAACCAAAACCAAAGGGTTTGACAAAACCAAAATTTGCACCTACCATCGTGTGCCAGGACATGATGTAGAGGACTATAAGGCTTTGAAAACTGCTCTTGTCCAATTGTGTCCTCCTGAAGAAAACTTTGATGATGATGACCTTCTCGATGAGGACCCCATTTCACCAGCACCAATTTCCACAGTTCTTCCCTCATTGCCTACTCAGTGACCAAAATCTCCACCCCCACAACTCTTAGATCCATCCCCAAGATTTGAAATTAACATGGTTTGTATCAAAGAACTCGCCAAACCCCCACCCAAATGTTGGTGTGCCCAACTCATTTCACAAGGTTCCTTCCCACCTCTTGGCTTCTACCCTTCTTGTCATTATACCTTTCATGGCTCACCTACTTCATCCACCTCCCCGCCTCAAATCAACATGATCCGCATTGCTTGCCCGTGCTCGAAGGACAAAAGGTAAGGAGAAAGCAAGTGACCCACCAACCAACCCCATACCCAACATACCATCTACACCCACACCTAAAGTCACTATCCGCGGCCCCACATATCCTATTTCTAATGGGGTTACACATCACGCGATGCTCAAACAATTACACCAATCCTCCCTCAAAATGTCTCTATATGACCTCATCCAAACCTCTAAATCCCATCGTCAAGCTCTCATGGAGGTTCTTCAATCTATTGAGGTTTTACCCAATGACCCCACACCCATAGCCTCCATTATCACACCCCATCATGTAGCCTCTCTCACCAAATTACCACCTTCTTCTACACCTCCACCTACTCACCAAGTAGCCACCCTTAGATTCTCAGATGAAGAGATCACACCACATCATATTGATGACCCTGATCCAACCCTTTTCATCTCTGTCCATATTGATAATACAAGTTTTCAAGTGTTATGATTGATGGGCGCTAGCATTAACATCATCTCATCCCATGCATTCGACCAAATACGCATACCCGAAAATTCATGCATAAACATCCGTCATGTTGCATTTTTAATGGATTTTTTTATCACCTCTACATGTAACATTCCCATTTTAAGACTTTAGAAACAAGGGAATTTTTTTTACATAATGTTCTTTGTTATAAATAAAACATCATTTAGAACACACATTCCATGCCAATCAATCTCATAATAGATAACCATATGCAGCTATAAATGACTTGGTGATCCACCGATCTATTCATTTCATAACTCGGTGATCTACCGATCTATTTATGTTAACTTTAAGTATTGAATACTTATCGTATACTTGGTTTTCCTACCCAAAACCGGTACTGAGTGATCTATTTAAAGAACCTATATGAATATTTTTTACCAATATTCATCTGACATCACGTTGCTTTAAACTAGGTGACATAAGACAATGCACAACCAACAACTTGTGATACTTTGGCCAAATATTTTCAACATATTGTTTATGTCACTATTCCTAGATGACATACTCATCATTTTGGAATACGTCCTTCACCTCACTCATCTATTATCTAGAATGGTCTTTACTGACTTCTGTTAGTCCACTTGTCCAAGGTTTGACCCTAGTCTAGGTTACAACATAATTTATTATAGGAAGATGCTCATGATGACTTAGGGTATATGGGCATACTTAGTCGACCCTAGTCAACCAAATGTGCCAAGGTACCCTAAGTCATAAAAGGGCTACTCCCTATCCTAAACATGCTAATAACCAGACCTAGAGAGAAACTATGTTCAAGTCCAGATGTGTGTAGATCTGGATGATCAATGCAGAAGGGTGTTGCCACATGTCAACTGCATCGTTGTATTCTCGAGAAGACCCAAGTCTTCTCAAAAAGTACAGCCCTATAGTTGGTGTGTGCCAACATCCTACAAAAACTGCCTCATCGAGATGTACATACCCCTAGGAGGTTATTAATGTTTAATTAATTTGGATTATAAAACAGATTACAACATCCATGCTAAACCCTAATCCAAAACTCCTTAAGTTCTTGTTCCATACTTGAATCAATTAAGCATTGAAGAACTTCCTTTAACTCATGATTGCTTTTAATGTTTGTTTACTTAGTTTAACAAGCAGTTAACCAAAACAGGACAACAATATCATAAGTTTCAATATAATGTAATTTAACCATTTAGGGAGGTATAACAACCACATAGGTCCAACTAAGTAGAATTCATACAAAATGAAGTCTAATGATTAATAATCATATCTCCAATCCTTTTTGGTTTACATTCATTTGAGAGAGGAAGAGTCTTCCTCTAAATGATTAAGTGTTAGGGTTTATCATTCACAATTCTATAGTTCATACTGCATGTTCATTACACATCACATTACTATGTTAAATTGTTTAGATAATAAACATCATCTTATGCAACTTTACAAGCTGCATCTTATAGGGAAATTGAACTAACTCCCTTTATCCATCTTATCAAAGGATAACCAAATAAGCATAAAATAATATGAAGAATATCAACAAGATAGAACTTCCATCTCCTTTATAAAAGTATGAGATAATTTACACAACCAATGCAAGTAAATCTCAACTCACAATTCCTCATTATAAACTTATATATTTACAAGACTATGCACTTTAGGTGTACTGCATAACAATAGCCTTCATTCTAAAAAGTATACAACTTTTCTTTTTCAATACAACTAAAGAATGAATCAGAATTCTTTACAAAGAATCAGACTTATATCAACCAATGCATCATATAATTTTTTGCCTTCTTTTATCACTTACGATGTCCATCTGCAAAAATTGCTAGCATGGGTCAATTCAATGAACTAGAGCATGATAAGCACTAAGCATTAAAATGAAGTGCATTCCACTAATTGTTTCATTAAAACAACTCTGCTTTAATGAGACAATTAATATATCATACAATAAGCATAAGTGATACCAACCAGAAAAGAAGTACAATAATAAATCTAGATCCACTTTTAAGAGAAGAGCATAATATAATCCACAACATCTGTCTTAAAACTTAAAGTTTAATTGATCCTATCAATTACCTTTAAACAAACAATAGATCTTACCATCCCATTATATCATAATTCTATCCTAATAGAATACAACAATTATCTTTTCTATAAGACAAAAGAAGTGTTTACAACATGGTTCATTTTAGGATGATTCATCTAAATCATAAGCAAAGAATAAAAAGAACCATTATGTACCATACCCAAACTCAAAACATGAAAAATAGACGGGTTCATAACATGAATTAACTATTTCCTTTCAAGGATAACAATCTTATAAATTCAACATTTAAGATATACATCTAATCGTAATTCCATTTCAATCCAAGAGGGTATAGAGAATCAAAACAAACCGAAAATCTAGTTTAACTACAAATCTAGTTCTACTTCTACATGTTATAAGTTATCATTCAAAGATCTGAAACCAACATTCAAAAATCAAAGTAGTCCCATACAAATGAGAAGTTAATCTCTACTCGAGTTCACCCAAAAAGATAGAGTACAAGAGATAAAACCTACTCCTATCCATCCAAATAAAGCAAGGCTTAGTCAACAACAATCGATCAAACAAGTATGCATTCACTTATCAACATAACCGACTTAGCTACTATCTTTCTACATCATTACAACAAATGATTCGAACAAAGTAGACCAAAAAACCATAAATAAATCACCATCTCATAAGAGAATCGAGTGCAGAGGAGTTCAATAAATGAACTTATCCAAACGACAGAGAAAAGGGATCTCTATTAGGAAAGGTCCATATAATTATTCATTACATTACTTAACAAATGAATTCCTGTTCAATTCAATTCAGAATGAAAAACACATTACAGTCCCAAAAACAACATACTGATCCCAAGAGAATATATATTTCCTCTCTCTTTAAAAGACCCAAGAACTCATTCACTGTATCCAACAAGAATAGAATCCCAAAACAGTAAGCTAACAAGTTCAGAAGTATCCACAAACTCAAGGACTGAAGTCTCTTTAAAATGCTTCAACAACTTAATACGAAGAGTAAGTAGTTCGTGATTCAAAAAGAACTATACACAAAACAACTGAACGGAGAAAGTAATCCTTCCCTTATAAATTTAGTGTATAAGGGTAATAACTCAACCTTCCAATGAGACCCAAAACTTATTTTAAAGGATCTGAAGAGAGAGCAAGAAACCCAAAAATGTTTAAGTCAAAAGATGTCCCATTCTTACCTCAATGCAACTGAAATAGAAATCCAAAACAAGACTTTCACAACCTCAAAATTGTGACAGAGGAGACTTAGTTTTAAACAAAATAGTCAACCCAGAATGTGGGTTTCTCAAAATAGAGGGGAAAATAATACCCCCAAATTTTATGCCATTACCATCTCAGAGAAGATGATACAATCTTAAAAATAGAAATATCACATTCATTTAAACAAGACATTCCCAGTTCAAGATCTCGAAGAGATTACCAAACAACTCATCCAAACTATCTCCTAGTTTTCTTGTGAGTAAGCTGTTCCATAAAAGAGTTATAAGCTTTAAAATTTTAATACAAGTAAAACCCAACACAAAAATACCATAATAGAATCAAATTCGTTGATTCAATTAAAATTTCTTAACACTCAAGTACCAAATATGAGTACAATGTTGAACATGAGCTTCACACAAAATTTCATAACTTCACAAGTAATAAAATACGAGTATAGTGCCAAATACAAACTTCAAGCAACAGTTCAACGTTGCATAAGTTTCCAAACACCGGTTCAGAACAACACGAAGCTCCAACACAAGTTTATATCAAAACACGAAGCCCAAATACAAGATCAAATAGAACTCAAGATTCCCTTAAAGTTCAGAACCCTATATTGCAACGAAGGCCTATTCAAAACACAACAACCTCGAATGCAAGTTCCGAATGAAAAATAGAGCTACAGAAACAAGTTTTGCATACAAGCTTCACATGCATGCTATCATTGAACTTGCATAGAGAGAAAGAGTTTCCAAAACAACATTATTTTTGCCATGGATTCATATCCAAAAATCACAGAGATTCATAAAAGCATGCAAGTAATCAACAGAAAAATCATGCAAATATTAATAAGCATAAGAGCAGAGTTATTCTAATGAATCATTTAGAAGAAAGCATGAAATCTTAATGGGTAGAGCCTATCATGCCTGATAGTGCTTCCAAATCGAAGGAGACTTCCAACCGAGCTTCCAACTCTTTTTCTCCTCCACAAAAGATCAACAATCAAACATATTTTCTTCCTATGCCTCATATACTTTCCTTTGATAAAAAATAGACCATAGAAACCAAAAATAGCTTTGAAGTGAAGGTCAAACTACTGGTTTGAAGAACCAGATAGCTCCATGTAGAGAAAAATCTGTAATGCATGCAAAACCAAACAACCTCCCACAAACCCACCTTCCAAGTTTCCAAGATGGTTTGCACACAAAACCAAGGTCCATTAATGCCATTAATTCCAAATTTCCACTTATCTTTCCTTTCACCACCTCCTAAAACTGGTGAATTCCAATTCCATCCAAACATGCAATTCCATCTTTAGTGGAGCTTCCACGTATGCCTCCACTAAAGTCAACTAGCCCCTACCAAAACTGGTAGTACCACCATCCATTAAACCCTATCAACTCACTTAAATGCCATTGGAACCATCGCCTTAGAGACATGTGACCCTTAGGTTCCCTTTCAATAGTTTAGGATGGATCCCATAAAACTTAGGTTAGTCTAACAATAACCACCTTAGGTCTTAAAACATTTCCATTAGTAATTCCCACCTTAGGTTAGATTAAATTCATAACCATATAGTATTAGGTATTAGTTAAAATAGCCTAGCATTACTTTAGTAATCTCTCCCATATTCATTTAGCACAAAAGCTTAGGTTAGGATGCCAACCCAACAAAATAGAATAAGAGGCTTAGATTAAAATAAAATCCAAATAAGTAGATGTAGCTAGAACATAGGTGTTCTTACCTAGCTTAGGATACTTGTTAGGATAATCTTTTGGTTTTAAACTCGAATTCCTCCTTTGTCATAAACAAAATTGAATTTTGTTTACGTCCGTAATGTCCTGCCATGATCAATCACCAAAGACCCGAGCACAAACATACAGCTGAACAAAAACATGTTCAAATAAGACCAAAGAATTTGTAACATACAAAGTTTAGTCCGCTATGTCCCTCAAACTACTGAATTTCAATTTACCATTTAGTCTATGAAGAAGATTTAAAACATTCCTTGGATCACTGGAATTGATCCAAGGATGAGTCAGAAATAGGAATAAGTCTGCAACTCTTAAAGCCAGATTGCAGCTTACCTTTCCAAAGTGAAAATGAATTCTTGAAAGCCATACTATTTTAGTCTAATGATTTTTAAGAACATAAATGATTTATCCATATCAAGCATGATCTTCAACAGTCAAAAGAACACATCTTTATCAAGAAAATCACATGTCAACACTTGAAATGCAAAAGAAGAATATAACATTACAAACATCGATGGTGTTACACTATCACACTTGGCACCATCATCCTCCATGTTCGCGTGGGCCCCCATACTATTCGGAGTATCTTGGAGGGGGAATTTCAATATAACATGTTGCTTGGTAGACCTTGGATTTGGGTTATGGGCTCGTTCCTTCCACTTTGCATCATTGTGTGAAGTTTGAGCATGAAGGTCACACCTATACCATTCATTCGACCCATCACCTTTCAAAACCTACAACATGCTTTACCGACCCAATGACGTGTTTATCCATTAAGGTGTCTATTTTCATGACCACTTCCTCTTCACCTACACCTCCACTCACCAATCTGCCGTTACCTCAACCACACCTAAATCCTCCATCTCTACCA
Organism: Taxus wallichiana var. yunnanensis; assembly: GCA_018340775.1. NCBI lineage: Eukaryota > Viridiplantae > Streptophyta > Pinopsida > Cupressales > Taxaceae > Taxus > Taxus wallichiana. The sequence continues at coordinate 626,246,478 of CM031239.1, forward strand.
CCGCCACGACCTCCACTACTAACCCATTAGCCTCTCAATCATTAGCTCCACTCTCTCCAGCTCTCTAAAACATCATCTATCTAGCTACCCACATATCGACCACTAATCCCTTGGAAGGTGTTTTTCAATGCCTCACTCTAGGGGAGTATCGCCTATATAATGTCAACACATTACTTACTTCACAAGAGTATGGAAGCCTTCACCAATACCCTCACTATGATCACCACATGGGAGAGCATCTCTTTACGGTCCTCCCCACCTTTGCACTAATCTCACATATGGGGGACTTGATGTTTCCACTTATACACCTAAACCACCATCAAAACCCGCCCATTTTGTGCGACCTCCAGTCACTCACCAATCTGCCGTTTCAGCCACACCATGCTACATGGATGTGTGTGGAAGGGTTTTGGTTTTGGATTTTACAAGCAAGGCCATCACACTGTTATTCCATGCACTACCCACAAACATAACGACCATAGTGGTATCGGATTTTCTCGAACTACCTACCAAGAAGGCTCACATTGAACTTGTTGAAGATAACGATCCTTCATCACCTGCTCCATCTTATTCACCACCTTCACCACCTTCTTCGATAGAGGCGATGGTTCTAGAGAGTCCATCCCTCCTATTTTTTTTTTTCATAAACACCATTTCCCTGGGGCCTCGACTTATCAATGCGAGGGAAAGGCTCCCTCTTCTCTTCCCTTCCTATATCCTAAAATGATCGATGATGATACACCTTATATTAATGTCATTTGATGTCAGGATGATGAATCTATACTCACCTACCTTGGTGTAGAAGACTAATATATTCATCGGTCATTACCATCGAGACATAAATCATGTTGAATGAATCTACTATCGAGATCAACATCCATACTCGGGACGACCGCACATTCTAAAGATCAACCAATCTTTAGATACTACTCAACAGAGGCCATCACTTCTTTTCTCAAAATCATATCCATGCTTTTTCTTGGTATTACACTAACATGCCCGATATTTACCCCACCATAGTGGTCCACAATATCATAATCCATTCCCGATGCCAACACCCAAAACAAAATATGAGGAAGATGCACCCTCGCATTGCTCTTCCGGTTAAAGAAGAAATTTAGTGCCTCCTTTTTGTTTCTTTCATCTTACCCATTGATTATCCTCAATGGATTTCTAACATTGTCCCCGTCACTAAGGTGATAGGGGAATTCACATTTGCACAAATCTTTGTGACCTCAACTTAGCTTTCCCCAAAGATGGCTTTCCTCTACCGAAGTATTGATTAGTTGGTTGACCTTTATTGGTCATGAGATGCTATCACTCATGGATGGTTTCTTTGGTTATAACAAAATGTTACTTGCCTTAGAGGATCAACATAAAACCACATTCATCACCCCCCGGGGGAACCTTACGCTATCGAGTCATGCCTTTTGGCCTTAAAATGTTGGTGCCACATATCGGTGGGCTATGAATTACATTTTCCATGACATCATGCATCGTATATTGGAAGATTACGTAGATGATATCTTGCCAAATCTAAACACCGCTCGAGCACCTCGCCGTCCTAAAAACTATCTTTGTTGCCTCATTAAGTATTGTGTTCACCTTTAGCCCAAGAAGTGTGTCTTCACGGTTCTCTTAGGAAAGCTCTTGGGATTTATTGTTTCCTTACATGGTATAGAGTTTGAACTGCTTAAGTCAAGGCCATTCTTGAAATGCCTCTACTCACTAACCTATAACAACTACATAGCCTACAAGATAAGTTGCAGTCTATTCACCGTTTCATTTCGCAACTTTCCGATCGATGTCGACCATTTCATCATCATCTCAAAAGGATGTCTCCTTTAAATGGGATGATGACTACCATAAAGATTTTGAGATATAGACAAGCGGAGAATGGAGAAATCAAAGAAGCTCAAATCCTAACATGCCCAAGGCGCACGAAGTGGCGCACGACAATGGATGTCGGCAGGGGAAAATGGTGTGCCCAAGGCACATAGAAGTGGCGCATGGCAATGGATGTCGATGTCGGAGGCAAAAATAGTGCGCCCAAGGCGCACGAAGTGGCACACGACAATGGATGTCGGCGATAGGGCAAATGGTGCGCCCAAGGTGCCGAGAAGTGGTGCACGACATGGAGTGTCGAAATAGAATGGTGGCACACAACAATGATGTCGGCAATGGATGTCGAGCGGAAATGGAGTGCGCCCAAGCGCGCTGAGAAGTGGCGCACGACACGACAATGGATGTCGGCAGAGGAAAAAGTGTGCGCCCGAGCGCGAGAAGTGGCGCACGACAATGGATGTCGCAGGGAAAAAGAGTGCACCCAAGGTGCACATGAAGTGGCAAGACAATGGATGTCGACACACAAATGGATGCGCCCACACATGGATGCACACAGCGCACCGGGAGGCGCTGACATTTTGAGCGGCGAGCGAGAAGCGAGACCACAGCGCGAGATATTGAGATGGCCATAACTTTTGGTAGGAGCTCGGATTCATGCGAGGTTGGACTTTTGGAAAGCTTACGAGGTCTCTCTATCCAACTACGATTGGATATATCTTTAATTGGGTGAGAAAAAATTCTTAAAAATGCAAAATACAGTTCGCCACTTTTGGGTTCACTTGGGTTCTCACCTACCATCATTATGAGATGAGTTAAGTGCATTCTGGAGGTGGTTGGGGTAGATTTTGATTTTCTCTCTCTTTTCTCTCTCATTCTTCCTATAAATTGTAAGGAGGGGCTTCTTTCTAAAGGTTGGACATTCTTGTTTTGCCCCTCCCTTCTTCTCTTTGGCAGGTGAACTTGTGGAGTTAAAACCTCCCATTTGAAACTGTAATGCAACCTTGCCTCTTGGCATTTTGCAGTGTGTTGTATCAATCTTTGGAGCAAATTAATGCATGTCTGTGGATGATTCTCAACCCTCTCTGTATTCATTTGCATCCCCTTGATCTTTCACTGTGAATATGGCTATCTATGCATGATCTTGCATTGCATTTTAATGGTCTGTGTTTATTGGCAAGACAGGTGTTCTTCATTCCTCGGTGCATCACCTTTGTAGTTTAGGTTTTATTTTATGCATTTTCTTACCCTGTCTCCTTGGCAAGTTAGATTAGGTTTTTAGTAAACCCTCTGCATTTTCTACGTGTGCATCTGAACAGAGGAATAGGAACCGGCCTTCATCCGGAGAGCTTTTCCGATTTTTGAGGTCCCACACTTGGGAAAAGCTCCATGTTATCTGATAAATGTCTTGAGAGTCTCAACCCATCGTGTTGCGAGACATTCGGGGAAGTCTTTGTGATTCGTCATCAATAGTTTTGGCATGCCGGTGGGACAAGAGGTCATTCTACAAGATTTGAAGGGATTTTCAAGAAATTCGGACTTAAAAATTACAGGTTTTACAGTTTCAGTTTTTTCACCTTCAGGCTGAACTTTGAAATCAATTTTCAAGGACTTAACTTGCTCGAAACAAGTCAAAATTTCACCAGTTGATAGATCGGGGGATAATCTTCAAAAGGGTATTCTTAGATTTTTGAGATTTTGACTTTCAAAATTTCATGGTTTTTTTTTGATTTTGGATTTGGGTTTTGGAAGTCGGCATTTTGGATTTTCGGGACTGTCATTCCAAATCAAATTCCAAACTCTAAAATATCAAAAATACAGGTCTTTCAAAATTCTATTTTTAAATATTGTCAGGTTTGGTGTGTAACTTGGCAGAATCTAGCCTTTTGAGGCTCATTTTTCTAACACATCTGGCGACTCCGAAGGGATAGAATTCAGCGGTGTAGCAGCAAAAGTTGCCCAGGCATATGAGAAGAATTCGAACCAGGTCAAATACTCGAGAAGAGGGGCTATTTTCCACTTGCAACTATCACCAGGAGGAGGAAGGAGAGGAAGAAGACCACAAAGATCACCATCTCCACCTAACAGGACTTTGTCTACACCTCCACCTGGTAGGCCTTTTCTCGCATCGACCAGGGTTCTTAGGCCAATCATAATGGCACATCTACCACCGAATCCCTTTTCAATTTCACGGGTAGTAGTCCACTTGCCCTAAATGCTCAGAATCAAATTCCAGTTGCAGCACTAAAGAATATACCCTATTTTACGGGAGAAAATCATACTACTCCTATTGATCACATCCAGGATATTGCTAATGCATGTGCAATCCACGAAATAAATGAAATGGATGTTGCAGTCAAGTTGTTGGCTTCATCTTTCAAAGGTAAGGCCTTCTGATGGTTTAGGAGCCTAGCGGCGAGGGTCTATTACAATTGGGACCAACTTTGTTCGGCTCTTTGCTGACCAATTCGGGGAGAGGCGGACAATTTATCTTTATTGGAGCAGTGACAACAATCAAAAGGGCTCTAATGAACAAATGATAGATTTCAACTTCAGATTCCAACGGACATGGGACGAGGATTCCAATTTGTTGAGACCCAACCCCGAAGGAGCATTCCTTTATTTCTTAAAGGCTATAAATTGAGACATAGCCATGATGATCCAATCGATGGGAGGAACAACGCTGCCGGGGGCCTACGACACGGCTATCGGAGTAGAGCTGTTTGATCAAGTGTGAAAGCTTGCACAGAGGCCACAATGCCTCTCTATCCGGATATGGGAAATCCTACTGACAGTCAAGCACGAGTTGAATCCCATTCCAACTCCTAGAAATCAAAGCAATAATGGGCGTCGACTTCTTGAATACTTCAAAGGAATTGCGGGAGGTCATGAAACAAGCTACGAGAACCTTGGAAATGAGCTAGTGACTATCAAAGACAACAAGCTCAAAGTCTTAGACCATATCGAGCCTCAAGCACGAGTACCAAGCTAGGCCCCCATACCAACAAAATAGACCACCACCTCAGGCTGCAAATCAAAACCAAAACCAAGGACAACCTCAAGCTGCGAGGCCATTTCGACCGTATGATCCAAATGCGGCAGCGTCCTCAAGAGCCTTGGTCCCGACACAAAATAACATGGCACGGGAATCGGAATGGTGTTACCCTTGCAATCTACCTCAGATCGGTCAGCATGTTTCAATGGTGCACTAAATCGAGGCCTTGATGGTGCAAACCATTGGTGTTCCTCAAGAACCAAGCCGGGAGGAGAAGAATCAGCAAGAAATGCAACAAGAAGGACCTCAGCGAAACCACATTGGCAAATTGGCAAAGCGGAAGACTTACGTGGAGTTAACCAGCATGACCTTTTCAAGGCGTGGCTGCTGACACACGGTCGAAAAGAAGAGAAATATAGGAGAGGGACAACCGTGTAATCCGAGTTGTTTCTCAACCCACTCTTACACAACAAGGGTCAGTAGACCAAACATAACTCCAAATGTGCAAAATCAGCCTAAGGTACCTGTTGTAGCAACACATGCACATGCTCAAGCTCCAGAAAAGTTTGCACCAAGTAAGGGACAGCAAAAGGACAATTCATCCCCTTTTAGCATCATTGATCAAATGAAGAAGACGAATGTGAATATATCGATGTGGGAATCTTTATCCATCCCGGGGACAAAGAGATCTTCTACAAGCTGCCATGAAGAATTGGTGACTTGACCGGCGAGGCCCATATGCAAGAGAAGGTCCTCACGAATGTTGCTCAGCCTGAAGGGAATCATGGAGGACAACAAGGTAAAGTTTTGAAACCCCCTCCATTCTATGTTTCATTAATCATCGGGGATAAATTAGTACACAATTGCATGATTGATTAGGGCAAGTAGTTCGGTGATGCGAAGCAAATAGCGGATCAATTTGGGTTTGAAATATGAGCCGTCTTTGAAAGGAGTAGTGCTGACTAGATGGAGCAGCGGTAGGAAGCTGTTGGAGTCATCGAGGGTTAAGCCTAACACTACATTCTGTCCTAATGTTACGGTTCTAAGAGATGTATATGTGATTGACCTTACGCCACTCTTTGCGTTGTGTCTATCAAGAGACTTCTTTGCAAAAATCGGTGGATATTTATCTGTGATTGGTCACACATGATTTTAGGACAAGGTATGGAGCAAAGCAACAATCGGTCAGAACGATTGCCAATTTCCATATTGAGCCTCATGTATCAGTCCTATCAATGCAAATTGCTCGGCTTTTGATCGGGAGGAGTGTTCAAGTGATCTAGAAAGCAGTACTAAGGTCGAGGAATTCTGATTTAACTTTGGATGAATGGGCAAACAAGAGTCATGAATTTGACCCATCTGAGAAATTGAAGAATCTGAATTGGGCGTGTATTGTATACGAAGAAAATTCACCCATTCCCGACATCATTCGGCTGAACAAAGGATGAAAACAAAGTTTGGAAATTATTTTTCGATGGTTCGAGAAGCGAGACAAGTGTCTTTGGAGGTGGTGCGATGTTGATTTCACCACAAGACATCAAATATTTTTCAGCTTTTCGTTTCAGTTTTCTGTTCAAACAACACGGTGAATACTGAAGCATTGATTCATGGAATTCATTGGGCCGGGAAAAGGGGCATAAAGAACTTGCGAGGTGTTTGGAGATAGTGAGCTAATCATCAACCAAGTTAGGGGACAACATGCTACTGAAAAGAAGCGACTTGCTTTGAGGAGCTACTGAGAATAGGGTATGGGACCTCATTGAGGATTTGAAGCTTTGACATTGTGTCCATACCGGGAAGAAAAATGAAGTCGCGAGATAGGCTCGCGGCAGTTGGAGCAACGTTTGATGTGGTTGACAACATCGAGAAGGAAAAACATAGCCACATATCCATGTGATTGTGAGGCCAGCGATTCAGAGATAATAACACAAGTGGCGGTGTTTGAGAGCGATCAACGAGATCGTCGATTTCTTACTGAAGAAGGCTGAATTCTCGGCTAGGAATCGGGACAGATTAGAGCGGCGGTATGGGGATCAAGTAGTGCAGCTGCGGACAAACAAGCTTCTAAGGGTTTAGTAACATTGGAGTCTATCTTGACCCTAACGACCCGATTTCCGTAAGGAAAAGGCTAACATACGGTCAAGAGAGAAGATTGAGGCCAATTCCGGTTGGGAAGGCAAAACACTTCAAATTGGTAAAGTGGCCCTTTGAGCGGGAGAAATCAGATTTCATACTGACTTTGCCAGAATTTCCAGATGTCTTCGCTTGGAGCTATGAAGACTTAAGAGGATTCGATCCAAATTTGGCACAACATACCATAGGGTGGATCCGGATCTAAGCCCATCGGGCGAAGCGAGAGACAGTCAACCCTCACATTGAACCTCTAATGAAGAAAGAGCTAAATAAGCTAATAGAGGCAAGCATTATATTCCGATCAAGCACTCAAAGTGGGTTGCAAACTTGGTTCGGTCGGGAAGAAGAGTGGAGAAATCAGGTTGTGTGTGGATTTCGAGACCTAAGCAGGGCATCTCTCAAAGACCATTACCCACTTCCTTGATGGAACAAATATTGCAAGTAGTATCCGGTTGAGAGAGATTCTCTCTCTAGATGGCTACTCGGGTACAATCGAGGTGATGGTGAAAGAAGATGACCAATTCAAGGCGGCTTTCACCACCGAATGGGGGACCTATGCCTACTCTGAGATGCCATTTGGGCTATCAAATCTTTGGAGCCACCTTCGAAAGGGCAATGGATATGGCATTTAAGGGTTGATCAATAAAATAGTTTTGATATATCTTGTGACATCTTTGTATTCTCAAAAAATGCAGCGGATCACCTCTGTCATTTGAGGCAAGTATTTGAGAGTGTAGAAGATTTGGGGTATCATTGAATCCCAAAAATGCATATTTTGGCTCACGAGGAAAACTTCTAGGCCATATTGTTTTGAAAAGGAAGGGTTGACGATTGACCCGAGAAAGAGTTGAAGCAATTCGAGCATTGCCATTGCGAGTCACAAGAAGGCTCTTCAAAGCTTCTTGGGAAGGATCAATTTTGTCATGCAGATTTGTTCCAAATTTTGCTTTGCTCTTGTAAAGCCAATATGCACGCTGATGTTAAAGAAGAGCATGGCATTTAAGTGGACATCGAAGGCAAGGCAAGTTTTGAGGCAATAAAAGAGGCTATATCTCAAGCTCGACTCTCGTCGATCAATCGAGACTTCTCCAAGGACTTCGTCTTTATATGCCTTTGGTGGTGGGGACACGATTTTCTGCATCACAGTACAACAAAACAAAGGAGGATTAGAACAACCGAGTTGCTTTCTTGATCGAGGCTTGGAGGAATACGAAACTAGGTACTCTTTCATTGAAAAGCATGTCCTTGCGTGTCGGGAGCTTAAAGAAATTCAAGCACCTAGTCTCAAACAACAAGATCCAATTATTGGTCTCTCATGCGGGAGTCAGGGACTTCCTTCTAAACAAGGATCTGAATGAGAAACGTGCAGGATGGATAACTCGTGTCATGGAATATGACATCGAGATCAAGGTCACCAAACTAGTACGTGGGAAGGGACTATGTGAGCAGCTAGCCTTGAGTCAACAAGTTGAAGCAGGTGATGAAAAAAGAGTTGTCTTGGTACTACAGGATGATCAAGAACAAGAAAATGATGATGTGCCTACTCCTTGTTGGACTCAGAATATGATACACTTCCTACAGACAGGCCTATGCCCCCCAGAAATGAGCAAAGCAAAGAGGAGATACTTCAGATTACAAGCCATTCCATATGTGCTTGTTGATGGTATTTTGTTTAAGAAAGACATCAATGGAGTTCTATTGAGGTGCATTGGGACAAATCAAATTGAGAGGGTGTTACGAGATTTTCACGATGGAGATTCTGGAGGACATTTCACCCCACGAGTAATGACTCTCAAGATAATGAAGGGTAGGGTATTATTGGCGTGAGTCTTGATGGCTGCTTATACATGGATAAGAAAGTGCAAGAAATGTGCACTCTTCACGAGGAAAAGAAAGACTAGCGGCACTTCCATTGCACCCAATCTTGGTTGACCAACCATTTATGCAATGGGGATTGGACTTCGTCGGGGTCATCAATCAAACTCAAGCCAAGGCCACAAGTGGATTCTCGCAAGCGGACTATTTCACCAAGTGGACCGAAGAAGCGTAGCGCTCAAAGAAGCAAATGAGTCTAACATACAGACTTTTATGAAGGAATAGTGACCGAGGTTCGGTGTGCGGCCACTATCATATCGAGACAATGCATTGGCATTTATAGGTTCAAGATTACGAGAATGGGCATCAAGAATGGAATCTATTTGAGCACCTCTTCAAATTATTACCGCGGGGGTAATGGCAGAGAGAGTCCACGAACAAAAATTTGCTAAGAATCATCGGGAGGACTCGGATGAAAATCAAAGAACATGGCATACCAAGCTAAAATCAGCATTATGGGTGTGAGAATAACACCAAAGAGGTCTACGGGTAATTCCCCTTACAAGTTGGTCTATGGAAAAGAGCGTGTGCCTATATCATTAGAAGCTGCCTACATTGGAGTTCATGAAGCGGTTGGAGTTGGTGAGTTCGAACCAATGGAGGCTAGGTATGCGAGTTGATGGAATTGGAAGAAATTAGAGAACATGCGGTTCAAACAATTGAGAAAGATCAGGCCTTAGTAAAAAGATGGTTTGATAAGAAAGCGAAAGCAAGGACCTTGAGGAAGGGGACCTAGTTACGAAATGGGATGCGAGATCGGGCAAAACCGGGAAGGCATTCCAAGTTTGATGCCATTTGGAGTGGCCCCTACATGGTCACGGGATGTAAAAGTAGTAATGCCTTCCGATTGTCTACTTTGGATGGAGAAGAACTCCGATTCGGTTAACGGAATCTATCTTAAACATTCTTTACTAAAAGGAAAAGGTTTACCCTTGTAAATATTAGCCTAGATTTCAATTCCTCTAAGTGCGTATGCACATTGTCTTGTTGTAGTTAGGTTTTGTTTCCCTAAGTGCTCGGCACGAGGTTTTGTTGCTCTAGGTTGTTTCTACTGAGTTCAGCGTGCTGCTCTCGAAGAGGGGTTGCGATATCGGGATCGGGATCGGATATCGGGTTGGTTTGAGGTTATTGCTTATGACTCCATGCCCGATGGATTGCTAAAAGGCCAGCGATCTTCTACCTAGCGAGGCAGGTGATCCCGTTGAGTGCAAAAATTGTTGTATATATCTTTCCCCAGGTAGTAGATATAGCGGAGAAGGAGAGGAGAATCAAAAGAAATCAAAAAAGCTCAAAAAACATGCCCAAGGCGCACGAAGTGGCGCACGATGGACGATGTCGGCAGGGAAAAGCAGAAGTGCCCAGGCGCACGAAGTGGGCACATGACAATGGATGTCGGCGAGGAAAATGGTGGAAAATGGTGAAGTGGCGCATGCAATGGATGTCGGCAAGGGAAAATGTGCCCGAAGTGCCGAAGTGGCACGACAATGAAATCGGCGAGGAAAATGTCGGCGAGGTGCACGAAGAAAACGAAAATGGTGTGGGAAAATGGGTGCCCAAGTGAAGTGGCGCACGCGACAATGGAATCGGCGGGGGAGTGCGCCGAGGCGCGAAGTGGCGCGCACATGGACAATGGATGTCGGCAAAATGAGTGCGCCCAGCCGCGAAGTGGGCGCACAATGGATGTCGAGAGGGAAAATGGTGTGCCTTGGTGCATGGAAAAGGATGTCGACACACATGGATGCGCCCTTGGCCTTCGGGAGAAGCGCTTGACATTTTGAGCGGCGAGGAAGAGACCACAGCGCGAGATATTGAGATGGCCATAACTTTTGGTGGGAGCTCGAGATTCATGCAAGGTTGGACTTTTTGGAAATCTTACGAGGTCCTCTATCACTACTACTATTGGATATCTTTAATTGGGTGAGAAAAATTCTTAAAAATGCAAAATACAGTTCGCCACTTTTGGGTTCGCTGGGGTTCTCACCTACCATCATAATGAGATGAGTTAAAGTGCATTCTGGAGGTGGTTGGGGTAGATTTGGAATTCCTCTCTCTTTTCTCTCTCATTCTTCCTATAAATTGTAAGGAGGGGCTTCTTTCTAAAGGTTGGACATTCTTGTTTTGCCCCTCCCTTCTTCTCTTTGGCAGGTGAACTTGTGGAGTTAAAACCTCCCATTTGAAACTGTAATGCAACCTTGCCTCTTGGCATTTTGCAGTGTGTTGTATCAATCTTTGGAGAAAATTAATGCATGTCTGTGGATGATTCTCAACCCTCTCTGTATTCATTTGCATCCCCTTGATCTTTCACTGTGAATCTGGCTATCTGTGCATGATCTTGCATTGCATTTTAATGGTCTGTGTTTATTGGCAAGACAGGTGTTCTTCATTCCTCGGTGCATCACCTTTGTAGTTTAGGTTTTATTTTATGCATTTTCTTACCCTGTCTCCTTGGCAAGTTAGATTAGGTTTTTAGTAAACCCTCTGCATTTTCTACGTGTGCTCTCAATTAGTCATCAACCAAGTCAATGGTATATACTAGTGTCGTAATGAGATACTTCAAAAGTATAAGCATCATGTGGACATACTTTTGACCACCTTCAACCGTTATGCCCTTTAAACCGTCCCATGTTCTACCAACAAATTTGTAGATACCATGGCCTGCTTGGCTTCTAGATACCCACTTCACCCGAACTCAAAAAATTTGTCACCGTACAAAGACTCCAATCACCCTCTTATTTACATCGTAAAGTTTAATCTATAATAACAATTTCTCTTGACTGAGTGACCTTTGGTATAAACAATACTCAAACTATCTTTCCCTCTCCATCTTGCCTCCCGACCTCACTCGTAATGGACAATGCACCTTTCTTAAAAAGGTCTCTCGTTACATCATCATGGGTGGCCTCCTCTATAAGTGTGGCTTGATGGTATTCTCTTATGGTGCCTTACGAGTTCTAAAATTCCTTATACCATTAAGGAAGTTCATGATGGCATATGTGGAGGTCACTTTAGTGGCCTTGCTGTTGCTAAGCGTATTCTTTCCTAGGCTATTACTGGCCGACCCTTAATCATGATTATTGTGACTATGTTAAGTGTTGTGTAAAATTCCAACAACATGCCAACCTTCATCATGCACCCAGTCATGCCTTATAATTCACCCATGACCTTTGGCCCTTCTCTCAATGGGGTTTGAATCTTGTCAAAGAGATCAATCCCCATTCTTCCAGAGACATCAATGGATCATCACCGCTACCGAATATTACACCAAAGGTTGAATCCATACCTCTCATCCACAAAAGATGAGAAAACATGTGATTTCATCAATCATCACATTATCTGCCGCTTTGGCATTCCACATCACCTTATCACTATGATGACGGAAAACAATTAAAAAATTAAACCTTGCAAAAAATTTGTGATGCCTTCAGTATTCAACTAAGTTTCTCATCGTCATATTACCCAAAAACTAATGGCCAACCCGAATCCACTAATAAAACATTGAACAAAATTCTCATGAAAGTGGTTAATGATATTGGGAAGGATTGGCATACACACATTCCTTTCACCTTGTGGGCGCTTGTACTAGTATTCACACTTCCACTGGCCACACCTTTTTCTCTGGTTTATAGTACAGAGGTTGTTCTACCTCTCAAAGTCTAGATTCCATCACTTCGTATTTCTCTCCATGACATGCTCAATGATGATGACTTTCACCAGGACCATTTAGCACAACTTGAGTTATTAGATGAATGTCATCTTAACGCTCTTGACCATCTCCAAGTTTACCAAAAATGTATCAAATGTGCCTATGAAAAACGTGTTCATGAATGAACCTTCCAAGTCGGTGATCTCATCCTAAAGGAAAATCAACATGTAACCAAAGTAGAAAAAAGTAAATGGGGAAAATTTGCTCCTAATTGGCTTGGACCATACATCGTGACTCATGCTTATGGATCAAGTGCTTATCATTTATCTTCACTCGATGGTAAACCCAAACCTAAGCCCTTAATGCCTTGCATCTTCGACCATTCTATTGTTGACTTTCAATCCTACCTCACCTTCTACCTCTTTTCATGCTCATCCCTTGAGTGCTATTCACTTCCCTCCTTTCACTATATCATCCCCAATGATTAAACAAGAATCATGTGCATACTCATCACTCTTTTACCCTCTCTTAAATATGTGTACCACGGCTCTACACATGACATGATTCTCATGGATACTTTTCATCTTCTTTCAGATGAGATCCCATGGTCATTTCACCTCACTTTTCAAGGAAAGAATCCGAATCTTCACCTTAGTCTTATCCATGACTTAAAATCCCTCACATGGGATCCAACTCCTTGAGTCAAACTTCCAATAAAAAGATGACTCCCTCAAAAAGGACATCTTTCTCTCTACATTGCTACTATAAATAGACTACTCCCTTAAAGAAGGAAGCTATGTAAAGCCCGCTCAAAAAAAAAAAAAAATGAAGCTTCTCCGCATCGATTAGCTTTGCGAAGACCTCAAGGAGTTAATTTCCTCATAGACTTCCCACATTGATCAGTCTATCTCAAATACAAGTCAAACAGAAAAAATATTTTTGTCATGGACTTGCTCATTGTGATCTTGGATCTCTTGCCAAAAGGCATGCTACCTCATACCATATAACCTAACCACTTTTCACCTTCTCATCATTTGCACCTTCATTTCCTACCGCCTCAAGGGACCTGCTGGAACCATGACATTTGGTGATCATGTGACTATTCTTCACCTTTAGGATAATCAATCATGTAATGTCTTTAGGGTCTTATGTTCATTAGCCTACCTAAGGTATGGTCCACCAGTTATGATCCTCACCAATCAGGTGGCTCTCTTGCCTCCTCTTATCTTTCACCTTCTTCATTACGTATTGATCATCCTATACAAGACTAGACCCTCAACGCTTATCTCTGGGAAATTTTCTCTTTCACCACAATCAACTTAAAATCACCCATACCAATGTTCCCACAATTCAACCATACCTAAAAGCCCTCGACTCAATCATGCCTATAACCTACCAACCCATTCTCAAACCTCCTCACATTTTCCCTAGCTTATGGGAGAACTACATCGGCTTGAGGTCCTTGTTTGCTGGGACTATGTAGGCAACACTCCGAGGGAAAGGGGCCCTTGGAGGTTAGCTCGGCCACTCTCTACCCTAACCATTCCCTCCCCTTTCCTAGTCACATTCTACCCTAGTTAGTTTCCTTTTTATATCAATAATTAGAAATTAAACCAAACAAACAACAATTGCTTCACATCTTTACCATCATCATTTATACATTCATTATGTCTACCATTTCTTTACCATTATCATACATTTTACTACAAAACATCTCAACGTGACCCATATCATCATTAATTACACAAATTAATGCATTACAAACTCAACCAATCCCAACTCAACCGATACCTAAACCAAACCTAAACTTCATCATACCTAAGTCAAACCTGACTCAATCCATGCCTAAACCAAACCTAAACTTCATCATACCTAAGTCAAACTTGACTCAATCCATGCCTAAACCACAAACCTGACTCAATCCATGCCTATGACCTAACTCAATCCATGCCTATGACCTGACTCAATCCATGCCTAAACCAAAAACCTGACTTCATCCATGCCTAAACCAAAACCTGACTGATCCATGCCTATGACCTGACTCTATCATGCCTACACTACTTAGTTTCCATCACATATACAAATAAAAATATCAAGTTAAACACAACCATATACACATCATGCCATAATCACCATCATCTCTATAAATCAATCATCTAAACATGTGTATCCATATACATGACTCTCAAATATCTTCGCACGCAAGCCGTAGTGTATATAACAACATCTCAAAACTCTCATGTACATCCTCACTATCTTCAGCACACAGGCCGGTATATATGTCAAAAACATGATGTCAAAACTAAAATAATCATACATGGAGCTCAATCATCTCCCCATATGATATCCAAGCCTATCTCATCTCATATCTCCTCCTCTGCTCCTCTAGCCTGATCTCCGACCTCCTCCTCTCCCGGCCCCCCGATGGCCCGATGGCCCTACCTCTAGAGCTGGCCTCCGTGCACTAGTGGCCTCACCCTGACCCAACCCTTGGGCTCATTGGCCCCCTGTACTCTCCACACTATGTGTGTGGGATCTTCTCCTCTCACTCAAGGCCTGTTGTGCTCTGTGCTCGGCATATGATAAGACATATATCCCCATTTGCCATCAAATGATCCTGGTAGTATCTCACCTCACCCATGGTGTCTCTCAACCTAGTAGTAGGTACTATATATGCGGTGGTGCCATCGCTCCCTCGACCTTGTCCCTACCCCTGTGGTGGTGCCATCGCCCTAGAGCTCGCACTGCCTATACCTGGCCTCGAAGGGTGACTATTCGTGCCTGTGTGTGGCCAAATGGCCTGCAAACCTATAACCTGTCCTTGCATCATGGCCAACTAGCCTTGTAAACCTATCACCTATGCCTGTAGGGTGGCTACCTACACCCCATCTCCATCTCCACCCTCTCCCTCTCCCTCCGGTGTGGGTGCTGGTCCCTGTACTCCCTGTGCCTAAAAAGTGGCCACACTGTGCCTACAAGGTCACAACCTGTGCCTCAACCCCTATCGGATGTCCCCTGTACTATATGCCAAAACTGGGTCATAGGGTAGCCACCTACCCCATAGGGTGTCTCTATGAACTGTGATAGTAGCTAAATCTGGATACCTCAGCCTCGGTGGTGGTACTCATTGCTACGTAGTGTGAAACCCACCACTTGTCTACTACTTATTTGTCACCGTGACATCATCTATCATCGCTCGACCGATGCTCCTCCTCCTACCCGGTCGGCACTGTAGGTCATGGTGGAGACATAGGCCTCTCCACATCATCTCTCCTATATTGAGGGAAGGGTGGAGGTATATCTATGGCAAACCAAATTTCCATTTGACCTGGTCTATGGGTATCATCTCATGCTCCCGGCCCGCCGCCCCTCTATCCACCTATAAATCTGTAACCCATCCAAGCTCCGCCACCATCTGCCTATATGAAGGATAGCCTACATATGGCCTCCAAATAATGTCCATATCAGATAACCCCTCCAAGTAATCACTGTAATAGGCTACATCATGTGTCACTCTCACCACTCAACACTCTCCCATAACCGACACCCATCACTTGTAGCCCACTCAAAAAAACTGGCTCAAATGCATCGGCCTAGGGCATACCAACTAGGTGCACACACACAATGTGCTCATAGGCCCAACAATGTAACAAGAATGTGTAGCACAAGATGAACCGACCGTAGTCACCCATAAGCCCATAGCTCCCTATATAGTTATACAAGAATGCAGGTGCCCATGCAAACCGAGTCCTGCTCTCCACCATGTCATATAGGACCCCATCAATGACCATGGGAATCTCCCACCCTCTGCATCTGGTAGTGAAAAACAAAAATTTTCCTCCATCAGAAGCACTACTAGCCTCATCTCCTTGGGGTAGGCTCGATACATCACCCCGTAGCTCATACTGGCACTATGGAATCCTAACAATGCCATCCCCTCTCCAAACACTGGTAACAGTAACTCCTCGGATGCCTCTGAGGAGATCGAGTAAACCTGTGTACCTGCTATAGGTAGTCGCAAGATCTGTAAACATCCTCTAGGGTGATCGTGATCTCACCCATTGGTAAATGAAATGTATTGGTTGTTGAATCCCATCTATCGATGAGGGAAACCATCAAAATCACCTCCCGACTATGTGTCGGTAAGCGTCGACCCTAATTAGGCCCACATATGTACATGGATCCACTCCTCACATGTCATGCTCCCCATATCTCCATGAGTAAGGGAGGTACCCTATCCCTCATCCGTAGCTAGTCCCTAGCCTGCATATAACCAATCATAATATTAACACTTGACCACACCTGCATGCCACCTTGCCACCCCCACTATACCGCTTACCCTAACTAACTCAACCTTTCACCTATTTCTATGCCCTAAATCACACCACCTATCTACCCATGCCTCAGACCCTCACCTATTTTCATTTTACCTATCTACCCATGCCTATGGACCCTCACCTATTTTCATTTTTCCCCTCTCACCGATCTTCCTTATTCACCCACCTACCCATACCCATAACTTTTCCCCCCTACCTAACTCTCCCTACCCCTACCTATCATGTCCATAACCCATCTATTTTAGCTCCTTGAGGGCTTACCTCTTTAGCTTTGCTTGACCAAAATCGGTCAACATCGACCAACAACATGGTCCAACAATAACTGACATCGGTTGTCACATATGTGACCGATACGTCCTTACCCCCACCGCGCCGAATAAGGGTAAACCGACGTCGGTCCATGTCACGGTGACAAACCCATGACGCCCTACCCTTTTTCTCCCCCACTCCTCCTTTCTACACATTTCCCCTACCAATACCTATCCAATACCTATTCCCACCCCTCACCTACCTAAACCTACCCTCCCTTGTTCCCCTTTTCTCATTACATTCCCTCCATTCAAATTTTAAATATTCCCCCAAACCCCATTTTCCCTCCTACCCAATTCCTACCCTCCACCTACTCACAAAAAAAAACAATAGGAATAGGCTCTTACCTCATCATGCTGCTGCCTACATGTGGTGGCACCTCGGCCATTGCGCAGTCCACCCGATCCCTCTCACCCATCACCATCACCAATCATCCGTTGGCTCAATCAAATCAAAATCAATCACCCAATCGAATCACACCATGCTCATAGACCCACCTATCGACCAACGATCACTCGCTCTATGGCTCACCAACTTAGCTCTCCGTGTTGTTTGGTCACTTTCCACCTCGTTATTTCTCTCTTGTCATTTTCTCCAATTTGGTAAATGAAAATGATTTTCAAAATGTGGCACTTTTTCTTTTTATAGCCTTCTCAACTTGACCGATGATGATTTTACCTTGACCGACATCGGTCCTGTGCCCTATCCTACCATGGTCGGTTCATGGTAACTAGCATCGGTTAATTATGACCATTGTCGGTTATCTTGCTTAGTCTTATTACTACCCATTACCCCTCATTTGCTGACCTGAATCCTTTTTACCTCACCCACACCTGACTTGGACATTTCCCTTTACCCTCCCGACCTCATCATTTACCACCTACCCTCTTCATCATTTGGGGACTCATTATTTTACCCATACCTCGGCCCTACCCATGCCATGACCTAGCTACTTGGACCTGGACCATTGCTAGTGACCTGTGACCTCATGTGCTCACTATACCTTATGACACTATTACCCATGTTGTTTGACCTAATGACCTTACCTTGCCTTTTGTCATGACCATTTATCCGACCCAACCTTTGGTGTACCAGAACATACCTAAACATTCTTGCACCTAACCTGCGATGTGTTTCTGACCATATCCTATACCTTGGATACTGGAATCACCTCAACCTTGTTTGGATAAACCTATCAACCTTAGACAATGTAGAGTTTGCATGCTCTTCAACCTGGTACCGTGTTGCAATTTATACGTGTGTGTGCATTTGATTGTTACTACCTTTGACCTTGACCCATTACTTGGATTACCCGATTGGACCTTTACCCCTTTACCCCATTGCCCACCTTTCTCTTCATCACATTCACCTTTTATCAAACCACTCACCGATTCTGCCTTCTACCTCATCAATTCCTGGTTTGAGGGGGATCACCTTCACCCACACATGGGGCAACCACATCTTATTTTTGTCAACATCACTTACCAATACAAGATACACAACAAAAAGGGGAAAAATGTAGACACCAAAATTGGGTCACACTCCCCTTGGTCCCTCATCAAATAATCACCTTGAACACACTCACCTAACCATGGCCCCTTTTACCCCACTCTAATATTAATTTAATTAAATTAATTAAATTAATCCATGTCCTCACAATATTTATTATTTAATTATCACACCACCACCTCACCTAGCCACCTCACCCTAGACCTATTCTTAGTATGTTGCCATAACTAACTAAGACCTACCTAAACCCTAAAAATCAAAGCCTACATTCCCTCTAACCACATTCCCACCCATTAGAAAAGAAGCTTCCATTCTAATCCGTGAAAAGAAACGAACAAGATCCAAGAAATCAAGCAAGATCTGCCCATTTTAGTAAACCTAGAAAATCCACCCTAACCGACATTGGTTACCCTAAACCACCGCCGGTCAACCGGAACCATCGTTGATTACCATTTATTCCCCAAAACAAACTTATTTTTCAGAGGTTGGCACATTCGAGAGAGAAAGAAATGAGACAGAGTTGCATGCACAAGCATAACCAAGTATTCACATACACATCCAAACATCACAACCAGCATCAGAAGTGATCATAGAGCCACTTGCATTCACTGAGAGAATCTTAGGAAGCACCATCACCACATCAAACTCCATCCATCTGATCAACTGCCATTGCCATCCTAACCATCAAGCTCATACAACAGTAAGTATTTTGTTAACCAACATTCATCTACTTTCGTTTTAGTAAGCTCTATTACCTCTATTATCAGTTTCTACTTGCATTCCCATTCTCCCATCATTTACCTTCATGTAAACTTGATCATTCCTTCACCCACACCATTAAATTTCCCATACCCGATTGTTAAAGACCTCTGAGTATACCTAAGATTTCCATAAACCTTTTCATTGCCCTCTTCATTGCCATTTAGCCTCAGATATGTCCTTACAACAAGGTTTTAATAAGTTTTTGTCACCCGACTGTACCGATGTCGGTTACCCATGACCATCATCGGTCCATCCTAAACCATCATCGGTTACACTAGACCGACGTCGGTCTCTGTGTTTTACCCTCAGACCAAGAACAAAGCCTAAATTCCCACCAAATACCCAAAACAACCCAAAACTAGACCCTAACCAGTACCAGTACTCTGACAAAGACCTTTCCTTCGATTCAATCATAGCTTAGCCTATTGTGAATGAATTTTCTTATTGTAGTCGAATGAGATACCTAAATCATTTTAACTACAATAGGATTTCATTTATTGTTAACATTGAATTGTTTTAAATAGTGGATTGACAACCTTCTAGGGAGTATCACACTTCCGGAACTAGCATATGCTAGGCAATCCACTATCATATGCTATTTAATCTCTTTTGGTGGTCTTGTTGTTCATTTTAGGTAGTTCCTCCTAGCCAAAAGGAAGCTCTCACGATCAGTTGTGGATCAAGAAGTCATACACGCGCAACAACCTTCAACCAACTTTAACAAGTATTCCTCCTAGCCCTTTTACCCTTATCTGTTTCGTCACATTCAAAGAAATGCTCTAAGAATCAAGTGAAATAACAACTATGCTTTGATGGATCCTTTACCTTTCCCGTGTACAAATAATATAGTGGAGTATGAAGCTCTCATCGCAAGGATGAAGCTAGCTATCAAATGGGATATCAAACAAGTTAATTGCATTGGTGATTCAATTCTTATTATCAAACAGGTCACAGATGAATATAAGGTCAAGGATGAAAAGTTGCTTCCATATAAAATAATGGTCGATTCCTTGAAAGAATTCTTTGAGAAGATACCAAGAGCCCAAAATAGAGCAATAGATGTTATGGCTATAATAGGATCCATGTTAAGGATTCCGCTAGGGAATAATGACATGTCATTCTTCATTGAAAATCTAAGAACAACAACATATGACATACCAGACTCTGTTTGGTGTGTGAGGTTGTTGGTCCCTTTTCACCATGGTACGCTGAAATATTTAATTACCTCCATGATGGAACCTTTCCCACTAAAATTTCCCGTGCTGAAAAATGCACCCTTATCAACATATACCCACTATACCCTATTTGGGGCACCCTATTCCATCAAGACTATGATGAGAATCCATTTTGATGTTTAAGTTCGGATGAATCTATCAAAACAATCAAAGAGGTGCACAAAGGCATATGTGGGGAACATACTAATGGGATCATCCTTGTGAAGAAAATTATTAGAGTAGGATATTATTGGCCTATCATGGAGCATGAATTTTGTAACCATGTGAAGAAGTGTGTGGATTGTGAAAATTACGACAACTTGATACATGCGTTGGCGCAATCCTTGCAGCCCATCACAACCCCCCTAGCCATTCTCAAAGTGGGGTCTCGATCTAATATGGAAAATTAACCATGTCTCTTTAGACAGTCATAAATTCATCATTACTACAACTGAGTACTTTACGAAGTGGGTAGAGGTTGTTCCTCTCACCTATGTTGAAGGTTCCTAGATCTCAAAATTTATCATGAACCATATCATCTATTGATATGGTATCCCCCTGTTATTATCACTGATAATGGTAAGCCATTTAAGAATAAAACAATGAAAGCACTCTGCAAACACTTTCAAATATCCCTTAAGTTCTCAACCCCCTATTACCCTCAAGGTAATGGGAAAGCCGAGGCTTCCAATAAAACCCTAATTCATATTATGGAGAAGATGGTGAAAATATAAGACGCGACTGGAATTTACAAATTCACCCCGCCCTCGGGCATTGAACTTTAATAGCACCCCATAGGTGCAACTCCATATTCCTTAGTATTTGGCACGGAGGCTATACTACCTTTAGAGATTGAGATCCCTTCTTTGCGTATCGAGCTAAGGGACTACCTGAATGAAGAGGAAGACTACAAAGTAGCTTGACTAGAAGAGTTGGAGCTATTAGATGAGAAAAAACTTCACACTCTCAATCACCTTAAAGTGTATTAGGATCGAGTGCGGTGAAGCTACAATAAAATAGTCATACCTCATCAATTTTAGGTAGGGGATTTGGTGTTAAAATAAAATCAAAATAACACCAATAAGGACCGTGAAAAGAAAGGGAAATTTTAGCCCAATTGGCTAGGACCATATGTTATGGTTACCAAGTTCGGTTCAGGTGCCTACAAGCTAGCCCATGTAGATGGCCAAGAGATTTGAGAACCCATGAATGTAATGCATCTTAAGCACTTCTATGCTTAAGTATGGGTCTCTAAAAATATTAAGAAAAGCAAAAAAAATATAAAAATAGAAAAAGATAAAGATAAATAAACATGTACGTCCAATAGTGAAAACCACGCAATGGTGGCACTTTGGACAAGTCCTTTGGTGAAAACTAGTTTCTGGTGCCAAGGGAGGGTCCATTTTTCATAAGTAGTTCAAGTTTAGGACTACAAAAAAATTTTCCTAAGTTGGTATTTACCTTCATCTGAGTCCCTTGTGAGCCTATCCTTCTTCGCCCTGATCTAACTAATCTAACCTTTTGAATTTGGAGATTTTAACTTTAAATGAACCCATATCACGCTGGGAAACTTCGTAGCATCATACGGCACATAACATGTGGCATTCTACCCTTGTATATCCCATCTAACACTAGGGGCATCCACATTTCTTCATTTCCTTGCACGTTCACTTTAGAAAATGAAAAAAACATTTGAATAACTTTTGGAAAACCCCAAAACATGCAGATATGTTCCTTGGAAAAATCAAAACATTCAAATACATTTCATAGAAAACTCCAAAAACAATAGAAAATTGTCTTAAGATAATCGCCAAAACAATGAAAAACGTTCCAAAACTTCCCCACAAAAACAAGTTAAGTAGTTTTCTTACTTTAGTTGCCAGTTTGTAGGGTTTTGATTGCATTTCATTTTCATACCATGTGTGCTCTAAATTGGATTCATTTTCTTAATTAGATTGAGTGTTACTTTAATCTGTTAGGCATTACATTGAGTTCATTTTATCTTGCATACTTGTTTATAGTTGTGTTGCTTTGATTAGATTAGATTTGATTAAGTTGTGTTTGTTTATGCAGTTTATCATCACATCATCATATCATCTATCACCACATCTATACATCATATATCAATAAATGCTAAGTCTACATCACACATGTATGCTACAACTAATCAATAAATACCGTACCATCAATAAGCAAGAGGGCTACGCATGATCACAAATATATCCCCCCATACCAATATAAAAAATATAAACATGTTTTACTCAAAGTATCTCATCAACATGCAATATGACATCAACTAAGGCTATCTCATAATTTAAGAAACGTGTGATACAAGCATAACATGTACGGATCAAACATGATATCTCATAAACAACATGTGATACATCATTAATCCATCTATCATCATACATCATCACAAATATAAATGTGCATGAATAAAACAACATATCTCAAAAGTGCATCCATTATAATGAGCCATTATAGGCATCTATAAAAAAAGTTCCTTCGTCATGAGGCATAGTAAAAATAATACATACCGTACATCTGTACAAAAAAGTTCCTTCATCATGAGGCATGATAAAAAATAGTACATATGCATCTGTACAAAAGTATGCCTTCATATCAAGGCGATACACCAAAAATATACATCTAGTACATCAAGAAATTATTCAACCACGTCTCGAGCCCTCTCAAGAATGCTTGGTGTGGATTTTCCACTAGAGGGGAATATGAGATGCTAGACATGTAGAAGGTTTTGCGCCATGCCGTACGAGACTCATGTTTCTATTAAGCCTATTATCCTTAAGGACCATGTATAGATCACGCTGATCACAACTACCTATGAGATCTAGAATGAGATGAGGTTCCTACCATCTAGCTATACTATGGAACTCTCTCGATTGGCTAGTATGGCGCATAATATTGCATTTTGTAGTATGTAGCCTTGCCTTCTATAGTGGCACTATGCCCAATCAACTACTATAAACCTGAAGTAGTGTTGACTTGCTGCACGGATCATGCTTTGATCTCACACTAGCCAACTATATTTGCAATAGCTCTTGCTTTGCGATAGATTGATCTCACTCTAAAACAAGTTGGTATCTCTCTAACTCGCAACTATAATCCATTTGTGACCACCTAGTCTCACTCTATCGGGTTTGTATCCTTTCCCCTGGTTTGGTCTCACTCGCTAATGAGTTGATCGCTCTCGGTTATCACCGGAGTCCCTCTCAACTATTCCATGAAGTTGTAAGACTACCACCTATTGTAGTTATTTCTGCTACTACAAGGTAACCACCTATCCACCAACTCCTGTATATCTAGAATGTCCTCCTCCATATGCTCTCCACCCCCACACCTCCATCTCTCGGTGGACTATGTGGTGGAATCACGTGAGGGGGTGATGGAGGTGCTGTAATGAAGTTTGCTAAGGCATCCATCATACCAATACCGTGGCCACACTAATACCTACTACGTACTAAAACCTACTACTAAATGAGTACCTCACCGCTTTGAATGAGCACTGTTGTGATGGTACTTGTTGTCATCCTCCCTGTGGATCTTCTTGACCCTATGTGCATGTGCCCTAGAGGTGGGACATTAAATCCTTATGTTCTTGCATCTAGTACCTCTTGTGGCCTACCAACCTACATAGTCATGTGTAGTACCAGATCCACTATTTGTACACGTACCCAAGGATGAAAAACCACCTGTAAAAAGTTGGCACGAGCTCAACCCAACCTAATCTGAGGCCCCATATGAAATACCTCTCTGTATCTACGAGCATACCACATCTTAACATCAGAATCCCTTGAATAAGTCTAAACTAGTGTTGAACCTGGTCTACTCTATACCACTCCATAATGTGGCTCTGTTCCAAGAAGGAAGTGATCAACCATCACTGTACAAAGCTCAACAACATCCTCAAGCCACTGATATAACCTATATGGCCGCCATGTAATCATATGGGGCTATAGCTCATCAAACTCATGTTTGTAGTAGTCAGTATCCCTTGAGTGACCGCGTACATCCTCCTCGACTAGAACCCAACCCATAACAAAAGGCTCTCTAATAACTTGAGCTCTCAAAGCTCCCATAGGGTAGCTGATTGCAATATGGTCCCAAGCCCATATATGTAGAAAAGTAGCATGACCCACATACTTCTATCCATGGTAAGCTATCAAGTGAAGATCCACGTATAAATGAGCCAGTATGCATTGACCCCAATAGTAAACCTCTCCCTATAGAAGGTTGTGAATCACTCTAATGAGGCCAAGGGGAAACCAAGCACTAGTCTTGTCAGGAAGTAGTATGCGCAATGAAGAGAAAATAGAAACATATGGGGACTCGCCTAGCCAATGATCGCCAATGCACTTCCTAAAAAACACTATCATACCCATCGATGTATGTATGTCACACCAAACATATCAACTATGCATTATATAATACTATCTTGATGACCATTGTAAGTGATCAAATGACCCTGAATAGGAACTCACAAGATCCGCCACACATCCTCTAAGGTAATACTCATCTCACCAATAGGAAGATGAAATGTCTGGCTCTCACTCTACCATCTCTCAACTAAGGTTGTGAGTAGGATGTGGTCTAAAGTAATTTGGGACATGTGCACTATGTGTGCTGAACTAGTCACCACTAGTGTGATCTCTAGAAAAATATGGTCACATTGATTAAATGTCACCTCGTAGGCCCGAAGATGCACATGTCACTCCCACATCTCTAACCTATCTAGGTCCTCCTGCAACACCAATCGGGTCATTTAATTATGATCCTATTCTTCTATTCTAACATTTATCATTTATTCTTCTACTCTATCATTTAATTTTTCTATTTTACCATATTATTCTTCTATTTTGATATAAATATCATCTTTACCTAACACCTAGGGTTTTCTAAAACCTTGGTTTTCTTCCAAAAAAGCATTTAAAAATGACTTTTGTGCATCAAGGCGCACCATGACGACACACCAACACACCCCATAGTGCACATGCACACTCCTTAGTGCACCAACACACCCCTTAGTGCATAGGCACGTCTAGTTCTAGTATTTCTAACCATGTTTATGCACTAGACACATCATTTTTTTCCACGCACGTGCATGTGTACCCTACCTAAAATGCCATTTTTCATAGGCACATACATTTATACATAGGTGGTGCACATGAACATTTTTTGTGCTTTGCATAATGTTCTCTATTCTAAATTAACATAATTTAGAACACACATTCCAAAGCCAATCAATCTCATAACAGAAAACCATATGCAATCTGTAAATGACTCGGTGAAACACCGATCTCTCATTTCATGACTCGGTATCATACCGATCTCTCATGTTAACTTTATAATGTGTATACTACATATACTTGGTTCATTACCCCTTTTAGAGGTATCAAGTGTTCTGTTTAAGAGGCCTATCTGAATATTGTTACCGATATTCATCGAAATCCTACTTCTTAAACTGAGTGACATAGGACAACACAACCAACAACTTGTGATACTTTGGCCAAAGATTTTAAACATACTATTCATGTTTATATTCCTAGATGACATACTCGTCAAAATGGAATACGTCCTTCACCCTACTTGATCTATTATCTAGAATGGTCTTCACTGACTTCTGTCAGTCCACTTGTTCAAGGTTTATCCCTAGCCAAGGTTAGCAACATGGCCTAGTGTGGAGGACTACTTACGGTGACTAAGGGTACTTAGACATACTCAATTGACTTATGTCGATTGGGTGTGTCTATTTATCCTAAGTCAACGTGAGTTGACCCCGACACTAGGTCATGCCCCTATCTCTACCTAGGGAAGAACTGTGATCAAGTTAGAATTTATGTTAGTCTAGTTGAATAAACTCGAAAGGGTGTTGAAACATGTCAACTGCAACATAGTATCCTCGTGAAGACCCTAGTCATCATGAAGGTACTTTACTATAGTTGGCATGTGTCAACATCCATATGAGTTTTCCTCATCTGGATGAACATACCTTAGATAGAAAGTTATATCTTATTAGTTTCCTCATTACAGATTAATTACAACAACCCTACTGAACAACTAGGTTCCTTAATCATTAAGATTCAAATTTAAGATTGTAATAAATGAAGTTATGTAGATAAATATTTTTCTATCTAATTCATATGCCATGATTTAAACTATTAACATCCTGATTCATGTTTTACATAAAAGGCCCAACACACATGGAAGTGTCATTTAATTACTCACTTAATTCAGCCCTAGCTTATATAAGATCTGAGTAGGTCCTTTTCCATAGTAGACTTCATTGAAATGAAGTCTAATTCCCTTTTAATTATCTTTTCCTACATTCCAATTTAGTAAGGAAGTCTACATGAGAAAGGCACACCTTCACTAACTACAATAGCAATCAGGATTCATATCAATAAGGTCTTAAATTAAGACTATGATTCATTTCAAGGGATTTGTCTTTCCTTCCCCTTATTGAGGATTAAAGTTCATTTATAATCCCTTGCACTTTTTAACTTATATCCAAAGTCTAATTCTCAACAATCATTTGTTTAATTTATAGCCTAATGAACTAGTTGAAAATTAGTGCATGAATGTCAACTTTACAAGTTGCCTCTTCACTTAGAGAAGATAGTACAACATTATTCAGATCTATGTTTTTTCTATTCCAAACCATAAGGTAAGTTAATATGTAAAACAAAGTATTACTTAACATTTCCATTCAATTCATACCAAAAAGAATTATATCAAGTGCAAAAAATATCACACATATTTTATTCAACAAGGAGGATTCATACATTTACAAGTCCAAACACTTTAGACATTGCTAATATCAAACAACAACATTAAATCAATTTCAGATACAACTTCTTTTCCATCAAGTACATTTCAAGTAATGAACCATTTTTCATCATAAAAAGATCCAGTCTCTTTGATAAACAAATGTAACTTCCTAAAATATTTCTCCTTTCATCACTTACGAAGTCCATCTGAAAATTTCTAGCATGGGTCAGTTCATTGAACTGAGCATGATAAACACTAAACATTAAAACGATGTGCTTTTAACTAATTGTTTCATAAAAAGAACTCTTGTTATGAAACAATCCTGAAGCAATTAGAAAGACATAACCAAAAGGAGTTACAATAATCAATAAAAGAGAGAGAAAGAGAGATTTACAAAAAATCAAAAGTAAAGTTAGGTCATAAGATATAACAACTTCAACCTTCCATGCTATTGACTTTATATCAAAAGAATTAAAACAAAATTTAGATAAGAAACATTTCATCAGAATTTCACTACTACTTTCTTACATTTCTTTTCATGATTACTCATTCAGTTAAAACCATTTAAAAAAAAAAGTAACTATCCTAACTATCTTTTAGGCATAGTTCAACAGTAGATCAATTACAACATTACTTCCATCTCAATATTTCTTTAACCTAAATTCATCCTAAAATATGAGCTACCAAAAAATGAACTTAAATATCATAAGAAATAAGTTAGGATAACCCAAATCATCGTAACATTTAAGTGTCTGGATTAAAGTGTCCTTAATGCTCAAACTCATAACTAGGAACCAATTCAAGTTAAAAACCAAACAACTAAATCAGACCTCCTAAAGAGGTAAGGTTACTCCCAACAAGAAAAAGAGTTACATTCTAATCTAAAAAAGATACACCATTTCTATCAATACCTTAAGTGGTTAGAATGGTTAAGTTTAAACTCTAGAAAAACACATTAACCATCCAAATACTTCCAGCCAAACATAACATTTCATCCAATTAATTTCAACTTCAGCTATACTTCCCTAACAACATTCTGCAATCATTCTTACCAGACAGTCAAGAAGTTGCATAACAAAACAAACCAGAGGAAGACAACATCTTCACCAAGTTGAAGCTGAAAGAAAATTAAATGAAGGAGGGGAAGAGAGAGATCACTACCCCACAACTCTTGTATGATCAAAAGAGAACCATAGGAAACCAATGACCTATATTGACATGGTCCTTTATCTAATGTATCAAACCAAAATTCCCAACAGAGATCTAATCTGGGTTCGAGTTGAATGAACAAAAAACCAGGAGAATGGAAAGAATGAAGAGAAACACATTCCATTACCTTCCATCATCCAAGGAGATGGTACAAATAGCCTAGATTACCACAAGATAACAATTAAACCATCTCCCAAAAGATACAGAGATGTAAAGAAGAAATTAATAGAAGGGTAAGTCGAACCATCTTCCCAACTCAGACCCATACAGGAAAAGAAGTGAACAATACGATTAAACCAAAATAGGAGTAATCGATTCCATTTTCATGAAAAACATTTCCTAAGATCTGAAGAATTGAAATTGGGTTTAATGGCTCAAGATCGAAGAAACAGGCTAACACAATATATCAAAACAATGTCAATAGAACTATCAAGAAGTTCAAATTGACAACCATAACCAAAATACAATAAACCATACCCAAAGGATTTTTCCTCTTCTTAGCACCAGATGCCATACCTTCAAAGGTTATTCAAAGACCCAATAAAGTAGAAAAATGAATAATATTTCCTTACAGATTCCAAAATCAGGCTTCGAGAAAACAACAAACAATTCCAAAGAAAAGTAGGAATATACATTAGCAGGATTTAAATAATATAACCGAATGACTTAAACAAGTCCATGAAATGTTATACCATTTTCCAAGAAAAATCCCAACAATTATCTTTCCTAAATATCCCTAGAGTCAGAAGTCTGCAACAAAAATAATACAACAAAACCTAGATTCACAATTATAGACAGTGATAGAAAAACAGTCATGCTCACCTATTTTTAACATTCCTTCAGCACTCAAAGGAATACGTTTAAGCAAGAGTCACATAAATTTTATCTTCCTAAAGAATCATGAAGATTCAATCAATAGTCAAGTATTCAAAATAGTTTAAAACTGTAGTTCCCAACCGAGAGGAAACAAGATCATTCAAGAACAAGATCCGAAGATTAAAGAAAACCAAGCTACTTATAGATTTAAACAATTCAAACAAGATCTCACACATTTTTGACTTGGTCTCAAGCCCATTCAAAGGATTACAACATAACCCAGCTACCAAACCAAGAAAATCAAAAACCCAGATCACACTTTTCCTCATTCAAACAGAATCAAAGCATTTCCCAATAATTAACACAAAACCTCAAGTAGAGAAATCAATCTAAGAACAAAAAACTAGTCTATTCCAAAGAGCAGAGTTGTTCTTATGAAACACTTAAACAAAAGAAAGAATCTTAATGGATAGATCCTATCATGCTGATAGTGCTTCACCTTCACCGATTTGTAGAAGTATCCAAGAAGAGCCTCAATCCTCTTTTGAAATGTAAAAAAACCACACAAAAATTCCATAATCTCCTCCTTATAGTCTCACAGTGCCAACCCCTTCTTTCCATGCCATGCAAGGGAGAAAAACTCATGCATTGACACATTGCATGCAAAAATCAAACTGGAGGTTGAAAACAAAAACAACCTCATGCAGAGCTCCAAAACCAAATGAATCGACAAAACCAACCCTCTACCTTTTTCCTAGGTGGTTTGCCAAGTTCCAAAAATTAAATGTAGAGTAGGACTGTCAGTCCTTTCCTTCTTTCCCGCCACCTCCATCTCCAAATTTGGAGTGGACTTAATTCAAACAAAACATGCATCCTAAAAATTTGGTGAGAAATGCCAACTCATCATCATAAATTTTTAACTGCCTTTGCCAAATTTGGTCAAGAAGAAGAGATAAGGCTTAATAAATTGCCTTAATTTCCTTGAACTCTTTTGCCTCCCACTTGCCTCTTTCCCCATGTCATTTCATAGGCCCCCTTAGGTTATCCATTCCCTTAGTTAGGTTAGACACTAATTTAGGAAATCAACATAGGTCCATAGTTTTAGTCTAGGTCCCTCTTAATTCTTTTTCATCCCAATTAACATAAGAACATATTAACTTAGGTTAGGTTTAACCCTTAGGATAGAGTCACTAGTTTTAAAACATAGTTATATTAGGTCCAAAGTCCCCAATGAAAACTCATCATACAATAATAGAAAAGAAGAACCAGATTGTTACTGGATTAAATATGAAGCAAGAGATCCATGAAGAGGGTCATTCATAACCTTCACACATAACCTCACAAGATCTAGATGGAAACTAAAATAATCAAAGTAATGAATTTCCATAATCCAAATTGGACATCATGATAACAAGACATGAAAATTAGAAGCATACCTTGGATCAATGGAATTGATCCAAGGTAATGTTATTTGATTCCTCTTAAATTATGAAAACTGAAACTCAAATTCATAATCCCTAGAAGTGAATTTATTCTACATAAAAGAGATGGATTTCTTCATTTTAATAATTCTACTATCCCGAAACATCTCATGGCTATGTCATTTCCTCTATACTATTTTCTTACGTAAAAATCAAAAAAATCAAAACAACCAATTTTTTTCATTTTTTTGATAAAATCATTAAAAATCCAAAAAAATTGTAAAAAATTAAAATTATACAAAAAATGGTAAATAGCATATATTTAGCTAAATCTTGTGTCAATATCATTATCCTTGAACATCGAATTATTTCCTACAAAAATTCTCTCTACGGTTTTTGCTTATTCTAGTTTCAAATGACTTGCGGGTCATCGTGATCTACCTCCATTAACAAAAGCTTAGTTGCATGCTATGTCGGTACTCCCATGCAACAATGAGTTGCTAGAGATTGTGTCGTAGCACATGAAATATTTTTCATGGGACTACTTGTGTCCTCCGTTATTCCCCTCGCATGTATCCTTTCTTGGGGCACCATTTTTAACCCTTGTCATTACAACACAAACATTCGGGAACTACAACTTGATAACAAAAACATTGGTGCAACTATCTTAAATGTTGTTTGTTTGAGTGCGTGTGATTGTACTGGTTTCTCTGTTAGGTTAGCTAGTTTAATTTCTCGTATTGCATTGCATTGTGTATGTTGCATTTGAGTTAGATATCATTTTACTTTCTCATATTGCATTGCATTATGTATGTTGCATGGAGTTACATAGTAATGGACAAATGTTAGTAATTTAGATTTTCATGTTATCTTACATTTTTGTTCATTTCAATAAAGGTCGATGATGTAGACCTAGGGGAAAAATGATATAAACATGTTGCTTATTAAAAGGTTTGTAAAGAATGGGCTTGTCCTATATTCTCCATTAATAATTTCTTCTCCATTATCATTAATTATTTTTGTTCTAAATCACACGAGGTAATAAACAACCATGTTTATCCCTATCCTTTTTTCTTCTAAAAATAACCAAGGGTTTCGCACCCGTTCTATCCTATTTATTCTATCCATTTCAATCATATTTTTGATTGTCGATTGAATTCTTCTATCACCCCATCGACAATCAAGGGGAATCCTTTTTCTTGCTAAATTTTCTTCAAAAATTTACCTATTTATGCTTGTCTACTATATTTGAAGTGAAGTCACTAACTTCACCTCAAACAGGGGCAAATGTAGACACATAAATTCCATTTTTGCAATCTTATTGCCAAAACACACTCAAATCACTCTCATTCTCACCAATTCCGTTATAATTAGTGATTTACGATAATTAACTAATTTTTCCTACCACTTTTGTCACTCTCATTCTCACCAATTCCGTTATAATTAGTGATTTCTAATAATTAACTAATGGGCCCAAAATTCTTAATGATAGGAGCTTTTAAAAAAATGACTTTGAGAAGGATTATGATCATATTGACTTAAAGCAACCTTTTATTCTTGCTTTATGCTTTGTTCTCTAGGATTTAGCACTTTCTTTCTCAATGTTATTCGACTCTTTTTATTGATGCTTCTTCCTATCTTACCATTGATGGATTCCATTCTTATATGATTGGGTTATATCATTCTATACGACAAGGGTTCCCTCTTGCGCAAACTCTCTTTGTTCATTACTAATGCACTTAGCTACTTTATTGCTATAACAAAGTGGATCAAGGTCATATTTAGGGATTTATCTCCCTGATCATAAAATCCCAACTTGTCAATGAGAACTTTATTTGATGAATCCTTCCTTACTCTCACCGAGTCATAACAAATCATTTAGGAGACCCTTTCTTGCATGGACATTTTACACCTTGCTTTGGGATTGAAAGTTCAACTTGCTAAATATTTGGGTTTTCGTAGAGCTCTTTCCTCCTATGCAGATTGTAGTTATCTAAAGTGACTTACTCATGGAAATGGATTCAATGAGGGGAGATATTTAGGTTTTTGGGATCCCCTTTGCCTTTGATAGTGAGTCTTCCACTTTGTGGCAGTTTGTGATTGATCAGGTTGAGCAGAAAGTGTAAAAATGGGTTTTAGACCTTTATGTTACATTGCTGGTAGAGGGACTAGAGCGACTCTTCAATTCCAAGTGTGCACTAAGATTGGCTAAACTACTCAGGTATATTATGTTGCATGTTGGTGTCCATCTTGGGATTCCTTTGATAAAATCACCAAGATTCTAAGATATTTTCTTTGGTCAAGCTACAGGTAGGGTGGGTTTCACAAAGTTGTATGGGAATTTTTTGCGATCTCTGAGAACATGGTGGTATGGGTGTTATTGATGTTTATAGACAGAGTATCTCCCTGTGTGCTAAATGGGTTGTTTGTTGCATTTATGGCAACAAGGCATTGTATTCGTCGAGTTCTCCCTATGGTAAAAAATGTTGGAAGAATATTGGCTTTCATACTTTACTTATTACAAGAGTGTTAGTCAAAATACCTGGTATGTTTGTTGTGAAAAGCATATGGAAAGCCTTCAAATTTTGAAGCATTTGATGAGATGGGTTTATCTCCCCAGCTTCATAAAAGGTCTCTCCTTCAACGATCACAATTTGTGGTGGTCGCCTATTTTCTTTGATAGTTTTCCTTTAGCGGAGAGCATTTGCTGGACATCAAGGTGGTGAGGTTATTTCGAAAAGGAATTTCTACCATCAAAGACTTGGTTTCCAGAGATTGAATCTATTGGCCTGATTTGAAATAGAAATTTCAGCTTGCAAACTCAGACCTCCCATCTATTATGAGAATTTAGTCTCTTCTGCATGATGTCATGTTACATAAGCTTGGGCTTCAACCTCCTTTTCCTGGTGGAAAGATTGGAGATGGAATGTGGATATTCCATTACTGAATTATGATTTTGGGGTCATCTATTCTTTGCTTTCTCCCATTTCTTCTGGTATTGATAAGCTTAACACCCAGCTAGAATTTTCACTCCTCCCCATCTACTTGGCTTCGACGTCTCCAATGGGCTTGGAATCCTTTGTTTGATCCTAACTTGATGGTGGTTTTTATCTATGTGTCTTATTTATCAAGGTCTTGATTGTTTGGGGAAAGGTTAAGCCATATTAGTATTCCAAACCCCAAGTGACTTTTTTTTTATTATTGGCAAATAGTTTTTTGAAAGGGACTATACCCTTGTACAAAATAAGGCTCTATGAGAATAGGAAAATAAAGCTCGAAAAAAAGGATCAACATCTGATATAACAATAAGGACAAGCGCAGAACAGCTCCTTGATGATCAAAGAAACAATTTTCAGATAGTTTTCCAACACAACAGGAAAATAAACACCAACTGAACGGTGATCAAATAGAAACACGCAGCTTGGTCCGGCCCAAAATGATAACAATGTACTCCGGCCGACCACTAACGGAGAAAACATCCAGACGATCATCACAAAAGAGCCCAAAAAAATGGAGATGGAAGGAATTCCATTACTGAAAAAGCAAACCACTTTCTCCTGCAACAAACAAAGAAAAAACAACAACACACTTGGCTTAAAGCAATGCGTACTTGAGCCATATGCCAAAATGTAGCAATAATAGCGCCCAAAAAGACTAAGAATCAAATCTTGTCCGATATGGTGGGGATTTAGATTTGGCATTACCCTTCTTTTTCCGATAAACCCCAAGTGACTTTATTGTGGTCACCCAGAGTCTTTTAAACATGTCTTCTAGTTTTTCCCCTATGCTCGAGTGCTTGGATTTGGATTCACTCTCTCTTTCAACCTTATCACTTGGAATTTTTTTGGAAATCTATTTTTTTGGGACTACGTTAATTGGCCACCTTACATTGCTTCCATTTGGCATTTTTTCCATTATGTTATTCTCTTTCAGCTTTGGAAGGATAGAAATAATGCTTTGTTTTAGCATTGCGAGCTCTCTATGGAGATATCTATTAATGAGAAGGTGACATTTATGTCTTTATGTGTATGCACCATGATCATTAGGGCACATACCATGCACCATGATTCGGATTCCTCCTGATGATGATGATTGGCGCTTCGCCTCCTTCACCGCCACCTAGATGTCATGGTCATTTGCATAGCCACTCTCAAAGTGCACAAGGAGGGACCAACCTTCTCTACCATCAACTCTCCCGGCCCCTCCTCTTGGGATTGATTGGAGCCCTTCGCGAATGGAAAATTTGTTGCTTAATTATTCGAATTAGGGATCTTCGCCTAGGGGTGCATCTTAGTTTGGTGGGTCACCTCCTTTGGGATGGGGAATCATGGTGCCATTGAGTTTCTAGATGCTAGATCATGATGGTTGGTTAATCAACCTCCCTTTTGATGAGCCTTGTACACTTGGCTCTTTTCCACCAAGAGATGATCCACCTCCACCTCCAAGTCCTGCTGATCCTTGTGCCTAATTATTTTATGATATAGTGATTTTTGTTCACCCTCATGGTGCTTGTTGTATTACCCTCACGGGCTTTGTTTATTTTGAGTTTGTGACCTCTATCATATGCCCCTTACTATGTAAATCTTTGTATTATATTATTTATAATATAAAGGTGGTTTCAATAGTAAAATCCAAAATAAAAGCCTTGAGGTTTATATCTATCATTGTTTTACATATAGATGTATTTAAGATATTTGTACTAGTAAACTCTTGAATTATTGTTTTATAATTTGTTTCTTTGAATTTCCAAATTTCCTTATTTGCAAGATCCTAGCTTATTTCAAACAAGATTTGACAAACCTTTGATGTTCAAAAATATAATTCCCATACAAAATTATGGATTGCATTTCTATTTTAGTAACATGCACTGAAAATAGTTGACTATTTACTCCTTATGCACTAACCAATCTATTGGCTCCCAACAAGTTTAGGCTATTTTTCGTTATGTTCTTGACTATAAATAGATATGAAACGTCCATTTAATTATTTGTTTTTATCCCCCACATATACAGAACAAGTTTAAAATTATTTACCTAAAGTTATGCAATACATATAGAAAAACTTGATGCGCATGAATAGGAGGTTAAGTACTTTTATAATTTAGCTAAGTGCATGAATAGAAAATCAAGAACCTTTAAAGTTTTCATGGAAAAGCAATGCTTTTTAGACCTGGTACTTTATACATAAAGAATTGAAAACTAGTGACAAATAATTCTTTCAGATTGCTCATTCATAAGAATGATGTATAAAATATATATTTTTCCATTGTAAGGTCCTTAAGAGGGAAGAAATTAAAAAGGAGTGGAGAAAGAGTTTTAAGTACTTGATGTGGAATTAGAGTAGGAATAAAAAAATTTAGAGTGTGGAATAGTAGCAACTTGCTAAATCAAGGAGGAAGTTGCAGAATAAAAAAGATGTTATCACTTTCCTTGTATGGAGTGATACCAATAAATTTTGTATGAGTTGTGGTCGACTTGACAACTGAAAATTACTGTTATCCCCTCAATCTATTTAGTCATCAGTCAAAACTATGTTAAATATTTTTAATTCCATATATTAATAGTTTGAACTAATACTCCTCTCTACAATGAAAATTTTGATACTACCTTTGTTGATTTATGTACTTACCGAATGATTTTAGAACATTTTAATAATTGATTTGTGTATTTGTGATGTAAAGTATGAAAA
Organism: Taxus wallichiana var. yunnanensis; assembly: GCA_018340775.1. NCBI lineage: Eukaryota > Viridiplantae > Streptophyta > Pinopsida > Cupressales > Taxaceae > Taxus > Taxus wallichiana. The sequence continues at coordinate 626,283,017 of CM031239.1, forward strand.
AATCCAATAGTATTCATTAAAAAATAAATGGGAAGCACACCAATGAATAAAGTAGTATGCCGTTGTTTGTCATTGTCAAAACAAAGATAATAGAAACTTCAATTCATTGTGTATGTGTGAGAAGGACACAAAAAAATGGGGAAGCCTTCATTGTATACTATTTTCACCACTAGCCATGACACTCATGGAGAGTCTATTTTTTACATGAAATTCACTCAAAAGAAATTTAAAAATAAATGTAAGGGCATTTCAACTCTTGTAATTTGTCACTTTATCATATTTTCTTCAAAACAATTGTGATAAAACTTGATAGTTGTATGGGGATGGTTCCCTCACATTATACCTTGCCATACATGCCTTCCTTGAAGTCAATATTTTTTGTTCATGGATGGATTAACTCCCCATATGAAACATCACCAATACAACCGAAGTTATATTCCCCAATTACTCTCACAAGGTATGGTTTCTCACATTTCTTTCTTCTCATCTTCCTAACACTTCAATTTACTTCATTTTATCTTTTTGTTCTCCTTTTTCCTATGCATACCTCACTACCCCTATTAGTGTATACATTGCACCTCCTAGGTGTGTTTTCTAGCTATAAAATTCTTGTACATGTGAATTTGGAAGTAGGATTATGATTATTTTGTGATAGTTGGGAAGGATTTGAACTCAAGACCTCTTCAATTTTTCCCATTTTGTACAATACAAAGTTTAGGTATTAGGAACCATGAAAATTTAGGTAGTTTAGCTCTACTTGGGATGATAAGATGTCATTTTTATTTCCTTTTGAAACTTTGTACCAAATATTGATATATAATTTTGTAAGAAATTTAGAGTTATAGGGGTAAAGGCCCCTAAAAAATGGGAAGATCATAAAATAGTTTTTAAAAAGCCTCCTTGAGACTTCTAGGAAAGAGCTTGGTAAGTAATGTGTCATTGTAAGTGTAGTCCAAGAAAGTGGAATAGAAAGCATGAAGGTGCTTTTCATGATCACCTTTACATCATAAATAGGAAGCTTATGAGCAAAAAAATGTATAGGAAAGGATAAAAACCACGTAAAGTTTGAGTGGGTTGAAAAATAATTGATTAGAATAATGAGAAATAGTAGATGCATCTTGTTGTATTAGTAAAATTCAATCTTGTAAGGTATGAGTAAGGGTTTCAAGATATTGTGTGCTAGAAGAAGAATAATGTGAACCACTATGGGTGTATATAAGAGATCTAGGAATAATATTGGTTATATAGGAATAATCATAATAACATTTTGGGTTGGGGTATTAGTTTCCCAAAAATATATAGGTATTGTAGATGTAGGAAGAAAATGTATCGATATCAGAATATGTGGAATGGGACATCCCAAAAAGATATTTCTCATTAGAGGGTTGATTACAAGAAATCTTAGTAGTGAGAAGAATCTTGATAAAATGATCAATATGGTGAGGTTTATCACATATTTGTGAATGAAAATTAGATAGAAGTTCCACTTGCTCAGGGTCTACACCGTCATCATCATCATGACTAAAATCAGAATGGTGCTCATTATGTGTTTTAATGTTATACAAAGGAACCTTAGGGGCATCATGATAAAGTATACTTTGAAAGTGTGTGGCATGAATACTGGTAATGGTTTTGATGTGAATAATATCGGGAGTTGCCCAAAATTTCTCAAAGTAAAGATAATAATTTGAGAATTTTTTTGGAACATTGTATAATGTGTATGACATGATAGTCTATGTGGTATGAGTAAGTGACTAAGTTACTCAAGGTAAACCCTCATAGAAGCACAATTGTGTCTAGATCAGTCATAGTGGACACACACACACACACACACACACACACACACACACACACACACACACACACACACACACTTTTATTGTTTTTCGGTATCGTATTTTAATTTGTTTATTAATGTGTTGGATAGTGTGTGGGATTTTATGATCAAAGAGAGATGGTTAAATTTGATAGGTGGGGATGATGAGATGAATTTTATAGGTAGGGATTTGGATGTTGGTTTGGAGGGGATGGGGATTGAGGATCAAAGGCCATGGTTTAATAGGATGTGTGAGGGATTAAATTTTTATTAGGTTGATTGATTAAAGATGGTGATGTGTAAAAGGGGAGAGAATTAATACTTGCACTTACCAATAAAATGCAATACTCCTCCTTTGTTGTATTGGATTTTCTCAAGGATGTATTGATTGCTTCATATTTGAGTAGGCACTTGGGCAACACCTCCTTTTGATTTTTTGGATTGATTGATGTTTGATGAAGGATTAATGGATGATAGATTAGATTAATGATGGATTGATTGATTGAATATTGTGGATGATTGATAGAGGATAAAATGGAAGAGATTTGTTATGGATTTCTTGAGATATATGGATTGGCTTCCATGGAGGGTGGCATGCCAATTTATAGTTTTTGGAAGAAGAAATGGAGGGCTAGGATCTTGCCAAGTAGATGGAAGATCAATGGTTAGTATTGAATGAGAAGATAGAAGAGTATAGATAATTTTAGAATTATGGAGAAATATCCATTGAATTTAAAATTCAATGGAGAAGAGTAGAAAGTTAGAGAGGCTTCTAGAATTAGAAGCTTCTAGAAATAGAGGAAGGTGGGATTAAATTAGTTTAGGTTTAATTAGGAGTTAATGATGTGATTACATGGAGAGGCTAGTTGTAGGGTAGGTGTAGAGTAGGTGGGTAGGTAGGTGTAGGAATATTAAATTCCTAGAAAATGATAATAAGGATTAAGGTGGGATAATGGGATATAATAATGAATTAAAGGGATTAATGATGAGATAATGATGGGATATTAGATAAATGATGAAATTAATTAGGATAAAGGGTATATGTGGTATTTTATAGGAAAGAGATTAATTAGATAATGATGATGTTAGGATATTTGCGGGACAAATTAATCAGAATTAATTATGTCGACATTTTAGATGTCTACAACTATATCTTATTGATGTTACATGTGTTGTTCGTAGATAATATGATTTTGATGATGATAATTGATATATTATGAGCATGTTTTAAATTCTAATGAAAAATGAAATACATGGGAAATTGGTGTGTTTATTTCCTAATTTAGTAGTAGTGATTTTGGTTAATCATGTTGAGTGGATATGACATGTGCATTGAGTGTGTAGATGACGAACATGTACCCAAATGCTACACATGAAGAAATTAAAAAAAAACTAAACACACCAAAGAGGATGGAGGGGACTAACTCCTACAAAGCTCCTTGGCCAACACATGTCACTCAAAATTGGAATTATATGGTTTGGGCTATGTGTATGGTGACAAGTGTTCAATTTATTTACTCTCTTTTCCTTATCTTGTTGTTTGACACCTTCATGAGACCCTTAACCAAATTAATTGTTTTAATTAATTCATTTTAAGTTAAATTTTGTATTTGAGTTATGGGGAAATTCATTTACTAATTTGGGTGGATTTTTCCTTGATGGGGTGGTTGAAAAATTTCTATTTTGGGTAATTTTCAAGTTTCTCCTTTGAGGCCACTTTTGAGTGGAGTGTGGGACAAGTAAACCTTGTCCCACACTCCCAAAACTCTTCCATACACCTACCCATGGGGTAGGTGTAATTTTTAAAGATTTTTAGGCCATTTTGGGGCTCATAAGGACCCCATAATGATCCTTGGGAAACTTTCCAACTACCATGTATTTATTTTGATGTGAGTTGTTTTATGAGGGTGACTTGTGATTTAAGTCATATTTATTTTGAGTTATTTGAATTTTTACCTTTTACTTTTCACATATCTTTTCTTTGTTAGAGAATTTAATTGAGTGTTTGTATTTGTAATATAATATATATTTGGCCCATGTGGTCATGGGTTTTAAATGAATGTATTTTGGGGATTTGGTTTTCCTTGGGAACTTAGGATGTTGCCACTTGGCACCATCCTAAGGGGGTGCCATTTAAAACTTTTCCTATTTAAGGGATATTTTTAGCTCATTTTGGGGAAGCCTTGGTCTTAGGTATATTATTTTGGATTGATTTGGGAGTGCTTGAAGTCTTGATATTAGAAAAAGAGGACAAGATGAGCAAGAGGTTGGTACCTTTCTTTGTTATTTTCTTACAATTGTTGGTTTATCTTGCCATCCTTTGATGGAATGTATGTGATTTTTGTGCTCATTTGAGTTGTATGGAGTTTTAATTTATGTTGTATACTTGATACTAACCCATTTTTGGGTATCAAGTGTATTTTTGTGTATGGGGGAAGGTAGATCCATTAAGGAGGTATAAGTAGAGGTTAAACCGAAGTAAAATTGTGTAATATTTTATGGAGGAACCAAAGGGACTTGGGATTTTTTCTAGTGGAGGGATAAGTGGGTTTTGAATAAACCTAGATGGAGGGATAAGTGTGAATGCATTCTTATTTTATTTACTTGGAGGAATACAAAACTTATGCTAAACCCCTTAGTGGAGCAATAAGTGGTTTGGAATGCCTCTAGTTCCCCTTTGCAAGCTAATAAAAGCTTGATAGTGTGTTCTTATGTTTGAAATGTATCTCCCTTGCTCTCTTGAGTCTTCTTGTCCATATACTTGTTTTATTTTCTTGGAATACATGTGTGTTGGGAATTTTGGGAAAACTTTGTGATCTAAGCTTGATGTTGGATAAGGAATATTTTTGAGAGTTAGGGGATTTTGGGGCAACTTCAAAGGAAACTTGAGAAATCATATGTTGTGTAATTTATTCATGTGTAAAACCATTTTCGGATGGTTAGAAGTTAAAATGGTTGATTACATAGTTGTGCAAGATATATTTCTTGAATGTTGTAAATGTGGAATTTTGTATTATAATATGTAATGGAAAATCAATATTTATATATTTGGAAAATAAACCTCTCTTTACTATCCTTGTTATGTGTCACTCATTGGAAGGGATGATAATATTTAGTGTAGTATGTGTGTGAAAGGTTTATTATAATTAAGAATGGGTGTTAGAAGGAGTTGTGAATTTTTTTCCCTTCATCTTAGTGATTTATTGAGGAAGTGTGACAAACATTGTTAATAATGATTTTTTTTTCATCTTGTATTGATCTTATGTGAGAAGCTTACAATTACATAGTGAAAATGAAAGTTAAAAATAAACCTTAATGTATACATCTTCTTCTTGATATGGAGAATCCAAGGGAACTATAATGAGTTTTATTATTTTGAAATTATTTGGTCTCATGTTTCGTGTGAATGAAATGATAGTAGAGGTCAATGGGAAAATATAACCAAGATAGTTTTCCTTGATTTAAATGTGCTCATATAGGATGATAAGGCATTTCACTTCTTTACAAATAATGAAAAAATAAAATAAAATACCTAGCTTGAATGCAATTTAGTTATACCTATTCCATGTAGAGAACATTGAAATAGATGATCCCATTTGAATTAGTTGTGGGTTATTGGTTCTAGTTATATTTTGTTTTATATGAAATCCTTTGAGAAAATATACAAATTAAGTTATAAGTGTAAACAAGAGACAACTTATGAAATACCTGTTAAGTTAAATTGTTGATGTTATTTCTAAATTAGGTGTATAATAGATATAATGGTTATATTTAAATTAGGAGATCTATTTTAACATACCTTTATTTAAATAGAAATTGTTGGATATATAATGAATGATGAAATGAACTCGGGATGGGAGGGCTCGGCCCTACCCATCCATTCCCATGGCATTGATAAACAAAGAAATAAATAAAGCTTGGGGGGTCGGGTCTGCACATGCCACGAACCCACAAACCCTTACACGAATGGCCAATGGCCGAACCCCTTCCATTCCTTCCCACTTCGGCTCTACGAGACACTCCACTACCCAAATTTTGCCATAATACACACACACATATTTTGTGTGTATATATAGATATAACTATATAGATATATAAATATATATATGTATATGCATACATATATATTTATATATGTATGTATGTGTACACACACACACACACACACACACACACACACACACACACACACACACATAAAGAGAGAGAGAGAGAGAGACTCATATATACATGCGTCGTGGCCTTCCTTACACAAGAGAAAATTTGGTAGGATGATAATCATATGTACAATAAATACAAATTTATTCTATGGGTGCGCACACACAAACACACACAAACACACACACACACACACACACACACACACACACACACACACACACACACACACACACACACACACACACACACACACACACACACACACACACACACACACACACACACACACACACACACACACACACACACACACACACACACACACATGCATGAATTTAGTACATATACCTCTTCTTCCTCCCTTTATAAATTGTAGCTCCATGACCCAACCTTTAAACCAAGGAAAAAATAATAAGAGAGGAAAGAAGGAATAAAAAAATAAATGAAAGGAAAATGAGCTTGAATAGGCTTAAGGATGGCCTTTAGGGTTTTCTAGGAAACCTAGATCCTATGGTAGAGATAAATCTAATCCCAAGGCCACAAATTAACCCTTATTTGCTTTGACATGTTCCCCACTTGACTTTCCTTCACTTTTTTAATTCTAACTTATTATGGTTTTGAATTAATTTGGGTAGTTAGACAATGTGATATTGGCTATTTAATTGGAAATGACTTAAGTCAATTAATAATTCTTAATGATGTTATAATAAGTCTATCCAAGTAATGTTTTAATAGGATGAATAGGAAAACTTTAATGGTGGTTAAATATAATTATTTCCCTAGTCACAAATGATATGACTAAATTAAGATGAGTTAGATAATTTTAAATAAATCAAGTAAGTTATCGTTGAATAAAATAAGTTGAGAAATTTAAGTAGAATGAGATAGAAAATAATTAGAATGTATGAGTTTAATATGGTAGTTGATTAATTAAAATAAATTTATTCTAGTGTAATCTAATACTATAAGAGTAGTAAAATAACTAAATAAATGAAGTAATAAAATATTGAAATACACCCAATAAAACTAAGCTAGAAAATATGAAACCCTAATGTGCAAGAAGGGTTAATAAAAAGCCTTAGCTGATTCACATATGTCATGAGACTATGTCCCAATGTAGACAAGGTGAACAAGAGGAGGAAACGACCACATATAATCTGAAAAATCATAGATATGAGCTATATGACTAGACCAGGGCACCTGGAAAGGGATAGGGGTGCTCGTGGGTGCCGTGGTCTAAGATATGGGTACCTTGTCTGTGGAAATAACTAGAAAACCTCCTTTGAGGTGTCATTGGATGTTCTCATATGTTCTCTTCCTATCGCACTAATGTCGTTGAACTGTGTCAAATGTCACTATGAATATGAGATGGAAGAATCACCTATAAAACCCTAGAAAAAACATCAAAACCTTAAAAAAGAAAGATGCATATGAAGGGTTCGGATTATCCTCAGTTGCCAAATTTATGGACTTATCACTAAGCACTACACTACATCTCAGACCCAATGTAGTTCTAGGTGTGTGTGCATCATTCCCTAGGTTGCTCTTGTACCAGTCACACTTTGTGAAGTATGAGAAAATAACTAGATGTAGAATGTAGTAAATGTGTGCATGGAAATAATAGACTCCCCTCCTATGAAGTGTGATGTAGATGAACCAACCTTGTGTGCCTTGTGATGGAGCTAGATGGATGCAAATGTAGCTATAGATGCCTTTGATGGATGCAAATTTAGATGGTGATAGTAGATACTTAGTGTTTAGTCCTTCATTATGGTCATATAACTTTATATTTATATGGTTATCTTGTTCTAATTTTGTAATTAACCTTGAAAAGGCCAACCACCAAAAAGATAGAAATCTCAAATAGCTAGAAAGTGCCCAAAAGGTGAGAGTAAAGTGTAAAGAGGATCAAAGTAGACCAGAGGGGACTAGGGCGCCTAGGGCACCCCAATCTCGGCTAGGCACCCTAGTCAAAAATAGGAAAAATGTAGAATGACAATATAGACTGGGCAAGTGCAGGTGTAAGATTGAAAATATAACAACAAGTAATGTAAAAATGACCAAAGACATGGGTTAATTATTACTCTTTTCACTTAAGAACCATATGAATAGTAGTATGAGACCGAGACTAAATAATGAATCAAAGTACATGATTTTGTGTCTACATTTTCCCCCACTTTATGTTGGTGAGCATAAAGCTTGGTAACATAAAGTAGATAGAGATGTATACCTGATAATCCATGTAGAGTGATGTAGCAAATGTGCCGAAGGACTAGACAAAGCGTGGAGTGACAAAAAGATGGAGCGTGGAGACTAAATATGCAAAAGTGATAAAAGTGATGAAAGTGAACCTAGGGTGGAAGTGTGTGTGTAGATGCCAATGTGTGTAGTGTACCTGCATGGTTAGTATCATGTGTGTGATGTACCCACCATGTGTGTGTTGTTGTTGTTGACTGCTTGCTTCCCATATATAGATGGACTTGCAAAAGAGAAGACAATCAAGTAGTCAAATACACATGTATATGTGTAAAAACACATGTATATAGTAAAAATACTGTAAATGAAAGTATGAAAATGAAAAAGGAACATGTGCACCTAATCCATGATGAGAAAAAAGGGTAGAAAGGATATCCTATAACTGTTGGTGAAGTGCAAGTTTTTGGGTGATCTCACACCACTGTGGCCAAAGAAGTGTAGGGAGAAAGCTATGTTATATTCTAACTTGAAACGCTTTCCCTAAGAGTGTATGAAGAGATCTCTATAATTCCTTTTTTTTGGGTGATTCGATGTCATGGCCGAAGAAGTATAGGAAGGAAATTCTGATGTTCCTCCAACTTGTAATTTCTCCCATAATGCTAAGGATAATTTTCCCTATAAAATCCATTGTGTATGGAGTTCGTAGTCCTGGTCTGAAATCAGTCGTTGTATAACCCATTGTGTCATGGACAAAAACTATAAATGTAATCAGTATTAGTACGTGTGTAAACCCAAATGATGCCCCCTCTTTGGGGGCACACGTGACATCGCGTGGATAGGATAATGTGGCCCCAAAAGAGGACTGATCGTGTATATCAAACCGTGCCCTGTAGGGGAAGGGAATGTGATTGGTAAAGACCAAGGCACACATAAACAAGTGGCTAGAAAACAAGTGTTAGTAGTATGATCATGAATGCAGTAAAACAAGTGTAAGACAAACAAACAATGTGTAAGCTAGAATATAATCGACAATGTAAACACCCAAAAATACTATGTAGGCCACATAAAGTGGGTTACAAGCATGGGACACCACTCACAAGTGTCACAAAAATGCAAAGCCATAGTATCCAAAAACAAACAAGTGTGCACACAAGAAAAAGGGGAAAGCCCACAAACAAGAGAAAACAATAGAAGATAATGTAAAAAACAAGTATGGAAGCAAATATCCCTACATAAAAATTCTCGCACATGAAACACCCATTAGAATTTTATAAAATTAACAAGTATGTCAAAGAGTGTATAACCTTGTTGTCATGCAAATATGCAACAAGGAAATTGTCAATTTCCAAGCATGACAACTATACCCTTGTGCCATTTTTTCATGTTTTACCCTTCCAAGGCACCCTAGGTCTACCCAATCAGTTATGATGACCTCCTAGTTGATGTTAACACAACCCCCTAGGTGAATTAGGAAATTCAAGTCAATCCCCTAGGTGATTTTAGGAGTTCTTGAAAAATGCTATCTCTGGGTAGTGTTGGGAAGGGCTATCACTGGCCTTCCAGGACTGGAGAAACCCCCGGATCAAAAACAGAGGATCCAAATCCAACATGAAGGTGAATTTAATGCTTAGAAACATCATGGAAGTGATTTTGGAAGATTCATGGAAGATTTGGAGAGTTTGGAGCAGTTTGATCAAAATCAAGGTTCACAAGCCTAGGCAGTGCACAAGCCAAAACAACTGTTGAGCTTTTGAAGGTGATTCTAGAGCTCCAGATGGAGTTAGGAGAAAAAAACATATTCAAAAAGGGAATTCAAATCCATACAATATGGTGAAATTATGTTTTCACAAAACTTTGGCATAATGGGTCGCAAGCAATTTTTCTCACATGGGTGGAGTACTAAATTCAAAATCTAATTTTTCGGCACCAAATGGATGAATAAAGACATAAAAACCATACCATTAGATTGAAAATGAAATTTCTATTCAAGATCATGTAAAATTTCATCAAAAACATCATTGGGAGCTCAAATTATCACCATTTCAAGTTGCCCTCCTGAAGCGAGTTCGGGAGTTAGTCAAATTTTGGAAGGACACGTGTTAGATCCAGGATCCTGGTGGAATTTTGTTTCCCTCACATTCCTCAAGGTTAGGATATGAAGGTTGAGAAAATGCACCCAGCCCATATGAAGCCCTCTAGACCCACATACGACCTTCAAGATCACCGGTTCAGCCCTCAGTGTTTATGGGAGCTCAAATCCCGCTCCATTGGATAACCGCCACATGTCATTGCCTTAATCACCGTGAAATTTGATGTCCTCATATCCATTTGAGTTCAAGGACATAAAGGTCACAAAAATGCACCCAACTCCCAAGGAGACTCCTGGTCACCCATGTGACCTCTTCAAGACCAATTTTTCAGCCCCGAAGAGTGGTGGAGCTTTCATCCCCTCTTTGTTGGATCTTCGATAGATGTCATCACCTTGCTCACCATGGAATTTTATGTACCTCATGTACCTTTGAGGTGATGGATGTCAGGGACATAAAAATTCACCCCTCCCTTGCTGTGCTTTTTTTTTAATGATTTAAATCATGCACTTAGCCATTATTTCCCCCATTTCTCCTTCATAGCTTCACACCCCACCATGACTGTTCATGCTTTTCCTGCACACACCAGTCCTCCATTGCTGATCTAAACCAGCTCTATCATGGCCACCAAATCCTCCACTCCATGAAAATACATAGGTTTCAGAGGAAGGATTGATCAAAAGAGTTGAAGAAACGAAGAATGAAGAGAAAACGAAGATTTTTGCACAGATAACCATGAAGTCACCCAATCAAAAAATCTTCATATCTTGAAAAATAAAATGTCAAGTTGAGATGTATTATTTTGTATATTTTCTCATTTTTTGATATGATCAAGATGCAATAAATGGGAGGTCAAACGGTTTCTTGAAACAATTTTTCCAACAAGAATCCCATTTCATGCCCTAGCTCATATTCATCAGATTTCCCATCAATCTGGTAGTCGGATCAAGCTAAAAACTTACACACAGACTCCAAATGAAAAACCTATCAAAATGGAGTTGATTTTTTCACGATTTGGAGACAAAAACCAAACCTGTAAATTTCAAGCTCCATTAATGGCCACCATGGCAGCTCCGTGCTCAAAGCCACTACTAGGTGAAAAATTTAAATTTTATTTCCAAGCATTCTAGTGAGTGAAATTTAGAGGATGTGACCGTGACAATGAGATGATTCCAAAAAAATATGTTCCATCATAAATTGAGCAGTGGAAGTCCACTTTCTAAAAATAGTAATTTTTCCTATACAAACTTGTTATGTTTGGGAAGTCACCATCAAAAGAAGCTATGGCAAAGGTAGTGTGTTGAAGATCACCAAGAAGCCAAAATGATTGTCTAGAGTAAAAATAGTGAAAATGACCACTTACTAAAAATAGTAATCCCCCTATATGGGTATTTACTAAAAATAGTAAGTCACCCTAAGAAGTGGTTAAGGTGATGACAATGTGCGCAAGAGCGAATGATGGAGTTCATCACATCACAATGGTCAAGAAGAAGAAAAATCACCTCTTACCAAAATAGTAAGTCTCCCATATGGGAACTTGTTATTAATAGTAAGTCACACTCAAAGGGAAGTTTTGGCATAATGGGACATAAAGGGATGATCATTCAGGTCAATACCATCATTCGGGATCATCCATGGGAATTTCTCATAGGGAATTTGAGACTCATCTCAGGGAATTCAATAGTGTCTTTGACACTCACTAGATGGTTCGGGTCATAGGTATATCATACATATGGTCGAATTACGGTCATTGGAAGAATAGTTCATTCAACTCAACAAGTTTCTATGAGCCAAGATGAAGGAATTTCTCAGGGTATAAAGAGTTTGGAGATGCGAGTTCACTATAGTGGAACACCTCATCGGGTCATCTAGAAGGAGATGTGGACTTCATCGAAGGCATATTATTTTTCATCAATGTTTCTTCCCCCTTATTCTTCCTTCTCTCTCTCCTCTCTTCTCTCCCCTACTTTATCTCTCCTTCATGTTCTAATTATTTGTTGGGGGTGTACACTTTTTAGATGTCCTTTAATGAAATTAAAAAGCAACTTTATGCTTCTAATGTAAAAGTCACCTTTATGTTATAAAAAGGGACTTAATATTCTCTTAGGAAGTTGAAAATTTTTAAGTTACATGAGGACATATGAAAATCCATTGGGGGTAGATGATGAGTCACCTCTCATTCTATAAATTGTAAAGCCATTCTCATTTCAAAGGGTTGGTGATTGATTTTGTAAACTCAAGAGTGCATTGAGAGAACAAAGGAGAGCCAAATTCTTCCATTCCCCTCATTCTCAAATTTCCTCCATTTCCCCACTATGTAAAACTTTGGTTTGAGAAATCAATACAAGAAGAAGGAGTTTCTATATTTCTTTGACTAAGGGATTTCTTGATACTTTGTGCTCATCAAATTCCATTTGGTCTTGTTGCTATTTACATAGTTGTTTCTTCTCATAAATGCATGTGTTGAAATTTCTAACTAGTGTGTGTGTAGGAATATGATTTTCTACCTGCAACATTAGTTCTCCTATCTTGTTTCTCACTCCCCTTTCCCTCTTTACAGATAAAGTCCTCTCTAGTAATAAATTTCTAGCTTTTCCACAGGGTTAGTGGAGTGCCCCTGTTGGATCCCCAACCACAAGGCCACCAAGAAAATCCACCTTTTTACTCATGCATGCATATATGATAGCTACACCGGTTATGTAGAGGGACTTGGACTCCCAAAGCGTTGGCAAAAATCCACCAATTTGTCGCTGAAAAAATTTCTCACCAACAAACTTGATAATGGAAAGTTCTAAGTACAAAATAAAACAATAACACCTATAGTGTACGAATGTGGATGGCCCTAGAAGGTAGTGTGTCAAGCATTAATGCTACATGTAGAAGCTCTGTATTTGTGATCACAACTAGAAAAGGACATGAACACACATATGTGTATGGTAAAGATAATGACATACAAGAAATCTATCTAACATGTGTAGTAAAGCATACATGTAAGAGAAAGTGCAAGTAAGAGTAAATACAACCATAAAATGTAGTATGTTGTGGATGGATGGAATGGAAATGTAGTGTGGATGATAGGAACCATGTGACCCTTGAGTAAATTGAGTTGTATGTAGTGAGGTTCATTTAGTATGCCCCCTAAAGTCAATAATGAACCATAAATGAGAGTACGTCATCGGGAAATGGTCGAACTATGTGTTGTGTGTAGCGCGTTGTGATGATTATGTGGTGATGATATGTGACATAGATATGAATTATGTGTTACTCTGTAGCATAATCATATATCATGAAAAAATGAATAAAAAGGAGTGGTGATTTAGCCTAAAGCATATACCACTAAACAATGTAAGCGAATGTGATGATGTAGCTGATCACGAGATGATGCTAGAAGAAGTGACCCTATAGCCTAAATCATGTATCACTAATCCTAGGAATGTTGCATGAGAAAAAGAAGATTGAATGATGAACGTGTGAGTTTGATGAGGTCCATTTGTGATGTATACCTCAACATTCAATATGGACCGTGAGACTAGAGTGCATCATCGGGTAGTGAGTGCAACACATAGAGGAGAATATGAAAAATGTGTAATGTGTGTAGTAAAGTGTATGGTATGTAATGCGAGATGTGTAGATGACCTAAGATGTGTAGCATAGTAGATGTAAGATGCAATGTAAGATGACATGTATGAGGTGTAAAAACACACAATATGCGATAGCTATGGGGTGATGTATGTAGGACAAGATGTAAGATGCAAAATGTAGAATGTATGAAGATGTGCAATGTCTATAGCCTGTAATGTGGTGTACAATGTGTAGATGATGTAGGATCATGTGATGATATGTAGTGCCTAATGTGTAGTGACTACTATGCAGTGTGTGGGGTTCATGTATATAGAATTCCCTTAATAGTCAAGTGTGTATCAAATCACAAGAGTGTGTCATTAGGTAATGACGTGACAAGAGTCACCTACGAAATGCAAAGTTTCCATGAAGTGGTGGAAGCATGTTGGGAAAAATAATAAGTATGACCATGCGATGGTGGTGGAATTTGAAACGTGTCTTGACCATTAGTAGGAGAAGCAATTGATTTTCCAAAAATGATTGGTTCATTGAAGTGGTATATTATCATGTAACAATGTAGCATTCCTAGTAAAAAGAGGTGTAGTCATTTTTACACCCACCAAAGAACAAGAGAATCCCATGCGCATTAGCCTTTCACCCGAGTGGGTGTTGGGGGCGCTCACCGAGGCACACATACGAGCTCCAAGTCTCTCTTTATGTGAGTTAAGTGGGAAATCATCACCTATGTCAGGAACTTAATGAATAAAGGTGGAAATGAGACATACAATCATCATAGGGCTCAGAACGGCCTCTAGACAAATGTATTCATTCCAAATAGAAGGTACTTACATATAACATATAGAACTATAGCAGAAAGGAAAATACATAAGGATTTACATCTATTCCATAACATCCATGAACATAAATGAAAATATATAGATATGAACCAAATCAATTACATTCATACTCATTCATGTTTATAACCTCATTACATTCAATGGATCCATTAGAATACCATGCTTGATCGAATGAAGTCATACATCACAACAGGATCATGTCCTTTATCCATACAAAGAAAAAATTATATCCCACCCTTAATATATTACTCCCTTATATATCCTCTACCCAATCCCAAAGAGTTCTCACAATATTTCTATAGAGCTCGCTCTCTATACTCTCCTCTATATTATGTTTTTCTTTTGCGGGTGTTTGTATTTATAGGCATCCAAGAGTGCCAAATCATCCTTCGTGGCCTCGAGATCTGGTGCTAAGTGTCGATTGTGGTCCTCCGTGGGAGCATGCTCCATTAGATCTGAGCTCTCCACTCCTTATAATGATGGTCTTCTGGAATCCTCTATCGCTAAGAATATTCCTTTCGTGGGAATCACGTTGCCAAGATGACACCTTATCCACTCCTCATTCACTGTCGGGTCACGCTTTTCTTGTGTCTTGCCCAAAATGTCCAATATGGATAAGTTATAAAACCTTATCTTTGTTCGCGTGTGTGCCACGAGTTTTCTTAAACCCTATCATGCACGCCTTCTCCTTGTGCACCCTTCTTCAACTAGGCCTTGCACACCTACACGCCTTTTTTATACTTAGCCAATATTTTGGGGTCCCAACATCACCCCACACTTCACCTGTTCTCCACCCTCGGAAACATCTTTTCAAGAGTAAAGAATTACAATATGTTCTAGAAGAATGAAAGAATTTGGGAAGAGTAAGAATAAGGGGATGAAGAAATGGGAAAGAATAAAAGAATGGAAGGGTAATTATTACTGCAAAAGGAGTGGGAATTTAAACCATTGTGTAGGTTTTCTCTACACTTCAACATCTCTTCCTAGCTCGCTCTTCTATCTTTTCCAAGTTCAAATCTCGAACTTGCGAAGAATACTATTTTTCCACCAGTGCCCTAGCTTCCAAAGCCCAAGTGGAATATCTTTTCACAAGACGATGCTTCTCACAACTCTCCCCATGCCCATGAATTACTTCCCCGGTTTGTAGATACACATTAGTCACTCACGGTTAAAATATTCCAATTTTTTTCTTTGCACGGATTAACTCTCGAAACCCTAGTTCACAAAATATCTTCCTTCTTCATATTTGCAAAGTAAATAATGAAGTTCGAACCTTCTATTTATATTTTTTCCTTCTTTTGTGCATTAAATGCTTCTTCACATACCACCATACTTAACACATATTGCGGCTTTTTCTAAAAAGCCATACTTCAACTAGCACTTTCTCACGCGACCAACCTCATGCGAATCTGTCAACACAAAATTTTCCTCCGTAATTCCTATTTCATTAATGTATGTATTAGGAATAGGATGTTGTTAGTAAGTAGAAGTCGCCCGAGAGAAGATAACAGCGCATGCCATTATGACACCGCCAATAATGTATAGTACAGTAATAATCAAAGTACAATAGGAATGTTGTGGTAAAAAGTAAATATTTGTCGTAAGTAGTCCAGTAATGTTAAAATGTCAAAGTTTGGGTAAGTAGAGAAGTAGGGTCTACATGATTAGGAATTAGAAATATTATATTGGTAATAAGGACAAGGAGTGAGGTCATAAATATTTTGTGTATTTATTTGTAAAAAGTCTAAAAATGTGGAACCCATGTAAAATGATAAGGTTTATCTTATCTTAAAAGATAAGCTTACATGCACATATAAGAGTTAAGGTATGGAATATGATTCGTCAGAGTGGATTTCTTATCCTATCTTAGAGATAAGATGGATAAGCTCGGAAGTTCTATAAATAGAGAGGCCACCCCCTCATTTAGCATAAAAGGAAGTAGTGAGAAAGATTCAGGAAGTGTGTAAAGGAAGCCATCGTTTAAAGGTGTGTCAAGAAGCCATTAAGAGGTGTAATTGTAAATTTTCTCCCATAGTATTGGTGAAAGGCAAGTGAAGTCAATAACACTTGAAGTACCTCATGGGTGAGATTGTAACAATTTCATGTTAATATTATAATTTATTTTGATATTTCAGATTTGTCATCATTCTTATCATAGTCGATGGTATTCTTGTGTTATGTTGTTGTTTTGTTTCCAGATTACATCCACCAAACTAAAGGTTGTGCATTAGTAAATAATCATAGACGAGGAGTTCCCGGTGAAGAATTATCATAGTGCTTTGGATTGGTGATGAAATTTTGGTTCCGTTCACGGACCATTCCTCGTTGGTGGATTTTCGGAAAGATATTCCCACTTAGTCAAAAATCAATTGGAGGGTAACCTTATTTTTACTGTGCATAGTAGTTACCATGGTAAAGTCATTTTTACCGTGAATAGTAGTTACCATGATAAAGTCATTTTTGCTGTGAATAGTATTTATCACAGTAAAGTCACTTTTTACCGTGAATAGTATTTACCGCAGTAACTTCACTTTTTACCGTGAATAGTGTTTACCACAGTAAAGTCAGTTTTTACCGCAGTAAGTCAAGTTTTACCATAGTTTACCGTGGTCATTTCTATTTTACTGTAGAAAGGTGTAAAGTCACTTTCTAGTATAGTGATTCCAATTATTTGTGCACATAAGTCTTGTTGATTGTACTTGTGGGTTGGTATTTCATGGTGGTTACTTTTGAAAATGGGAAAGATTCTTGTTTTTTCAGCTCAATCTAATGAAGATGCTTCTTCTTTCATTCAAGAGTTTAAACGATCTTGTATTTGTAATGGCCTTATAAGAAGGGAACAATGGACTGAATTTTTTCCTACCTTTTTGGATGGTTCAACACTTAGGTGGTTTGAAACACTAGGTGATAATGTGAAAAATTCATGGGATTTATTAACTGAAAGTTTTCTTGAAGAATTTGGTGAACAATAGAAATATGCAGATCTCATGATCGAGATCACAAAGCTATCCCAAGGAGAGAAGGAGAAGATAAGGGATTATCATGCTCGTGTTCTAGAGCTAAGGAGGAAGCTCGATGCCCAGATCCGGAAGGAAGGATTAGCGGATGGGTTGATGAATGGCGTGGATAATCTCCTTTGTAAGCACTTCATTCTTGGGATGAAGCCAGAGATCAGACAACGAGTGAAGTATGACCGCCCAGCTACCATTGAACAAGCAAAGGAGATTGCAAGAAGGCAAGAAGAAAGCATGGAAGAGGAGCCCAAAGAAATTGTTGCTAAAGTAGAGCCTACACCAACACCTTTGGTCCATAATCCACAACCACTCCGGTGAGCACAAATATTTCTCCTAGTACATCTACCGAGTATGAAGATCTCGCTCAAAAAGATGGGTCGCTTAACTATTAATCTTCTTCAAGGAAAAGAATTTAGTTCTCGGGGAGGAGATAGAGGTCCAAATAGAATATTTCTGAAGTTGTATGTTATGGTTGTTATAAAAAGGGTCATTATAAGTATAATTGTCCAGATAGAGCTTCTACATCTGGTAAAGGAGATAATGATAAAGGAAAAGCACCTGTGAATTCTTTTGATGTAGTAGATAAGAGTAGAAATAATGAAGTAGATGTGTTTGTAATAAAAAGAAAGAAAGAAAAAGATAATCAAGATGGAAATGATCCTAAGAAGATGAAAGGAGAAACTAGTAAGAAACATAGGAGAAGAAAGTTGGGTGTGCAGGATTTTTTGATTTCACAGGGCAAGGACCATACTCCATCTTGGAAGATCTGTCCAAAAGGCCTGCAAATATTACATATGGTCAACTTGGCTATGTGTCTTCTGAGAAGAGGTGGGAGTTGCGAAGTGGACTCAATGCTCGAAAAAGGAAGGAGGTTGAGGTCCCTGTTTTGGAGGCAGAGGCGGATCCCTATGCTCCACAAGCTGAGGTATTATGTAATGGTATTTCAATTCATGATGTCTTAGTTATGGAGGTGCTGCAGGTTAATGTAATGACCGAGTCTATAATGAATATGTTGGGTTAAAAATTGATCGCCCTTCAACACTTATGTTAAGGTCATTAAATAAGGAAAAACTAAACTAGAAGGTGTAGTTTCAAATGTGGCAATATCTGTTATGGGTGTTGTATATGTGGTAGACTTTCAGTGATGAAAATGGTATGCATTGTGCGTACCCAATGTTGTTGGGAAGACCATGGCTAAGGAGAGTTCATGCAAGAAACTACTGGAATGAAGGTTTCATGACACTTGGACGTGGTAGAGAGAGGGTGAAGATAAACGTGATCCTCGACATCATAAAGCCAGAACTTGTGGATTCAAGTGATGAAACTGATGATTGGACATCCTCTGATTACTCTAGTACTAGTGAAGTGGACACTGAAGATGAAGAAAGTGAGGTGGATGTTTCAGTCATGGATATCCTTCCAGCCACACCAACTCATGACCCCATAAAATTATCTCAAGAAGAAGTTTGATGATCGTCTCAACAAATAAAGATTGGTGATGCCGTGATGGAGAGTGAGAAGGAATCCTACATCCAGCTCTTTCAAGGTACATACACATATTCACTTTTGATTACAAGGAACTCCGTCAAGTAAGTTGGGTAGAACATTCTATTGAGTGGTAGATGGTGCTAAGCCCATAAAGCAAATGCCATATAGAATGAATCCTAATTTTTCCAAGACTCGTAAAAGAAGAAATAGATAAGTTGCTTGATGCAGGATTCATATTTGTGGAGAATTCGTAATGGGTTTCTCCCATTGTGATCTCAATAAAAAGAATGGGAAGCTACGCATTTGTGTTGATTACAGGAAGCTCAATAAGGCAACAAAGAAGGATCATTACCCTCTTCCATTTTCAGATCAGATCTGGACGGTAAGTAGTGGCCAGGAGTGCTATAGTTTTGCTGATGGATATAGTGGCTACAACCAAGTTCGTATAGCAGAGAAAGATTAGCTGAAGACCACGTTCACCACTCCTTGGGGAATGTTTGCTTATAGAGTTATGCCTTTTGGGTTGTGTAATGCTCCAGCAACATTCCAGCGTTTGATGAATAGGGTGTTCGAACCCTACATTGGGACCTTCATCAGAGTATTTCTGGATGATTTTTGCATCTATGGGAGCAAGTTGGACCACCTGCACCAAATGGAGACAACATTTCAAAGGTTAGATGAAGCACAAGCCTCACTAAACCCTACAAAGTGTGTCTTTGGATGTTCTAAAGGCATTTTGTTAGGGCATGTTGTATCCAGAGATGGTATTGGTATCGATCCCGATAAATTTTCAAAATCAAAGATTTACCATTTCCTATGAATAGAAGTTGAGATCATTTTTAGGCCATGTGGGTTACTATAGAAGGTTCATCAAGAATTTCTCAAAGATTGCATAGCCACTAACCTAGTTCTTGAAGAAGGATGTTACTTATGAACCAGGAAATAAGGCGCATGAAGCTTTTGGACAACTGAAGGAAGCCCTGGTGTCTTCACCTGTTTTAAAGAATCTAGATTGGAGCAAGCCATTCATTGTGTACACTAATGCCTCAGATGCAGCACTAGGAAGTACTTTGAGCCAAAAGGATGAAAATGGGAATGAACATCCAATTTACTTTGGGAGCAGACAAATGAGCGTCTTTGAGGTAAATTATATCAGAATCAAAAAGAGGCTCGGCTATCATTTTTCAGAAGAAGTTTAGAAATTACTTGCTAGGCAAAAATTTCTAGTTGTAACAGATCATTAGGCTCTAAAATATATTGTAAATAAGCCTAACCCATCAGGGAGGATAGCAAGATGGATAATTTTGCTACAAGAATTTGAATTTGATATTATAGATAGGCCAGGAAAGAAGCATGTCAATGCAGATGCACTCTCTCGAGCCTATGATGGTTTAGGATCATCTTGTGATGATGATGATTTCCCGATGCAAAGATTGTTATCCTCGACACAATCCCTAGTGAATACATAGATATTTGGAATTATCTCGAATGAATTCAAGTTTCTGATGGTGCCAATGCAAAGACTAAGAGAAAGATTACTCAAGCCATCGTCCATATTCTATTCTCGCATGGAGTATTATTTCGAATAGGACCGATGGACAAGACAAGAGGGCGGTTGGACGTGATCGGGAAGGAACTGCTAGAAGAATTCCACAATGGTACATGTGGAGGGCACTTCTCTGACAACTTACACCAAGAAGGATCTTGGATGCGAGTTATCACCGCCCACTCTTTTAAATATTGTTATAATTATTGTAAGACATGTGATATTTGTCAAACACATGGTAACCGTAAGAGTTCATCAGCTCCATTATGCCCTATTCTTCCACTTGGTCCCTTTGAAAAGTGGAGAATAGACATTGTAGGTCCACTTCCAACTACCTCATGCCAAAATAAGTATATTGTAGTTGCCACAGATTATTTAACCAAGTGGGTTGAAGCTAGGCCATTGAAAACAACTTCCATGGATGAGGTGGCAAGGTTCATATATGAACGCATTGTCACCAGATTTGGTTGTCCATTAGAAATTGTAATGATCAAGGAAGCCACTTCATTAATGAGGTGGTAAAATCCCTAGTCAATAAGTTTTCTATTAAGCACAGGAAGGCAACAACATACAAGCCAAGCACAAATGGACAGGTGGAACGAACAAATTTTGTGTTGTGTCAAATTCTAGCAAAAGATGCAGCCTTGTAGGTACATAAATGGGATAAAAGGATTCATGCAGCATTGTGGGCATATAGGGCAACATCAAAGTCAGCAACAAGATACTCCCCATTTCAGTTGGCTAATGGCATTGATCCAGCTTCTTCCTATTGAGTGATATTCCCACGTCGCAGAGTAATGAAAAATGAAAGAATGGATGAAAGTGATTCAAAGTAAAAGAAAGGTTGGTACATCTTCATTTGTTAGAGGAAATGAGAGAAATAACTAAGGATACAAGCTATAAGAAGAAAATGAAGTAGAAGGAATACTTTGATCAAAAGATCCGGTGGTCTCCATTTCATGTGAATGACTTGGTTCTAGTATATGATTCCAGATACAAAAAAAGAAGACAGAGAAAATTTCTTCCAAAATGGATGGGGCCCTACAAAATAAAGCATTGGCATGAAAATGGTACGTATCGACTGGAGGAATTGGATGGCACTCCCATTACAAAATGGGTCAACCACGACAAGTTGAAGATTTTCCAAGCACTAGAATAGTCTCTCGAGGACGGAGTAGAAGCTAGGAAGGGGAAGATGTCGACACTAAAATTTTTCTCCGTAATTTCTATTTCATTAATGTATGTATTAGGAATAGGATGTCATAATTAGTAGTAAGCCCGATAGAAGATAACGGGCGCTGCATACGACGCCACCAATAATGTATAGTATAGTAATAGTCAAAGTACAATAGGAATGTTGTGGTAAAAAGTAAATATTTGTCGTAAGTAGTCCTAAGTAATGTTAAAATGTCAAAGTTTGGGTAAGTAGAGAAGTAGGGTCTACATGATTAGGAATTAGAAATATTATATTGGTAATAAGGACAAGGAGTGAGGTCATAAATATTTTGTGTATTTTATTTGTAAAAAGGCTAAAAATGTGGAACCCATGTAAAATGATAAGGTTTATCTTATCTTAAAAGATAAGCTTACATTTATAGATAAGAGTTAAGGTATGGAATATGATTCGTCAGAGTGGATTTCTTATCCTATCTTAGAGATAAGATGGATAAGCTGGAAGTTCTATAAATAGAGAGGCCACCCCCTCATTTAGCATAGAAGAAAGTAGTGAGAAAGATTGTAGGAAGTGTGCAAAGGAAGCCATCGGTTTAAAGGTGTGTTGAAGAAGCCATTAAGAGGTGTAATTGTAAATTTTCTCCCATAGTATTGGTGAAAGGCAAGTGAATTCAATAACACTTGAAGTACCTCATGGGTGAGATTGTAACAATTTCATGTTAATATTATAATTTACTTTGATATTTCATATTTTTCATCATTCCATAGTCGATGGTATTCTTGTGTTATGTTGTTATTTTGTTTCAGATTACATCCACCAAACTAAAGGTGTGCATTAGTAAATAATCATAGCACGAGGAGTTCGGTGAAGAATTATCATAGTGCCATATTGGTGATGTGAGAACACTTCTACAACCTTTGGCGTGAAACAAACCTATCTCGAAAGAAGACTCTTATGTGTGCATCAATGTGCCAAAGGCACTTCTTCCATCCTTTACATGATTTTTCTCTCGCCTACCTCGTGTTGCTTTTGTGATTCTTCCTCTCTTGACGTGGATCCCCAATGTATCCTTATCCCGACACCACCATCCCTTTTCACCTTTCCTTGCATGTACTTCCTTTCACAGGCCATTCAACTGGGATTTCCAATGCAATCCTTCCTAGCGCTTCACACTTCAATTTCTTCCACTTACTCCACCCCACACTAAAATGATGTGCAGTCCTCATGCAGATTACAACCTTTAAAAAGTAATGAGATTACGGTACTCCAAGGCACAACCCAAAACAACAACGAGAAAGGGAAACACAAGAAAAGAAAAACACATTAAGGGAAATCCTAAACTAACTGGAAATACTACCTTATTTATAAACACCAAGAAGAGTTATTTATTGTAGGGCTTTAGCCTACTCCCATTGAAGTGTCTTGGAAATATCATCCCATCCAGTGCTTGTAATTGCACGTGCCCGAATCAAGGATGTATGAGATGGTGTAGGGACCCAACCAATGCACTTTTAACTTCCCAGGATGGCACAAAAACTTGGAATCATATAGCAACACCATCTGGCCAACCTCAAACTTCTTGTTCCTAATGTGGCGATCATGCCATGCTTTTTCTTTTCTTTTTCTACTATTTGGATCCATTTGGCCAATGATCACCTTTCATCCAACTTCATTAATTTATCAATCCTTTCTTCCAGCACTTGCTCATCAACCAACCCTCCTACGCGTGCTATTCATAGAGAAGGTAACATGAACTCAACCAGTAAGACAACCTCCATGCCAAACACCAATTGAAATGGTGTGGCTTTGTTCAACCTTTTATAAGTTGTCCTATAAGCCCATAATATAGTTGATACATTGTCATCCCAATCTTGTATTCGACATAAGAAATCTTTGTTAGGGTATGACTCAATATTTTGTTAAATGCTTCCATGGTTCTATTTGCTTTTGGGTGATAAGGTGTAGTTTTGTGATGAGCCACCATGAACTCTGCTAACAGGATCCTCATGATCTCATTCAAGAAATGTGTACCCCTATCACTAGTTAAACTTAAAGGGCATCCATACCTCGTGATAATGTTCTCCCACAAAAATCTTGCTGCTTTGTAGTTGCTTCAAGTCTTTAATAGGTGCTACCTCTTCCCACCTTGTCAAATAATCGGTGCAAGTGAGGATATACCACAAACCAATCCTACGCGTTCTTGGCGCAATAGGGCCTACAAAGTCTATTACCCATTTCTCAAAAGGTTCAAAGCACTAGGGATAGGGTGCAAAGGCATTTCATCTCTCCATACCGGCTTGCCAACACACCGATAATGGTCACATGATTTACAATACTCCTTGAAATCCTTATATAGAGTTTCTAACCACAATCTAGCCATTAATATTTTATGTGTGGTGGCGTTGCTGTCGATAATGTATAGGTGCACTTCCTCCATGTGCTTCCTCTATGATGGCAAAGCACTCATGCTCTAGTACACACTTGTGCAAAACTTCATCATGCCCTAGTTTGTATAAGTCCCCATTGATCAACATGTAGGGTGTGACGTGTATGGCTAGTTACTTTTTCTCTAATGTCTTCATCCCTTCCAGCACCATACCCATTTTAAGGAACACAACAATATCCTCCAAGTCTGAGGGCACGCACCACAACCTAAATAGCTACGCATCTGGCATGGTATCTTCAATGCTTTGTGTGTCCTCCCCGAATCAATCCTAGACAAATGGTCAGGTCCAGAATTACTCTTGCCTGGTTTGACAACTACGATGAACTCAAACTCTTGGAATAATAGCATCCACCAACATATGCACCCTTGTAGGATGGGCTTGTTCACCAAATATTTTAATGCCATGTGGTCAATGTAGAAGATAAAGGGAGTTTCCAGTAGATACTTTCTAAATTTATGAAGTGCGTAGATCATTGACAATGCCTCACACTCGCCGTAGTGTTATTTCGCTTCTCAGGTTGTCAATTCTTGCTTACAAATCATAGGGGTGATCAATGATTCCCTCACCGAGGCTAGCTATGCAAGCATTGCCCCAATGGTCATTCCGAGGCATCCACATGAAAATGGAAGGGCTTATCCCAAGAGGGGAAACATAATATAGGTGCGGTGCCAAGCCTAACCTTCAATGTGTCAAATGCCTTCATTGCGCCTCTCACCAATGGAAGGAACTTTTATGTCTGAGAAACTCTTCTA
The DNA here is from genome assembly GCA_018340775.1 of Taxus wallichiana var. yunnanensis. NCBI lineage: Eukaryota > Viridiplantae > Streptophyta > Pinopsida > Cupressales > Taxaceae > Taxus > Taxus wallichiana. Next base: position 626,308,116 of record CM031239.1, read on the forward strand.
AAGGCACGGTGATCTTGGCATACCCATTGATGAACTTCGATAGTATCCCATGCGTAAAAGAAACCCACACACTATGCTTTGACTAGTTAGCTCCCCTAACCCCATAATCACTGCAATTTTGGCAAGATCCACCAATAGGCATTCTTTGCATATGATGTGTCCGAACGGAGTAGAAATTATACACTTCTTAATGTTGAGGGATATCCTCAACCTGTTGACACCTTTCAAACCTCAATCTCAGATTGTCACTATAATGCCCACTTCCTTTGACACCTTTTTGCATCGATCATGACATCGCCGATTATATTATGGACATGATTATGGACTTTATTATAGTATGATGTTAGATGTTAGATCAAGGATTATTTTTGATTGGATTCGGATTGTGATGCATGATGATTATTAGAGACATTTTATATGTTGATGATGTTATATCTTGTTGGACATGGTTATATGATGGATGTTGTTTAGACTTGTGGTATTTGGATATTGTGAGTGGACCTAGAAATGGAAAATTATTCGATGATGATATAGTTGTTGATAAAACTATAAATGATATTGTTAGATTGCTCGAATGTTGTTGTGATTCATATATCTAGATGATTTTGGAATTTTAATTATATTTATATTATTTTGGATGTTCTGATATGGCCACGAGGCCGAAGGAGGTGTTTGTGTTTTTCGAGTTAAACTATCACAACAAACATTGGGGATTGGAGACAAACCACATCGGAATTCTAGATGAATTCAACAAGGTCACCATGGCAACTAGTTTTGTTTATGTGTGTGTTTGTTAGTGTTAGGGATCCGCATGGGGATCACCTTTAAATGTGACAAGGGATTTTATGTTTTTCTTTTATTTTTGGTCCCTTTTGTTTAATTTTTACATGTGTTTATTTTGTGGTGCACTTACCCCTTTCATTATTTATTTAATGGTGTGTAAATATTATGAGTAATCTTATTTTTAGTTAGTTAATTAAAATATGTCATAAGAATGTAATTAATAGAGTTGTTGACCATGTTTTAAAGTGTTGTAAGAATGTGTAAGTAATGTGTAAGTAATTTTCAAATGACCTTGTAAGTGATGTGTAAGTTAAATTTTGAGTGTGAAACACTTCACCTTCTTGGAAATTCGAATTTGTCCTTGGAGGCTGATTTTTAAGGCTTGTGGGACAAGTTAAACTTATCCCATACCTCTTAAATTTACATACCAACCTTTCCTATGGTTGGAAGGTTAAATTTAAACCTTTTAATGCATTTTTACAAGTCAAGTTGAATGTTGTAATTGCACTTTTATTACATAATTTAATTTCAGTCCTTATGGGGTATGGACTTGTTTGAGTGTGTAAGTAAATTTTCATATTATTCACCCACCTATTTATTATGCATTAGAGAATGAAGTTGACTTTGTGTTTGGGGTTGAGGATGTGTGATGTGGAATCCTACATGGATCCACCTCATCCTCTTCTCTTCCCTATTCTATAAAATTTGAATTTCTTACCTTTTTTGGGTTGCTTCACTTTTGGGAGACTTCATTTTGGGTGAATTTTCTTGCTGTTTGGGAGCTCTTTCTTGAAGGAGTTTTGGAAGATTGTTGCATGCTTGTGCTTGGTTGTTTTTGGATTGCTTGCATTGGGATAGAGCTTGCTATTTTGGAATTTGGAATAACTCCATCATGGAGAGGTAAGAGCTTGGCTCTTGAAATGCTCTTCTTTTATTTATGTAAATGTTCTTGTGTGAATGTTTTGGTATATATTGTGGGTTGTTTGGTAGATGGCCTAGGAATGGTGTAGGAGAAGACTATGGGGTTATTTTGTGGGAGGCACAAGTGGTTTTAGGGAGGTATAAGGGTGGAGGGAGTTGGGAATTTGGGTTCCACCTTACAAAGAAATAGCTTGCATTTCTTTACTTGTTATGGGGTGCCATAAGAGGTTGGGGAGATATAAGAAAATGTGAGGAATAAGGGGTACTTGGGGGAGGCATAAGGGCATGACAGGGTTTGAAATGATATTCATATATATATATAGACACACACACACACACACACACACACACACACACACACACACACACACACACACACACACATATATTTGGTGGGTTATACTCAGGTGGTGATACCCATTTTTCCCCTTGGGAGGCATAAGAAACATCCCCCATAGCTTCTTGCTCCTTTGGCTTGCTTGATGAAGCCTTAGTATTGTTTTTCATGTGTTAATGTAGTTGTAAAACTACATTCTATTTTTTTGGACTATGTGTTTTATTGTGAAAATGTTGTTTGTGTGTTTTGTGGAAGCCTATTGTTGCCATGAGTTGGATCACATCTTTTATTGCATTATGGTTGGGGTTTGGGGCCAGGGCAAAGAAGGATGGCTTCTCCTCTTCATTAGATGTATTGGTTGGGTGGAGAGCGTTGCCTTTCCCCTACTCTGTTGTGATCAAGTTGGAGGAATGGAAGAATGCATATTGTTGTTCGGAGTTGAGAAAGATAGTTTGACAGTCCCTTGTGAAATGAAATCTCATTGTAACCTTCCCACTTGAAGTGGATGATCTTGTAAATGTTTGTAATGGAAAGATGTTGTACAGTTTTGTAAGTGAAATTTGAAATGTAAAAGAGTTATACTTTGTATTTTGTTTAGAAAGAATGTGAAAGAATGATACGTGTTTGGTATACTATATTTTGTAATCAAATGAAAAGGAAGTTGTAAGTTGTATTTTGGAATCAATAAATGAATGTAATGCTTTTCTCAAATTGCATTTTTGTATTCAATCTGATCATATCAATGTATTGAAATCTTTGTTTGAAAGGAAGAAATGCGTGTGAGAAAAATACAGTGTTTTGTCTCTTTGAAATGTGAATTGAAATCAGTACTACATTTTGATCTTGAATGGTTTTTTAGAATCAACTAAATGTGTTAGATTAGAATTAGAATGAATTTTAATACTTACAAGATGAAATGGCAAATAGAACCATTAAAATTTGATCATTGTTAGTTGTAATTTCAAAATAGTAATTATCTCAATAAAAATGCACAGTTTGAACTGAAACAATAAAATAACAAATTAAATGATTGAATTGAATTATTAGGCCCTAAATGAGTTCAAATAGACAAAAAACTTAAAGGAAATATTTCAAAACTTAGCCAAATCGGGCTCAACCATTTTACAGTCGTTTTGCTGTCAAAATGGCAATTTTCAAATTGGAATTCAATCAAATAGATCTACCTCACAAAATTATCCTAAATCCATCTAAGAACAATTCTTCATGTCTATTTGACATGTAGAGAGAGGAAGAAAATCAAATTGAATAAATCTCACAAGTTAAAATTTACCAGTTCACACTATAAATCATGCAAGCATTTTTCTAAAATTGACCCCTTAAACTTTATCAAAATCTAAAATTAATGATTTTAAGTAAAGAGGACATTGAGATATTTCTAGAAATTCCTTATTTTTCCAAAATCAAGCTCTCTATCAAAAGTTATGGCCCTTTGAAGTTTTTCTTCCCAAATTTTGGGAAAAATTTCCTTTGGTCCGCGCTCGAATTTTTCCCTTAGAGCTTAGGAAATTTTTGGGAAAATTTTCCAAATTTTCCCCATTATCCCACCAGCCCACATCCAATCAGAGGCTTGCCACATGGCACCATGAGGTGTTAGCGAAGGGGTGGTCCCCTTTTAACTTAGCACTTTGGAAATTTTTGGGAAAACTCCAACTTTTCCCCATCGGCCCACAACCAATCAAGTAATGCCACGTGGCATCACTGAGGCATCGGTGGAGGAATGGGTCCCTTTTTTATTTTACATCTAAGAAAATTTTTAGAAAATTTTCCAATTTTTTTCTACTATTTTGCCAAATGCCGTGCCCATAGCTAATCAAGGGCTGCCACGTGGCATCGCGAGTGTCAGGCGGAGGTGTGGGTCTATGTACCCTCTTAGCCCTTCGAGGCGTTAAGCCAATTTTCTCCCCACCACCCCACTTTCCCTGCATTGGTTTAAGAGATTCCACATGTCCCTTGTGGACTCACGGGAGTGTAGGTGCAAAGCTGACTTTTCACCCCACGCAGGAGAATTTACAAATGTCTCCCTACCCGCTTTTCCCTACGCTACCTTAGGGAGCGCCACGTGTCCCTTATGGACTTGTGGAACCATGGGAGCATAGGCACAAATTTGATTTTCTCCCACATGGGAAATTTTTTCCAAATGTCTCCCGTGGCCCGCCAACCTACCCTTTGGGCAAATTTTCACCCTTGGGCCTGCAAGCCCGCTCTTGGGGAAAATTTTCACCCCAAGGCCCGCCGGCCCATAACTTGAAAATATGAGGAGTTAGGAGGAATTCTTTATATCAATGGAAAGGTGAGGAAATTTCCTATCCAATGGGAATGATTTAGGAAATTTTGAATGCATTAAGTGTGAGAAAAATCAAGTTGAAACTTTAAGCTTGTTAGAGAGTGGGTATGGTGAGGAATTTCCCTCTGAACCTAATTGAAACTTATAACCCTAAATTTTGGACCTTATGACCTCTAATAATTATTAATAAAAGAAAAGTATATTCTAGTAGATTAGAATTTTTCTAGAACCTGTTAGTGACAACTGTTGTCTTGTAACATGGTTGTAGATTCTTTTAATAAAAAAATTATTCCATAATTTTCCTAACTAATCCTAGGTTGTTCTTGGGTCTCAAGTGGGTTGTTTTAATGGGTGTTATAGTCACAATGGTCCTTGACCATTCCATACATGGTCCAATCATCAAGGTACACTGGAGATAAACTTGTGGATAAAATCATGGAAGGCATGCACTACAATGCATGAGAACACAACAAAGCACGTTCTTCAACCCAAAAGGCATGACCATATAGGAAAAACTTCCCCACTCGGTGGTGAAGGTTATATTTCTCCGGTCTTCCTTTGAAATCCTCACCCAATTATTGCCTAAGAACCCATTCATGAAAAATTAGACTTAACGCCCGCCACTCCTTCCAATATTTATTCAATGAACGGGGTTGGCAAGAGGATCAATGATACACACTACATTCATATCCCTATAATCAACACATATCATTATCCTCCCGCCATTTTTGATACTAATCACCATTGGACTTATCCACTTAACTCCTCTAAAAACTCTATGATTCTTAACGCTATCATCTTGTCTATTTCCTCCTTGACCTTCACACAAATTAGGGCTCGTTGGTATGGTCTCTTCGACCGGGTGTTCATCTTCCTTTAGTTTTATCCGCATCTCCCCATGGAATGGTGAATGCCCTTGAGCTCATGGTACCCATGTGGGAACAGTCTGAAACTCAACGTAAAGATGAATGATCTTAGATACTTCCTTCTCCAACCAATAGTCTCCGATGATATCCTCTTTAGGCTCTTCTTACGAGATGATGTTAACCTTATTTGTATTTAAAGGTTCATGGTAGGTGCATGTTCTTTCATCAACACTCTCATCACTTCACGTGAGACTAGAGAATGGTTAACCTCAAAAATTTCCATCTCTTCACCATCTATGACATAGACCATATTGCCTTTTTTCTCTTTTTTTGTGCACGCACGATCAAACCGCATCTCATCGACTCATCTTCACCAAATTTTCCATCAAGCATGTCTCTCCTAGAAATTCTACAAGCTTGTCCTCTACCTTTGCACTATACCCCATCGTAAGGTGCTTGACCTCCTACAATGCCTTATCCATTGATGGTTTGGTGCTACAATACTCAAATGCTTGGACAATATCAACCACTTGCTAGTTCTTTTCTAATTCCATTTTGGTGGGATGTCTCGAGTGGATGTACCAAACGTGCGCGTAACCCACAAAGTGTAGAATATAGTTTGTGTACCCAGAGGGATGGTGGCAAAGCTTCCGCACCTTCCCTCTAGGCTCTCTCACAAGCTTGGATGTGGAAAGAGGCGGGCTCCTTACCATGGTAGTCTTTGATGGTGGTGGGCGCGTTTGTTCTAGAGGTGGGGAAGGAAATTCTCACTTCATGCCATTCTGATAAGCTCTTGTGGTGTGTCACCCACCATCGTGCTGTAGTTCCAAGAAAGACATAGCTTAGCATCTCTCTTCTTTCATTCTCATTTCTCCACTGGGCCTCCATTTCCTACAAGAAGGTCTTAGTGTAAGCCCCTCTAGAATACTTAGGTAACTTCCTTCCTCCTAGGCACCTAAGCGAGCACACCTTAGGTGCTCTAGTTACAAGCCCCTTCAGTTGTCACCCAACCAACTCATAAGTTCCATGTGCACCCAATTGTCACATGCTAGACTAGTGGTGTCACTTACCGACTGAGCATCCTCAAACTGGATAACTTTTGGTAGGATGGATTATCTCTGGGTCTGAATAGAATGCACATAAATCCGATCAAGGACCTCTTCTCCTAAGGGTTCGAGTTGTATAGCACTCGATTTCCCATATACAAGGGGAATGATAACCCTTTCTTCCTCATTCTCAAAGCTGATGTACCCCTTATTGAACCACAGGTCAACATTATTTTTATAGCACCATGGGCACCCAAGTAATGCTAGGAAATTATCCGCCTCGAAAGCACCAAGACCTCAAAATCCCTAGTAAACTTGGCCCCTTGAATGGTAATAGATGCATCCTTTAAGACACCGAAGGGCATTGCCTTTGTTTTGTTTTCCATATACAACACATTTGAATATGGCGTATGTAATGCAGACTTCCCATTTGATACCATGCATCCAAGGTGAGAACATTGACCTCGATCCTGTGTTAATGAGGATATTACTTAGGAGCCATCCATCCACGACTACATTCAGTGTAATATCCTTGTCATAATCCAAGTTATGGGGGGGAGGTTTACGTGCAACACCGCCTTTCGTGCTCTACTCCTGCATGTGGCACTTTCTCCAAAAGCTATTCTCCTAATAGGGGAATGATATTCTCCTACCTTAGCATCTTGCACAATTCCTTAACTTCATCCATGTCCTTCTGCAGAGTCTCCACACTTTTCCTATGCTTATACTGCCTCAACATTGGATTTCTCCTGCAAGCTCCTTATAACGCCCATAGTTTCTAGTATACCTCCTTTTGATGGGTAGGTTAAGGTACTTCCATGCATAACTTCCTCTCTTGAAACTAAGGTTCTTTGCTTTGGTACCTCTCGGGTGCGTGCAACCTCCGCTCGAGTAGTGACCATGACAGGTTCTAATCCCAAGTCACACGCCACTCTAGGCATCCACTATGTATCAACCTTCTTAATGCTTACCATTGCAGCACCCTTGTCTTTCCAAAGTACTAATAATTCATGTGCTCAAACAACTCGGGCACTCCTCATACTTGTGCTTCTTCCCGCACCATGAGCACTACAATAGTCCTGGGAACTTTTGCTTATAGTGGTATGTAGACCCACAATTAAAATAGGTTCCACATGGGAACTCAATTCTTCCTCCTCCATGGTTACCATGACCAAAAATCCTCCATGAAATCCCCTTCTGTACACACCTCCATTTTTGTGATCCTCATAATGGCAAGTCATCATTTTTAGAACTACTAGAAAGGCTAGTATGGCACACACCATGATTAATGGCCTCATGGATCTGATCAATAAACCTACAATCCTTAGTATTATGGGTTGTAGAGGTGTAAATCTTACAAGATAGTAGGACACATTCTTTCGAATTGTGCGCTGTAACAAGGACATCTATTTGCATCATGGTCCCCATGACAAATTTCACGATCCTTCATCTATTACGATGTGTCTTGTCCTCCATGGGCAACCATCCTTGACACACCCTCTACTTCACAATTTGTACACCATATACCACTTTGTGAGTCTCATGGGCTGAGTTTGCAGAAAAATTCTCCACCTACTTAGCCATAACAACGATTTGAGCCTCCAGAAATAGGCTAACACCAGTATCAACACTTCCAATAGCTTCGGTGTGTAGAGCAGCTTCTAACGCCTCATGGGTCTATGAAAGTTTTATGAGATAAAGCTCTTCTAAATGGAGTTATCAACCCCCAAAACCATTGAGCATGTTGTGAAGGGTGAATGTCATATGACAATTTTGACAAGAGGGTTTTGAACCGTGCATCATACTCCCGCACACTCTCCACCATTCCCTGTTGAATCTCCTTGGAGCGTTAATGATCTTTTGTTCAAACTCGGGATTCGAAATTCTACCAAGAAGGTGTTCTTTAAATTAGTATAATCCACCACCATTTGATGAGGGTCATATTTTCTATACCACCTATATTTGTAGACATCTATAATTATGCCCAAGCAATTTAAAATACTTAAATTGTGCTAATTATCTCCTTTCTCGCAAATTGACGACATATCATCAAATGCACTCATATTCCCTCTTATCATCATTAATTAATTACACTAAGCTAATTAATTAAGTCTCCTATCTAACTAATACCCTAATTAATGACCTTCCATTAATAAATCACCCCTTCTACCTAGACTAATTAATTATTATTAATTAATTAGCTTTCCCTTCCATTTAACCTATAAATCAATATTTAATTGATTTAATCCCCTTCTAATAGCCTAAATCATACTAATATTCCTCTAATTAGCTTCTATAAGCTTACATCTACCTATTAGTTAATCACCTTTGATTAATTAAAACACCCCCAACTCCCATGACTTGCTAAGCATAAATTAAACCCTTCTAAAGTAAGGTTACCTTTTATAAAGCAACCTTATCCATTCCTAATCATGTTTTACCTTTATCCCACATGTAAAGGGATGAAGTGTTTCCTTTATCCATTGGGCTATATAAGGAGCCCTCCTTACCTATACCTACACCTAAACTCCTTGAGAAAGCAAATGCAAAGCATATAGCAAAATAGACTAAGAGCTTGCTTTTTGTTTTCTTGAGAGTTCATCATCTTGAAGAGTTAAGCCTCTTTCTTAAGTGCTTAGGTCATATGGGAGGTGTCAAAAGGGTCTTGTAGCCCAAATTTGACAAGCCCTCATTCCTAGGTTCTTGGAACATCAAGGACAACCATTTTTGATAGCCATGGAGCCTACCTAGGTTCCTTCATTTATATGTTGTTAGAGAATAGAGGATTTGTAGATGTTTAAACATTGTTAGGTTCAAAGTTTTGTATTAATGAATGTTTAGCATCTAACCCTTGTTCAATTCTTATCATGATGGTGCTTAATATGTTGTTTGATTCTTGCTAATTAAGACTATTTAGGTGTTAGTCTTTTACTCACATTTAGCATTAGTTTAAAAACAACACATGCACACATTTGGCACGCTTGGTGGGACACTTAGTCCCATGGCATTTTAGTTTAAGTTTCATTGTTATGGCTAACTTTTGATATGCACATGTAGTAATTAATGTCTATTTTCTTGGAATTTTTGCTAATTTGATATGTGTAACTTCTTGTTCATAGCCATATTTTTAATGGGTTATTGCCATTCTTAAACTAACTTGTCAAAATTTGAGATATTGTGAGTTTTCTTGTGTTTTTTTCCATATTTTGGTTGCAGGTCTGGCGTAGGCACATTTTTAGGAGCATAGGCATGGTTTTGTGGCACACATGCCTCTCTAGTGGTGTAGGTGCACTGTCAAAACCTGGTTCTCTGTTTACCGACCCTGGCGCATGTGCGCTAACCCCGGCACACACACCTAACCAGTGCACGCAGATGCACTAACCTGGGCACAGACATCATTTCATGTACTATACCTTCACTACATTCTAAAACCTGTCAGATCGGCGCGTACACCCTAACCAGAGCGCACATGTTGTTTTAGTGGTACAGACACATTTTGGTGATGTAGACATTTTGCCGAGAAATGGGACTATTTTATAAAGTGGTGGCACACACATTTTCCCGTACACACTTTTTTGGTGGCACACAAATTTTCTGGTGGCACACATGCTTTTCCAGTGGGCGGGCATTTTTACTGGTGATGTAGGTGTTTTTCTAATTTCGCATCTTTTTTCTCGAAGGTGGTGCATACATTGTTTTTGTGGCACACATGCCTCTCTAGTGGCATAGGTGCATGGTAAGCAAAAAAATGCAGAGTAGTGCATACATTGTTTTCGTGGCGCACACGCCTCTTGGGTGGTGCAGGTGCACTGTAATTTGGAAAATCACAGAGTGGCACATATGCCCTAACCCGCGTGTAGGCGCTACAAAAGGGGTGCAGGTGTCCTTTCGTATTTTGAAATTAATGTGTTGAGGTTCTAACATTCTTGTAGGTTTTATCTAATCATATACTTGTCTTTGCAAGCTATTTTTACATGTTTGTACTTGATTAGATGGATTTTTGCATTGTTTACTTATAGGAATAAGATCACGTATGCTCTTCCCTCGCATCCCTTGGGGTGATCTTGGGAATCAGAAATGATTCTTATGTCCTTTTGATGCTTTGAGGTTGTTAGGAATATTTGAGTTGGAATTGGTTAACTTGGCATAGTTGAATTAAAGTGTTTTTTTCCATTTGATATATTTTGGATTTTGAAGACATCACGTATGCTCTTCTCTTGCGTCCTTGGATGATCTGGAGAATCAGAAATGATGCCTTCTCTTTTATGGAAAACTACTAAAAATTGTCATACAGGACCAAAATGCCATTGCTTGTCAAAGAACGGAGGAATCAAAACAAAAGTAAAAAAAACTACTAATACAGTTGTTATATAGGTTGCCAAATGGTGTTTGAGAAAACCACACCTAATTAAAAAAGATAAAATGAACAACATATTCAAAACATTGTATTATAGGTTTCAAAAAAGGGTACGTCCCTCTCCGCTCAACTGGAACATAACCCCTTTGGCATAACGCCTTAAGCTACAACAATGGGGTGGTTCCAGGAACCCCAAAGTAGTCCATGTAAGAGGAACCTTATGGACGAAATGGGAAGTGCTCGCACTACCTATCTGACTAGTGATTCCTTTGTGAGATAGAGTTACAAGTTTTCTTATACGACCCTTTTAAGTACATGATGGATGCATTTAATGCCCATTGTGCTTGAAGGGGGAAAAGTTGAGATACTCCCAAGATAGTCGGGACTATTTGGGTAAATCATCCCACTCGTGGATAATCTTTGTAACACCTAGGATGAGAGAACCACCTAGGAAAATATACTTTGGCTAGGAGCCCACTTTGACCATTCTAAAATAGTGTTGAGTTGTGAACCATCTTTTTATTGCAAAACATGTGTGACGCGTTACTTTCACTTAGTTTTTACTTGCCTTAGGGCGAGGTGAAACTCTGCCGAAGTGAAGCCAACATTTTTCATCCTTTTTTTATTTACTTCCTTCACATTATTTTGACACTTTGTTGATCAGAAGGAGAGTGACTACCTTTGTGTTACCAATCGATTGTTTCGCCTTTTTTTTCCATTTACGCCCATCCATGTTTGCGGTTGGGTAAGTTAAATGTCTAAAGTGTGTGGAGACGTATTCATATCATTGGTGGCCATTGTGATCTTGATACCCATGTCAAGATCATCATTGTAGTTAGGTGTGGTTCATCATCTTGAACTTCCTTAGAAGGGTTAGCTTGTTTGTATCGTATCACTACAATTTTGATATTTGCATCTTGTTTCTTGTAAAATTGACATAAATACTACACACATTTTTAACTATTCCTAGCTATACTTTGAGATTTTTAGTTCGGTTCTATTATTACCTTGATTTTGAAGAGTGTTGGGTGTTACCATTTGTGCGTGTTATATCAATAACACCTTGATATCAATACCTTACTTTCTTGCAAAGTTGGTTAACATATCTTGGTGATATTGTTGTGTCATTCATGAATTGTAATTGGCACTTTTTGAGATATAGGTCTTAATCGAGTTTGAGCTCGCTCCTAGTATATCTTGTTAGGAGGTCACATTGACTTTTTGTATTTACTTACGTTTTGTTCATTCTTCGTGAACTTAGCATAAGTAAGAACATCTTGTTAATTATCTTGCGATGTGAAACTACTTTTTGAAACGTAGTCTAGGAGGTACTTCATTTGGCAGGTTTAGGTACCAAACATTTGTGTCACTGGTGATTTATCACTCTATCACATTGGTATTCTCACATTGTTAATTCATTCATATTCTTGACAATACATCTTGCATTTCACTTAGGTGTGGTCACAAAGTTTTGAACACATTTACAACTTACCCTAGTGAAACTATCACAAAAACATGGCTCCTAAAACATGATTAGGACTCAAGAAACAAACATACGAGGAACAAAAGTGCAAGCTTGGGAAGCCTCTAATAGACAAGGGTCGAACCCCTTCATTGGACATGATCTAGGACCTTTTTTTTGTGGAAAAGAGATAGAAGATATGGTCGATCATAGTGGAAATGAATTAGAATCCCCACACGCAGAATTTGATTTTGACCCTACTTTATTAGATGAGTTTCTTTTTAGAAATAAAGATAGAGTGCTAGCACGGGTCATAGAATTAGGGGCCAAATTGCCCACTGAAAATGAAACAATCCCACCTGCGAATAACGCTACTAAGGAAGAACGACCCCTTATCAATATGGAGGATATTTTGATGCATGGACATGCTTCTACCTCTAATGTAGGGAATGATAAAGTGGTGGGGCATAGAATACCCTTTATCAAAGTGCCACGTAGAAACAAGATAGAACATGAGATGGGTGAAGAACCTCCACAATATGAGGAGGAAGAACCTTTAGAAGAAGAAACCACAATTCAACAAAAAATTAGTAACCTAAGCTGACAATTAGCTTTGCTAACCTCCCATGTATAGAAGGAAGAAAAGCAAGAATGTTCAAAAGTTGAAGCCTAAGGTTAAGATCAATGAAATCCATAGAGAAAACCAAGGAGAAGAAGATACAGGGTATCATCGCGTATACATCCCCGCTTCTCCCACTAGAGAACAATTTCTCACACAAGAGGTACAGTCTATGAAAGTGACACTCATGAGCCTACAAGAGAGAAATATAGGGAGCATTAGAAAGTATCAATATGAATAATTATGCCCCTATCCTTTTGACAAGACTATGACCCTTCAACCCTTTCCTAAGAAATTTGATATGCCAAAATTTGAAAAATATAAAGGGAAGGGAGATCCATGGGATCATGTCAAATATTTCTATATGGCATGTCAAGAGGTGTCTTATAGTGACAATTATCTCATCAGAATTTTCCCAAGAGTCTCTGGAGGTCAAGCCTTGGAATGGTTTACACGCTTACCACGAGGATCAATTTTCACCTGGCCAGAATTGGTAGAAAGGTTCGTGTGTCATTTCTCATACAACATAGAGAGTGATGTCACCATGGAAGATTTATGTGGTGCCAAACAATGACCTAATGAGACTTTTTTAGCTTCCTCCAACGGTGGAGAGGGATAGTTAGTCACTTCCCTTGCGCTTTCCTTGAAAAATAGCTGGTTAGTATTTTCATTCCCAACCTAAACCGGATATAGCTTTCCACCTCCAAATGCATTGTGTTTGCACTTTTGAGGAGGTCATCGAAAAAGGGGTTCGAGATAGAGAAAGCTCTCATTGCCAAAGGCACCCTCAAAACCCAATCTAGAGATAATCAAAATGTCAAACCCACGGAAAAGTGAAGGTTTTAACAAAAATAAAAATGTGGTGGGAGAGATGGGATCACTGATTCCAAATGTGTACAAGTGGTCCAAACCGGTCAACCTTTTAAACTGACAAAGGACCAATTCAACCACCACCAAAATGAAGAACGTTCACCTCTCTCAATGAACCTTTGTCAGTTATACTAAAACAATTGGATGCAGCCCACATGATGACATATCCTACGACACAACCATTTGATGACAATGCTCCAAAACCTTCATGGTACAAGGAGCATGAATATTGTGAAATGCATCATGTCAAGGGGCATAAGACAGAAAAATGTCTATGACTCTGTCATTATATTCAGGACCTCATTGACAATGGGGAGATAGAGGTGGACAACCAGGAAAAATGTAGACACCTAACGAGAGAATGGGGATATATAAAGAGCCATTCCCCAATCATGATAAATCAGAAAAGTCAAAGCCGGATCGGGGAGAGTCATCCCAAGGTTATAAAGTAGCGAATTACTTGTACACCAAAAAAGACAACAATCATTATGATTCACTTATTGGATGTATTCGCTCTCCTACTGACCATATCAACACAATCTAAATCAAGGGAAAAGATTGTGCTACGGTAAGAAGGCATGCCCACCTCGTGATTCTGGAACCCTCTCCATCGACCCCACAAACTAGTAAATATAACCTTTTAGAACAACTTGAGAAGACATCGACTAAGATTTCGATCTTATATCTTCTTAAGATATCCAATGTACACAAAGACATTTTGTACCAAACTCTTGAGGGTCGGGAGTGCCATTAGAGGTCGATCCTACACACCTTCAAGTCGCAGAGTGGCAAACATCATAAAAATGACCATAGGGAGACCATGAGGAGATCCCTACCGAGAATCCAACACATAATCTTCCTTTATATATTGAGGTAGTTGTCACCCGCAGGAAGATCAAACGGGTGCTTGTGGATAACGGATCAGGTTGAACATTTGTACACTCAAGTTGGTTAAACACTAGGACATACTGAGGCAGATCTTGAGTCAATATCATCACTATCACCGCATATGACAACATGGAAAGGGAGTCAGTGGGCACAATCACGTTGCCCATGGAGGTGGGTCCCACTTGCCATTAGACAAAGTTTCATGTCCTAGACTTGGAACTTCCATATAACATGCTTCTAGGATGACCATGGATTCATGCCATGTAGGCCGTGCCATCGACATTTCATCAATGCATTAAGTTGAAACATGAGGGACACACCATTACAATACAAGGAGATTTAGAGCCCTTTTCACTCATGCAGAGCTCTCAAATAGCTTTTACACGAAGGGCACATATGCATGTCCCTCCATCGATATAGTGGTCCCTCTCCAATCTGAGCCATGGAATCTGGATAGACTCAGATTCTCTCAGTTCTTGTGCCCATGGGGCGTCTACATCAACATCTCCTTTTGATTCATGGGAGATGAAAATCCTTGAATATGGTGCATGGGAATACAATGTACAACAAACGCTCTTGGTTTCAGATCTCTCATTGTCACCCAAGACTAGAGGTCACCCCAACTATCATTTTAGAAGACCTAGAATGAACACACTATTGGATCATTCTTACTTGGAGGCTTGTTAGTGAGGAAAAATTGCTTGATCCACCTACAACTTGGGTCCTAGAGGATACTCAACCATCATGTTATCAAACCCCGAATGAGAAATCAAGTAAAATGATGTACTCCATGGGCTACTGAGGGCCTAGGATGTGGAAGAAATGAACAAGGATAGAGAGAACCAGTGCCTCTTCCGCATTTCAAAATAAAAAGATATGGCATTGGGATTCACCCTTATGGAGCACACCCCGATGATCAAGACACTACTTTTTCCAAACATGAGGATAGCTCGACTATCTAGATAGTGATGATGATTCCCATTGTAGCCAATATGAGGATCTTGGCCTCCACAAACCTATTTCATGAACAACTTTGTCCTAACCATAACCCCTCACAGAACCAACCCTGACCTTTGTACCCTCCCTTGTTGAATGGGACCAACAACGTCACATGTCACTAGATTTATTTGAGAATGACGAAGCTATCACAGAGTTCATGGGCATAAGGGATACAATTCCCATTGGAGATCACAAGAAGGGTTTCTTTATTGACTTGGATACCTACGCCTACTTTGGTGAGGAGGTTGAGCTTCGTGGTTAGCAAAACTTAAAGAAAAGTGAGGGAAAAAGTTCCAACGTAAAGCCTGGCAAAAATCAAAGTCCAAGTCACACAGTGAAAACCTCTTTGAGGCACTGGCCAAAAAACAAATAAAAAATCAAAGGACAAACAAAGTGACCATGCGAGGATGAAAATCTCATGGAGACATCCTTGGATGAAGATCTCAACCTCCCACCGATCCTACGCATGTATGGAGGACTTATCAAAATTACTAGTCGAAGAAACCATTGATGTGAATATTGGTACAAAAGAAGATCCCAAGATAGTAAAATTGGGAGCATCACTTTCGGATAGAGAACAGAAGACATTCACTATGCTTCTCGCAGCGAGAGTTTATAGAGATGTTTCGCATGGTCTACAAAGACATGCCCGGCTTAGATCCAACTTTGGTCATGCACAACTTAGTTGTGCATGTAGATGCTAAGCCTATCAAATAGAAACTCAAAAGATGCACCCAAGAGTGGCCTTATTGGTTAAAGAAGAGTTGGAAAGATTGCTTGTGGCAGGATTCATCTGGCCTATTGATTATTTAAATGGATATCAAACATTGTTCTATCCGAGAAAAAAATCTTTCGGTATCCGAATCTACATGGATTTTAGAGACATTAATAAGGCTTTCCCTAAAGATGATTTTCCACTACCAAATATTGACATGATTGTTGACTCAACAATAGGGTATGAGATGCTATCTCTCATGGATGGATTTCAGGATACAACCAAATCAAGATAGCTAAAGAAGACCAGCACAAAATGGCTTTCACATGACTCCTGGGGTACCTTCATTATCGGTGATGCCATTTGGTCTCAAAAATGCGGGAGCTACTTATCGGTGGAATGCAATGACGGTAATTTTCATGATATGATTCATGATATCATGGAGGACTACGTGGATGACATCCTCAGAAAGTCTAAAACAAGAGAGGATCACCCTATCATTTTGTGGCATATCTTTGAGCACCTATGAGAGTACAAGGTCAGGTTGAATCCAAAAAAGTGTGTATTCGGTGTACTATCAAGAAAATTATTGGGCTTCATTGTATCAAGATGAGGTATTGAGGTAGACCCTGCTAAAGTGTCTGCTTATTATTGAAATGCCTCCACTAAGAATATCAAGCAACTACGCAACTTACAGGGGAAAATTCAAGCCATTGCTCGCTTCATTTCTAGCTTGTAGATAAGTGCCACTCATTCACCCACTTGCTTAAAAAGGATGTCACTTTCATCTGGGGACCTGAGCAACAACAAGCCTTTGCTTTTCTTAAACAATACTTGGCTAATCCACCTGTCCTCATGCCTCCAACTCCTGGAGAACCACTCTTGCTCTATATTTTACTACGTAATTTTCTATTGGTGTGTTGCTCACCCAATATGACCTTGGTCATAAGGAAAAAGTGGTGTATTATCTCAGTCACACCCTCATCGCCTATGAGCTCAATTATCCTCAAATTGAAAAATCTTGCTTGGCTATTGTTTTTACTTTTCAAAAACTTCACCATTATCTATTGAATACCAAAACCAAGCTAATATCCAAGGTTGACCCACTCAAGTACTTATTATCTAAACCCACCCTCACGGGTAGAATGGCTAATTGGATCATTCTACTCAGTGAGTTTGACATAGAATTTGTACATCAGAAATTGGTTAAAGGACAAGTACTTATTGACCAGCTAGCGGAAGCACCTTTGCAAGGCACCGAACCTTTGAATCTGGATCTCTCCAGATGCCTCCTTGCTCTACATTGAAGAATCTATCATATGGCAGATACATTTTGATGGGTCCTTTACTTTTCATGGTTCAGGTGTAGGGGTAGTCCTTATTACTCCTTCTGGTGATCCTATACCACAGATTTTCACCTGGGCTTCCCTTGCACAAACAATATTATAGAGTATGAAGCACTTATTGTAGGGATGAAGCTAGCTATCAAGTGGAATATTCATCATGTCAAGGTTGTGGGTGATTCTCAATTAATTATCAAATAGGTTAATGATGAATATAAGGTTAAGGATGACAAGCTCATACCTTACAAAAAGCTAGTAGAAACTCTAAAGGAGTACTTTGTGTGCATTACATTTGAACAAATCCCAAGAGTGTAAAATAGATGGTAGATGCCATGGTGATAGTGGGTTCTATGCTTTATATTCCACCAAGGAATAATGACATTCTTCTTTGTAGAAAATTTATGCCATGACCCACGTATGATATGCCAGAATCTTGTCTGGCTTGTGATGTTGTTGGTCCCAATTCCCATGGTACGAACCCATATTTTCCTATCTCAAGGACAACACATTCCCTCCCGATATCTCCCATTCTCGAAAAGCAAATCCTGATTCACCAAATAGCCCATTACACCCTTTTAGGAGGTACACTTTATCATCGTGGCTATGATGGGAATCTATTACGTTGTCTGGATGTGACGAAGTCAATCTAAGCAATCAAAGAAGTACATGAAGGGGTGTGTGGAGCACATACAAATGGAATGGTCTTAGCTAAGAAATTGTTGAGAGTAGGCTACTATTGGCCTACCATGGAAACCGATTGTTGCAATTATGTCAGGAAATGTGTACTTTGCCAAAAGTATGGAAACTTCATCCATGCTCCATCACAACCATTGCAACCTATCACTACCCCATGGCCATTCTCTAAGTGGGGACTTGACTTGATAGGAAAACTTACTCCTACCTCATCTGATGGTCATACACACATCATCACGGCTACGGAATACTTTACAAAATGGGTGGAGGCTGTCCCTTTAACCTATGTAACAGGAGCCCAGATTTCTAAATTTATCATGAATCATATCATATGTCGATATGGCATTCCCATAGCCATC
The DNA here is from genome assembly GCA_018340775.1 of Taxus wallichiana var. yunnanensis. Classification (NCBI taxonomy): domain Eukaryota; kingdom Viridiplantae; phylum Streptophyta; class Pinopsida; order Cupressales; family Taxaceae; genus Taxus; species Taxus wallichiana. Next base: position 626,326,679 of record CM031239.1, read on the forward strand.
ATTATAGATAATGGGAAGTCATTTAAGAATAAGACTGTAAAAGGTCTTTGTCAATAGTTCCAAATCAGGTTAAAATGGTCCACACCATATTACCCTCAAGGTAATGGACAGTCGAAGCCACAAACAAGACTTTGGTGAGGATAATGGAGAAAATGGTCAGCAAAAAACAGTCGTAATTGGCACTTGCAAATCCACCTAACCCTTTGGGCTTACAAAACCTCCATTCACACTCCTACAGGTGTGACACCATATTCTCTAGTGTTTGGGACAGAATCTATCATCCCCTTAGAGATCAAACTTCCTTCCCTGAGAATTTCTCTTAGGGACTATCTGGATAAGGATGAGGATTATCGGGTGATAAGACTGGCTGAATTGGAGCTCCTAGATGAGAGGCGCATTGCACTCTTAATCACCTAAAAGTGTATCAGAATAGAGTCTCTAGAAACTACAACAAGAGAATCATCCCTCATTAGTTTGAGGTTGGTGATTTAGTCATGAAGGAGAACCAGTTCAACACAAGAGCGAAATGAGAAAAGAAAGGGAAGTTCGAACCACATTGGTTGGGACCCTATGTTATAGTCACCAAGTATGGCACATGGGCATACAAACTTGCTCACCCCAATGGTGATGAGCTCGTGAGCCCATGAACACCATGCATCTTAAGTGGTTCTATGCTTAAACATGGTGCAAAAGTCAAAAAAAAAAAACTCAAAAACATGGTAAAATGATCAAAAATAAAAAAAAAAATCAAAAAGAGAAAAAGAAAAAGAAAACAGGTCATCCACAAGTGAAAATCACGCAATTGTGGCACTTTGGATAAGTCCTTGGGTGAAAACCGGTTTCGGCACCTTGGGAGGATTCGTTGTTCACAAGCATCTTGCATATGGAGGGTAGTTTTCCTTGGCCTAGCCTGATTCGCCTTTGAGATTCCTGTGAGCCCCATCCTGTCAAGCCTTGATCCGGCTTTGTCTTCTTTTATTCATCTGTGAGGGGTATGGTCTTTCACTATTTCCCATCTTATGTTGGGGGCAATTCAATGACTTCACCTTCTTGTTCATAAGCGCATGGCTTTCTGCCCTTGTATATTCCCCATCTAATGTTGGGGGCATCCACACTTTCTTGGTTACCTATACATAACTCTAGAAAACCGTTAGAAAAAAACCAAAAACAATAGAAATTATTTCTCAAAACTGCAAAAACATTGAAATATCAAAAACAATAGAAAATTGTTTCACAAAACAATAGAAAATTGTTTCACAAAACCTAAACAATAGAAAATTGTTTCACAAAAAAACACCAAAAACAATAGAAAATTGTTGCATGAAAACAAATTTACAAAAACATTTACTTACATTTACTTGCATTGTCTTGTTTCTTGCTTTGCTTGTTGCTTGTATAGTTGTTTTATGTTTTTGCTTTTGGGTTGTTTGTTGCTTGGGCATACTTTGTTAGGATTCATCTTTTCTTGCTTAGATTAGATTTATTCTTGCTTGTGTATATTGAGGTGTGTTTTTGCATGCTAGTGAATCTTGGTGCATTATTATGATTAATTCATTGAGTTCTTTGTTAGCATTTCATTGTGTTCTTTGTTAGCATTTGATTGTGTTTATTGCATGTGCATTGTTTTGTTATCATAACATCACATTACCATCATTATCATCACATCTAACATCATCTATACATCATATATCAAGAAAAAGGCTAAGTATACATCATACATGAATGCTAAGCTAATCATCACATATCGTATCATCAAATGGGGGCAAGAGGGATCAAATATCAAAATCTATCCCCCCACACCCTTATCATCATATCATCCCATCCACTAAGTATGGCACATCTCATAAACAAAGCACATTTGATATATTCTACAAGATCACATCATCTGGAAATAAAAACACATGTGATACATCAACAAGACATCATGATACATATACATGTCAAATCAAATCAAAATGCATCATAAACACATCTATCTATCTATCCATGAGAAATAAATAAACAAATGTCCATCTCATATATATGCATATGTCATGTCAAATGTACAAATCATATATGTGTGGTAAGTCTGTATCAAAAATGGTATACATCATGACAGTACATCATAAAGGCCTTCATCTGAGGCACACAAAAAGAGTGATACATCTATAATAGAATAAAAGCCTTCATCAGAGGCATGTATCCAAAACTGCTCTATATCAAAAATGCCTTCAGCTGAGGCGTACAAAAATGATACATCAACATGTCCATATACATGTATAAACTATCCGGATCTGGTACTCAAAGAAAAATACATCATCGATATAATGTGCCATCAAAAAGGGGCATGCATAAGAAAGAATCAAGCCTTCATCACGAGGCATCATAAAAAATAGTGCTATACAAAGCTATACATCAAAATCAGCCTTCATAAGAGGCATGTCTACAACATATCTATACAAAAAAGGAATGTAGAGCTCAACCATAGCTCTCGCCCTCGCCGGGGCTCCCAGGTCTATCACCTGGTCGATGGAACAATGGTGCCTGAGAAGGACCTGCACTAGGTGGGCCACCAAACTGAATAGATGGCCCCTGTCCAGCCGGTTGCTCTAGCATAGGCTGCCTCACTGATCTCATCGACTGGCCTGATCTCGTGACCGAGAGCCTATCATGCTCATCTCTGACTATCGAGGGAGTACCACTCGCTGCTCTGGGGGAACTACCTTGTAATAGGAAGTCCTATAAAATAATGCCTCGCCACCAAGCCTCGTGGCATCATGTATCAAGTCAGCATCTCCAGAGGTGAGGGCTTCTGAAGGGAAACATCACGCTCACTGTCACTCTACCTAAGTCGGCCTCAACTTGTCTCGAGGAGGTAGCCTCTCGATCTCTCTCGTGTAATGCTCTACACCTCGGCTCTGTGCTGATCCCTCTATGCAAGAAGGCCCTGTGACCATGTATATACATGATCTCTCGAGCAATGACCATCCACACCTGAGTCTGGGACTGGTGTAGGAGGCTCAATATCTAGGCCCCTGTCAGCCGTCTCTCGATCTCGACTCTCTGCCATGTTTCTCATCATCTCAGGGGCACCCTGGCTCGAGCCTGATCTCACTCTAAAAGTAATGTAACAATGTGGGTTCGGGCCTCATCACGCTCCATTGTAGTGGTCACACACCAGCCTCGGGCCTCATCCCTCTCTCTGCTCTAGTTATATCTCTCTCAGCTAAAGCCTATCTGTAGCTTGCTTTTGTTATTATCTATGGCTATTTGTGCCTGCTATTTGTGTGGTGGCTATGTGCCACCGGGACTGGTCCTGGGTGCTCTGGATGATTGGCCTGCTCTAGGACCCTCACTCTGGGAGGCTGAACTGGTGCCTGTACTAGGCCCTATGGCCTCGGTCCCTGTGCCTGTGTGGCACCCTACCCATCATGTGGAATGCCATCAAAAGGATCCTCTGGATCTGGCCCCCTACTCTCTCTCTCTCTGCTCGAACCATGCCATATCTCTATAGGTGGGTGAGCACACTTTTACCCAAGCCTCCTCTGGAATAGTGAGAGACACGTCAGGGGTAACACTGTGGCGTACCAAGCTGCATAGTCTATTGTAGTCCTGGAGTCCCACACTTGTGTCTTGGGTCCCATGCCTATGGGACCACCTATGTAAAACTCACCCTAGCTCGGGCCACCGGTATGCGAGGCCCCATGGTGTGCCTCTCTGAATCTCTGCAAGCATACCAAATATCTGCAGTTGTGGGACCCCTTGTACTACTCTACCAAGTGCTACCGCTGCACTGTCAACTCGATACAACTCTATAATATAGCTATGACTATCCATGATGATGTAGTGCTCTACGAGAGCACACACTTGAGCTCTCTGTGGCATCCTCTGGCCATTGGAAATGTCTATAAGGCCGCCGGATAATAATCTATCGTCTGGTAACTTGTCGAACTCTCACCTATATCTGAATAGGCTACCGAGGTGGCCGTATACATCACCACCTGCTACTACCCATGCCATGTAAGATGGCTCCTGGGTCTCGGACACGCAAAGTGCCCACAGGGTGTCCGATGGCAATATGGTCCCATGACCAAATCTGTAGTAAGGAGGCCGGACCCACGGTCTTCTGACCATGGTAGGTAATCAAATGTAGATCCCAATATAAGTGAGCCAAAATGCACTATCCCCAAGCAGTATCTCTCGCCACTAAAAATGCCATGAACCAAAGGTAATAATCCTCTCGGGAATGACGTCCTTGTCTTATCAGTGAGTAAAACCCACTGATAAGAGACATGATGTAGAGAGGCCCCCGATGCAAGTGTGGGGTTAGAAATGCACTCGTGAAGAGCTATGGTCATACCATCGTGTGGTATGTCATCCACATCAAAAAAGATCACTGCATGCTGCTCTGATCAGCCCTCACATCGAGTTGTACTCAATCAAGGTGCCTATAATCGGCATGCGTGAAGGATCCACCATACATCCTCGAGGGTCACGGTCATCTCCCCTGTGGGAAATCTGAAACACTGACTCTCGTTATGCCATCACTCGGCTAGCATAGTCAGTAGGCCATGGTCCAATGTAATGGAGGGCATCGAGACACGGGGCCTAGCCCCACCACCTCAAGTAGTATAGCCATGGCTCGCCGGTCTCGCGGCGCATGCTCCCCTCTAGCTCGCTTATCGGGAGTGGCACTCCCACGTATAAAGCTGAAATCATCTCTAAAATATCAAATCACTCATCAGTTACTAACATTTCTTCTAAAAATCTATCTATCATTTTAGGGTTAACCCAAAAATCCTAAAATTTCTTCTAAGTGTCATCTTTTTGACATTTTTCTATCTTTCTTCTCACATTCTTGGGATGCCTGCGTGCCCTTTTGGGTGTGTGCACCCCTTTTGGGCATGTGTGCCTCTTTTTGTGTGTGTGTGCGTGCTTGCTTTGCGCTTGTGCCCTCATTTGGTGTGCTGTGCCCTTTTTGTGTGTGCACCACACATTTGGCTTTTTTGGCATTCATGCGCCACATTTATGTGCGCGCTTGCACGCATGTGTATGCCCCCAGTGTGTGTGTGCCCCCTTTAGTGTGTGTGCCACATTTTTTTTCATGTGTGCCCCATTTTAGGTATGTGTGTGTGTGCACATGTGTGTGTGTGTGTGCGTGTGCGTGGGTGTGTACACTCATGCCTACACATGTGCGCATGTGTATTATGGTGCGTGCCCCAATGGGATACAAAGGGACACTGCGCCCCGAACCGACACTGCGCACACTGCTGCTGCATGCATGCATGCCGATGTGACTTCTAGGGATAAAAGCAAAATTTAAAGCATTAATGACAAAAATTAATGACCAAAGTTTGATACTCATGAAGGGGCATCATCGTCATGCATGCTCGTTGGTACCCTCGGACTGCATCTGCGTGCCTCACTCGGTCTCGTGCGATCACCATTGTCCTCGTCACTATCAGAGCCTCACAGTAAAAAATTCTAAATGGCTCGGTTAAAATGAATTGGTCGTGATGTTTTTACCCCCGGTGGGGTATATTAACCCATTTTTCACCGTCGGGAGGGCTGGAGGCCCGTTTCGATTGTCGTTTTCTCCTCTGTTCACCGTGGAATAATTATTTTTATTAAATAATTATTTTCTCTTATTTTTCACCGTATTGGGGCATTTTTTTTCTATCTGATACCCCTTCTTCTCCCTCGGACAATTTTATTGTTCTAGGTGATTTTTCTTCTAATCCACACTCTCGTAAATAATTATTTTTTATTAATTTTTCCACTAAACAAGGACATTTTTGTCACTTGTTTCTTCTTTCTTCCACCTAGGGCACTTTTTGTTGCCCCTAGGCCCTTCATTCTATTTCTTCTATTTTCTTCTACTATCCACCACATTTTAGAAAATAGAAAAATAAAAACAATATATATGTCAAAAAATCCAAAAATAGGGCAAATTTTTTCACAAAATCCTAAAAAGTAAAAAAAACCTACAAAAATGGTAACTTGCTTATTATGGCTGAAACTTGTGTCTTGTGCATGGTATTTTCTCCATATCCTACTGGTTTGTCTCACATCTTCCCGATTAATACGACTCGTGGATCACCGGATTCACAACCATCTCACAAAGCTAGCTGCTTGCTTCGTTGGTACTCTGGGGCATGTTTTTGCTGGTGTTGTTTCATTGCGCACAACACTTTTCTTGGACCCCGTGTCCATTATCATTTCCCCTTGCATGTATCCTTTCTCAGGGCATCATTTTTAACCCTTGTCATCAATCATGAACTTGTGGATCTCTTCAACACTGATAACAAAACATTTGTACAACTATCTTGACCATTGTTGGGTTAGGTATGTGCATTCGTACTTGTTTTCCCTGTTAGATGAGCTTGTTTCCTTCTCGTATTGCATTGCATTGTTGTATGTTGCGTGGAGTTGGTATTTTCAGCAATGGAAAATTGTTCGTAGTATGGCTTTTCATGTCATTCTACCTTTGTCGTATGCTTATATTTTTCATAAGGACCGATGACGTAGCTCTCATGGTAATATGATGACATCAAAATTGTTCAATACACAGTGGCTAGAGGCTAAGCTCTTCTCTCCCCTCCTCCATATTTCTTCTACATCACTTTCTTCTCACCCCTAATCTTTGTCTCACCAGGGCATCTTGCCTCTTCCCATTCTTCTATCTATCTCTCACCTTTTTTCGATCGTCGATCGTCTTCTTTCATCACCCCATCGACACTCGAGGGGCATCTCTCCCTCCTACTAATTTTTCTTCTATCCCTTCAAAATTTTCTTCCATCTACTATCTTTGAAGTGGTGTCACTTACGCCACCCCAAAGAGGGGCAAATGTAGACACCATAATTACGCCCAAGCAATTTAAATACTTAAATTGCGCTAATTATCTCCTTTCTCACAAATCGATGACATATCATCAAAATGCACTCATATTCCCTCTTATCATCATTAATTAATTACACTAAGCTAATTAATTAAGTCACCTATCAACTAATACCCTAATTAACGACCTTCCGTTAATAATCACCCCTTCTACCTAGACTAATTAATTATTATTAATTAATTAGCTTTCCTTCCATTTAACCAATAAATCAATATTTAATTGATTTAATCCCCTTCTAATAGCCTAAATCGTACTAATATTCCTCTAATTAGCTTCTATAAGCTTACATCTACCTATTAGTTAATCACCTTTGATTAATTAAAACACCCCCAACTCCCATGACTTGCTAAGCATAAATTAAACCCTTCTAAAGTAAGGTTACCTTTTATAAAGCAACCTTATCCATTCCTAATCATGTTTTACCTTTATCCCACATGCAAAGGGATGAAGTGTTTCCTTTATCCATTGGGCTATATAAGGAGCCCTCCTTCTACCTTTATACCTACACCTAAACTCCTTGAGAAAGCAAATGCAAAGCATATAGCAAAATAGACTAAGAGCTTGCTTTTGTTTTCTTGAGAGTTCATCATCTTGAAGAGTTAAGCCTCTTTCCTAAGTGCTTAGGTCATATGGGAGGTGTCAAAAGGGTCTTGTAGCCCAACTTTGACAAGCCCTCATTCCTAGGTTCTTGGAACACTAAGGACAACCATTTTTGATAGCCATGGAGCCTACCTAGGTTCCTTCATTTATATGTTGTTAGAGAATAGAGGATTTTAGATGTTTAAACATTGTTAGGTTCAAAGTTTTGTATTAATGAATGTTTAACATCTAACCCTTGTTCAATTCTTATCATGATGGTGCTTAATAGCATGATTCAATTTTATTATTTCATTGTTATTTCATTGCTTAATGCGATTGGAGTTCGTGCAAAATGGTTTGTGCCTAATTTTTTAAGGAAATATTTCCTTTAAGTTTTTTTGTCTAATAAAACTCATTTATACCCAGCATGTTCAATTTTATTATTTCATTGTTATTTCTTTCAAGTTGAAGGTATTTTTGGTTTAGATAATTTTGAAATTACAAATAACAGGGATCAAATTTTGATGGATCTATTTGCCATTTCTTCCAAGTATTTAGAATACGTTCCAATTCCAATCTAACACATTTTAGTTGATTCAAATCAAACTATTCAAGACCAAATGCAATTCTGTTTCAAATTTTTCACATTTCAAAGACAGAGTTCTACACTTTCCTTCATACGCATTTACTTCTTTCAAGCAGAGATTTCAATACATTGAAATAATCAGATTCAATACAACAATGCAATTTGAGAAAAGTATTACATTCATTTATTGATTTCAAAAGGCAATTTTACATCTTCTTTCTTTTATTCCTTCCAAAATATATATTATATACAGGACAAAATAATACATTTTCTTCTCACGTGTTTCACATTTCCACTTTCAAAACAGGGACTTCATAGTGCATGATAAACACAAATTTCCAATGGAAGAATATCATATGAACAAGGTAAACACTTCCATTAATTCCAATGAAACTCATACAACCTCCTTTCCATTTGATTTCAAAATACAAGTATACAAAACAATATCATTCTTTCACATTCTTTCCAAACAAAATACAAAGTATAACTCTTTTACATTTCAAATTTCACTTATAAACTGTACAACATCTTTCCATTACAAAAATTTACAAGATCATCCACTTTAAGTGGGAAAGTTACAATGAGATTTCATTTCGCAAGGGACTCACAAACTGTCTTTCTCGGCTCTAGAATGAAACATGCATTCTTCTCATTCCTCCAATTTGATCACAACAGAGTAGGGAAAGGCAACGCTCTCCACCTAACCAAGACATCCAATGAAGAGGAGAAGCCATCCTTCTTCATTGGCCCCCGAGCCCCAACCACAATGCAATAAAAGGTGTGATCAACTCATGGCAACAACAGGCTTCCACAAACATACAAGCAACATTTTCACAATAAAACACAGTCCAAAACAGAATGTAGTTTTATAACTACATTAACACATGACAAAAAAATACTAAGGCTTCATCAAGCAAGACAAAGGAGAAAGAAGCTATGGGGGATGCTGCTTATGCCTCCCAAGGGGAAAAATGGGTATCACCACCTGAGTACAACCCACCAATATATATATATATATATATATATATATATATATATATATATATATATATATATATATATATGAATATCATTTCAAACCCTATCATGCCCTTATGCCTCCCCAAGTACCCCTTATTCCTCACATTTTATTATATCTCCCCAACCTCTTATGGCACCCCATAACGAGTAAAGAAATGCAAGCTATTTCTTTGTAAGGTAGAACCCAAATTCCCAACTCCCTCCACCCTTATACCTTCCAAAAACCACTTATGCCTCCCATAAAATAACCCCATATTCTTCTCCTACACCATTCCTAGGCCATCTACCCAACAACCCACAATATATACCAAACATTCACACAAGAACCTTCACATAAATAAAAGAAGAACATTTCAAGAGCCAAGCTCTTACCTCTCCATGATGGAGTTATTCCAAATTCCAAAACAATAAGCTCTATCCCAATGCAAGCAATCCAAAAACAACCAAACACAAGCATGCAACAATCTTCCAAAACTCCTTCAAGCAAGAGCTCCCAAAAATCAAGAAAATTTGCCCAAAGTGAAGTCTCCCAAAAGTGAAGCAACCGAAAAAAGGTAAGAAATTCAAATTTTATAGAATAGGGAAGAGAAGAGGATGAGGTGGATCCATGTAGGATGCCACATCACACATCCTCAACCCTAAACACAAAGTTAACTCGCATTCTCAATGCATAATAAATAGGTGGGTGAATAATATGACAAATTTACTTACACACTCAAACAAGTCCATACCCCATAAGGAATGGAATTAAATTATGTAATAAAAGTGCAATTACAACATTCAGCTTGACTTGTAAAAATGCACTAAAAGGTCTAAATTTAACCCTCCAACCATAGGCAAGGTTGGTATGTAAATTTGAGAGGTATGGGACAATTTTAACTTGTCCCACAAGCCTCCAAAATCAGTCTCAAGGAAAATTCAAATTTCAAGAAGGTGGAGTGTTTCACACTCAAAAGTTAAGTTACACGTCATTTACAAGGTCACTTGAACATTACTTACACATTCTTACAACACTTTAAAACATGGCCAAAAACTCTATTAATTACATTCTTATGACATATTTTAATTAATTAACTAAACAATATGATTACTCACAATATTTACACACCATTAAATAAATAATGAAAGGGGTAAGTGCACCACAAAATAAACACATGCAAAAATTAAACAAAAGGGACCAAAAATAAAAGAAAAACATAAAATCCCTTGGTCACATTTAAAGGTGATCCCCCATGGGGATCCCTAACACTAACAAACACACACAAACAAAACTAGTTGCCATGGTGACCTTGTTGAATTCATCTAGAATTCCAATGTGGTTGGTCTCCAATCCCCCAATGTTTGTTGTGATAGTTTAACCTGCAAAACACAAACACCTCCTTCGGCCTCGTGGCCATATCAGAACATCCAAAATAATATAAATATAATTAAAATTCTAAAATCATCTAGATATATGAATCACAACAACATCCAGCAATCTAACAATATCATTTATAGTTTTATCAACAACTATATCATCATCCAATAATTTTCCATTTCTAGGTCCACTCACAATATCCAAATATCACAAGTCCAAACAACATCCATCATATAACCATGTCAAACAATATAACATCATCAACATATAAAGTGTCTCTAATAATCATCATGCATCATATAAGAATCAAAGTCAACAATAATCCATGATCAAATATCTAACATCATACTAAATCAAAACTATAATAATGTCCATAATATAGTCGATAGTGTCATGATCAGTATCAAAAGGTGTCAAAGGGAAGTGGGTACTACACTTACTTCAAATTGGATGTCTTCTTCATCATTAGTGGAGTCTTCGGAAAACATTGAATCATCCATTAGGAAAAAGAATCCTCAATTGAATATATTATTCCCCCTATGGGTTTTGCCTCAAGCAAAGGGAATTGTTGAATGATGGTTCTATCTTCATGTCTTCTATGATATTACTTTGGCTTTCATCGGAAGGTTCCATGATAAGATCTTCTTCAGGAGCATCCAAGAATCTTTTGGGAATGAACACCTCGTAGTATGGAAAATATCTCGAGATCTTCTTGATTTTCTTTGTTGTTGACATCATGAAGTGATTCAAGGTGTTTGTACCTACTTTGCAGGGCCAAAGCATACCTCCAAATTTCATGATAGGCCTTGAAATCAGAAATTTCCTTGTATTATGCTTTGAAGTCTTTCCACATATTCTCTTTTCATCATGTTCATTTCTCCATCACCATATGCAATGAAGTCATCAAGAGAGTGGTAGAAAAAGGGCAGTGTTCTCAACTTTATAGTGAGTTGTGCGAGAGTGCAAAAATATTCTTTAGTGGATCCTACACCATCTTGTCTTTCGTCATCTTCTTGAATGCTGATTTGATCTTCATCGGAAGGCTCAAGGATAGGATTTTCTTACGTGGTGTTTAAGAACCTTTGAGGGATGAAAACCTTGTGGTACAAATGATTTTAGGATCTTCTTCCATAGGAAAGATCTCCTCTTTTTATTCCTTGTTATGTACCGCTTCAAGTTACTTGTACATATATCTTGCAAGGCTTTGGCATATTCTTGAGATTCGAGCCTTATATTATATTTCCTTTGAATCCTTTCCAACAGCTCCCTCCTTTCTTCTTCTTCATCGGTGGCAGAGTTATTTTTTTCTGTCCTTTGCAAACACTATTCGAAACTATAATTTGATCAACGATCTTCTTTTCTTTGGCATGATCTTCTTCTTCTTCTTCTTCATTATCAATCATTGGTACTTCAATACAATATAGAAATTTCTTCATGGTGCAAGAAAAAATGTGACAGGATTCGCTCCTTGATGAAGTCACCTTCAAAAATGACTTTATGTTGAAATCTGATTTTTTTAATATTTGATTTTTTTTTGGATTTTCAAACCTTGTGGTTGTATTTTGGGTGTAGATGATGCCAAGTCTCGCCCCATGGTGGGTGCTAAAAACTGTTGGCAAGAATATTTGTTAGGGACAAGCTGGTGGATTTCTTGCCAACACTCTAGGAATCTAAGTCCCTCTACTTAACTAGTGCAGTTGTTGTATATGCATGCATGAGTAAAAAGGTGGATTTTCTGGTGGCCTTTCAGGGGATCAACAAGGGCACTCCACCGACCCCTGAGAAAATCTAGCAATTTCTTGCTAGAGAGAAATTTTCAAGAGATTAGGAAAGGGAGTGAGAATATGAGGTAGGAGGAAATAATGCTACAAGTAGAAAATCAAATTCTTGCACACATCAGTTATAAGTTTCATCACATGCATTAAAATCAAGAAGAAACAATGCAAACTGTAACAAGACCAATTAGAATTTAATGAACACAGAGTATCAGTAAACCCCTTAGTAAAAAAAGGATAGAAACTCCTTGTATTGATGCTCAAGCAGAAATTGTACATAGTCTGAGAATGAAAGATATTGAGAATAAAGGAAAAAGGATAACTCTTTTCACTCACAAGTAAGCAAAAGCTCTCTCATGAACTTACAAGAATATAACCAACTAGAATAATTTCATAATTAGAACCCCTTTGAATGAGGATCTCATTACAATTTATAGAAGAGGAATGACTCTTCATCTTCGATGACCCTCCATATGCCTTATTTTTGACTTTAGACTATTCATATTCCTACAAAATATTAAGTCCCTTTTATAAAAACAAGGCGACTTAATTACATCATGTTTCTAAAGTCACTTTTTGAATAACTTAAAGGCATATCAAAAAGTGTAAACCCCAATGAAGAATTAGAACACTTGAAGAGAGATAAATTTGGGGAAGAAAGAGAAGAGAGAGAAGGAGAGAGGATGTCACTCCTAATGAAGTCAGATGATCCTTGTTGATGGAAAGCTCCAATGTGATGAAATTCTGAATCTTTGCAATCTTTGCACTTTGTGAAACTCCTTCAAAATGGCTCATGGATGCTTTGAGAAGAGTGTTTAAAAACACTACAAAATAGTTCTTACGATGATGATGAATGTGAATCATGAGGATTCCCTCGAGAAGAGATAGGAGATCAAAAACTGATGCCCTACCAAGTTTAATGAATGGTTTAAATGATTGACCGCATGACTTCCAACTTATGACCCGAACCATGTAGTGAGTGTCAAAAGACACTATCAGGGTCTCCCGAGATAAGTTCTGAAAGATCCATGAGATATTTCAAAGATGATTCTTGCAAAAATGTTACGACCCACTGATGAAGATAACATACTACGGAGATGGGCATTGAATTTTAGTGAAGACAATATTCAATGACAACACCCATTCTATAAACTTGAGTCCCGTCGTCTCTTGACACTTACTATTTTTGGAAAAAGTAACTATGTGAAAATTCTTCTTGAACTCCAAATACACCTACCAATTTGTATGTTCAACTCTTAGAATGCTCCTCTTGTGAAAATCACCCTCTGGAGTGACTTACTATTTTTAATAAGTGTTAGTGAGACGACTTACTATTTTTAGTAAGCATGAAAAATCAGCTCCTTTGATCCTCAATTGGATGTTGCAACTCAAATTCCTCCTTCTCCCTGTGTTTCCCTCACCTTCTAGACAAATTTACTATTTTTAGCAAGTGCTCGTGAGACCACTTACTATTTTTAGTAAGTGTTAATTCTAGACCAAGATAACCATGTTGACAAATTTTTCTGCGATACCTCTTCCGTGTTCACCGCCTCCTTTGCAGTTTCCTTAGTTGGTGACTTTCTCGAAATAGAAGACTTATTAATTTTATAAATCAAGCTTCTATTGGTCAGATATCGGTGGAATGATGTTTTCGATATGGGGTTTTGCTCAATATCACGCCTCGACATCTTAGACTTACACGATCTCCAGTTTGGGAGATTTTAAAACTTCAATTTTTTGACTTAGCGGAAACTTTGGACACGACAGGTCATTAATGGAGCTTAAATTTACATGTCTGGTTTCCTTCTCCATTCACAAAAAAACACATTTTTTTCTAGGTTTTTGTTTCTTGTTCTTCAGGTGAAATTTTTCTTCAAACCAATTGTTGGTTGCATGGGAAATCAAATTTTTATCTTCATTGAGCCAAGAGTAATATTTCTTCGCTATAATAAATTTATAAATTAGAAGGTATATTTAAATATGAGGTTTTTATGGCCTTCGATGATAAATAATACATCAACAACGGTTCTTCGTTTCATGTATCTTGGTTTGCGAAGATATCTTCGAATCTTCGTTTTATGGACAATGGAGTTTTTACGGTGAATCCCTCTATTTCTCTCTTCCGTTCTTCGACCCTTGAGATATTTTGATCAGTATATTCTTTGAAACCTATGCATTCTCATGGGTTTGATCTTTTTGATGTTGTGGATCTGGTTTGGAGCATCGATGGTGAACAATGCAAGAATTGAGCAAGTTGCAAAGTAATGGTTGAAGTTGTGAAAGGTTAGAAGCGGGAAAGTTAGCTTTAAAAAAATCAAAAAAATATGCACAACAAGAGTGGGCCACATTTTTGTGTCCTTGATTTCCCTTAAGAATTAAGGGATGAAAGGGACATCAATTTTCACGTCACGCCTCATCGCGACACACTTGGCGGAGATCCAATGGTGGAGTGTTTAGACCAAAAAGCATGTTGGAAGCACTGGGAGCTGAAAATGGTCGCATGGGGACCTAAAAAATTCATTGGGTTGGGTGAATTTTTATGTCCATCATTTCCCTCAGCAAAAATGGATATTAGGGTCATCACTTTACATGTGGTGTTGGTGTTGACACTTGTCAAAGATCTAGTGGTAAGGGTTTAGCTCCACTAGCTCCAAAGTGAGAAAATGCATTGAAGGGGGTCACATGGGTGACTTGAAGGCTTCTTGGGGCTGGTAACATGTTTATGTCCCTCATCACATAAGGACATGAGGGTCATCAATTTTCATGGTGTTCCAGACTGTCACTTGTCAGTGATGATGACGGACGGTCGAGGGAATGAGCTCCTACAAGCACACTGGGGCTGAACTTACGATTTGAGAGGTCATATGTATGCCTGAGAGGGCTTATTGGGGCTGGGAACATTTTTTCCCCTCATTTCCTTTAGCTTGAGGGATGAAAGTGACACAAAATTATGTCATGCCCCTAGATCGACACGTGTCCTCATCAAAAAAATTCTAACTCAAGAACTCTCTAGAAGGCAACTTAAAATGATGATATCTTGAGCTTCCGATGGAAATTTTTGGTGAAATGCTATATGAAATTGAATGAAAAATGGAATTTGAATCAATGGTGGGGTCTTAGATCTTGATTCTTCCATTTAAGCTCGAAAAAAATGGATTTTTATCTTGTCCTTTCCTATCCTTGGAAATCTCCAATTGTAAACCTATTGCGCCAAAGTGTTGTGAAAAATATTATTTCACCATCTTATATAGCTCTGAATTACCTTTCCGATGATGTTTTTTTGGTTCCTAACTCCATCCAGAGCTCCCAAAATCACTTCTCGAAGCTCAGCAATTCTTTTGATCATGTGCACTACCTAGGCCTGTGAACCCTGTTTTTGGTGAAATTGTCCCAACTCCTCCAAATATTTCCTGAACCTTCCAAAATCACTTCCATGATGTTTCTAGACCTTCAATTCACCTTTAGGTTTGATTTGGCTCCTCCATTCCACTCAGGGTTGCTCCGATCTAAGAAGGTCAATGGTATCCCTTCCCACAGTTACGCCTGAAATTTACATTTTCCAAGAACTCCTAAAATCACCTAGGGGTTGACTTGAATTTCCTAAATCACCTAGGGGACTGAGTTAACATCATCTTGGAGCTCATTGGGTGACTAAGTAGACTGGGGTGCCTCGGAAGGGTAGGACTTGAAAATTTTCCACCTCATTATTTTTTGAAACCTTCATAACTGACCTAAGAAGCTATGCTAAAGAGATCAGGTCCCCATGCAAAGCACATAGTTCATAACGAGCATCAGAAGGTCCAACTTTGCTTAAAAACACACTAAAACTTACCCAGTTTCACTAAAACTTGCATAACTTTGTAAAATCTTCGTAAAGCACTCTAACCTAAAACTTGTCATGAAGCATCATGACAACATCCTCTAAATTTTCATAATCACCACATAGCCCAAATAGCTCTGAAACTCTCCATCCAATCTCATTTACCTGTGTTAAATTATTTGTTTCTCACTTGTTTAGCTTCCCAAGGACCTTAATAAAGCATCAAAACCTCTATGAATTTCGACATGAAACTCACCATACAACCTCTGTATATATCACCATTCTGTACCCATGCTTGGACAAGACTTATTTGGTCCAAAACTCATACCTCCTCTACCTCATTGCATGCACCCAGGGCTAGAAACAAACTTGTAATGACTTGACTCAACCATGAAACCCATGACTGACCATGATAACCACATGCAGACCCATAAACACTCATGAAACATCATATGGACCATGTATGACCTCATGAAAACCTTCACTCAACTTGGGAGACCTCAAACCATGACTAGGCATACTCAAACATGCTCTAGGACACCATGACAACTCACCAAACTTGGCACAACCACTCAATCTTCATGTTTAACACCTAAATAACATCATATGGGGACTCACATACACCATGACACCTTTTCCATCAATGGAGTTTACATCAATGAAAACACAACCACAAAATGGCCAACAATCTCCTTTTTCATTGATGACAACCATCTTCAGAAACATTGATGGCAACCAACATGACAAACACACTACATGACACTTTTCCATGTTTTTATGCTTCTCTCCCCCTTTTCCATCTATGAAAAATGATAAAATGACACTACTACATGAAAATGACAACACAATGACCAAATAATGACAATAATGCACAAATTTGACTTACTTACTTGACAAAAAGCTCCCCGGAGACTGAAATCTCTCTTATTTGACTTCTAACAACAAAAAAATGATCCTCTGGACCTGATAATGAAAAAATAGCTCCCCCTATGAACATATGCTTACCATTTTGGCATTAATCTCATCAAAAACATCATCCTTCTAGGTCTATTTATGCACAAAACAACAAATTTTGCCTCTAATCCTTCATAACTCAATTTTTAGGACCACTTCCCTAAACACCAAATTTAGTGCTTTTTTAACAAAATTTCTGGAAAGCCTTAGAATCCTCTCAACATCATGAAGATCATACACATCTCTCCCCTAGCCAATATACACCATCTCTACTATGAAAAACAAAATTTTGAGTTTTTACCTTATTTTCATGACATATGGATGAACAATCATTATGACCTTGTCCTAAAGCTTATTTTTAGTCATCTCTTCTTTCTTTGAAACATCCATTGTTGATTTTGACATTACATTCTTTTCAAGTTTTGTTCCTTCAATATTCAATATTCTACCTCTTACACCTTCTTTCATCTTACATGTTTGATTACACTCAGTGAACTCCCCTTTCAGATAGGGAAACTCAAACCTTTTGTCATGTTTGATGTGTCATATCAAACCTTACTAAAGCAGATTTGTCATTCTATAATACCTTATCTTTTACATTAGTCTAGACCTAGTACTTATCAAACTTATCCCACTTTAGATCATAATTTCATACTTCAACCTATTGACACCTAGATCCATGTTTCAAGTTGATATCATGAGTAACTTTTTACATTTATACACTCATCATATTTGACTTTACCTTGTCAACCATCATGTCTAACCAAAATCTTTATTACTTTCTTCAAAGGCCTAATAAACCATCACCCACTTTGCATGCATATTCAAGCTTACCTTTTGCACATCTTTCATACTTAATGGAGACTCAAAAGTGGACTCCCCTTACACACAAGCCTTTTATAATGATTCTCATGAACCACGAGATGTTTTTTACATATAAATTTAACCTCATGAGGTCACTTCATAGAGGGTACACTTCAAAGCTTAAAACTTCATATACTCATACTACACCAGCCCTCTTCAAGCATGTTAAGGTGTCATTTTTCACTTCTTTCAATCTTCTCATCTTCCTAGTATAATAGCATATGTTCATGCCTTTTACCATATCTTTGTTAGAATACTTTGTAAATTATCTTTAAGAGGTGAAAATTTTGTAAACATAGAGTGCAAATCTAATACAATTTTATCATAACCCACAAGACACTAGTTTGTGTGATCAACCCATTTAGACTCATAAAATAATATATCTTTTCACTCCTTGTAACTTTTATCATGCATTTTACATACAGAGACACTAACACATAGAATCAATAGCCTCCATACTTAAATCATTAGATCTTGCATAAACTTATAGCTTGTCATTTAGTGTCCTTAATCACTTTTTGCACCTTTTTCACGCATTGTGAACTTTAGTAACTCATCATGAAAGCACACAAAATTCATCCTTGAATCAAGCATAGAATTTGATGGGATCACAAATTTTATATATTTTTCAACTTATTGTAGCATTCATACTTTGTAGACATGTACCATTTCCTTTGACATGATGTAAGCATCACTAGGTCATTACACATCACATTTATAGACCTTTCATGCTAACAAGCCATGATTAATTGACACTTGAAATAACCATATCCCTTGAAATAACCATATTACGTATTGATAATAGTATTTAAAGACTTCATACTCATCTTGGATGGCCCAATTTCATAGAATACTCTAGATTGAGACTTCATATTCATGGTAGCACCTTGTAGACATTTCATTCATTATAGAAGACATTACTTAGGTACACTTAGATCAATCTATGGAGGATCTTAAATACAAACTTGAATGTACCAATTGAAACAACTCATCCATGTCCTTACACCACACATAATTTGTATTTAGGTGCATCTAACTCAACTAACCTCTTGTTATTACATTTTAAACATTTGAAACTCAAGATCACATACCTTGTTTAACATTTGATCATGACATTTATGATATCATTCTATCTTAAAACATGATAAACATTTCTGCCTTATACCTCTAGCTTTCATGTGACACTATGTTGAAAATACCACTTTGCATGACCATTTGAACTAGGGTAAATTTCAGTCATCTTCACTCTATTTAGCCTTGTCACATCACTTTAGGATTTTCTTACATATATTTTATTGAGAGATAAATTACTTCTTGGAAATCAAAATTTGAATACCAAACAAACTCTTTGTGATATTTCAATTCATCTTAACTCAAAATGATCACCTAAAAACATCTCGAAATGAAAGACCTATCACTTTCATATTCATGAAATAGATGACATAGAATTTTACACTTGGGAAACCATTTGAGACTACTTAGAGATTGATCCTTACAAGATTTTTCTTCCAAAAACTTTAAAACCATACCTCATACTTTGAAAGGTATCTCAATTTCTTCTAGCTATAGAATACATATTTAGCCTTCAAAATCTCTCGAGATATTTTAAATGCATCGCTCACTAATTTTATTGTTTAGACCTTCAAAATCCCTCGATCAGTACAATGAGTAAATTTTCAAGCATCTTTGGATTTTTTAAAAACCTTCACCCTTCAATACCTTACCTACCTTAACAACTTTTTATAGACCTTCTAGAACACTTCTAAATTTTAACAATACACTTAAAACATGATCATCTAAAATTTCTTGAGATATTTACCTTCATATACTTTTGACATTTGAAAATTATAACATAGAGAGACACCTTTAATGTGCACCTTTTGAGTACCAATGATGATATAGCACTCTTGACTACTCACGAGACACTCTTACTTACATTTTTTTTAGGATAAGAGGACATCTCATATGCTTGGATGTACTATAATAGAGCATCATACCCTCAAGGACAATTATTGTAGATGAACTTCAATCATGGAAGATCCATTCTTAGACTTAGGACTTACACCAAACCAGTAACATAAAATTTTGATACTAATCACAAAGTATTGACATCCTTGATAGTTTCATTTTTATCCATTACTCCTTAAACATGATGCAAGTGCTCTAGAATACTTGACATACATTGGGAAAAAACTCACACTTGACAAATTCAAACTCACCATGTTACTTTTGACATTGACTCGAGGAGATGCACATAGAGATATTAGAATTTTCAAAACCAAATACTTTTCTTATATGATCAAGTAGACAATATACACTATGCACTTATAGTTACTCAAGTATATACCTACTTACAAAATTATATAGGGAAGAAATCGTTTCTTTGATAAGATACATGATAAGATTGAGAAAAGACTTTCTTATACCGGACTCGAGAACATTGACACCCATCTTGACAACTTAGATTATACATCTTCTTTAAGACAACAACTTAAACTTTTTGAAGATTTGAGACCAAACTTGCTCTTTCTTTACTTGAATGAATACAACATAGACTCATTATACTCATGTAGACACCAAGCCAAGCTTCTAAAATATAGAGACTTCCTAGACCACAATAAAGACATCAAATACCTCATGATAGCTCAACGAACTACATGACATAGATCAAATAGCTTTTACACCAATGGCCTACCTAAAACTAGGACTTAGACACTTTATTACAGATCCACTTTAAATAATGTGACTTTAGACTTAGACATGTTCAAGGATATGACCTCATGGGGCATTTCAAAACCTTCAAACAACCTAATGATATCTTCAAATCAGACCACTAGAAAAAAAAAATTTGTTTTATACTCATCTTGCACAAGAGTTTGAAAGGCATTCAAACACATATGATCTTCTTCAATAAGTGAAAACATACTCCTTGACTTGATGGGCTTGAGAACCTTTTTTTTAACAAACTTAATAGCCACTCGGAATATTCCTTAACATGCTTTATATATACTATGTGGTAGATGAGAATTAGTCTTCTTGACCTCCTTGACTTGAGCAACCTCCTTCTTGTTCTTTGGATCAGACCTTGTAATAAACCTCTTCTTGTTTTGGAAAAATTTTGTTATATGACCTGATTGGTGACAATTGAAGAAAACAACACTTTTCTTTCTTCTTGGTTCAAACACACTTAGGTTCCATCCACAATCCTTGGATCTATGACCATACTCACAACATGAATGACATTCACCATTAAAAGAACACTACACCATTCCCAAATGACCTTATCTTGCAATCTCTAGCTCTATGACCAAAATCATGACAAACAAAAAATATCCATTGAATGAATGAACCATACCTCATAGCATTAGGTTGTCTAACTGAGTTAGACCTTCTTCAAATCAGTCCTCTTAGTCACCTTCACATTTGATTAGAACTTGGACCAACTTCATCATCATGCTTTCCTTCAAACCCTAGGCCTATTTTGTCATTTGTGTCTCTTTGACCTTCTAAAACTCATCAAGAGCTTTTGGAGCTCTTCTCAAGCTTATCATACATTTTCAACCTGTTAGAAGCATCCTCTAAATATGATTCAAGGGATTTCAAATTTTCTTCATACCTGGAAACAAAGTATTCTTTCTCCTTTAGGGATTTAGTCAAACTTTCAACTTGAATTTCCAAAGCTTGAATGGCTTGACTATGCTTATCTTCCATGACCTTGATCTGATTGTGGTAAGCATAAATTTCTAACTCATGTATTTCATTCTTTATCCTCAATATTCCTCAAGATCTAAAGACTTACCCATTACTTGTGCTTAAAGGATCTCCTTCAAGTTGTTAAACTTTCTTCACAAGGACCTACTCTGATACCAATTTTGGAAGCACAATGGAAATGGATTCGAGAGGGGGTGAATCATTCCTATGAAAATTTTTCTTCATTTTACTAAACCATAATTCATCATCAATTATATTGTTCATATAACATTCATAACCATGTGTTCTTATTAAGATATGCAACATCAACCACAAGAGAAAGAAACAAAGTACTCAACACAAGAACACCATATATAAGTGGGAAACCCTCATGGGGAAGAAAACCCACTAAAAATATACTTATATTACACAAATCAAATAAATTTAGTGAAGCACCAACTTCACAAGGAGCACCAACCCCTAGTTTAGTAGAGCACCAACCCTACAAGGAGCACCAACCCTAATTTAGTGAAGCACCAACTCCACAAGGAGGATACAACCCCCTAGGATGACTAAGAACCAACTCATCCACCTGATGAAGATATATGATCTATGATTTTTTCGCCACAACTGATGGAGATCACTTATTCAACTCACAAACCCTAGCTCAAACCCTAGGGCATAAAACTTGCTTATATCTTCTTTCCTTCTTCAACTTGTCTTGCCTCTAAATCTTCTCTAAACATATCTAAATCAATATATCCTCAACATGAAACACATCTGATCAGCCTTAAAATCATGCCTTCATACCTGTAAAATCACTCTCCTCTAGGTCACACTTTTCCCTTGCAAGACTAGCTCACCAAATGAGCTAAAAACTTCACTTTTATGCCAAATTTTCTTCAACCCAAAAGGAGGTTGGTCCCTCATGATAAATTCAACCCAAAAAACATTATAAAATCAAATTAATTCATTACAATGGTCACATATGACCCATATAGGTCGGCCTAGCAAAAACCTTCATCCATGCACCAAAATCCTCAAAACCCATGCATTAGAATGACAAAAATATCCTAATCCCAAAAATATTTTTATTCAATGCACTAAAAATCACCACACATGTTTAAAATAAAATTTAAACATCATACATGGTCACAATTATCATGAACCAATCAAATTATTTCATTTAATGGGCCCACTTGGCTCATTACCTTCACAAAACAACTATTTTCAACAACTTGATTTCACCTTTGGGCCTCAAGATCACCCAAGAACACCTCAACTATGGCATGTGACCACTATATGGAAATTAAAAGACTTTATAATAATTATAATCAAGTTATAGCACATGAAACAATCACCTTTCAAACCACAACCACTTTTGTCTTCACCAAAATCAAGTTGCCCAAAAACTAATTTTCCAAACTCAATTGATAAACACTCTTTAATATCATTTCAAGACATAAAAATGGATTAAATAGATGAAAAATTCACCCATATTCATTTTCCAGTGATATAAAATCATCAAATCAACCATTTGATGCTTCAACAACTCAATACATCAACAAGAACAAATTTGTCCTGAATTTGTAGCTACAAACTTCTTCACAAATTAACCTAAATGAATCACCAAAAAACTCATCATGAGACAAACCATACCTAATTAGAAATATATCTAAATTACCTTTCCAAAAATATAATAATTCCTTCCAACTCCAAGTGGAAGGCCTTCAACCAAGTTGATCTCTGCAAACTTTTTACCTTTCTTGGACTCAAGAACTAACACTTAGCCCAACTTGCTCCATCATACCAAAAATCACTTCCATACTAAACAAAGGCATGGAAACACACTTATAAATGATTTATAATCCATAAAAACCTTCACCAATCTTTATAAAATCAAAAACAACAACTTACCTCTTGTAGCCATTTGCACCCTGCTAGAATGAGCATCCTCAAACTTGAGCCTCAAAGAAAAAACTCATAATTTTTCATACCTTGTCTAATATTAAATTTTTATATACCAATGGAAATATCTCTAAACCATATTCACAACACAACTTTAATGGAGTCCTAACTCCCCATGTAGCTCTGTAATCTCAATTTTACTAAAAGCTACTCCAAACTACCCCAAAAACCAGTCACTAAATAAATAGGGCACACTTTGCACTTTTTCACTTCAACCATGATCTGAAACCTTCATACATCAATAAAACTATAGGGATTTCATAAATGGCAATTTATACATTACCATTTGGAAAAATTCTCCTTAAACTGGAACTCTTTAGAAACAATCCATTTGGTGGGGCCCACATATCACCACATGCTCTAACATACCTTTCTAGAAATATGGAAGAGTCTATACAACATAAAATCATCAATTTTTTCCTAGTAATCAAAATAGGCTCAATATACTCACTTCTTTGTAAATTGCTCCTAGCTAGGGTTTAGCTAGGGTTTCAAACCACTTTATCTTCTTAACGATCGTTCATAAAAATGTGATGATCAAACCACCTCATTATTTTTTTGAAACATTCATAACTAACCTAATAATATATGCCAAATATCTTAGGTCTCCATGAAAACATACAAGTTCACAATGAGCATCAAAAGGTCCACTTTTGTTATAAAAACACACTAAAACTTACCCGGTTTCACCAAAACTTGCATAACTTGTAAAATATTTAGCATTGACATGAAACTTGTCATGAAGCATCATGATAACATCCTATAACTATCCCATCACCACTACATATCCCAAATAGCTCTAAAACGCTCCAACCAATCTCATTTGTATGTGTTAAAGTTTCTCAATTGTTTAGCTTCCCAAGGACTCATACAAGCATCATACCTCTAAATTCACATGTGAAAGTCACCATAAATTTTTATATACCATCACCATGCTCCACCCATGCTTATAAAATACTTATTTTGTCTAAAACTCATACCTCCTTTCATTTTGCATGCTCCAGGGCTAGAAACAAGCCTGAATGACTGACTCAATGTTAAAACCACGTGACCTGATTATGTTGACCTCATGTATACCCATAAACACTCTTGAAACATCATACCATCCATTTTGACCTCATAAAACCTTCACTCAGCTGGGTAGACCTCAAACCATGACTAGGCATACTCAAACATGCTCAGTCACCATGACAACTCACCAAACTTGGCACAACCACTCAATATTCATGCTTGACATCTAAATAACATCATATGGGGACTCATATTGTACCATGAATGGGGTTGACATGAATGAAAACATAACCACACAATGGCCAACATTATTTACTATCATGTATTTGATGGTTAATTACAAAGCATTTACGTTCACATTCTTACACACACACGCTTGCTTGCTTGGCGTTCAGGCGTGCACACACACACACACACACATGACTCTAGGCATACTCATGAACATATTATAATTAAGGCAAGTCAAATTTTCATTGACTCTTGAAAGAGAGATGTTTTACACCTCTAAATGTTAAGAGTGCCCATTCCCATCTACACATATCAAATCTAGGCACCATACCTAGATAGAAAGGGACCCTCACCAAGATGAACCCTTCACCCTGAATGACCAGGGGGGCTACATATTATAGACCTATGTTAAATGCTTTCTTATTCCATGCAACAAAAACAATGTGTCTTTCAAGTATAGTGCAGTCATCCCAGTCACCATACAAGTCCTAAATTTACCATACACCCAAAACCCCTCCCACCATCGACCCTCCTAAGAGATTTTTACTCTAAAAATAGATTAAAAAGAAACTATTGTTAACCATCAAAAAGGCTAAATGCTTCACCAAGTCTTGCTCATATTAGAAAAAGGTGTAGTTGTATAGAAAAAAAGGCAAAAACCAACACTCCAAGAAGCATGGACCGGAGGGTCATTTCCTTTCATGCTATCTCCTGAGATTATCATGGTTAGGTGCTTCCAAATTTAATGTTATGAGTATTCCACACACAACAGGTATTTATATGTTAAGAATGTTCATTAAGACATATGTTCCCCATTTTCATCTTTTGGAAAGCCTTTACTAGCTAGGTGATGAGGACTTGTATAATCAAATTTCGCACAAATCTTGCCACAAAGGATTTGTAGGGAGATCTATAGACAGTGGTCTCATTTGTGGAGAATAACTTAAGGAAGCCTAAATAAAAGAATACTCATTGTATGCATTAAAGCAATGTTTGATATATCCCACATTAAATCCCTTCCCATAATCATAGTATATCATACAACTAATACCCAAAAAAATTCAAACAATTTGTTTGACCAGAGCATTGGGTTTGTACCACAACACATGATGCATACCATCAGTTTTATGTCCCAAAGTTTTATCTCTCATTGTAAAGAACCTTGAACAACGTGATCAAGTTGAGGATGTCTACAACAGACCATGATTCAAGAAAAAAATTTAAAATGAAAGCATATGCATTCAAAATGTATAAATCATTGACAAGAAACTCTAGATACACAACAACATTTTTCCCACATTGGATCATGCATAGCAATCTTTATAGTATAAACATAACCAAACTCAAATAAAATATGCATTCTTGTTGCTTCTTACAATATCCATTCTCTCTATCAACAACAACCCCCCACCACCCACACCCCTGACAATGACCTCCCATCGGCGTAGACTTGCTCCTCTAGGAGAAACTACTAGTTAAATTTATATATATCCTAGGATGTATGTAATAAAAAAAACGTGTGTTAATGACTAGGTTGGGAATGGAGTGAGATGGCTGAAATGACATGTTGAATTGTTTTAGTGACCTTAGCATATCTTCATTAGATACATTGAGGTGCCATGTTTGATTTCCAAAGAGGGATGTAGGTATTCTATCTTCTTATATGAATTATGAATGATGAGAATAATATAAAGTGACAAAGTCCTTAAACCAAGATGATTTGCATTGTGGAAATTTTTTTTTGTGAAACTACATGCATCCATTTACCAAAAGCGGTGAGTGCTCGATGCGGAGCTGATATTTGAAGCTCGTCTAACATTTTGCATGTTTTATCTATATTTTAGATTTTGTAAAATAATTTACCCATCCCTATTTGACGTGAAGGAATTTGATAAAACCATCATTATCACTATGAAAACATTCAATAAAAATAGAAGTACAACATTACATAGATATTTAAACAAGGCCATGAATGGCATATACTGCCGAAGTGTAAATTGGAGGAGAGAATTGTAGGCAATGAGAGTAAGCTGGCGGTGTTTTTTTCAAATATGTTAACAATAATAAGAATGTTCTTAACTTTGAATTATATAAAGCAAGATTATTTCATAAAAGTATATTTAAACGTAGTTAATAATAAACAACGATTTGCTTGATTTTACAAAAATAAATTTATTTCCTTTGCATAATAATACAATCACATTATTATTCTATCGAAGGCATGGATATTGTCTTCACCTTAACAATTAAACATTTGCATTGTTTTCAATGAGATTGTGCCATTTGTATTTAAATGGGGCTGAACTAAAGTTTTATGTTTTGATTTTTTATGTTGGCAAGCTTGTATTGGTCATTGCCTTTATTTGGCACTGTTCAGAGGAAAAGCGGAGTTGTTGTAAAACATTTAATGCATTGACTGTAATGCGTACAGATTAGGTCACTTTTGAGTGGCTCGAGGCCAGATATGTTTCTTGCTTTGAGACTGTTTAGCTTGCCATTTTCATCTGCCCACCAGGAGGTAAAGCAGTCTGAAGAGGAAGGTGATAATCTTTTCCTTTATCTTCTGAAAAAAAAATGTTTGCAAGATTGTATTTTGTTTGCCATGATATCGGTTTTCTGTATTTAGATTCTTCTTCGGTTTGCAATAAAGAAATGTGATTGTTCTTGGGTTCTGCAAAGAATTAAGACTTTCAGAGATATTACTGGTGCTAAACTTTCACAGAAAGACAAAAAGAATAACATTAACAGATTTTTCCAGCAGTGCATCCACATGCTCGCCTATTAGAGACAATGATTCCCAGCTCAGTTAAGAAATCGCCAACCTTCTGCTCCTATGTTTTACCCCTATTAAGTCTTTTAACAACAACAATTTGTCCATTGGGTAGGTATCCTTTGTAGACCTCTGCATACCCACCCTTTCCTATTATATTATCTGCCATATGCAAAAGAATCCATTGTCCAAGAATAAAAAACAATAGCCTTTAATATCAGATTCTATCAAACGTTCTGCTAAGATCAAATTTTCCTATCACAAGTATACGCATATTTCATATTAATGAAGTTTGCAGGGGAAGGTCAAAAATAGAACAAAGACATTGATGAACCCTATATTTTACAAGAAAAAGAAAGCTGGCATGATTCACAAACCTGGGCTGAAATTGTTTGTAGCAGACTCAAGTTCCTCAAGTGAAAAGAACTTCCAAGATGGCTTTGAAGTTAAATTTGTCAAATGTTTCTCCAAAGTCCAAATCTGATTGCAGAAAGATTGATTATCTTTGCTCTGACCGAAGGAGTCAGTTCTCGAATGGAAACCGACAGAATTATTATTACTCCGAGCAAGCCTAGACCCACTTTGTGGAGGAAAAGTGGACAGTCAACGGATCGATCCTGTTTCCACATCCGCAAGAAGTTTCGCCATTGAGAGCTCTTGCGGCCTTGCCCTTTTCATTCCCCCAATTAGAATGTAAGCGTGAGGGAGAAGTGATAATCGGCGTCCCTGAAAATGAATCACTAATATTACTAGTGGGAGAAGAACTACCATCTGAATCCAAACATGTTGTTGATGATCCTTCCAGAACTCCTCTGGGTGAGCTTCTCCCTATTTCTGTTTGTTTATGCCAAGTTTTGCAGCCTCCTCCATATTCTTCTTCTTCTTCTTCTTCATCTTCATCTTCCACGTTGAAGTATACTTGTAAGACATTTGAGGACGTTGAAAAGCATGTTTCTGAATCCCTGCAGGTTTGATGATGATCTTTTCCTTGTTCTTCTTCAACCACTCTTCTGTTTAAACTTTCTTTTGCTTTCTCAGAACAAGTTTTGCGCCCTTGTGCTTCTTCTTCTTCTTCTTCTTCATTCACATCAAAATAAATTTCCACGACATTAGGAGAGGAAGGAAAAGGCAATTTCACATCCCCACAGGGCTGATCTTCCATGATTTTTTGCCCCGCAATTGCTTCCTCTGAACTTTCTTGTGTTGGATCTGAAATTTTTGGCAATCTTTTCCATTGACATCAAGATTGGCTTCAATAACATTAGATGACGATAAAGTCAGTTCCTGCAAATCGTTGTCTGGATCTTGTTTGAGAGTAGAAACCCGCATGCCTAAAACAAAAAAACAGGACCAAAGTCAAACAATGACTGGATAAATTGAATCGTAAAATGATTTTACTAGAAAAAATCATTTCCCACGCAAGTGTTCAGGAAGATGCAATTCATCCTACAAAATGTAAACTACAATTACAAGAAGAAATTAGATCTTTTCTGTCCAGTGCAGTAGCAAATTATGTATCTAGGAGCTCTTAACTCAACGTGGGAATAAATTCCCCTCATTTTATGCCCGCTAGTGGAAATAGGTACTCGAGATGTTCAACCAACAATCGACATTGCTTAACAAAGGTGAATTCAGGATAATTTACAAAGTTGTAAGAGTGATTCAACTTTTCTATAAGATGAAATAGGTAGTCATATTTCTTCGTGGGTTTTGAATTTCTGATAGAGGAGGGAAAACCGCATTGTGTACATAAAAATCCAGGAGGCCTACCCATGTTCTTTTTGTATTTAATGACATTCCCAAGCTTCATATGTATCAGCTTTACATAAATGATAAAAGGTGAAGGAGAACTCTTTCTATTAGCATAAGAAACCAAAAAGCATAGCAAGCCTACCATATGATTCTTTTTAAAATGCACAACCTTTCCATGTTACAGATATTACAAGCCAATCTGGGAATTTGCGATCACACCTTTAAAACACTTGCGACAGATACCCAAAATATGCAAATTTGACTCCTCGGCTATCCATGAGTTATCCATCGGTTTTCTGCATACGCAGTCACTTCATTTGCAACTGGTAGAAATGGGTAATGCAAAATGAGAATGTATACAACATGTCTGAAATAAGGTAATGATCAGATGGAGAGGGGTGATGAAAGTTTTGAGTGAAACTTTTAACTATATTTTAGCGAATTGATTTGTAACAAATGACGTTTTTACTTCTTTTCTGCGACTATTCAGGATTCTAAATTCTATTTGTAGCAGCATATAATCTAATAGGAAAAAAACCACTAAACATAAGCTAGCAATTGGCAAGAAATCTCCTTAAATATCTAAGCAGGTCCAGCTACCCCTGAATTTCTTTGTAAAACTGGTGGCACCACTTTAATTTGTGAACCTTTTGTTTATTTATTATTGGCTGTTTAAATGGCTTCATTTAGCCACGCACAAAAAAATAGTAGCCATAACCCAAACCAAGGACGTTCTATATCCTATAAATGATGAGGGTTTAACAATAGATTCCAAACCTAACAAGAATTTACTGAACAACAGCACCATCCTGCTGAAACTATACGTTTTAAAACTAAGATGTTTATCTGTACCTCTTCTTAACATAGAAATAAACAATTTTACAGGGCTCAACCTGGAGTATCATTAAAATGGGTGATATCCCTGGAAGTCCCTCTAAGATCAAAATTTTGCTTGAGGGTTTTAATCCAGCTGTATATCTTAGGGAATTCATCCTCACTAGCAGGGAGAGTTTACCCTCACTAGAATACAGTTACACCTAAACTACCCAAGAAGACGAGTCTTCCCAAGTATCTAAAACTATCTACTTCATAAATGCTTGAACTCAGAAAACACTATATTTTTTAGACAATTAATTGGAAGCCTTATCCATGTTACTGGCAAAGCAAATGTTGTTGTGTCCACATTTATGGTACATCCAAAAATCATTAATTGTCAAGCTGCCACAAAGAAGTCTGAAGTACATTTAAGGAACCATTCATTATGAAGTACTTTATTTCTTATCAATGACTTTGGTCTGCGCAGATTGTGAATACCTCTTTTGTGTCATTCGCTTGTGAGAATGACTTGCTCATTTACATGATAGTGTGCTAGAAAACAACAGATCTTTCTAACTAGAATTTCCTTTGCTTGAAATCATATGGTTTTTGCAGCTGTGAAACTCTTTCACTAGTTTATGCTCTATAATGTTTTTTACAGTGTGCTCTTTCTTGTGTATTTCATTGCGCTACTTGCTTTATTGTATGTACAAAGTTTATTTTCCTGCCTACTTCCATTTGCAATACTCACTAAATGCATAATGTCTATTGTGTACATTTCAGGTTCGTGACAAAAGCAAAATCAGAGAACGAGAGATATTTCATTGCTGCTTGTTTGGATTGCTCATGCTCCATTGGAAAAGGTATAAACATTAGTCTTTTCTTCTATATTGTGCTCAAGAAACCTTTTTTGTAACAAAAAGAACAAATCAAACACAAAAAAACATCCATGGCAACCACACCTGTCGACGTAGAGCAATATACATTATCGAACCGCGTCATAGAATGCATAGACAATGTGTTGCATAGGTTCGACCTTTTCGAGACTATGCTTTCAAATACAGAGTGGGCGATTGTTTGTTTGATTCCTTCGCTGTGCTGCTTCATTTCCGATACACATCTCTCGAACTTAGAACCGGTATCATTGAGCACTTTGAGACTTTTCTCTCTATCATCGACCCTGTAGCGTTGGCTTCTTTAGAATTAGAACTAGATCCTGAAAGCCTTTTTCTTTTGCACGGTGTTCATAGCTGGGAAACATATTTACATCGAATGAAACTATCTGCAGTGTACTCACCTAAAGCAGTTGAACAAGGCCTATGGGGGGACATCTTTTGCATAAAATGGCTTTCCAAGTGGCTTGACTTGCCAATATGGGTTTGGTCCGCAACAAGAGGCACAAATTATCTTCAATTCAGTCCAAATAGTGAGATACTGCCATATTGTATTCTTTTCC